>CM076265.1:4675000-7075000 GCA_038380795.1 Pyrocephalus nanus | reverse complement strand
TGCTCCTGATTCCTGAGGCTAAGCCTGTCCTTATGACTGTGAGAGGGAAAATCTTTCTGGGAAATGACAGATACCTGATTTCTTAATCTCAGGAGGTATGGGCATCTGGGGAAACCCCTGCAGGAGTTTGTAAGCTGGGCTCAGATAGGATTCTGTGGGAGATCTCCTTGTCTCCTGAGGAGAGGTGAAGCTGAGAAAGAGTTAAGGAGGAAAGGTCCCATGTGTGACTGAAGGGCTGTAGAGGCTGAAGGTTTATGTGGTTGTTGGGTTTCTGCCCCATTTCAGGAAGGATGTAGATTTTGTGGCTTAGCCCCGGACATGAGGCACCTCCCAACATCCTCCTGTGCTGCAGGGAAGAGGAAACCCCAGTGCTGGGAGGGGAACAGCAGCTGCCACCACAGCAGCTAAGGGACCCTGTGACGCTTTAAGCATAACTTGTTCATCTCCTGCCCCCTCAGCTCCTGAGATGTCTGTAGGAAAGTGGAGTCAGGTTTAACTGGCCTCAGTACTGCGGTTTTTCCCTTTTTAAAAGGTTAAGTTCAGGCAACTTTGTCAGGAAACAGTGAACTGTGTGTACATATAAGCAGGAATCTCTCAGAATCGTGGAATAGCTGAGGTTGGAAGGGACCTCTGAGATCAGGGAGCCCAGCCATTCCCTCAGCACTGCCATGGCCACCGCTAACCACTGTCCCCAAGTGCCCCATCCACATGGCTTTTAAATCCCTCCAGGGATGGGGACTCAGTTTATATTATATATATAATTTTCACATATGTATGTCTCATAAGAGTACCTGTGTGGTTTGTACCATGAGGGGCTTTTGAAACCTGTGTTTTCCCTTTAAAACAGCCTGAAACTCAAAACTGCTTTCTTCAATGTGCTAAGGCTGCAAACTGAACTAGGAAAATTCAATTACAAAACCTTAGGAAATTAAAATCCTCTCAGGTATCTCCTTCAGCAGTGAACTAACCACGTTACAAGGCAGGTCTGGGTTAATTTGCATGTATTGACAAAAGTGCCACAAAAATTTGACGTTCTATTTGTCCCTTTACAAATTGGTAAAAAAAAAAAAAGGGCACGATACAGGAAACTATCCATACACAGCATGATACTTTTACAGGTAAGACATTTGTACATCCACTGAACCTCAGGTGATCTGCTCATCCTGGAGCACTCAGGGAAATGCTGATTTTTCTTGGTTTTACTTTCCGTTTTCAGCGCTGAACATTCGCTCCTGCGAAGAGAACAAACAAAGAGCAGCTGAGGAAGAGTTTGGGAACAGTGCAAGGAGCTGTCAGTCACCAGGTGCTTGGAATCAGGTATGATGCCGAGTATTTGTCCCCCAAACCCACACAGTTTAGTGAATCCCGTGTGAAAGCCTCTCCATAAACTGACAGAGGACTTTCACAGCAGACCTGTGCTTTCTCAGTGCCTCCAAGTACAAACATGATTTATTTCCAGCTGCTGAGCTAATGAGTTTAGAATCAGACTTGAAGGACTTCTCACTTTGACAGTGGTGTTATCTTGATGAGCTCCTAGTCCAAACCCTGCCTGGGGCCCCAAACTGCAGGTGTGGCCCACACCTGGCATTCATTCTTTCCTGGCACGCAGTGAAGATTACCAAGCTCACTGAATTTAGGTGGTCTGTCCCACAGAACGGATCCAAGAGCCTGATCAGACTTGCTTTAATCCCCAGCCACATCAAAGGGAACTGCAGGTTGGCTGCAGTGCCTGAGAGGAGCGTAACATAACACCTACCTTTAACATCCTGTCCAGCTTAACTGCATCTGCAGCGAACTTCCTGATCCCATCGGAGAGCTTCTCCACAGCCATCTGGTCCTCGTTGTGGTGCCAGCGGAAGGCCTTCTCATCCAGGTGGATCTTCTCCAGGTCACATGCCTGAGCTGTGCAAGGGGAGCAAGAAACAGAAACAAGCCAGATGATTGGATTCCTTTAAATTTAGGCTTCTCAGCATCTCTAGATATTGAAAAACTTTGAAATGCTTTCAGCATGACTTGCTGCAGGAGCACAGTCTGGGGTGTGAGATTGAAAGTGCTCCTGATATGGCTGAGGGGGGGTGGAGAGAAAAGGTAATCTGGATAATCAATTTGTCTTAAACCACCATGTATGTGTGTGCCATTCTTGTACCTGCTGCTGAATGGCACAGCACTCTGAGGCTTGTTCTAAGGAATTATGCAACAGTCCTACAGCAGTGAGACATTCTAAGCAAATATTCTGAACAATCGGGGCTTTATTTGGCAAGAACTAACAAAAGCTTGCTTGATAACAGGCCTCCAGGCCAGCCAGCACCCTGTGAGCAGCAACCCATGACTACAGCTGTGCAGAGCTTGTTTGCTGAGATGCAAAGCAGCATTTTAATGAGGCTACAGAAAAGGAGGAGTAACACAGAATCCTGGAACAGTTTGGGTTGGAAGCTCATCCAGTTCCACCTCCTGCCATGGGCAGGGACAGCTGCCACTAGCCCAGGTTGCTCCAAGCCCCGACCAACCTGGGCTTGAAGTAATGCAATGGGAACAAGCATTCAAAGCCATTGTGGCACAGTGTCACTAGATCCACTCACTCAGTCCTGTGTATGATTTCTGGAGGGAAAACACCCTTTGGCATGTGTAGAGATTAGAAGTTTGGCATCTTTGCTAATATTCAGTAAAATTTCATCCCGAGTATGTGAAGATAAACTTCCTCTGCTCTCCCTGTCCCCTGGGGAGAGGCACAGAGGATGGAAACACACTCCAAACCCAGTGGACCCAAGACCCTAAAGGTGTGCCTGCAGTTGTAGCAGCAATGCTCTAACAGGGCTACAGTACTTCCTTCAGGAAATGAGCCTTGTCCCTAAAGCAGGATGGAATCAAGCACCACAGCCCTGTCTGGAACCCCAAACTCTTTTGATGATGCAGGAGAAAGGAAGGCTGAAGAAGCCGTTGTGAGCCAGGAGTGGACTTACCCTCTTTCACACTGAGTGTGGGAGTTAACTTTACATGCTCTTTGCTGAGCTCTGCCAGGAGCTTGGGTGAAATGGTGAGATAGTCGCAGCCTGTGAGTGCTTTGATTTCGCCTGTGTTTCGGAACGATGCGCCCATTACGATGGTTTTGTAGCCAAACTTTTTGTAGTAGTTGTAGATCTTGGTGACACTCTTCACTCCTAAAAGGGAGAAGCCAGCAACTTCAAGAATGATTCTAAATGATTAGTTAGGACAGGCTCAAACCCAGCATTTTGTCATAGAGGGTTTATATGAGTAAACTGTTTGAATGAGTAGCTATTGTCATCTTAACAGTGTTAAATATGTGTTTACCTGGGTCCTCTGAAGGCTCATAGGTTTTCTTGTCTCCATTTGCAACATACCAATCCAGGATCCTTCCCACAAATGGGGAGATTAGAGTAACTCCAGCTTCAGCACAGGCAACAGCCTGAGCAAAGGAGAACAGCAAGGTCATGTTGCAGTGGATCCCATACTCTGCCTCCAGGACCCTGCAGACACAGGCTGGCTTAGAACAGCACTTGGCTCACCTACTGAATTTATATTCCAGTAACAAGCTGATGGGTTCAATCTACTGCATTCCTTCAGCTGATTTAGGAACGTGGCACAGCTGATAAGCTTTATGGTTTTAAGCTAACAGATGTTTTGTGCTGCCGAACTCTGCTTTAGGAATGCTGTTCCTTGGGCCCAAGGCAGCCAGCTTAGCAGGGTGTTTCAGGAAACTGGCCCGGCTCTTGCATGACCAAACTTTTCCTATTTCAACAGCAAGCTGGGGCAGAGCACCTTCCTTGCTGGTGCCAGAACTTCCTCAGGCCGTGCCTTCAGAAGCACAGTGTTTATCTAGGGTCAGAAGGTGCCTGTCAGGTGCCTGTGGACAGGCAGGAGCATGCCATGAGTCAGCACATCAGGCACCCAGAGACTTACCTGCCAGCCTGGATTCCTTCCCACGTCGAGGAGAGCTTGATGAGAATCCGATCTTTCCCAATTCCTGCTTCCTTGTAGAGGTCGATGAGGCGCCGGGCCCTTTGGATCATTCCTTCCTTATCGAAGGACAACCTTTGAGAGGAGAGCAGGGCTGCTCAGAGCTGATTGTTGGCTTCATGTGCTCTCCCCCCCAAGCCCCGTGGAAAAACATTGTCCTGTTTCATCAGTGTTCACGTGCCAGCTGCAGCTGGCACGTGAACACTGATGAAACAGGACAATGTTTTTGTTCTGGGGTCCCCTCCCAGACTGTGAGCCCGTCGAGGAGGAAGTTTTTTCATAACAAATTTAGAAGCTGAGTGTTAAGCTGCTCACTGCCAATTTTTTTTTTTTTTAACAGACAAATCCCTGTGCAAGTCTTGAAATAAACTGTTCAAACAGATCTCTTGCTAAATTGAGCATCTGTTATCACAGAGAAAAGAATAAGCAAAACTAAGAGTGTAGAAGCGTGAGGCTTCCCTGGCTTGAGAAACAACAGGAAGATTACAGAAATCCAAGGGCAGTGCTACTTGTTTTTCTTACACAGTTCTAGTCAAACTAAGGGAAAGCCACACTTCTGAATATTAACAATGTAAATCCTGATAGTCTTCTAGGCAAGAACACCCTTCTCCAGCTCACATCATGTCTCTTTTTGTATGTACAAATATCCAGGGCAACCCAGAGGGAAAAGAGCCAACCTTGCATCTACTTCTGTGGACACGCGGCCGGGTATCCTCTTGAGGATTTCAGCTCCAAACAGTACAAAAAGCTTATCAGAAGCATTTTTGATCTGTTCCTCTTCTGACCTGAAAACCACCAGAAGCAAAAGCATATGGGAGGATTAAAAAAAAAAAAAAAGGAAAAAAGGTATGTATATGCTTTACCATGGAATTGAAGATCAAATTTCACAGCCTGTTTAACATTAAATTCCAGAGTTCAAATGAGCCACTCGTGCTCTGCTCTGTGTTTGTGTCCTGCCCTCTGTACTGCTGGCAGGATTAGCCTTTGGACATTATTTTCCTATAAAACTGCTCTTTTCCTGAGCAGGGAAGGCCATGTGTTAGCTGGTAAATGGGGAGGCACATCTGCCACGAGCTTAAGGAATCTTTCTTCCGGTGCTGAGGCTTTTTTGGGGCAGGAGATAAACCCACAAGCACGTGAGGGGGAAACCCCAGTAGGCTGCTTGTACAAATAAGGCATTTTAAACATAGGTGTCCTGAGATTAAAGCCCTCCTGACTTACCCACCAAGCTTCTTCCCGTAGGCAACAGCATCATCTACGAGTTTCTGGTACGCCGGCATCTGGGCCGCGGCGAGGATCAGGGATGGGTTGGTGGTGGCATCCAGGGGCTTGTACTCCTCGATGGCTAAGGAGGGAAAACCAGGCTGTTTAAAACAACCAGCCAGCCCCAGAAATGAGAGGGATTTTGCTCAGGTGGGTGAGGATGTAAACACCTGTGGCTGTAGAGTCTGGTAATGGCAGAGCACATCAGCGCTCAGAGGTGTTTGTGCCACAGTACAGAGAACGAGATACAGCAAACTTTAAGCCTTATAAACTACAGACATTGCCTAAGAGATACAGGCTTGTAGAAATGGTGAAGAGAAGTGGTGCTGATTTCCAACTATATTCCACCCAGCATAACTGAACTTCAGGAATCACAGAGGGGGGAGTAAAGACCAGGGGATCTTGCCTTCCAGCAGTCAGGAATTCAGGCTTTTGTTTGTGTCCAAGGATAATGGGACCAGGACAGGTGAACAGCAACTTTTCTTACTGCTTTTTAAGCCTTTTCCAAATAGTTGTAGTTTCTCGGTGGCCTTGTCACTTCCTTGTACTACCAGGCTTTCTTCTTTGCAGAAGGTATTTGACCCTTTGTCTTACCTTAAGGCCTGGACTGCACCTATTCCAGGTGATGCCAAGTGTTTACCAAAGCAGGCTGTGACTTACATTGTCTGGCTGTAATCACAGCCTGGCACCAGAGCCTGGCTGGGCAAACAGGGCAGAGCCTCTGCAGGCCCCTCAGCAGTTTCAACAATGCAGTTAAACGTCAAAAAATAACAAAACATTTATTACCAGCTCCTTCTCCTCAGCATTTTTTTTTTTTTTGCATAGGGATGAACCCCCAAAGTTAGAGAGTGCAGCTGTACTGAAACTGTGCAACTGTACTGAAAATAAGTCTTGTTTTTCCACAGATCTCTCCCAGTCAGCATCCTGGAGAGCAGCTCCACTCCATACACACAGGTCCTTCCAAACTTTAATTCATGTGGACACGGCTTAAAACAGAGCAGCACCTCAGTGAACTCCTGCTCTGTACCCAACCCAGCAGGCAACCACAGTCGGCAGAGACTGCACCTTCAGTGGAGCCAGGTGGGATTCTCACCTTGCTTTGGGCTCTAACAATGACCCCCAGGTGACAACAGGCAGCCAGAGGACAACCTGGAGGTGTCCTACACAGGGCCAGGAGCTGGACGCTGGCATCCCTGGGGGATATTCCCTGGTCCTGCTGCCTGCACACCACCACCCCCTTGGCTACCACACGGGGTAGTTTTTTGTCTGAGCTGCTTCCCTTCACCTTAAATTCACTGCTCAGAGACATCTGACAGGTCCCATGGGGGGTGGTTGGTTATTATTACACGTCCAGGATTAGGGATTACCAGGCCTGGGGAGGGCAGGACAGGACAGGATTCCAGGGCTGTTCTACGCCACCCGCAGATTCTCAGGAGGGATTTTTTGGCTCTGATGGACCAAGCAGGGCACCAGGCAGTGACAGCTTGGGAACAAGTGGCTTTATAATGGAAGGCACCTCCCTTCCTTGGAAAGGAGTGCACTGGCTCATTCCCAGGAGATAAAGGGAACAAAAGCACTTTGGCATTATTTTTATGGAATCCTGGAATGGCTTGGGTTGGAAGGGACCTCAAAGATCATCCACTTCCACCTCTTGCCATGGGCAGGGACACCTTCTACTATCCCAGATTGCTCCAAGCCCCATCCAACCTGGCCTTGAGTTTGAAAAAACCCCCCAAAAGTCCCAAATCCAGACAGGTCGCTGGAAAAAAGCTCGAATTCAGAGCCTGGGTTGAGTCTGGCAGTTCTTACTGACAGCGCGCAGAGCTGAGCGTGGGGGTTTGGGCACACTGGAGAGCAGACAGGGAGAAAATCACAGGAGGGTCTGGAAAATGTCCCGGGCGGGCGGGATCTGCCCCGCCGGCTGGAGAGGCCGGGGCTGGACGAGCGGCTCCCCCCCGGCCGCAGGGTGGTTCGCTCTGCCCCCGCCGCGCGCCCCTTCAGCCGGGCGCGCCCACTGTGCCAGGAGGGGTGGGGGTTAAGGAGAAGCTGCACTGACACGACCCCCCCGCCCCGCGCCGCCCCTCACCGTTGAAGTCGCCGGTGTCGGCCACCACCGTGGTGTAGTGCTTGAGCTGGTCCAGCGCCGACTCCATCTTCTGCCGCTTCACAGGGGACACCGACATGTCGGCGGCTCTGGGGGGCTCCGGCCACCTATAAGGGACCGTGCGTGCCCGGAGGGACCGGCCTGCGCGCGCACCCGCCGCCCGCGCGCTCCCGGCGGCGGCGCCAATCCCGGCCCGAGGGGGGGGGGCTGCCAGCCAATCGGGAGCGCCGACACAGCGCGGACGCGGCCGGGAGGAGCCGGGGCGGGGCAGCGGGAGGGAGCGCTATTCTGATTGGCTGGGTCGTGGCTCTGAGGGTCGGGGCGGGTGGTCGCCTTGGTGACCCTGATGCCGCCATTGCCCCCGGCAGGTGGGCCCGGGGGGGTTCCCGGCCCCGGGATTGCCAGGCCTGGGATCTCCCGGCTGTCGAACCTCCTCTGAGGGCTTCCCCACGGCCAGGCAGAGCGCCTGAGCCTCCCCTGAGCCACCCGTCCCTCATGGCCGCGCGGGGTCGGGGCGCTGCCGCTGATACAAGATGGCGGACGGGCTTTGAGGGCGAGGCAGCACTGAGGGAAATGCTCAGTCGCTGCAGGAGCTTAGCGCTTTGTGTTTCCTCCCCTGCTGTCGCGGCAAGGTTCGAAATGACTAGTCAGCCACAGCTCCGGCCTGTGAGAGAGCCCCCAACCCAGCAAGGCACGTGTTTTGGGCTGTTCATTCACCTCAACTTTTTTCGGGTTCTAGAGAAGGTGATCCTATTAACGTGGTTATGCTCCTGAAACAGGGGATAGGACTTGGCTGGAAATGTCAGAGAATCTGTCACTTGGCTGTCTAACAGGCTCTGAGCAATGCTGTCCCCTCTTTTGTTCCAGTTGTGTAAGCTGCCACTAGAATTTCCCTTCCTGATGAGCAAGAATGTGCTTTTGTACACCTTTCTCATGCTTTGCCCAGCCCAAAAGAGGATAATGCAAAGAGGCATCTCTTTGCTCTGGGCTGTGCCTAAGCTGGCATTGACCAGGATTGGGGGTTTTCAGCTTGACAGTGCAAAATGTAGCCTTGAAGAGCATCTATGTGTGAAAACGCTGGTGTATTGTCATAGTTACACGTTCCAGGGGTAAGAGAAATTTGTTCTTCAAGGTGTCAAGGAAACGAGTTGAGTTGGCAGCTTTCCTGGCATTTAATTCCTACCATGTGTGAGGTCCCCCCCGTTTTTGGACACTGTTATGGAGGTCACAGCATCCTTGCTGTTGAATGCCAGTCCGCCAAGCCCCCAGGAAATGTGTGGGTTCAGACATTTTGGTGAGTTTCTGAGACTCGGTGACAAACCATTGTGAAAACCCAGTGAACAAGACGGAGATGGAGTTATAAGTATAACTTAACTATTTTAATAAATCTTATACAGTGCATGGTTATATCATTGTCTCCTTCCTTCAGTTACGCCAATGTACAGGACTTTATAGCGTTGTCTGTAGGCAGTACAAGTAGAACAGATGCACAGCTCAGTCGCATGAAAATTTATAAAAGTGACTCTTGCAGTAGGGTCTGCTGAGTTGTTTACTTTAGGAAGTGATCCCATGGCTCCCAGCTTTGCAGAACTGTCCCATTACAATCCCTAATAACTATAACTCCGTGGGACTTGCTTTCCTCTACACCCAAAGAAAGGAAGGTGGTATGTTTCCCAGCTCAACACTTGGTTTTATTTTCGTTTTAGGAATTGCTTCGCCTCCTGTGCTTGCCATCCCGCTTCCCATCTCCACCCTACTCTAGAGCCAGGGCTTCTCAGGAGGATTGTCCTCTTCATCCCTCCCTGACAAGGTAAGTGCCCTTCACATATTCCAGCAGGGTTGGGACTAAAAAGATGATCCCGCCCTGCAAGTTCCCTGCCTGCGCTCCAGCCCTTGTTTCAAATAAAGAAAATGTATCATCCATTAGAGATATTATTTGAAGAACAAAGCCAAAATTGAGGTGTGTTGGTGCTCCCAGATTTAGACACAAGTTCCCCAGACACTGTTTTAAAGCTTTTTCCATTAAATGTGCAAGGACAAGCACTTTAGAGGAGGTAGGACCATTCCCAGCAGGTCCAGGCAAGCACAGGTGTGGAATCTGGACGTGAATCCCACCCAGCCAAAGGTAAGGTGTGTGGAGGAGAAAACCCAACTCTCCCTGTGCTGTGAGCAGTTAGGAGCTGTTTGCTCTACTGCTTTGTACTCAGGTAGGTCTCAAAGTTAAACAGAGACACAAATACAGTGTGCCAAACCTACTGTGGACAGGAACTGCTCTGTACTTGCAGGAGTTTTAAAATTTTGAGTAAATTTTTGATGCGTAATCACTTTATCCTGTTTCACTTCACCTCTGTTTATAGATTGTTATATACATATGCACATAATATGATAAACACCCTGTGCCAAATTACTTTTTTTTTTTTTTTTTGTGGCCATTTATTTTGTGCTAAACCAGCCTTTCCCAGTGTGCCTTTGGGTTTTAGAGGTTTAGGAGGCGTTTCAGCTGAGCCTTTGCAAAGCAGTGGTGAAAGTGGGGACGGGTGACCAACACCCTGGGAAGGGCTGTGGGTGTAACTGGGTTGGGAGCAAATGGTCAGGGCTTATCTTCTCTTGGTTTGAGGCGGGGTTTGGCAACTCCACAACATTCCAAATCAGGATCAGTGTCATTGGAAAGGGCTGCACAGCTGCCCTGAGCCCCAGGCTCTGCCTAAGCAGGAGTGGGCATGGGGAACTCACCTATTTCTGTATTCAGATCACTTCCTTTGTCACTCCTGCTCATTTTTAGGCAGTGAAAACTCAGTTCCACTGTTCAAAGCCAGCACTAACTGGTCCATGGATTTAAGGAAGCAAACAGTCTTTGGGAATGTATGTTGCCATTCCAGCTTTATACAAACAGGGGCCATGGAGGGAAGTGGCGGGGGGAGCCAGGGAAGAGAGAATTGTCACAGGCTCTGTGCAGGGGAATATCTGCTCTGAGGAGGGAATGAGAAAAGGTTTGCTTAGGATACCCAGAGAGGTGATGACTCCCCATTCCTGAAAGTGTTCAGGGTCAGTTTTGATGGGACTTAAAACAACCTGGTCTAGTAGGAGGTGTCCCTACCCATGGCAGGGGTTGGAACAGGATGAGCTTTAAGGTCCTTTCCAACCCAAACCATTCCGGAGCCTTATTGCCATGGTCCAGACTCTAACCAGTCAGTGCTGTTCCATGCCTGCTCTTCCCGAGCCATGCTGGAGAGGGGGTGGGAGCAGGGACAGCCCTCGGACAAAAGCTTTGTGGGGTCTTTTTTTGCTTGAATCCAGCCCTTTTCGTTCATCCAGACCCGTGTGAATCCCGCTCTGACTGCATGCACGTAAATTTCAGTATAAAATACATAGTTATAAAAAAAATACTTCATGCAATATTAAAACACCTTTCCCAGAGGGACATGGTCTTATTGTCAACCCTTAGCGACAGTGTTGGAGGAATTGTCACTCTGCTAGCAGCCAGAGCCAAAGTGCAGCACTGCTGTCTCCTGCCTGGCCTGGGGATCATTGCTTTCATTCCCTTTTTCTCTGCACTACTAGAACTAAGAGCTGAAATAAAGCAGACAGGCTTTAATTAGCGGAATCGATCCTTTCCTGGCGGCGCTTCATGATTTCTTGGAGCTCTGACTCCCCTCTGCTTTTCTGCAACAGAAAAAAGCCAGCAGGTTTGAATTTGAACTTGAAGCTGTAGGCAGATGTCAGTATTTAATTCATACTGTAAGGGTCAAGCTAGTTTGAAAGAGATATATTAGCAAAAAGCAGATTAATTAGTGGAAATGGGGATCTACCTTATGGATTTGGGGCCTTTTTGCTTAAAAGCCCCTTGAGAATTTTTAGGTATGTTTGATTGATGGTGTGGGTTTTGGTTGCATTGTTTTTTGTTTCTTTCAATTGTATTTCTTAAAATGCCTTTTTAATGAGATATTTGACACTGCTGGTAAAGTAGGGATTATCCAGAAAAATACTTACCTCCAGTAGGTTTTTCTCCACTGTGATCTTGCTGTATACTCTGTTTCCCTCATCACCACACACCTTCTTCAGCTCCTCTCTGTTGAGAGAGAAGAGCTGAGCTCCAGTGAGGATGCCAAGGTGTTCCACTGTCCTGGGAAAACACAAAGAGAGGAGATGATGACTTTGTGCCAGAGATAAAGGGGTGGGAGCTGCACCAGGACCACATCATGAGGCCCTGGAGCTGTGTCAAGGTGGCAGCTGCAATCCCAGTTGCATTTCAGGCCATGGGTTTAGTTAGTTATTATGCAGTTTTCTCCAGGAAAACATGTATAAGAAAGAAAGGGAGGGAGTTTGGGCTCTGAATGCCCTGGTTATAGAGCCTGGATTTACCAGGATTGAAATGCATTTTGCAACACAGGCTTTGTAAGTAAATACAAGTGCCTTGTCACACAGTTGAGAAGTTGCAAGTGGCCTCCTCTGCTTCTTTTCCAATGAAGGAGCAGCATTTCATGTGGCAATAAAGCAAATCTTACTCTTTGCTGAATGACTTTGCCTCCAGCCAAGCTTTGACTTCTTCGGTGCTGGATTCAAAGGTGAGGGGCACAAAAACTTCCTGAGGCTTTTCCACTTTGAAATTCCTGTGGGGAGGCTGAATTTTATTGTTTGTGATCATCTTTAGCAGCTCATCGTTCAGCTCATCCATTTGGTGAATAAGTTCTGTAGAAATAAGGAGGGAGTGAGATTAAATCTTCAGTCAGAAATCCTGTTAAATGAATGTGTTTGCAGGGAAATTGTAAGGAAAATTGGAATGTGGCTCAGCATTTTTATTAACTCTGTAAATACACCCCAGGAAAGTGCTTACTTTTGTATTTTAGTTCTAAAGGACAAGCTTAAGTGCTTTGTTGGAGCAGTAGGGTGATCAGTGACATTTTGACCTTCAGAATTCCACCAGGAACAAATGTGGACAGGGTCCCACAGGCTGCTGGAGCAGAGTGAGGGATCTCCCTTTTCCTCTCAAGCCAAGACTTCCTTCAGCTTTTGAAATGTTGCTTTCTCTTTGGGAGAAACTGGGATTTCTGCAGTTCTCCAGAATGATGGAGAGGAGGCATCACAGAATCCCAGCTGAGTGTTCTAAGAAGATTTGGGTTTGGGTTCCTTGCAGTGTGACTGGTGAGAACCTCATTTGCACCTGTTTCGGATACAATTTACATTGAGACCAGTCTTGTTTCTCACATTTGTAACTTTTCCAGTTTGTCTCACCTCAGGCAAGGGATGTGAGACCCCACAACCCCAAGTAGTGTTTACTCAAGGTATGAACCTGATCTGACAGTGTCTTTGCTCCCCCCGGTGCTGTCAGATGGTGACAAGGGACAGAGTCCCTTTCCCTGATGTGCGGTGTTGCTGTTGGCTTTTTGCTGCAGTTTGTCATCTTCCTGTTTTTGAGTTATTTAGTTCCCTTTGGGCTGTTGAAATCAGGGAACTGCCCTGCAGACAGAGCAGCAAGAGGGGAGAACCCCAGCCCATGTGAGGCAGCATGTTGTTGCCATTAACTTTTCTCCCATCACCCCTTCATTGTTGCCTGATGTGGCAGGATAGTTCTGTGAGAATCTGCAGTTAGAGATTTGGGATTGGGTTCTTTCTTGGTCCTCACTGCTGCTTCTAGTAAGTAATTTGCTGATCCAGGTCCTCAGAGCTCCAGGTTTTGCTCCACAGCTGAACAGAAGTGGCTGGAAGCACAAACTGGGACTGAGCAACAGACTCATAAAAATCAGGGGTTGGGACCACAATGATCTTCAAGGTCCCTTCCAACCCAGGCTGTTTTATGTTTCTATGAAAACTCCAGTGCCATAGTATCTGGTATCACTTTTCCCATGAACTTCTGAAGGATGTTATTAATGGATAAGTGTCTATGATGCTCATGTGGGGCTCTCCATTGTCCCAAAGGGCTCCTGCTTCCAGGAGTCCACAGAGGATGAACAGGGTAGAGTAAGAGGTGAGGTGAGCAGGGCTCCTGATCTCTCTCCTGCTCTGTGACCCCTCCCAAAGCATGTGCAGGCTGAGAAAGTGATGTGGCTCTCCTATTTGTCTGGGAATTCTATGGAACCACAGGAAGGAACAGGCCAGGTGGGCGCTGCGTGTATGGCAGCAGATGAGCAAGAGAAAGGGATTGACCTGAGTGTTTGTGGTTGCTTAGACACACTTAAATGTTTGGAAAGGGAAGGGAAACTCTCTCCCTGGGAAGAGGAGGAGGAGGGTTGAGCTGGAAGGAAGGATGGGGTGATCACTTATTGTTCTGCTTGTCCTGGGCTCCCTGAGAGCCCGGGAGGTGAGTCACGAACACCAGGGCTGCTCTCCTGGCTCTTGTACCCCTTGGATTTTCATCCAAGCCTATTGCTGGTCTAGTGCTGATCACTAAAAGGTGCAGTTGAGAGGGAGCAGTGTGGGCAGGTGTGTCCCCTGCCTGGAGCACCCGGAGCCAGGGGAACCCAGTGTGGGAGCCGTGGGGCACGTACGTTCTTTGGCGTCCTGGGGAGAGTTGCGTGATAACATCTCACTGCCCCACTTGTCCCCGGCGTAGCTCGCAGGCAGCTTGTGAGTTGGGCTGGACGGTCCGTAGCCCCTGGGGCTCAGGTCTCCTTTGTACCTCTGGTTAGACTGGTGAGAAAAGATGAAAATAAGGTATATGAATTTTTTTTGCCATTTTTCACTTTCTTAAGCTTTTTGCCTCTCGCTCACAGAGGGACAAACTGCTGTGTTCTGTGTTGGTGTGGGGCTGGTGGCACCTCAGGGGGAGCTGCATGGAAGAAGGTAATTTCTGGGTTCTCGTGGGAATGAGCAGCCCAAACCAAAGGCTGAGGATTGTGTGAGGGAATTAACATCCCTGGAAAACATGTCATGACTATCACATGTGGCGTTTGATGTGTCCTTGCTGCTGCTGCAGATGACTTCCCACATGTGTGACTCAGCCCTTTAGCCTCTTGCTGTGCAGAAATTACTGCTCACAGGACTTCCTTGGGAAGCAAAAGGATCCTTACAGGAGGAGAAAACAAACAGAAATCCTATTAGAAGGCAAAGCCTTAGTGCTCTGTAAGTGGGATGTGAAGCAGGACCACTGCCAAGGACCTGGAGCTGTCTGGAAAGTTTTTTGACATTTAGTTTAAACTCACAGGAGTTTATCCAGAGACCTGCTGGGCCACCTTATGCTTTACCCAAACTCTGCTATACCATAGTGGGGAAGTAATTCCATGCTTCCTTAGAGGATTTAGAGCACTCCAGCTCCACATTTTTGCACTGCAAGGTGCAATATTCACTTAATTCTCTCTAAGATGGTGTGTGCATCTGCCTCCACTTCAGCAATGTGTTCCTGCTGCTGAACTGAACTGGATGAGGGAACTGTCTGTATTTAAATTAACCTCCAACAAAAACCTCAGCATTTTCATGGAAGAATTTGCTTTTTTGGAAAGCAAGGGGCTGCTGCATGGCTGGGAAGGATACACTTGTTTGGGAAGGGGGAAGGTAAGCATGGCAGAATGTGAGAGTTTTATCATGGGAGACTCAGGGATCTCCTGAGTTTGTCTGTCTGTGAGGGTCCATCCTGACCAGGGCACAGCATCCTGAGAAATTTGGGGGCTCTAATGACAGGATTTTTTCCAGAGGTTGATGGTGCCCTGCAGGTGCTACCAGTCAGATACCACCGGCCTACAGACCTGTTCCACCTCTTCCAGCTTCACCACATCCAGGATATTATACGGGACGTAACCGGCCTGCCCGCTCCGGTTGAGCAACTTCCACCACTGCTTGTTATCTTCCAGCACCTGGGAGAGGGACAAAAATAGATCTGCTGGTGGGAACACAGACTGCTGGCACACAAAAATGGGGTACAGTGGAGATGGACCCCATGGAAGGTGAAGTTGCCATCACTGAGGGCAGGAGCTCAATGTAGATCTGTTGCTCTCACGTACAGTTCAGGACTGAAACCTTTCCTGGAAGGCATCAGGACTTATCCAAAGGGTGGATGAGCAGGAGAGCACCTCTGGGTGCTGAGGAACTCGTAGTTCCTACTCCATTTCCCTATTTCTCCATATTTTTTTCCAGTGACTAAGTTACTGTTGTCTTTTTGTGTTAAATCAGTAAAAATAACTACGCTTTGCATAGAAACCTTTTCCTCAGGTCACAGCTGAGTGCTGGCCCAAGTTGTGTCCCACATTCTGCAGCTGCCACCAGCAGTGCAGTAAGAGAAAGGTTATGAAAAAGGATGTTTTCACAGAAAATAATTCCATGGGGAGGGGGAAGTGGTAATAACTGGCACAGACCCAGGAAGGGGGTGAGCAGGGCACTGCACTGAGTTGTTTTCCTCCCTCCTTGTAATTAAGGGGTGACTGATGTGTTTCAGCTCAGGAAATGACCCAGCACACAGAGTCAGTCTGTTCCAGCTTCAGACTTGTGCCAAACTTGGTGTAACTGCTTGGAGTGGGTTGGTGTTTGGTGTCCTGAGGTCTGTCCTGCCCTTTGCCAGGCGTGCTCACCTACCTCCAGGATCTCATCCTTCAGCACGGAGAGCTCGTTGGCGTTGCGCGCCGTGAAGTCGTAGCGGATTTTGGCATATCTCTTGGGCAGGGCCATCCCCTGGGCCTCAAAGGTCCTGCAGCAGAGGAAAACCCCAGTTTTAGTGGATGCTGATAGTGGTCTCACTGGTAAAACAGTGGTGATGGCAGGTTTGTGTTGGGAGGGACAGCATCTCTTTGCTCCTCTTTTTGAGGAAGATTTTCACCCCTTATTTGAGTGAAATATCTCGGATTTGGGGACAGACAAGCAAACACAAAGCTGTAGGGGGTTTGGTTAGTGGTCTTTTTGGGGGAGCTGTGAAGAAAGTACTGCTTTTTAAGGCCTGGAGGGGCTGACAGGGCATGAACCAATCACTTGGATTGTACTTCCTGGGAAAAATTGGGTGTGAAACCCTCCTGTCCTGGTCAGTGGAAACAACAGCCCCAGATGGCAGAGCAGGGAAAAGCTGGGAGAAAGGGAACTGAAAATGAGAGCAGGCAGAACTGACTGGAAACCTGTGGGGTTTTCATCAGGCAGCACTGAGCTGCTGACACAGAATTCTGCAGGTTTCCAGGAACACTGAGTTTGAATGTTTCTGTTCTAAGATGCACTGGGAGAGGGGGAAGACAAATGCATTCATGTGTCTGCTTGGGAATTTCTGACATTAGAACATAACACTTTTCCATGTTGAATTAGCTTTTTGTTTGAGGAGAGACAAAATAAATATGGTAGATTGTTGAAAATGGTGAAAAAATAGAATGAAAGATTCTCTTTGACCCAAACTGAAATGATTTTTTTTTTTTTACCTGGCTGGGGGAAGTTTTGCAGGTCTCATTTTCTTCTCCAGTTGAGTGTAGTGTTATTTTTTTAATTCAAAAAATATTTGCTGTATGGAAAACATGCACAGGGGCTCAGCTTCTCCTCCAGTTTAGGTCCAGTTCTGTAAGCTGGTGAAACCAGAGCTTCCAGCACTACCAGCAACTATATTTTTCCATTTCTGACTTACTGGGTTTGGTCAGTGATTTCAAATGCATGTACTGTGGAAGCTCAGCTCTTCTGAACCTCTAAAACCTGGCTTGGAAATATTACCCCAATATGTTTAGTTCAAATTGATTTTCCTGCCTTGTTACATGTTTTTGGTGGTCTGAAAAAGTTGAAATCCCTGGTTTAGTGTCTGATACACACCAGTGGTTGCAGTGTTGTGTTTAGTTCTGTGACAGCTCTTGGACAAGTTACACCCACGTGTAGTATTTAAGTTGTAATTCCATGGTGGGGAACAGCTTTGAGCAGTCAGATTGAATCCACCCAGCCAGAAAGGGAGCAGTGGCCTTGCCCAGCAGTGCCCTGAAGGCAGGGAGGGGGAGGAAGGCCCGAGTTAGGTCGGAATTACTTCTTTTGTAGCATTCCAGAAGGTAAATGAGTCATGAGGGAGGAGCTGATGTGTACTCGGTGTGCACCTGGGCTGTGCACAAGTGACCTGTTCTGATGGCTGTGGTGCTGCCTGGGGCTTTCAGGACACTTCTCTGCAGCCAAAAGCCCTGTAAATAACTGTACGACTGATGTGTGGGTGTTTTTGCTAATATGGGGTCTCTTGGCTAGAAAACTAGTTCAGACTCCTCTGAAAAAAGCACGAGCACAGCAGGAAAAATGTCTGTGCCAGGACTGTCATCCTGGCAAACTGGGCACATTCAACTGCATTGCAGTGAACTTGAATTTGGTTGGTTTTTTTTTTTTTTTTCCTTAACTGTTACCTGTGAGGAAAAGTTGCCCCTGACAGTTTGAAGGGCAGGTAAACAGGTACAACACCTGAGATCCTCAGCTGCTGTCCGTGAGCCCACGCTGTGCCGGGACTGGGGGGTGTCCTGGGGAGAGGTGGCCTTGGCCAAAGGCACCCTGATAATTTCTATCCCAAGATTCCAATGCTGCTGTTTGTAATTTGCCTGTGCTCATGGAGGTGGAAATGTTTGTCTGTGTGTTTTGTCTAATAGTTACTAAAACCAGACTTAAATCTACTCATGTAAACAAAATTCTCTGTGTTTTTCCCACTCTGAGAAAACTGGAATTGGAGAAGGGAAATGATCCTAATTCTTTCCCTGCTCACACATTTTTCATGCATCTGTACCACTTTATGGTCCCACCAGGACCTGTGATGTGGTGAACAAGAAAAATAAGTTATTTGCTGATATAATTGGATTTAAGGTATTCTGCTGTGGTTTTGATCTGTAAGTTCTGGAGCAACCTGGTCTGCTGGAATGTGGAGGTTGGAACTGGACAGTCTGTAAGGCCCACACAATCCATCCTGTGTTTCCATGATTCCAATGTCTCTAAACATACCGAGAGCAAAAGTGCAGTGCAGCACCTGTGGCCCCTGACCCACAGTGTCAGTTTGGTGGGCTGAGGGATCGGGAACGAGACCTATAGATGGGCTAATGAGGTCAGGCAATATTTTTGCCTCTTGTGGTGGAAGAGCCCTGGAAGTGTTTTCCTGGCAGAGCTGCTGGTGATTGAACAGCAGACAGAGCTTCCGTGAGCGATTCCTTGTGTGATCTGTGCCTTCTCTTGGGGGTCATTAATAGTGGCAGGGAGGGAGCTCCAGGCTGCCCACACATGCCGGTGCTGTGTAGCTGTCCATGTGTGTGTGTGAGGTTCCCAGGGTGGAGCTGGGACATGGGGATCCCTGACCTGTTCCCGTGCTGGGTGACGTTCTGTTTGAAGGCATCCACGGCTTGTGTCGGGTCGGCTGCCTGGCCGCGCTTGAGCGAGGAGTTCCGGTAGGGATATCCATTGGCTGAGGACAGCTGGGAAGGCAGACACGGAGGCAGCGTTACCAGGGAGGGGGGAAAGGAGGGGGACAGTGGTAGATGAGTCATGGCCTGGAAGCTTTTTGGTCACCATGAGGTGCACACCAAAATGTTCCTCAGGCAAACCTGTGTCCCTGGAGCTCAGTTATGTGATAGTGGCCTTTGGTCAGGAGGAGCTGCCATTTTCCAGCCTTAGTTTCATTCTGTATTTAATTGGAGTGACCAGAACCAACTGAGTTTTGAGCTCTCTGCCTGTTAGACACCACTACACCCCCCACGGATCCATCTCTCTGGAGAAGGGGGAAGGAGAAGAGGGGATCACAGGGACACAGGACTAACCTCCTCCTGCAGGTGGCCGATGTCTATTTCCCAGGGAGCTCCACGGAAGATTTCTGTGGGTGGTTCCCAGCCGTTGCGGAATTTGGGGATGTAGGTGGGGATGTTTGCGTCTCGGGGCCACTCGGCTCTAGGACACGAAGCGGGAATATGAGGTGAGATTCCCAAGGAATGTTTCTAAGGGCTTGTGAGGGAGAAGCAGGAGCATCAGGGCATCCTCGACCTGATAGAATCAACTGTCCTTTCACCAGGAACCTGGTGAGGTGGCAGCTCTGTCCTCACCTGGATCTGGTCCATGTCTCCCCCAGGGAATCCCAGAGGTTGATCTCTTTGGGTGTCAGGTGTCCTCTGAGGAAATCTGTGGCGTCCTTAGAGAGAAGTGGGCTGACGACAGAGCGGGCGAGCTCGGGGCCACCACAGCTGTTGATGATCTGGGTTACACACAGACCACACAAACAGGAGAGAATTTGCAGGAAATGGTCAAAACATGGAACCAGAGACACACAAAGGAGCAGCAATCAAAGACAAAGCTGATCCTGAGATCAGCTCAGTCGCCTCAAGAAACATTAGCCTAAAGCTTTGAAGAAGACTGGGCAGTTTAAAGGAATATGAAAATTTTTTATATTGGAGCCAAAGCACGGTCTGGTCTAAAAATGAGCTGTTGGTAGAGACATCACAAGCTGGCACCTCAAAAAATGGAAAATATCTTGCTATTTCTGTGTCCCTTCTCATCCTTTTCCATGTCAGGATTTGTGCTTCCTATTTTCAGTGCAAATACTGAGCCAGCTTTGCCTGAAGGTGAGAGCAGGCAGATTCCCAATGGGAACCACAGTTGGCTGGCACTTTTGTTCACAGTCAGGCTTTATTAATGGGGTGGAAGTAGGATTTACCAGTTCCAGTGGTCCAAATAGGAAATGTACCAACTCCGAAGCGCTGGGGTTCTGGATGTGCTTCCTCAGTTTGGCCTGGGAAGAGGAAGAAAACCTGGATTAACCCTGACCTGAGTGTGCCTTCTCTTTTCTGTCACGTGCAGGGATTGCTGCTGACTGATAAGGAGGGTAAGTGACTGGGGAGTAGCAATCCCACTAGTTCCATGAATGAAAACAACAGGACAAGTGTTTTGTAGGTCCTTTGCCAAATTGCTGAAGAGGAAAAATCTCCACCAAGGTCTTGCCTGTGGCACCTACAGCTACCCTGGCCACTGAAATGCTCCAAATCCAATGATATTTATTGGAGTAAGTTGTGGTGGAGTGGAGGAGCAAACACTTAGGTGAGTTTACTGTAAGAATAGGGTATTATTAGCAGTGATCAGCTGAGCTGAAAGCTCTTCAGTTTGTCCTTCCATTCAGCTCCTGCTCCTGGCATTGCTGCCATGGAAAACAGGCTCCATGCTCCTCCTGAAATGCAAAGGATTTTAAATGCTGGTGGTTAAACATTAATGTGGAGTGGAAAGTGTGAAACAACTGATGGCAACAAGGGGACTAAACGAAATGGCCTTTCTCAAGGACTTCCCAACCAGTGGTGTGGAATGTGGCAGTGCTCCACCATGGATTCCGAGTTCTCCATGCTCAACCCTGGGCTCTTCCCAGGAGATAAGCTCTTCCCACTTCTTTCTGGCCCCGAGCAGGCACAAATTATTCATATTGGCCTCTGAAAGAAAAGGTTGAGCTTGGTGTCCTGCATTGAGGTTGTTTACAATCTCTGTGGTTTCCTTACTAATAAGTTCTTGTGGGATGTGTTTGCTGGGCAGATTTGGTCAGAGTTGACAGAATTCCTTCTGGCTTGTGACCCTCCTGGTCTCACACATTTCACTAAGCAGAGCTGGCAGCACTGGGAACATCTTTATGCTCCTGCTTTTCATTTCCTTCTTAATACAGAGGGTCTTGCAGAGAAGAAAGGAGTCAGGAATATAGGGGGCCAATGGGGGACATCAGTTAATATCAGGGAGAGACTTCTCAGGCCTGGATCTGAAAAGATTCAGGTGTTGCAAGCCTCTGGCTGCTCGGTCCCACCTGGACTTCATGCTTCTAGTTTTGGTTTAACAGCTTGTCCCAAAAGACCTGCACCGGCCTGACACAATGTTTGTCCTGGGTTGTGAAGAACCTGGAATTTACACCTTTGACCCTTGGTGGTGTTTTCTATTCAGATGTCACTCTGAACTCTTGCTACTGGGATGCACAAGGACCAGCCCTGTCACTGCGTGGGATGGGGGCTCCCTGCGGTCCTTACCAAGAGGTTAAAAGCCAGTTTGGTTTTCTGGAAGCAGTCGATGAACTCAGCCTCACTCGGGGGTCTCGCTCGGAGAGTCAGCATTCCCTCTGCCAGGAGAAAGGGCACAGAAGGACATATTAATTACAGAATCCCTGTTTGGGAATGGTTCATCTGCCTGCTGGGCAGAAAACACACTGAAAATGGCTGCTGAGAATAGAACTACTAAAAATCCAGGGGTCAGGGAAAGCCAAATGCCTTTCTGTGTGGTGGAGGCCTCAGTAGGCTCCCTGTGCTCTCCGGGAGATCCCCATGGACCAGCAGCACCTTCCCAAATGCCATGGCTGGGTCTGTAGTGGTGCTGCTGTATCCATCTGGCCTTGGTGGGATGTGAGCTGAGGTGTCCCCCCCTTCACCTGTGCTCCTGTATTCCCTGTTGGTTCCAGCTGCTGCACTATACCTGCTGGCCCTTTCTTCTTGTTCTTCTTCCCTTTCTTCCTCTGGTTGAGCTGTCGGAACGCCTCTGCTGCCTTCTGCAGCTGGGCCACGAACACTTCGATGTCATCCAGGGTGCAGTTCAGGATTTGCTGTGGGGACAGAAACCCCAGAGACACAGGTGAAAGAGAGCCTCGGCTGCACCCAGCTGGGAGCCTGAATCCCAGAGCCTGCTACATTTCCTGGAAGAATGCACAGGAATCGTCAATCCAGGCATGAAATGAAGCTGAATTCATCACTTTCCAAACACAAAGCTGGGCCTGGCTGGGTGCTGTGCTTATCAATGTGACAAGTGACCCCTGCTAATGGATGGCTGGAAAATAACCCAAGACCAGGCTGTGGGATGGGGAGGAGCAGACCTGGAATCAGCAGAGCTGCCTCAGGTCAGAGGATGTTGTAACTAACCCGGTGATGGAGCTTTGCTTTTGGCCACCTTATCTTTTATGCACAGCAGATACCAGTTTGAAAAATGACCAGATTGTGCATTAAATGTCTGCTCCCTGTTCTGCCTCTCCTCCTGCCTGTGGGCTGTGCACTGGCCTGGTTACCCACCGTTTCCTTTTCAATCTTCTGTGCTAACATGGCCCGGGACTCTTCATGGTCGTGAGAGCTGGAGCTTCGTCGATCATAGTCTGCAAACGAGGGAGAGAAAAAGATATTTCCTATCAGAGGTTGAAAACAGGCTCCATTAAAGGCAGGGATCCATGGGATGGTAACTGCCAGCTTGGGTGTTTACTCTGGGTTATGAGGGCACCTCAGGAGACCATAAGGAGCAGGAGGTGATCAGAATTGCTGATTAAATCTTCCAAGGTCACAGCACTTGCCTGCCAACCCCTGTGTCAATACTCTGCCTGTTCTCCGGTATAGACAAGGAATGAATCAGGAGGAGCAACCAGCAGAGACCTGCCAGTCCCTGAGTCAGCAACTCCTGTGCCTTTGATGGATCTGTGCTGAGGAACTGAAGAACCAGATGTCAAGTGTGATTAGATTAACTTTGCTCTCTCTTCTAATCTCCACAGGAGCCTTCGTTCTCCCTGAGGTTCCAGTTTAACTGAACAGTAGTTAAGAAAGAAGGGATAACCCCTGGAAGTGAATGGAACTGCTGGAAAGCAGCATGCCAGGAATTCTGCATGATGGATGTTTAGGCAGGCCTGTGCACAAATCAGCATTTTTGTACAGACTTGTGTGCAGCCTTGAGTGTTTCTAATGGGTGTTAAAGAGCCCAACTCGCAGGCACCTCCCGGCTCCCAGAAGACACACACTCAGTGAGGGGAGATATTTCAGCATGAACAATTGCTGGGGTGGCCCCTTGTGAAAAGAAAAATCTGTCAGCTCAGTGAAATGTGGTTTGAAAGGCCAGCACAGCAGGATACACCGAGGGGGAGAACCTGGGAGGCAGCTTTGGCAAAGGACCATGAAAAATCCACGTCATCTGTAAGTGTGGGGCTGAAGTGATTAGTGCTGACAGGTTTTGTAGAGAAAGCAATAGGGCGTGTTTTGAGAAGTGATCTCAGCAAACAGGCATCACTCAAAGCCCTCTTCTGTCATCTGCTCTCGTGCTGGGCTCTGTGCTCCCAGAGCCAGAAATCCTGCCTGGGTGAGTTCCCAGCTCAGCTGATGGGAGCAGTGTAAGCTCAGCCCTGTGCTGAGCTCCCTGGGAAGGGCAGAGGTAAGAGGGACTGCTCTGCATCAAAATGTAGGTGTTTATTTGTGGTCCAGCTCAGAAACATGGGTATTCCTTTCATGATGCAGAACTGGGCCTGAAATAAGCTCTCCATTCAGGAGCCAGAGCAGCTGCTTGTCTTCAGATCCCATCCTGGGAAAGGAGTGTTTTGGAGTTTCTTATAGTATGCTATTATATGTTTTTCTTGAAACTAGAAATGAATCCTAAGAGAAGCTGGTGTGGTAGGCAGGGTTGACAAATGCTTGCAGTTTTCTCATCAGTTTGAGCTTTTGTCAGAGAAAGAGCTTGTTTCTGTTCTGTTTTCAAGTCATCTCAAAGGGGCTGAAGTCAGGATGCTTTTGGAATCGGGAGAGTTCAGGGCTGCATTTCCACACTCGACTTTACAAGAATTCATGGAAACAACTTGATTTTTGAGGGTGGAATCTTGGCTCCTGTGAAGTCAGCAGAGCCAGGAACTTGTCTTTCTGACTAGGTCCGTCTTGTCTGTACAGTTTTAGATCACTAATGCTTGGTTCAAACTTCATGTGGTGGTTCAGTTTTATGGGGAGCCTTTGCTTATTTTGGGAATTTCAGAATCCCCCAAATATGGGTATTGTTACAAGGTGTTTCTAGGAGTTTTGATTTGTTGAGCAGAAGATGCCCAGTGGGTACAACACTTGTTTATACCACAGACCAGGAGGGTTGGCTTTCTGGGTTCATGAGTTTCCCATCCCCAGGACAGACTTCCTGAGTGCTCCCAGTACCTGGATCATGTTGGGAAGGAGGTGCCACCCTGTTCCTGTTCATCCCTGAGCCTCGCATGTCGTGCTGGATCGGGATGGGAGCCGGCCCTTGCGGCGGGGGGAGGATGGATTGTCTCTGCTTGATCTTTTCTTGGTTTGCCCTGCAAGGAAAAGGTCACAGAGGAACCTATCAGTGGCTGCTGATCCTGTTTCCAAGAGACTGGAGTGTGAATACACCACTGGAAGCAGCTTTGGGTTTGTTACTCCCAGCTGTATCCTGCAGCACTTACTTGAGTGTCTGTGGCCGTATCTTTTTCCCGTGCTTGTGGTCTGACAGGGCACTTTCTATGTCCTCGTGAACCAACTCCGCCTCAAAGAGACAACAGGGATGTTTTTAAGGGCGTGTGTCTGGGAAGGATTGGGGGCAAAGGAGGAAGGGGCTGGCAGGCAGCGAGGCAAACAAGGAGGGCTCTGCTCACCTCCACCTCGTCACAGTTGAAGAAGTGGATGTCGGGTTTGTGCTGCTCCGAATCCTGACACACCAGGAGCAGGATGGAGGAGTAGCGCATCTGGTTGAGCACCGTCTGGCAGTGCTGCACTGTCGGCAGAGGGAAGTCCTCCAGCTCCTCCTGGAAGAGGAAGGTGTCAGGCAATGGGAACTATTAAACTGAGGAGAAACTGTCCTGGCAGGAACTCCTGGGATCCCTGTCCTGATCTTTAGTTTGTCATTGCTGAAACCATCCCTCTCCCACGCTGCAGGGCTGGCTCTAATCCAGGAGTGAATTTTGGTAGCGATTTGCCCTTGTTTGGGTTCCTTAGAACTTGCCTTGTCCAGGTAGAATGGGAAAGGCATCCACTGCACCCCACAGCTCCCACTGAGCTCCAGGTACCTTTGTCTCACAGTCCAGCAGCCGGATGGACTTGTCATTCACTTGCAGCAGCATCTCCTGCGTCCAGATCTTCTCTTTGGAGTTGAGCAGGATGAGTTTCCGGATGGCATCGTCCACCGTCATGATGGACTCGCTCTTGTCCATGATGAAGGTGGCCAAGTGCTGAAGGTGGGGAGGGAAGGGAGGAAAACACAGGTAGAAAACATTTGTTAGTGTGTGTAAATCAGTGGGGAAAGCATCTCTGAAGGCTTCAGCTACTGTTTGTAGTTCTTCAGAGCTCAGGCGTGAAGGAGTTGTTGCTCAAAGCAGTTCTGGTTGGTGGTACCAGCCTGGCCATGGCAGTGAAAGATCTGGGTTTTGTAATGGGTTTGCATAACCAGTTTCACCACTTGCATATTAATCTCCTCAATTCCAGCAGCTCTGGCCCCCGTCCAGTGGGGCAAATGCTTCTAACACACGAGTTACTGCCCTAGCCTTTCTGAAACTGGCTTGGAAGTTTAAATATGGTAGTTAAGCTTCACTTGCCAAACTAAAAACACTTGGAATTTGCTTGTGTCGTGTAGCAGACCTGCCTGTGTGGGATTTGTGCCAGACAGAGCTCACACAAGCCCTGGGTGAGTGTTAGTCCTCTGTGCCAAGTGTGCTGTGTGGGGTCCCTGCTCTGGGAACAGCTCCTCTGGAGAACTTCCATGCTGGGCAGGGAAGGGCAGCTGTGGAAAGGAGAGGTGTGTCCCATCCAAAGGGTGCTAGTGCCTCCCAGCAGTGCCTGGAGGCCACTCCAAGAATGCAGGTAACTGCTCAGCAGCAGGCGGGAGCTGCTGCTCCCTGAGCACCGGAGCACTGGATGTGTCTGCCAGCAGAGGGGACTGCGAGGCAGGAAAAGCTGCGACTCGGAGCAGCCTGGCTGTTGGCCGAGCTGTTGTCCTTGTGCCATGACAGCACAGCCAGGACACGTGTTCAGATGACAACAGGGAAGGGGAAAGAATCAGGAAGAGGAACTGGTCCTGTTTCACCTTGTTCCTTCGCTGCCCAACTGGCAGCACTGCAAACTTCTGTTCTCTCTGCAGCACAAGCCCTGCAGCCTGGTTTCAAAGCAAGAGCTGGAAAAATGGGGGTGTTCTACAGCAAGTCCTAAATTGATCTGAAATTTAGAGTACAGAGATGAGTTTTGCCTCAAAGCAGCTTCTTTCTGGTGCTGATGCTGGTGGGAATTAGGGGTGGATAGGGTTTGTGGTGGCCCATTTGCTGTTAGGTGATTCCCAAAGCCTGGAGGAAGGAGCAGAGAAGAGGGCAAGCTCTGCAGGGTGCAAGACCCTTTGTGTGTTCACTGAGCACAGGTATGGGGTGAGGCACTGACTAAATAAAACTGCAGGCGGGGGTGTGAGCCTGAGCTGAGATTAGCAACGCAGTCATGTATGAAAACACACCAGAGTGTCTTACTGGAACTGTAAAACAGTGCACAGAAAGGTTATTTGCCACGTCAGTCTTATCTGTGCAGAGGTGGCAGGCCTCTGCTTTCGTAGCAGTGAGGAGAATGGTTTATATAGGATGATGGGCATTCTTATGTCTTCTATTATTTTATCCACCAGCTTTACAAGCCTCATAAATTCCTTTGCTGTTTACTGTTAATTTTCATGGAGGGGAAACTACTTGTCAGACTCACTTATTAGAATAGTTTCCATTTTCCATTTTCTGTAGGTATGAGTGGATTGAGGGGCAGAAGTTTCCTGCTGTCTTTGCTTTATCTCATTAAAACCCCCATATTCAAATACAGCAGCTTTTGTAAGAGTGGGCAGTGAGTCCATCCAACATTAAACTTTGATCAGATTATTTCAAAGGGTGTAAAATCCCTCCTGTGAGGAAACCTCATCCTATGTCAGTGCCTGCCACTGAAATCCTGTTGGCCTTGGTCAAAGTTCGGGGGAGAGACTCAGGGACGGATGGCATGCGGCCTAATTAATGAGGAATTCATGCACTGTGTAAAGTCCCAGCTCTGCCTCCACGAGCGACTGCTGGGCCATCCAGTTGCTTTCTCCCACGGAAACCAGGACCACCTTCCAAACAGGCATTTTAAAAGTTAAAATTTAGAGTTTTGAAGGGCCCCATGTACTAAATATGAACCTCATGAAGTGTCTTCCCTCCGCAGTGGTGAGCGGGCAGCTCCATCCCCACGGTGTCCTGGTGTACAGTGTGCTGTGCTCAGGAATGGCCCAGAGCCCAGGATGGCCTGGCTGGCTCCTCTCTGTGGACTGGGTGCCTGACACTGGGAGATGGCTTTGGCTTATTGCCCCGGTGGGTGGAGGGCTTTGAGCTACTTGAGAGGACAAGGAGCTGGGGAGAACTGGGAGCTGATAGTCCACGTGGTCTCTGCTGTTCGGGAAGTTGAGTTCCTGTAACCACCATGAGAACTCTGCTTTTAACCTCTCTATGCTGAGCAGGAGGGTTTGAAGCACAGGGTGACACAGAGGAGGGAGGGGACAGCAGCTTCTCCTTTTCCTCTTTCCTTGTACAGAATTCCCCTTGTCTTTTTAACAGTATTTCCTCCCGCCCCATCCTCCTCTACCCAATTATTCCTTATCCAAAGACCTTAATTGTAAGGAGATTCCCAACTGCTCTTTGGCCCCATGAAGGTCCAGGACACAGGGAACACACTGCATTACCAGGACCTGTCCCTGCCCTTGGCCTCCCAGCCCCTCAGTGTTCCATTGTGTGCTCACCTGGACGTGGTACTGGGAAGTCTCGTGCATAATGATGTTGGAATTGGAGTATTTTTTCCTTTGTTCTGTAAAAATAATAATAAAAAAATAAAACAAGTGTTCATTGTTTATCTGTGAATCAGGGTCTGAGAATTACAGCTCTACAGTTTTCTTGTAATTTCTGCGATTCCAGCTCCAATTGTAATATTGGGAAAAATAAGACATCATTAGCTTTTGTTAGAAGGATTGGAATATGTTCAAGTTGTATTCCTTCGTGCTGCTCATCTTTTGATTCAGCACCATTTGTGGAGCAAATTAAACCTTGTGTAAAGGGAATCCCTGGACAAGGAATGATTAGGAAAGCTTTTGGAAGAGGGCTGGAGAGGTGACGAGTGTTTTGAGAAGGAAAGATCCAACCACAACCCCCCAGTTTGGACATGACAGCCCTCTGAATGGTCCTCCAAAAGAACCCTCTCTGCTCTGGGATGCTTCCAGTTCCCTTTCTTGTTTTTCCTGGCAAGCCCCAGTAAAGGGCTGTTGCTACAGGTAGGAAAGGCTGTCAGGATCAGCCACAAACCCCAGTTTCTTGTGTAGTATTTCTATGAGGCAACAAATCCTCAATACTTCCTCAATTTCTTGCTGGAGAGCAGCAGTAAAGAGCAATTAGTGAAAAAATTGCTTGGTATTCCATGAGGCTGTTGAACATAATCCTCCTAGAATTGACCCTGCCAGCTCTGACTTGCTGTTTAGTTGGCCCTTGGCCAGGGATTCCTTTAAATTGCTTGGATAGTGGAGGAGGAGCTATCCAGGCCCAGAGTGATCTGGGAGCATCCAAACTGGAAACATCCTCCTGGCCAGCAGAGGACATCCTTGGGTTTTAAAGTAGTATATATTCATCTGAATTTCTTTGTGCTTTACTCAAAGCTCTCTTTAAAACCTTCTCAGAGTTCTCTCTCGTTCTCCCCTTTTCTCTGAGCACAGAACATGTGGTCTCAGTTGACAAATTTCACATTAAAGAGGCTGCTTCTTAGAAAATGTCTGTCCTAATAGGAATTCATTCCATCACTTTCCAGAGGTATTAAAACCAGGATCTTCTGGTGAAGGGGTGAGTCGACAGCAGTCAACATGTATTCCAGGCACTGCCTGCCAGGATTCCTGCAAATGCCCCTGTGTGTGATGTGCAGCTTCGTGCCTGGATTTGTCCTGCCTAGAACAGGCTGGGATTTCCAGCCAGCCCATCTAGCCCCTGGAATGCTCCCATTCCTGCTTTTCTTTGATTTAGCTCACACCTAGTGGGAATTTGGCGTTTCTTTGGCTGTCCTCAAATGGCAGTTGGGATCAGGGCCTGGGACACGTGCAGGGGCAGCATGTTCATATTTTCCCTTTGGGTCCCACCTTGGCTTTGTGAACCTTTTCCTCCAGATTCCCCCTGCATCTCTGTTACACTTTCATTTCTCCTTGGCTTCCATGGGAGGAGATGAGCAAAGACCGGCTTGGGCTGCACAGGCATTGCCAGCAGGTGTCCCCCCAGAACAGGCACTGCCTCCCCACGGCGCTTTTCTAACACTCTTTAAGCCTGGTTTGTGCCACGAGCTCGGCAGGACACACGAGAACTTCACACCTCGTGTCTCTGTGGCTGAAAACACAGCAGTGTTTTGCCTCTCTGGCTGATTCCTGATAGCCCTGGAGTAGTGGCTGTTCCCCAGTAATAGTGGTGTGTTGGTGGAAACACTGGTTCACTGGTGGGAAAGCTGACAGAGGCATGATGGACACTGCAGGTCTCTGAGCCAGGGTCTCCTGCACCACCAGCACCGACTCAGAGGTGGAGTGAGGATAGGGGAGGGGAAAAGGCTCAGACCCCCAGCCCTGCTCCCTGCTCAGCCATTCCAGAGTGCCCTTGAATAAATGAATTAACATTGCAGCACAGCCACTTCCCACCTCAGGCTCGCAGGGAAGGCTCAGTGGCATTTTCTGTTTGCTGGGGGCTTTAATTGCAGTCTGTCCTACTTGGAATGTGGGGCAAGGTCTGGGGTAGGGCACAGGCAGCGCATCCCGCAGGGATTCGGGGCTGATGTGAGGCACTTTTCTTCTCTCAGTAACCTCAATTTCCTGCCCAGGCATTTCTCCTGTCAATAGATGACACTGATGGAAATGAGAGCACTGCATCCATGTGGGATGGAGGCAGAGCTGGAGTTTAAGGCATCCCTTAAAAGGCATCCCTTTTCTAAAGAGAGTGGAAGAGGCTGAAGAGGGTGGTCTGGAAACAAAAGGGGTTTATATTAGGGCAGGCAAATGTCTCCAGCCCTGAGAGGAAGGGTTGGAGCTGCACTGGGAGCTGGTAGTCCCTGAGGAAGGGAAGGAATACTAGGGGGATGAGGTTTCCAGAGGGAGGCTAGTGCAGATCTGTGTTCCTGGCAGCAAAACAGCCCCTGGAGCTGCAGCTTGTTGCCCTCGGACTCTCTGGGATCCTTTCCACTGCCTTTGGCCCTTCCTCCAAGCTTAAAGAAGCTGCACATGCCCTGGTCAAGCGAGATCTCAGCACGAATTCCTGAGAAAATATTTGGAGAAGCCCCTGGAAATTTTGGGGACTGGCCAAAACCTCCAAACTGCACAGCCCAATTTTCCATCACCTGCCCTTGGTGACTGCAGAGAGCAAAGGCTCCTTTAGCCTTTTGCAGCCTTTTCTAGACAGTAGCAAGCCCAGGGATAGGGAGAAATGCAGATGTTTCCCCTCCCTCTGTTGATTTTCCCTGGGGGAATATCTGCATTACCTCCAAGAGTTGCAGAACTAGAACAAAGTGCCTCTGTTTTGTCTCCCCATGTCATTCAAGTGACGTCCCAGAATCTGCCCAGGGCAAGAAATGGGGTGTTTCTGCATATTCTCTCTCCTGTCCCTTCCTTTAAGAAGTCTGCTTGTTCCTTCTCCTGAAATCCCTCCTGTCTCCTTGGCTTCTACCTGGCCCTCACACCCATGGAAACTTTTATTTTTGTGTTTTCTCCTGGCAAATAAAACCATGAGGTCTGGAACTAGCCTGGCTTTCCGGGGACAGCAGGGTGCCAAAACACTGAAATCTCCTTTCCTAGCACTTAGTTTTGATTTAAACACAGGAAGAATTAAAGATGCAGGCTGCAGATCACAATAGAGTCAGTCTTGGGCCACAGCTATCTGGGGAGCGTGGGTGCTTTAAAGGAAAAGAGGGGGGTTGGGTTTATTTACTCAAAGCTGCAGAGCTTTCCATGATGCATCTTTATTTGCCTGCATTTAAATCTGGCTCTGGTTGAGCTGGGCTAATACTGATACACTTTTAGGAAGGAATTCCTCCCTGTAAGGGTGGGCAGGCCCTGGCACAGGTTGCCCAGAGAAGCTGTGGCTGTCCCTGGATCCCTGGAAGTGTGCAAGGCCAGGTTGGATGGGGCTTGGAGCAACTTGGGCTAGTGGAAGATGTCCCTGCCTGTGGCAGGGGTGGGACTGGATGGGCTTTAAGATCCCTTCTCACCCAGACCATTCTGGGATCCTGTGAGTGATGCCTGCAGGGAGATCTGTGGCTGACTCTTGGATCAAGGGGGATCCTTTGCTTTGCACAGAAAGGCTTCAGGAGGAGGGTCATCTGTCCCATGTGCTTCCCTGCTGCCCTTGTGCACAGCCCTGTCCTTATCTGCTGGATGTGGGATGGATGGGCTCTGGCTCAGCAGCAGCAGGAACCAATTTCATCCAACCCCTCACCTGGGACACTTGGCATTTCTACAGCTCCTGCAACAGGCACCTCAGGTGTTATCCCACCCTCCACCTGCCCCAGGAGGCAGAGAATTCCATAATCCCCATGTGCTAAGTCAGCATTGCAGGAATACAGTGAAGATTTCCCCCAGGTTAGCTCAGCCCCAACCTGCAGCTCTGTTTATGTGCTGCTGTGGCCTTCAGGGGCTGTGGCAGTGCAGAGCTCTGGGAAGAACACAGGGAAAGGGCAAGGAGAGCTCCAGGGCTGTGGCACCAGTCCAGCAAACATCCCAAGACGATAAAGCTGGCCCACAGTGACCATCACTGGCCTTTTTTCCTTCTGTCTGCCAAGAGAGCCAAAGAGAGGGGAAAACAATACAGCTTTGTCCTGTCCTTTGGCTGTCTTGCTTGGAGATCCAGGAAGGTGCTGCTGTGATCTGCTGTGGCCTGAGGAGCAGTTGTGCTGATCCCAAACATTTACTGCATAAATGGCATGGGTGGTCCAGAAAGTTTTGAATGCCTTGAGTGTGGATAACACACTGGACTTGCACACCCTCACTGTCTCATCTCTTGCCTCTCAGGATCTGGCCCAGTGATCCCTAACATAGTCCTTTGAGGGGGAAAAAACCCTAAAAATGGTTCTTCAATGGAATTCACTTCAGTTCTCTCCTAACCAGGTGGTTTTATTCCTGCCTCACACCCAGAGGTGTGGGAAAACATCAAAGATTGTTATCTCTCACCAGTGCCTAATGGATAAACAGGGCTATGGGAATGGTGTTTCCCACTGGTGCTGGTGAGGAAACAGGAGAAGCTCAGACCCCTGCCGAGGTACAGGGTGGATTTTACCCAAGGGCTCAAAACAGTGCTGGGCTGAAATCCCAGTGATGAGGCAAAATCTTGTCTGGGAGGGAGAGTGCCCTGTGTGGCTTTACGTTAAGGAGCGGAAGGGATGAAAGGGAGGAATAAATAAGGAAAACAAGCAAGTGCATACGGGGTTATCAGCTTGGTCCAGGAAGTCAAACTAAGGGCCAAGATCCCTCCCCATTTCCATGCAACACCTTTTTTGCAGGGCCTGTGGCTGTGAACACTCCCTTCAGTGAGCACAAGAGATCAGCTAGGGGGACAAACTGCCCACGGGACCAGCTTGGAGCTGGGATGATTGGTTGAGGTCTCTGAGCAGTGCCAAGGAGGGCAGGAGCAGGCTGGTCTCTCTCCAAACCAGAGGGCACAGCATCCCCAGCACAATGTGCCAGTGGGGCCGGGGCTGGGAGAAGGGGCTGTTGTAGGAGTCAGACACCCAGTGGTATACCTGGAATATCCACAGTGGGGAACATCTCCCTGGGGAGGAGGGAAACAGGCTCCCCTGGGACTCAGCTTCCCCAGGGAGTGTCCTGGTGCTGCACTGACCTGCTGGGGGTTACAGACTGCTACAGGCAGGATGCCAAAGCTCAGTCCAGCATTGCATCTCCTTCCATCTCTTTCCATCCTGAACTCCTCTAAATAAAATCTCCCCTGTGCGGGGCCAGGGTCAGTTGTGGTGTCAACAGGTGTCTCTAACAAACACAGGCAGTTACAGCAGGGCCCCCTCCTCCCCTCTGTGCACATCCTTCTCTGCTTAATTAGTTCTGTCACACAGGATCCTCCCTGATCCTCCCTATCCCTCCCTAGATTTGTTTCCAGCCGTTGCTGGGCAGAAGGCACAGCAGAAAACAGGGGGATGGACAAGTTTGGAGCAGTCTGTGAGGAATCAGAGAGGTACTGGATTTGTTTTCCTTGGCAGTGCCACACAAAGGACCTCTCCTCCATTCTCTGCATCACACTGCCGACCTCCTGGTCTGCACATCCATTGGAGCAGCCTAAAGGAAGTCCTGGCTGTGCCTCCTGGAGCTTGCCAGTTCTTTATGTTATCTCTGTGTTATCTAGCTGTGCACAGGCTGTTTATAGGAACCTGCCAGCATGGCATGTGCTGGGCTGTGCCAACCAGCAGGTCAGGGCCAGCCTCCAGGGCCAGGTGTGATGGTCTGAGCACAGCTCTACAGCAGCACAGCTCTGGGATCTGCCAGGTTCCTGCTTCCCCCCCAAGCAGGAGGATGGGATGCTCCAGGCTGCACAGGGTTAGTGAAGGATCTGGTTTTGGGTCCTGCACAGACCTGCTGTGCCTGAGCTCCAGACAGGAAAGCATTTGCAGGTCCTGCTTTGCTGCTTCCCTGTTCCCCAGGGCCAGCGTGGGGAGAGCTCCATTTTGGAATGTCTTTGGAGCTTAGGAAGCATCAAGCTCTCTGGGTGTGCTGTTACATCTGGAGCTGGTCTGTACTGGTGGCTGTGGCACTGGGAATCTCTGCCTGGGGCAGCTGTTGCTCCTGGCTGGTGTGTGAGGGCAGGTCTGGCGGCTCTGGGAGTGAATGAACAGGCTGTCCCGGTGTGAATGGGCTGTGGCACAGGGAGCCAGGTGCCACGGGGCTGAATTCCTGCTCCACACGCTTCCTATTTGCACAGCTCAGGCCTAGTGCTCACATTCCTGCTTTATTAGCTGAAGACACAGCCCACTCCAGGAGGGCAAACACAAAGCTGACCCTGCTCCCGGGTTGTGCAAGGACTGGGCACATGAGGAACAGTGTGAACAGTGTGTGTTTGTGTCCAGCACAGCCGCGCTGCCCGGAGCAGGATCAGCAGGGATTGTGAGGAGCTACAGGGGAGGCTCACGGGGAGGGATGTTCCTTCTTGCCTTTACAACCAGAGCTGGGACAAATCTGCCAAATTATTCTTCACCAAACAACCCAGAGTGGTGTTTTCTGAACTTCCCGTAGCTGGTAATGACATTTTTTGAATGTCAGAATACAATAAATGAGGTTGAGGGAACCTTGATTTAGTTAAAGATTAATTTGCTTTACTTGGGGATCAAAAAAAATCATAATGAAAAGTTGGTGGTTTCTTTGGTTTTGTTTGTTGTTTGTTTTTGTTGTTATTGATTACCACAGCTTTTGTTCCCAAGGTAATTGGGCACATCCAAAATGCCATTTCCACCTAGGAAAATGTTCCTCTGAGTAAGCTCTGAGCAGTTACTCCATCCAAGGAAAGACCTTGCACTCAAGAGTTTTTAACTGGCAAAGAAAAGAGGTTCACTGGAGATGCTGAGCAGTGTCAGAGGTGGCAGATCCCTCCCCACAGCATCCCTGTCACTCTGCCATCCCAAATTGCCAGCCAGCAGCACCCGGAGCAGTGCATGCTCCTCCCAGTAGCTCCAGTCAGGGCTGAGCTGAGCCAATGTGTTCCCTGTCTTACCCACAACTGGGGTTTGACCTGCAGGAACCAACAGGAATGCTGGCTTCTGATTTTTCTTCCAGTCCTGTTTCCAGTTGGAGTATTAAATGTCCAAGGCTTTGAATAAAGGGGTCACCCACACGGCAGTGTGGAGGGGAGCCGGGTAATCTGAACCTGGAATCTCATGTGGGAAAGGGACCTGAAGAAAGGAGCTGAAATGGCCCTGAGGGAGCAGTGCAGGAGGACAAGGGACTTATTCAGGACTGGCAGTGCAGATGAGAAATTAATGGCTTGGGCGAGGAGGCTGGATCTTTGCTGGACCTCAGGCTTTCTCTCCAGTGGGATGAAAGCTTTAAAGACATGATGCTGAGTGGCACCGTTCCGGTGCAGGCTCTGTTGGGAGACAAGGGGGTCTGTGGAGACTTCAGGAGTCAGTTCATGACTGCTGAACATAACTACTCCTTCTCCATCAGTCTGTTCTGCCTGGCCAAGTCCAGGCAGCCTCCCGGGGAGCCTCTCTGCCTGCAGCCTGCAGCTCCCCAGGGAGATGATCCCTTCCAGGGCCAGGCCAGGCAGGAAGTGGCTCTTCTCTTTGTGCTGGTGCCCCGTGTCCTGTTACGGCGCCGAGGCCTGGCTTGGGTTACGGGGGTGCAGTGTCAAGTGATGGCGCCTCAGCTCCGCCTGCGCAGCCCCACAGCCTCCAGAGCCCCCCTGCAGCCCTGCACCCTGTGGAGTTGAGGCCTGTCCCAGGGATGAGAGCACTGAGTGTGGAGTGGGCAGGCTGTACCCTGTGGGCTGCATCTCACAGGTTTGGCCCGGGGTGCTGCTGAGCACCGCAGGGACAGATAGAGCCAAACAGAAAAGCTGCTGCTTCCCACAGCCCCCTGAGAAATCACTGCCACATCAAACTGCCCTGGGCTCAGCAGCTGATCCTGATCCCTTCGGAGGGCCAGCATTGTCCCTAGGAGCAGCTGAGGGCACACCTGCAGGAGCCCACCTGAGACCCCGCTCTGAGGGGTGGCAGCAGCTCTGCTGGGGCAGAAATGCTTCCTGCCAGCCCCTCCCGGGGCTTCTGCCCCAGCCACACTGGTCTCCCCCCCAGGCTCTCAGCCAGGCTGAGCAGACACCCCCGTAAGCCGAGAAGCTGCCTGAATTATTTATGGGGTGCATTAACATTTATTCAGCCGCTGGCTCTGTGGGGAGGAAGGTGGCAACTTGATAGGTGCCAGCCATTCCCCTGCTGCCAGCTGAGCTAGGGATTGCTCCTGCAGCCACAGACCCTTCCAGAATGTGGAGCTGAACAAATAGGATGCTATTGTGCTAAGGGGGAAGGAAAGGATGAGTGTCCTGCTCCCCTGAGAGCCGGAAAACTCCACTGAGGGTGGCTGACTAGTTAGAAAGTGTATCCAGCTCTGGTAGGGATAGAGCCAGGGGAGGGTATCTTGGGGCTTTAAGCCAATTTCTTTGCAGAATTCCCTTTGGTTATCTCTGCCCATCCCTCTGTGCTCACCAGAGTGAAGAAGACATGGTAGTGGGCAATGTACTTGGTGATCAAGGCAATTTCAGCAGGCCCAGGGTGACACCAGGGCTGCGAGCCCGTGTCCTGTGAGGACCTTCACACTGTGTCCTGGAGCCCCAGGGCAATCCCCCACCCTCATCATCCAGTTACCTTTCTGTGCACAGCCTGGAGCTGCTGCTCTGCTCTGGCCTCACCACCACGATTGTAAATATCCCTCTCCAGGGTCTCACCTGAAGTGGCTTTAATATTCCCAGGAAGCCCCTGTTGATCCCGGGGACACCTCCTCCCTCAGGTAGCCTTGTGTACCTGCAGTTGGCACCCCTGTCATGTTAGGCCAGTAGTGTTGTAGGAAAAACATCTTTGGAATGCTAAACCCAAGGCCTTGTTCATCAGGAAATAATATGTAGACACCTGAGTGCTTTGGAGCATCTGGGATCATTTCCCACCAAGCTTTACAGGCAGTGGATGCCTGTGTGCTGGCAATCTGGGAGGCACTGCACTCATTTCTTGGAGGTCTGGCAGTGTACACAGACTGAGGGTCCAGCCTGATTGCACTGGAGAAAAATGGGAATATGGAAAGTCTTGTCAGCTCCAAATGTCCCTAAGCAGCATCATAATCACATAACGAAGGCCAGCTCGGCTTGGTGTGATTTGTTTCATTATGCAACATAATTCTCCCTGGAATTTTAGTTCTTGCCTGCCCTCTACCCCCAAATGTGCCAGCTCACAGCAGAAATTAATGCTGGGGGAGGGAGAATCCGAGTGGGAAGGGGACCAAGAACTTTGAATATTGGTTTGCACGTGCTGAGTGCCCTTTCCTGAATTAATGGGTGGGCTTCCAGTGCTGCCAAGCAAAATCCCTCTGGATATGCTCGTGCCTGGAGCTGAGCTGGCCAACAGCCTCGGATTTGTGCAGGGAACGCCTGCAGGGCTCGTTCTGTGCTACAGCAGAGGCAGGGAAATAATAGGCAGCTGCTTTACTCCTCTTGAGGATTTGGCCGAGGGACGTACACTCCTCCTTTAAAGTTTGCTGGAATTTGGTCAAAGAGGTCCCAACCCTGGTGAAATTTGCTTTTGGGGTGTGTTCATGCGAAAAAATGTAAAAGATGGAATTCTGTGTTGAAAAGTGCCTATTTGAGAGCAGTGTTTGTTCTAAAGGCAGGCTGTCAGCCTTTCCCCTGGCTGGTTTTCATGGCAGAGGCATCCTGGGGTGCTCCCTGTGCCATGGCACCATGAGCCTTGGGCTCAGCATTAGATCCCGCCCTGGAACCCTGCTGGCTTGGAGCCCTGGGCCCCTGCCCCCATGGGTGCCCACCCACACACCTGCATGGCTCCCACACCACTGTCAGCTCCTGGGTTCGTTTTTACACCTCTCTCTACTCCTGTTGACCTGGAAACCACAGTCCTGCCCCGATGGGATGTGCTGGAGTTGCAACGCACAGCTGAAGGAATGATGCCCGTGGAGGCAGGAGGAGTTTGTCTGAACTAGCAGCCCTCTGTGCACTCCAAATTGCCACACCTCCTCCTCTTGTTTCTTTATCACGTGTCCTTCTGTCTCTAGAAGTGACTGACATGGTTAAACCCCCATTTGGCACCTGCCCATCCTGCAACATCCAGGGCAGTCCAAATTTCTGCTCTACCTGTATCCCCATGTTTCATTTCTTGTCAGCTAATTGAAGTTACCAATGGCTTTGTTTAACGCTAAGTACAGCCCCTGCCATCCCACTTCTCCTCAGTGAAATTAGTCACTTGTGGGACACTGCTCCAGGCTATTCCACTTGCATAAACCTCCAGCCAAAACCCTATGGCAACCAAAGTCACTTCGCAGGGACAAACAAACCACCTTGGCAGCTCGTAGCTGCTGAGGGCGATTTCTGATCAAATAGATCTCCAAGGAGAAGCACACACAGCCTGTTCATTCCCAATTAAACATCAACCAGGTAAATCCACGGCTCTCGGGAAGAAGAGTTTGCAGGCTCAGACTCCCCAAGAGCTGTGAGTGTTCCCCCAGACAACTCCCATCTTCTTATCCAGGGAATAACTGAAGGAGGTGATTTCTCACAAGACTTTCTGCTTGTTCAGCCCACCCCACAGGCCAAATCTTCCCCTGGGGAACATGGAAAGAGCTGCTCAGATCAAAACTAACTGTTTTTGGTACCTGTGTGTTCTCTGTGGTGCTTTGTGAACAAGCTGCCTCTTGGGCTGTGCGCAAACACCCGTCCTACCCATTCCCTGCACTTCCAAAGAGCCAAAGGGCACCGCAGTTTTCATGGTTCACAGAGTAGTTAGAAGAGGATAATCATTAACCTGCTGAGGACAGTCTTTCTTTTGTGAGGTCCTTTATCAGGGGATCTTGCTAACAGAGCTGGGGAGGATCTGGATGAGGGGAAGCAATGTTCTGTTCCCACAAAATCCCAGCTGTCCCCAGCGCGGGAGGTGTTGGCACAGACATAAGATGTGTTTTTGCCGCCAGGTCAGGCCAGCCTGTTGTGCATGGAGCTCTGGCTTCATGTGGCTTTGGTTGAGTTCCAGCCTAGAACTCCCCAACAGCCTGTCCAGCTCTCCAGAGGTGCCTTTGCTATAGGAAACTTTGGATGTGTTGGTGGACATGACTCACCGTACAGGTCCTTTGCGCTCAGCTTGAAGGCTCCGTCAGCTTTGCCCATGCTGCCGCTGCAAAAGGAGGAGGGAACAAATCAACCAGCAGCTCCCAGATCTTTTTAGCATCAGCTTTCACACAGCAGCTCTGCAGCTGTCCCAGAGGGACCAGCCCTTCCCTTCCTCCCCATCACATCCATCGGATGTGGTACATCTCTGAATTGCCAGGGAAAGCATTTCCTCATGGGCTGTGCTGCTGCTCCCTGTGCAACCCTACCTGTTATCCACACCACGGGCACATGTCACTGAGCCCTGCACTGGAAACAGGAGATGGAGCAGCCCAGCCAGGCCTGTCCCACTAGAGTTACCTCCACACAGTGTCCTGGGAAGGACAGCACTCCAGAGAGGCTGCTTTAAGGACCCCGGTTCCCAATGTGCCATAAGGGGGGTTGTTACAGGGAACAGCCCAGGTAAATGGACACCCCTCCGTGTTATGCCCGAGTACCCCTGAACCTGAGGCACTGTGAGAGCCAAGATTATGATCCCTTCTGAATGGACCCGTTGGAGATGTGCCCCTTTGAAGGCAGGTGCTCAAGTATAGAACATATCCCGTGTAAAAATGTGGCAGGATGGAGTTGTGTGCAAACAACTGGGTTTTGGGGTGTCAGCTCTCTAAACACCACCATGTAGGACCACCCCCATGGTTGGGTTGTGGGTAGGACTGAGCAGCCAGGAAATAACAGGGTTTCCTCTGGCAGAGGAGGATCCAAGCAGGATCTGAGGTGCTGTGGTCAGGCTGTCCCGCACAGAGCAGTAGCCTGTGGGTGCTCTGTCACCGTGTCCCCCCCGAGGGCAGGCAGCAATTCATGGTGCCCTTACACCGTGCAGGAAGGAGGGAGAGACCTGGTGGCTGTGGCTCCACTGGGAAGCTGCCCCGGGCTGCTGTAGTCCCAAGACTGAAGGTGGAGAGGCTCCTGATGTCCCTCTCCTCTCTCCACTAGATATGGCCTTATCAAACCACAGCACACAGGGCAGGTGATGTGTGAGGCAGGGCCAGGTTCTGAAGTGCCCAGGAAGGGTGAAACAAACACCAGGGACTTTGGGGACGAGTGTGAGCACTTGGAGCATCCCCTGATGGTAGGAAGGAGTGGTGGAGGAAGCCCACCATGGAGATCCTTACTTGGTAGAGCTGGGGTTGCTGCTGAGGGATCCCTTGTGACTCATGTCGCTTCACAGGCCGAGCAACTGCAGCAAAGCAGAAGAGACAGGGTCAGTGGTTATAAAACAGGCTGTCAGGTGATTTATCCCTGTGCATCCTGCCCTTCCTGCTCCAAGTTGGGGTCTCCAAGCAGATGGAGCAGTCGGTGAGCACGGGGGTGTTCCCTCCTGCTCCCAGACACCTCTCCTTGCTCTGACCTGGGCTGGAGGTGACACATCTCAGGATGCTTTCTCAAAACCCATTTCCCCTTCTCCCTCTTGCCCATCCCTTGCAGGCACACCCCGAATCGGTGGCATTCCAGCACGTCTTTCCCAGCAGTGCTGCCCTGCCTAGGGTTTAACAGGGACTGAGGTGACCTTTGCCTTCCTGATCCATCCCTGTGCCTGTGTGCTCGTGGCTGTATGTCCTGAGTCATTTTTCATGCCTAGAGTGCCATTAGCTTTTGTTATGTGGTAATTTTAAGCTCTACACCGGCTGTTAAAGTATCTTTATGAGGGGATTGCCCACATAAAGAAAAGTGGAATAACTGTGAGTGCTGCTCCAGTGGCAGCACAAGGATGGAGGCAGTGGGGCTGCGGTGGCTGAGTGCTTGGTGAGGGGCAGACAGGCTCAGTTCAGATTTTTTTCCTCCTCTTTCAGATGAGAATTATAAATAATGTAGAAGAAGATGTGAGAGAGATCCAGGCATTGCAGCAGAACTGCAAGGGTGGGTTAGGGGGAAAACAAGGTATAAAAAAATCTCAGGAAATACTTTGTATTGGCATCCAAGATCTTCACCTCTGCTCCAGTGTGTGAGCTGAAGGGAAGCCAAGGCAAAGTCTGAAAGGTGTCTTAGTTCACTGTTGGAAAGCTCAGGGGCACCTCTGTGCCTGGGTTGAACCCCGCTCACCTCATTGTAAGTTTGTCAGAAATCAAAGGTTTCTTTAAAATACTCATTGCTGGATCGAGGGAAGAAGCTGCTCAATGTCCTCCATGGGATTTTCTGCGAGGGGACCTCTGAGTGTGCTTGGCATGTGCCAGGGGCTGCCCTGACAGCTGTGGGCAGGCACTGGAGCTTCCTCTCAAGGGTTGGTCTTTGCTGAATTTAGGCTAAAGTGTGTGTAATCCCCAGGGAATACTTTGGAGCCCTTCCTGACACCTGGGATTTCCCCTCTGCTGCAGGGCTTGTTGTATCATCAGCAGACCTGCCCTGGATTCCTTAGGTATCCGTTTTTATTCCGTGTGTTGGAAACACTTGTTTGTGGTATTTTGCTCCATGTGTTTCACCCTGAGGTGAGGGCAGAGACAGTTTTCTCACTGATCTTATCAGACCTGTCAGAGGGATGTATTTATGGAGATGCAGCTCTCCAGGTGAAGCTGCACACAGAGCATACGGAGAATCCTGGCACATTTGGGGCTCAGCCTCACAACTTGCAGCCTCTTTGCTGTCCCAGTAACCCTCCTCAGCACTGAGGCACTGCTTAGAAGGGACTCCCAACTGCATTTTGGAGCTAGTATTTTAAATTCTTCCTTTCTCATCTCTCTTGTGGTCAATGCTGAAGTCTGTACACACACTTATATACAGATCTAAATTCTTATTCACTTTAGAATAGAAACTTGGTGTTCTGCCAACTCCCCTGAGTGTAATAAAACCCATCCCTGTGCCCAGGCTTGGGTACCTGTGAATTTTTCCTCTGTTAATAGCTGTCTACTGGTTTCCTTTTACAGGCCTCAAACTGTTCCTATCTCCCAGATCTCCGTGTGTATTAGCATAAGGTACCTGGAAAAGGGAACTTGGGCTCTTAAAAACCCCACTCTGCTCTGTTTCCTCTGCACCACCCAATCACTTGAGTCCCACAGCTGATGATAGATGGGAATGTTTCTGCATATTAATGTCATATTTCTGGCTCCCTTTCACTTACTGCCCCAGGGCCATGTCCTTAATGGCCTGAAATCCAGGTTACTCCAGCAGGAATGCGGCACCAAGTCTGGCTGTGGAGTCAGAGCTGGTCCCAAGCCCCAGCTGTGAAGCAATGGGAGGAATCAGGGATGCAGCCAAGGTCACCCTGGTTTTTGCTTCTCCTTCCTAAGCTCTGTTCAAGAGAAAAACTGGGATCTGCTTTTGGAGAGGCCCATCTGGTCAAACCTTACGTGGCAATGGCAGAGGGTCCTGTTCAGCTTTGTGGGCGAAGCAGGACCAGCCCTAAAATGAGGCAATTCTCCATCTCATGGTGGTCAATAAAGTACCGATGGGATAAGCTGGGCTCCCCAGAGGAAGGCAGGATAAGCTAACCTGGAAGGTTGTCCTCCCTTGCAGGATGCTTGTATCCCAAAAAGGCCATGGAACTAGAAGCTGTGTATGGAGCTGCCCAGTCAGCATGTCCTTATCGTGCTGGGCTCCCTTTCTCTGTTTATTCCTGCTGGTTTGTGCCTTGCCCTTTGCCCAGCTCTCCCCACTGTGCCCAGGGCCTGGCTGTGCCCGGGCTGTGGTACTTAGGGAGGGTGTGGTGTGTGCTGGCCGAGTTAAACCAGGCCAGAGCCCCGTGCCAGAGCTTTTAATTCAGCATAAATTGCCTGATATTAATTGACTCCGAGCTTGAAGACTGGGAGGGGGAAGGGCCCGTTTCTAAGGGCTTAGAGGCTTTATAATGAGTTTGCTAAATCAAGAGACAGCTGGGCTTGAGGAAGGTGAAGGAGGGGCTGAGAGCACTTCCCCTTCAGTGCAGGCAGAGCCAAAGATGGGAGACATGAAGCTGTGGGCTAGTGGCTGGCATTCCCCAGGTTCCCTCTCCCCAAGGGAGCATCCCTAAGAGCTCCCACAGTCTGCAGCCTCTTCCAGATGTTGTCTTCTCCCTGCCCTGATTAGAGGGTTCCAGTCTCCCTCTTATCTCCCAGGAGGTGTGGCTGCTCCCTCCTCCTTCCCCAGCGGGGTGAGTGCAGAGTGGAAAGGGGGAGGCAGATTTTGCCACGCGATGTGCGGCTGTGCCGGCATCGTCTTTGACTCAGCCTGAGCACGTCCAGTTTTGAGACCATCACCTGCCCTTCTGCTGGTGCAGGGCAGTGTTTGTGTGGGTCACCAGGCAGGGCATTTAAGTGTTGCACGGTGTGGAATGGGATAGGGACTCCAGGAGCTAAGGCAGGCTCACATTCTGGTCGCTTCTACTGGAGCGACTGCAGGGAAGTACAACTGCATGGCTAAAGCCTGGCACTGCCATCTGTCCCAGGCCAGAGATCCCAGAGGGACTTAGGGAGGCCAGCACAACTCAGTGCTGAAGGACATGGAGGTGACTGAAGTCATCCTGTGCTTTAAAGCACAGGAAACCTCACTCCCTGACTTTCCGGCCAGTGTTATCCTTGGAGGTCAAATATCCTCCTACAGGCACACGGAGCTGTGACAGGAGCCTGGCATTGTCTGTGCTGCACTTCTGTGCTTTTAGAGCAAATGGATGCTGGCCATGCATTGTTTGGACTTTCTCTGAGTCTCTTTGAAGAGGGAACTGTGACACTGATCCCTCTTCTCCAAGGGTGGGGAAGCTCTTTGGGAGGGGAAGGACTAATATCTATATCTCTTTCTCCTCTTTGGGCCGATCTCTGCTATTGTTGTACTTTATTTTTATGAGGTATAGTTCTCCCTTATCTTCTGTGGTCAGACATTTTTGTTCTTAGAGGACACGGAAAGGACATGAAAAATTCTGGATTTGGGTAAAAATTGGACAACTTGAAATGTGAAATATTGGTGGGATTTCTAGGGCTATTATTATTATCATCACTGCCAGTAACAGCAGCATCTGATGTCTGTGAGTGTTTTTCTTGATGGGTCCAAGACCTTTAAGACTGAGGTTGGGTTTGTTGATATCACAGAATATTAGGAAGTGATTGTAGCAGCAGGGAAGTGCAGGTCAAAACACTACAACTTTTGCTGGAACAGAATTAAAATATGGCAAAACCCCCAAAACCCTTAAGCTAAGTGACCTGGGAGGAATAGCAAGTTTTTCCAAGCATGCTCTAAGCCAGTTCTAACAGACCTTGTCTGTGTTTCCATCAGTCATCCCACGGAAATCTGCCTGGGGTGACAGGGCTTCCGAATTCCCTGTCAGCCATGATGAAGGGGGTCTCTGCACCCAGAGACTCTGAGGCTTGGACAGGGGTGAGATACATGTGATGGAAATGCCTCCCGAGGGTCCTGCTGGGGTGAGGGGTCCGTGAGTGTATCCCAAGTGTATCAGGTGGGATGGCCCAGGCAGGAATGCTGGACTGGCATCAGCCTCGGGCAGTAACATGAAGCGTCAGGGAGAAATATGAGCTGGGCACCACCACGATGTTATCTTCTGCACTTGCCAGGCCAGCAAAGCGCTGCCTGTCAGGGCTGCTGGGTGTTTGCAAAGCTCAGGCTGCCCAGACCCACAGGAGAGCAGAGGGAGTGCTGGCACCCTGGTCTGTGTGTCCCTGCTCCAGACAGCCCCCCCAGCCCTGGGACAGTCCCACCGGCTCCCACAATCCGTCCTGCTCACTGGGATGGTATGGAAGGACCCGGCAGGTCAGGAAGGCCACAGTCCACTAACAAAGCAGCTTTTGGGCGTTGGGGAGGCACTGGCATCTGTGTGCTCAGGGCTCCTCATGTGGAACCAAGAGTCCTACATTCACACAAACTAGTTTAGGTCTCTACAAGTCCTTGTGAGATGGACCCTGAGAGCCTGTGGTTGACCTGAGAACTTCACATGGGTCTCTGGTCCAGCCTCCTAATGATGGAACCACCTTGCTCCTGCTTTTAGTTGCTTGTGGAGCGTGTGGAGCTGCAGGGTGTGCGTGGCACGTCCCACGTTACAGCGGTGACAGTCACCAGGTATGACCTGCCAGGTGTGTGGAAGGAACACTCCCTGCTCTGCACATCGGATTTTTCACATTGTGGAGATTCTCCAAAGACAAGCACCTGCATAAATATAACCCAGCCCAACAGGTCTGGGCAGAGAGGAACCCAGTGTTCTTCAGCCTCCGTGGGAGAAGTGGCAGCAGCTCTTTTGGACTGAGGCACCTCAGACCTGCTGCCACCCTTGGCCCAGCTTTGGTGGACCCTGACCACCCTGGTTTGAGTCCCCTCTGGATTTACTGTTGGGCCCCAGGGGCGTGAAATGGAGTCTTTGGAGATCAGAAACACAAACTGGCACCACGGAGAAAGTGCCAATATTGACAAATTCCTGATGGGAGATTCACAGAGAGCCTAGAGAGAGCATGGGCAGGCACCCTGTGTCCCCCCAGACACACCCTCACATGTCCATAGGTGATCCACGGACAGACCTTGGAGGCCCTCGGTGCCCACAGGTTGGAGTGGGAGAGGAAGGCTCTGAACCAAAAACTAGGAGCTTTTATATTCCTGCCAGAAAGTAAAACCTTCCTCCCGGAACTACAACCAAAAGCAAGTCTAGACAGCGCCCTGCTCTATAAATACCCAGGGAAAATGCACAAACAGCCACAGTCTCCAAGATCTTGGGAAAAAACTGGAAGCTGACTCCACCACCCCTTGGAAAGAGTTGTTTTCAGAGTCCCTGTGCTGAGTCACAGCTCCTGGATTTACGCTTTTCCTCTCTGTTGGAGGAATTCTGCAGAGGCTGGGTGGAGGGAAAACAGGGAGCAGGTTTGGGCTTGCTGTGTGTCTTGCCAGGGGTTCCAAGGTGAGCATTATCCACGCTTGGGCTGCAGTTTAGAGAGCTGGAGAGCCAGCCCCAGAAAGAGTGTGTTAAATATTAATGGATGCTTTTGGAAAATGGAAGGAGACAGATGAGTGTTCCTCATATAAAAGCTCATTAAATGGTTTAAATTAAAAGACCCCAGTTCAAAACTACCTGACTGGGAGAAAGTATCACATGAGTCACTTGTACTGCCCAGGAATGAAAACCAGCATGACTGGAGGGGGTTGATCAGCCAGACCCAATGACAGTGTTCCCTTGGCTTCCTGGGAAGAGAGGAGAGCTGTGAGGAATTTTGTAGCTTTTTTTCTCTGTCCTGTTTTCATTTTGTACCCACACCTTCTGTGAGCTAAGCCTGTCCCTGGCACCAGCCAGCTCCTGGCGGGTGGGAGCCAAGGAGCTGTGGGACTGTCTGGGCAGGATGTGAGGGACCTGTGGGTGTAGCATGCCTCGTACCCAGAAAGTTTGCTGAAGAAAGCACTGGAAGAAAGGTGGTTGTCGTGCTGAAGGTTCCTCTGCCCTGTGTTCTTATTCACCCCACACCCCAAACATGCTCCGTGTCCTGTCCTGGAGCTGTGCTCTGGGCAGTGAGGGGGTTAGAGCTGGGGTTTTTAGAAGTGCAAAGTGAAAGGGAGCCTTTTTCATTGCTCTGAGTAGAAATCAGGGCTCGGACATCAGGCCAGTAAAAACAGGGAGTGACTCTGCCTGTGTGTGTCATACTCCAGAGCAGGATGGGGAACAGCCCCAGCCCAGCCTGCAGGAGGGCGTTGAATCGCCTCTGTGTTCAGGAAAAACACCAAAATGCTGTGTGTGACCGTCTGTGTGTTCATGTCCCTGGCTGCAGGCACCAGAGCTGTTCCTCATATGCATCCCCTGTATAGCTGGAATATTCCTCTGATGTTTTTTCCAAGCTTGAAGGCATTTGTGGAACAGCTGGGAGAGTCAATGAAAGGTTGGCACTGGTGGGGGTTGTGGACTCCCCATCCCTGGAAGTGTCCAAAGCCAGGTTGGACGGGGCTTGGAGCAACCTGGGCTAGTGGAAGGTGTCCCTGTCATTGGCAGGGGTTGGCACTGGGTGGGCTTTTTTAAAGTCCCTTCCAACCTAAACCATTCCAGGTTCTAGGAGGACAGGCTGTAGCTGGGATGGAGTTGTGAGGGTTGCTGCTGCTTTCTGTAGTGGTGTCACAGCTCTGATGGAGACAAGCACAGCAAGGGGGTGTTTTTCCTGGTGGGATTTCAAGGACCAAAGCTCAGGGCTGTCACACCCTGGCTAGAAGGTGGTGCTGTGTTTGCCAAAGCACCCACAGCAAAACTGTTTCTTCCAGAAGCTTCAACAGGGACCGTGCTGATAACCCCGGGGTGGTCCTGGTTCATCCCAGTGGGGATCAGTCCTTTCTCCCCAGGTGTGGGTACAAGAGCTTGGCTTTGCTGCCAGCACTGCTTTCAGCTAATCACTCAGTGCCTTAATTGTCCATTAAATCATTGCTTTAATGTGTAGTTACAGGGTGCCCTCCCTCCCCTCAGTCCTGGGCAATCCCTACGAGCCAGCCTCAGCATTCCTGCTTCCTTTCCTCTTCTGTGACACCTGTAATCCTAACAGAGACATTTGGCAGGTGGATTCATTTTCCACATTAATTCCCAACCTGTAGCCCTGGGCTGACCATGATCCACCCAGCCATCCCTGCCTGGCTACTGCCAGCCCAGACTGGGCTGCAGAGCTTCGAGGAGGGATGGATGGGGATAGGGTGGGTCCCTCACCCTCTCGGGAGGGGCACAGGGAGTGTTGCTTGTCACTGGACTCCCCCATCCTGCCTGGTTTGTGAGCAAATGGAGGTGTTGAGATCCATGGGACCTTTCCACCACCTCCTGCTAAAGGAAGGGCATTTTTGGTCACTCCCTGAAATGCTGATTCACTTCCCTGGCAAAAACTCAGGCATGCAGCAGAGCAGTCACCATGCCAGGAGCTTTTCTCCATCAGAGAGAAGCTGTTCTTGGGCTCAGAGCTGCTCTGGGGCCACGTTTAGCTTCAGTTTGCCTCCAGCATGGTCAGTTTGGACTCTCTGGGGTTGCAGATGATGACTGGTAAATCTGAACCAAGAAAGTGGTAAATCTGAACTAAAAATCCTTCTCTCCCTGTGTAGGAAGGTCACAGCATCCTATCTTTCCCCGGAGAAAGGGAGAGGACCACTGCCCATCTCCCTCTGCCTGTACCAGTGAGGAGCTATTCCACTCTGCTCCCTGCTCCCTTCCCAAATCTCTGCCTCCAGCAGCTGGGGCTTGGGAAGCAGCGATATTTTTCATTTCCTGGGCTTTCTGCTGGGAGGGTGGGGCAGAAGTTTTGAGGGAGGAGATTTATCTCTTAAAAATCTCATTTGATGTTTAAGGCTTTTCCAGCCTTTTTTAGGCTAATCATGAAAACATTCATTGCCATCTCTTCCCATCCCGTTTTGTGCTTCCTACTCATATCCTGTCTGTGTATTTTTGGCCATTTGTAACAATTCATTTGAGCTAAAACTTGGCACATGGGGCTCGGCTCCAAGTGTCACTGCAGGAAAGCAGGCTGACACCGCTTTAACCAGCTCAGTGGTGGCCTCCAGAAATGTGTTGGGGTTCAGGTCAGCTTTTGGTGTGACAGCAGCACTTTGGCATTTTTAGTAGTTTACTAATGTAGCTTTTTCCCCCTGTGGTTGGTATTTTCAAATATATCTCATGGTAGATAAAATTTTGTATGGAAAAATGGTGAATTATCCCTTCCCAGTCATCTGTGAAAGGCAAAAATGGGAGTTTTGCTGTCCATCATTTATTTGTTTTACCTGCGAAACGCTGAGATTTTTGGATTCTCGCACATAGTTCCCTTAGGAACCATAAAGTTCATTGCTGGTGCAAAACATGTTCTGTTGCACAATACTTAGCTAAACTCTGAGCTGGGGGAAGCCCTGCTCTGCTTTTGGGGTCAGAAGACAAGATGCACAGTCACAGGAAAGCACTGGGTTGATTTCTGATGTTTGGGCTTTCAGTGAAGCTGTGGGTGTGAGGCCTTTGCAGCCTGAACATCCAGTTACCCATTAACCAGAACAGTCCCTGGAGAGATCATTCCAAAACCAAAATAAACCCCATTCCCTTTGCCCTTTGTTTTGTACAGAATAGAAGGATGTGTGAGGCTGCCTTTATCAAAATAATTCCAATGGCACTTTCTAATCTTGCGGTGCAGAAATGTTTTAACAGTCTTGCCACAAAATAATTAATCTCCTCCAAGGGCGAGGAGGAAAAGGCACAATTGGTCCCTGCAGAGGCTAGGATGGGAGTGTGAGCTGGGCTAGGAGGAACCAGAGTAATTCCGGGGCTGGGGAGGGAGAGAAGAGTTTCCTGCAGTGCCCCAAGGAGCAAAAGTTTCTCTGGCCACTCCTGTGTGCCCCCAGGATTGCCAGTGCCACAGAGCTGGAGCTGTGCGGGGGCGCACAGAGGAGATGTTTCTGCTCTGGGAGCCTCGGTGCTGTGGGGCAGGTTTGCCCAGGGAGGTTGTGCTGTCTCGTTCTTGGAGATTTTTGAGAACAGCTGGAGTGAACTGTGCAGCATGGTCTGACTGCAGAGCTGCCCCTGCCTGGGGTTGGACTGGAGACCTCCTGACACCTCGTGATCCTCAGAGGAAATGGGCAAGGAGCAAGAAGCCCTTTCTGCCACACGGGCAAGGTGTGTTTTCAAGGACTGGGGCTGTGGGCACATGGTGGTGCTCACACAGACCATGTGGGTGCTCCTGCAGCTGAAGGAGCCAGGGTGGTGCTTTCCACAGCCTGAGCTTAAAACCACTGAGCTCTCCTTGCCAGCCTCTCTTTAGGGTCTGATCTTTAAATGAGCCCCAGGTTTATGGGTCACCTCTGGAGCAGGAGGAGGTTGGCAGAAGCAGGGTTGTGCCTAAACATGTTGGAGAACCTGGGAAGGTCGTTCTGAAGAAAGGGGCAGGTGGCTCCAAGAGCACAGGAATACCCATGGTTTTGGGAAGGACAGAGTGCTGTTCCTGGTGCTCCTGAGTCCTGCCCAGGGGCCTGCTGAGCTCATGGATGTCGTGAGCTACCCACGTTGTCCTTTAGCTCAAATTGTTGAGGGCAGGATTCCAAGATGAGGACCTGAGTGCCCGTCACCCACACGGCCCTGGAGTGGAGCGTGGCCCCTGTGAGCAGAGTCCTGGCAGCTGCAGGCACTCGGCAAGGATGGATCACACTGGAGTCAGCTCCAGGGAAACAGCAGCCTTCTGCCTCACATTGTCCTTCTCACCTTTGACTGTTTGCTCACCAGGTCTTGGCAGGCAGGGAGCAGGAGGCTCATGCCAGGTGTGGAGCAGATGTTTTGGGGCCTGTCTGGTCTAGTTTCCATGTGGCTGTGGCAGGGCTTTGACTGCTCAGCTGGTTTCAGTCCTCACTTCCTGGGCTGTGATTAAACCTGCACAGCGTTTCCTTCCACAGAGCAGTTGCTGGGGCTGGAGCTCCTCTCCTCCCTTCCATCTTCCCTTGTGCTCAGAGGAGCCAGAGGCACCTCTCCCATCCCAGTGGCAGGTTGGGAACACACACATGGCTGCAGCACATGTGGATCCCAGAGGAGAGGCCATGACAGCACAGGAGCACAGGAGGGCTCTCTGCACAGTTCCCAGCCTCCAGCAGTGGGGGTGAAGAGCTCTCTTTGTCACCCCTGAATTTCTGCAGCTGCATCTGGCCAGGCTGTTAAACTCCGGCCCATGCTGAATGGCCTGTGGCAGGATGCTCCACACTCGGCTCTGCGTGGTGCTCTCAGCCACCTCCTTTTGTTCCTGCCACACCTGCCAGCTGCTGGTTTCATGGGATGTCCCCAGCTCTGTCAGCAGGAAGCAGCTGTTCCCTCACTCCCTGTCTCTGTGCCACGGGCTTTATCTGGGATCTTGAGGAGAGCAGCGCCTCATTGTCCCTCTCCCAGGCTGAAGAGCTTTGGAAGTTCCACAACTGAAGTCACAGCTACAGGGGCTGTTCCTGCTTTGATTCCAAGCCCGGAGCAGCCGTAGCAGTGGGAAGAGGTGCTTCCATGGCAGGAGATTGCTCAGGCAGCCGATGGCCCAACCACACCTTGGGTGTTACCTGCACAGCTCTGGTACATTTGCTCTCAATTTATCCTGCTGAACCTGCTCCTGCCTTGCTCTGTGCGGCTGCTCCTCTGACAGAACCACAGCTTTTCTGCCTTTTTTTTAAGCTGCTGAAACTTTATCAACTTATTTTCCAAGCAGCAGCAACTCAGAATAAACCTGACAGTCCTGGAGTTAACTCTGAGAGCCTTTCATGTCACTTTTACACTCCTGCCCTGCCCCTTCTATTGCAAAACAGGAGGAAAACAATCCAACCCAACATTTTCCCTGTGTTTTCCACATGCAGCCTCTGCTGGCTTGAATGCCAGGTTGGAGTGAGCAAGCACCTGGGTGCTGGACTGGAGTGTCCCTTCACCAGTTGGGTTCCCCTGCTATGGAAACTCTGTAAGGCAGCTGGAGATTGCTGACTTACTACCTTTGGGAATCATGGAAACACAGAAAAAACAGATAGAATCACAGAGTCAGCCCTTTGACTACACTGGGGGAAACTCATTTCCACAGCTCAGATGTGCCATTCCCCTCTGCATTTGGAGGGGTTTGTGTTCTCCAGGTGAATAAACCTGTCCTGTTGTGGCCAGGCCCCAAACCCACCAGGAGATCAGGCAGGGATGCTGGTACAGGATCCTTCCCTGCCAGCCCGAGGGACTCTCTTCTCATGTGGAACTGAGCATGGATCAAGCCTGTAAAGTCCATGGATGAATTCCAATCAGAGGGTTTGCCTGGGTGCAGTCTGGGATTACCCTCCCCATCACAGAGGTCCTGCCTGTGTCACATGTCAAGGGACGATGTGCAAAACCCTTTCTGTGGTCAGTGTACATAGACTGAGGAGCCTCCCCTGCTCCTAACCTTACATCCACACCTGCACAGCCTCCCTGGGTACATGTTATTCCTCTTCCTTCTCCAAGGACTTTTGAAAGTCCAATATCTCAACCCAGGAGCAATGCCAGGAGCATCAGGTACTGAAAACAGGAAAAACTGCCTGGCTGTGTGAAAGTCAGTGTTGGAGGTTAAGTCGCAGGAATGGCCAGAGACAGGTCCATTTGCTTCTTCCCCAGAGGAACACGTTAATGTCTTTCCAGGGAAAAGTGGTTTTAATTAGTGCTCCCTTCTGCAAAGAACCTGGCTCTCCTCCTCTGTCTCCTCAGCCAAACACAGCTATAATTAAGAGGCAGCAGTATCACAAATGAGAGCAGGCTCCAGCCTGTGATTTATTAAGGGATATCGTGGGTGCAATTACCTTTCTCTCTCCTCCTCTCCCTGGTGTTTTTATGAAGCGAATTTACTGATGAAAGGATTGTCTCGGGTTCAGGCAAATGGACACCTCTGTGTTTATCTGAGCACTGAGAGCGAAGGCAGAGTCACTGCTTAGCCTCCATACAGTCACCACTGAAAGCCCCAAACCTGACTTACTATAGATCCTGGAATGCTTTGGGTTGGAAGTGACCTTCAAGCCCATCCAGTGCCACCCCCTGCCATGGGCAAGGACACCTTCCACTAGCCCAGGTTGCTCCAAGCCCTGTCCAACCTGGCCTTGGACACTTTCAGGGATGGGGCAGCCACAGCTTCTCTGGGTAACCTGTGCCAGGGCCTCCCCATCCTCACAGGGAAGGATTTCTTCCCAATGTCCAACCTAAACCCACCATCCTTCAGCTTAAAGCCACTCCCCCTTGTCCTGCCACTCCATGCCCTTGTGAAAAGGACATGGAGGACTTGGAGGAGTTTGTGTCCACATGTCTCAGTTCTGCCTGGTGGCAGTGGTGGGACAAGGAGCGACCCAAGGGAGTCCTGATGATGGCAATGAGCAGTGACAGGTCAGGACAAGCCACTGGCCTTGTCCACAGCAGTGAGATGAGTCAGGTTTGGGGTTCCCTTTGTATTTGCTGGTGAGGGAATTTGGGGGATGCATGGCTTTGGGTGGCAGCTCCAGTTCCAGTAGCCAACACCTGTAAGGCATAAAGAGATTCCAGCTATCTTGATTCCCAGATGGTTCCCACTTTTGGTCATCTTCAGCAAGAGGGAAATTAGGTGTAAAGGGTCTAGGGAGGGTGGTGTTGACTCAGCCTATGCCTGTTCACCTGATCCTAATCACTGTCCCAGCAGCAGCACTGTTTCACTTTCTGAACCAGCCGTGGTGTCTGAACTTTGGTTTATTGCCATTCGGATGGGCTGCACTTTACCTTTGTAGTGCATAAATCTGGACAGGTTGAGACTGATAAGACAGAGGGGAAAAAAAGAAAAAGAATCCAGGAAAGACTAAACTTAAAGAAGTTTAAATTATGAAAAGCTTCTGGGGGCCAGTGCCCCATCCAGAAACCAAAAACAGGAAAGAATTTCCTGGCCTGTTCCAAGGTGGTGTTGAAAGACCCCAGCCCACAAATGTGGAGTGTTACTGTTCCACCAGCCCTGCAAGGAGCTGCCCTCCCCTGGGGCAAGGCTGGGTCAGAGGCCCGTGAGCCATGAGGCCTCATTTGTGCCACACCTGCCCATCACAACAGCCAGGGCTGTTGCAAAATCCCATCCTGCCCCTTCCTGCCCTGGGTCTTGGTGCTCAGCTCCTCCATCCAGCTGAAATGGCTGAGAGAAGCCATGGCAGTGTCCAGGGAGTGGGAAAGAAGTGGGTTGATAGCTCAGCGGGTGAAGACCCAGCTGTGGACTGACTGTGGGAATGTGCCCCTGGCACTGGAGATGAGGATTTTGACATGTGAGATGCATTTGCCAGTCTCAGGAAGATGGTTGTGAGAGGGGTTGGTTTGGACCCTGCTCTGAAGGCAGGGGTGGCTGTGAGGGCAGAGCATCCCGAGCAGGGTCTGACTGTGTCAGATGGGCTGGAGCAGCTCAGCCTGTGCCATCAACCTCCTGCCTTGTGAGGGTCCCTCACCCCACTGTGCCTGCAGGAACACGCAGCGCCAGCCTCGCTTGGGGCTTCCAACCAAATCAGGGCCTGGCAGCTTGTCTGGGCACTTCAGTCCCTGTCCCTAGGCAGCTGAGCAGGCAGAGCCTGTGACTCCCCACCTCTTCCCAGGGGCTTTTGTTGTGTTCCTCAGCAGATCCTCAGTGGCGGTGAGCACGTTGCAGTAACGCCCTCGGGAGCACTTGGGGAGTGGGAACAAGGGCTGGGCTCTCCTGGGGAATTGCAGTGCAGGGGAATGGGGAAGATCTCCAAACCGGTCCAGCTCAGCTCCACACCCTTCCCTCCCTTCTTAATTGCAATTCCTCCTAATTTACCTGGATCACCAGGAAATAAAACACCGGGGCTTTTTGGTTACCCCCTGGCATTGTGCATTTCAGTTTTGGAGGCAGTACCGTTGCCAGCCCCGGAGAAAGGAAACCTGTCACTGCCTTGGGAAAGGACAGACTCTTGCCTGTGCCTGTGCACAGAGGTGGCCTTGTCCTTGTGGGAACAGCATGACACCAAAGTGTGGGACTGGCTCTCCCAGGATCCCCTTCCTCTCGATACCCATTTGATGCAGGGACACTAAATACTTTAGGGATGGGTGACAGCGTATTTTTCCCTTAACCTGACATTTCAAACCCTCTGCAAGCAGACAGAGATGCTATTCAGAGCCTCCCCACTCCATGAAAATCCTTGATGTTCCTCTCTTGTTGTGTTCTTGACTCTGGTCTTGTGGGCATCTGGAGCCACACTGTGATCTCAGGCCTCCTGGACCTCCTTGGATCTCGTGTCCTGTGCCACTCAAGTGTTGTACAGTGCTGGGCACCACTTCTGGTGATGCAAAGACTCTTGTACAACGTAGTTGGACAAGCAGAAAGGGTTTCTGGAGGTACCACCCTTCCTCTCCCTTTGAGTGGGAGCCTTGAATAGCTCCTTGTCAGGCAGGTGGGTGTTTTTCTGGGCACCTGCTGAACCTTGGCTGAAGCAGGTGGTTCAGGAGGCTGTGCTGGCAGAGTCACGTGCTGCTGACTCTGCTGGCACTGCTGTGTCAGGCAGACACCTCACTGCTGATAAAGCTTTACTGGAGGGCAGGACACCATCCCTGTCAGTCCGGGAATCCAGTGGATTTCTTCTTGGGGGTCACTAGGTTTGACTATTTTTAAAGAGTGATTATTTTATTGCCAAAGCAGTAGAGGCTGCACTCTCGTCTCCCTGGGGGAAGGGCAGCACTGACAGTACCTACAGAAAGGAGACTTGAGGCCAGACCAGCCCCACACAAGGAGAAAACCCTGAGTCTTCCTCAAAGCCACAAACCTTCCTGATCCAGCATTCCACACCTTGGCAAGGAGGGGAGAGGAGAGTGTGACAGAGACACAGCTCCAGAGCACCCCCAGACCCAGCCCTGTGGGAATAATACTACGAGAGTCCCTCACCCACTCAGGGCTTATTTCAGATGGATGTTTCTCAAGCCCACACAAGCCAACACATTTGTTCTCCCTGTTTTACTCCTTCCTTTGTTGCCACAAGGACTGGAACCTCCCAAGTCCTGTGGTGCGTTAGTGTCTCTTCCGAACCTTTCATTTCCAGAATGATCCTGTGACCCTACGAAGAGTATTTTGTTTCCCAGCACATTCCAAGCACATCGAGGGGCAGATGCCAACAAACATGTGGCAGGTTTGGCCCTGCAGCCACCCCCCAGCAGGGTCTCCCCGCAGCACGTACAGCCCCGTTCAGTGACCGGAGCAATCCTGGTGCTGAGCCCAAGCTCTGTGTGGTGTCTGTGCCCACCTCGACGGTGGTGGTGATGGCAGAGGGGCAGAAAGCTAAGGACTCAAAGCTTGTCCTGGCAAACTGCTCCATCCCCCCAGTGCTGGGTGGGCACAGCAGCATCACCCACAGCTGGTCCCTTCCCAGGACCTCCCCAGCATCCAGTCCCACAATGCCAGTGCTCAGTGTTTCCTCAGGTGCCCAAACACCCCCAGTCCCTCTAAGCTCTGTGACTATATGGCAGACCCATCCTGCCCTGCCAAATACAGAGGAGCAGATCTGATGCTGGACCACCTGGAGGGCTGGGATGCAGCTGGAAGAGCAGCAGCTCCTCTGCCAGCCTTCCCAAGACTTCAGCAGCAGAAACCAGCAGCAGGCCTGATCGCAGCAGGGACCGAGATTTAGGGCTGTCCCAAACACCAGTTCAAGCCTTGGTTTTAAACCAGGCCAAGCACTGACTTTGCCTGTCACAGACTCATTCCCACAGTGAATCCCACGCCCCTCTTCCCAATCCTCCTTTAAAAGGCTCCTTGATTCAGCACCACTGCCTGCCCTTTCTGTCTGTGGAGGACTAATTTTCCTTCTTAATCAGCTGAAAACTCCGTCACACAACGAAACGGAGCCTGCGGCATCCGCGAGTGAAGCCCTGCGTGGGTCCCTGCTGTGTCAGCCGGGGGCTGAGCCTCTGGCTCTCATTATTTCTACTAAGAAAAAGTCCTTTTTAGGGGCAGATCCCAGCCCACTGCTGGCGCTCCTGGACGAGCAACCGCCGATGGATCCGATCCCTGTGGCAGTGTTTCGGAGCAGCCCAGCAGCGCAAGCATTACTGCCCGCTGCCCTAATTACAGCGGGGCAGTCACCGGATTTTACTCCTGTGCTGTGTCACAGTTATTTCCAGTATTTAAAAATAATGACAGTCCCATCATTCGTCCCTGAGCCTTGTGCTCGGTGGAGTTTGCACGGGCATTTTCCAGGCTCAGAAGTGAAAGGGGACGGGAATGCTGCGCTCTGACTCTGAACCAGATGAGAGCTCCGAGGGAGGCAGAGCTGTTACGGGAGGGAGCGGGACAGTTCTGAGCTTCCCTCCGTGCTCAAACAGGGTGGTGGGTCCTGCCAAAGTCGGGGCAGGGAGAGCACACCCACCAAGAGCAGCAGCTCATCCAGGGGCCTGGTGGGAAACAGCAAAAATTCCACGCGTGTCCCAAAAAGAGGAAACCTCGAGGTTTGCAAACAAACAGCTGCTCAAAAGTACATCTCCAGACTTAATTAGGAACAAAAAAAAGAAGCCTCGTTCTGTGCCAAATGGACATTTTGCTGCCAAGAAAGTGCCACCTACTGGATCGCTCCCGGTGGGGAATCGCCAGGACAGGAAACAAACCCAGAAAACGCAACACTGGGAAAATTACAGGTTTTTACCTTTTTTATACTATAACAACAGAAAACTACCCAGCTAGTTCTCCCAGACGCAGCCCCTCCCCAGCCACACTCCTTCCCCAGCGGAATCAGCCAGACTTTTAAAGTGGGTAAATGTTGGGGAGGGGGATGTGAAGTTTTAGGTTTTGAGGAGGGACTCACCGGTGCTGAGAAGCCGCTCTCGTCTCCTGCAGTTCCCTCTGCTCCCGTGTGTTCTCTCCCAGTTTTCCGTGCCCTCCTAGTTAAATCCTGCTGCCATTCTCCAGCAGCCAAGCTCCCTCTGCTCCCTGCACAGCCTGCGATCCCGGTGCCCCAGCCTCTGGAGGGGAGCCCGAGGCAGAGCCCACCCGGCACCCTGGCCTGGGGTCCCCGTGCTGAGGCTTCCTGCTGCCCTTTCCTCCCGGTGCCGCTCGCCCCGGTTGTCTGAGAGCAGGTGACAGAGGTTTCTTGGCAGAGCAGAGAGGAGGGGAGGGATGTGGAGGCAGCGAGAGGTGGAGCTGGGACCCGGAGCAACAGGTTACTGTATAACCAGGGCGAAGGCCCCGGGAGCGCCGGGGGCTGCGGGGCCTTCGCCCACTCCCCAGGCAAGGGGACCGGGAGCCCAGGACGTGTTAAACTGCAGGTTTTCTGCACCCGAGAACATTTTGTACCCAATGGGGAGGTTAAGACGGCGAGGGGAGGTGAAGGAGTGCTTGGAGCTCGGTTTTCCATTGCCGGTGAGGGAGGGGACGTGCTGCCCGATCGCCTTGTGGGGGAACAAGGCCCCTTTTGTGCAGCCCAGGGCTCTCCGTGCGGCTCACGGGTTGTTTTCCTCCAGCGCCTCTCCTGCCTTCTCTCCCTTCCCTGATGTCTGCAGCTGGGAAAGGTGCTGGGACCTGGGGGGAGAGGGCAAGGTGTCCTCTCTGTCCCCGTCCCCAAAGCACTCAGGGGTGTGGGGGAGAGCATCCATCGGGGTACCCTCTCCGTGGCACTCCTTGGGGTTTCCTGGCCATAAGGTCCCTCATCTTGCCCCATCTCTTCTATGAAAGAGAGTAGGTTTAGATTGAGTGTTGGGAAGAAATTCCTCCCTGTGAGGGTGGGGATGCCCTGGCACAGGTTGGTCAGAGAAGCTGTGGCTGCCCCATCCCTGATGAAGGGACCTGTCGTTGCCCACACTGTGCCCCTGTACCTGTGTGCCAGAGGAAAACTGGATGTGACCCTTTTGGTCACAGAATCCTGGAATGGTTTGAGTTGGAAGGGACCTTAAAGTCCATCCAGTGCCACCCCCTGCCATGGGCAGGGACACCTTCCACTATTCAAGGCTGCTTCCGAGCCCTGTCCAACCTGGACACTCCCAGGGATGGGGCAGGGAGCAGCCTTGGCAGGGAGCATCCCTGTGCCACTGCAGTACCATCAGCCCTCCCTGGGGATGTCCAGGCTCTGTTATCAGTGTTGTCAGGAGCAAGACCACCATCCCCTTCTCACCTGGGCCCCAGGTGGGGCACAGAGAAGGCAAGAGCTGCTTCTTGCTGGAGTGGCAGAGGTAGGACTTGAGCTCCAGCCCTTGTGCCGAGGCCAGTGTTGTTCCTGGGCACTCTGGGAAGGATTTTTAGAAGCTGCAGTCTTATCACACTATTTCTTGTTGCTCTTCTCTTGCTTTTCAAAAGTCAGAGGGAAATTTTAGTAGCTGGCAAGGCCCCTCTGGAGTTTCTGAGCTGGACTGCAGAGAAAGTGTGTGAGCTGTGCTTGGGTCTGCCCTGGAGACCCTGTGTTTGGGGGCCCAGAGGGACCCCGGACTCTTGGAAAGGTCTCCTGTGTGGGCAGACTTCTTACTTTCAAAGAAATACTTCTGTAGTGCCCAGTTTCATTTGTCTTAAGATTTAACATTTTTAAAAATGATGGGGTCAGCTCATGAACTAATCATTAGGCTGGAAAATATCTGCTGTGTCATACTGACATGTCCATGGCAGGGTGGGATCCTTCTGGGTAGCCAGTCCTCTCCAAAAATCAGGGCTTTTGAGAGTGTTTATTATTAAAGTGCTTATATAGTGTGCCTGCAGGCCTCCACCCCACCCCAGGGTGTGTGCTGAACCCGACATGTTCATCTAGAGAGACCCCATGTCACTGGCCCGGGAACAAACAGCTGGGAGTGTGACACGAGGGAAAGAAAGACGGAAAAGTTTCCATCTCGGGACAGTCGTGTGGGGAAGGCCGAGTTCCTGAGCTGGACATTTGTGCGTTTTCTGCTGCTCCTGTGCTCTTAGAGGGGCTTGTGCCCAGCTCGCAGCCTGGCCCGTGTCCAGGCCCGGCTCCGAGGAGCCGCCGGCTGAGTTCCTGCGGGAGGAATGTGCCGGGGGAGCCGGGCGGGAGGGCAGAGCCGGCTCCCGGCCTGACGGGGGTTTGGCAGCTCGCTTTGACAGGAGCACGACCTCTTCCGCCCGGCGGAGCCTCAATGATGCACCCGCCCGGCGCCCCAGCACCCTCCTCGCCAAGATCCCAGGGGAATGCACTGGGAAAATGAGGCCAGCCCTAGGAAATGCGGGATTCAGGGAATGCGGGATTCAGCCGCACCGACAGGCGGAGGAAGGGCTGTGGGTCCAACGGAAGGGAAGCGCAGTGGGAATGCCAGCCTCGCTGTCCAGAAGGGTTTGTGCAGGAGGTCCCCACTCCCTGAAGTGCATCACTGGGGTATTTCTGTGGGACTGCTGGGCTGGGCTCACGTGCCTGGGGTGCAGACAGGGAGTTGGCAGGATTCTGTTTGAAGGCTCTGCCTGCTATCCAGCTCCACGTGCACAGTGCAGACAGGGCTACTGTGAGCTGCTGTGCCCACAGCAAACCTCTAACTGCGAGCAGGGAGGCAACTTTTCCTCTGGGCAGGGAAGGAAACCACAATGGAGCTTATTACACCTTCCCTGCAACAGCTGGTGCCAGTCGAGCTGGGCCAGAGGCGACTGTGGAATCATGGAATGGTTTGATGGTGCTTCTGGCCTCGGCTCCCGGGTGTGGAACCCACCAAGTGCACGTCCTCAGCCTCCCTCCTTCCCTCAGCACTGGGCTACTCCAGCTGGGGTCTGTCTGCACATTGTTCCTGCCTGCTGAGGGACATTACAAAGTCATGCAGCAGTAACACCCTATCTCCCAGTACCTCCAAGCTGGAAATCCCAGGGGTCTGACTTTCCTTTTGGGATCAGCCTTTTAAATCAGGTTGGCGGCAGACACCCCTGGGATGGCTCGAGAACAAAGACTTGTCGGGTAAACACCACCCAAACCCAGCTCCTCAAAATATGTGTTCCTCTCAATTTTTAATGCTGTTTGCATCCAACTTGCTTGTCCTGTTTCAGAAGGGCTGGGCCTCGTAATTAAAAGCTCCAGCGATTTTATGTCTGGCAAATGTCATCAGTGGCTTCACTGTGTGTTCCCTGCTTCTCTGAGCAGTGGGAATGGTTTGGAAAGGAGCTCCTGATTAGGGGAACTCTCTGAAGCTCATTGACTTTGGGTCTTTGTACCAGCTTGGCGTGGAGAGATGCTGTCATGGAATCAGGGTCAGCAGCGTAATTCCCATTGAAAGCCTGGAAATACCTGAGATGAAGGAGTTGTCTGAAGCTTCCAGACTTCATCCTTCATCATGGACTAAAGGGCTGTCAGCAGCAGCAGTACCCCAGAAAACAGTTCATGGACAGTTTTATCTGAAACTGCACCAGGGCTGTCCTGCCCTGGTGAGGGAGCCAGTCCAGGTCGGTGCTAGCTGAGCCCAGCAGGCACTGACAGCCAGCCAGGGCTCTGCTCAGTTCCAGCCATCAGACCCTGCTCTGAAACAAGCCCAAAACCTCATGTTTATTGTCCTCTGTGCATATTTATCCTGTGGACTATCAGCAAGCACAGGCACTCTCCCTGACCCTTACTTTTCATCTGGGTGGTGGGCAGGGAGCACGGGGTGCCCCACATTTTATAACATGTGTTGTGTTTATTTAGTTCGCAGTGGTCACCCTGGGAAGGGGCCGTGTGGAGGCTGCGACTCGGCGCTGACCTGTGCGACCCCCACTGCTCGATCACCTGCATTCAGGTAAAAATGCCACTTGGCAGTGCGTCCTTTGTAAAGCCTGACAGATGTTCTGCAGCCAGGCCTTTGTGCAAGGCGGGTGTGAACACCAGGAAAAGTTTGTGCTTGTATTTGTCCCCATGCAGGAAGGGTTTGCTCATGTGCATTGATTGCTAAGGGGCAGGGACGGCTCGGAATGTTGGTCACTCCTCGTAACAAGCATGTGATGGCACATTCCATCATGCCAAACAAACCTGGGAGGACAAATAGGTGGGGGCTCGATTCAGGCAGATTAAACACAGAAACATTTGGTGGTTTCTGGGTGCTCCTTAGCCCCAGTTCTGCTGCTGTGATGTTGTTTCATGGGTGCAGCAAAGGGTCAGCTATGCCACGGACTAAATGGGACCTGTCCAAGGGGATTTGTGCCAATGGGTACTGTGATTGTGACTGCAGTGGTCTCATGTGGACAGAACCTGCTGTTACCGGGCCTGGGAGTTGAACCATGGAATGGTTTGGGGCAGAAGGGATCTTCAAGCTCATCTCATATCACCCTCTGCCATCGGCAGGGACACCTTCCACTAGCCCAGGTTGCTCCAAGCCCCAGCCAGCCTGGCCTTGGACATTTCCAGGGATAGGGCAGCCACAACCTGTGTCAGGGCCTCCTCACACTCACAGGGGAGATCTTCTTCCCAGTATCTCAGCTAAACCCACCCTCCTTCAGCTTAAAGCCATTCCCCCTTGTCCTGTCACTCCAGGCCTTGGGAAAACTTCCTCTCCAGCCTTCTTGTAAGCCCTCTTTAGGAACTGGAATCCTTAATGTTGGAAAAGCCCTCCAAGATCATCAAGTTCAACCACTGAATGACCAGGGATGAATTTGGGCCCTTCCACAGCAACTTCTGTGTCTTTTGTTCCTTTCTACCACCACCAAGAAGCAAAGAGCAGCATAGGCTGAGGTGCCTCAGGTCTGCACCCCTCAATTTTCAACCCCTGATGAGAATAAATTAGCTCAGACCTTCCCAGGACAGGAGAAGGGCCTACACACAGCAGCAGGATCAGGATCAGAAGAGGCTTTCACACACATCCACACACCCGCATTTTCCTTTGGTGGCTTAGCTGGAGCCCAGGATCTGAACAAGATGCTCTGCACTTCAAACACTCCTTAGATCTAAACCATTATTTATTTGAATGAATAAATAAATACAAAAATAAGAAATTCTGAATATAAAACCTGCTTCTTCAAAACCCCACAAACTCCCCAAGCTTTTTATTAACACGTTTTTGATACAGTAAAAACTCTGAACTTGCACAAGTTCTTTAGTTAAAAGACAAGGCTTGAATGTAGTAATTTTTCCAGAATAGTGGTAATCAACACCAAATAGAAATCCACATGCCAACATTCTGTTTCACTTTGAAAAAGAACAGAAGCCAGAGTGAGTGGTGAATGGTTTTGTTCATTTTGAGGCCATCATATTTACCCAAACATCCCCTCATGCTCCATGTCAGTAAGAACAGCTGCCCAGACCCTGCAGCTCAGCTCTCTGGGTATGCACAAAACCCAGTTCCACTGTCTCCCGCTGGGATACAGCAGGTTCTGCCCTACTAAAGTCAGGGAAATTCCCACTGAGGTCTGGAAGCACAAATGAGAGCAGCAGAGGAGCTGTACGGCCATGTGAGTGGCGAGGCAGGAGCGAGTCCTGGCCTGGTTCACTTCTGTGCCACTTGGGCTGCACGCTGCTGCTGTGCCACAAAAACTCCCACCACCCCAGCAGGGATGATGCACTGGCTCCTGTCCTGGGTTGGAATGGGTATTCAGTGTTGATCCCTGGTGGGTGCCTGAGCACTCGGGTTTTGCCGATTCATCCTTTGCCTTTGCCCATAGATAAGCCAGGAGTGTCACGGAGGGGCTGGGCAGGACGTCTCACCTGCCACGCAGGGACATCTCCGCCCCCAGAATTTCTAACTGAAACACAAGTTCTCCATGCAAAGGAACTAAGTGCTTGAACTGAAAGCCCCCTGTGCTGTGGAAGGCCAGTGTGCCGGGCTCAGCTGACGAAGGCAGCGATGGCCGTGACCTTGAGCCCCGACTCCAGCCCGTAGGCACAGAGCAGCACCGCGGTGAGCACGACGTCAGCCCACAGCACGTAGGTCTGCCAGGCCAGCAGGTACACACTGAGCACCACGCTGCCCACCGTCAGCCCCAGGCTGAGCCCCAGCGCACCCTCCTCCTCCCTCAGGTTTCCCTTGCAACCTGTGAGGAAACAAAAGGCCCAGAGGAGTCTGATTCCTTCTGACAGTAGCTCAGGTCATAACTCCAGAATATTCCTGCTCCAAAAGGCTCTGGTTATTACCTTGCTCTTGCTGAGCCTTACAGAGGCTCAGAAAACATTGAAATACCAGCCTGGATCAAGGCTCTGCCAGCAAATTAACAGCAAACCCAACACCAATGGACAATACATTTCAAAACAGAGAAACGAATCACAGTTCATCTAAATAAAGAGCCATCAGTGGATAGTCACAGTCAGGGCACATTTTCTTACCACAGGAATCAGTTCTGAAGCTGCAGTCTTTCTGATCACTCAGTTTCTTAATCAACCATCAAACCTCCCCCCAGCAGGACACCTCAGTGACCCCCAGAGTCCAGTCTTGGCTGTCACATCTTAAACAGTACAGACAATTCTCTGTTCCCTGCTAATCTATTCCTGTTCCAAAAGACTGTCAGTGTGGAGAAGCTGCACTTATCTCTTCCTTGCAGCCCGTTTCCAGGCTTGTCTCAGTAGATTTTGGTGTTTAACTACATAGGAGTTGCAACTCACTCCTTTATTCATGGACCAGGCTCCAAGCAAATACACTGAGAGCTTTAAGGCAGCAGGATAAATCCACCCCTACAGCCAGTCAGCTGGATTCAAGAGCCCCACCCTGCATAAATGTCTGCAAAAATCAAGCAGATTTTAATAGTGATTTGGGTTTTTTTAAAGAAAGGACTATAATAAGTTTAGACAAGCTCTGGACAGGAGGCCCTTCAAGCTGCTCTGTCGTAGTGAAAGGAGGGTGCTGGTGCTGGCCCAGGGCTTCAGGAGTGAAGGGAGAGGTGCAGGGCTCTCCAAATACCTGCTAAACTGACGTGTTTTGACACAGATCCCATTTCCAAATGATTCATGTTTAAAGGTCCTATTCCACAAAAAGGTGCAGGGATAACATGACCTACCCAAGTACAGTCGAGGCACTTCCAGCACGGCCATAAGGAAAAGCACGGCAAGATCAGGAGCCAGGAAATCATCTGGATAACTGAAAACTTGACCTGGAGAACAAGCCAGGGGAAATAGAGCAGGACAACACAGCAGGAGTAGGGCAAAGCCCAGCTGTGCACAGGCAAGGCCTGCTCTGGGTTACCTGCGACTTACTTTTGTAAACAATCATTGCAAGGGTTGCCAAGAAGTAGAAGATGTAATAAATCCCATTTACATAAAACAGGATCTGTAAGGGAAGCGATGACAGCTGAAAACTGCTGTTAAGGATTCTCAGAGGAGATGGGACCCATTCCATAAAATCATCATTTCCCAAAATATACTGCTCTGCCTTTTTATACTGAATGGTCCAGCTATGCCTGGCCTGTGGGGAGGGTTCAGGAAGGAACTTGAGGCTGCCAACACCAGGAGCTGGGATAAAAGCTTGCTCTTTCAGGCTTGGCTTTAGTTCCTTTTTTAAGGAACTTTATTTGGTCTGTAGTGGGGTATCTGTCGGCCTGAGGAAATGGGGGGTGCACGTCTACATTGCCCCAGACAACTTCCACACCTCTTAGCCAGCCCTAAGGAAGTTGACAGAGGGTTGGCAGCCTCCAATCCATCACATTCCTGGGAGTTTGGAGAAGAGGTGGCTCTCTGCAGCAGCCAGGCCCGCTTCCTGCCCACAGCATGGAAAAGCTGTGCTGTCACCTGGCTGAGAACGGCCACAGCTCCACTCGGAGGGGCAAATCCCTAAGGAACACACTTAACTCACTCCCCTCTCTCCCCCAGCCCTTCTCAAATCCTCTGAATACCTCCAAGCAGGGATTTCATCCCAAGCACCTTTTGGAGGAACGTCCCATCCCGCTCCTGAACCCACCCACGCGCCGTGGATGGATTCCAGTTCCCAGAGCAGCTCCTTTCATTACCACAGAACCAGGTTTGGGGGTTTTTCCAGTTGAAAGAAGGTGGAGCAAAAAATTACTAGAGAGGTTCTAAGCATGGAAATCTCTAGAGCTGCGGGTGTCTCCTCCTGGGTTACCTGGATCCTGGCAGGAGTAAAGGTGGGGTGAATTACCATGAAAGAGGAGGAAATACCACTGAGAGCTGCTTTTACCACCCCTTGTGAGCTGTGTCAGCTGTGTGTGAGCTGTGCTGCATGGGGGGCGTGTCCACCCCTCCATAAATCCACCTTTTAGCCTTGTTTCCTAAGAAAATGAGAGTTAAGTGATGACAGAAGGAGGCTTCCAGCCCTCTGCCACGGCTGCAGGGGGCTAAAGGGGTTTCTGCAGGAGTGGGAGCCCATCAGGGCCAGATCCCAGATAAACCTGCACAAAACATCTCCCTGTGGAAGAAATGTGGTACCAGTTCTGCTTCCTGTGGATGGCGCCAATGGAAAACTCAGGAGCACTGTGCAGATTTCCTGGGCAGGACATGAGGATCCACTTCAGCCAGTCTTCCCAAGGATTCCCACACGGAGGCAGGAATGGCACAGAAAGGATACAACCTCTGAAGTTCTTCCTTTCCATGGAGAAGGAGAAAATAAAGAGAAGAAAATAGGTCTAAATGTTTACCAGAAGTGCAGCAGAGACATTCAAACAACAGTACCAGGATGCTGTAGGGATCTCTTTTTTCAGCTCACTGGAACATTTACTGTTTCCTCAGATCCTGGAGCTCAGGTTCCAAAAATAACCTTTTCAAGTAGATGAAGCCTAAAATAATTTGGGGGAAATCCCTTCTGGGAAAAGCCACTTTCACTGAGGAACTCGAGGCTCCTTCAAAGCCTAAAGGAGTGCACAGGCATTATCCAGAACTTGTTCATCCTGTCCTTTCCCAGCAGGTGACACCTCATCCCCTCTAACTATGCGGGAAGGAGGGAGACATGGGAACCAGAATGGACTATTTGCTTGTAAATTGTGAGAAAGTTTGTGGAGAGCACAGGGCTCCCGGGTGCCCCTGAGTAACACCCCTGCAAACACCATCCCTGCAAACACCATCCCTCCAAACTGGTTCCCTCCACAAAGTCATTCCCTGTCAAACCTCAGCGTGTTCCCATCGCCCACAGAAACCAAAGCAAGGATTTTCAGTGATCCAACCAGAGCATTTCACTGTTTTCCCTACTATCTTCAGTAAAAACCAGATGAAATTCCCATGGAACAAGATGTCACCAACCTCCTACAGCACCTCCAAAGTTCCTCATTAATACTGTTGGCCTGCCTCAGACACACGAGGAATTGCAAAGTTGGGATTGCTGTTCCAGAGGGAGCAGAACCACCTGTGAGAGGCCATTTCACTGTCACATCTCCATCCTCATCCCTGGATCCCTGACGTCCATGTCCTCAGCAGCTCAGTTTCATGCACCCGGGCCCAAATGAATCCCCACCAACTCCAGGCACCTCGTTAAGGTGTCCAGTTTGGGACTCCAATGGAATGGCTTTAAGCTCCAAGAGAGCAGGGTTAGATGGGATATTGGGAAGGAATCCTTCCCTGTGAGGGTGGGGAGGCCCTGGGACAGGTTGCCCAGAGAAGCTGTGGCTGCCCCATCCCTGGAAGTGTCCAAGGCCAGGCAGGATGGGGATTGGAGCAACCTGGGATAGTGGAAGGTGTCCTTGGATGAGCTTGAAGGTCCCTTCCCACCCAACCCATTCCATGATTCTGTGTTGACTCAATATCCACACCTGCAGCTGCAGCACCAGTGCCGGGGGCCAGTCACACTGGTATAAGTCACACAGGGAGCCCAGAGAGAATTCCCTCAGGGAATTCCCTCCCCAGGTTCATTTCTAAGCCCTGATTCCCTCAGTACTTTCCCGGGAGGGGGCGGTGCCCAGGCCGGGGTGGCAGCCGCTGTTCCTGAGGATGTGCTGCCACCTCGGGGAGAGCGGGACACCGCACAGGGAAAGGCCCAGCACCCCCGGGAAAGGGATTACTGAACCAGCTGAGTGTATCCGTTCAGTGCTTTAGCCAACAACACCTTTATTACTGATCCGGGCTGGTGCTGATTCTGGAGCCGACTGTGAGTGACACTGGGAATGGTGGCTGCGGGCGGACCGTGACCCCTTTCCTCAAGGAACGGTCCAACTTTTACCGGGAAGCGAATCCCTCCGGGTGCCGGCACCGCCAGCCCCTCCCTGCGCAAACGCGGCGTGAGGAACCTTTAGGGCTTGGGTGGCAAAACTTGTCCAAACCAGTTCTGTCTCCCCAGGCCACAAATCTACATTTTTAGAAAAGAACTCTGACGCGTTTGAAAGAATTGGCAATGACTCATTTTGGCCCCGCTAATGAGGAGCTTCCCCTCAATCCCACGGTTTGGGATGGGAAGCCAAGGTTTGCATTTTCCAGGGGGGTCTCTCGGGCTCGGGACAGTGGCTTGCCCGGGGACAGAGGTTCTCCCCATCCCGCTCAAGCGCCAAAGCCCTGCTCACGCTGCTAAGGGGTTCAGCGCAGCGTGTTGGGGCTGTCGCGACATGGCACCGGGGCTGGGCTCGGCCGGGGCCCCGCCCCGCTCTAGTCGTGCTCCCCCGCGAGAGGTCCCCTCTCGCTCGGTGGGAGAGCCCTCCCTCCTGGCCCCGGAAATGGCTGTCTTATCGCTGTCGCCGCCGCTGTCGTGTCGCTATCGCGACATCGCTCACCTCGGCTCCCCGCCGCCATATTGGTGCCCCGCCCCGCGCCCGGTCCTCCGCCGTCCCGGCAGCCCCCTCGCGGCCGCTCACCCCGCCCTCCCGCCTTCGGGCGCGATCGGAGCGCTCGGCCCGGTTCGGCCTCTTTCGGGCAGATTCGGGCGCTGGCCGTTCGGGCGTCTCCGTGCGGGCCGGCGAGCGGAGCTCGGGCGCGATCGGAGCGGACTCGGCACAGATCGGCTCTTCTCGCGCCCGCCTTCGGCAGAGATCGGAAGCGGCTCGAGCGCGCTCGGGACTCTCCGCCGGCCGGGCCGGGCCGGGCCGCTCGGGGCTCGGCCGCGCTCGGGCGGGCTCGGCTCCCCCCGCGCCGTCAGGTACCGCCGCGGGCCGCGCGCGCGGGCCCGGCTGCGCCCCATTGGCCAGCGCGGGGAGCGCGCGCCCGGCGGCTCGGGGCGCTTCGGGCGCCCTCGGAAACCGCCGGACGGGCCCGAACGCGCTCGGCTCAGCACCCGCCGGGACCCCTGAGCCCGGCACCCCTCACCCCGGGGCACGGGCTCGGCCCCCCCGGGCCCGGCTCCCCCGGGCCCGCGCATGGAGCACAACGACGGCGAGCCGGCGGCCGCACGGCTCGGCTTGGCCGCGGGGCCCGGGCAGCAGCAGCAGGAGCCGCCGCGAGCGGCCGAGGGGGAGGCGGAGCCCGAGGAGGAGGAGGCGGTGACGGTGATGGCGGCGGACGCCGAGCACATCGAGATGGGAGCGCCGCCGATGCCCAGCGCCGACGAGGCCGCCGCTGCCGCCGCCTTCGCAGGTCAGGGCGGGCAGCGCTCCCTCGGCCCGCCCGGGGCTCCCGCACGGCCCCGCGGGGCGCGCCCCCGCCCTGGGCACGACCCGCACTGCCCCCTCACGCACGGGGCCGGGAGTCCTGCAGTCACGTTGCCCGTGTCCCGTTACAAAGTGCCCCAGACACGCAGGGCTCTGCAGCCGAGCTGCGCTACCACAGCATCCCAGAGCCCCCGTGCCCGCCTGGGGGTTTCCGCCTCCGCTCTGGCTGTTTTTTCACCCTCACCACACATGAAAACCCTCAAATTTTAGCCAGGCTGAACATCACAGAGACGTTTGACTATAAGTTTGGGCACTTTCTAACTGCTAATGACAACTTAGGTATTAACACATGGCAAGGGGACAATCAGTTGTTCACTTAATCCTGGTGTTTCCAGTTCCCCCTCTTTTCATTAAAAGCAGCTCATCTGGGGGTGTTCTGGGTATAGATACAATATTTATTTTTCCCTTAGTTCATCACATGCTCATAGCAACTGTCATTGCCTCGAGCTTAAAACCAGTTCAACCCAAAGCTTGATAAAAACCACAATGATTGCATTTATAACAACTTACAGGTGTCATGACAAATAAAATTATTTTAGAATAGGCACAGTTACATTTATTTGGTGTTTTAGCTGTTTATTAGGCTCTCTGGATGCAGCCAAATGTTAAATTAATGCCTGTTTTACGTTGCAGAAGTCACCACAGTGACAGTAGCCAACGTGGGGGCCTCTGCAGACAATGTTTTCACCACGTCTGTGGCCAATGCAGCTTCAATTTCAGGACACGTGTTGGTAAGTCTGGCCTTTCATCTGAGGGCCTTGGCAAAGTCTCACTTGCTCAGTGTAAATAAAGAGCTGTAGTAAGGTCAAACATCTATTTTTATTGCACTATCCAGGCTTTAAACCACAAACCCATTAGCTGGGGGACGTGCAGTTTTTTATTCTTAATTTTTTTTGCCTTTCCACCCCCATCTAATCATTCTGTAGTGGAACTGGCAAACTGGAACATGAAATATCTGAATTTGCTTGGCTGAAACCTCCAAAATTAACCTAATAACTGCCCTACTGCTTGCAGTTTTAGGGTACCCTTGGGGGATACTGAAATCTATTGGTGTTTAACCCTTTTAATCAGTTTAAACTCCTGATTCCTTCTGTAGTCTGGGAGAACAGCCCTGCAGATTGGGGACAGCTTGAACCCTGAGAAAGCCACTCTGATCGTGGTGCACACGGACGGGAGCATCGTGGAAACCACGGGCATCAAGGGGCCCTCGGCACCTCTCACACCAGGTATGAGCCAACCTGCTCCTCAGGGGTCATTCTCCCAGGGGGATACCTTCTTCTTCACTTCCACTGTGTTCCTAGGATTTAAAAACGTGCAGAATATTGTAAGGATCGTTTGTCCCTGCTTACAGCCATCAGTTAGTTTAGGTGGGAAAAGACCTTTAAGGTATCAAGTCCTTCATCTTGCATTCCTTGGGAGTACAAGAATACTTAGGTTTTGGGGTTTTTTTTCCTGTCATAAATATATTTCATTTCCTCATTCTTTGCCCTAACCCTGGCAAAGAAGCTGCTTGAAAAATCTTGCCCTGCTGCTGGGCCTCCTACAGCCATCCCACCCCCAAGGGCACACGAATCCTTTTAACGTGGACAATAAAAATACGAGTCTCCCAGTTCTGCACGTGGGTTTCTTTTAAAGGGTTCTGGAATGCATTTTTATCTCCATTCAGGCCACTTGCTGATGTTTTAGTGTCTTTATCGCTGGCGTTTTGTTCAGGGATGCTTGGCAGTTTCCGTGCTGCCCACAAGGTGGCACGAACCCCTCACAGGTTAGGCGCTGGGAAGGGGAAGGTCCAGCCAGCTCCTTACGGGTGGTGTGAGGGTCAGGGTATAACCTCAGCATTTATTCCGTTAGAGCCCCTTTCCTCTGGTGCAGTTTGCTCAATTATCAGTCCTTTTCAGTTCGTCTGAGCCGAATTTTTTGTGGTGCACCTTTGTTGGGATGTTCTAGCTGCTCCAGTCCCCTGGGCCCTGCTCCCCAGCGGTGAGATGGAACAGCCACTCTTCTTTTTGGTTTCTTTTCTCCAAGGACCCCAGTCTCCTCCTACCCCGTTAACAACTGTCCAAGGGAAAACTGGGACCAAGTACAACTGGGACCCGTCTGTGTACGAGAACGAGCTCCCGGTGAGGTGCCGGAATATCAGTGGCATTCTGTACAAGAACAGGCTCGGCTCAGGTAAACACAGCCTGGGGGAGGAGTGAGACAGTTCCCTCTACACTCTTCTTTTCATCAGGCTCTTCCTAAGGGCTGATTGTCAGGGGCAAAAAAAGAAAGACAGTTTCCAAGCCAGCCCAGTGCCTTTTGGTATTATTGTTCTCGTCTGTTTTGCTCTTTCTTCGGAGGCTTTTAAACTTTTTTCTAGACCTGTGGGGATCCAGGCTGCCATGCAGTGAGTGTCCTCAGGAACAGGCCAACTCCTCTAACGTTTTTTTCATCTGAGAAGTAGACTTGTGTTTATACAAAGCCCTAAAGAATCCCTGATGGAATGAAAATGGAGAGTTTATCTCCTCACAGGGCTTCTGAGCTCCTCCTCTTCTCACTTATCCTTGTGGGGAAGCTGGAGAAGCAGCAGCCTGGCTGCCCAGCACAGCCCTTGCTTCATGGACAGAGAGTTTTCTTCATCACCAGAAAGACCAGAAATTCAAGTGCAAATTAAGAAAAGGCTTAAATTCATGGTGTTTATGCAAAAAAGGCTTTTCCTTCTTGTAGAGGAGCAATTTTTGTAGCCTTTTGAGGCCCAGAGTTGGAGCTCTCTAAACATGCCCAGTCATTGTCACAGCCATGATAGTAACTGGACATGTTTCTCCCAGGGTGAAGGGAAGCAGCAGACGGGCACATTTGGTGATGGCTGTGGATTAATGGCTATTTTGCCCAGCAATTTCCATATTTCCTTCTCTAGGGAAGTGTCAAAATGACCCCTAAGCTGGATTAACAGTGTGTTCTGCTGATTTGTCTCAGGGGGCCGTGGCAGGTGCATTAAGCAGGGGGACAACTGGTACAGCCCCACGGAGTTCGAGGCCATGGCGGGCCGAGCCAGCAGCAAGGACTGGAAGAGGAGCATCCGCTACGCTGGGCGGCCCCTGCAGTGCCTTATTCATGTAAGGCTCCCTTGGCTCCCTCCTTCCTGCAGGGAGGGGCTGGCAGGGCCAGGGGCTGCCTCTGCACAGCGGGGGGTGCTGGCGCCTGCAGTGACACCGGGTCTGGTGGGGACTCAGTGACCTGAGGGGAGTTTTTATAGATATGTCTCAAATAGCACACTGGGAATCCTGCCTGTACTGGAAAGGGGCTGGAGTTTCTGCAGGATGAAGCCCAGCCTTGAGCTGTGTCACAGGAATTGGGCTCTCACTGTGAGATGTCCTTCATTCCGTTTGTCTCACACTCGTATTCTTCACTTCCACCATTTTTTGAAGATTTGGACCCTTTATTTCCTGCACACCCAGGAGTCTCCTGCAGAACTCCTGCATTGCCATCAGGCTGACAGGGGATTTCTTTTTGGGCAGGACAGAGCCTCAGATTCACATACCCTGGTCTTTTTGTGTGGGAAGTGGTTTGATTTTCCTTTGTTCTCCCCTGACCCCTCACCCCATGGCTGCGGTGTGAGAACTGGCCTCTGTTACTGTAGAGGGTCCAGGAGGGAGGGAGTACCTCTCTCTGGGAGCCATCCAGATGTTTTGGCAGAACACAGGTGTGTTCTCAGTAATTTTGGTGACTGTGGTGCTGAGCTCGTCACTTCTCATTCCAGGATGGGATTTTAAACCCTCACGCTGCCTCCTGTACTTGTGCCGCTTGCTGCGACGACATGACACTGGTGAGTTGGACCTTTTGCATCCATCAGTTTATAAACTAATTAGTTGTGTTTGAAAAATTAACCGGTCATGCTGCCACAGCCCTTGGTGAGCAGGTCATGAGTGGCCTGGGAATGGGCACAAGTGCTGTGTCCTTGCTCCGTGGAAAAAGGAGATAAGGAACTGCTGGAGCTATTGCAAAGCAGCCTCAGTAAAACTGGATCACAGTTAATGCTTTTTTCTTTTTTGTTTTTTTTCCCTTTTCTAAATAATATATTTGTGTAAAATGCCTTTCGTGGATGCCAATACTATTTGTGATTTTTGACTCAAATTTCACAGGGTTTTGAGCTAGAAAAATATTTTTGTAAAGAAGTACCATAATACTCTTATGATGTATCCATATTTTCATCTCAGAACTACTTGGGATTCTTGGTTGGTTTGTTTGGAGTTTGGTTTTTTGCTTGTTTGTTTCAAAAATGTGGCTTAAGTTCTGAAAGCAGAAGGCTTTAGATTGACTTGGTGTTTTGCATTTCTTTTCTGCTGTGAACTGACTGATTTCCTTGTTTCTGAGCCTGAACTGCTTCCTCTCTTCTCCTCACTCTTGTTCTCTTCTCTTCCACCACCTCGGCCAGCAGTCAATTATTTTCCCAGTTCTGCTCCTTAAAAAATAGTTGGAAGAGGCTGGATTTGTGCCTCTTCATCTGGAAGGAGCTGAGTTCATCTTTTTTTTTTCCCCACAAGTTCTTTTGGTTTGCAGAACTGTAAGTTCTTTGGTCAGCTGCTGCCAACCACGCATCATCCATGGGGATCTGTGCTGCTGTTCCTGGAAAGGGGAGGGTAAACCCAACATCTCCAAAGAGGAGCCTCAGTTAATGCCTTCTCTTTTTTTCTTTTGTTCTTCTCTTTGTTGTGTTCTGCCCAGAGTGGCCCCATTCGACTCTTTGTGCCATATAAAAGGCGGAAAAAGGAAAATGAAATGCCTGCAACTCCAGTGAAGAAGAACTGCTCCAAAAACATCACTCTGCTTCCTGCCACAGCCGCAACCACCTGTAGGTTCTTTTCTCCTGCTGAAAATTGCTTCCCTTCTTTGGTGAGGAATTGCCACACTAGGTATTTGATGTCTGTTAGTGGAACTGCCCAGTTGAGAAGAATGTGCCTTTTTTTTTTTGACCATGTCCTTTTCATTGGACAGTTTTATTGGCTCAGTGTCACTTCCCGTTTTGTGGAAAGTAGCAGAGTGTTGTCACATCTGGACACAAGCTGAGGGGGGGGGGAAAGTGCAGCTCTAGACCTCCAGGAAACTCGGGTTTAAGCATCATCACATCTTTGTGCAGTGAGCAGGAGGTTTAACATTTTGTGCTGAGAGAGCTTTGGATTATGCCCTGTTCCTGGGAGGTTTCCAGGCCAGGCTGGACAGGGAAGGTGGAAGGTGTTCCTGCCCATGGCAATGGGTGGAATGGGATGAGCTTGAAGGTCCCCTCCAATCCAAAGCATTCCAGGATTCTATGATTCCATGGTTGTATTCCCCCCTGTACCTGCTCTCAGCCCAGCAGTGTGGGGGCAGTTGTGGAGTCCTGGCCTTGATCCATAGTGGGTTTCAAGTAGATTTTTCACAAATAACAACTGGGACATTTCCTGTTGGAAAAGGTTGTGGGGAAGGCTGGTCCTTTTCTTCTCTGCCAGAAATCCCCATTCCATCCCCTGAGCTGCTCTGTGTCCCTCAGAAGCTGGAGTAAGCTCTGTGCTATTCCTTGCAATACGTAGAAAACAAGGCTGGAAGCAGCTGGAGTGATGTTCCCAGGCTGAAAGTCGCTAATGAAGGAGGCAGAAGGTGACGCTTTCATCTGCACGTCCCTCTCCAGCATCCAGCACACGCTTTGTTACTGGTTAGATTGGCAAACCATCTGTGTGAGAACAGAAATTGATGTGCAAGCTCACCCAGCTCCCACATTCCCAGTCACATCCATGTGTCCTCCTGCTCTCGGTGCTCTGGCATCATCTGGACTGTGACAGTGCAAAGTGAATCCAGCAGGAAGCAGCAGAAATCCAAAAATAGGAACAAAAAAGTAAGGTTAGATCATCAGCAACAGTCGGAGGAGAAACACACAAGGGTTCTGCAGAGTTGTTTTGTGGGTTTGGTTTTTTCAATCCCCAGCTATATTTGATCTGTATTGGTTTGTCAAGTGAGGTGCTGTGAGGCTGCACGTTCCCTTGTGCTGGCACTGGGAGAGACAGCTGCTCATTTTGGGGGCCACATCCTTCACCAGCCATGAATTTGTAACCACAATATCTAAAAACTGAATTATTGTTTGGGAAAAGATCCTTCTGGCAGAGCAGTGTGCCATGGCATCAGCCCATTGCCAATTAATGGTGCCAGTTAATTAATCCTGTTTAAAAAGGGTTTTTAATATTCTGGAGCTGCTCAGGTATAATCATCCAGAGGGATTTTGTGCCTTGTTGCTTTCACTGGCCAAGCACATTCTATCACTGTGTGTGGATAAACAGCTAAAATTGTCCAGCTGTCATGGAATTAGTTGTTATCCACAGATTTTTATGTTGATTTAAGTAGCAAGAATCACTCTTTCTAAGTTTGCCATAAATTAGGATCAGCCAGAACCTGATGGGGTTTGTGGCCTCACTGAACCTTTATGGGAGGTGTTAAGTTATGGCTCATAAAGTAATTGAAAATGTGGTGATTTGAGAGGTGTTAGGTTGTAAATAATGTTCCAGCCTCATACCCCCAGAGAATAACCTGGAAGGACAGCAGAGCCTTCAGAAGTCCAGCAGGGCTTTTATTCCCGTTTCCAACTGCACTGGTCATAGGTGTGATCCAAACTGGGTTATCACAGGCCAGTGGTCTGTGAGTTCCCTGACTGTGGATGGTGCAGCACAGAGCTATCAACAGCTGGAGAGCTGTGGGCCCTGCCCTGAGTGTGAATGATGAAAGTGCTTTAATGTTTCCAGTCACCGTGACTCCCTCTGGACAGATCACGACCTCGGGGGCGCTGACCTTCGACCGCGCGTCCACCGTGGAGGCCACGGCCATCATCTCGGAGAGCCCGGCCCAGGGGGACGTGTTCACCGGGGCCACGGGTAAGAGCCAGGGCCTGCTGTCCTGGGCGGCCGTGGGGAGGGCGAGGAGGGGCTGGGGGCCCACTCCTGTGGGAATCTCACCCGCTGCACAGGAGGAGGAGGAGGTTTGCCCAGGTGTGGCAGCTGCTCGTGTTCACCTCTGCTGCATCCCTGCGGTTTGTGTTCATCCCAGTGCCACAATAAATCAAGCAGAGTATAGATGCAAGACCTACATTTCAGTTCTTGCTGTTTGAGTCATGCTTTGGGGTGTCAGCTCTGTTGAGGGAATGATTCTGCTCCAAGAACTTGGAGTTCGGAGCCCTGGGATTATTGTGGATATGTAGATGTGTGGGAGGGAACCAGGGAACCTGTGGCTCTAAAAGCAAAGCCTGTTGGAGTGAGGACCAGGCTGCCTTGTTTGCTGACTGTGTGAGATCGTGCTGCTGGTTCCCATTTCCAACTCTTGGGAATTACCACAGACTGTAGGAAATTGTATAAAAGGTGAAAACAGGGATGAAAGCAGTGTAAGAAACAGCTGCCAGGTGTGTTAGATAGTGATTCCCAACATCCTTGTCCTCCTGCAGTTCAGGACACCAACGTCCAGCAGCCTTGCCGGGTGTCCCATCCAGAGCCTCACTATCCCAGTTACCAGGACAACTGCCAGATCTCCCCTTTCCCCGAGGCTGCGCTGCCGACCTCTCACCCCAAAATCGGTACGTTTGCTGTCCAGCAGGTGAGACACTTCACTGGCCTTGAGTTTCCTCTGATCCTTCTCAGCAAAGGTAAAGATTGAGGCACAAAATTACGCTTGGCTCTGTTTCGCTTGTGAGTTTTACAGTTATTAGGATTTAGATGAGTAGATTTCTCTTTTCTGAGAAGTTTTTCACTCCTTATTGAGAACTTTGATTTGTTGGTTTCTACCAGATGAGGCTGCTGTAATCCTGCTTCCTGCATCATCTTGCACTCTCTGCCTTCCCTAAGGCTCTTGCTTCCAGGCTTTTGTCCCTGTTGGGCACTGTGGCTCAGTGGCTCAACATGGATTTAGTGTTTGATCTGAGGAGACCAACCACTTCAAAATCCACAGAAGCTTTTCTGGACATTCTCCCATGTCTTTATTACTCCAGTGGTACTTGCTGGAGGTAGTTTTGAGCAGATTTGGTGTCAGTTTTCCATCCCCTCTGAATGACCTTTATTTATTTACTCAGAGCAGCACAGCGTGTCCCTGCTGTCCAGAGTCACATCTTGTTGGGTTTAAGTCTTAGATCTTGATGTTACTAATTAAACACTGATTGTTTTTTCACCAGTGAATACTTTCCCTTGCCTCCTGTACCTGTGCCAGAATGAGAAATCGGAAGTAATTCCTGTGTGATACGTTATCAAATGCCACACTGGGACAAATATTGTGCTGGAAATGGAGAGTGGAAAAGGCTCTTCTGCAAACAGGCACTGATAAAAAAGACCTGTTTATCTCATACTCATATCTAAGTGCAAATAGTTCCACACCCCTCATGTGCAAATTGATTGAAATGGCTGTTTTAATTAAGGGTATTTGCCATGAAATGTCTGAGTACCTGTGTGGGGAGCTGGCAAGGAAAGGTCACACACCTGTCAGTGCAGGACCCGGGGGTTGAGGCTTGTTCCCTCTGTTCAGATCAGTGTTAGATTCTTCCAGCTTTTACTGCTTCCATGAGCAGCTACCAGGGAGGAGGTGAAAAGGGTTAAAAAAGGCTAAATTAGGCACTCCGTGGTCATGCTGCAGATGCTGAGAGACATTATCGCTGCTTTATCTTCAGTACCATCAGCACTGGGAGAGCTGCAGGACCAGCTGCCTGCCAGACTGGGGGGAGATTTTAGGGTAATAACTCTGCTCAGCCCCAAAGTTGGTGGTACCTTTCTTTTCTAGGAGACAATTTAGTGAGGAATGTGGAGGTCAGGTGTTGGTAGATGTGAATGTCTTAGACTGAATTTTATGGCAGATGGTGAGTATTTATTGCTCAAGTTATATTTTGGAAAAGCAAAGCCAGTAAAGCCAGATAACATTTCTTCCTGGAATGTTACCTAAGCTGAGCTTACATTGTGTATCGTGGAGTTCCTGGATCTGGATTTAATTTCCTCATTCCGTGATCTCCCAGCGTACATGCAAACCTTCTGTTGTGAAAAGGAGCTGTTTTAGTGACACAGTAACTGCTGGGTTTTTAAAGGACTCCTCAGCCCATGTTTTTGGGAAGTGCATGTTTGGAATACACTCACTTTGAGGTGCTGGTGTCTGTGGGGTTTATTCCAGTGTCGGGCCAGGGTTATGGTCAAGGTCAGGGGTCAGGAAGCGCAGGGAGTGTGATGTGGATCAGTGCCTGAGTCTTGTGGGTTTGCAGCCTGAGAATGGACATCTGGGTAGGGACACTGGGATACTCCTGTGAAGTGCTGGGTCACTGAGTGACTCACTGTAACCTCTCCTAGCCATGGCTGAGGGAAACGTTGCTGCCAGTGGTGGAGTCCCCGGGAATGCTGCTTTCGCCACTTAATGCTGGGAGGTGTTAGACCCTTCCTAGAGCAAACGGGAGGTCACGAGGAGGTGTCCTTCTCCTGGGGGTTTGAGAGTGCCCAAGGGCTTGTTCTGCACAGACCTGTGCTTTGGGTTGCAGGAGGAAAGCTCTGTTTAGCAAAAACTTCCCAGACTGGAAATTCCACAGACCATATTTTAAAAGAGAAAGTAAACAACACAGAAACCCCCCCCCCACTCCTCCAACCCCTCTGCCTTCTGGGAATGGGACACCCTAACCGTGCCTGTGTTGCTGTTTGGTCTGTCCCCAGTGCTGACCTCTCTCCCCGCCCTGGCCGTGCCCCCCACCACCCCCACCAAGGCCATGTCTCCGTCGGTGGTGAACGGGCTGGAGGTGACGGAGCAGCGGAGCTGGCTCTACCTGGAGGAGATGGTCAACTCCCTGCTCAGCACGGCACAGCAGCTCAAGACCCTGATCGAGCAGGCCAAGCAGGCCAGCTCCTCCTTCCGAGAGGCCGCCGTCACACAGGCCAAGATCCAGGCGGATGTGGAGAGGAAAGAGGTACCTGTGCCAGGGGCACCCCTGGGAATGAGGGGTGGGCAGAGCAGCTCCTGCCTGGACCAGTGGCAGCCCTTAGCAATTGTTTCTCCAAGCCTGGAGGGCAGTGTTAGAAGGAGAAATGTTTCCGAGTTGGTTGTGTCCTGGGGAAAGGGTGCTCGGGGGTTCCAGGAGCTGTGGGCAGCAGGTGGTGGTACACATTGGTGTCACAGTGCTGAGCTCTCCCATCAGCTATCCATACATTTATGGGATGTGGGCACCGAATCCTGGTATGGGAAAGCTGTTAGGCTCCTCTGAGTAAAGTTGTGGCTTGTTAAGAAAACTGTGGCTGTTAGGAAACAGTTCTCCACACTGAGTATCTGATCCTTTGGTTACTATCCCAGTGATGGCTTTACTGCAATTTTTGGTGAGGGAAAGACATTTAGGAAAAGGGTGAGTGGGGCAACAAAGGTTCAGCGTGCCTTGCAGAAGATATTTGACATTTATAGATCAGGCCCAGAATGAACAAACTAAAGACACAGGGGTCTCTGTGCTTGGGCAGTGGAATTTTTCTGAGTGTACATTAAGTCATTGTTTACATCAGATAAACTTTAGAATGGGGAGAATACACAAACTTGCCAAATTCTGGGCCAGAATTGCTGGTGGATAATAAAGATATTCAGAAAATGTAATTAATGGCTATTCTGTATAAATTGAAGAGAATCAGTGTTGAAGCCTGATGAGTGTTTTAATTGGAATAGCCCTCTGTAAAGCAGTGATGCCTCCAGAGCCCAGCTCGTTTGAAAGCAAGGTGGAAGATTAAATCAGCAAACAGCTGGGGCACCTGAATTAGTTTTTAGAAAGATTAAACCAGTTCAGGGCTGGAGAGTATGAAAGGAACTGAAAAGGGTTGGGCAGCTAAAAAATGTGGCTCTGGTGAGCAAACAGAGGCTTGTGTCCTCCAAAGGAGCAGGGAAACGGTTGGGAATTGGAGGTTATCAGTTTTCTGGAGCTGTTTTTGTAGAGGGCTGGATGTGGCTGGCTTGATCCTCTCTCTTATCACACCTTTCCCTCCTCTGTGGTTTGTGCATGGCTGGAATTGCCTTGTCAGATCAGACAGAACCCAACCCCACCCTCAAAGGCCACAGCCAGAGGTTTCCCTGCCGCTGCCTCCATCTGCTTGGAGCTTTTTAACTCAGTTTATGTCATGGTAACGTAGAGGTTTTGAAGGTCATGGTTTCACAGGAGAATAAATACTGTGCTGTCAGGCCATACACTTGTAAATTAAGCCTTTAATCTCCTTATATGTTGGGTCAAACTCCTGGATGAACCTGCTTCACCTGGAGGTGGGGGTTCAGATTTTTTTGGACTTCTTAACTGTTCCCAATACATCTAGGCCAGGATTAGCACATAGTCCTTTTGGGACTGGGTTTGGGAGTCCTGCCCCCCTTGCTGAGCGTGGCAAGGCAACCCCTCACATCACACTCCATCTGGGAAATGACACGTCCGGTGTGTCTTCCTTGCAGCAATACCAGAGCCAGTTATTCCAACAAACTGAGGATGTGGATGGGAAAACAGAAATCATCATCAAGGTAAGCTGGGGACATCTCAAGTGTTGCAGAGTCTTTTGGTCTTTGTCTGGCTTCATTTCAGTTTGTCATTGCCACAGAATCCTGTGCTGGCACAGATCTGAGCCTTCCCATTGCTCCAAGCAGCATCTTCCCTTTCCCGAGCCTTCCAGGTTTCCACACTCCTCCATTGTCACCTGGGCAGGTTCATGAGTCTCACTCACCTCTGAGTAGTGGTGCTGCAGCTCTGCTGGGTGGCTGCCACTGAGCTGTGGCAGGAAGGGAATTTGCTTCCTTTTTGTCCTGTGAGCTGCTTTCCATGATCCCCTCTGGCTGTTGGAATGGAGTTACTTCAGGACCCATGACTGAAGCCCTCAGAGCTGTGTGTGTTACTCAGTGTCCCTCAGATCTCCAGGTACAACTGCACACACACACTGTGTGTCTTCCACATTTTCCAGTACCTGTACAGGTGACAAACAGCCCCAGTCAAGTGTCCCCTCAGGACAGGCTTTGCAAGTGCCAGATTGCAGCTTTAAGGCATTTGTGGTGTCCCAAATCCCTGGCTGTACATTGGGAGCACAAACACAGTTCAGTCACACCAGCTGCTCACTGCAGGTACATGGGAGGTGTGAGCAGGGGGTGTGATGAGTGGGGTGTTAATCAGGACACTGATTTGGGGGTGCTTGTGCTCAAAGGAGAAAAGGAGCCTGAGGAACTCAGGAGCCCAGGATACTTTCACAGCCCAGCAACGCTTCCTGCCGCTGCTGCTCCAAGTGCTAATGATTTGTCAGGAGTTTAATGAGCTGGAAGCAGAATGTTCTGTGAAGTGCTTATTTTGGTGGCAGTTCAATGATGTTTCCACCTAAATATACAGGTTATGTTTATTGATGTCACTGAGGTAAGCTTAAAGTGACAGACAAAAGCATCCCCTAAAAAGCAGGTGTGATTTTTCTCCCATGTATCCTATCTCACCTTGCTTCTGGATTTAAATCCTTGCTCCTATTTGAGCCTTCTTTATTTGACTCCTTTTTCCCTGTTGGGACACCCCTTATGCAGTCATGCTGCTGTCTGGCAAAGTAACAAATCCCTTTTTCCTCTCTAAAACCAAGGAATGATTAAACTGAGGGGTCCCATCCTTATTCCTACTCCTGTTGTCCTTCCTCAGACTCGAGAGATCTCTCTGACATACACAGTATTATAAACCCAACAAAAGAACTGATGAAATCTACCTTAAACCTTTCAGTTTGGGATAAACTCAGAGTTTGGCTGTCAGCAGCCTGTGCACAGCCTGACTTGGCTCCTTGGGACACACCTGCCCTCGGGATACACCCATCTCCTGCTGATGCCTGCAGCTACCTGTCCCCTGTGGAGGGAGGTATCCCTGGGGTGGTAGGGATGAATTTCCATGACCATTCAGTGTCCCACCCATGGTTTTGAAGGGCTTCCTGCCAGATAGGAAGGAAAACAGAGGTGTATTCCATTTTCCAAAGTGATCCCTGCTACAGCAGCAGGAGAGCAGGTCTCTGAGGGTGTATCCACGAGCCACTGGGCCTGTTTGTTTTGTGTTGGTGTGCTGAGTGTATTTTGGGGAGCTGGGGCTTTCCCACTGCTCCCACATTCCAGCAGGTCACAGCCCCTCGGTGACCTCGCCGTGGTGGCTCCATGTGACATGGTCACTCTCCATCCCTTCCCACAGCAATCCTGCGTCAACTGCGGGCGGGAGGCCACCAACGAGTGCACGGGCTGCCACAAGGTCAACTACTGCTCCACCTTCTGCCAGCGGAAGGTATGGCATGTTTGGGAGTTGGGATGCAGTTCCCTGGAGAGGGCTGTGGGACCCTAGGGAGAGTCACCTGATGGAGCAGAGCTGGGCAGCCAGCGCAGAATCCTGCATGGGTCAGGCATTCCAAAGCCCCTGCCAGTGGGATCACCAGCAAGGCTGTAGTGATGGGACGCGTCTGGAAGTCGAGACAGCGTTAAAAGGGTAGGGTAGGTCCCAGGGTTTCCACACACCTTCCCAAAGGTGATCCAAAAAGTCAGAGTACTGTTCTGCTTAGTCCAATTCCACCTCTAATATTGATCCAGTGTGTGGGCTCCTTTCCCCTCCGTCACTGGTCTGGTCTGTGGGGCACTGGAAGACCAGCTGCTCCCCCCTGTGCTGGAGAAAGTGCTTCCCACACAGTGGCTTTTCCAAGGGCCAGTTCCCTTCATGGCCTCGCCCTTTGCTCTCCCCTCACAGGACTGGAAGGACCACCAGCACATCTGCGGCCAGTCAGCCACGGTGACGGTGCAGGGTGACGAGGTGCACGTCACGGACAGTGTCATAGAGAAGGTCACCGTGTGAGCAAACTACCTCCGCAGCCGTTCCCGGGCACGCGGGGCCGGCTGGATCGGGACCCGGCGGAACGGTCTGTCCTGTGCCAACGGCACTGTTCTCTCTAGCAGAATCACTTTTGATTGGCTTTTTGATACTGTGACGCCATTTGTCTGCTCCTGAGCCCCCTTCAAAACTTTGGGTAATACAGAGACTGTGAAAACCTCATCTGGAACGCCCCTCACACGCACAGTGGGATCCCCCTTTGGCCTCGGGAGGCTTTGCCTTTGCCTGACTGGATCCTCCACCATGTGGATTACAGCAATCTCCTCATCTCTCTTGAGATGGCTCTAAAACAGGTGCTGCCAGGAGATGTGCCAGTGTTTCCTCCTCCCGGGGCCTCCCTACCTCTTGTTTGAGAAGAGAAATGAATCTTTGGCTTATTTAATTGCCTTGACAGAGTCGGTACAAGTTCTTAGTTTGGCATTGGAAGGATTTTTGTTTTTCCTGTGTTCCCTCTGTGCTAGGCAAACTTGGAACACATTGGAGCTTCTGCATTTAAATACCATTGAAGAATAACACATTGTTAAATAAAAAGCGGTGAAAGCACGAGCGAGCCCAGCGGTTCCCTTTAATCCCCAGGGCAGCACTCAAGGGTGCAGGTACCTGCACAGGTGGGTGTGGTGGCAGGTACACGTGTGTCCGTGTTCCCCGTCTACCTGGGAGGTGTTTGCTCCACAGGGAAGCACAGCCTCATCCCGCGGCGGGCCCGGAATGTCGCTCGTAGCATCCACCTGGCCAGACTCAGATGGGATCACGCCCGAGGTGAGTGCACGTGGATATGGGGCTGTCGTGCCCCTGCCCCGCAGGAGCTGCTGAGCAGAGATGTGACCATTAGGGAGTTACTTGCTTTGTTCACCACAACAAATTCATTCTAATTATTCATGTACTTCTTTAATAATTAAGCTGAGCAGGCACCTTTGCTTGTGGTTGGAGATTTTGGAGGACACTTGGCAGGCCCACAAACCTCCGGTTGGTTGGTTGGCTTTGTTTTTAGCTTCAGGCATAGCTCCTGGGAGGGTCACTTGTCCTGGCTGTTGTTTGCTCTGGGTGAGGGGTTACAGCCCCTGGGAGGGTCACTTGTCCTGGCTGTTGTTCTCTCCAGTTTTGTGCTGCTGGACGAGGATGGTTGTTCAGCTGCTGCTCCAGGAAGGGTCAGCTGAACCACGGAGTGACCCAACCCAGCATCACACACTGTCAAAAGGAGAACACTCTATCCAGAGCTACAGGCAAGTTCATAAGAGAGAAAAATGCAGCAGAAAAGATTTAAGTCTTAGACTGGAGGTTTCTGATGAATCCATGGAAAGCCAAGCAGGAACTGAGACAGGATGGGAACAGAAATTACCTGTGATACTCCTGGGAAGGAAAGAACAGGCAGCTTCTTCCATTCCCACAGCAAAATGCCCACTCCTGCTTCCCAGAGTAATACTCAAGTACTGGCAATGGTTTCTACTCACAGTAAAATGCTGATTTCCTGTTTTCTAGAGCGTGGAGACGATTAGTTAATTGAGAAGACAGTCTTAATTGAGCCCGTGGTAACACAGCTCATTCCCAGGGTTTCTTGTGCCCCGCGTTCGGATGCAGCGACGGCATCTCTGAAGTGGCACCTCTGGAGTGCTAAAGCTGCACTTCCAGCACCAAACGAGGCTTTTGGTTGAAACTATTCTTGTTGCTTCATGTCCCTGTCCAGCACGGCTGGTGAGAGCAGCAGAGCTCCTCCTGGACCGAGGACAAGCCAGCTCCAGGCATGGGTGAGCTGGGGCACCTCCAGTGGGCTTGGGAGGGGCATGAGGCAGCAGCTGAGTGTCTCCACTGTCCTTATCCAGTAGCTATCCTTATCCAATCCAATAGGTGGTGGCCAGGTATAGTCAAGCCTTGGTCACTGTTGGAATTTTGGCTTTACTGCATCTTGTAAGGGGAAAAAATTTGGAAGAAAGTAGGGCGACTTCTCTAAATTGTGGAACTGTAGGTGTGACTCAGCTGCCATGAAAGCTCTCAGGGAGCTTCCCACTGGGCCCTGCTACCTGGGGCAGCTGCACCCCAAGCAGGCAGTGACAGAGCTCAGAAAGGCACAGGATAATCGCATGGGAATTGAGTCTGTCTGTGTGCTGAGGAGAAATTCATTGAGCAGTTGCTATTCTTAGTCAAAGGAACACTCAGGACCTCCCTGCAGTACTCTTCTGTTTTGTTTCCAAGCAAATTTCCCCCTGGAAAGCAACAATCCTGTACAAAATCATGACTTGGATGATTGTAATTCGTGCAATATTCCTTTTCTCCCCTCTGAGCCTCAGTGACGAGCGTTGCTTGGTCCCACTGGCCCAGGTTCACCTAAAGGCGTGACAGATTTCTTTTCTGTGGCTGGAAATGGTTCCTGGCAGGAATCCTATGGCTTGATAAGGAATTCTGGAGCACTAGCAATGGTGTCTTTGTAGGACCCTTGTTAAACATGAATGAAATCAGGTTTTGGATTTAAAATTATCAAGGGCAAGTGGAAAGGAGGTTGCACAGGTAGATGTCACCTCATGATGCCACCCCAGAAGCCAGAAGATTAGAAATTATTATTATCTGTGCTTACATCAAATGTTAAAATAGAGGCTGGAAAGCTGCAGTTTCCAGTGGGAAGAGGATCCAAGCTGCATCCAGTGGTACTCACCTGTGACACCTTACTACAAGGAGCTGGGGAGCAGCTTCCCTGGGCCTTTTCCTCCTCCTCCCCTCCTCCCCAACAAAGACAGCAGGCCAGGGACAGAAATAGATCTTTAATGAACTATACAAAAAATCACCTGGTGGTTCCTGCTCCCTGGAGGTTCCTCCTCCCCACCAGTCCCAGAGGGCTCAGCAGAAGAGGTGCAAGACTTTGCGGAAGAAGTTCCTGAACTCGGCGTTGAACACGGTGTAAATGATGGGGTTGAGAGCACTGTTGACATAGCCCAGCCAAGTGACAGTGCTGGTGACTTGAGTGGGGATGGCACAGGACTTGCAGAGAGCCCTGGTAATGTGCACCACAAAAAAAGGTGTCCAGCAGAAGAGGAAAGCACCTGCCAGGGCAATAGAGAGAGAAGGTGATGGGCACATTCAGAAGGGTTTAGATTACAAAGCTCAGGCCAAACAAGACAGAGGCAGCTCAGAGTGCTCAGAGAACAGGCAGCAGCTGTGCTGACATGTGGAGCTGGGCCAACACCCAGACAAAAAAATTGGGATGCCTTTCCTGTCACAAACACTGATGAAAAGTCTAAAGTTAGTCTCACTTTGGCTTCGAATGTGAGATACGTGGAGTCACAGGTTTGCCTTGAAGGAAACCTGGTTATCAGCTACATGTGTTCTGTCTTGGGATGGTAGTTGTTGGCACTGCTCTGGCACCCCGGATCCACACGGGTCCCTGCCCTGCACGTTTCCCACCCCGCCCAGCCCTCCCTGTGGATACTCACCGACGACGACCGGCAGCACGCGCATGGCCTTGCGCTCCCGGCCATTGATCTTGGCCCGCTTCCGCCCGTGCCCCGGCTGCGGGTACCTGAGGTGCGGGTAGGACACAGTCTGGATCCCATTGCTCATCCCACAGTCCCCAGGGAGCCCAGTGAGGCTGTAGGGGCTGCACTCCGGTGGCCCCAGCCGGCTCTGCTCCCTCTCCAGGAAGGTCGGGGGGTGGTACAGCTTCCTGTTGGCCCCATAGATGCAGCCCCTCAGCTTGGCCTTCCTGGCCTCCTCCCAGCGCTTGAGTCCTTGGAACATGCCGCAGTACAGCACCAGCATGACGGGGCACGGGATGAAGAAGGAGCAGATGGAGGAGTACACGATGTAGTTGTCATCCTCCAGCTGGCACAGGCTGGGGTCCCGGTTTGGGACGTTGTTGAGGCCAAATATGACAGGAGATGCTACAGCAAAGGCGAATATCCAGGTGGTGGATATAAGGATCAACTGCCGCAGGTCGATCTGTCGCCGGTTGTAGTTGAGCGGGACTTGGACGGCGATGAACCTGCCAACACAGCCCTGGGTGAGCCAGGCCTGGTGTGGGGGCGTCACCGCCAGCAAGGGAACCCAGAGGCCCCAGAGCTCCTCCTCACTGTCTTCCCCACAGTCATTTACTTTACAGAGCCAAGGCATGGGCTACAATCAGAGCGCCCCAGGGGCAGCTCTGCTTCCTCACACAGCTGTGCTTTCAGCGTGGCCACCCCTGATGGGACACAAAGCTTGGGATGGAGGGTGGTAGGGCAGAGCATCCCCCCTTAGGGAAGAGCAGGATACTCCCGGCGTGGGAGCCTGGCAGGGGTGTTAGGAAGCAGCCTGACACCCAGACACAGGCAGAGCAGGCAGGCACTCACCGGTCCACGCTGATCGCACACAGGTTGAAGATGGACGCCGTGCACAGCATCACATCCATGGTCATCAGGGCGTCACACAGCACCGTGCTCAGGGACCACACACCTCCCTGGAACTGGAAAGATCCCGGGGTCTTTAAAGTGACAGGGAACACCTCCGTGCCTGGGCACCTCAGCCTCTCACGGTTCCTCCTGACAAGCAGCCCAAGCTCCTGCCGTGGCATGGTGCTCCCTGAATGGCAGTGGCACACAGGAGTCAGCCCCGTGCAGGAGCTCACAGCCTGCCCAGGGCTGGCTGGAGAACAGCCCACAGAGCGTCAGCACTGCCAGGTGAGTTGTGCTGGGCAGAGAAATGGAGCCCCCCCTCTCCTCACACCCCAGAGCCTGCCCAGCACCACAGTTGCTGCTCAGCATCACTGCCTCGGTCTCTGAGGCAACAAGTGGCAGAGCACAAGGTTCCTCTTCCACTTTCAGGTCCCCACTGCTCCAGTATCCTGTTTGCAAACAATGTGAATGGTTTCCCTTTGTTACACAACTGTTCTGTCCTGGGGGGCAAAGCAAAAGTCCAGCCCGTGGAGACCAGGGTCAGGCAGGGAGATAGAACCTCTGGCTCTCCCTGCACAGTCCCAGTGCCAGGACAGAGCAGCAGTGACCAGTCACTGCTCCAAACGACTGGAAGTGTTGACTGCCATGCTTTGTGATTTTCAGCTTGGTCATCTTGGCCAGGGACACAGCTCTGCACAGCCCCTGGCAGAGGACAGGCAGCAGGACAGCAGTGGCTGATGCTGGTACAGCCAGAGACTACTTGCAGCAGTTTGTTCCAGCCGAGCGCTCATCTCACCCAGGTACAAACCCAGCCTGTTGGTTTAGCATTAAAGCACTTCTTAGGCTGATAGAGAAATAGTCCCCCTGATCCTCTTCCTGTGCCAATGAGCTCCTTCAGCACGGACCTGTCCATGTGCTCACACCTGCACAGGTGACCAGGAGGCTCCCTGGGCTGTTTCCACTACAGCAGCAGGGAATTTTTCCTCCCAGTTTGTGACTGTCAGGAAAACTCCACCATCCTTTGGGTCCCTCTGCAGGGAGAGGCTCAGTTAAGAACCAAACACACTGTACAGATAAGTGTGATTTTAGCTTGGAAACAAAGCGTTCAGTAGCAAGGGCCCCTTGTCATGCAGAACATCAAACACTCTCTATATGCTCTTATTAAAACATATATGATAAATGTTACTACAGTATATATTGCTACATGTAATATCTTTAATTTACTATATATGTTTAGGTAATGTGCATCATCTAATGTGTATAATTTACTATATATTTTTATCTATAGGAAATGCACTACCTAACAATAATTTTTATATCTATACATAGAAATCCTAGGGACTTTTCCCTCTGTAGCACCAGTCAGGCAGTGCTGGTGGAGGGTAGCGTTGCTGCCCACGTGCAGGGTTCAGGAAGCAGGTATGGATTTGCTCCTGTCCTGCTGCTGAACAGCAGGCTTTGGTTTCATTCATCCCAGCCCTGAGCGGAGCCGCGTGGGGAACACGCTCCACGGAACAATGGGAAGGTGCCAAACCCCCTGCCAGGAGCAGGGCAGGCAGCTCTGCAGGGATTAATATCAGGCAGTAGTGATGTCAGGCGCAGGATTACGATTAGAGGAGCTGTAAAGCCAAAGGAGACTCTGAAGTAACTGTCTGGCTATTTTTGTACAGCATCTCCTTGAGATACCTCCGGGGGAGGGCTGGAGTGAGACCTGAATGCTTCATTCAGCCTCTTCTCTAGCACAGAGCAGCCACCCCAAACTGAATTTGGAACCTGAATCATCACAAAACAAATTTTTGCCAAGCTTACTGGGATCCTGACAAGTTCAGTTCATCTTATGAGAGAGAAAATTTGATTTTGGGCTACAGTTTTCCAAACCTGTTTTTGATTTGGGGGAACTAATTGATTCTGAAAAGGACAAGAGCTCTCAGGCTGCAGCACCTTCAGAGGATGTGACATTCAAGTTGGGTACTTGGAAAATGCTGCAAATCCTTCCCTGTCTCCACCAATCCCCAAGACTCTGGCTTTGGGAAGTTGCTGGGAGAGAACTTTCCATTACATGGTGGTTGTCACCTGCCCATCACACAAAATGTGCCAAGGACCCCTCAGATGGGAGAGTGACTTTGGATTAGAGGCTTTGCTGGGCCATGTGATTAAGGGGTACCTAATTACAGGAGCCTGCAGCAGATTAACCCATCAAGGTACACACAGGGTAAAGCTTTAGGGATCCCACACAACACAGGCTGCCTTTAGGAAGTGCTGCAGAGCAGCTCCACCTTCAGTGGCTCTTGGGGTTCTCCCCTTTTCTGGAATAACAAAGAAGTCATGGAGAAGATTTTATAGGATGGTGCATGGCAGGAGGCAGACTTGGCTTCTCACACACCCTTGCAGCTGCCTTCCTAGTCAGCCCATTTTAGTATCCATATTCCAGCTCAGCTAATTTGTAAGGAAAAATCTGCCTTCTGAACTGGCCTGATGCCAGAAGAGCTCTTACACCTCCAGTGCTCCCAAGGCCATGAGCCAGGACAGGGCCAAAGGTTCTGGTTGCATTTCCTCTGATACCAGCTCTGGTCTCAGTCCTGCCACACGTAGGGAACAGCAGGAGCCCGAAAGGGAATTAGGAGATGTCCAGCTGGACTTTGAACAAGCCATGGCTCGAGGGCTGTGGCACCAACTGAAAGAGGAATAATCCTTGCCAGTGGGCAAAGTCCAACATCAGAGCCAAAGAATTGTCCCCATGCCCCCAAAACACTGACACGGGGCCTTTTGTCATGAGCTGTGACAGCTGCCACATTCCCCAGAAGACACAGCCCAGCCTGCAAGGGGAGAGGGAAGGGAGGGAATGGGACACAAGACAAAGATGCTTCATGCCTGCTCTAATGTCCTTTCTTGACTTAAATCATTGAGGTCAAGGTTTTTCAGAAATGAGGAGCAAGTCTGATCATCTACCTGAGACATTAGGAGGGCCTGAAATTCCAAGACACCTCTCCCAGTTTCTGATGCCTGAAAATAAACCTCTGGGCACTGATTTATACCTGCTGTCCTGGCTCACCTCCCCAGTGTTTTGTGTGGCTCAGACATTAGCCAGGTACAGAAAAACATCTATTTCCATTAAAGCTCTAAGATTCCAGGAAAGACTAATCCTGAATCCTGCTGCAAACAGGCTGACTTGCATTCACAGAGTCACAGGAAATTTGGAGAGGATAAAGGTCTGGTCTCTCACTGGAAGAGCTGTATCACAAGCAAACATAAGAAAGTGCAAGAAAAGAGATCTTTTGATGCCCTGCCACTGGAAGTTTTAGGCAGAGCAGCATTACCCTCACCAGGAAGACAGCTCCTGTCGTTTGTCCTGGCTGCTCCACCACTGTGCCTGCTGGGAAACACTCATCTTCCCTGCCCTGGAGAAGGAGCCAGGTGAACATGCAAATCTGCTAAAACTGTTTCCTCTCTTCCATAATCACTTACACGGATCTTAGTGGCAAAGATGTTTACATAACCAACACCCTCAGCTCCTGCCAGAGGCTTCCTGGCTCAGGCCTGGCTCAGCTCTGGCACTCGGGGATTAGGAGAGAGCTGCTCAGAGGAGCACAGCAGGCACAGGGACAGGCACAGGGACAGGGACAGGCACAGGGACAGGCACAGGGACAGGTGTGCTCCCTGGCACACTCCAGCTGGGGAGGTGGTACTGGTACTTGCCCTAATTGCTGGGATGCCTCTGCTTACTGAGGATGGTATAAACTGCTGCTGTGGCTCCTGCCAGTGTCACAGAGTCTTTGGGACTCCTGCCGTTGTCACAGTCCTTGGGCAGGTAGAGGAAGCAGTTACACACCAGGCCAAGCCTCCCAAAGCCTCCCAGAGCCTGGTGAAACCTGAGTACCTCCACAGCACGTGTAGCTCTGCTTCCTCAGGTAACCCCTGTTTCAGTGCTATCAACTCTCCAGGCATACTCTGGTATCTTCTTCTGGCCTCCCTTTACACAAAGGCAGAACTTTGCTCCTCAGGAATTCCTGTGGATGCCTGGGAGTGCCCCAGGCCTCCTCAGCTACAAAGGTATCTGAGAATGATGAAGAATGTGCCTTTCTAACCAGCAAAACGGAGGTAACAAGGAAAAAGCAAGTCCACCAAAACCAATGCCACAGTGGAAAAAGAGGGCATGTTATGCTTCTCTTCTTCACTGGTTCTTCTCGTGGTCCCCTGGTGAACCTGTCGCTCCATAATACCTGTTCCAGAGAGGTCACAATGTCCTGCAAAATCCTAGGACCAGGTAGAGACCATCCTAAGCTCTAATCCGCAGCCTGCCTTGCCTAAGGATGCTCAGCATGGCATGGAAGAGAGGGGACCTGTTCTCCCAGAACTGGGAAGAAGGTCCACACCAGCAACTACCACAAGGGTGGATGGAAACACCTCATATTTTGCCCTGTGGATGCTTTCATCCACTTGAGCAGGCAAGAGCCCCCAGCAGGTACTAAGGGGCAGGTTCTGGGGAGTCCCCTCACCCACCCAGCAAGCACCAGGCTTTATCCATCCCTGGCAGTAAACATTTGTCTCCCTGTTACAGAGAGAACCGCTCAGCCTCAGGAGCTGCTGGCCCGGCCCGGGGTAGACACCCCCGGGCACCTCCACTCGGGGCACCTCCACTCGGTGCGTTTGCGGCTCCGCTCCCCCCGCCTGCCCGCGTCCACCCTACCCCAACACCCGCCCGCGGCCCCGGAGCGTGACACTGGCAGGTAAGAGCCGCGGCGCTCCGAGCGCCGCACGAGCATCGCGGGGCGCAGGGGCTGCCCCGAGGGCGCTGGCACTCCCGGGCCGGCGGGACGGAGGTGGGGAGCAAGCCCGCAAAGCGGCTCTGACCCTCGGTACTTGGGCTGTCGCCCATCCCACCTTCAGGCTCCGCGGGCGCAGAAGCCACAGCCCCCCGCCCCCTCGGGGACCCCCGGGCAGCCTCACCTCGGAGTAGACGTAGAGGGGCAGGACGAGGAGGGCGAGCAGCAGGTCGGCCACGGCGAGGCTGACGATGAAGTAGTTGGTGGTGGTCTTGAGCGCCCGCTCGGTGCACACGCTCAGACAGACCAGCCCGTTGCCGCCGACGATGAGGAGGATGAGGAGGATGCCGAGCACCAGCGCGGCGATGCTGTGGCCGGCGGCGGGCGGGGGTCCGGCCGTGCCGTTGCCCATGGCCCCGCGGCGCTGCCCCCGCAGCCCGGGGAGCCGGGCCGGCCGCCGGGAGTGCCCGCCGAGCCGCGGGAGGAGCCTCCGCTGCCGCCCCGCCCGGCCCGGCCCGGCCCCGCAGGGACAACTGGGTCACCAAGCGGCTTAGGGGGCGCCGGGGGAGGGGGGCAGACTCCCGGTGTCCCGGCTCCCCGTGTCCCGGTGTCCCCGCCGCGCCCCCGGGAGCTGTCACTGCAGTCTCACAGGGTGGTGTTCTCTGAAGCACCGTGAGAGGAAAGACTCGGAGTTATTACAGGTTGGGCAGATAACTGGGAAATTGTATGCCAAGGTATGTGCAGTATCTGGTAATGTTTAGGTGTTTATAATTAACCTGAGTGAGGGTCCAGGGAGTCCGTAGCTAAATTTGAAGATACTGCCAAGACAGGATCCTGTGAGCATCTTGGAGCACAGAGTGAGGATTCACAGTGGTCTTGATGGGCTGGAGAAACTGGCAAATGCAGGATGCAACTCCAAAGGAATTTTGCACCTTACCTGTGCTTGGGCAGTACTAATCAACTGTAGAAATGCAGAATTGAGGAAGAAAACAGACAGGCAGCAAGTGTGGGAGCAAAGGGAGGGTGGCAGCTGAACATAAGGGCTGGGGTGTCTTATTGCTGAAAATGAGAGGGAAATGCTGTTTGAGGGGCACCTGTGTACCTGCAGGGTCAGGCAGGAAGGACAGGGGAGCTGTGACCCCTCATTTCTAGCCCAGATTGCTTGGGAGATGTGGAACCTGATCCAGGCTCCGTGGGCATCTGTCCAGCTGTGCCAGCAAGCCTCAGCCCAGATGTTAATGCCAGGAAAGCATTCAGATCAGCCTGGGCTTTGTGGAAGGCACTGGGGAGAGAAGGCATAGCAAGAAAGGGACGTTTACACTCCATGGAAGGGGGACATTATATTATTGGAAGCTTTTTATAAGACAAGGAGCTTCTAAGATGTGTTTATAGGCTGCAGCTCTCAGAGTTTCATCCAAACTATTGAGTCCTATGGGAGAAATCCTATCTCCAGCCATCACCCTTTTTCTTCCCAGTTCCCTACCCTTTTTGGCAAAGGCCATGGTTGCCCTCAGCATGTGCAGCACAGAAAGGCCAGAGCCCAGGACTCAGCCATGGGACACAGATCCAGCTACTTCCCTTGGAGTGGATTAACAGCAGCTGATCCACACAGTCTGTTCTGCCCAACAGCCACAGCTCCACAATTCCATACAGGAGGAGGAGAAAATCCCCTTGGTTTAAGCACTTTGCTGGCAGTCTGGCTTGCCAAATCCTGTCTCCAGAGGTGGCTTCCACCTCTGTTCTAAAAGCCAGCAAGAATGCCATTCTTTAGTAGCTACAGAGCCGTGTCACCCCTCTCTCCCATCCCAATGTGGGTTTGCCATCCTCACACTGATCCAATAGCCATGGATTTGTCTATTCATCTCCCTCTTACAGTGTGCAGAGAGAGAAGACACTTCCACCTGCTCTGAGTGTGCCCAGAACTTCCACTCCCAGAACTCCCAGCCCTGGCTGGCAGAGACGTGCCTGTCTCTGCATTCCTTTGGGAATGGTTTGTCTTGGACTCGGGTGGACACAAGTGTGGCTGCACATCCCTTGGGTCAGGAGCTCGTTTGTGGTGTATCATCTGCCAGGAAGTTCAGACAAGGCAGGTGGTTTCTATCACCTGGTCACAGCTTTTCCCATCCATGGTTGGTCCCTAAAACCTGACTCCTGGGACAGCCTCCCCTCAGCAAGGAGCTGGGACAGCAGAGCCACTTTCATTAGAGCCCTTTTCACTCTGAGAAATCAACTCAAATTAGTTCAAGGAGGCCCTGAAGTGCATTGATGAAACTGTGTGGACAGAATACTGTTAATTTATTTATGTTTAAACTCCCTGAGAAGCCAAGAGAGCAGGATCGAAGTGTGACTGCCATCCTGCCTTCCCACAGGGATTAATGCCATTTATCTAATCCCCTTCAACAGTTAATTTACATCCATTATCTCGATTTTTCCTGTGGGTTAGTGCTGAATGACTCTTGATTCTCAGTATGGAAACCCATATTCCATACTAACAGGGCCTTAATCCCAGACTAGTTTAATCCTGGCGTGGAGTAAACTAATGTAAAATAAGGCTTTTGACTTCCAAAAATGAGCAACCATGCAAAGCACTAATTAGGACAGTGCTTCCATGGCAAACAGGCTGCAGGCATCAGACAAAATTCCTTTCTTGGGTCAGAGCTGCCCTCCTTGCAGAGAAGGAAGGTCTGTCACACATCAGCATATTGATAGAGGTTGTCACTGCAAGGAAAAACAGAAGGCAGAGGTCAGAGTCACCCTCATGGGTCACCCTCATGCAAAGCAGGAGGAATTATGGCCAAGTGAGGACTGGGAATGGTTAGAGCACCTTTGGAAGATGAGCAGTGTGGCTTGTGGCTGTGGTGGAGCTGGTCCCCTGCCAGAGAACCTGGAAGGGTCCCCCAGAGACTCCCCCAGGATGAAATAATTGAGGATTTGATTCCCAGCCAGTTCAAAGGATCAGGAAGGTTGCAAAGTGAGGCATCTGTCAGAGTCTCCAAAAAGAGACGGAACTTTTATCAACATATTTTCTCACATCTGAGACACTGAATGTTTAAATAGAACAGGGGAACAATGTGGCTGCCAAAGTTTCAGCACAGATGTGCCAAACTGGCTGATGAATAGTGCCCTGATAGCCCAGAGCAGCTTTTCCGGCTGTCTTCAGGTCCAGGACAAAGGGAGGAAAACAAAGAGCTCTTAAGGCCAATCTTGTTCCTTTTATTTGCCATATTGACAAGAGCAATTCTGTGTGAGAGTCTCATCGGCAGCAAAGCCGCCCAGCTCTCCAATCTCCTGTAATGCATTTCCCAGAAGAGAGGCAGGGGCAGCATCCTGGCCCTGGGTGAGGCTCTGCAGGAGAGGGAGGAGGATGGCACAGCTCTCCGGGCTCTCCAGCCTGCCCAGGCTCTCCCAGTGCCCCCACGAGAAGCTGCAGGGATTTATGTACACACTGAATGGATCTTTTGACATTTACCTTTCTGATAAGTTATGATAAATCCCTGTAAGATGTAAAAACTAATGCTAGTGGTTAGCTGGGGGGATGAAACTATGGAGGAAATGCCTGGATTTTCCATCTCTGCTTGGAGTCAAAACTAGATGTTTTTGTGGATGCCACGTTTCAGCTTAACCCCTGATCTCACACAAGGGTAACCTGGGGAAATATGAGAGATACAGGGGTTAGTGGCACAAGGCAGAGAAAATAACAGAAATCCAAAGCCCCTGCTGGTTTTAAAACATCAGTGAGCTTATTTAAGTCACTTCTCAGGGAAAACCTCCTGGGCAGGGGGAGAAGTGGAAGGTAACAGAGGCAGGGAAAGGCAACACAGGCAGGGAAAGGCATGCCCGGGAGCAGCAAGCACCTGGAAATGCAACTCCCTCCACCCTGCCCTTGACAAAGCCTGTTCCTGTTCCCCTGGAAGGGCTGTCCTTTCAGAAAAAGCCCGTTCCTACTGCCCTAGAAGTCCTTGCAGGTCCCTGACAAAGCCCAGGGGAGATGCAGTGGAAGCAGCCCCAGCAGCTGTGCCAGGAGCTGCAGTGCTCAGTGCTGGCACGGCACACCTGGAACAGCTGGGCCGCCGTGCTTCTCATTCCAGTGAATTCCCTGGAGTGCTTCCTCCTCTCCCCAGGCACAGCCAACAGCTGGAGGCCGGGACTGCCCTGCTGATGGCACTTGGAGCCGTGACAGGGCCAGAACACACGGGCAGTCCCTGTGAGCAGGGCCAGGGCAGCTGCCAGCTGGGCCGGGAGCAGAGCTGGGCCAGGAGGGCAAGGGTGGCCCGAGCAGCGCTGGGAGGAAATCACCCAGTGCTGTCCCACCTGTCCCTGCAGTGGGATGTGTTCCTGCCGTGCAGCCACCCTGGGGACACTGCCTGGGGACAGGCAGGGTGTTCCTGCTTGGGCAGTGCTCAGGGAGCTTGGGAGGGAGTTCCATAGGGTGCAAAGGTCAGCAAGTGATTGATGGGGGCAGCAGCTCATCTTTAAAAGACTCTTTGGTCTTCTGTCCTTGGCACAACGGTGCCAGCCATGGAGGTAACCAGAGTGTCCAGCACCTTCCCTCCCGACTTCAGAGCAAGTGGGCACACCTCCAGGTGTGTCCCATGACCATACAGGGCTGTGGTTTTCCTCTGCCTTCTCCCAAGCCCACCCGCAGCTGCCCTGCTCACCCCTTCCTGCCGTCCCGCTCTTGCCCCTTGCAGCCAAAATCACGAAATCAGGTGGTAAAGATTAAAACCACTCCTGAAAGCATCCTGTGCAAGAAAGGAGCATTTAGAAGGCTAAATCCTCCAATCCCCTTATTCCAATTAGGGTCCTTTCTCTTACAGACCCGGGAGTGATGCAAGGAGATGACTCCAAGCTGCTCCCAGCTTGGAGCAGCGTCACCGTCAGCTCAGGGCCTGGGCAGGGCTCCCCTGCACACACAGAGACAACCCCATGCCCACATGGCCTCACACAGGTATGGCAAGGAGGGGGAAAGGGAATGGGGGAGGTAGAAGTTCCTGAACACCCCCTAAGCTGATTAAAGGGTATTTTACGCAGGAAGGGTTTAGCTGTGCAGCTCCTCGTACCATCTGACCTCAATAAGCTCCCCTGCCATGGGCTGGGGCTGCCACTGGGTGGGGCACAGCCTGTGCTGGGCTCCTCGAAGGTTGGCTGTCCCTGGACAGCATCCTCAGGAGTGGGGACACCACTGCTGGGCATGTAGGGGATGAGGTGGTCCCTCCCCAGCCTCCTCAGCCTGGCTTGGCCCTTTTGCTCTTCGCCATTCCAAAGCCATGGACCTCAGAGAGCCATGCAGAGCATTTGGGGATGTGGTGTCTCCGTGAAGAAGAGCAGCTTTAGCAGATCCTGGGGCCTGGACTGTGGATAGGCTGGCAAGGATTGGACAAACCTTGTAAGGGCTGCCCTGGATAAACAGCAGCCCCAAAGGCTGGGTGGGCTTTCCTAGTCGGAGGCAGGAGCAACAATGTCCACATGACAGTAGCAACATTTATCCAGCCTCTTCTTCAGGCTCTCTGGAGGGGGACTCTGAGTGCAGCCACAGTGCTCCTCCAGTCAGGAGTCTTTTTTGGATCTTCTGTACCAATTTCTTACGGGTGTGAATGGGAATTTCATCCTTTCAGAACTTGGACTGACCCTGCAGAACTCTGAGTGCTGGTTTTGGAGAGTCTGTCTGCATCCTGCCTGTGGTGTGGGTCAGGATATGGAGCTTTGTGATGAATCCCTGTCTTTTCCAAAATGCAATTTCCTGTCTTTACCTCCGCCACAGAAAAAGGCCAGACTCGTGTGCTCTCTTAAATATTGCCAAATCTGGGACTAAAACATTTAACGTGGTCCTGAGACACTGTAGGTTTGGTGACCCCTCCCACCATAAAGAGGAGGCAAAAGGCCTTCCTCAGTTCCACTCCCAGCTCAGACACCTTTGGGACAGGTCACCTTGGGAGCAGGAACCAGGGTCTGGGTGTTGAAGGGGGGTGGCCCCTCTGTTTCATAATGTCTACTCTGCTGCTCACGAGGGTGTCCCCAGCCATCAGCGTGGTGCTGGGAATAGCCCTGGCACCTGGCAGCTGGATTTACTTAATGCATGCCACCACAGGGCTCTGCACCCTGTGCAGGTCAGCTGCTGTCACCCTAAGCAGAGGTGACTGCACAAAGATCCTGGTGGCTTTGCAGCTGCCAGTGTCCCCAGGACAGCTCAGGGATGGCCTCATGGCTCACACATCCTTTCTCCAGCCTGCCCTGGAGCATCTCTCCCTGCCCTCTCCAAGGATTGTGGGTGCACACTCAGCACTCCTCACTCTGCTGCAGCCCCGTGTTCTGTCCCAGGGGTGGGTGGTGGCTGGCTCAGGGCAGCCCTGACTGCCTGAGGCTGCAGGTGGACTGGGTGCAGGAGCAGGGACCAGGGGAGGCCAGCAATTCCCTGTATCATTCCTACAGCCAGCGCTGAGGAGCTTTTCCCTGCAGTGATACTGCAGACATGGTGGGTTAGATTCCATGGGGGATTCAATCCTGCTTTGGACCTGCTGGATGCAGGCGAGGCTAATCTCTGCTCCCACTTGGAATGTTCCCACAAATGGAGAATGGGAGCAGCAAGGTGCAGATTCCCAAAGCTCTGATCAGTTGATATTGCTGAACAGGATCCTTTATCATTCCTGTTCCCAGAAAGTCTCCTGAGAAGCGTTTTATGCTAATTCTGGTTAAGGAAAATCAGATGTTGTTTCAGGACTGGGGATTTGGTTTGGGCTCCGGTTTATTCATGTATAAATTTCAGCTTGCAAATGCTTTTGAGTTCCCTTCATGGCCCTGAATTTCCTCATCAGAGTCTCAGAACCTGCATTTGAGTTGGGGCTCGTGGTTGGCACCTGCATTAATTGCAGCAGTGCTGGGCATGGCTACATAGTTTTCTACCCCACCGCCTTTTCACTCTGCCAGTGCTGCTGGAGGCAAACCCCATTTTTTGTGCAAAGTAGATAAATCATGTTACTTAGAGCACGTTCTTCCAATTCCCCAGAAGCTTTTACTGTCTTATTATTCACCCTCTGCTGCCATCGTGGGGCCACTTTGTCATTCCAACCTCTTCTATGTCCTCTCATCCAGATCCTCGTGGCAAACTGAGCTTCCCCAGAGCTCGGGGGCATTTCAGACCCACTGAGGTTATTTGCCAAGGAAGGGAAATCACATCAGTAATTTTTAGCTCCCTACATGTTTTTCAGCCTTTATAAACTTTCTTTCTTCCTTGCCTTGCTCCTCCATGGTCTTTCTCAGTTGTGGGTGTTTGGCAACACCAGGAGCCCAGGCTGAAGCTGCCACCACCATTTCCATGTCACCTTTACCTGCAGCATTTGAGAACAACCAGCTCCAACCCCCAGCAATGGCAGGGAATGTATTCAGGATGTTTTCCATGTGTTTGTGTGTGCTGCTCTTTTAGAAGCTGTGACAGAGTCTGTTCTCAGCACACCTTCCCCAGCTGAAACCACAGCTCAAAAGGTGTTGTCCCCTCATGGAGAAGTCAGCCCTGATCCTACTGAGCAGACAGCATTTACCCTATAAAAGTGACATGTCGTTCAGCCAAATCACTGGGGCACACATGGACTCACCAACAGATCCTGGCAATTGCAAACACAGCCCAAGCCAGGATTAAAAGAGAAGAACAGAAGATTAAGCTCCTATCAAGAGGTAATTAAAGCTGGGAGATAATGATGACAATCACAGAGAATCAATGGGTACAGGGATGTTTGCCCAACAAATTACTGTCGTTAGAGACAGAAGCAGGAATTATTATCCATCAGCAGAAATAGTCCATCGAATTGCTGTGAATGACCCTGTCAGTAATTAAAGGGGCATTCCAGCCCCTCTGCATTGTTTGCTGTTAATCATGATTGCTCATATTCATGGCTTTACCCAAATAATTGCTCCTGATAAGGGCAGCACATTTATAGGGGTCCATGAGAGGAGTGGGCCAGTGGAGCACCAGCGGCGAGCCACGAGCGACCAGTTGGTGAGTCCTGCTGGGCTTCTGCCCTCTTTCAGTTTTGGGTGGTGGATTTCACACCTCTGGGACAAAAGTTATGTCCAGAAAGAGAAAAGACAAGTTTTTGAAGAGGAGGGAAGCTCTGGAGCCAGGGATGGGGTTTAAAATGGGCTTTTAAATAGGTGCTCCCAGAGAAATGCCAGCCCAGGGATAGCACAAGGAAGGCCAAAATGCCGAGGTGAGATCCTGGGGGTCAAAGCACTGTGTGGCAGGTGCTGGACAGATGGAAGGACAGGCTCAGGGTCCAGGTTCCTCTTCCCCAAGGGTGTTGAGCTCTGGGCTTGATGGCTGTTCTCAGCTCCTCTGCAGGACTGTGGAGTCTGCCTAGTTTGGACTCCAATAAGAGACTGACCTTGGAAATGTCCTTGTTTTACTATTCCATCCCCTCAAAGCTGAATCAGGCAGGAAAACACAAGTGTGAGATGAAGCTTGTGGCTCCTTCATCCTCTCACCTGTTTGCTCTGCAGCTGCCAGTAAATATTTGTGCTGTGGTTTACACTGAATAAATTTCTGGATAGATCCCTCTTCTTGTCCTTCCTTCTTGTACCTCTTCTCGTCTTGCAGCACCTCCAGAGCAGCAAACAGTCCCAGGAGGGTGGCTGGACAGTGTTCAGGAATCTCTGACAGTCCTTTCACATTCTTTGTACTGTCTAGTTTCAGAATAAAGTAAAAACCAAGTGGGAGGACTTTGGTTTGGGGTTAGCAAGTGCTGTGTGAGAGACTGCAGGACGGTGAGGAAGGCTGGTTTCTTTGCAGAAGGAAGGAAGGTGTGTTCTGTATTCCGGATACGGCTCCTGTGTGATCCCCCCTCTGAAGCCACAGGGCAGAGTCTGGCAGTAAAGGGGGGAACAATGGCTTGGGATGAACAATATTTACTTTTCTTTTTATTTCAGTAACAAAACAAGCTAGGGGGGTCTGCAGTGACTGGAAAAGTGTGTTATTTCTTTTCCTTCTTGAAAGAGGAGAGGTTAGGCAGCTATGGGCACACACATGAGCCCTTCCCTTCCCCTGTGTGTGGATGGATTTTATTGGGCACAGGACATTTTTTTCCCAGGTGTCTCCAGCTGTTTATCTCTGCTGGCAGGAATTCCTGCCCACTTTGATGACCGTGGTGGTATTTCTACAGCCCTGTCCCTGTGAACTGCCCCAGACACACCCCAAGGGCACTTGCTCACAGAACCTTGTGCTTTCTTTCAGGAGAGGACATGGTTTCCATGATGACAGCTCTGTGGCAGGTCATTATTCCCATGATTGTGCTGTCCCACTTCTCAGCATCCCTGCCATCCCGGGAGAGGTGAGCATTCCCTGGGACTCTGCCTCCTTTTTCTCCCTGGTTTTTGTTCCAAGAGCCTGCTGGCTGTAAACCCAGCCTTTTATCTGCCTTCCTGAACTTGCCTCTGCTTGGCTGTGGATTTTGGTTTCCCTACATTGATTTAGTTAAATGAGTGCAAATGTAAAGATTTTTTTCTTGTTTAAGAATGGGAATGTTGATTTGACTTAATGCAAGAGGAAACTCATGACCCCAAACAGATCAAAGTAAGCTAAAAAGTTGCTTTTGAGTCTGTTTTCCTGCTGTGTAGTTACACAGCCTGATAGAGGTGGAAGTTTGTTTCCAATAGCTTAGCCCCATGGAAACATAGCCAGAAATAGCCAACACTGTAAGTTCACCAAGTTCACCAAAGGAGTCACTGGCAAGGGCTGGGCTTTGTCACCACTGCTGTTATCTACTGTTCCTCAGGCTTGTGTCTCTGGCTGTTTCTTTATTACTTCTCCAGCCTCTTGCCTTACTCTTTTGTGCTGAACCAGCACTAACCTCACATTCCCACATTCTTGTGGCAAGGTGATTACATCACTAAAAGCAAGTGCAGCTCGTTTTTCTGTGTGACAGTTAAAAAAGATATTTTTTAGACTCCCGTAAGGTTTCCCCTTTTTTTAGTGAAACTTCGCCAAAGTGGCACAAAATTCTTGCCTCTGTGTGTTTGGGACCCTGTTTCCTTGAGGGAGCAGTGTTTAATGCCTGCTCTTGTCTGGTTTGAAGCCTCCCTTCCCTCTCCCCCCAGGATGGAGCGACACGCTGACGGGCTGTTCCACAGCGAGCTCAGCAAGATGAACGGCAATGCCTACGTGAGGCAGCTGGTCAAGCACCTGGTGGGGCTCAAGGACAGGTGAGCACCGGCCAAGCCCACCCCAGGGGTGAGGCAGCCTCCAGGAGAGAGGGGTCCCAGCCCTGAGGGGCTGTCTGGGGCTGAGCAGCCGCTGTCCCCGTGTCCCTGGCCCAGGTCCCAGAGGCACTCGGATGGGCTGTTCACCAGCGAGTACAGCAAGATGAGAGGGAACGCCCAGGTGCAGAAGTTCATCCAAAACCTCATGGGCCGCAAGCGCAGGTGAGGGGAAACCTCGGGGAGCCACCCCCGTGGCTGTCCCTGCCACACTGGGCCACCAGCCCCCTCTGAGCCACGTCTGTGGCACAGCAGCATCAGGCACAGGGCACGTGCTGCTCAACAGCTGTGGTGCTTACACTGATGTGGTTTGGCCTGTTTAATTATTATTAATTTGCTTTATCTAAACCAGCTCTCCTGACCCGGTCAACACAGATATGCAGGAGAGAGAGGGAGAGGACAGCCCAAAGGAACTTTGCTTTCTCTGGCTCTACCAGAGCTTTCTGAGCACCAGGTAGGTGGCCCTGAGCCCCCCAGTACTGAAGCCAAAAGAGGACTTTTATAAATGGCCCTAGAAAAGGCAGTTATTAAAAATAATAAGACACATGGAAATGACATAATGTCTTTTCCTAATCATAGAGTTGTTATCCTGGACTGAAGCAATTATTCATCCCATTAGGAAACCCAGCCTAACAGTTAAAATAGAAAGAAAACCTTTGCTACCCTGTCAAACACAGACCCGAGGATGGGCTGTCCTAGCACCTGGATATTGTCTTTTCCTATTGACCAACCACTTTCACTTAGACATCTCACTCTCAAATCCCTAAAATGACGAGGAATAAGCTTGGCCCTTAGTACCTCTTGACCACAGTGGGGATGAAACCCCCCCTGTGCCCTTGTGGGGTGCCCAGCTGCAGGCAGTCATGGTCTCTCTGTCCTTGAATTTCCCATGGTGGCTTTGTCACACCTCCTGCAGCCCAGGCCCCCAGGAATAAGGAACTCTCCCTCACTTTTACCTCCCTGCAGCCGCTCGGCCAGAGATGCCCAGGAAGCCGCTGCCGTCACCAGCCAGTACCTTTGCCCCATCTCTAAGCTGCTGGTTGCAGACATGAAGGAAGATACAGATGGCTCTGACTGAAGATGAAGGGAAAAAAACAGCCAAGGAGACAGCTTTGCATGTGTATGGCCTTGACAATAAACAGGGAAGCTCCTGAATTTACTCAGGAAAAACTCTTGAGATTGGCAAATAAATAAAAATACTCCTGAAAAGCAGCCAAACCCCAATGAAACCTCTTAGATTGCCCAAAGTGAAACGAGTGTGGGTGTGAACTGCTGTCAGTAGATGGAGCCTGGGTGAAGCACATTCCTTCCACTGCGTGTTGGTATCTGGCTGCCTGCTGCTGGTCCCAAATAAAGATTGGTTAGCTGTGCCTGTGCCTTGGCTCCTCCTCGGGAAACTGGAAGAAGGGTGGTAGCCTTACCCTTGGAATGCAGGATCCCCCCACGTGAGGCATGTTGGGAGTGCCCACAGTCCAGCTGTGCACAGAGTCAGAATCCATGGAGCAGGAACTCAGCCAGGTGTCAGATTCTGTGGCAAAGAATTGTTCTGAGAGCTACACAACAGAGATACTGTAAATGTTGTTTCCACTCCATTCAGCCTCTGGGTTTGCTGGCCCAGCTTTCTCAGAGCCACTAAAGACAGAGTTCCACGTGGAGGAATTTGTTCCCACCACTTAACAAGGTTTACACACTGTTGACATGCAGATTCCCTCCTCTGATAGAACAGCCACTCCAGCTTTCCTGTAAAACCAGCAGATTCTGGAGAGTAGCTCTAAAGGAGGGATCTTCAGCTGCAGTCCTGTGCTGAGCACAGGCCTGCTCAGCCCACCCTGCTCCAGCACTTTTCACCACCTGTAATGTACCTGACACCTGCAAAGGTCCCCTTCCCACTCCAGTGCTCACCTGAGCACCATTCCCTTACTGAGGGGCCAAACAAACCTGGCAATTGTTTATTTTGGTCCATAGGAAGTCTCTGCTAGGAAAGATTCCTCTTGGAATACTTTTGGAAGGAGTGTTGACAGCCTGGATTTCATTGAGCCACTAACAGCCACTTGGCTGAGGTGCAGCAGATGAGAACCTTCTGAAATCAGCTCACAATTTAAAAGAATCAGTGAGAGCAGAGGGGAAGGGGATTCTGGCACGCATCGCTTCAAGGAGCCACTGCTGGCCACTGGTAGATGGAGGTTTTCCCTACAGAGTTGCTGGGAAATTCCTGGGCTGCTGAGCCTCATCCCTGTCGGGATCTACTTGTTTCACCTTGTGGGATACAGATACCGTCTCTGGCACATCAGAAACCTTCCCACTGGGAGAGGCTGGAGAATACAGGCAGCTGCCCAAGTGCCAGCCCTTGTCCTTCATGCTCATCTCAGGGGGGAGGGCTTGGCCCTGAGTTCTGAAATGCTTCAAATACATTCTCGTTGCCACAGAGTTCAGGACAGGAGAGACACAGGGAAAGAAGAAGGAACAGGAATGTACATATCATCATGTTCATGACTGGTAAATCTTTCAACAACTCATCCAATGAGGCAAGGAGGCAAAGGTTGAAGCTCAGCAATCCACTCCAGTCGGTGTTTCTGCCGTCACAAAGCTGTGAGTGCAGGAGACGGCACCAGGAGAAACAGGGAGACAGGATCAGCTTAGCTGGGAACAGGGATTGTTCAGCCACTGGCAGCTCCCCATGGCTATTTCTCACTGGCTCCTCACACCTGTGCTCTTCCTGCTGCCCCTCATGACACGAGTTTCAGCACAGCAGCAAGGTAAGCTCCTGCAGGAGGTCCGTGGGCCCTGGGGAGTGTCCCCGGGCAGTGGTGGGATACGGATGGGAGGTGGTTGCTTCGCTCAGTGACCACCCCAAGGGGACCAAAGAGTTTTGGCTCACACCAACTCCTTCCCAGTGGGAATCCCCGGGCAGCTTCCCATCTCATCTGTGTGTCTTTCCAGGATGTTCTGTCAGTGACAGCAACCCAAAAGTTCCTGAAAATAACCCCCCTAACTACGTGGTGACCACCATCCACGTGGAGCCGGGGTTCACCGTTGCCATCGACCCCCGCTCCCCCGACGGCAGGTTCTTCGCCATCCGGGAGGCTGAGCTGCTGCTCACCAGGGCGGTGGACTACGAGGTGAGTCAGTGTCTGAAGGGACCGGCAGGAAAGGTGGAGAGGGACTCTGGACAAGGGCCTGGAGTGACAGGATAAGGGGGAATGGCTTCCCACTGACAGAAGGCAGGGCTAGATGGGATATTGGGAAGGAATTCTTGGCTGTGAGAGTGGGGAGGCCCTGGCACAGGTTGCCCAGAGAAGCTGTGGCTGCCTCTGGATCCCTGGAAGTGTCCAAGGCCAGGCTGGACGGGGCTTGGAGCAACCTGGGATAGAGGAAGGTGTCCCTGCCCATGGCAGGGGGGTGGGACTGGAGGGGCTTTAAGGTCCTTTCCAACCCAAACCATTCTGTGATCCTGTGCTCTTATGTGAAGCTGAAAGGCAGCATAAAAGGTTCATTTAGGTTGCTGCTGCATTCTTTTCCCTCCCTGGAGTGCCCTGTGTACAGCCACAACCATCCTTAAGTTCTCTTTCAATGTAAACCCCCACATTTATTTGAGCCAAGAGCAGCAGCCAGAGTTAACACCCCACAGGTGACACTGCATTTGCCACTGTAGCATTTCTGATTCATTCAATTTAAAAAGAAATCTCTATTTGAATTCACCTGAAGTGGGAGAAAATGACAGGTCAGCTCTGTCAGCATCTTACAGGAGATGCAGGGGAGAGAGGCTGGAAGGTTGGGCTGGTTTGACTCCATCATAAACAGTATCCCAGCACTAAGGAAAGAAAGGAAAAGTTAGATGCACCTGAAAACAAGATAAAGCCCATCAGCATTCCTGATTCAGCAAGGCATAAATTTGGGTCCTTTACTTTGGAAGGAGTTTGCACACGTTGGCTGTTTCTGCAGTGGTGGGTTTGTATTTCCTGCAGGAAGACCCCCTGCTGGTGGTGAGCTTAATCTGTGAGGACTCTGCTGGCCAGGTGAGCCCCAGCACGAGGGTCTGCACCCAGCACGTGCCTCCCTCTGTTCTTTCCGCACCGCCATGGGGAGGTGTCCTTCTCCCTGTGGGCACACACACCACTCTCCCAGCCTCATCCAGCCCCCATCCAGCCCTGCTCCTTACACCATCCCCTCTGGTCCCTCTGCAAAGCAGGAGCAGCCCCGACAGCCTCTTTCTGGCTCTGATTCTCTCCCTTTGTCCCTTCTGCAGAGCGATTCTTTGGAAATTTTTGTCACCATCCTCAATGAAAACGACAATGATCCGCAGTTTCCGCAGCCGAATCTCACGAAGTTTGTCAGAGAAGTGAGTGCTTTTGGGAATGGAAGAGGGCACTGGGACACTCAGTGCTCTGGGACTGGGGAAGGGTCAGCAGGGAGAGGCTTCTGCCCACTTCACACAGAGAATAACCCCAGCAATGTGTTTTTTCAGGACACAGAAGTGAATGCAACCGTTGTGGCCCGTAAAGATTTAAGCGCTACCGATGCTGACCTGGACATCATCTACTACGAACTCACAGCCACAGTGCAGGTAAGCATCTCTGGCCAGGAGCAGTAGCTCTGGGGAAGCTGGATTCAGAAGAGCCCCAGTTCTCAGGCAGAGGTCATTGCATTTAGCTCTCCTCTGTTACAAACCCCAAACACTCATTTAGTTATTAGAACAGAGCCATCGATACTGCAGGTATTGAATCCTCTCACTGCTCACACTTTTATTGCACTGTACCAAATAAACTTCCATCTGGGATATTCAGAGCTGTATGACTCAGGGAAGTCTTGTTGGGATGATCTGTAAACATGTCAGGAGACCTTTGTACCTCAGGGAGCTCAGAATTGCCCTGAGTCAGATGGGAAACGGAGCCCTTGCCCTGTTTGCCAACTGCAGCAGAGGAAATGGATTGTGCACACGGTCCCTGATGCCAGCCTGCAGTGCAAGGGCTGGCTAGAAACTGAAAACAGAAGCTAAATCAAGAGAACCAGTGCCTGGCACTCTGCATCCGTTACCTCCATAAGCCCAGGGATTTTAGGGACTGCAAACAGAAACCACCAGTTTCTGAATTTCAGCTCTGGGAGCAGACTTTGCATTCACATTGGTGTAAACCGAGAGGATTGAGGAACTCAAAGGAATTGCAGACAAGGCATAAGACTAAAGGGGAGCCAAAGCAAGTGCAGAAGGCTGTAGAGGAAATTGCAATGTATGTTCTTCAGCTTGGCTTTACAGTTTCTTCCAAGGTCCAGCTGCATGAGGCTAAGGCAGGTGATCCTGCCAGCCCTCAGAGGCTGAGCCATCTCTGACCTATTTTGTGCATGGAAGTGAGATTGCTTGGCTGTCAGGGACTAAAAATCAAGGCTTGTTGGCAACCTGTTGAGTGTAGGAAATAAATGAGGTAAAAGATTTCATCCAGGAGGAGGAACACACCTTTTGACAAGCCAGGCAACTCCAGTGTGCAGTTCCAGAGATTAAATAGATCCAGCATTCCCACACTGCCCCCCCATGCAGGTCCCCAGAATTAAAGGTGCAGTTGAGATGACAGACACAGCAATGAGCAGGATTTGGAATATGTCTGTGACTGAGTCTGCTATTGGATTTTTTCTTTTCCCTTGCCAGGGCACAGACGGTTATTTTGCCATAAAAGGAGTTAATAACCCTGAAATTTATTTACAAAAAGCACTGGACTATGATAAATTTCAGTCGACAAGGCTGCTGTTGTATGCAAGGGTAAGTCCTTGGGGAGGAACAGAATGCCTCGTTAGCCCGGTGTCTGCTACCTGAAGGGTGTGTTTGGATGGGAGATCTCTGGGGTGGCAGAGGGAGGGTGGGAGGTGGGCTTGGAGCAGCCTTTCACCCTCCACAGTTACAGGGACGCACTTGCAGTCAGCCCACCTTTGTCAGCAGAAGCAGACAACCCACTGCTTTAGCTGATCTCACATTAATTGCTAAGCCTTAAACAGTGGAGTGACAGGGCTAAAGGACCCTGGGCCACTGCTTGTGGCATATGGGCCCTTTTTTTGGCAATAAAACTGACATCTCACGAGTGTGCTTTGCCTTTGGGTGCAGGACAGGCCTGTGGGCAGCCCCGACCTCACCAGAACAGCCACTGCAACAATAACCATCCTGATCACACAAGCAGACACCAGAGCACCCTGGTTCCTGCCCTGTGCCCTCCTCCACAACGACACCAGCGTCTGCATCAGCAGTCCCTACTCCGGGACCGTCAACATCTCGGAGATGGCGGTGAGCAGGAGCCACCACACAGGGCCCCGAGGCTGTTCCCGCTGGGAAGTGCTGATAACTTCCATGAGCTCCCACTGCTCTCCAGTTACAGTGCAGATGGTGCTGCAGGACAGGGAGCCTTTGTCACCCTAAAAGGTGGAATTCTCCATCCCAAGCAGCACTGCTGCTGCTGCTCCTGCAGCACACCACTCCCAAGGCTGGCTCCCCACTGCCCTGTCCCAGCCATAATCCCCCTTCTGCCCACACAAAGCCGCCGGAGCCACGCTGGCATGGGAGGGAGCTCAGATGGCTGAGTTAGTGCTGCTTTGTGAGGCTTTACCTTCTCATTGCAGGTGGAGCCACTGATCCTGAGACCAGGTCCCATCTATGCCATTGATCCTGACTCCAGCATAAACGAGAAGATCTTGTACAGCATCGTTGGGGGTGAGTGGGCATTGTCACATTGCCACCTTCCCCAAAGAGCACTGCTCACATCCCCTACAGCACCAGGAACAGGGACCCCCATGGCACCTCACTCAGGGCCTGGGCATTTGCCCCTGTGTGTGCCACAGAAAATTTGTGAGATCCACAGAACATTGTGGATTAAGCAGAAGAAATAGTCTGTATAGAGAGGAAGAAAAAGAGAATTACAGTCCCACAATCCAATCTCAATGAAATTTTTTTTGGGGGGGGGAGGTGAGACGTGTTTTATCTTTTATGTTTTTAGACATGATTTTGCCAGTCTGGTCATGCCACTTTCATTTAGTCTTTAAGATGAACCTAAAATTCTCACTTTATCAGCCATGATTTTCGTGCAGTGCCAAGAATTGTGTTTTTATTCCCCAGCACATTGGCACTGCCTCATCTACCCTGGTTTAGTCTTGATTTCAAGAAGATCACTTGAATACAGTCAACTGATTGCCAATCACCGATTGAGCCCTTAAGTCAAAGGATTTATTTTTTTGTTTTATTTTAGCAATAGTGGGGTTCTGCATAATTTTCAAGGCAAAGGTAGAAGCTGATGGTCAGGTGGAGTGTTCCTCTCCCTTTAGCTGTGCCTCAGTCAGCACTGAATATCCTCCTGATAACAAAACATCAAAGAACCTTTAATTCCACTGGCATTTTGGATTCATGTGGCCTCCCTGCCCCACAGGCCACAGGGAGCCCCAGTCTGGGGGTCCTTGTCTAAGCAGAGCCCACAGTGTCTCAGAGTGAGGAACAGAACTAAAAATTCTGCTTATATTTTGACATATTTCCAACATAAGTACTTTTATGATTCACACACACATGTGGGAAAACTGATTTCTACCCCTACATCAATACAAGGTTTGTGTCTAGACTCCCTTTGTAGCCAGTAGAGAGAAATAAACATTCCCAGAACAAAATGGGAACTGGGTAGAGAGTTCTAGTCCTCAAATTGCACCAGAGCTCTGGGCATTTATCAGAATTTAAACTGATAATATCTGGGCCCAGGCACTGGAAATGCAAAGCTTTGCTGTCCTACCTCATTTAATTGGGTTCACACATGTGTGCTCTGTCTCTCTGAGTTCTTGGACAGCACTCCCACCCTTGGAGCAGCCAGGCAGGCAAGGAAAAGGGCACTGTGTCCTGGGGATATTGTCATGAAGATGGAAAAGAATGAGTCTGTGAGCCCCAGGTCACTGTCTGAAGGAATCTGATGATTGAATGGCCTTTCCATTTTCCCCAGGGAATACAGATGAAGTGTTCTCAGTGGATGCAGACACGGGGAATCTCACTATGAACAAAATAGTGACTTCCCCAGACTCCTTCCTCTTGCAAGTCATGGTAAGTGAGGCCATTGCAGACAGCACAGCTGGATCTCTGGGAAGCAGCAGCCAGGATGTGACAGGAGTCAGTGATGTTAAGAATAACTCAGTTCCTCCCTTTCTTTTGGAAGGGCCCACTGTGTGACCCATGTCTTACACCAACCCACGTCAAAGCCCTTGCAGCAGTTAAGAGATTTTCCTCAGGTGTGGGTGGTGACAGCAAAGGAAAGTCACGGAATGGGGACATCCTGCCGAGCTGGGATGATGTCAGGCCTATCTTTTCGTGTCTCCTCACAAGCAGGAGAAGCATCTCCCTGGCATCTGTCTCTCTTCCTCCCCAGGCCACCCAGGCCAACAACGTCCGGAAATACTCGGTAGCCACTGTAGAGATAAAGGTCATCAACAAGAGCCTTTATCCCCCCCACTTCGAGAGGGGGCTCTACAACGGCACCGTGGCGGTTGGGCTGCCCCCTCGGAGCTTCGTGTTCCAGGCTGGAGATCCTTCCACCCCCCTGAGCATTACAGCAGCCGATGAGGATTTCCCTGATGTAAGAGACTGCAAATGCACCGGCCGCTCTCTCACAGCTTTGGGCTCAAAGCAGGATCAGCAAACAGGAGGAAGGGGAAGTGGGGACAGGCAAACACGCGTTTTCCTCTAGTATTCCATATTATACTTCCTCGGAAATTCCACATAGATCAGTACCACTTATGGTGTGATGTAATGAGGAAAAGCTGCCCAACCCCTCTTGCAAAGCCAGTCCCACATGGATCCCTTGCATAGGTGTATTTTGCTTGGGCAAACAGTAAAGTTACCAACAGAAGCTGGGTAAGACCAGGGATTTTTTTGAGGTGTCTGTGATACTCTGAACACCAGGGGGAACACAGGTGAGTTCAACCTTGCTCAGCTGCTCAGTGCAGATGTATTTTTTGCACCACACACCTGCTCGTACCTCAGGTGCCTTGGACAAGTGCTGCCAAGGGGTTTTAGGAAGGTGCACATGGAGCACAGTGTGGTTTGAGCATCACTCTCTGGCTTTTCAGAAATTCAACCCAAACATTGAGTACTACATCAAGAACAGCACCGACTTCACGGCGACCAGAGATGGACTCATCCTGACCAACGTGGTGCTGCAGTCCCCAGGAACTGTGTTCATCGAGGTAGGGCAGCTTTCTGCTTTGTTTTGTCAGGCTTGTGGAAGGAGGGGAATTCCAGTGCTTTGTTTGCTGGGGCCAAAGGAAGCAGTTAATAACTTCAGGCTTTGAAAGAGGCTGCACGTTCCCATTGTCCATCTGCCTGCCCAGCCCAGTGGGGTCCCTCCGGCTTGCCTGGCACAGTGCCATGCCCTGTGGAGCTGTCTGAGCCAGCCTGACCTCAGCATTGCTGCAGCTACATGGGCAGGGCACAGAGAGGTGCCAGCTCCTGCCCCACACCCCCTCAGTACCTGTGCACTGCACTGTGCTGGGAGCTCTGCACAAAGCATGGACCTGGCTCAGCTCATCCATCTTCAGAGCTCTTCTTCCCCCGTGACCAGGCTGTCCAGCCCCTGTGCAGAGCTGTGGTGGGGAGATGGACAAGATACTTTGTCCTCAGAGGGTCCCCCCCCAAACCTGGAGGGCGAGCTGGAGATTTGGAAGTCCCTAAGCCCCTCTTTCCCATGTTCCATAGGCTGTTGGAAAAGATGTGTTGAGCCAGCAGGAGGCAAGCACTGTAATTGAGGTGGAGGTCCTGCCGGCCACAGGTAGGCTGGGGGCTCTGGGTTCTGCTCTCTGGAGATGACTGGGGAGTCTTTTCTGCTCCTCTGGGCAGACTGGCCATGACAGGTCACCTGCTGGGTCTGTGGGCCTGGGCTGGGGCCAACCCCATACTTGGTGGGGCTTTAACAGAGAAAACACTCCAACAACATCCTTACACACCTCAAACAGCCTCCTGAGACCTTAAATGATGATGTGTATTGTGGTGCCTTTTCTTGTTACTGCAAAGCTAAATCTGGGGCTGATTCACTCTGGGGAAGAACCCAGGGTGTCCTGTCATGGCAAAGAAGGGCTGCCTGAGACCTTTCACAGCTCTGGGACACACTCTGGGCTGTGGCTCCCCAGGAGACATGAGCAAGCAGCAAAAAGTCACTGAGGTGCTAAGCCCTTCCCAGGGCATTAATGATAAACTGAGGGAAGGGATGCTCAAAGTCCATTATCATGAACGATCAGGAGGAGAAGAAAACCGTGATTCATTAATCAGAGTCATTTACACTACAAAATGAAGCTGGAAAACGTAGTCATTGTCCTGTGAATGGCTACTACTTTCACTTCATGGAATTTATTGGAAATTACAATATTCTATGTAATAAAAAAAAAAAAAAAAAAAAAAAAAAAAAAAAAAACCAAACACCTCCTCTGCTTTTAGGACAGCAAAAAGATGGTATTCTGTGATATCAGATATATCCCTGTCACATTCTGCAGCACAGGATGCTTCCCTGCCCTTCCAAATTTGGTTGCATCTTCTCCCACACTGAAGGGTTGTGTTAAGCACACTGGCTGCCAGCTTGGGCTCTGTAACACTGGTTTGTTTGCCTCGTAGCTGGAACCCCCTCTGAGAAGATGTACTCTGCTCAGGACATGGCTATCCTAGGGGGCACCTTAGCAGCACTGCTCTTAATTGCCTTGGTCTTGCTTGGAGTGCTGGTATGGAAATCCAGTAAATGGTATGGAAAACCTGTCAAACACCTGCTGAAGAAGAAGGTAAGTGCCTTGTTTGTACATGAATTTCTAAGAGAAAGTGGCATCTGAGGAGGTTTTAAAGAATGGATGGGCTGCCCAAATAGCAAGTGTTTGTATGAAGGTGGAAAATCACGCCCAAGACAATGTTTGCACAGGTAACATCACTTTGGTGTTGTTTGCTGCTGCTCTTTTCTGCCCCCTAGGTTGGAGCTGTGTGGGAGATGATGAGCAGACATAGTAAGGAGAGGACCTCAGCTCCATGGGGAGAGGACAGGACCCCAGCACAAAATCTGGGATGAATGTGACACAGATCAGAGGTGGTCTCTGAAAAATACATGTCTGTGGTATAAACCACAGTTCATCCTCCCTCCATAGCCAAAGGAGGGAAAGGGCCCTCCCATTTGAGAAGCCTGGGCTCAGACACTTGTCAGCACTTCAGCTATTTACTTTTGGACCTCTCAGGCCCCTGACAGACTGGTCACCTTGGAGTTTAGGGTGTAATTTGTCTGACCAGATGTTGGTCTGTGCCTTAGGATGGGAATGCCAGGAGCCTAGACATGAGTGCAGAGCACATGGCTCAGGTGGAGAACAACAGTCCTTCCCCTGGGTGAGGTGAATCCCCCTCCAGAGTAACACCTCACATGGATGGGGGCAGATCAGTGCACAGTGCTGGTGCTCAGCCTTCCTGGAAAACATGCCCACACTGCCCTGAGAAAGCTCCAGAAATGGAGTCAGTAAAAAGTGGCTGTTCCAGGGAGCTGCATCTTTCCCTGGCTTCAAATAGGTCTGAGTGCAAACCAAGCTGAACTTCCCCGGGCAGGAGCTCAGTCACTTCAGCCACCCCTTCCCTCCCACTCCCCATTTGTGTTCCTGTCACTACAATCACAAGGTGTCTCTCCTGTAGCTCTCCAAGGAAATCTCTGGGGGTCACCACAACGAATATTACCAGGAATATGAATACCCAGACGTGAGCACCACACAGGATCAGACATCAGAAAACAGCAGTGTCCGGTCAGAGATCAGTGTGCCAGAGCAGCCAGCACCTCCCTCGCCCTCCCACGATGCAGGAGAAACTGAGAGCCTCTCCAGGGCTTCTACAGCTTCCAGCACCACCTCCAACCAGGGAGACAAAGAGGAAAAAGAGGAAGAAGAGACCGGACAGGAGAAAGAGGTAAAGTCCATCCTCAAGACAGACAGGCACGTGGCAGACGATGGCTACAAAGCTGTGTGGTTTAAGACCGATGTGGATCCAGAGGCTGGAGAGAGGGTTGAAGTGATTGAGAACCATGCAGCAGCAGCAGATGATGATGATGATGATGACAGTGACCAAGATCTGAAGAAGAATGAGGAGGAGGAAGAAGATTCTGACCTAGATGAGCAGCACGGAGGGCTGGGAGTGTCCTTCGCCTCAGAGAGCTCCCCATCCCCAGCTGCAGAGGAGACAGTCAGTGTGTCTTATACAGATGCAGGGACAGGAGATGACACTGAATTATAATGGAAATGGGCCTACATACCCCCCAAAATGGGGGAATCTCAGCAGCTTCACTGGCATGAAACTCATCTTTCTGCTCAGGCAGCAAACTGGAATGCAGAGGATGAGGTTGCCTGCCCTGCCTGTCTGAATGCAGCAAATAAGGCCAGAGGAGATTACAGCTTATTTACCCCTTTAGTGAGACCTTGGGACATCACTTAAGATTTGAGCTGGGGAACATGTTTCATCTCTCCACTTCCTGCCTGTTTCCCTGGGTCCCTTTCCATCACCTTTCCCAAACTGGCTGCAGGTCCAGCAGAGCTGTATGTGAACTGACCTGGCAGCCCAGGTGTGACCTTAGCCCAGCTCGGGGAGCAGTTTAGTTACACAGTGCAGTGTTCATCTCCTTAGTGGGGGAATAAGTGCTTGGCTGTTCCCTTCAGGGTGTTATAGTTTGGTGTCAGCAAGTCCCCCTGAGCCTGCAGTTGTTCTTGTGACTGTATCCAGGAGCTCACCTCAGGGCCTGGCTCTGCTCTGTGCTCCAGCTGGAATGTGCCACCACAGTCCTCATCCTGCCACCAGCCAGGAGGTTCTACACTCAGGAGCTGCTGTGTCCTCTGTCACTGGTTAACAAGCACTGATCACATGTTCTTTACTGGAGGACTTTGTCATCAATTTTCTGTGCCATAAACCCACTCATTGTGCACTATTTTAACTGTCTATCTCGATCTGTCAGGGAAAAGAGCTTCTGAGGTATTGCCTTCGGGTATGGCCCTGCCAAGTCAGCACTGTGTTTCCAGGTAGCAGGGGGAGGAAGGTGTTTGATGCTCCTGTCCAGATTTGCACCTCCCATCGACCCCTCTCTTCCCCCAGCTGGCAGCCAAAGGTTGGGCTGGTCTCCACTGGCATCTTCTGATCATCTGCACAAAATCTGAGTCACTGGTGTTTATCTCGTTTTCTCAGCTTAGCACCACAGCACAGGATTGCAACAAAGTGCGTGGTAGAGGAGCAAAACCAATAAATAATCCTGCCTTTTCCCTACAAACCAATCTCCAGCTTGCTGCCATTACTCCAGATAAACCCAAGAGAGAGAAAGAATCCAAGGATAACTGCTGGGATCCACAGGCACTCCAGAGCACAAAGGATTTGCAAGGAGGCTTTTATCCTCTAGGCCCATCCTTTCTTCCCATCCATGTCCCTGTCCCAGTGTGGCAGTGCTCAGTTTGCTCTCCTGAGAGCTGCCCTGGCTGTGTGGCCTTCAAGAGCTGCACTTGTGCTGCAGGTGGAGATGTGGGGAGCTCTGATCCCTCCTGCAGCCGAGCTGTTTGCCCAGGAATTACGGTGTGGTTTGGCTGCCAGTGGAGGGCAGGGAGTGCACCCAGTGTTTGCCATGTAAACAAGGCTCCTGCTGCTGCTTGGAGTTGTCTGCAGTAAGCGTTTCCCACGGGACTGGGAGAGCTCTCCAACATCTCCTGATGGCAGCCCACCACCCTGGGGCACAGCCAGGGTGAGCCCAGCCTGCTGTCCCTGGGGCTGCCCCAGGAGAGGCTGGAGTGTCCCTCATGGCCACCTGGTGCTTTTAGGGGCTATGCTTGTTTAATGTCCAGGGAGGTGGTGGTTGGTAAATGCTGTATCTGGGGAAGTGGTGGTGGTTGTTGTGAGGAGAACTAACAAAACTTGGCAGCAGGCAGAGCTCAACTTCCTCCAGCTATTGCCTTACAGCCTCCAGATCCTGTTCTTCACTCCTGCCTTTTTGGAAAAAAAAAAAAAGAATAAAAAAAATAAAAGGAACTAGAAGAAAATGTAACCTTTTAAGTTCAAGTCCGTCTGAGTTTACCCTCCATCTGCTTGGATTTGTTTGTCTGCTGAGGCTGGGAATGTTGAGAAGCTTTTTGCATTGCTGTACAACAATCATGTCCATTTGTAAACATCTGCACGGGAAAGAAAACTGTACTGATAGAAATGTTTTTAGCAAATTGGATCAGCTTAAGTGTCTTCTGATGGCAAATAAACCTCTAAGTACCTTGAAAAGCTCATCCTTGCACTCCAAAGACACTCAAATGCTTTTGGAAGTTTAACTCTACAGGTAGATTTAAGAAATCTCTTTCACCCTGTCCTGAATCAAGCTCTGATTTTGATTTCTGTACCAGCTTAGAATCGTATTTGTTTCATATTTGTAATGCAGAGCTCTAAAAAGTCAGTGAGCAAACCTGCAGGGTGAATAGCAGCAGTTCCAGTGTGGCAGTGGGAGATGTGGGGTTGGGATTTTACAGCTCCCAAGGAAGAGGATGCTTAGAGCTTTCCCAAGCCTGGAGCACCCTCTCCTGGAATAACACCCCTGGGAAGTGCCCCTTTCACCTTCCCTTTGGCCTCCACAAGGAAAAGAACAACTTCCAAATGACAAATAGTCAGCCGTAAAAGACCTATTTTAATCTGATTTTTCTTGGATATTGAGTGACCTTAGCTCCAAAATGGATTTTTTTCCCTCAGAAAAGAAGTCAATTCAATTTTGTTCTGGTTTGCACATTTTATTTTTTCATTAGTTGGTTACTAAGTTCTCATAAAAATAAAATAGACCTGAGCAGTAAATGAAATTCTGGTTTTCACCTTGATTTTGTGTAAGTTGAGATAAACACTTGTATGATAAGGCGTAGTGGAAGAGCTGAAAAATTTAAGACCCCACATTATACTCCATGTTATGCTGGGATCTCTATATCTTTATGCATACATTCTGCATTTTATTGTAGGATAAGTGTGTTAACTGCTCAGGTATAAAAGCAATAGATTTTTTTTAGGGATATATAAGGCCATATATCCCTTTTAGGTATGTCATTAATTTTTTGTCCATGTAGTAAAGAAGAAGCCACCCATCAACACCGTGATCCAAGTTCGTGTCATTTGAGAATATGGAATCTCCATAACCTCCAGGCATCACAAATGCCTTCAGAGTCTGGGAGTTAAGGTCAGTTATGAAGGAAAAAAAAAATCATCAAATATTCATTTTTTTGTGTGTGTGTGAGAAATATTTCTGTTCTTGATCAGCTTTCCAATAATAGCAGGCAGCTAATCTATATTACTCACAGGATATTCCTGTCTAAGTCTAGGGAAAATTTTTTTTTGCAGCTGACACATATTTCAATTTTTAAAGATCTAGAATGCAGAAGGGAGCAAGACATCAGTATTTTTAAAACCCTGAAGATGCTGGATTTTATTAAGATCTCAATTTTCACTCAGAGAGGTGAAGGACCAGTTCCCTACAGGAACACAAGGTGATGCTGAAGAACAACTTGAAACTAGTGTAGAGAGCTGTTAAAGCGCTTCACCACCACCCACTCCCATCATGAGGTTGTTAAACCCGAGTTTTCGCTTGTACCATGTAAATAAGGGCTGGAAAATTTTAATTTTACTGGGGCAGCCACAGCTTCTCTGGGCAATCTGTGGCAGGGCCTCACCCCCTGCACGGGGAGAAATTCCTTCGCAATATCCCATCTAAACCCAACCTCTGGCAGTAGGAAGCCATAATAGCAAGATTAATTGTGAAGGAATTAATTCCAAAACTATTTATTCCTCCGTGACGGAGTCACCTGAATGAAAACTACGACTCCCATGATGCCCTGCGGCGACGTCGCGGAAATCAACCAATCAGACGAGGCGCCGGCAGCGGCCAATGGGAAGGCGGCGGCGGTTTGAATTTCGGGGCGGGCCGAGGCGGCGCGGCCGTTACTGCGCGAGGCTGAGGGGCGCGGGCCGTGAGGGGCGCGCGGGGCTCAGGGGACAGAGGGGCCCGGGACTGTGAGGGGTGCGCGGAGCCGAGACGGACTGAGGGCTGCGAGGTAAGCGGGCCGAGGCACCGAGGGGCGCGCAGAGCCGTGAGGGGTGAGAGGGGCTCTCGGAGCCGTGAGGGGCCGAGGGGCGCGCGGAGCTGCGGGCTCAGTTCTAAACTCTCATTCGGAAAATCTGTTTTGCTTTGTGGATTATTTGTTGGGGGCAGTAAGTTTGGAAAAATACGGCTACGGACCATAATGGGATATTCGCGGGGAAGAACTTGACGGAGCACAAGGTCCCTCGGTAATTGAGCGAAACATCAGGTCCGTGTTGTTACTCTGACCGGTCTGTACGCACACTGCGCTCTGTTGCAGAGTTCTGTAGTTAAGGTGGTAGCGAAGGGATTTTGCAGCATTTGTTTTTCCAGAACTCTTTAGGTATTAAAAGGACTGAGTTTTGGAAAAATCTGGCTGCGGGCTGATTCCGGCTGAGGCGGCCGTGGCGGCCCGAGGGGTTCTCCGGAGGTCTCTGGGGGTCGTTTGGAGCTTGAACTTTTCTTGAACTTGAGTTGGTTACGGAGCACGTTTGTTCGGCATCTCTTGTCGGAAAACTCGATACCTATGTTACCACTATTTTTACCTAAAGCATTCAGGAACTTGCTTTATTCCGCAACTACCTTAGCAGAAATTTAGATTGTAAAGGCGGATAGAAAATTACTGACCCGTGGAGAATTACTGCTCTCACGCTACAGCCACTCGCAGGTGAAGAGCCAGTGGGGCTCGAATGAACTCGAGTCCCGTCCGGGCTCCCCCCGGCCGGAGGGTGGGAGTCTCTGGGCAGGGAGAAATCACTGGGAAAGGAAACGCCTCATCTGAGTGGCTTGCCCTGCAAACGTCGCCTGCCAGAGGTTCTTCATTGTTAAGATTGGCTTTTGTTTCATGTAATTCCCATGGGAGGGAATTAAAACACGAACTTCTAAAAGTTTGGCATCTAAACGGTGTGTTTTGATTGCGCAGAAAATTTGGCGTGAATGGGCTGATGAAGGGCGGGTGTGTGAAGTTTCAGGTCCGTATGCTGCCAACACGTGATGTTGTTGTTGTTAGCGCAGGATTAAAGGAGCCGCGGTCATGTCCCACGAGTGCAGCGATGAGTGGGAGCTGAGCAAGGAGAATGTGCAGCCCCTCAGGCAGGGGCGGGTGATGTCCAGCTTGCAGGAGGCGCTGGCTCAGCAGGACTCCTCCAGCCACACCGCTGTGCAGCTCAAAAAACAGTGGGTGATGTTATAACACCTCCTTTCCCCTTATATTCCTCCCTCCTCCTCCTCCTCCTCCTCATTTTTCTATGTCTTACTTAACGGTACTAATCTCATAAGCATTAAAAAGGGCATAAAAGATATTTAGTAGCTGATGTCTGTGCTACTGTCATGCTCCAGGTGTTTATTCGCTGTAGGTGCTGTGTGGTACAGACTGCAACTTTCAGGTTTGCAGTGGAGCATTTAAACAGCAAACACAGGGAGATTTGTTTGTACTTTTAACTGTAATCATTGAGTCTCAGCTTACAGTGTAGAAAATATATTTCCAGTGATACACATCTACTTATTGGATGGATAATTTTATCTTTTAGGGAATTTGAATCAGAAATCCGATTTTACTCTGGAGATGACCCTCTGGATGTGTGGGACCGGTAAGTTGGTTTTGTTTTGTTTGTTTTTGTTTTTTTTCTTTCAGAAAAAGAGTAGAAAGGTCAGGTATCCTTGGAAAAGCAAGGGAAAAGCATTCTAATTTAGAAACTCATTCAAAGTTAAATTCTATAATAGTTTTTGAAAACTGTGCTGTGTTTCAATATTATGCCTATTTTTTTTCTAAATCCCCTTAGATTGTACAGAAACTTATTCTGAACTGACTTGCTATGAATATCTTCCATCTGTAGGTACATCAAGTGGACAGAACAGACCTTCCCCCAGGGTGGGAAAGATGGAAATCTCGCAGCAGTTTTGGAAAGGGCAGTGAAAGCCCTCAATGAGCAGCAGCGATACTACAAAGACCCTCGCTATCTTAATCTCTGGCTCAAGTTTGTGAGTATTTTCTGACTCTCTCTTGGGTCTGCTTTTCCCGGGGACTTGTCCTGTCATCTGCACAAAGCTGAGCTGATTTTGGTGACAACAGAGGCGAAGGATGTTATACAACAGATGCAATATCCCTCTGCAAACATGTTCCTTTTGAATTCCACTTATCATTTTCGATGGGATCTTGAGACATTTTTTAGGGTTGTTCACTTCTTTTCCAGAAGTTTTGTTTTGGAAAAGCTGGTTTGACTAAGTAGAGCTCAAATAATAATTTAAAGAGAAAGGGAAGTGATTTAAGGATGTATTTTAGGTGTTATATCTGTCCTACCAGTTATTTTAGCTTCTATTGTATCCATGTCCTGTATTTGAGCCAAATCAAGCTGAGCGTGTTCTGATTCCTCCCTGTCTCTCCATTGCTGTAGTTTTTGTTCTCATCTTTTTAAAGCAGCTTTTCTTCAGGTTTAGCTTCCTGAGCTGATTTACCAGTTCCAAAACTGGCAAGGAATATGCTGTACTTTATCTGAAGCTGAGATAACTGTTCTCAGGAATGCTAATATGACATGGGTCAATCACTGAATGACCTCAGATTAAAAAAAAAAAAAAAAATCTAAGAAATGATTGCATGCCCTGACCTTGCAGCTGCTCCTCTCAGACTTGTACTGAAGTCAGTGGGATCTTGCTGGAGGCATCAGGATGCAGATTTTTGACTTGGACTCCTCTGCAATCCAATGGGATTACTGAGCTGGGCTTGTTTCAGGGCAATTGCTGCCACGAGCCCTTGGACCTGTACAGTTACCTGCGCAGCCAGGAGATTGGCACCACGCTGGCACTGCTCTACATCACCTGGGCAGAGGCACTGGAGGCCAGAGGAAACTTCAAGAAGGCAGATCTGATATTCCAGGAAGGGCTGCAGCGCAAGGCTGAGCCTTTGGACAAACTCCAGTCCCACCACAGGTAAGGGAACAACTTACTCTGAGGTGCTCCCCTGGCTATCTGCTACAAGGTTATGCTGACTTGTCCAATGTTTTTCTAGGCAGTTTCAGGCCCGTGTATCTCGGCAGGCACTGCTGGCACTTGAGGAAAGTCCAGATGGAAAAAATGCAGGTCTGCTGGAAATTGCGGAGCCTCAGAGGAGCTCGCTGGCAGATCTCAAAGGCAGGGGGAAGAAAAAAGTGAGAGCACCCATTAGTCGTGTGGGAGATGCAGTTAAAGGTACCTTCAAGAGCTGAAACAACCTGTTATTGGAAGAGTTACATATTTTTGTCCTGGAATTTGCACTTGAATGTGATCATTAAAGGTTAATTTGCATAAATCTTCTTGCCTATAGCCACGAACCCAACCAGAAGCACTCAGCCTCAAACTTCTCTGCAACTTCCAAATACTCCAAGTTTTGCTGTGTTTGATGAAAATTCAGTGTCTGGAGCCGAGATTCCCACGCTTCCAGCACAGTCATGGGCAGCACCTCCAGCTCCCAGGGCCAAGGAGAATGAACTCAGTGCGGGACCTTGGAACTCCGGCAGGGTAAGGAGTCTCAAAATGGGCTGGGAAGAGAGGGGAAGGTGTGTGTAAGCTGATGACTTACTGATCCTTGAGACAAAGGTCGTGTCTTTCTCCCTTGCCTGGGGTTTGTGTCTATCAGTAAATACAGATTTTATAATGGAATCACAGCATTCCAGAACAGTTTGAGTTGGAAGGGACCTTAGAGCTCATCCAGTGCTACCCTCTGCCATGGGCAGGGACACCTTCCACTAGCCCAGGTTGTTCCAACCTGGCCTTGGACACTTCCAGGGATGGGGCAGCCACAGCTTCTCTGGGCAACCTGTGCCAGAGCCTCACCCCCTCGCGGGGGAATTCCTTCCCAATATCTCATCCAAACCCAGCTTCCTTGGGCTTAAGGCCTTCCCCCTTGTCCTATCACTCCAGGCCTTTGTGAACAGTCCCTCTCCTTCCAAAGACTCTCTGGCTATGCGTAACCTACTCAAGTTTAGCAAGCTGATAGAATAAGTTTTAAAAACTCTGGAATTATTATATCAAGAAATTATATTTCTTTCAAACCAGAAAAATTGGAAGAGGTGGCCTGAAAAATTGGTAGAGGTGCCAAGCTGTTTGGATGGCAGAAAAGGAATGTAAGAGGGATTCTCTGAGAAGGAAGAGTCAAATTATGTTGTAAAATACCACCTGAAGGAAGAACTTGTTGCCTGTCTTACAAAAATAAGGCATGTGCAGCATTCTGCAAGCCTGTTTTGAAGTGCTTGTGAGGAAAACAGCAGAGTGGAGATCAAAAGAATTGCAGAACTGCTGTATCAGTGGGATGTTTATCCTGACAGTGGGATGACAGAAAGTTGGTTCCAGTGGTTTAAACTAATGCAGGAGACAGGAAAAGAAACAGCTGTGCTCAGGTGTTTTAGCCCTTCTAGGGAAGGGATCCAAGACAGTATCTGAAGGGAATTAATCCTGTGAAATGAAGTGTGTTGTTAGGTGCTCAGATAACCCCCCCGTGCTCCCCTGTTCTTTGTAGCTTCAAGAGGAAGAATAGAAAGTAATCAGGTGATAAAAATATTTTAGACTTCTCAATATAGAAGTTGTTACAAGTGAAGCTTAGGAACAAAAACTGTGTTTGAGGAGAGGGATGCAAATAGGCTGAAATTCAGGGGAACTCCAGGAATATTACTCCCAGATACAAAGCAATTTGATTAAATGAATGGTAGAATTTGGTAAATCACGGGTTTAATTTAGCTTGAGAAGAATGGGGAGGAATTATTAATGTAGAACTTCTTTTATCAGTTGCTTTGGGCTGCTGAACATATTCATTCTGGTCTCCAAATGCTCCTGTATATCTTTTAATGTCTGACCTTAGAATTCTCTCTGTTCTCCTCTTAATGAAATTTATTAGATTTTGTTAAAAAAAATAAAATAAAATATCCTGCTACTAGAAGAAGAGTGGAGGGTGTTTAATTCCTCTTCACTCAAGGGCAGAGAAGGAATAACCTTTGGTGAAGGCTTTGAGATATTAAAACCTGCAGAGAGGAAAGAAGCTTCTCTAATTGCTGGTGTGAAGATGGCTGAGTAAACACTTTGGGAAACTTTTTGTGCTGAAGGGTCACAGGGAATTCAAATCAGCAGAAGAGAGGAGTGTGTTTTCAGACGAAACTGTGTTCTCCTAAATAATGAATGTCAGAAACAGTGAAGGGATTTTTGTGGTGTTGGAATGGCCTCTGAAAGGAAAACTGAAAAAAGACCAAGTCTGGAGGTTCTTGGTTGACAGGAGAAGGAATATTATCATACAATTGGGACAATATTAGCTGGAAAACGAGGACTGAAGCATTTGTGGAAAACAGAAAAAGAGCAACTGGAATACCCACCTTGACCAGAATAACATTCCCTCTCTCTCTTTATGTGTAATACATATAACATTCCCTCTCTCTCTATATATGTATGCATATAGTATTCCCTCAGAATAACAGAAGCTGGGATGGTGAGGGCACATGGGAGGAGTGTCTTGCTCTTTAGGTGCCAGTGTTCCGTTGATGGGTTGTAACTATTTCTATGTCAGAATGGAATGAATCTTAGAAAAGTCAATTAGGTTTAATATTTGTATATAACAAACCCTCTCAAAGAGCAGGAAGAGGGAGATGCAGGGAACAGGGAGGTGTGGAGTGTCCAGGTGAATGTTGCAGCTGTTAACAGTGCCTTTCCTCCCTCAGCGTCCTCGCAGCGCCGCCAGTCCCGGCGTGGCAGTGCCTGGCCCCCTGCCCAGCTTCACCCCCTACGTGGACGAGGCAGCCCAGCCTCAAATGATGTGAGTCTTGAGCTGGAGATGAGAATTGCCTTTGGAATTCTAAAAGCTCTTTCCTAAAATTCTAACTTGTTTTGCCAAGTAGACAAGCCTCTAGAGCTGCAAGAATTTAAAAATCTATCAGCCTGGAAGCAATTAGTGCTGCAGCTTGATGGCAGAGGCTCCAGCAGGGGTTGCATAAGGACATGGGAAGTGTTCAGCCAGCGCTGCTCATGATGTGGGAGCCGATGTCATATTTAGATGTGCTAATTAGTCTAATAGCCTATCTCGGTGTGTTTGCACAAACCCACAGGTACCTGTCTTAGGGTACCCTTTGCTGTGGAACAGCCTCAAATTGAGGCGGACTTGGGGCTGTTTTTCTGTCTCGGGAGCTCTGTGCTCAGCATATCTGGAGTTTATTCTGAAACAAGCTATCAGAGTTGCTATGACAACAGTGTTGCTTAGGTCGTGGAGGAGTGAGTATGCTGCTTTGCCTGAAATTACCTTCCTGCTTGTGCACTCTCCCTGAAATTCTAATAAATCCCAGGAGATGGGGTGGTTTTGTTCGAGCAGAGGACTTTTTGTTGCAGAGTTGCTCTACCTTTCTATGGCTAATGATGGCCAGGGAATACACAGGCTCTTCCTGAGAGAGAAGTGGAAAAGACTCTTTGGCATTACAGTTTCCACAGCTCTGAGTTGTACGGAATCAAGGAATGCTGAGTTGTGGTGAACAGCATGGGTTTTTCCTGTGGGTTTTGTAGGTTCCATGTGGACTGCAGAATAGCTCTGACCAAGGACGTGCCACAGTTTGGTTGAAGAATCTGTAAAAAATAAATTTCTGTTTAAACTATTCCTTGCTCCTGAAAGTCAGTGATACCGCAGAATTAAATCTCTTGGCATGCTGGTCCCTCAGAAGAAGACATGTTACTTACTTTAGCTTTTTATGAGGGAGAGGGAAGGAGTGGGTGGAACTGAACATTATGTAAATTAGCTCTAAGCAACCCAGGCAGAGATTTTGTATGCAGTTTTATATTATGTAGCTGAATGTTTAAAATTAGATTTTATGTTTTTCTGCCTTTGAGTCCATTTCCTCAAGATACCATGGTCACCAGCCAAGTCATGTCTGAAAGTTCTGTGTTGAAAGTGTGTAAACATGATGCAAATCATGTCATCCAGAGGTCTGGGCAGAAGGACTCTGTAGTGACCTTGGTAATGAGCCTCCACACTCCCCAAAAAAGCTTTAAAAACCCAAACATGAGGAGTACCTGTTTGCCTCATGATCTCCCACACGGTGAAAGGGCTGGGAGTCCCTTCACATGCAAACCAAAATGGATGGTGGAGCTGTGCATGGGGCTTTCTTTGGATCTGCTTGCTCAGACTGCAGCTAACCCAGTTTTTGAGGTCAGTTGTTCAGATCATCTTTCACTGAGGCACAGCTGAGTTAGTCCAGCTGGATTGCTGCTGCCTGTAAAGCTGTACTAGTGTTGGTTCCTCTCTCCTGACATTGGTGGGTAGTGCTTTCAGAAAGCCCTTTCACACTAAGGCATTGTGACTGGACTGTATTAACTGTTTGAGTTTGGTTGTTGTTGTTTGCTTTCGTTATTTATTTATTACCCCATTCAGAGTTGTGTGCTGGCCTTTCATCTGCTATCAGTCCAGTTTTCTGGTTTATTTTTCCTAACAGAGCATAAGCTCTTTACACTGTTCCACAACCAGACTCTGAAATGAGCCCCATTGTCTCCTGTGCCTGCTTTTCTGTGCCACAGTGAAGTACCCCAGAACCCCAGTAACAAATCCATGGTTTTCCAGGACTCCGTGCAAAATCGAGCCCAGCATAAACCGCGTGTTGAGTGCTCGCAAACCTGAGAAGGAGGACCCGCTGCAGCGAGTGCAGCACCATCAGCAGGACACTCAGGAGAGGAAAGAGATGGTGATGTACTGCAAGGACAAGGTTTATGCTGGAGTCGATGAATTCTCTTTGGAAGAGATTCGAGCTGAAATCTACAGGAAGAAAGCGAAAAAGAAAGCCGAAGGTGTGGTTCAAAATGCATGAAATAAGTGAGGCTTTCAGAGATGGGATCATAACATATTTGCTGCTCTGTGTTATTGCAGCTGCTTTTCTTTTTCTGTTGGAAGAGTTATTTAACTGCTCTGAGGTACAGAGACTGTAACATATCTGGCAGCTTTACATGGAAGCTGTGGAACAGGGAAAGGCCCCTTTACAAATAACTTAGACTTTAGCCATGAACTACATGTGAAATATACATCGGGCCTCACAAGCTTTTCTTCCTTAGAGGAAATGCAAGCCATAGCACAGAAGAAGGAAGAAATACAAAGGAAAATTGAGGAGCTGGAGAAGAAATTGAAGAAGAAAGAAGATGACAAGCATCAACAACCACGTGAACAGGTATTGTCCACACTTAACTATTCTTCTACGAATAGCTGCTTGCATGTGTCTGTAACAGTTGTAGGATTACTAAAATCTCTTGTGAAAACTATACAGGGTTGCAAAGAGTAAAATGATGCATTTTAACTACACTATGCCATAAAAATGGACTTTGTTTCATGACAGTAAGCTAAGTACAAATAAAAAGGGCTAAGGACAATGATTCATTTCTCGGGGTTTTACTGACCTACACAGGATTATCACAGTAATAGTTTTGGAATCTTTTTGCATGGCTTGCGATTCCATCACTGTAGAACCGAAACACAGTTTTGTTTTTATAGGCAACAGACGTAAGGGAAGCTTCGGCACCTTTGGGACCACAAGGATTCACTTCTTCCAGTGCAACAGAAGTTGGGGAGAAGCAACTTCAGTGGCAGAGGTAATAGAGGGTTTTGTTTGCCAGCAATGAGAAGATTTGTGGAGATAAGTTAGGAGTGACATGGATCACTACCTGCCTGTTTCTGCAGGTGGAACAGACCCCTCTGTCAGCCTGCAGCCAGGATCTGTCATCTCTCTCTTTCAGTATTTTTGATTATGGGATCTTAAATTCCTGCAAGTATCATAAGTTGCCTTTTTTACAGAGTTTACTGCTGTTGGGTGAAGGTCTATAAAATATAAAAAACAAGTTTATATCTTTTTTTGCAGTGAATTCCAGGTCTGTGAAGATGCTCAACTACATAAACCATCTTGTTCTGAGGGTAAGTATTAATTTTTTTTTACCATTAAGGAGAAGGCTTTGTAAAAAGGGGAAGTGTTTATGTGAATAGAAAGACTGCAGCAGACTGAAAACAAAAGTCTAGGTGGGTTAGAAGAATAAAAATGGGAAGGTTCTAGGAGTGCCTTTAACCATTTTCAGCAGACTGAGTATCTGAGGCCTGAGAATATCACTATTTGAAAGGATATTTGAGCAGAAGAGCTTTTTCCTTTCAACAGCTGGAGAGCTTTTTTTCCAGCTTTCATATTTTCAGTCCTACTAAAATCTCAAAAGAGTTAAATGCTACCATTAGATTGCTACTACCTTAAGTCCTTTTTCCTCAGAGGGCTGCTAGAGGAATACAACCAGAAACTGTGTATTTTTCTCTTGGGGAAATCTTGTTGTTGGGAAGGATGTGTGGTGAAAAACTTACTTTTGACCCAAATTAACTCCTGTTGCTTGTTGACAGAGGTTATCCCGACTGCTGAGGTATCCCCAGACACCCAGAGTGGGAATGTGTTTTTAGACCCTGAGGAGGAACAGAGAGATGAGGCCAGCCTTCCCAAAGAAGGTACCAATTCTGAGGCAGCCTGAAAAGAGCCAGCCAGCTCACATAATGTGGTGGTAAAGGTGTGGTTCAGTAATAGGACAAAGCCAAGCCTTTTTTAACAGGGTTCTTTAAATGCCAGTTCTGTCCTGCTAGGACCAGTATTTTTAAAACTGTGTATTAAATATTTTTAGTGTTGGATACACTGTTATGGAAAAACTGTGCATAGGATAGAACCTCTTGGTTTTTCTTTACAGATGTAAGTCTGCTTCCCCCACTGGCTCCTGCTCCGTTTTTCTCTATATTTGATGAATCCTTGACTTCAACAAATCAGAATATAAGGTAGAAATATTCAAGACCTACATTTCAGAGGGAGGGAACACTGAAATATCAAACCACTTTCTGTAGCTTCTGAAATAACTTGCAGGGGTGTGGGGTGGCATTTTGTTTTGTTTGTGTTGCTATTTTTTATTTCATTACTCAGAGCCCATGATGAGGAAACACTCTTCTGTTGTTCTTCCTCAGCCTCAAACTACTTAAGCTGCTGTATAAACTTTCTTAATTTTGGAGAGCTGTATATATTGCAGTTTACTGGTAGTTCTGTACTAGCAACAATAGATTGAAATTGTCAGTGGAGAAAAACCCTTGAGGAATCTGTTGAAGGCTGGAAGCTGCTCTAATAAATATTTAATTGAATGTAACTTTATCTTAGTTGTTCTGCAGATCAGACCCAGAAAAGTGCCTGTCGCCCACTCGCTGCTCGCAAACCTTTGGCCCCTCTGACAGCAAAGGAAAGCGTCTCACCGGAAACCTGTGTAAGGACACAGCCCACCCACAGCAGAGCCCCTGCCCAGGAGCAACCAGCACTGCCTGTCCTGACAGACTGACCTGATGAACTGCTGGCTGGCATGGCAGGACTTGAATTGGGGCATGTTAAGATTACCCTGGAAATTCATGTTTTTATTAAGCTTTAGGGTGGGCAGCGTGGAGATGTGATGGTAGGGAGTCCTCCAAAATTTAGGCAAGTCATTAGCGGCCAGAGTGTTTGGAAGGTAGTGGGGTGGAAGACAGGAGAAAGAGAAATGTTCACTTTTGAAATAAATTAAAGAAAAAAAATGGCATAAAATGCACAGGCTTTTCACCATCTCTTCCTGCTTTTTTTCAGGATGAGCTGAATGGAATTGAAGCTTTGACTGAGGATGCAATTGTGACAGGCTCCTACAAGAACAAACCCCTTTGTGCCAACCCAGAAGACACATGTGACTTTAACAGGGCTGCCCACCTGGCCTCGACGCCCTTTCACGGGCTGGGAGCTCAGAGAATCCCAGCTCCTGCTTTCTCCCAGAGTGACCTGAAGGAGGATAGTCCAGAATCCAAGAGTGCACCTCTGGATCAGGAAACGCTGGTGTGTGAGGGAGCCTACAGCGAAGCTCTCTGTGTCAATAAACTGAGGTAATGAACAGCAAAGTACCTTAAGCCCCTGAGCCTTTGTGTCCTCCACAGCTGTGGGTTTATTGTTGCTAAAGAAACAGTTTTCTGAATAGACCAGGATAGTCTAAAACCAGCCATTTCTCTAGCTCAGGGTCTGCTCTGCCTTGAGCAGATTCAAGAGGTCAGAGCAAGCCCACTTGGCTTTTCAGCGTTGCTGCTTTGGGCCTTAACTCCATGCTTCTACCAAATAACTGGCAAAGAAATTAATAAATGCATTCTGTCTTGCTTATCAGACATGAAAAGCAGAATCATCAGTTCTTTTTATACTTGTAGGCTTCTGCAGTTATTTTAAGTATATAAGATGCATCTGGTGACTATAATTTAGTTCTTCTACAGAGGAGAGAAGCTGGAGAGGAGAAAAAACTGGCAAACAACCTCCTTTTTTATTGTTGTAAAGAAAAAAAGCATCTTATATGGCTGTTTCTTAATTTAGAGGAGTTTGGTGTGCTGGCTGTTAGTATGTAAACATGACTACAATGCCAAAGGTGTTTGTTTACTTGGGAAGCTCCCTGGAAACCATGCTGGTTATAATTAGGCAGAGTTATTTCCCACCCAACCCTGCACTGCTTTAAAAGCACTGAGAGGAGGAATAAATATTCAGTATGTCTCCTGTGGTAGCAGTCAGATTTAGTGGAAGAGGAGATAAAAAGTCATCTGTAGACTAAGATTCTGAGTATAAACAATCATCAAAGCCAGAATTAACCTGTGACATGAATTTTGGTTTTCCACTAAGGATGGGGAAGGATTTCTTTGTTAATTAAATCTGGAAGTGCTCAGTATCCTCTCCTAGTCACTGGGCTGGCATTATCTAGAACCTGTATGTTCTGGAAGTCTGACTAGCTGATGACTTTATTTCCAGCCCAATCATGGAAGCAAGCCTGGAAGACACTCGCTCGTCAGGTTCTTCAGTCTCAGGAGGTTCTCTGTCCTCTGTTACACAAACATCTGCTATTAAATACCTGCGTATCCCGGAGAAACTGGAGCTGGCCCAGAGCCTGCCTGCTGAAATGGCTCCTGACTGTGGAGGTGTCTGTGCAAATGCTCCTGGTTAGTACTGAACCGAGTTTCTCTCACAACAAATAACCTGCAGCTGTCGCTAAACATGTTTCTTCTTGTCCTTCCCATATCCCACTGCTCTTCCTGTGTGTTCCCCATTACCGTGGCTTGTGCCTGAACTCCTAGCCCTTGTTGGAAGCAGCAGTGAGGTGCAGTACAGAATGCTTTCAGCATCCAGAACACCTGCAGATTAAGGGGACAGAAGTTATTAAGGTAGTAAAACAGGGAGCGTGGAGGAATAATGAGGTCAGATTCTGAAATGAAAGGTTTGGACTGGAGGGCAGTGAGAACTTCTAAGGCAGCTTTGTTTTGGTTTGTCTTGGTTTTTTTTCTCTGTCCCTCCTGATGTGCTGATAACTGCTACTTTAAAAAAGGGGGATGTGAATTTGAAATCTAATGAAAGTTGCAGAATTTTGGTGTAAATTTGCACTTTTAACTGCACTGTAAATTGTGGTGCTGCTTCACAGTACATTTCTTATTCCTATTGAAGAAAAACAATACTGGTACTTAAATAGTCAATTTATTTTTCTTCTAGCTAAAGGCCCTTGTTTCTCTCTGTTCTGAATATTTATATTACAGTTAGAACGGGAATGGTCACAAAAGGCCTTTGAAATCTGGCCTGTAGAATTAGGTGTATGTGGAATGATGGTTTTTCAAGGTGTTTATCCTGCTTTAACTCCTTTGAATTTGGCTTATGGTACTAGCCTGCAGACTATTCTGTGATGAAGCATGCTTGGGACCTGGAATGAAAATACAATTCCTACATGGAATTATCTTATGTGTCTTCCAGGAGGTAAAAACCACGAAATTTTTAATATTTTAGTGAGCAGCAGAGTTGGAGTCCTACTTTGTTTTCCTTTTCTTACATAAAACCCCTGCTGTAATCAAAGGACTGAGTTTCAGTAAAGCCCTTCATTTTAAAATCCTAAACTGATCACTTACTCTGGGCATAGATTTAAAACAAGAGTGTTGATTTGCAGAGTGACTTTGACTTCTGCTGCGGCTGAATTAATTCAGAGCTTTGTCTCTGGTGGAAGATATATTTTGCATGATGCTACAGGAGACTCCTTGAGACATGAGTCTGTGAGGTGGTTGTAAAGAGGAGTGTCACACTCACTTCACAAACTGTTGGACAGAGATGAATTGACTTGCTGTAAGGTGAACAGTAAATCAGAATGTGGACAGAAAGCCTGCAGTGTCCAGGGTACTTTTCCTGACAGGTGCAATCAAATGGCAGAGACTCATTGCTGAGTTTCAGCTCCCCTTGCTTTGCTTGCCTTGCCAGGGGAGGATGTGGCTGAGCCGCCATGGAGTGCTGAACAGCGTCGAAAGCTCTTGGAGCCTGTGCTGGAATCACTGGCTGCTTCTCCCGATTTCTACTTGGAGCCTGGAGCTCTGCCTGCCATGGAGGTTGAGAAGGACATTGAGCTGGGTAGGTGTGCCAGGGCCTCTGCAGTGCAGGGGGTCTGTTTGTGTGCTCGTTGGGTTGAACTGTGGTTCATGTTCTCTCACAGAGTCGGATGTGGTGCAGGTGGGGAGTAACCTGGGAATGTCTGTTTGCTGTGACAGCTTATGAATGTAACCTTTCATCCCAGGGCATGAGACTTACTGCATCAAATGGCAATACTGGAGCAATGAAGAATACAAAATGTTTTTTGCCATTCCAGCCAACCTTTTCCAGTTGGATGCAAAGGGATTTGCAATAAAGGTAACACATACGATGGCTATTGTATAAGAATTGTGACGTGGTAAAGTCTCATCCATTAATACATAAAATGTAGTAAGTTTGGCCTTCATTTCTGAATTTCCTACATGAAGTTTGCTGCTTCAAGTCCTATTTCTAATTGTGGGTATAGATTAAAAGTTTCTGGCTGTGGAAAATGTCTTCCTTAGTAAAGTGGGAGAGGAAAAAAAATAGGATGAGGAGAATATGAAGATGGATTATTTTCATTTTATTCCAAAAATAAATGTTCTTTTTACATACCTTGTTGTAGGTGTATTCTCGGCCTGTGCCTTGGGATTTTTATATCAGCCTTGAGTTGCAGAGGCGTTTGCAGGCTGACTTTGACCAGAGCTTCAGTGAGAGCTGCAGCTGTTACCTGTACCGGGATGGCTGTGCCGTGGTGCACAGGGACATCAACCGCTTCACACTCAGGGTCAGTGCGGGCACAGCGAGCACCGCTGTACACACAGGGACTCTTGCCTGGCTACAGCAGGGGCTTGGGCTGAAGAGCTTCACCTGGTTAATCCTGCAATCTGCATCCTCGGGGGTTTATCCATATACGAATCAGGGCTGACTGCTACAGCCTCAGTGGGGTTTTGTTTCTCATCCATAGATCATGTGCTTCTCAGAAGGTGATCTTGAACAAATTTTTCACATATTCTGTCTTTGTGAATGATAAAGGGCCTGAGCCAAGAACCACATGGTATTCCAAACAAATTTGCATCTAAAACTGTTGTTTAACTTCACCTGTTCCCATCTGCTATAGCAAGGTCATAGCGTTTAATGTCTTGCTGAAGAACTTATATTTTAAATAAAGCCTTGTAAGTTCATTTTGAATTGTTGTGTATAAATAGGATAGAAATTAAATAGTGATATCAGTCTTGAGTTCAATTTTCTCCTCCTGATCTTCTGTCCACTTTTGAATAATAATGTCTCCTAGGAGTTCGTGGCTCTTGTAATTGTCTGGGCTGATCATGGGCAAAATCTGATTATACTGAATTTAGGGTGGGACTGTTATCTGTGTACAGATGAGTAATGAAAAAAGAAGGTGAGCTATAAATACTTGACCTAATCTAAGGTAGAAGGACACAGAGATACATGTTTACTGTCTCTTTCCAGGATGTTATCCGTGGCCGCGAGTCCATCACGGAGGAAGTCATCTTCCTAGTTGTTTATAATCTTCTGGGTGTGGTCGAAAAGCTGCACAAGGCTGAGATTGTCCATGGAGATCTGAGGCCAGAGGTGTTCTTTCTAGGAGACAGGTTTGTCTCTGTGTGTGAATTTGGGGGGTACAGAACATTCACTGCAGCTGCAGCTCTCGTGCTGCTCTCACTTCCCCTCAGCTGGGGTACTGGGCTTGCACTCCAGGTATTTTAGGCTCCAGCGTATTCTGGAAAGAGTGGAAACACTTTGTTTAGGAATAAACCTTTCTATAGAAGGTTTACACAATGATGTTGTAAAACTTGTGCTAAGCAAAATGGTGTTGCTATTGCCTGTGTTTTCAAGCTTCTGCTTTACCAGTGCACCGGACCTTTAACTGGATATGGTAACTTGCCTTTGGTTTTACATATCTGAAAACCAGGAAATTAGAAGACAAAGGACAGGTGGGACTGGAATATCCAGACACCCTTAAACAGATTGCTCAGCTTCCTCTGCAGTCCAGCTTGTACCTTGATGCACAGATCTAGTTTTCTTCTTGAAGTTCTTTCCCATATTATGTTAACAAAGTCTCATATCCCGTGGAATGTGATCTGTGAACTAAGTGTGGGAGGCCAGTATCCAGAATGTCTAATGAATCAGTTAGAATTCCATTACATGAATTCACTGAGGCTGTTCTTCATTGTCCCTGACACGTCAGAAATAGCTGTTACCTTTAAATTTGTAGAGCCTACAGTCATTAAACATGCACACCCCCGAGAGTTTTTATTTAGAATTTCTTTGTGATTATTTTATTAATAACTTATTTATATTATTAACTTAATTGTAAATTACATACATACACACTGAAGTTCTTATGTTTTCTTCGCACCCTGCAATGGATTGTCTGGCACATCCCTTAGGGTGCTGCATCCTATTTTGCAAGTCACTGATCTAAAAGTGGCTTGCTGGACTTGGATATCTTCTCCTGGATTTCTCTGTGGCAAAAAAAAAACAAGAACAAAAAAAAAAAACAAACCCCTAAAAAACCCAGTTACCAAAAATTTAGGATAGTGGTTTGGGTTTTTTAAGATACGTGAAGGACAAGTGCACAGTCTCAATTAAGAAATATACTCAGCACACGAGTCTGTAACGATAATAGTAGTGAGGGCTGTGGTGTGTGGGTGTTGTTGGCTTGGCAGTCCACAATACAGACACTCCTCCCTGCCCTTCCTGTTTGTCCTCCCTCACCTCCAGACCAGGAAAGGTTTGTTAAAGCACTGTCAAGCTTAACTATTTTTTGTATGAGGCACTCTGAGATCCTGAAGGAGAGGGAGGAGTGCTAACACTGCACTCTTGTCCTATTGCACAAACTGTGTTTGGATAACTGTGACAGTTATTAAAATAGCAGCATCCTCAGCTCTTTGGCCTTTCCCATGGCTCACTCTGGAGACTCCAGTGCCATCCCTGGCTGCTGGCTGCTCTGTCCAGGGGCAGCCCTTGCAGCAGTAGTTCTGAAGGCAGCCATCAGAGGGGAGCATTGACATGGCTAAGACTCACCTTCACTGCACTGTTCAATTTATTACAGAAAAAAAGTTTATTGGATTGTCTTGTGCTTCACATGCTTTCTCTGCCCAGGATCTGTGATGCCTTTGCTAACGAGGACATGGCAAGTGCTCTGAAGGTGGTGGATTTCTCTCACAGTCTGGATTTGAGGTTGCAGCCTCAAGTGAGCTTGTGCAACAGTTTTCCTGTGTCTCAGACCCCTCATGGGCAGCAGCTTCTGGCAGCAAGTTCTCTTCCTTATCAGGTGAGTCTCTGTTTAGCAGGACATTTTAGTTTGTGTTTCCTTTACAAATTCTATTTTCTTAAGTTGCAATTTGCAAGTGCTGTGGAAAGCTCTGACCAATAAATACTGAATCTGACATCTGATGGAATCTTTGGCATTAAGTGAAGGGGACTGGCAGCACTGTTGAGTGTCTGTGACTACTGTATCTATTTAGAAACCTACTATAAAACCAGAATTTTACTTCTTGAAGCTTTCTTGCTTAACAGTCTCTGGAAGTTTCTGGTGCAAAGACCAATTCAGACTTAAATGTGTGAAAGCACCAAAAGCAGAAAGCTGTAGTGGATTGCAGAAAGTGGCAGGCACTGAACTTTGTGATGTTTCTTCTGTTCACAGGCAGACTTGGTGGGCATTGCAGATATAGTCCATTTGATGCTGTTTGGGGATCATATCCAGGTCTATCAGGAGAATTCCATCTGGAAAATCAGCCAAAACTTACCAAAGTAAGTCCTTTTGCAGAGGAGGCTGCTGGGAAAGAACAGACATCTAACTTGATTTTGCTTACAGTGGTACCATCCTCGGAGCTTAGAACACAGAACTTGGGGCTGTTGCTGCCAAAAAGTGTTAGCTCTGTGGGGACTGGAACTGTAAAGCTGTTGGACTTGTTCACTGGTGGCCTTAATGCTAAAGAGACAATTTTAAGCTGAAAATGAACAGTCCAGGGAAGATAATTTTGCTTTGCCCATCCTTTCAGACCACACTGCCATAGGCTCTCTCTTTGCACCTCACAGACTAAGCTTGGAGAAGTTACTAAGTGGGTGGGTGGTGAGGGGACAGAAAAGATCCCATGAGCATGTTGCTCTGAGAGTGGATTAGTTTGGTTTGCTCTTTCTTCATTCTGCTGCGACACTGAGGCCAGGGGTGTCTGGAACAGTTGCAGAAACAATATACGTGCACAGGAAGGAAAAGAATTTACAACTGTTCTTTAAGATGCAAGTGCAAACATCATCTTTTTGGAAGCTGCTGTTTGTCCTCAGGTATTAATTGCTACTGCTCTCTTAGCCACGTGTTTTGGCTGGATGATTGCTCTGCCTTCCTCTGCTCTTTGTTGGTTCTTAGACTTGTTCATGTTCTTAGTCACATCCTGCAGCATTCTCTGCCTTGGCACTTCATAAGGATTTTCCAGAGCTCTCCCCCCATGACAGCAGTTCCTGTGTTCAGGATCATGGATACTGGTGGCAGTGCCTGTGTGGATACACTCCTGACAGCACTGCTTTAAGGAAAGCTTGTGCCAGTGTGGAGCTGTCCAGTTCCCTAGCAACCTGCACTGCTCACGCCTCCCAGCTGGTTGTGTTCAGCCTTTGGGGAAAGCCTCATCTGCTGCTGTGTACGGGGGGGGAATACCTGGTTTTCTGCTACTGATTCCTTTTAGTTCTGCAAGAGATTACATTGAGCTACTGCAGATGAAGCCACATAAGGCCTGAGTCAAGAAGGCTGGAATGTGGTGTTGGGGACCTGATCAGGATGTGGGGATGGGGAAAATAGCAATAACTGTCTGGATAACTGGAGCAGGAAGAACAGTAAGTCTGAATTTGGAAGGATAGGGCTGACTGTCATGGGAGTTTGGAGGGGAGGGGTCAATTGGAAAGGAATTGCAGTAAAAGCTGGTGACGCTGGATCAAAAAAGTAAGGATTCTGATAGAGGTAGAATTTCAAGGGAGACTTAGGCAGAAGAGGAGTGAGAGCTGGGAAGGGCTAGAAGAGATGAAGGAAGAAGCTGGGCATGAGTTCTGTGGAGCTGGAACCAGGCTGGAATGGCTCATTGCTCACCTGGGTGCATCAGTTCCTAACTTGGGAGTTATAAGGAATTTCTTTTCCATCCTGTCTTGTGCTTTGCTTCTGAAAGTGATAGAGACTTAGGGAAAGGTGAATGGGAGGGGTTTTACCATTATTAAATAATGGATTTGGAGATGTTTCAGTTCCTAGAGTCTTCTTAGTTTTTCTGGTTTTGTATATACTATTTTAGGAAACTTCATCTGTGCAAGTTTGTGAGGTAGGATATAGAAGCTGTGTTTGAATTTTTAGGACTCTTTGTTACTCAGAACTCCTTAGACCTCCTTACCAACACTTAATCTCTTCTGCTATGCCTCTTACTCATCGAAGCCCACGGAGAAAACGGCCTCAAGTCTTGCATATTTTTTTGCTGGGTTAGGTTCTACATGACTTAATTATTTTAGCAAATTTAAGACTAACTAGTGTAATTGTACAGGCTGGGTTCCTTCTGAGACTCTGGCTGCTGCTGTTTGGTGAGTCACTTATTTAAAGCAGAGGCAGATGATTTGTTCCCAAGCCACTGTACCTCCTGGCTCGGGGGAGAAAGTGCTGCAGTAGTCAGTAGCAGTGCAAGACTGAAGAACAAAGGGTTAGCTCTGATATCAGTTTGCTGAGACTTAAATGAGTCACTTAACCTTTTTATTCGTGGTGTGTGGGTACATCTGAGAGACAGGGAATTTATTACTGTGAATTGTCTCTGAAATGTTATCGATACAGAACTCTGGCAGATGGAAGGCAGGGAAAAAACCAAAGTAAAACTGGCTGTAAAACACCTTTGGAAAAATCATTATATTTCTCTTGTAGCTTTCCTTTAATACTGCCCTGTTAACTTAGCTTGCAAGTGGGGAAACAAGATTTACCTCTGCCCCTTGGTGAAAGGAGCTGCCAAGTTTGGTTCAAAACTGTTCTTGGTAATTCCTTGAAATGAGAAGTGCTGTGGCTCAGTGTGAATGGGGATAGTGCTCAGAGACACCAAAAGAGGTAACAGCACAAACAGTGGGGTTTAGATGTGTGTAGTTCCTACTGGAGAGAGAGCAAGGGGCCCACACATATAAAATGAACCATGCACTCCTCAATTGGAAGGAGTAGTTCAGGGGTGGATCTCCCAGGATGTTAAGTCCGGAATATAAATGCAGACTCTGACAGATGTGTGTGTGTGTTGTGTGTGTTTACTGTTCCACTGAACACTGCTCTGTTTGTTTTAGGACCGTTGACAGCAATTTCTGGAGTAAACTTTTTGGGACAATTCTGAATGCAGATGGTAAGTCCACAGTGCCTCTGCTGCGGGAGTTGAGAGAGGAAATCGGTGGCATGTTTGACAGCTCTTTCCAAGAACGACTTAGTGAGTCCTTAGCTGCCCTAGGAGTAACCTTCCTCCTCTAGAACTTCCTGTGACTTCATGGAGGACAAAACACACTTTGTATTATAGAGAAGAATTTGTTGCTGATTTCTTATTTATTTTTTCCAATGTAAGCGTGACAGTGACTGCAGCTGTGTCTGCAGCGCTTCACGCGGGACTTGCTAAAGGATGTTTCTGTTGCATCAGTGCCCAGATCACTTAAGAGCCTTAGGAGGTTAACCTGTGTCTGAGCAGTTTGCCAGAGAAAATTGTTTGCCCTGAGTGCCCCCTGCCCTTGTACAGCTCCTTCAAGATGTGTTTCATACCTGCTTCCCATGTGCCCTTTGGAACACCTTTGTGCTGCCTTCAGTCGGTCCTTCATTCAATTAGTGTTTGATCAATAAAGTTGTCCTTCGATAGCGACTCAGTCACGTTAAACACCGCTGTCAGATGGTTTTGAAAGACTTGGTTTAGTGCTGGAGTGCTGTTTGCTGGGAATTGTTTGTGGCTGCTGGATACAAGAGGCCCTTGTTTGATGGCTCATAACCATGTGGCATTTCCTGGACACTGGAACGCAACCTGAATTGTTCTGCTTGGAATATGCTCTCATGGGTGGCTGTCATAAGAAAAAAAAAAAAGTAGATGAAGGCATGAGTGAAAAAGCCATACACTTAATTTTGGCTTCTTAAGGCAAGTGTTTTGTTTACTTTTGCAAGGGCTGCAGTTCCTGATTGAATTTGGGCATCCTGCAGAAATCTCCCTGAAGTCTCAATTTGCCATAAGTGAAGTGTTTGCACGTTTTTGTGGGAGGTTTTGGGGATAGATATTTGTGTTAACCTTTTATACATTGTATTACTGAAACCAAAACGAAGGCTTCATTTTATTCAAGGCAACAGAATTTACGGGATCCAAACCCAAGGTACTATGTACTTTAAATGTAGAGAAACTCCTCAGACTTGGGATTTACTTCCTCACAGCTTCTGCCAGCACACGACTGCATCCCCAGGACTTTCATCTCCCTGGAAAGCCAAACTGGCTGGGTCCTTCCATTTGGTTCAGTTGTCCGGCTGTGGTTCTGTTGATTCTCCTGTTTGTCTTGTCTCCAAATTCTGCTCTGGAGCTTAATTCTGTTTTTTTCCCATGTTTACAAGCCACCTTGTTCCCTATTTTTTCTACATATTCCAGCGCTACTCCTCTTGCTTTGGCCTGTGTTCTTTTTCCTCTCCCAGCTTCCTAATGCCTTTTTTATGTGTTCTTGTAATCCAGGAATGGGACCTTAAATGCTCTGATAGACCAGCTTTAATATCTAATGTAAACTGCTGCAGAAAAATTTATTTTGGTCCATGAATGCCTTAAATAATGCTTCATGTAGTACAAGTCATTGATAAGTCACGTGCTGAGCAAGCAGATAAATAATGATTTATCTCTAGCCAGACTTTAAATGCAAGATCATTGGTAGAGCAACTAGGAGTGCAATGCATAGCTAACTTCTGCTAGCTCTAAAAAGATTGCATGTTTGTTCTTCAGTTGAAATTTCTTTTGCTGATCCTCTAACTTTTGCCTTTTAGACAAAATCTGGGGGTCTCACTTGCTCCTGTTTGAGTTTATCCCGTGCAGCACAGGTCTGAAAACCAGGTAGCGTAGGAAGAGAACATTGCTTTAAAATCTGTAAGTGAACCTGTTTGTTTATAAGGAGATCTATTTCTGCTGCAGTCTTCCACTATGTCTTTGATACTGCCTTGGCACCTGTTTTCTTTCTGAACAAATGTGTACTAAATCCTTCCCTGTGTAATAAGCCTGCCCCTGATCAGTCACTCTTCATGTGTGTCCCACACAACACAAAACTGCCCCCAAGTACTGTAAAGCAAACACAGCAGTGGCATTATAACGTTGCCACAATAAACACACAAAATAGCAGAGGAAGGAGCAGGGATAACAAAGAGCAGTCACCTCTTGTGCTGGCTGTTCCAAGTTCTACTGCAGTGAAACTCCACCTGTCCCACACAGGTAAGGTTCTGCTTCCCCAGCCCACGAGCTCATTGCACCAACATGTACCAGGAGGGCAGGGAGGTCTTCTTTTGAGCTCCCTGTTGTATGTTCAAATATCTGCCTCCAACCTGCAAAACTTCCTAAGCATCACTTCTGAGTCACTGTGTAACAGAGATGCTCTCACAGGCTGGGGTTGTCATAGACTCATCACTAAACAGGAGATTGTCCACGAGTTATTTGGAGATGAACATTGTCTTAGCAGTTTCCAAGGAAAAGAGGCACCTCCAGACCCTGGGATGACAGGAAGGGCCACGAGGGGTGGCTGGCAGGGTGAAATGTGTGAAGGGTGTACAAGTCCTAGTCAGGTTATCACAAAACAATGTGGTGATGGGATCTGAGCTCTTGAGAGTTTTATTACACTGTTATGTAAATAAAAGTGCACCAAAGAATGTAAACCCAAGGAAGTAATGGATCATGGTTGTTCCAGGTTGTTTGAGAATAAAACTTGATCAGAGATACAACAGGGATGTCTGGAAGATCTCTGCAGTCTTGAACTGCTTTGATTCAGAAGCAGTGACAGAATCAAGCTGTAAATGTCCACTCTGTTGTGTTAAGTGGAAATAAAGACAGGAAGTCACTAAGCCCCAAAAATATGCTACCTATAAAAATGGAGGCTGATCAAATGTGCTGGAGCTGTGGGTGGGGCAAACCCCACTGGTGTGAGCCACTGTCTGCCCTTAAGCTCTTGCAGCTGGGATTGCAGAATTGGCTCCCCTGTCTCCAGGGCTCCTGGAGATCAGTGCCCACACACAGGTGCTCCTGGTGACCCCTGAGTGTCAGGGAGTGCAACCACCAATGGTGGGGCAGAACCTCTCGGCTTTCCAAGGTACACCTGCACACAGTTAAATATATTGTGAGCCCACACCCACTTTACCCCTGAAGAGATTGTTGTAAGCAAGCCTGAGGAGCGTTCATCATCTGCTGGTCTCAAAAGGTATGTGGTTTTTAGATTTAAAATCCTAAATCTGAGATAATTGATAAAATTTATCAGGTGTATTCTGTGCAGTTATCTGAGACTTTTCCAGCCTGGGGCCTGTGTTACACAGATTAGGAGGTGTAAGCTTGGGCTTGTGCTAGCAGGTAACACTTGGCTTTTTATTCTTCCAGAATGAACTGGAAGGGGTAGGAAACTCAGCAGGGCTACCAGGATCTCGTGTGGTCATGCAGGGAGAGAAGTAGAAGGGCCAAAGCCCAACTAAAACTTACCCTGGGTACTGCTGTAAAAGCATGAAACCAACAGGACAAACAACAAAAGGAGGGCTGAGGACAATCTATAAAGGGTGTTGGGGCACCCTCAGGAAGAAGCGGTTGAGTCACTATTCCTGGAAGAATTAAAAGTTTATATAGAGGTGGCACTTGGGGATGTGGTTTGGTGGTGGCCTTGGCAGTGCTGGTTGGGCTCTTAGTGGTCTTTTCCAGCCTTAATGATTCTGTTATTCATAGTAGACAAATCACCCCACCTGCATATATATCATCAAGTAATTCTAAACTTTTCCTCTCCGCTGCTGCTGATTTCCCACTTAAATATTCCAAATGACCTGGGGCTGAAGTGCAGCTCCTGAGGTGCTGTGCTCCAGGCTGTGCCCCATGATTTCCCCAGAGGAAATCTGCTGTGTACAGAAGATGAGAGCTCTTATTCCAAGAGAGTTATTTGGCTGTGGGCTGCAGAACTGCTGGTTGGAACCTCTGCTTTAGCCTGGGGCTATGGGCACTGCATTTACATTAACTGTGCTTACACAGACTGCCCTTAGAGCTGGGTAAAGGAACACTTCAGCTTCATTCTCTTGGCACTCACTGCCCTTCTGCTTGCCTAATCCAGCAGAATGCTATGGTTGGAAACTTAGAGGTTTCTTTTCCATAACATTTTAAAATATTAAACAACACGTGGATATTGAGGTCACTAAGTAAGACTGGGGAAAAATGTTGGTTCCTTTTGTTGGTTCTAGAAATGGTTGTTCCCTACTCTCCTTTTGCAATAGTTACCATCCGGAGCTATTTAATTATTGATCCTGTAGTGCCCAGCTGGTGTGGCAGTGTGATTTACAAAGGAGGAGCAGCAGCTGAGTGACACAAAGGCAAATGTTAGTGTTCAATTCTGGGCCTGAGCTGCTGGTTGTTCTCCCAGTGCTTTGGATTCTCTTCAGTTTTCAGGATCTCGAGCTGTGAGGTTCCTTGAAGCTAAACTAGTCATGTACTTCAGTGTAGTGTGGTACTCTGTAATCATTCACCCAGGAATCCTTTCGTAGGGAAAAAAGTTGGAATAGTGTAAAACAGTGGTGAATGGGGCTTGTTGGTGTGTTTCCTTAGTATCCAGTCAAATGGCACTGGGTCATCAGTAACAGCACTGGGTTGTTCTGCTCCATCTGCAGCTGCTCCTGAAGAGCCAGCCTGGGTTGGTGCTTCACCTGGGTGTGAACTGAGCTGCCTGCAGCTTGTCCTGTCCTGAGCCTGTTCCCTTGGTGCCTGCTGATACCTTTTGACAAGACAATGGCAGGGGGCACCTTTGTTTCAGTGGCACATCCCCTGCTCCTGCTGTTTGTAGGGGAACTAGGCACAACTTTACTGGAGCCAGTTTTTTATCTTAGAAACTGGCTTACATCCTGTCTAAAAGTAGCAGGTTTTTACCAAGATGTAAAACAAGTGTCAGCTGGGAGGGTCCTGAGTAGCCTGAACCAGAAACCTTGCTCTCAGCTGTGAAGGCAGTCTCTGATTTGCTTAACGTGGACAATGTGTAACAGGAAAAGTCCATTTGGATGTAATTGGAAAAGTTATTCTTCCTCCTTATGTCCTGGAAAAGCATGTTTTTCACTTGGGAGTTGGACAACAATGAAAAACTCTCTATGATCCTGTTCTCAGCTCTTTGAACAGATAATTCCCACACAGCTGAACATGGGAGCCACCTTCACTGCATCCCTGAGCATTCCTTTCTGCTCTTCATGTGCTCCTTGCACCAAGTCCAACATGGTGTTTGCCTTCCTATCAGCTGAGCTGAGGAGGTTTTTATCCAAGGCAGCAGTACATGTCCACCCATCACACCATTCTCAATTACGAGTTTAGGTTTCTGTGGGCTTTCACTGTATGGCACATTCTTCACTGTCTTAAACTTCATTGTGTTTCCACGGTGATCTTTCCTGATGTATCCTCAGCCTTTCCTACAGGATGCTCAGCAGTGTGGGTGGAGTGGGAAGGGCAGAACAGCTGCTGTGTGAGGAGGAACACTGGTGCATTGGATGAGGCTGATGGAAGAGAGTTAGTTTGCCTAATAAGTGCACACTGGGCCTTTTGAAATGGGAGACAGCAAGTTAGGAAATCCTGTTTGAGTAGTTGGCCTGGTTGAGAAGGAGAGATGAGAGCCCTGCTTCTCCTGTCTGTTCCTGCCATGTCATTACAGTAAAAACCAACCTGTTGGGTGCAGAGCTGTGGATGCGCTGGCAGAGCCCTTGTAATGCTTTTGTAGTTTTGTTAAACTTGTCTTACTGAGACAAAGAGGGTTCCAGACTGAGGACACACCTTCTCCTGCCCACTGCTCCTGGCTCTGCAAGGGAGACTGGACAGATCATAGAAGTTTGGGGCTTGCTCATGTATAAAACTGCTATTATACTTTTATGTATATATTTCCTTAGCTACATATGTGTATCTATAAATTTTTCTCTTCTGTGGAGGGGAAATGGCTCATAAAACCAAGGTAACACTACACTAAGTTGCTGCTTTTCCTCACCTGCCTTGGGATTGGAAACTTCTGTGGCTCCCTACCACAGTGGTGCTTCTGGGCAGTTGAAACGCACAATGTAACCAGGAATATGGCCCCAAAACAGGCTTGGTGTTGATTAGTATCCAGGGAGTAAAACAGGGAAACCATTGCTCTGCCTGGTGCTGCTGTTTAAGCTGGAGTGTAGCTGTGCCACCTGCTGCCAAGATCCAAGCTGTTTTCTTTGTAAATCTAAGGAGTTTTTTAACTTTTAAACTGACTTTGGGGCCTTGGCCTGTATCTTGGTGAATATTTCTTAGCATCCAGCTTCTGGGATGTCACACTCCTGTCAGATTTTGGTGTGATGGATGGTTGCATGTTTGGTTTGGGTGCCATACACATAAATAATACTCCTTTGATGCCTATGGTAGCTTTCCTGTTCTGGTCTTAAACCACCCTTTTATTCCCAGTGCATTTAAAAATTATTAGTTTTGTTCCTGTCTAAGTTTATAATCCTGCGTTTCTCCTTTCTTCTGTGTTTTGCAATTTTCCTGTGTGCTAAGTGTTTCCTTCCCCGAGGGTTGTGTTGATGTGCAGTGGCACCCCCACAGCCAAGGCAGCCAGTCCCAGGAGCTGCCCTCGGCCCCTCCACATGTGCTGTGATCCCAGCAGTTAGTGCAGAGCTCCCACAAGTGTATCTCAGTGATGCTGCAGTTTTTTGGGGGTAGAAGTTACTACACAGACACGGCCATTTGCCCTCAAAAGCAGTGAGGAGCTGAAAAGCTGAATCCAGCTCTAATGAATGAAGTCCCAAAGCTGGCAGCATTCAGTAGTTTCAGAAAATTAATTTCTGAGACTTGTTGACAGAAACATCAGGAATGGATCTGCTGCCTTTGTCTCCACCCACCCCAGCCAAGAGTGGGGGGAGAGAAGCAGCTCTTTATAAATAGCTCCATTCCTGTTGTATTTGTAAATTCGGTGCTTTTTGTGTCAGTGACATCACCCTCTTCTCCATGGCAACCCCCTCTGATGGCAAAACTGCAGGGCACTGCCAGAGGAACTCAAACCAGCACATGAACAGGTTGAATCGAGATGATTTAATTGAGAAATAGTGCAGGGGCAACAGGAGGGGGTGGGAAACAGCAGCAAGAGGGTTACTGCCAGCTCTGCTGCTGCAGAGAACTGTACCCTGTAATGGCTGTTCCCAAAACTGCCCCATCTCCTCTCTGTACATGTCCCTGCGGGGAGGAGGTGGGTGGAAGGCAGGCAGGCATCTTATTCCCCATCTCCCATGTGTCTGGAGAGCAGCACTACAGGTGACTAAGCAGGAGGAGCATGGCTGACTCACTCCTGAGTTATTTTCTCACTCCTATTCTCTTCCCCCTCCCATCTTTTCTGTTTGTTTTTTAGCTTTCACCCGACAGTTTGCATTTTCCCCCAGGCCCTGATGTGAAAGAATTAGCAGCAGGCTTCCTTGTTACCTAATGTTCACAAAAATGTGCTTGTGGTTATCCACGGGGGAAATGGAAGCCAACTCCAAAAGCGAGAAAAAAGAATTCTCTTGGATAAAACACCTTCATCTTAAACGAGAAAAAAGCATCTCCTTGCGGAATGTTGTTCAGGAAATACTAAAGTAACTGACATGCCAGAAAGCTGTAAATAACTGGCTTCTTTATCAAGATACCGGTGGAAAATACCTTATTGCCTCACTGGCTGCCCTGCTGGTCTTGACTTGATTTCTGAAGCAGCTGCAGTGGGGAAAGCCATTGCACTTGCTGCCTTGACTCCAGCACTTGGGGCTGAGGAGCAGGAACAGAATGGTTCCAGCTGCTTCAATCAGCCTAATAAATCTGTCCTCACTGACGTCCCTATGAAGTCTGAAGCCTTAGAACAGTTCCCCTTCCTTCTGCAGGGTGTCAGGAGATCTGGTGCTGAAATTTAGCCTGCAGAGGTGTCAACCTTGTATTAGAGTTGGTGTTCTTGTGACACGTGCTGGTCTTGTGTGACTTGCCCAGTGCTCCCAGAGAGGGGCATGGCAACGCTCCCCACACTGGGAAGGACCTCTTGGATGGGGTAGCACTGTGCCTGCCACTCGTGGCCTGCTGTTTGTAGGGCCCAGGAGCCTTGAACCACAGACTCTCTGAGCACGAGGCTGTTCCTGCAGCTCCCTCCCCATGGCAGGGTGAAGCCAAGGCTGGGATTTCCAGGCTTGGTTGAGGGGGGGAAACGCACAGAGTCTTTATCTTTACACACCGGAATCTCGATGAGTATGTTCCTCTTGCCTTTTGTGCAAAATGCCGCTCGAGGCACTGTGCCATCCTCTCTGCTGAGCTCACAGCATCACCCACGGCAAGAAAGGTCCCAGAAAACATTGACTCACTGCGTGCCAGCATCCTGCCAGGGGATGTGTCTGCAGTGAGATCTCCTCAGCTGGAGCGAGGCTTTCATGGCACTGCTTGCTGTGAGGCTGTTCTGCCTTCCCTGTGCTGCTGCCGCCACCAGGGCTGGGGGCACCGGGGGCACTGCCAGTGCCGGGCAGGACTGAGCTGCAGCGGGGGCTTTGCATGTGCAGGAGCAGCTTTCTGGAGAAGCTTTCAGATGAAATTGCTGAGGATTTGTGCCTGAAGCAAGGGATGTTTCCCGTGTTTAAGACAAGCAGCAACCTGCAGTTAGAAGGAAGAAGGGGCTGAATTCACTCCAGAAGTATTTCTCCAGGATCTTCTTTTCAAGGTAAACTTGCTCTTGGGGGAGGTAGATGGGGCAACAGGGTTCAGCATTCTGAACTCTAAAACTGAGGTGATTTCTACATTTTTGTTACCTTCCCAAGCTGTAGAACTGAGAAAAATGTCTCTGTCACTCCCTTTCTAGGCTGAAAATTTAAATCAGTCAGTAAGTATTCATTTTCTGAGGTCTGAAGCCATAAGAGAGGAGTGAGGGAGAGTGTTTGTAACATTGCCTTGTGCCTGCCTGTGTTCTCGTGGTGAATAAATGCCTGACTGTGCCTCTAAACCATGTATTTAAATAGCAGAATAATGGGTGTTGGACAACAGCAGGTGAATGAAAGTGAAATTTAATAAATAGACATTAGCTTATGGCTTATTACTTTCAGTTAGTGGTTTAAAACATTTATAGAGTATTTGTTGTCCTGTAGGAGGCAAAATGATGGTTCCTGCCTTGGGAACTTGAACTGGAGGGTTTTTAATTGGCAGGGTTCGAAGAAATGTTGGTGAAAGCCAGAGAAAGGAGATAGGAAAGGTTTTCTAAGCATCTATTTGAATGACACCTGAACAACCAGTTTATTGCTGTTGAAAACTATTTGTGGAGAGACCAGAGGAGAGGTCCTTGTCCCAGCTGCAGGAAAAACCTTATTTAAGGTAGGAAAAAAATACCTTGAATGTACAGAGATGGCTCTGAATAATACTTCGTAACATTTATAAAATATCTGGTGTATCTCCTCCTGCCCAGTATAAACCATAACCTGAAACTCCTCCTGGCTGGGAACCCTCCAGACTGAGAGTTGTGTGCTTAGGTTGTGGGGGATAAATTATGGTCCTTGATGCAAGTCCAGCAGAGGTGCTGGAGCCTTGGAGGAATGCACCTGCTGAGCCTGGAAGTGCAAGGCAGAGTGTCCACATGTTCCCTTTGCATACTAATGGATCTGATGCTTGGATGCAGTTCTATTTTGCTCATGGAAAAGGAATAGTATGTGTGCCCATAAAAACTAATCCACCTTCTGTTTGGGGACTCTTGGAAAAAGCCTTGTCAAGTCTGTGAGGAGTGAAATGAAAATGCTTTCTGGCTGCTGCCTCTCCCTTTCCCCAGGCTGGGGGGGACTGGAGCGGTGCCTGCAGGGAGCTGTGTGCTCTGGAGGGCCGAGGCTGCCTGGGAAGGGCACCTGTGCCGTGTGGAGCCAGGGGCCGTGCCAGGAGGGGCTGTGCCAGGAGGGGCCATGCCCCCAGCCATTGCGGAACCCGGGGCTGGCTCCGCTGCCGGCGCTGGGGCAGCCAACGCGCTTGGAGGCTGTGCCGTGCTTGGATTACACCCGGTGGAAATAGCTGAGGCTGCTCCTGCCAACTTCCCAGGCAGGAGTCATCAGTTCTGCCTCTGTCACTTGGGGAGCATGAATGAATGACTCTTGAAACATTAATGTAGAGCAGCTTCCAAGAATGCTGTGTGCTGAAGTCTGGAATATACTGGGATCTGATTCATGATCCAGGGCCAGCAAAGCCTTTGAAGAGGTGTTTACCCAGTGGGTGGACATGCTGCACTTCAAACTGCCCAAGGAAACCACAACATCAGAGGGCAGGGGGAGTGTGAGCAAAGCCCCAGAGGAGCACGGGAACCCGAGAGGGACAGTAGGAGCCACATGCCATGGGCACTGCAACCTGGGGATCTGGGGAGCTATGGGAGGTGCTGTTGCTCTTGGCAGTGTCAACTGACATCATTTTAGATTGGAATTCTGCATAACCAGTGTTCAGCAACAAATCTTGCACGGGATGGCTCTTTACTTGGGTAAAACCTTGTGTTTTGGCTGATAGGATTTCAAGGGAGAGGGGGGCTTTCTGCATCTCCAGAGAGTGATCAGCAGAAGGAAACAAGTGATACTGCTGAATAATGCAAAGTAGAGCAAGCTAGATAAAGGTGATCCTAATTGAGGAGGAGAGTTGGTATTTAATTAAAACTACTCCTAAAACCCAGGCTCTTAGCAGTAAAATAAATAATAGCAGGACATGAGTATTTCCTCTTGGGGGAATGTCAGAGACAAAATTACACTAATGTAATTATGAGGGGCCTGTGTGCAATTGCTCAGAGGAATAGGAGCAGGGTAGAAGGATTTTTCACTGCTAAGAAGTTCAAATGTGGTTCAAGTCAAAAGGGACTGAAGCCTGTTACAGCACAAGCTGCTTGGGGCTCTTGGGCCGCCTCCGAAGGCTGGGCTGGCTGAGCTCCTGAGCTGGACTTGGCTATCCCAGCACAGAGCTGGAGGTCGAGCTCCTTCTCTGCTGTAGCGAGTGATGGCAAGTTCAGCGTGGCACTTGCAGTCCTGCTGCTCAGTCAGGGTGTTCACAGTGAATTAAAAATAGGTACTTCAGGCCAGACTTGGAACAACTGAGCCATGTGTCATGCATGTGGAGGCAAGAAAGGACATTAAACCATTTCGATCTTCCTTATTTCCCTCCCACTCCTCATTTCTAGCTGTGAAATCATCTCAGAGCTCTGCCTGCATTCCTCAAGCTGTGATGCCCGTTTTGATGAGGTGGTTAAATAGCATAAACTTATTAACCACTCCTGACTAATAGCCAGTGACATAACAGCATTTCTTCTCCGCAGCTGGCTTGCATAATGCTCCATTTCAGTTTGGGTTACCTTTCCATGTCATGCTCTCATTTCTGTGATGTTCATCTGTTTACCAGACATGATTTTGGTGGTGATGGTGGGAAATAGTCCCCAAATGCAAAAAGAACAAGCCCCACAGGTGAGGCCGGATGGGGCTTGGAGCAGCCTGGTCCTGAGCAGTGAGTGCAGCCCCAGCTGAGGCCCTGCAGCAGCATCCCGTGGCCAGGGCCCATGTCCTGCTGCTCTGGTGTGGGGAGGTGAAACACTACGTGAGGGAAAGATGGCTTAGTTGTTAAAATGAAACATGTAATTTTAAACTAGATAGCAAATGTACCCAGCAGCTTCACACAGTGACTGTGAACGGTTCATGTCAACTTGATATCTCTGAGCTTGACTGGTTTTCCCTGGAGAATGGGTTCAGTTGGGCTGTCCGTGGTGTCAGGGCTACCTTAGTGATGCCCTTCTCACCTTCTGACTCTCCTTTCTGCCACATGTTCTGGATACCTTTTTTTCCCCAAAATCATAGAATCATAAAATAGATTGGGTTGGAAAAGACCTCCAAGATCATCAAGTCCAACCCCTGATCCAACTCCAATTACTATATCATGGCACTAAGGGCCACATCCAATCTCTTTTTAAAAACCTCCAGGGATGGTGAATCCATCACCTCTCTGGGCAGGCTGTTCCAATGCTTGATTACCCTCTCTGTAAAGAATTTCTTCCTAACATCTAATCTAAACTTCCCCTGGCAGAGCTTGAGCCCATGTCCCCTTGTCCTGTTGTTGGTTGCCTGGGAGAAGAGACCAACCCCCACCTGGCTGTAACCTCCCTTCAGGTAGTTGAAGAGAGTGATGAGGTCACCTCTAAGCCTTCTCTTCTCCAGACTAAACAACCCCAGCTCCCTCAGCCTCTCCTCATAGGACTTGTGCTCAAGTCCCTTCACCAGCCTGGTTGCTCTTCTCTGGAATGTGTCAGCCTTGGAGTTTTCTTTCAAATTTGTGACTTCTCAAGGCACAGCAGGAGCTGAGGGTCTTTACAGCAGAGCTGGAGAGCTGGGCTTATTAGATGGGGAGAAGAAGTATGAAAGTTTTTCCTTAATCTGAACCGGGAACAGAGGAGTTAATTTGTGTGGTGGCCAGTAGGCTCTGCACAGTTCTTAAAATAACCAAGAACAGGATAATTTGGCTTAAAAAACCATCTGGGTCTTGATTCAGTGCTCATTAAAATTCATAGTAGCCTTATGACTGGCTTGTGGAAGAATTAAGCAGGGTGTTACACTTCATAATGAGTACTTTGGGCCCTGGCCAAGAGAGTACATCACTGCCTATAACAATGCTAGAAATTAACTTCTTTCCTGTAACCTACAGCTCAGAATCAGGATCTTGGGAGCACTGATGGAAGTCAGGAAAAAGCTCTGCTTTCAAGGGATTTTGGATTGCACCCCGAGAACAGCTATTAGGGCTGACTCTGGGAAGAAGTCTCTGGGGAGTGGCCTCTGAGCTGTTCCTGCTGCAGCAGGCTGTCTACTCCGGGCACTCTCACAGGGAATCTGAGGAATCAGAGCTCGGAGTGTGCAGGGAGAGGGGGGCAATCAGACTGCAAACCCCGCTGCTGCTCTGCAATATCTGGGCCATAAAATGAGACATGTGCTGTTTACTTCATCGGAAACTTCAGTGTAATAACCAATGTCACATGTGGTTCAGGTCTTGTGGCACCTCGTCAGCCGTAAGATGCTCCTGTCTGTGACTGCTACTTAGGGAACCCCCTGATTTCTGACCCCTTCTTACAAATAGAGGCTGGTGTTAATAGGCAAGAAAACACCAGTTGTGCCGCTCACTCCCAAACCGGGTGTTTGCCAAGCTCTTTGGGCTCTTGTGTTCTCTTCCAAGTTGTAAATGTGTTCTCCCAGAGCGTGTCCCAACAGCGGCTGAGTGACGAGAGCTGAGCCAGGCACTTCCTTAGGGAACGGAGCCTTGTATTGCTGCAGCATCTGAAGGCACCTTTTTGAAAGGGCTCTTGGAACTCAGGGTCACCTCAATTGTCTGGCTACTCCTGACTGGTGGTCTGGGATCACCGTCAGTGGGATGTGACTGTACCTTCAACAAATGGCAGTCCCAGTCCAAAAAAGGAAATGAAGGAATTTTCCAGATAACTACTCAAGTATTTCTGTAGCAAATCTTTGGGCACAACTCTACCCCAGGCTTTCAGTTTTCATCAAAGTTCTGAAGACCTAAATAAGAAAATGCTTATTCTGAGCATTAACAAGAATTTGTTTTCAAAGGTCACATGTGCAAATGAACTAAGTTAATACTTTTATTGTAAGGTATTTTTTTCTGAATTCATTTACTTGTAAAATTTATTTGGCACTTCAGAGAGCACATGAGCAAGAAATGTGTTTTTGAATTAGTAATTTGAGGAATGATGAAGCAGATGATGAACTGAAGTTCTTCCGATATTTTTACAATGCCATCTTCGGAATCTCTAAATGTGCAGAATGGGAAACATTACATTTTATTTACAGTTTAAATGACTATGTCTTATGTTGCTCCTTTCTTCTGGAATTATTATAGTTCAGAATGTGGAGATTTCCTTTCATGTTTATATAGCTATAAATAGATATGTCTCAGCGGATTATTTTCTGGCGTCACGTGGAAGAGGATTCCAGTTGAGTTGTTCCACCATGGTTCCCCTCTGCCAGCAGGGCCCAGGCTCATTCCCAAGGAAGGACGTTTGCCCTGCCAGGAGCCAGCAGGTCCATGTGCTCAGGAGGGCTGTGGCTGTGCCCAGTGTGGGGTGCCCATCCACTGGAACAGGCATTGCCTGACTTGAGTGCCTGTTTCATCTTTTGTGTTAGGCTGGGATTGAGGCTGGTATAAATTCCAGCCCGAATGAAGGCTGGAGGAGATTGCTGGAGATAAAGAAAATAAGATGCTTCTGTAACCACTGTTAGGAAAGACCAAAAATCACTCTTATGGGAGGTAGAAATGAACTTTTCCTCTCTCCTCTGTTGCAGCAGTTAGAGCACCAGACAAGGTTGTCACAGCTACCATTTTTCTATATTATATCAATAAATCTTTTAGTGGGGATTATAACCATTTAATCCTTTCCAACACCTCCAGAGCACTCACAGTTTGTGGAGCCAAGGGAAACTGAGGGTACAATATTGGGACATGCTGCTTTCAGTGGCAGAACAAGAAGGTCCAGTTCCTGCATGGCAGGTTTGTGGCTGCTGAACTGTAGGCCAGGCTGCTGAGAAAAACAGAGCTTGAAAATAAATAATAGTAATAATAACATCCCCCCCCAGGTTTAACCCTTCACCCATCTCCTTCCCAGTGAGAGGAAAGCAAATGCTTGGTCCAGCCTCAGCAGCTGGAGCAGGTTGAAGTAAGTTTTGAACACTCATCCCCTCAAAGGGGGTTGAGATGCACTTTGGATAGCCATCCCCATGGCAAGAGTCAACCCTTCCCTTCTTCTCTTCCTCAGATTCTATTCCAATAGCTGCCCTGCCCCTACCAGCCTTCCCCCCCAGATAATCTCCCACCCACCACTGTAGGGCAAAGGCCCCTCCTGCCCCCACTGTCCAGGGGGGCTGCTGCAGGCAGGGAATGTGACACCCGTTCCCTGCCATGGCATTAGCAGTGCAGCTTCCTGATTTTCCTGAGGTGGGCTGAATGCCTTCAGCTGCCTAAGGCTGAGTTGTTCCCTGCCTCCACGAGCAAGTGGGATGGGAAACCTGTGCTGCATGGAGCCACGTGCCTGGATTTTGACAAGCATAAGTTCCAACCCTCCAATTATTCTAAGCTCTTGAGAGTTGGGTTTGAACATACCCAGAGGTAGAGGGTAATGACAGCACAGGGTGTTAGACTTGTGCTGCCGTTATTTTGGCCACTAGGAATTGCTGGATTCTGGTTAATTCTGGAGCGATAGCTGACTGACCTAGTTACTGGGGACAGAGGCTGGGTCTGTGCTCCTCTGCTGCCAGCCCGGGATTTCAATCTGCATTTCTATAGCATCCTCAAGGATCGCAGCTTGCTTGGAAAAACAACAGATTAAGCCGCCTCTGTTGTGGGGGAGTTGAGCATTGTCACAGTCATTTTACCAGCGTGCAGAATGACTTTCCCAAGGTGACCTGGGAATCTGAAGGCAACGCTGGCTTTCTGCTGGGCTGCTGCCATTGCAGGACTGATCATCCTGACTTCTGTGGGAAGCAGCCGATGCACCTTTTGTAGAGGGTGGCACAGGCTTGTCCGGTGGAGCATGACGTTAATTCTGTTATAACCAAATGAGTGTGTGCAATTTTTGCAAGTAAAAGATCTGGAAGAAGTGTGAGGTGGCTGTGATCCAAGCTGTATTGATTTTATCTGCAGGGAATGTCTACCAAGCCACAGGAATTTAACCGGTAGCAAAATAGCCTGTGCTGTGTTCAGGTGATCTTGAGCTTTAGCTTCAACTTCTCACCAGAGTGGGAGTTGAAATTTTTAAAGTCTGCTGTTTTCTTACTCTTTTAAGCTTAACCTGCTTTCCTTATTTAATGGAGAGGGTGGTAAGGCATTGGAAGGGGCTGGAGGTGGTGGAGTCCCCAGCCCTGGAGGTGTGCAAGGAACGGCTGGACATGGCACCCAGTGCTCTGGGCTGAATGACAAGGTGGTGCTAGGTCAAAGGTTGGACTCCATGATCTTGGAGGTCTTCTCTAACCTTGAGGATTCTGTGATTCTTGCCTCTGGTGTTCTCAGTTTGGCAGAATTTCCGTGCTGGCTGTGCTTTGTTCCACCATTGGATTTGCCTGGCTCAGGAGAACTGGCTGTAGCCCAAGGAGAGCCTGAAGCAGCCAAAATTTCCTTTTTCCATGTGATCCAGGCTGGTTGTGCTTGGAATGTGCATATGGTGAAGAGGGACTCCAAACTCCCCACTGCCCTGGCAGATTTGAGTATGCTCTGGCTAAACCAACTTCCAGCTCTTCAGGTCTGGTGCATTTGTGTTTTGTTTGGAACTGGAAAAAAATGCCACCTGGTTTAGACTGTAAACCTTGGAGAGTTTACAAGCACACGGGCTGAGCTCGTGTGGTGGGAGTGCCGGGAGTGCCGGAAGGACATTGTCCTGCTGGGATCTCTGGACACTCCCTGGACAAGGGCAGCAATGCAGAGTGAGCAGGAGGATAACCCCAGGCTGGGCCATGCAGGCAGCTCTCCTGGCACCTCCTGCCCCCCTCTGAACCGAGAGCCTCGGGGGGAGGTGGCTGAGCTGCAAGATCTCAGTTAAAGCGAAACTGCCTCTGGATTGCTCCCTCCTTATCTCCAGCCCTGGCTAATGTCATGTGGTGATTATGAGACTCCCAGACTTGATTCCTATCTCTGGCTTCCTCCCACTACTTGGTGCTGATGTGTGAATTTGCAACACAGCTCTTTTCCTAGTGACCCCTCTGGCCCCATCCTTGGTGTATTTTGTTCACTTTCCTGACCAGCTTACTCTGGATTTGCAGGGCCATGAAAGAGAGGAGGGAAGGGGCTCTGTGTGGAAGAGCATTTGCGCCTCCTGTCAAATCCCTGAGCGGGGTAGAGCGCAGCTGGAAGGTCTGGCTCTGTGGGTGGAATTGCTGTAGTTCTTATTGGGACTTCCTGAATGTATCAGATCTCCTGTTCCTTGGTGTTAGGCTTCTCCTGGAAGCTTTGTTAAATAAAAATAAATTTTCCTTAGCAGTTTTGCCATTCCCACAGGCCCCAGACAGAAAGAGATGGTACATGGTAGAGTTGGCCTGGATGTTTCTGCCTTTTAATTTTGAAGTTTGGAAGTGCCCAGTCTTGCCTGTTGGAATAGGAAAACATTGAATAGTGGTTTTTTACTCACCCAAGTGTGTTCTGTAGAGATGGAGAGGGATTCAATGGAACCTGTTGCAGCAGTGCAGGACGTGAGGTCCTGGAGCTCTCCCGGCGCAGTGACGTGACTGGGCAGGGTGAGGAGCCAGCTGAGATCAGCACTTGGGATCTGAAACTGGCTTTGCTTTGTGTCTGGGGAGGGGACAGGGAGCACGGAAGGGCCTATGCTGGCAGATAAATGAGGCAGGCTTCAATGCAAGCCTTTAGTCAGCGTAGCCTGCAGCACAAGTGCTGCCAGGCCTGGAGGAGCAGCACAGAGCAGCTGGAGGAGGAGTGGGGTGTGGAGGCCTGTGTTTATAGACATGGACCAGTGTAATTATTTCCATTGTCTTGTGCAATTCTCTAGGTAAGAAGGGAGCAGTGGGCAGGCAAGGAGCAGTGAAATGTGTAATAAAGGAACAGTTGCTAAAGGGGAAAATTAGAGGTGCGTCGCTTTTACTGGGAAACTTTTTTTCAAAGTGTGTAGGACTGCTGGGACCGGAGTTGTGAATAGAAAGACTAGAGAGTGTCCTAATTTTTCATTAAGACTGTAGGCAGCAGAGGTTCACACCGACTCAGGGCTGCCTTGGTTTCATCTAAGCTTGTGTCTTGACAAGTAAAATCAGGCTCTTCCATTTATAAAGAACTTCTCTTGTTCTAGAGGACTGTCTCAGCACATAACCCAGGAAATAGAATCCTCATGCAAATCTGGAGCCAGCTCCAAGCCTGGGTGACTCCTTGTAGACTGGAAATGCCATTTGTGGCGTTCCCAACGCCCTGGTGCTGGGGGTGACTCCTTTGTGCCTGGCACAGCAGCAAAGCCCTGGTGCACAGATGACAGGGACAGTTTGCACTCCCTGTGGCGTTCCCTCCACACCTCCCGGGATCACCTCAGCTTCCTCCCCTCTGATCCTCTGCCGTGGAGTTCCTTCCAGCCTTTTGGGAAAGAATGCTGTCCCCTCTGGGGGGGAGGCATTCTTTACTATTCTTTACTATTAACATGAACTTTCATTTTTTGATTACATCTGGGTACAGGGCCTGCCCTGGAGGAGAGACAAGCTAATCCCCAGACAGAAAGGAACCTGGCTAAGTATTTCCTGTATCCTAGGGAGGGAGCAGGCAGGAAACCTGGGTCTATGTGGCAGGCTGTGGCAGGCAGGGACCTGCAGTGAAACAGCCAAGTGGTGACTGCACGCTCAGGAAGGAGCCTTCCATAGCTTAGCTGGCAGGTCTGCAAATGTGGATTAGGAACCTCAGACCATCAGCTCCACTGCCAAGATTTCCTTTAGGTTCTCTCTATGAACCCCAGTTCTTTACTCCATTATAGTCCCCTAGAGCTGGTGAATCCCAACTACTTCTGTGACCCCGGTTGTTGTACAAACATACTGCGGCCTTTTGAGGTGGGATGAGGAGGTAAGAGGGGAAATGGGACTGAGGGAACAAGGCTAAAAGGTCACTGGGCTGGCCCATCTCTGCTGGACAAGCCACTCCCAGCAATAATGATGGCAGCCTAATGATTGTACCATGACAGTTATTTATTTTAAGGGCAGTTCAAAAACCAAACAAATAACACCCTCCCCCCCCCAAAAAAAAAAAACAAACACACAAAAGAAACAACCCCCTAAAAAGTCATGGGGGTGGATTTTTATGGCTTTTATCTCTGGTCTTTGGACCTAAAAACACCTGAGGGTTAAACCAGGATTGTTAGTGGTTTGGAAAGGCCAAGAATCCTCTTGATTTGCAGTGGAGCAAAAGCAGCTGATGGGGTTGCTGACAGGAACTCTGACCTCTCCTGGGCTGTAATCCTCAAAGCGTCCTCTGCCTCGTTCACCTGCGCGTCCCACGCTGCTGGTGGTGGAGCTGGTGTCCTGCTGGGCACGAGTCATTCAGGAGAGTATTTCCAGGAGTCAGGAAACCCAGAGGCACGGCACAGGCAGCACAGCGGGATGGGAGGGCGATCCCAGACTCCAGAGCCGGCAGCACTGACTCACTCACGGTAGGACAGGGCAAAAGGAAAAGCACCAGGTCATGTGCTGCTCATCTGCAATGCAAATCAATGGGGTGAATTCTTCTCCAGCCAGCCACAGAGCCAGCAATCCGAGCTTTCCTGCCGGGAACAGCAAGGGATTGGTGGCAGGTCCTGAAACACAGGGCGAGATGGCGGGTTCTTTAGGAGCTGTAGCAGCTCCCGGCCCCGAGGCTGTGGAGCCGAGAGGGAAGAGCCGAGGAGCGGAGCTTTAATAACTCACAGTGGAGTTGGGCAGAGGGAATGGGAAAGATCTCCCCAAGGTTCTTGCCCAAGACCCAGCACACCTCGGTGCCCAGGTGTGACTCTGAGCTCGTTCTCTCTCATCTCCTCTAGGGACCAAGAAAGAAGACAGTGAGGAGAAGGTGAGATGGTCCCAGGAGGCTCTGCTTTCGGCATATGTCGTTTTCTGAGGCTTCTCTGTGCCGAGTGCTTCTGTGTCCCATCTGCTACCACACCCTGAAATCAAACTCGGCAGCTTAGGTGCACCAGGCACTGTACAAACATGTCAGACTTGCCTCCACCCCTTTTTCTACTCCCGCTTTCTCCTGCCGTCTTTCCCTCTCAAGTTTATCGGCGTGTCAGCGGATTCGGGTGGCGGAGCATTCCCACCTCACCTCTGGGCACAGAGCAATGAGGAGTCAGGGGTAAGTGCCCTCCCGAAGATTTGGGGATGGACGTTGACTTGCTTGCTTGCTTTAAAGCCATAATAGCCATCCTAATGGCCGCTGTTGCGTGGGATTTGTGCCCTGTGTTTACAGAGGACTGGGTTTGTCAGTTTGAACTAATGTCTCCACTCCCCAGTGGCTCTGCTGCCTTGGCTTAACCCCTTCCCTTCGGAGCTGAGCCGTGCCAAGGATCGGTGTAACGATCCCACGTGTGTCGGCAGTGCCAGCCTGGGGCCAAGGGAGAGCAGGAATAGTTCGAGGGGTCATACAGTTTTTTCTCTCAAGGGATGGTTCTGGATGGGAAGAAAAACTGGGAGCTGGATTCCTTCGGGAAGGAGTTTACTTCATCTTTGCTCCTACAGCCCAGCAACACTGTCCTCCAATCGGCTTTGTTGCATGACAGTGGGAGAGTTTGCCTCCAGACCCTTCTTGCTCCTCCGCCTTGGAATTGTCCACTACCAGCATTGTTGCAGCAGGACTGCCAGTAAGATCTTGTGTTTTTAGCTTCCCAGGGTTTTTGAGGTGGGACAAGGTGTGGGGCTGTGGTTTTTGGGGTCCAGTGATTCACCTGACACTCAAGAAGATGGGGTATGCAGCAGGGAAAATGCCTGGTTGAACCTGAGAAGGGTAATGCTTTTAGAACCTTGGGATGAAGAAGGGGTTAAGAATTGCTCTGGATGATGAGAGAGCAGACAGCATGTCAGGAACATGCAGCTCGTTTTCTTTACGGGAGACAGAGCAACGTCTGCTCTGAAGTCTGTGGTATCTGCGAGGACCCTCAGTGCACCTTACAGAGAGGTCCAGTTAAAGCCTCCTGTGTGCACTGCCAACCTCGGGCTGTTGTGCTGGCCAGGATCCTTTCTGCACTCCTGCTGAAGCCACGCTGTAGTACTCGTGTGGGGTTGGGTGTGAGTGTGTTTTGGCTGGCTGGAAGCTGGGTAATCTCCTCCTATTTAAGTTACAATCTACGATTCTATTGGGCATTTGTGCTTAATTGTTTTTGTCAGGTGGTAACCAACTATACAGCCAAGTATTTGCAGTGACAGAAACCAGTCCTGTCCATTAATCTTTGCTTTCTTCTTTGCCAGGACATTAGTGCTTTAATGTATTTGGGGACAGAGCACTGAAAAACAGAAGAGAAACTTGTGGTGAGTGCAAGCTGTTGGGTGAGGCTGGGGGATGTATGTAGAGCAAGAGACATTTGCTGAGTCTTCCTCTGCATTTCTGAGTCCTATGCTTGGGTAAAACCTGAGTTTTACACAGCTGCTGGGGAAGGGAACCTGCTGCCTGACTCTCCCTCCAGCCCTGTCCCACTGGAAAGTCTCATTCCTGGAGTGTGAGGAAGCTGTTTATTGATGTTGATATTCTGTGCTGCCTTGGTATGTACGTGGTGTGTGCTGTGGGAGCAATGGTTTTTGTACCCAGTAGCAAAGCTGACCAAACAGTGGCCAAAGCAGATAGCTGGCTGGATTAGTAACTGTGCTCCCAGATGGAAAGCCTGCTCCTGCACAGGGGTTTTTTCTCTCTAGATGGCTGTGAGCGTGGATGTACCTGGGGAGGACACTCCGGGTCCTGCTGCTTGCAAAAGTGAGAAACATAACTCTTGTTTGGTCACAAAATGGTTTTCTTTCCCAAGGAGAATGAAATTAATTATGGAGAATTCCTTAAAAGTTTGGCTGTCCTGCCTCCAATGAGGAAAAAAGAGCTCTTTTTAACCTACTTCCCTAATGTGCTTAGGGAAATTCACAGGGAGAGAAAAGAGCTAAATGCTTGTGCAAATTGCTTTAAAGAAAACTGGTTAAAACAGCTTGGACCATCTTAGCCCAACTGCAAGTGAAAGCTCAGCCGGGCTCTGAGCTGGGGATGGTGCTCAAGTTCCATCCCGTGGGGAGCAGCACAGGAGTCCTGTACCTGGGCAGGACGTGAGTGTGGTACCGACCCGGCCCCTGCCCCAGTCCCCTGCCTTTGAGTTATGACTGCACAGACTCACTGCAGTGGAGGACACTTGGATGTTTTTAGGGAATTTCTCAATATGGTTTAAAGTTGCAGGATTACCCGGTAGCTTGAGGACTAATGCACTGAGATGGGGTCATTAGTGACAGTACTGTCGTTCTGAGATTGATCTTCCATTCGGCTGCAAAAGACAGCGAGGGGGATGGAGGGTGCACAAAGACTGAAAGCTGAACTCTATTTCCCTCAGAAATACCTCAGAAAATTACATTTTCCCCAGGGCTAAGCCATTTAACTGGTAGTGTTAGTAAATGGTTTATTTTGTAATTAATTGATGAACAGAGTATAGCTGCAGCCAATACCAGTTATTTGTGTTGTGTTCCGAGGGCACCTCAGGTTCTAACCTGGTTTTTACTGAGGCTGTGTGAGCACTCATACTCGTGGCAGGTCTGCCCTTTGCAAACAGAGCAGGAGAACCGATATTCCCTGGGAGAAGACTTGTCTGTAACGATTTGTTTCCATCTCCGTGTTGGCAGCAGTGAGCAGGAAGGCGCTGAGAGTCAGCCAGGTTGAGGGGTCTGTCTCCTCTGTGTTTTGGGGCACACTGTGTGGGCTGCAGTTTTCCCATAGTTATGCTGTGGGGATAACACAGGCAAACTGCCTTGCAGGCTGCTGACAGCAATTAAACATATTTGTATCTCACTTTGGGAGAACATGATGAGCATAAACAGGGACTAAGATGGTTTGGTGTTGGTTGGGATGAAATTTAACAATTTAACTCTTGCATCTCTATATTGGGTGACTGGGACATGGCTGGAGTGTCTCTGCCAGCCCCTGGCTGTGCTGCTGGAGCGAGCATTGTGAGCCAGGACTGAGCACCAGTGCCCCTGCGGGGGCAGGCCTGCCTGGGAGAACTCAGCCCTGCTGGGTGTATGACTGTCCCTGCCCAGTAAGATGTGAGCCGTGCCCACGGGCAGCACAGGGCTGCAGTTCCTGCCGTCACCCCTCGTGCCAGGGGCAGCTGGCCCTGCGTGGGTGCGGGCCCGGCGCTGGGCTGGAGCCGCGGTGCCAGGGCCATGGTGTGGCATGTTCCCAGGCACAGCCAGCGCCTTGGCTCCTTCCCTGCCATGTGACCCCGCCTGCCAGATGTGGCCCCTGCGCTTGTCCCAGCGTAACCTCTTGTCTGGCAGAGATGCTGTCGCTCTTCATGCGGATTTCTGGAGACAGAACCTTAAATGTTCTTACTCTAATCTCGGTAGTATTTTTATGCTGATTTTGAATGGATCTGTCACACGAGACAGTGGAAACTGAAGCCCTGAATCCTTCAAGCCCTTTCTTGAAGCTCTTTGGTGTTTTGCATGAACAGCAGAATATAGCCACTTGTTTTTAACCCTGATGCATCTTCTGTGGCAAAATAATGTCATTAAATGCCTGTGGAACAAAGCAGTTGCTCTTGGGACAGGGACCAGTGAGGTGTGCAGGTGTGAGGCACTGTGTGGTTTGGTACAGTCAGAGCAAGACACAGCCCACATTAAGTGGGGAAAAAGGGTCATAGTTGGTGTCATAGCTTTGGGCTCAGCCCAGTGACCTGCAGCACACAGCTTTGGGCTCAGCCCAGGGACCTGCAGCACACAGCTTTGGGCTCAGCCCAGGGACCTGCAGCACACAGCTTTGGGCTCAGCCCAGGGACCTGCAGCACGTGTCCTGCTGGCTCTGGGTGGACATGAGTTGCCACTTCCTGTGGTGCTGCAGTGGGGTTTGGTGGCTGTACCCTCTCACACACCAAACCCAGGGGGAAAGGCTGCTCTTACAGTGAAGGCCCTGGACTGCAGCTGAGGTTTGGGTGTGGTTTCTGTCTGTGCTGCTGGGCTCTGTCACAGTGTCTGGACCTACATGCTGGTGTGAAGATCAAACCTGTGGTCAGAGTGTCTTGGCTGCCGCTGGGGCCGTGCACCTGTGTCTCCTCTCTGTAGCCAGGGTGTGTTGGGCCTGGGTCTGGCCTTGACAGAAAGTTAAAAAGTGGCCAGGAGACATACCTGGGAGCTCTTTCAGATTTGCTGTTCTAGACATAGCTGGGAAGAAACCCAGCTAGTAATTTTTTTTCTGTCTCGTCTGCAAATGAGGATAATAATTCCTTTTCCTCACCTTTGGTCTGTTTAGATGAGACTTCTGGAGGGTGGGGCCTGACTTCAGAGACTGGCCCGATGGAACAGTGACTTCAGCTGGGATTCCTAGGGGCCTGTAAATAGGGGAAAACTTCATGGGACATGCCAGCACTGGTTTTGCAGAGTTCAAGAGGTCTTTTCTTTGCAAGTGCTTTGATAGGTCCCAGAATGAATTTGGTGTAGTATAGCTAAAACACACCTAAAAATACGTCACCCAGCAGCATCCAAAACAAGCTGAGCAAACAGGCATTCACTGGCTTTTAGGTTCTACCCTAATTTATGAGCAAGGAAATGGAGCAGGGGAGGAAGAGGCAGCACTGCAGCCTTCAGACCCCGCTCAGTGGAGGCATGGCAAAAAATCTCCAACAGTTGAGTTGTTCTTCTCATTTGGCAGGAATAAACCCATCAATGTAACCAATATGTCTCTCCCTAAGCTTATTTCTAATGTAATATTAATCTGTGCTCTCATATGTGTGTTTGGGCAGGATTTAGAGCATTACATCAGTTTGCTGTGCTGCTGCTTCGCTCCGACACGCAGCTTTGCCATGGGGGGCTGGGGAGGGAGAAGAGTGCAAGGAAAGGACTTGGAACAGGGGAAGGGATGCACAGTAAGTAAATAGCCACTCTCCCTTAGGAGGAAAAAAAAGTGCCTCAACCAGTATTTCTAAAACTAGAATTGCAGCCAACTGAGAAAGGTGTCGTGGTGTCAGAGCTGTGCTCTCAGATCCCATTTCAGATTTTGGACCATTTTGTTTTCCCCTGACCCTTGTTGCCACTCCTTGCTGAGTGAAGTCACATTTGGGTTTGTGAGCTCCTCAGGGACCTAACCTGTCATGTTTGCAAACTGCGGTGAATGTTGATGGCCTGTTATAAATAAAAAGGATGTGGGAAAGCTCAGGAAGGCAACCAGGAGGATTGTAGGTCTGGGCTGTGCTCCCTGTGTGCACCCTCCCACCCCCTCGGTGTGAACACACGTGTGTGCATGTGCCACGCATGGCTGATGGCCTGGTTAACCTGGAGCCATTCCCAGGGCAGCACATGCCACTGACCTGCGGAGCAGAGCATGGAAATGGGCTTTTCCTTTTCATTGGCGGGCTCTCTGCGAGCTTCATCTTCCCACTGCAAACTCCATCTGCATATTGCAGTTCCTCCGGTCCTGTAGGAAGAGTTCTCCTCCTCTGCCTCTCCTCTCGGAGCTGGCCAGAGCAGTTTGGCGGATGAGCTGCGGGAGGACTTGGAAATGATGGGACTGGCGTTGCCGAGCCCGGGGCCGGAGCATTCCCTCCGGTCGGGGCGGGAGGAACGTAAGGAGCCGTGTCCAGACCCGCGGTAGCCGAGGGTGAGGAGCCGAGCAGTGAGTTCGGCGCTGCAGCGGGGAGGGAAGGGAATGCTTATTTGGATCGGGGAGCTGCCCGAGTGAGGCTGAACGAGCTCCGCGCTGCCCTGCTATCATCAAGTGCCTGTGCGAGGGAGAGCCTGCATCCTGAGAGCGTGGGGCTGGCCGGGAGCAGGGGGAGGCAGGTCGGGTGAAGTGCCAGTGCCTGCTGCCGCCTTTGTCTGGGCGTTGGAAGGAGCCATTTCTCATAACATTCAGCTACTTGTTTTTATCAGTGGGGTTGGTTCGTTTCTGTGCCCTGCTCTTCGGCTTGCCTGGCTCCCACCCATTCCTCTCCTTCCCAACTCTCATTCCCTCTCCATCCTTAATCTTCCCACCCCTTCCTCTCATCTGAGCCTGACCCTTCTCTCTTCTTGCCCCTCCTTCCCAGCCGATCCCTCCCCCCTGCTCTGGATCCGCTGGCTGTGGGATTTTTTTTTCCCGTGCTCACTGGCAGATGTGACAGCTTTGGGAACTGTATCATCCAGGAACAGCTATATCTGGAGTTGAAAAACCTAACGTGGTTTCCCAGGCAGCAGGAATGGATCGCTGAGAGAATTTCAATCTCCGACTGCTTTTGTCTTGTGGTAGTGACTTTTATTATTTATGTTTGTGACATTTCTTACAGTACAGTTGTCAGCACTGAATGAAAGACTAAAGTCTAGTAGATTATTATAAAATCAGTGTCACAGTATTTGTGTTGTTATGTTAAAGGGATGCTGTCTACGTTTAAATACAGGTTTGGCTTGATTTACAAAATCTTATATGCATAAAATGTTCTTGTGAATTTCTTACTGACTGAGAAAAGGCCTGTTTTTATGTATTTTATTTAAACATTCTTTAGCTGGGTATTGGAAATAAAAATAAATAGCTCTTGCATGAAAACCACAAAGTGAAAGGAGGCTGGTTAAATACAGAGCTCCTCAATGAAATGCAAAACCTACCCAGATTATTACAATCCATATTTCAAATAACTATTTTTAGTGTATGGATTTCATTTGCTCTTAATGCAGTTTACCTTTAAACCACCTGTCTGATCTCTTTCTAATCAGATGTAAAGCAAATGCCACTGGGTGCCCAGGGGTGTGTTGTGTGTGGAGCTGATTACATTGTGTTGTTTTTGAGATGTCTATTAGAAGCCAATAAGGGACTTGCAGGCCATGTCAGCCAGTCACCCAGAACCGACCAGGAACTCTGGAGGTGCTGCTTGCAGGGTCTGGGGGGGCTTTGGGCTCTGGGATGGCAGGGCAGGGGCTGAGTGACAACTGTGGGGATTTATGGCACTGTACAAATGCAGGGTTTGTGCCTATGCAGGCTGAGATGCTGACAGAGCCACTGTTCTGGTTGGGGCCAAAAAAGGCTTTAAAAATTTGCATTTTGAAGCAGTTCAGCCTGAATCACTCTCCTTGTGGGGAAATGCCTGACATGTTCAGAAAACCATTGATGCTACAAGTGCTAATGATTGTGGCATTTGGAACACCCCATTTTACAGGACTCTTTGCCACCTGAAGCAGTTAAAGAGCAAACTTGGAAGAGACTGTGCTATGCCCTGGGTTTCTTTTCATAATGAAGCTGTGAGAGAAGGAGCAGGAGAAGGAAAAGGGCTGGTTGAAATATCTCTGTGTCTGGAAATAGCCCTGAGCTGGTGGATCAAGGAGCGGTCATGACTTATGTGTGTTACAGGTTCAGAACTGAACCACTCGCAGTAACACTACAGAGATACTCCCTGCTCTCCTTGGAGGCTGGGCAGCTCCTCAGCAGCTCCAGCTGTTGGTTTGAGCAGTACTAACACCGTGAGCATCTTTCCTTTCTGGGATTGACTGCACTTTTCCTTAAAGAATTGCCCTCTGACCTCAGTCTTGATTCTTAGTTAATAAGTAGCACCAAAGGAGTCTGAGATGAATCACTGTTTGAGGAGCTGCAATCCAGACCTGGAGCACAGACCCCCTTCCCATTAGCTCTGCACTGAGATGGATTTGTGTTTTCATTGGAGCTTGTTCTAAGCAGAGATTATTCTGGCTGTGAAACCTCTTCCAAGCAGAACAGTTGCTTCCAGTCTGTCTTGTGGGTTTTTTTCTAGTTTCCTAACCTTTTGTTTTCTTTTTCAGCTGTCAGGTATCTGTAGTGGACTTCTGGCTGCAGTGTTACAGTGGCCAGTGTCAGTGTGAGGAGTAGGTTTCACCAGGGGTGGGTGGCATGACTGGGGTGTTAGATGGAGTAAAGGTCCTTCTGTGCCATACAAACACTTCCCACCCCTGTGGCTGCAGGAGCCAGAGTGGATTGGATGTCAGGACCTCTGTCTAGCACCAGGAATCAGTCATTGTTCAAATGGTGGCTGCCCTTTGCTCCCTAAACAAGTTTAGCATGGGACAACCTGGGAAATGTTTGCCCTAGATTTCCCAGTGATGTGCTGATTTTGGAGGTGGGTGTCCTCTAGAAGTGTGTTCTTGTCTCCACTGCAGGAGGTTATCTCTCTGTGGTCTGTGTCTCTGACCCTTGCAAATATTTGTTCAGCACAAATGGCTGGAGGCTGAGGTCCTGTGCAGGGGAGGGGTGACCTGTTGCAAAGTTGAAGTGGCAAAAATGCTCTGCCTGATGTCAAGGAAGAGGAGCCATTCACTGTGGAAGCAGTGTTAGTGAGAGGCAAATGCCAGCATTCAAGTTGTCAGTGGAAAGGGAAGGGCATATAAACAATTTAATTTTTTTACTAGTGGATTTTAATTGCTTTAATAAAGCAGTGGAGCTTTTTCCCAAACCAGTCAATGGAATCGTGGAACATTTCAGGGGAGAGGTTGTGTCCATCCCTTTCAATCCTCCACCTTTCCCACCTCCTGCACACAGAGCTCCAGTTCTTCCTTTTCCTTCATATCTTCCCAATTTCAGAGAGACCTGATCTCTTAGCTTTCTATTTATCTAACTACCTTTTTTTTTGGCTATAAAATCTAGATTTTGAATTGATTTTAATCAAAATAGATTTTGAATGTCTCCTGTTTTGGGGAATATTTCAGTGTTAGCTGCTTCTGGCTTGTTGCACTTACACTGGCTGTTCACACAAGCTGTCTCTCTCAGCCCTCAAGGGAAGGAGCCTTAGTTTTTAATTTTAGCTTCTTCAGCTACCTGCTGACAGAGTTTCATTTCCACCTCCCACCTTCTCTTTCCCTCACGGGCCCTCTAAGCAAGAAAAACTGAGATCCAAAGTCGGTGCTGGGCAGATCTTCCTTTGGCAACAGCTCTGTTGACGTTAAATTGGAACCAAGTGGATATTAATTACTTGCAGTAACCAGTGAGAAGCCAACCTGAGCCTTGTCCATAACCACCTTTCACTGTAGGCTTGTAGTGGCATCCACACTCCCACTGGCTGGACTCCAGAGCCATTGAACCTAGGTACGAGCCTGTAAGATATAAATTCGCATCTCTAACATATTTTGGAGTGTTTATATCAGGTAATGTGAATTTGTAGAAATGAAGTCAGTCAGTAGAAATCCCAGCTCAGCCATGGTGGTCTTGGGCAAGTGTTTGCTGTGTTGGTGCCTGTGCTTCCTCATGTGATTGTCAAGTGCTTTCCCCCAGAGAAAGCTCTTGGTGCAGCGTGCCGAGCTGGCCCAAGTTGGAGGGTGGTTGTGCTGGCCGGGCACTGCAGGCACAGCCACCACCGACGGCGCTGCCTCCCCCTGCAGGCGTCATGTTCCGCAAGAAGAAGAAGAAACGCCCGGAGATCTCGGCTCCGCAGAACTTCGAGCACCGTGTCCACACCTCGTTTGACCCAAAGGAGGGCAAGTTTGTGGGCCTGCCCCCCCAATGGCAGAACATTCTGGACACGCTGAGGCGCCCCAAGCCAGTGGTGGATCCTTCGAGGATCACGAGGATGCAGCTCCAGCCCATGAAGGTAAGAGAGGGAGGCGGCTCCTCGCTCTTGCAGCGTCCCATTGCCCAGAAACGGGGCTGGGGGTGGCATCTGTGTGGGACTGAGGGGAGAGCAGGGGCTGGGCTTTGATAGAACCTTCATGAGCAATAAGGACTGCAGTAGTGCCACTGTTGGCTGCCTGTCACTGTGCCAGGGACCTGGAAAGCTCTCGTGGGGCTGACAGAAGCCAGGACGTGCTCAGCTGCTGTACAGGGAAGGGAGGAGGAGACTTTGGGGACAGACCTGTTTTAGCAGGTTTGTCATTCTCGTGGATGAGCAAATCAGGCTGGTGATGAAGGTGCCAGGGAAGCTTGAGTAGGAGAGAGTGGGGTACACTGGCTTGCTGTTCATGGACAAGTGAGGACAGCAAGGACTAAAGGAGCGTTTGGGCCAAAAGGGTTCATAAAGCACCATTTCGATGGAAAGTAGGACACATTAAACAGGAGCATGTCCTTAGAGCAAGTCCTTCAGTAAGGAGAAACAGGTGATTCTGGTGGATGGGTGGCTTCACTTGGCTGCTGGTACTGGCTTTGGAGGCTGTGTAAGTGACAGCAGGAACCTGCTGTTGGAAAAGGAAATGAAAGATGAGGACAGAATTATTGTATTTAAAAGTCTTGGGAGCTTGTGGGAGGTTTTTGTTCTCTGTTAAAAAAAAAAAAAAAGTTACAGGGGCCTAAAAGCTGAAAGGTGAGTTGTAAAATAGAGATGTTGTTACTTGGGTTTTAGGAGGGATATAAAAAAGAGTAGGCCATCTGATGAATATATTTAGCTTTTTGTGTATAGGTGTTAAAAACATGGGGACTAAATGGGACTATATTTGGTATAATGTAAGTTTTATACATAATCAGACCTGCAGTTGAAATGGCACATCATATTGGAGCAGAATGCTGATTTGTAAAGGAAAGACTTGCTCAGGAAGAACAGGTGAAAGAAAAAGGCAGGAGGGATTGCCTGGTGTACTGAATGTGCTTTGAGGTTCAAAATATAGTAGGGGATAGGAGCACAGTCCAGAGCAGAGATGAAATGTGTAATAAGAGACCAACTTGGTCAGATCAGGAGCTCTTTAATGAGCTTAAACTGCAGGAGGATTGCTCAGAAGGGTGGAAACTAGGTCAAGTTATAAAGGGCAAAGAGAAAAGAAATTTATGTAGGAACAAAACTGGAAGGCCAAGGCATGAAAAGAGATGTTATTCTCAAAGAACATAAAGGGCACTAAGGAGACATCATATGTGCACTGAGGAGAAGGAGGATGAAGGAAAGAATGTGCTCACTGCTGATCTTGGAAGAAAGTTAATAACAGATGACACCGGGAATTCTTAAGTGTTTAATGATTTTTCTGCAGCCTTTATTGAGTGTGTTTAGTGAGCTGACACAATTAGAACGAGCATGAAGGCATGGGAATGCAAGCTGGAATAAGAAAAGAACGTGAACAGAAATGAGTCTTGGTTAAGAAGTTGCATATTTTCAAGTCAGCTGGGCCTAGTGAGATTCAAGGAATTGCAGATCAGTCAGAATAATTTCTATTCCCAGAAAGAGGGTGGAACAAATAAGCAAGTAATCTATTTGCAGCCACTTCCAAGGAGATAGCAGGGTAATAGCTGGCAGCCAGTGTGGATTTATCAAGAACAAATCACGTTAAGCAACCCAATTTCCATCAATCCCAGGGTGTGGGGCCGTGGGTCAGGGGGAAATGACAACACTCTCCTGTAGCTTGACTTGAGTGAGGCTTCTGACACTGCACCGGTGGCATTTCCACAGCAAACCGAGCCATTTTATCGAGTATTAGGCAAAGGATACTCCAAAAATAGTGTGAGACATCACTGTCAAAACAGGAATGTGCATGAAGAGATTCCCGGGAGTTTGCCCAGAGCCTAATGCTGGTTGGTACTTTCATGTGTGACTTATTAAAGCTGAGCATGGCAAAAGCTGAAAGGAGGTGCAAAGCCTTTAGAGAACAAGGACAGAATACCCAACAGGCTTTAAGAACTAGAGGAGAATCTTAAACTAACACTGTTTTTTTCCCCAGTAAGTCCAAGTGCAAATACTCTCTGAGACTGCATCACGTAGTTGAGTATTTCGGGTAAACTCCATTTGAATTAATTCCTGTTCAATTATACCAATCAATAAGATTTTTTTAAAGTGCTAATTGGCCAAGCCCTTATACTAGTCCTGGATTCAGCTGTCAGAGTTGTTCCTTTTTGGTGTGTAGCTTATAAAAAGGGCCTTTTCTTGTTAAAGTAAATTCTGCTCAGTAAGGCATGATCTGTGTAAGAGCACTCCAGATAGATTTGGCTCAAATTTAGATGTTTCTTCATTAATTTGATGCAGTCTTTATAGCAGCAAAGCAAGGCCAAGTCCCATCTTCTCTGTCCACAGGGGGTAGGACTGTCTTAATGGGAGTGACCTGAGTCTAATTTTAGGGAGTTTCTAAATAGGAGATGAGCACTGAAATGGATTTTCCAGAGAGCCCACAGCGTGTTCTTGGAGACTTCTTATTTAGTGAACACACAAGTCTCTCTGGAATGACTTTTGTCCATTTGGGTCCAACAAGTCCATGTCCCCAGCACGTTGTTGCGTGGCTGTGGCCGGGCCGTGGAGGAATGTTTGTGTGCTGAGGGAGCAGAGTGAAGACCAGAATTTCCAGCTGCAGCTGGTATGTGTGCCATGGAATGAGTGGGGCTGTCCTTCCTTCACCTTGTTTGACTGAAATGTTGTGTTGTGCCTTTCATTCTCAGACGCTGAGCAAACCAGGCGCTCGTTGGAGCGTGGTGGTGGCGTTCTGCTGAAATTACTGGAGCTGCTGTGTTGCACCAGCTAAATATTAGGCTTGGTGTAATTAATACAGCATGTTTAGAAGATCCCTGGAGCTCAGTTAGCAAACAGGAGATTGCTGTCACTCCAGGGAAGGACTTTCCTTCAGGCAGAGATTCATGAAAGTGTAGGAGTGATCCTATGCTGCGAATTTCTGCGGAGAAATGGAACCATTTGGTTCCCAGCACTAAAAAAGCTTCTGTAAGCCTTTCAGTTCCAGAAAAAACAGGGTAGAGCACTACATAATATATTGACCGTTTCAAGTGTCCTACTTGTCCAGAGCTGGTGCCTGTTTGGATGGGAGCCTCGTTCTGCAGCCGGTGCTTACACGGCAGTTGGGAGCTGTGGTGACCCTGTGCGGGCTTTAATTAGAGTGGCTTGGCAGAGCACAGGGGGATGCAGAGCTGGAACAGCGTGCTCTGCACTGCTCAGGGTGGACATACATTAGCAGAAATAGGGGAGAAGCAGACTGGGGGAGTCTGATTCCAACACCCAGAGTGCTTCAGGGGAGAGATGAACCTTGTGTTGGAACAGCGAGGTGGGTTCTGCAGACAGAGCTTGCAGCATGCTGCAACTTCTGAGAACCAATATTTCAGGAGCTTGTTGAGCCATTAGTGAGGTAGTGTCACACAGTTTTGGCACAAGAGAGCCGGGAAAGTTGAAACATCCCAGGTTGGCTCTAATATTGTCTTTTAGAGCCTGAGCACAGCAGCAGAATTGACTGTTGTGGCTGACAGCACTGCTGCTCCAACAGCAAGGTGTGACCCAAAGATTCCTTTTTCCCCCCCTTGGTAAAGGACAATGAGAAAAAGGCAGGAAAAATTCTTTTTCTCTAAATTCCTTGAGTCTACTTTGGCTATATAAACAAAATCTAGCTTTTGGCAAGATAAGCCGAGCCTGAATTGTTACAACTGTGACTTTTTTCCTTGTTTCCCACCTTGCCCATGTTTCCCAGACCGTGGTACGGGGCAGCACCGTGGAAGTGGAAGGCTACATCTCGGGGCTGCTCAACGACATCCAGAAGCTCTCTGCCATCAGCTCGAACACCCTGAGGGGCAGGAGCCCCACCAGCAGGAGGAGAGCCCAGTCCCTGGGGCTCCTGGGGGATGAGAGGCCTCCGGACATGTATCTCCAGAGTCCTGAAGCAGACTGGGCAGACAAGTACGGGAACTACCTCAGCTGCAACGGGGGGTCCAAGGTGGCCCGCAGACAGACCATGTGGCCGGACTACAAAGCCCGGCTGGAAGGCCAGTCCCATCCCAACGGGATGGTGACCAAGGCGCAGTCCCTGGGCCCGGCCGAGTTCCAGGGTGCCGACGGCAGCTGCCTCCAGCGCAGCCCAGCGCTGCAGCATGTGCCGGCCGGGCCGGGGGACAGCGACACCGCGCTGAGGAGCCCCGAGGAGGGCTGGCCCCAGCGAGCTGCCAGCTCCAGGCCCTCGGGGGAGGGCAGCCCCAGCTCCAAGTCCCGGGAGAACAGCCTCAAGAGGAAGCTGTTGCGCAGCGTGTTCCCCTCATCCGGCACCTCAAACAAGCCGGGCTCTTCCCTGCAGATCAAGGTAAGAGCTATTCCCTGGCTGTGAGTGGGCGCAGTGTTGACTTTGCAGTTGCAGAGGTTATGTACACAGCTGAACCAATTTAACTGCAAACATCGTGCAGCCATCTGTTATTGTTATGATTAATGTTGGAATCCAAATGGTCCTGGGCCGGGGAAATGTGTGGTCCATTGGTGCCTCACAGGAGGCACTGTGAGGCACAGCTCAGGATGGCAGCCAGATCTCTGGGAGAAGGGTTGGTTGGCAGAGCTGTGCTTGCAGGAGCGTGGGCTGGCAAGGATGAGGGGACTTACTCACTTGTACCCTTCTGTGAGGTGAAGGCATAACTGCAGTGCCATTCCAGTGGCATCAGGGAGCCTTTGCCATTTGGGAAATGGCTGTGGCTTCCATTAGTAATGTGTTCTTCTGCCTGTGCAAACCAGAACTGCCTCGGAGAGTGGGCTGAGTGTCACTGTATCTGCCAGGGTTTGCATTGGCACCCACGGTGCTGTCACACAGGAAATGTGACTGCTGGCTGCTGCAGAGGGTGGGACAGCTCATGGCTACAGCTCCCACAGGAAAGCTGTCCTGAATGGATGACTCACTTTGTGTTGAGCTGGGAGAAGATCTCTGGTTTCTGTACTGGATAGGAAATACAGCCACTGCTGCTCTTCCATCCCAGGCTGACCCAGCACCCACCAACCTCCCATGGCTTGTCTGCTGCCTTCAAAGGCTGGGCTGGGCCAGACTGATTTGCAGCAGCCCCACAGTCCCTGAGCTGGGAGGATGATGACAGGAACCACCATCCCAGCCAAACTGACTGTTCTGCAGTGTGTTGCAGGGACAGGGGATGTCTCCAACCTGCTTCTTGCAGTTTGCGTAAGGATCAGGCTCCAGGCTTTGGGCACAGTGGCTTTCCTTTCCAAGGCAGTGGGATTCTCAAGGAATGCAGTTCTTGTGTGGCATAAGTTGCACTTACTGCTGTCTCAGTGACTCTGGGCTCATCTACACTGCCTGGAGTACCTAGAACTGGCCACTTGAGTCTTGCCCAGCCCGAGTGTCTCTGCCATCCTCAGAGGTTCCCATGGATGTGCTTGGGTGCATTTGAACTCCAGCTGTTTGTCAGAGGAGAGGAGCAGGGAAGACCTTGGGGCTATCCAGTCCATCTCCCTGCTCCAGGGAGGAATCTGTGCCATAGCTGGGAGTTGTTTATTTGACGTGTTCTTAGCAGCCTCCGATTGTGACAACGTGAGGCTCCCTGAGGTGGGGGTGATGTGTGAGAAATGTGTACCTGCAGGTGAAGGGGACAGGGATACAACTGAATCCTGGAATCCCAGAATGGTTTGTGTTGAAGGGACCTTAAAGCTCATCCAGTTCTACCCCCTGCCATGGGCAGGGACACCTTCCACTAGCCCAGGTTGCTCCAAGCCCCGTTCAACCTGGCCTTGGACACTTCCAGGGATGGGGCATCCACCACTTTCCTCGGAGGTGGGTGCCATAACAGGCATGTGGGAAGGTTGAGTGAAACTTCCTTTAAACTCGATCTGGGGGCAGGAGTGGGACAAGTAGTGACCCCTCACAATGTCCCAGGACTGAGAAGGTGCACACGGGGCTGTCAGCTGTGGGAGCTGGAGGTAACACACCTGTGTGAGCCTGCACGTGTGCTGTGTGCCCCTCCTGCATGCTGGGGGTTAGAGAAAACCTTTTTAGGTTCTTCTGCCTCCTGACACAAAACAAGGTTTGGGAAATAAATGCTGTGTTGCTGTGAGCATGTCAGCACAGGAGTGCAGGGGTGGAGCTCCTGACATCCCCCTGTGTTTGTGCTGTGCCCTGATGCCACTAAACAGTGTTTTCCAGGGCCTGTGTGTGTGTGAAAATGAGTCCTGTGTGTCTGTGAGGCTTACGCAGATCCTGCTGTTGACAAAAATCCTTGATTAGAACCCAAAGTGCATGGAATTAAATCCTATACAATTATTTCCTCTCTGAGACGGGGAAAGGAGTCCTCTTCTAAAAAAGTCTCTGTTGGCAGTTTTTGGTTCCCATTCTCATATTATTAACTTTATTAATAATCTCTCTGGATTGTGAGAGAGAAAATGCTTTTTACTTTGAAGTTATTTTGCCCTATAATACAAACGATTGGCTTGCTCATTCTGAAGCAGCTCCACTGTTATTTTGCATGTGTTTGTATACCTATTTTATGTATATTTTACATAAACACATGTAAGTATAGAATGTATTTTACACCCCACCTGCTAGATGTTGCATTTTAATTAATCAGCATTTCCAGGGTGTGTATGAGCATGACAAGGTTTATCCTTCTTGGGGCACCCATGTGTAGTGGTTGCATGGGAATGTGCATCCCAAAGCCACGTGCCCACAGGCTGTGATCTCACTACACTGAGCAGGGGTGGGCCTGTGTGGCACTGGAGTGGGAGGGCTCCAAAAACCTCCAAATTCATGGTTGGTCACTTTGGAGCTGCCAAGGTGGCAGGTGGCTCCGTGTAGCTGGAGTCTCAGGCTGGCTGCCTCCAGCTGGCCTGGATCCCAATGTTTTTCCCAAAGCAGAGGGCTAGTTCTGTGCCTGATCGACAGGAATACTCTGCAGGTACGAGTGGAAAGTGCAGGGAGAGTTTTCAGTAGGCAGAGTGTAATTACCCCAAGGGAATTAGGCTAAGACATCAAAGTGATTTACAGCCTTGGCATGAATCCTCTTTCCTTTTATACAGAGGAAGATCAGAGGCACAAAGGGATAAAGGATTTTCAAATTCTCTGCAGCACAGGTTGCCCCTGAGTTTTGGTGGCAAGGTTGGAATGCTTTTTAGCAGCTGGGTTTTTTTCTGTGGGTTTTGGTCTTGGTGTTTTTTTTTTTTTTTTAAAGCATGTGCTATAAAATGTTCCCTTTAAATTGCTTCAGTTTGGAGGTCCCTAAAGTGTAGCACCCATTCCCTAAAGGGTTCTTGAAGATCTGCATCCAAGCAGATATTCCTTCCAGCATGTGTTGGGCAGACCTGGAGCTCTTGACTCCAGTCAGCTCCAAGTTGTGCTAGGGCAGAGTTGAACGACAGAAAACTGATTGCTGACCTTTGTTCCCCCTGCAGCCTAACGCCTTCTTCAGGCCCCAGCAGTGGGGCTCCCCGCGCAGCCCTGCAGCCAAAGCCCAGGCTCTGCCGCCAGATCCGCCCGCCCCCGATTTCCCCAGGGGGGTGTCGGAAGCCGGGACCCCCCAGCAGTCCCCGCCGGTGGAGAAGGCGGTGGCCCTGCCCGCGGGCCGGCCCTCGCCAGCCGGGTCCCCCCGCAACCGGCACACCCAGACCAGCTCCAGCAACCTCCACCTGCCCCCCGACTCCGGAGGGAAGGGGCAGCCCGCGGGCGAGGACCCCGTGGTGGTGACCCACGAGCAGTTCAAAGCTGCCCTCAGGATGGTCGTGGACCAGGGGGACCCGCGGGCAATGCTGGAGAACTACGTCAAGATCGGGGAGGGCTCCACGGGCATCGTGTGCATCGCGCGGGAGAAGCACTCGGGGCGCCAGGTGGCCGTCAAAATGATGGACCTGAGGAAGCAGCAGCGCCGAGAGCTGCTCTTCAACGAGGTGAGGGAGGGCACGGCCGGGGGAACAGCCACGCTGGCCATCTTCCCTGCCCTCCCTTCCCTTCCTACAAGCAGGATTATGCTTGTACCAAGGATTACTGCTGGGGGTGGGGGATCTGTGCTGGGCTCGAAGGGCTGTGAGTCCTGCTGGGCTGGGGAGGATTGTGTGTGAGTGGTTTTGTGGTGGTCACTTGCTCACTGTGGATTTACAGGTGGTGATAATGAGGGACTATCAGCATGTCAATGTGGTGGAGATGTACAAGAGTTACCTCGTGGGAGAGGAGCTCTGGGTGCTGATGGAGTTCCTGCAGGGAGGAGCCCTCACAGACATTGTATCTCAAATCAGGTATGAAGCAAAATCAAAACCATCAACACCTGAGAGCAAGAGCAGAGTGGGGATTTCTGGGAAGAGTAGTTTCCCTCAGAGATTGTGTTTGTTGTGCCCTGAAGCTGCTACACTTTGTTATCCATTTGAATTATGTGATAATACTTCTGATGTTGAAGGAACCTCGTTCACAGTACTGAGCCCTTTAAGTACCCCCTGTTCATCTCCTTGATGACCTTCCCTGTAAAACATTGCACTCATAAAAAACACTGTTTACTATATTTGTTGGCTCCTGGCCAGGAAGTTCATTGAATAAGTATTAAAGAGCATGCAGAAACAGTTTTCAGTGGTGCAACCTTAGCCACAAATTCAACCTCACTAACTCCTCTGGAAAAGTGCAGCAGAGCCTTGAGATTTGGACTCCTTCCCAAATTCCATTGCCTAAAGATAGCAGCTACCGGACACTCTCCTAAATTTGTTTCCTTATCCACACCACTTGATATTCATTAATGCCCAAAGCGTTTCTGTAGGGCAGAGAAGTTGTTCTGAGATGGCCCCTGGGGTTCCCCTTACAGGGTGCTCTGGGCATGCACTTATGGTGGTCGTGCCTTACCCATGGCCTGGAGCACCCTCCTCCTGCTTCCCAGCAGGCCTGTGGGGCTGGAAACTGGGGCAGGAAATACCAGCGGAAAGACTGACCAGGAGAGTCTGTACATGAGCTTTTCTTTTTTGAAGATTCAGGATCTTAGCTGGATTATAATTAGGCAGCATTGCTAATGCTAATTGTATTTAGTTTTTCGAAAATCATAATATACCCTTGGTTCATTTACATGCTCAGACTAAATCCTGTGGTGGATTTAAGGCTTCCATCTTGCTCTGTGATGTGTCTGGGAGGTGTGAAAAGCCACACTGTCCTCTGCAGGCTCCACCTGGAAGGAGTGTCCTGGAGACACTTAGCTGGGCTGGCCTTCCAGCACTGGGTTCAGAGGCAAATCTCAGGGTCTGAGAACCAACACTTAATCCTGAGGAGTTACAGCATTGCAGAGCCTGTGAAACTCCTGTAGCTCTTGGATGGCATTGGGATTACAGATAAAAATTGCTGAAGAGGTTTATGAAGGGCCTGTGTGTTTATGTCCACCAGACAGTCTGAATTCCATTGTGGGACCTCAGCCTAGGTTGGTTTTACAAAACTTCCTTTGAACCTGTTGATGAACGCTCGGTTTTTCACATGGTGGAAACAGGATCTGTTCTAACCATAACCTTTATCAGAAGTTAGCCTTTAACAGTTTTTCCCAGGGAGGAAAATACCCTCATTCCAGTCACTAAGAGGGGGGTAAGTGATTTGCATCTCCAGGAGCGAGGTAATTCTCCAGTAATGTGTTTTACACTTGACTGAAACCAAATTCCATCCATGGCAGGCTGAAAATGAACCTCTTGTTATCTAAACCTAAAGGTGAGGTTCTTGGTGCTCATATTCCATGTGCTAACAGAGAGTGGTGGAAATCAGGAGGGTCTTCTCTGCTTGCAACCTGTGCTACCTCTAGTTAGGTGTGAGTGTACCCAAGGTGTGTGCAGGCAAAGCTGAAGGATCCCTGCATTTGCTATCAAAGAATGTGGTTTGAGATTTTCTGGATATGGTTGCACAATAAGCCTTGTGCATCTTTACTATATTTGCTTAAAAAAAGAGCTGTCTCACCACTTACTGCAGCACCTTGGCATCGAGCAGCACTGCTGCCTGTCAGAACTGCTTGAAACAGCATCTTGCAGAATGAGCTGAGATACAGGATTTAAAATACAATTTCTCTGTATTAAACCTATGAAAACTTAAAATTGCCAACCATCAAGTCAAAGCTGTTTTCCACGGTAACAGACATAGAACAGTGGCAAAGGTGAGATAGTAAAGGTCTAGGGAACCCAAACACCTGTGATTTAACTTGAGAATTGCTCCGTGCCCTTGTGGCCGAGCCCTGTCGCTGCCCAGCTGAGCTCCCCTGTCCCTGCTTGCAGGCTGAACGAGGAGCAGATTGCCACGGTGTGCGAGTCGGTGCTGCAGGCTCTGTCCTACCTCCACGCCCAGGGGGTCATTCACAGGGACATCAAGAGTGACTCCATCCTCCTCACTCTGGATGGCAGGGTATGTGTCTTCAGGCAAACCTTCCTGTCTTCTGCTGCTGCAGCTTTGTCTCTTGCTTCCTTTCTGTCCCCAGTCCCTTGTTTACAGCCCATCCCCTTGCTCCCTTTGGTGTCTTTGTCTGTGGTGTTTAAGGTTGATTTTTAAGGTTGGTTGCTTTTCTCTCTGTACAGGTCAAACTCTCAGATTTTGGTTTCTGTGCTCAGATCAGTAAAGATGTACCCAAGAGAAAGTCCCTGGTGGGTACTCCCTACTGGATGGCTCCAGAAGTCATTGCCAGGATACCATACACCACCGAGGTAAGGGACACCTCCCTGAGAGCAGGAGAGGGAGCAAATAATGTTCTCAAGTGTCAAAGCAAAATAACTATTGGCTTTTCTAGGAGGAGCCTCTAGACTATTTAAAACAAAGTCAACTGTGACTACAGATTTGATTGTGATGATGGCATTATTTTCAAAGTCAGTAGAAAAATAGATTGTTCTGCTTCCAGGAACGAGGCACAAACTTACTCTATTCTCACAGCTTGGCCTAGACTTATACCAGCTGTGGACTGATGTGAGCAAGGAGCAGCCTGTGACACGATAGAGATCAGGAAATGGATGCCAGAAAGGGAGGTGTGAGCTCTGAGGGACTCACCTCGGGGAGGGTGGGATGGGAGCTCTGGAATTCCGGGCAGGTGGCAGCAGACTGATGAGTTTTGTTTACCAAGGAACCAGGTGTAGCACAGGCAGTTACTTGCAGACCTTTACATGTTGCAACACCACTGAGGCTCAGTCCTGGCTGCAAAACTGACTGTGTTCAAGTGCTGTAAGGAGCCCAAGAGCATTGGGAGGGGTCAGTGTTTGACTCGGTACCATTTGTCAGCCTTGGTGAAAGCACCAAAGCAAGGACCTGCTGCTCTGAACTGTGTGTGTTGATGTGCCATTGGCTCCCACAGGTGGATATCTGGTCCCTGGGGATCATGGTGATAGAGATGGTGGATGGAGAACCCCCCTACTTTAGTGATTCTCCAGTCCAGGCAATGAAGAGACTCCGAGACAGTCCTCCTCCCAAACTGAAGAACTTCCACAGGGTGAGAATGCTGGCAAACACTTGTACACCTGATGGTTATCACAGGGCAACCTCTGTATCAGCTGTTCCCAGAACAGCTGGCTGTGGAGATGGTCTTGCTAGGAGGTTCCTTGGGAAGTGCTTTGGCCCCGGGGCTGCGGTGGCTGCTGCTGACAACTGGTGGCTGCTTTGGGAAACAGCCCTGACAGTGTGAGGGCACCTGGGCATAAATGGAGAATGCAAATCAGAGCTGCCTTGGCTGGACCCAGCAGTTCCCAGCTTGCTGATGTCAATAGAATAGCTCTTCTTCCAGGGAAAGTAACAGGAGGGTCCTTGGGAGTTTCCAGCTTTGTGGCCTTCAGGACTGCAAAGAATGTGTTATTGTCAGAGCAGGAGACCTCAGGACAGACAGGAGCTCATGGAGACACTGCAGCTGCTCTGGAGAAGAACTTGGCTTTGTGGGTTTTTAGGAAGTAGCAGCAGTGGCATAAGAAACAGTGATCACCTTTCAGTCCCCACTTAAAGCAATCCTTTTATTCCAGGCCCAGTCTGTGAGATCAAACAGCTTCTGCAGCATCCTGAGCTGCCCGGCCTTTCCAGTTAATCAGAGGATCTGCAGCTGCTAAAACTGAATTATTTAACAGAGTAGACTGCTGAACTAACAGCACACACTCCAACATCAACAGCTGCTCTCTCCTCTTTGCCTTTGCAATGCTAATTGAAATGTCACAGTCGCATTCTGGACCCAGTGCCCTCCTTGGGCAGTGTAAAGCCATCCTGGTCTGTCACCTTACGTGGTGACATGGCCCTGCTGTCAGTCTGTGACAGCCAGAGCTGACCACAGTCTCCCCCTGCTCCAGTGTATCCCGGGAAGCAGACAGGCTTCCAGCAGATCTCTGGGTCTCAGGCCAGGGACTGTCCTGCCCCGTGTCCTGGGGGAGCTCAGCCCTCCATTCTGGTGCTAGTCCCTGGCTTCCCGTGGTCAGGGACTGCGGTGCTGGTGCACCAGGTTCAAGGAGTGGCACTGGGATAGTCCCTGCTGCTCTGCCAAGGCACGGGCAGGCTCCCTGCCAGGGATCCAGGCTGGATCCCAGCACTCCTCCTGAGCTGGGCGCTGCCTTCCACCTCCAGCCATCCCACCAAAGTCATCCAAAGGGCTCCTGAAAGAAACACTAGCTCAGTGTGAACAGGATTTCATGTTCTACTTCTAAGTTAGCCAAAGCTGGGAAAGTGCCCCCAAACCTAAACTGGATGTCATTAACAGCATTTAAATAAATAAATATAAGCCAAGTTCATTTTTCATTCCGTTTTAACAATGCAGAGGATTAAACCAGCAGGAGATGTGCAGGACCTGGAAGTGGTGCTTGGGGCTGGTTACTCCAGGCTTGGACAGCTCTTCCAAAGGACAAAACTGAGAGGTCATTCAGCTTTTTGGTACCTGTTCTGCAGCTTCTTCATCCTCTTGCACCAGCAGCATGAGGGTTCTAAGCTCTCAAAACCTATTTGGGAATATTATTTAACTACTTTTTCCATAATCTATGGCTAGTAACAGAATGAGTTGAGGCACCCTTCCCAGCCAGGGGATGTGTCCAGGTAGCAGGAATCTTGCTGAACTGCAGAAAATAATGAATGGGAAACAGGAGTGGTCTGGATGGAAGGGGCACTCCAGGCAGGCTTGTCCTGATTGGCTGGGCCCCATTGGAAAGAAAACAACCCATGTAAGTGTTGTGCCTACCACTGACAGACAGTTGTGTCCCTGACATGAAAAGTGTGAGATCCATGTCACATTGCTGGGAAAACAGGGATACAGAGGGGGAAGGTGCAGGATCCCATTAAGCAAGCCCACCTGGGCAGCCTGGTGTTGCATGAGCTGTGCCTGGTGCCTTTGCAGGGTTGACCTGGTTGGTTGCTTTTTTACAGACCTCCCCAGTTCTGAGAGACTTCTTGGACAGGATGTTGACACGGGATCCTTTGGAAAGAGCAACAGCACAAGAACTTCTGGATCATCCCTTTTTGCTCCAGACAGGACTTCCAGAGTGTTTGGTGCCCCTTATCCAACAGTACAGGAAGCGCACCTCCACCTGCTGACTCTGCCTGACGGGAAATTGTGGGCAAAAAGGAATGGTTATAAAAAAAGAAATCTAAAAAATGAAGAGCCCAGGTGGTTTCATCCTATGAATGGTGCTTGGAACTTGTCAGCGATGGCTTTAGAGGATGAGTGTGAATCCTGTCCGTGCATTTGCAGCCTTCTGGGGCTTCTCCTTTGCTGAAGACAATCAATACAGAGTAGATCCAGGTGAGACCGAGGATAAAGCGGGTATTCCATGCCTTGGGAATCGCTGCTGCCAGAGGATGGCGTTTGAAGCCGAGTCTGAAGTTGTATATCTGAATGTCTGTGAGTTTCTGCACACCTTGGCTGCTGAACACTGAACTGGAATGGTGTTTCCCAGTTAGAAATGTGATCTTTGCTTCCTTCATCCTCCACTGGAGTCCTGCGCTGACCCATTCCGGGGCACAGACCCCTTTAAACTGTCAAACAATGCACAAAGACTTGAATTTTTTTCCTCTGAGACTTTTTCACAGACAATTTTAATTTCCTTGGGTTAAATGTGGACCTGGAAACCTGCCCACACTTCCCTGGGGAGCGATGTGATGTGTATATATTTGTTTCTAAGTGGCTCTCTTGCATCAACAGGCTTCTCTTTTGCTGCGGAATGTGTATGGTTTAGTGGTCAACCTTGAATCCATTTCATGATTTTAAACTTCTGGAAACCCTTGGATACAGGCCTCCAAGCGGGCTCTGTGAAGACCAGGTGCTCCCACCACCAGGTCCTCGTGGCTGACAATTCCCCACGTGCAAAACGTCTGGTGCTGGCTGCAGTGTGAGCAGCCTGTTCCTCTGGCTGCTTTCCAGGCACCTTTCCTTCCCAGCCCCTTCTCCCAGGAGAGGCTGAGCTGCCCTGAGGCAGTTGTTGGGTAGCATTTTGGGGGTGCTGTAGGGGACAGAATGGAAAAGTCTGAGCTGTGCTGCACATCCGAGGATTGATCTCTGTGTTCGTGCGAGGTGCTTGTCCAACCTTCACCTCCCTGCAGGATGTGGGGGGACACCTCTGCTGTCTGGCTGTTGGTCTGCCTTTCCCCACCAGCCCTTGGCATCTGCAAGGTTTCTGGTTGTCTAAACAGCTCTTTGAGTTCTTTTAACGTAGTTTTAGGTATTTTGTGTGCTACTCTCTCTGGTCAGTGAGATCCTCAAGGTAATTGGACTCTAGGTCAGGATTAACATTGTACAGTGACGGTGTGTGTTGTTATGAAGTCTCAAGAATATCCTCCGACATGTGGAACTGGGATCTTGTTTTGAAACTCCACATGCAAATGTTCTGGAATTTAAGTTATTCTCGGGACAGTCCTACCGTGCCAGAAACTAACCTCAGAATTGCATTTTCTTCAGAAGATGTTCATAACCTCTGTCCTCTGCTATTTGCTCCAGTTACAGATCCTGCTTCAAAATTGAAGCCACAGTTGATTACTTGAAGTAATTTGGGATGGAATTGATCTGCACTGATGCCATCACAGGGTGGGCGCCCAGTCTGTGGAGCGTGTAGGTTGGCTCTGTATCTGTGGGGAGAGAACACCTCCGGAGGGTGGCTCACCCCCCGTCTCAGACACCTGCTGAAGGATGAAATCGCTCTCTCCCTCACCTGTGGCAGGTAGAGGGGTCATAGGGGGTTTGCCTAGACTGGATGTCTAAGTTTGGGGCTGCTGGAGTTGACTGAAATGAATTCATTTAGCTCCTCCTTAGCTGCACTGGAAAATTTTTGACTTAAAATGTTTCTGTATTTCAAATATATTACTTTTTTTTTATGCAAAAGAGCAGGGCTTGGAAAAGATTTATAATTTGAAACAAACACTCCTGCTGGTCTGTAGTTGTGAATCCTTTGCACTTGTGTTTTAAATTAAAGTAGATCTTGATTTATTCATAAGGCTCTTGCGGTGCTGAGATGCTTCACAATGTGTCTGTAGTTCAGAGTGTGAACCTTAGAGTCTGGTCTCACTTCCCTGTTCTGTGGCTACGTGGCTTTAAAGCAAGAGGAGACTGGGGCAGGAGCCTGGATCCTGAAACAAGCATTTCTTGGAGACAGGTATGACAGGTTTAACATTCAACACCATTTTTATACTGCACCCTAAGTCTGACTTAAACATGGTGAGGGAAGGCCCTGGAAAAATTGCATTCAAGTATCTTATAAAATTTTAAACCCTCATTACCATATTTGAGGGATGCAAAAAGCAATTCCTGCTACTTGTGTTTCTCTCTTTGCAGTTGGTGCACAGCACATCACCAGTTAACTGCTCCAGTACTTAGATGAGTGTGGAATCAAACATGAATCCTAAGATAAACTTAGATTAGCTGAAAGATTGAAGCTCTGTCCCCAGGGCTGACAGCTCCTTCCCCAGGCACCAGGCAGGAGCGTGAGGATCCAGAGCAGCTTTGGAATTTGCATCGCAGTAGTTTTCAGGTCAGCATTTCTCGTGTGCTAAGGGAGATCTGAGCATACAACAACGTGTGGCCTCTTTGGGGAGCCCAGAGCCTACTCAGTGGGTCATTATGCTTGGAGATGATGTTTCCTCGGAGTATCTTTCCTCTCCTACAAGGTTACACTTGTGTCTCGGGGTTTGCTGCTGTTTTGTGTCATGTTTCCCCTGAATCCTCCCCTTTTATTTTCCTCCTGTCAGCTTTGCTCATGTTGAGCCTTTTCCATGCTGCCACAGCCCTGGCAATCAGCTTCCAGGAGGCCTTTGAAGATGGTGAGAGGGATTTATAGGAACAATTTGTTGAATCAAACGGGTGCTCTGGGAGTGCTGTCATGTCCCAGTTGCACTGGTTTATGTACAGTGATGCCGGTCCCCCTCAGACAGGCCTCTGCTGTCGGATGCAGCAGCTTTTCCTGGGACAAATCTTTGTCTGGAGGCCCCTCTCCTTTAACCTGTGGTTACAGATGGACCCTGGGTCAAACAAGACTCCCAAAATTTCAGACTGACTCTGGTGAGGAGAACGCTGTCCTTGCCCCTGCAGCCTGCAGAAAGCTTTTGGCTGTGCCCTGGGGATAAATAGGCATAACAGCAAGTAATAATCTGATATCTTGACCATGTGAGTATGTGTGGGGCAGGAAGAGTCTCTAAAACAGAAGCGCTGCTGTGCAGTGATTCCTTGTGTAAGTGCAATGGGCACATCAGCTCTGTCTCCATTCTGGAAGCAAAAGATAATTTTGGATCCTGCAGGTACAGTGTCTCCTGTTGGTATCCCTTGCTGGAGTTGGAGTCCTCCTCTGCTTAGGAATCCCCATTATCTAATTTTTTACTATTATAGTACAAAGGTTGGACTCCTATAAATATTTTGGGCCAGAGAGCTTAGTGGTAGAGAATGAAACCTAGAATGTGGCACTTCAAAGGTGAAAATGTGGAAAGAAGGTGAGATTGTGCCTAAATGTTCTGCTTTGTGTCAGACCAGTGTTAGTTACCGTTGAATTTGGGTTCAACAGTGACCTGTCTGACCCAACCACTACATCGCTGTGCTCAGCAGGTAAGCTAAACCACAGGCAGGGCTGCACGTGAAGGAGTCCTCCAGGATGTCTGAATTCCATGGGAAGAAGTAATGCTGGAAGATGAGGTGGCCCCTCTCCTCTGGAGCCCGTGAGTAACCGAACCGGGGTGTGATTTGTTCTGCTGGGGGTTGCTCAGGGCTCGTGGTGTGCTCAGAAACCTCTGCAGTAACATTTGGTTAATGCCTTTATTCAGTTGTGTCCGTTTCCCATCTGCCCCACTTTGTGCAGACAGGGACATGTCTGAGGTGCCAGAGGAAGGGAGGGGCTTCACCCTGGGGAAAGGGGTGATGCAGAGCGTGGTCTGTGCTTCTGTGTGCACTCTGAAAAGTTCTTTTGGAAAGTGGTTTTTAGCACTAAGGTGAAATCTGTGTAAAACATTGCCCTTCTTCATGGAATCAGGTGTCGATCCCTTGTGCCAGTGTTTGTTCAGTAACAGGAGGGCTGCAGAGCAGAAGCTGTGATGGGGTGTAAGGGCATGAGTTGTTGTGGTGTGTTTTCTTCCTGAGGCTTAAACCTCAGAGGATGTTAATGCCAGCGATCCCAAGTGCTGCAGCTGTTTCCTCCCCTCTGTGCCAGCTGTGCTCTGGTTGCTTTTTGGAACGCCCACACCTTATAAAGCCTTCTCCAAACCCTGGAGCCTTGGCAGTGTGTGTGGAGAGAGGGACACCCTGTGCCCACCCTTTGCTCTGATCTGGGTGTCTGGGTTTCCTCCAGGGAGAGAAGGGATGAATTTTCATTGAAAATAACCTTAAAAGGCTTCTCTGGAGGGGTTTGTGTGGCAGAAGCGGGGGTAGGAAAGCAGGGCCAATGCCCCCGTGCTCCAGGTGGAAGTGCCAGCGCTGCACCCGGGTTAAGGTAAGAGCTCCAACTGCTCCTGCCTGCAGCTGGACTTGGGATGTTCAGGATCTGCCTTGGGAGGGCCTCAAACACCACAGGGACACACATGGACACACCCAGACAAACACCAGACACGCCCAGGGACACACCCACAGACTCAAGTAGATGGACAGAGGGCACAGGGATACAGACATGGACACACGGGACAGACAGGGATGGACACAAGGACACAGACATACAGAGTAAGGGACATGGACAGACCTTGGGACAGACACCTAGACAGATACACAGACAGGGACACACACACAGAGGCGTGAACACACGGACATGGATGGATACGGACGGACACACATGGATGGACACGGACACGCAGACAGACACGGCCACACAGACGGACGGACACACGGATGGACACTGACACACACGGGCACGCACTCGTACACACGTGAACACACATGGACACTGACAGAGCCACAGACACACACCCACACAAGGACATGGACAGACACGGACGCACAGGAACACGCGAGGCTCCCACCCCACTGACTGTGGCTCAGTTACAAGGGATCTCATTTGTTAGGAAATGCACTGGTTTATTTTTTAGAAAATAAATAAGTCAGAACTGTCCAGGCCATCCCTGCAGTCCTCTGGTCACTGCGGGACAGCTGGGAGCTCTTGGAGCATGTCAGGCCCGGCTTGGAACATCCCGTCTCATACCTGCTTGGGCTCGGCTCTGGTGGTTTTTGTAGCAGCACTTTTCATATTTGTTATTGCAGTGTCAGGTGTGACTGTGCTCCTGCAGCACCCCCTCTGCTGTGGGTCTGTGTGACTGAGCCCAGTTCCCACCCCATCCCCACTAAACTGTAAACCCTGCTGTGAATGCCAGGTAAATATTCCTGTAGCTGCTGCTGTGATACCAACCCAGAGCTGGTCTGCAGGCATGGGCCCTTTCCCACTGCTGAAATAGCTCGGAGCTCAGGCTGGGGGGACACAGGGAGGGCAGCACTCTGGAGGGTGAGCTCTCCAGACTACTTCCAAATACTGGGAATAAAACAATAAGTGCTTTGCTGAAGGATTTCAGGAGCTCCCTGCAGTGGAAAGGGAGGGATAGCAGTACTTTGGGAAGCTGGTCTTGAACTTCACCATTTACTTCCACAGCTCTTCCTGCAATGAGCAGTAAGGACGGTACTTGTCTCAGAACACACTCTCCTCAATCTCCACATCCGTTCCAGCTCCCAGGAGCTCAGGCATGGCCAGTGTAAGCCTGGACACCTCTGCCACTGGGATCTTTGCTTCCAGGGGGTCTGGAGAGCCTTGTTCTCCCTCAGGAATGCTCCGACCTGCTTGCCCAGTCTGTGGCTCTGCAGGAAAGGCAGCTTTGGTGTAGCTCTTCATCATTTCCTGCACCTCCGTGTTCAGAGCTCTCACCTTCTCCTCGTACTCCGCCAGTGCCTGCTGCTGGAGCTGTGGACAGGGACTCGTGTCATTCCCAGCCCCTGCAGCTCTGGGATGAGCCCTGGCTGCTCTGGGGGGCTGTGTGGGCCCCTCATGCACTTGCTCAGCCCCCGGGGTTTGTGTGCTGGGATGGGGGGCTGAGGGTGGAATGAAGGTGGATCCCTGGGGATTGGCCTTGCTGTGCCACGGAACAGCCCTGACCCGGAGCCTTGTGAGGCACTACCTGGCTTTCCGTCTCCTTGATGGATCGCAGGCGCTCCGCCTGCTTCTCCTCCAGTGTCTGCTGGAGCCGCCGCGTCTTCTCCGTCACCTTGGAAACAACACAGTGACCCCCTCAGGTTCCAGTCCCGGCCAGGCCCAGCCCAGAGCCAGGACACCGGCACAGCCTGCACAGGTGAGTGCGGACACCGGGACACACGGACACACACGAACGGACAGGGACACAGAGGGGCACACTGACGGATGGACACATGGACACACAGACGGACACGTGGACAGGCAAATGGACAGACAGATAGCTGGAATACATGGACAGAGGGACAAACTAACATAGTTGGGATACATGGACAGATGGACACATGGACAGATCAGTGGACAAACATGCAGGGACAGATAGCTGGACAGACAGACAGAAACGGGGACAGACAGATGAAGAGACGGATGGACACATGGACAGACTCAAGGACGGACATAGGGACAGAGGCAAAGGGATGGATAGATGGACATTGCACAGATGGACACAGGGATAGACAGACACAGGGATGGACAGATAGACAAACGGACTGATGGATAGAGGGGTGGACACAGGGAGAGACAGAAACATGGACAGACAGATGGACATGTGGACAGATGGACACAGGGACAGAGAGACAGACAGAAACACAGATGGACAGACAGATGGACATGTGGACAGATGGACACAGGGACAGAGAGACAGACAGAAACACAGATGGACAGACAGATGGACATGTGGACAGATGGACACAGGGACAGAGAGACAGACAGAAACACAGATGGACCGACAGATGGACAAAGGCATTGACAGACAGACACAGGAACTGAGGGACAGACAAAGGGACAGACAGACAAACATATGGACAGATGGATGCCAGGACAGATGGACAGACATACAGACATACCCAGGGACGGCCAGACAAATGGCCAGACAGAAACACGGACAGAGACAAATGGACAGACAGAGAGATGGACACTGGGACAGACGGATGCAAGGACAGATGGACTTACAAAGGGATGAGCAGACAAAACAGATACAGGGACAGACGGACAAACAGACAAATGGATTGACAGACGCACAGGGATAGACACGGGGACAGACAGATGGACAAACAGAAACATGGACAGACAGAGAAACAAAGACACAGGGACAGATAGACAGAAACACGGACAGACAGAAAAATGGACAGATGGATAAGTGGACAGAGAGACGGACACAGGGATGGACAGACTGACAAATGGACAGACAGAAACAGACTGAAGGACAGAGAGATGGACAAAGGGACAGACAGAAACACGGACAGATGGACACATGGACTGAGAGATGCAAGGACAGACGGATGGGCAGACAGACAGACAAATGGACTGACAAGACAGATGGACACAGGGACAGACAGACTGAAAGACTGACAAAGGGATGGAGAAACAAATGGATGAATGGACAGACAGACGGACACAAGGACAGATGGATGGAAAAACGGACAGACGGAGACATGGACAGATAGATGGACACGTGGGCAGACAGACCTACAGACAGAATGACAGAGACACAGACAGATGGTCTGACAGTTTGAAAGACGGACAGACAAATGCACAGACAGATGGCCATGGAAGACAGAAGGACAAACGGACAGACAGACTCACAGATGGGCACATGAACAGACAGACACTCAGGCACAAACAGGCACACATGGATACACACACAAAACAGATGGGACACACGGACACACACATGGACAGACAGATGGACTGACAGACACAGACAAACTGACACACGGATACACGGACAGATACATGGACACAGGGACAGACAGACACACACACAGACAGACACATGGGCAGACAGATGGAAAAACAGACAGGCAGACGGACAAACAGACAGTCATTTACACAGACAGATGGAGACTTGGCCAGACATGGAAAAACAGATGGACACATAGACAGATGGACGGACACAGGGACAGACAAATGGATGGACTCAGAGAAGAGAGACAGACAGATTCACAAACTGATAGACAGATGGACACAGGGACAGACGGACAGACAGACAGAGAGGCACACAAATATACAGGCACAGACAGACACAAGGACTCACCAACACAAGACATGGACACACAGACATGTGAATACACAGATGGACACAGAGACACACAGACACAGACATGGATAGATGGACACACAGATGGACACACGGACACAGATACACACAGAGATGGACACATGGACACACAGACATGCAGGGACACACACCCAGACACGGACTTAGCTTTGGGTCTCTGAAGGGCAGCTCTGACATGCTCGGGGTGTCTGTGCTCCTGCCAGGCTTTCCCATCATTCCCAACCCTCACACTCCCAGACAGCCCCTGTGGAACTCACCCGTTTGATGGTCTGCACCACCTCCTGGATGTGGGAGTTGTTGATTTCTTTCTTCGACCTTTGGAAGAACCACAGACACCTGTAACCCAGCTGTTGTGTTCCCCTCATCCCCCTCACTAGGGATCCGTGCCACACCAACCCACACATGTGCTACATCCCCACCGTGTCCTGACACAGGGAGAACCTGCTGTAATTTAGGAAAGACAAATAAAACACCATTCCAGTGTGTGTGAGACATAAGGTGAAGAGCTGGATGCAAGATTCTACTCCGGCTGCCCAGGCAGCAGCACCTGCACCCCGCACGGACGGGGCCCGGGAGCACCCACACCTCTCCTGGGCAGCCTTGTCGCTGGTGTTCCGCAGCAGGGCCTGGATCCGCTCCACCCTCCTCGCCTCCAGCCGCTTCTTGATGTCCTTGATGTTGCTGTGGAGAGAGAGGACAGACAGGCCTGGGCACCAGCACAGGAGCAGCCTCCATCCCATCCCATCCCTCTGGAGCGCTCTGCCAGCCAGAAATGCACCTGGGAGGGGTCGGGCAGCAGAAGGCCTGAAGGGTTAAGAATATTTTAGGTCCTATTTAAGCTTTTTTAGTTTGTTTGTTTTTTTAAGAGGTTTCTAACAAAGATTCCTCCCAAAGTCAGGACGTGTAACAGTGGAAGCAGCAGATGCTGAAGGGAAGTGTAAAAAAGAACAAGTAAACAGGAGTTTTTCCCTCCTCCACCTTCCCGGTTTCCAGTCTATCCTCCAGCCTCCATGCATTTCTCTCCCATGATGTCACTTGTACCTTGGAGTTCACCCCTACTGGATTCCCCTGCAGGTGGAACACTGGTGTCCTGCTCGGTGCTCACCTCTCGGCCGTGTCCCGCAGCGCCCGCAGCTCGGCTCCCTGCTTCTCCCTGGCCAGCTCCAGGATCCGGGCTACCTGCTGCTCAGGGATGAAAGCAACATCAAAAGGGAGCAACCCCAAATCCCTGGCATATATGAGTTAGAATCCAGGAGCTCTGATACCTCCTAATCCCCTCAGCAGCCTTTGGGCAGAGCTGCTGTTACTGAAAGGCTCAGCATGTTTAAATCCCACCACCCCACCTTCGCTGGCTGCCCTAAAGAGTTAAAGAGGTTCCCAGATGAAGTTGTGGCAGAGACAGAAAATGTGCTTTTGCCTTTTCAGGGCTTCAGTCTACATTTTGAGCAAATAAAAACATATAATTTTTAAACTTAATTACCCAGTATTTAGATGATATCTGGGAAAATCCTAAACTTGTTTTTGACATTAAATAAAAGATTCTGGCAAACTAAAACTTTGTTTATATATCAGCTCTGTGAAAGATACTCAGTGTATTCACTCCTAAAGGCTCACTGAATCCACCAGGTGAGATGGGAGTTAGTACTACATGGAAAACTTTCAAACACAGGTTTTCTTCAAAAAAACTCTCAAAAACCCCCAAATTACATTAACAAAGAAAAATTATAAATTATTTCCTGCTGTGCATTCAACCTTGAAAGCATCAACTCTCCTTCCATAGGAGGAGTCCCTTTTTCCACCAATTTAGTTCTGGGGTTCATCAGTGTAGGTTTTCTAGAGGAGTTCCTTTAGGAAGGATTTTAAGAAACATCAAGGGAGGTAATTAATTTTTAAAAAAGAATGAGGTGAAATAGTATGTGGCTGAGGTTTTTTTCTTCTGATTATTTAAATTTTCATTTTTAATTGTATTCCTTAAAATGTCTGCAGAGAGAAACTGAATCATATTTATTTCAAAACCATTCTCCCAGGGAAGTCCAGGAAAAAAACAAACCAGCAACACGGACCTCCTCTTGGAGAATTATTCACATTGATTTTTTTCTAGAGTAGCCCAACTGACTTCCTGTCCTACTCCTACATTGCCTGTGGTTTTCCAGGGAGGGGCTGCCCTAGGATGGTTTGCTGGTGGCCCTGCAGCCTCACCTCCGTGGCGTGCTGCTCCTTCTTCCTCCGGATGCCCTCGTGGTGCTCCTGCCTGAGGTGCACGAGGTCCAGCTCCAGCCTCTCCCTCAACTCCAGGAGCCGGCGATCCACACTCTCTGCCACTTCCACGGGATTTGCACAGGTGCCAAGGGCACCCTGGGTCTCCATCCTGCACAACACATTCAGGGCTGTGCTGCTTCTGGGCCTGCCAATACAATCCCAGCCTCCACCCACTCTCACGGGAACAGCCCAGGGACATGTGGATGCTGCATCTTCCTTCAGAGAGGGGGGCCCGTGTTTCTCTTGGGGATCCCTGTTTTGGTTTGAGGAGGTGACCCCTGGGCTGTATTTACCTTTTCTTCTGGGTTTTCCTCATATGGATCATGCTTTTCTTGCCCCTGTGGCAGACAGACTCCGAGAAGAGCACAGAGTATTTCTGCAGCAGCTCCTCCTTCCGTTTGCTTCCCCTCTGCTCCAGCTCCCTCAGCTCCTTCTCCTGCCTCTTCAGCAGCTTCAGGAAGCGCTTCATCTGCTGCAGCTCAGCCAGGGTGGCTGTCTCAGGCTCTGAAACACAAACCAGAGAATGTTTGCTGTCCCACAGCATTTCTCCACCTGCTGCCAAACCCTCTGGGGTCACACAGGGGGTTTCAGCACTGCCTTCATTCCTTTTCCTCCCTCTTTTCCTGCCCCTGACGGATGGGGGCATAGGGATGGCCAAAATTGCTCTCAGGCCACAGAGAATAATCTGCTCAGAGGAAGTATCTTTTTTGGAACCATCACACCTGGGCAGAGCAGGTTTCCTCTCGTGCCTTCACATCAGTTTTGTGTCATAATTAGGCCCCGTGTCTGCAGGGATTTGTACCATAGTGCAGTCAGACGCAGGTGCCCAACACATTGAACAGAGGGTGCAGGTGTGCTGAAGGGAACCCTGAGCCTCAAGATTCCTGGGATTTGTCTTTAGTGCTGGCTACACCAGGGCTGGGGCAGGTCTTTCTAATTTGGAAATATAAGCTGACTGACAGGGCCTCAGCTCAGGTGAACAGCACAGGGATTTACCTGCCATCTGCATCGCTTCTAACATGGTTTCTCTCCTGGCGAATGCCACTGCTCCTGAAATCCCAAAGGAGGCTCCTGTTAAAGTCCCATCTTGAATGTTCCAAGGTTGGAAAGGGACAGTGGAGAGCTCACCAGAGCACAGGCCATGTGAAGGATTTTGGTGTGAGGAGTTAATTAAGCTGCCAAGGTGTTAAAGTACTTGGAAGCTCTTGGACACTTACCCGTGGAGCCATTGGAGGGAGGAATGCTGTGTTTCCCAGCAGAGTCTGGCACCCCATTAGTCTCAGCAGATGGGACGTTCCTCTGTGTGCCAGGCCTCTAAAACAGAGATCAGATGTAAATGAAGGCTTTTTATTCCAGGTTGAATCCATGCAAGGTGTTCTAGAGAACAGACCCTGGAAGAACTCACCTCCCCCGTGGCATCCTTGAGCTTCACAGATCGCTTGTCCTGCATGTTGAAGAACTTGATAGGGTTGGAGAGGGCAATGGTGAGATCTGCAAACAGAGAGAGGGCTTGGCTTGGGCAGCAAACAACTCATGGACTCATTTTCCTTGCCCAGGACAGGACACTGTGGAGAAGAGCCAGTCTGTGTTCTCTGCTTGTCACAAAGGGAGGGGACCACCTTCACCTCAGTCCCATGCTGAGGCCAAGGCCCACGACTCTGTTCCCAAATTCCAAAGCCAGGTTTAGACTTTCCTCATCTGCACAGCTCCCTGCTCCAATTCCAGTCTAGTGCTGTATAAACTCGTGGTTTTTATAACAATGTGTTAAACCCATCAGTTTCTCAGGATGTCCCCACTGAAAAGGGTTCATTTGTACAAACACTAGAGGAGGGAGCACACATGAGAAGCGTTCACAGGAAGCTGTGTGGCTGATGCTGTTACTTTCTGTGTGGTTTTGGTCACGAATGTTGATCCCTCCAGTAGGGCTTCTGTCCTCATGCAGCTCTGTCTGACCCTTTTCCAAGGAAGGTCTCTGTACCTCAGTACCAGCAAGAACCTCCCTTCTCTTCCAACAGGGAAGAACACCATTCCTGTGCTCCCTACAACCCCTGTTCTTGTCAGCCCCTGAGAGCTGTCACCTCTTCCCTTAAGGAAACCTCTCCCTGGCTCTGCTGGATAGGACTGACCCCCTCAGGTGGGACTCAGGCACAGCTGCAGTGGGACCATCCACGCTCTCCCCAGGGCAGCAGGGCTGGGGCGGGACCCTGGCACGTGCTCAATCCCCCCCTGCCAGGAATGAAGGGTGCAGCAGGAAAGCACTCCCTGGGCTGGGAAAACGCTTCTGGATCAGAGTTTGGACACAGGCAGAGCCCCCGCCCCGCACATTCCAGCATGTCCTCACCTGCCCAAGCGTCCGGCACGTAGTCCTTGAGCTCCAGGAACACGAAGAGGGAGGGCATGGTGAGGGGCATGTTGCTCTCGCTGCGCAGGCACACGTGGTGGTACCCTGGGACAGAGCAGAGCACTGAGCTGGGCTAGCACACTCCTGGCCCTCCAGCTGCCAAACAAAGTCCCTCTTTCCAGGAGGGCACGGGCAGGATATCCTGGCACCGAGCCAAGGCCCTAACAGGATGACTCCACTGCCTGCAGGAGTGGACGTTAAGGAGCCAAACATGCAGCTGTTTGTATGTTCTTTACAGCTGCCAAGGGCACAAAAGCCAAAGGGATTCCCACAGATTTACCTGAGTGCATCGCGATGACAGGAATGATACGATGGCCAATGAACTTCCCTCCTTCTTCCCAAGCCACAATTTTCAGAGAGGCCAACTCGGGCATCATGATCTGAGAGAAAAGCAGAGTAAGGCACCAGTGGCCTCACCTTTAACTCCTGACAGCATCCTCCTCCTCCTCCAAGGAGAGCTTTATTCCCTTCTCCTTCCAACCACATAATTCCAGCTCCCCCTTGTCTGTTGTGGGAAATACTGATGAGAGTTGTTTTGGATATTGTTGTTTGGGTGTTATCTGAGCATGCCCAAAGCCAGGCTGGGGGTCTGCAGAGGGGAGTCCCTTCTGCTGTCACTGACCTCTCCCAGGGCAGTGCTTGTGGCCTAAGGGAGCTTTTCTGTCTAAATTACTCTCAGATGTTCTCACCTTTTCAAAAACAAAAGCCTCCTCTTTCCACAGGGGGTTAATGGAGTTGGCCGTGGAGGTCAGTTTGGTTCTGTATTTGCGTTTGGTGTCCCTTGGCAACCCAAAGAGCTCCACTTCCACGTAGGTCTTCACGCTGCGCTCCGAGAGGAACTGACCAGAGAGTATCTGTCATCAACAGAGACAGAGTCAGCAACTGCTGAAGAGAATAAAACACAAGGACCTGCCCGTTCCTTCACCCCAAAGTCTGTTTTTCCGCTCCAGCTCTTCTTTCACCTCCACCCCTGTTTCTTGCTTCAGCACTTCCTCCCTCCCCACCATCCCAGCCTTGGCTGCTTCTGCGTGGCAGATGCTGCTGTTCCACTTTCACGTGATTATGGTTAATTTCAAACAGAAACCAGCCGGGGGTTGCCACGGCAGCGCTGCCCCGGGCCCTGCCCGGGTTCCCGTGCCCCGCCCCCGAGCCCCCCGGGTGGCACAGAGGGCTGTACTCGCCGTGACCGACAGGGTGCTGGCCACAACCACGTCCATGCGGTCCAGGGAGAAGGGGTCGAAGTGCTTGTCGGGGCGGCGCAGGAACTCGTGCTTGAGCAGGTACCCGCTCTGCCCGTTGAACTCGAACAGGGCCATGTTCTGCTGCATGGGCACGTCTGTGGGCACAGCCACACCCTGAGGCACAGGGCTGGGACAGGGACCCCCGTGGCACCGGGGAGCCCCCAGCCCCTGCCAGCCCCGGCTCACAAAGCCACCTCACAAACCAGGGAGGCCTCTCAGCACCCTACAGGGAAAGACGTGAAGGCAGCTGCTGCACGGAAGGGAAGTGGTTTGCTTACGCTTGCACTGCAAGGCACGGGCAGAACTACATTCAAACCTGCTTTAAGGAGCACTCGCTGCTTTTGGGCACAGATAAATAGCTGCCTGAGCCCCTCTATTCCTTCCCTCTTTCATTTTTGGCCTCCTCTGAGTCCATCTTCTCTCTGACACTTGTCCTGAGGTTCCTGCACCAGCCTGCACTGTGCCATCCCCCCCGGAACCAGCCTGTCACTCGCCCCCTTTCCAAGTCACTTCCTTTTTGTCTCCTACACTCTCTATACGTAACAAACTCCTCCAAAGAAGGAAGAGGGGCAAGGAATAGCTTTGTCTCCAGGCTTTTCTTTCCTTCTCATGCTGGCTGTGCAGCAAGGAAAGGCCCTTGCTCCCTGTTCAGGTCAAAATCCTAGAAACAATGGCACAGCCAGGGCAGTGCTGTGGCCAGATGGAGCTCTGCCTTGTAAAGGGGCAGCAACTCAGGGACAGGGCTGCAGGTGTGTTCAGGGATGTGATTCAGTGGCACACCGTGGAATGGGACACCAGGACAGTGCCTGGACACAGGTGACAGCACTCCTTGGAGAGGGGTGTGTGTGTGTGCTGGACACCGAAAAGTGCTGCTGGGGGAGATGGACCCAGTGGAGAACAGCACCTGGGAGAAGGCACTTGGAATAAATAACACATCAGGGAAACAGCAGTGAAGGAAGAGACAGTGACCAGGAGCACCCCAGGGACCAGGAGCACCCCAGGGACCAGGAGCAGCCATGCTCACCCAGCAGGAGGCTGGAGGACCCTCGACACTCACCCATGGTCTGGAAGTTGAGTGCCACCATCTGACAGCCGACGTTCCAGAACATCTGGGGCAGGTAGTTGGACGAGTCCATCCGGGTGCCTTTGGGGTAAATCCGGCTCATCTGCCGCTTGTTGTATCTGCAGGGGCTCCATAGGAAACAAGTCTGGAGTGTTCCTGCTGAGCCCTGGCACCAGCCCACATGTTCCCATCATGAAAACTGTTTAACCTCTGCTACCAGACACTCAGAGCCCTCCAGACAAGAGCTCAGACAGGCCCAGGCTCCTTTTCCATACCCTTCCCACTTAAGGACAAGCCTCTGGCAGCCCTGACATTGACTACAGCAGGATGCATCCTGTCAGGAATCTCTCTGGAGAGCTCCCAAGCCACCTGGAAGATCCCATGTCTCCAGCACCTGCACACTTTCTAGCTCTGATGAAGAGCGATGAAGGTGCTGGGACCAGGAGTCCTTTAGCTACGCCTAAGCCCAAGCTCCAGCTTCGCTCTGACACCCCAAGCCCCCCAACTCCCCAGGACAAGGGCTGCCAAAAGGATACTCTACAAACTGCACGGGGAACTTGCTCAGGAGGTCGTAGGCCTTCAGCTCCGTGAAGGAGGAGATGACGTAGCTCCGGTTCTTCTCTGGAAGTGGGAGATGATAAAGCTTTAGAGGAAAGGCACACCCAGCCCCTGTCCTGCCGTGGGCACCGACGGGGAACGCTTGGCTTGGACTGCCAAGGGACTTACGGGCAGAGACCTCGAAGGAGTCGAATTTGATGGGCTGGATGTAGTTGACCAGGCTGGACATCTCCTCGTACGCCGTCACCTCCAGGCCGGCCGTGCCCTGCGCAGGAACAGCCCAGGGGAGACACGTGAAGAGACCTTCCCTCGGGAGGAAACAAACCCCACCAGGGCTTCCCAGGGGAGGGGCTCTGGGGCTGCCCTGACCAGAGCGCTCCAGTTTGGCTTCCCAGTCCCACAGCTCTGTGCTGGGCAGGGCATGGAGATTCCAGGCAGCTGGGCAAGAACTGAACTGGGGCACATGAGAGGCTCCAGTCAGGATGGGCAAAGCCCAGGACCTCTTTAACCCCTCAGAGCATGGAGCCTGGGACAAACTGGGGACACCATCTTCCCTCCTCTCCAAGCGATACCATGGAGACAGAAATGGGAAATGGATGTTTTCATTCACAGGAATGATGATCTCCTCCCTCGCCCTTCAGCAGCAGCACTTTTTTTAGTAACAACTTCTATCAGACCAAGGCTAAGCCTCTCCAACAGCCCAGAGGCAAACAGTTATCTCCAAATCACGTGGAGTATCAAAGGCAGAGTCAGCAATAACAGCTCCTCTGCCACATTCTCTGTGCTTGCAACAGAGTTTCTCTTATTCAGTTTCTCCTGCAAAAAGTCCTGCAAAAGGGGAAGGAAAGCCCCTGACAGGTTCAATCCCCTTTTGCATTTTGGGTTCACCTCCACTCAACAGGGTGAGGCCTGGAGAAAACTGGAAGCCAAACAGAAAAGGAAGAGAACCAGCAGTGACAGTACCTCATCTGACTGCATCTTTTTAATTTCCTCTTCATCCAGGTTTCCGAGCTGTTCATCCTCCTCCTCTGGCTCCTCTTCAGCCACATCACCTGCCCAGACTAAGCACAAAGGCCACATCAGTGGTACCTCAGCAGGACAGAGACAGCTGCAGAACCTCACAGCCAGCAGCAGCAGTGAGGGGAAGAATCCCACATCTTTACTGGCCAAATCCAAATATGAACTGGCACACTGTGGACCAGCACACCCAAGAGACCAAACTGCTGCCCTTGCAGACTCCCCTCATACCCAGGAGTGTCAAACGGTTGTTTTCCCATCAAGTTTACATGTATTTTTAGGATAAATGTCCATTTCCAGGTGTCCCCTTTGTCCTCACATGACTTCATGTGTTCACATCATGACAAGGACTGTTCCCCCCCAGGGGCATTGAGCCCAAGGGGTGACAGGGAGGGAGGAGAGAGGGGCTGAAGGTTCCATAAACCTCCAAGACCCTCAGGATGGAGAAATGTGAGCTGTGGTGAATTTGTGGTCATCACAGATCTACAAGCAGTAACCCATTACCCCCTTCCCCCAACCCAACCAGGGGGTATCAGTGAATCACCAAGGGATGACAGGCAGGGTGTAAGTCATGGTCTCTTTTGGCTGCAATAGTGTTGAAAATATTCTGAGAATTTAATTTCTCTTCCAAGCTTATGCTGCTGCTTAACTGAATTAGGGAGTAGTGCTGGCTTGCCCCAACCTGGTATTGGGAGATCTGGGAGGTTTTGCCCTTCTAGCTCTGCTAGTCCCACTTCCCTTCAGACATACCAGCGTCTTCAGCATCCACAGGGGTCGGCTGCTCGATGATTTCTGGTTCCACACTCCTCCCTTTCTTCAAAGAGTTCTGCCTCTTCTCACATACAGATTGGTTCTTTTTATTCTTAATCAAGATTTTCCCTAAGAGATCTGTAGGACTCGGCAGAGGAACTCCTGGCTTCAGCTGCAACAGATAAACCTCATCACAGGGAGAATTCAAACACTGCCCTCTCCTGTCCCTATGGCCAATTCCTGCTGCACAGACACATCTCTCCCCCACTGTACACTTCCTTTCCTTCCTCTGCCAACATATCCCACCAGATTCCTGTAGATTTTCCCCGAGATTTCACCTGTGGTTGCAGAGCAGCTGCAGCACCACTATGTCACTGTGCCAACAGAAATACCTGCTGTAAAGGTCAGCTGATGACTGGAGTCAAGTGGATGGGGAGCTCTACTGAGCTATTCCTGGCACTGCCCTGCCCACCTATGCCTGGAAGGGAATATTTCCAGGCCCTTGTTCCCATTTCCAAAGCAGGGGCTGGCAGAGAGTGCCATATAAAAATGAACATGTGGTACCTTGTTACAACTTGAGAGCTCAGTGTCCAGAGCCCCTCAGGTCAGTGTTAAACAAGAGCAGAGTCCCATGAGCACTCAGGAAAACCTTTGTGGCAGTCTTCCACCCATCCCTGTGAACCAGGACTGCTTGTCCATGGCATCACGTTCTCTTTCACTGTCCTTTTGTCTGTTGTGGCACCTCCCAGCACCAGGAGTGACAAGTTTTCCAGGAAGGCCTCCCTCTGGCCTCCTTGCCCAGCTGCCCCTCACCGGGTGTTTCTCCAGAGGCTCTGTCAGCAGCATGTCTCCAAAAATGGTCCTGCAGTACTCGGCCATCTTCGCCTGCTGCTTGGGCCTGCAAGGGAGATCCATGTGCTGTACTCAGAAACCACCTGCTGCCTTGGCTCAGCCATGCAGATGTTGAGGTGCCATTTCCAGCCCAACTCCCGTGTTCCCACAGTGCCACCCCAAGCTGAAAGGCTGCACAGTTGTGGCCACGCCACTCTGCAGGTTTGGGCTCGTCCTTCAGCTCTGACCCACCTCCAGTTGTTTCAGAAACCTCAATCAGTGTTTCATTTCAGCTTAGCACCCACTTCAAAGCCAGCAGCCCTTGCCTGTGTCCTTTCTGCTCTAGGCACAGAACATGGTTCTCCTGGGCACTGGATACTCACGAGTCCACGTGGTTCTCGAATGACAGGATCACAGGGAATAGAGATGTTTTAAAAGCACTCTCTGCAATGGCCTCGATGGCATCCTGAGGGAAAGGCCAAGGTCAGAGAGCTCAGCACTCATTAATAACAGACACAGCTGCCCTCCCACTGAACACACTCCAGAATTGTCATTCTCAGGACCTTCCCTTCAAAGTCACTGAACTTCTCCCAGTAGGAAGGTGAGAGGTGTCACCTTTTTCACACCTGCCCAACATTTCCAGCTCCAGGGCATGTAACCTGCTGCTAAACTCAACAGCCTGCATAAAAATGCAGCTGAAGATGTAGGAAGATGAGGTTTTGGTTTTGCTGCACAGTTCAGTGTATCCATCACTGAATGTGAGAATGTCTGGCCAGACACAAACCCCTGCCCCAAATCACTGCCCTGTGCACCTTCAACCGGTACAGAAAGGTGTGTGCAGCACCAGGTTAAATCACATCCCACCCTATCCACACCTGCCCAATTTTCTATAGTTTCGGCTGCTTACAAAACCCTTCTGCCTCACAGCAGAGAGCTGGAGTGCTCAGGCACCAGCTGTGCTGACATTTCAAATGCAAATACCATGGAAACCTTCTCAGCATTAATGATGTAAGAAAAAATAACCGTATTTTCCCCAAGTCCCTGTTAAGCTGCCACAAACTATCCACTGTTTTCCCTTCTGGCGCTGCTAATTGGTAAGGAAGTACCATTTGCTCCTGTGCAATTCCAGTCCCTGCTCATCCCAAATCCTGGTTCAGCCGTGGCCTCAGAATGGTGCCACAGCTGCTCCTCCATGGACCACTTGGGTGTGTCACAGAAATCTCAAGGCTCTGAGGAGAAATTACAGAGCTACTGAAAGGCCCCAGGAATAGTAGAACAGGGAGAGAGGTGTGGAAGGAAAGGTCTGTTATGTATCATTATGTATTATGTAAAACCAAAACCCAGCACACGCTGTGTTAACAGGTTGTAATTTCCTTGAGGAACAGTCCCAGGCTGCAGCAGAACTCTGCAGCAGCTACAGCTGCCACTATTTCTGTTCTCTCTGCACTGAACTGCTGTGCAAAAAGCAGCAGTGGCACTGCAGGGCTTGGGAAATTACTGACACCAAACACGACAATACCTCTGACCTTAAGGACTGGTTTGTTTAGTTGTTTTTTTTTCCCCTGAGGTAAATATTTTAGTAGCAGTGAAGTGTGGGAACTGAGGGGGAAGATACAGGAGAAAAACAAAGAGCTCTAAGAAGAATCTCCAGTGCCTCTGCCTGTTGGCAGCAGCTGTGTAAAGAGGTGCAGAAAAAATCAGTGTGCTGCATTGATTAGTAACCTGTCAACTGTGGATAAATGCCCTGTATTGCCAAGAGAGAAGCAGACTTTGTGCTGTGCTTCCAAAGGCTGGGAGCTGAATCCTCAGGGAAGCCAGCTGCCCACAGAACACACTGCAACACTCAGGCCATTAGCAAGGAAGTGAACCCTATTCCTCCAAAAGGCACCATGTGAGGCTTTCAGGCAGAGAAACCTGCTGCATGCCAGAACAGACACTCATTTAACTGTGTGTTTTCTAACAGCCATCCTGTTTGTCCACCTATCCAGAAATCCACCAGCCTGTTCAGTCCATCACAGACACAGACACATCTGCTCAGCCATCCCCCCACGGCTTCTGCCTGACTTCCCGCATTTCCCTCGGCTAGTCATCCATCTTCCTCCAGCTATCCACCTCTCTGCTGCTCCTCCTGCTCCAAAAACGCACACAAACTCCAGCCTAGTGCCCATCTGTTCACCTTTCCTCCTCCCCACACTTTCATGCCCTTGCCACCTCCCACAATCTTTTCCTCTCTGCCCTCAGCCCATCCCGTTGGCAGCTCCCCAGTCTGAAGCCAGGCAAGGGAAAGCATCCCTGGAAGAAGGTGCTCCCCACCTTGAAGAGGATCTCTGTGGTCATGGTGAAGCCGTGGGTGATGATGGGCTCCTCATCCGGGGGCCGGCCCTTCCAGCAGTCCAGCTCCACGCAGCGGCAGCCGGCCAGGAGCGCCTGCCGGTACATCTCGGCAGAGGAGATCCCAGAGAACTGCCCAGCTGCGGAGACAGGCTCAGCCTCAACTCCTCACACAGACAGGAGCAGCAGGAACCCCTGCCAGCCCCCAGCAAGAGGTCTGCAGGCAGAGGGTGACACTTCTCCTCACAGAGAGTTCAGAGCCCACCCCACCCCTCAGCCCCCAGCCCCACTGCCCGTGCCATCCATCCATCCCTCCCTCCCTGGGATGGTGCCTCCCTCGGGAACAGCCCGGACCTGTGAGATAGGTGTTGTGTGAGGAATTGATGAAGTAGTGTGAGAGGGGCTGGGTCATGTCCTGGTACAGCAGCAGCTTGTCCAGGGCGATCACGTTGTTCTCGGGGCCGCAGAGGAACCAGACCATCCCCTCCGGAGAGAGCTGCCCTGCATGGAAAACAGAGCTGGCCACGTGCCCACACACAAGGGCTCAGGCACCTCAGCACAGGGAGGTGCGGCAGCCGGGCTGACTGCTGCCCTGGGAAGCAGGATGGCAGAAGGCACGAGATGCTCTGCCCTTCCATCCCAGCTCCTGATGGGATGAGCAGGAGCTGTGGGCTGAAGCAGACTGACCTCTCTGGACGTTGATCCCACTGGGCTCGTACTTCTCGATGAGGCTCTGCACCTGCTCAGGCCTGGCTGGAGGGAACAGGCTGTCGTTGAGGCGGGAGTCGCGCTGCTTCTTGTTGATGAACTTGGCCAGGTGCTCCTTGGTCATGTAGGGCTTTGCTTTTAGATGGCTGGGGGAGAGAACCCCAGAGGTAAGGCCTGGGAATTACCCAGGAAACCTCTTCAGAGGAGAGACTGGCCATTCCCTGGGTTAGCAGTGGGGTCCCCCTCCCCAGGCCCTCATTTCTGCTTTGTCCACGTTTGTTTCTGTTATCAGTGCTTCCTACTGTGCCCTTTCTTCTTCCTCACTAATTCCATATTGGGAACAGCTTGTACTGAGGGCAGGACAAAGCACATTTTGAGGCTCTAACCTTAACCCTAAAAAGGCCTGAATTTCAGAGCATTCACTGCCTGCCCTGTAAAATCAAGTCCAAGTAACAAGTCACAGATTTAGGTACTTGAAAAGCAAAAGGTCCCTGGGTACTTGTGAGATCGGTGGTTCTCACACTGCCTCTTTGGGGTTGGCCACAAGCAGTGCCACATGGGCATGACTTAGTGCTGACCTGGGCTCAGCCCTCCTGCTGGGGACAGTTTAGGGTTCTCCACAGCACAGGGAGGGCTCATCCTTTCTGTCTAGGCTGGGAGTGAAGGTGTTGAGTGATCTGGTTCCTGCCCTTCTGAGGCTTCAGACCAGACAAACCACGTGGGATTAAATCCCAGCCCCCTTCTATCTATCTGTTGCCATAAGAGCTCCAGTTCTGGGCTGTGGCTTGAGAGGAACTTACTGTGAGGTAAATATCTCATCGATCTCGGGCCGGGGACACAGATTCATGAGGAAAGTCTTGTACACAGGCTCGGGGAAGTCCTCTGGGTTGATGGCATCATTCTGAGGACACAGAGAGGACGTGTCAGGACCACAAACCTCTCATTAACACTTCCCTGAGCAAACACAAGTGACTGGAACATCTGCCCAGGTGCTGCTGTCCCTGTGCCACCCAGTGCAAGTGTTCCTGCAATACAGCCAGAACTGCCCCCAGCAGGCTGGAGTTCAGGCCTGGCAGTGGTGAGGAAAAGGTTTCACAGCATCTGAGAGCATCTGGGCTGGTGGCTTTTTACAGCCAAGGGAACTGCAGCCAGGGCAGGCAAAAGGATCCCTCTCAAGCCAGCGAGACCTCTGGGTACCCAGAGAAACCCTTACCTTGCCCTTTGGGAGGTGACAAGCACTTAGTGCTGCTTCCACCCTCTTCCTGTCTGCAGGGAACATCTGAAAAATACTGACAGGGAGGACGGGGATCACAATGGAGGAGCAAAGAGGGCAAGAAGGCTGGGGCTGCAGGCAGTGCAGGACACTCCAAAGGCACAGGCTGATGGACCAGGGCAGACAGGCAGTGTTTCTCCAAGGAAGTAATGGAGGTGCAGAGTTCAATAAACCTACAGAGGGTTTTCTGACTGCTGGTCTAATGCAGAAGTTCTGTATTTCTGCTATGGACTCTGTAAGAGCCCTGTCCCTCTTAAAATCCCTCTTCCCTGTCCCACCCTCTTGGAGGTGCTCCCTGAGGCAGCAGATCTCATGTCACCAACTCCCAGGACACTTCTGCCCACAAGATACTCTCCCCGTGGGAGCTGGCACTGGCAAGGAATTACTTTGTAGTCAAGGCAACACTCAAAACCTCCAAACAACCGTCCTGCACGTTTCTGCTTTGAAAGGGAGCAACATGTTCTGGAACCACAGGCTTTCCATGAATTCAAGGAAGAAACTCATTGCACAGGCAGGGACCGGGATACCACACAACTGCTGCAGGAACCAAAGCTCCTTTCCAGTGGGGAAAGCTGGGACTGGACTGCAGGGCACAGTTCCCCGGGTCAAACCTTCAGCTAAAAGCAGCTGCAGGGTGGAGCAGGAACACGGACTGAACCCTCCTGCTTTCAGAACATCCCAGGCAGCAGCACGGTGCCCTCCTCCTGGACAAGCTGAGGCTCAGCTCTGTTAAGCTCCCGGCCATCAGCGGCGCTCCCAGGCAAACAGGGCCCAGGGAGTGCCCTGTGCTGCCAGGTGGGAGTGCTGGGGGGGCTGCAGCAGCTCATGCAAACCCAGGCTGCCCTTTGCAAGGCAAAACTGCAGCAGCCCTGGAACGATTCCAAAGGGATTTACATGCCTAAAGAGAAAGGCAGATGCTCATGGAATTTTCAGAATTCAGACGTGGAGTTTTGAAAGCCTTACATTTATCTGCACCTGGAGATATGGAGTATTTTTATAAGTCTGGCTCTTAGTCTGGACTATTTAATGGTCTGAATTGTTACCATTCTGCAGGAAATGGGCATTGAGGAGAGGTACAGCCTGTACCAGATATTCTTTCTCGTTGTTTCAGAGGAATAAGCTGGTTCCCCCTGCAGCAACGCTACCTTGGCTTGCATTTTAAAGACCAATTCAAAGCACTCTTCCCTAGTGTGTTATTCATTACAGACCTATACATTTTTAACAGCCCTTTGATGAATACTCTGGTTTCTGACAGAATTAAATTCTGCTGGTAGGTGGTTTAGAAAACAAATAACAGCAAATGTTTCGTGTTGAATAAAGCTCAGCCATCCAGGGGCCCAATCAGCCAGCACAGCCCTAACCCAGCACCTTCTGCCACACAACACCCCCCGGGGAGGGTGTTCATTAGGGGTGATCAGTGCTCGCCTTTGTGATGCTGTGACACAGCTCAGCCCTCAAGCAGAGCGGTTCAAAACCTCCCAAGTGCTCTGTCTGCATCTCCTTACTCTTAATTCATGGATATCCTGCAGGCTGAGGGACTGCAGAAGTGGAGAAGGACCAGTGGAGAAGAGCTGGAGTGGGCACATGGGAGAAAAGGATACAAATGAAAGCAAGGGAGCCCCACTTCAGGTGAGCAGGGGAGCCCAGCAAAGGGCTCTCTACATCCAGAGCTCCTCACAGGAAAGGGAGACTGATCCCTACACCTCATCCAGGTATCAACTCAGATTTGCAAAACAATCTGTGATCAGAATTTTACCAGAGTTGCTTGGGTTTGTTGATTATTTGTTGGCAACAGCCAGGAAGTGAAATCTATGTCTGTTTAGGGTCATTTCTGGCTGTAGATGAAGGCCAGAGCCCCCTTTCCCAAATTATGTCCCTGACCCAAATTATGTGCCAGGTCCTTCCTGGGGAGGAACTAAGGTGCAGCAGGAGCCCTTCCATGGCCTGAATCCAGAGGGAATGATCTCTACCTCTTAGATGCAGGAAAAACAGGCAGTTGAAGCCACTGGGCAACCATCCTCTTACCACCTGCTCTGCCTTTAGTCTGACTGAATACACAATAAAACTAACATCCACACTCACTTCCTGACAGGAATCTTCCCTTCTGCATTCAGCTGCATCTTCAGCTTCACCAGGCTGTGGAAAAAAGACCAAACAAGATTATGAAAATGCACTTGTACAGTCTTGGAAATCCTATTAAGTAAGGAGAGAGGAAAAATATGTTATTGGGAAAAAAAAATCTACCAGTGAACTGAAAATCAGGGTCCTGCAGAACCCTAAATTGGCCTGAGCAAGGCCTTGGTCTGGAGGCTGCTAAGAAGCCTTTTTTCCCAGTACAGGCAGGAAGGACACGGATGTTGCACTCACATTTTCTCCAGGAAGGTGTAGCGGGAGGCGTTGTACGTGAGGGGATTGCGCACGATGGCCAGGATGTCGTCAGCCCAGCTCTGCAACACACACAGGGCACAGGCACTGTGGGACTGCCCTGGGGCACTCCCAGCAAACATGCAAAGGGCACAGCATCCCACAGTGCTCTGGGTTGGAAGGGACCTTACAGCTCATCCAGTGCCACCCCCTGCCACGGGCAGGGACAACCTCCCAGGTTGCTCCAGCCTGGCCTTGGACACTTCCAGGGACGGGGCAGCCACAGCTTCTCTGGGCAACCTGTGCCAGGGCCTCCCCACCCTCACAGGGAAGAATTCCTCCCACATCCACTCTAAATCTACTTGTTCCAGTTTAGAACCATTACCCCTTGTCCTGTCCAACACTGCTGGGCTCCAAATCCCAACATCTGCGCCCTGAGCTTGGCTCTATCACCCTCCTCCTGCCTACAGACACCAGCAGCTGAAACTTTGCCACTTCTCAGCTCCTGTTTATCCTTACAAAACACAGGAAGGACAACAATGACTCACTAAACACCTTCTACTGGTCCTACTCCATTCGGGGCAGAAGTTTGTAGAACTATAGAGGACCCACACCTGACTGGAACACAGACCTGTTTTTTTATAGCCTTGCCAGTAGCACTAACAGGGCTCTGGGTCCTCTCCTTTCCTGCTTCCCACTAAATGCCCCAACCCTCAGTGGTTCCCAGTGCTCCCATGCCCTCAGGATCCAGTACCTTGCCAACATTCTCCTTGTAGGACACAAAGTTATGGAAAGTGAGGTCAACCATGTCAGGGCCGGACACAATGGTCAGGGTCTTCAGCAGGAAAGTGCTGTGAGGGTAATCCAGGTTAAAAACCTCTCGGAGCTTCTGGCACTGCCAAACAAACACAACAGAGGGGGATGAGGGGAGAAGGAGGGAAAACTGCACCCAAAAATCAGGTCCCAATCCAACCATTGACCCAAATCCAAAGCAAGCTCCTCAAGGGTTGCAAAATTGCTTAATGCAATCTTCCTTTCCTTGGCTTTCCTTATGTTTTGTCTTTATTCTGGAGCTGCATTACCTGGGACAAGCCCTCATGGCAAACACCACAAACATTGTTTTGGTCTGAAAGAGGCTCAGTTGGAGACTGCCCTTAAAGAAATTCCTTCTGGAACTCTGGGCTGGACTTGCAGACAAGCAGAGGAGGGTTTGTCACCAGAGGTGTGCAACAGGGTGATTTTGTCAAAACATACACTTAGGAGAGTTTTTTTTATTAGTGTGACACCTTTACCTGGAACCTCCCTCCAGAAGAAAGATCATTTTTGGGACACCAGTCACTCCCTCCAAGCCCCATTTTCTGCTGTTGTCAGTTGTTAACAGTGGTTTTTTTCCATGGCAATTCCAGTATCCTACAGCAATGGCTCACCAGGGATTTGTTTTGTTAAGAATAAGGCTCATCCGATTAGTGGTACTTGGATTTCAGCACCATATCAAAGTATTTATAGAATCCTTTAAATTATTCAGCATTTTCTGCATTCCTACGTGAGGTGCTGCTAAGCCAAGGTATCCCAGAGTTCTACTGGTGGTGCTGTTCATAACGGAAAGACAAAATTCCCATTCCTCCAGGAAAGCACAGCAATTCCTTATCTGAAATGCAGCCTAAAGCCCTGTCCAAGCAAACAGGGCACTGTCAGAGCACCTACTCCTTCAGAAACAGGGCAAAATCCACAATCTGGGGCTCTCAGAGCAGGTCAGACTGGGAAGTTAAATTGGAGCTGGAGTGTGAGCTCAGCTTCAGGCACCCACGTGTCTGCACCACGTCACACACAGAGCTGCAGACATCTTATAAGGAACTGCTGAGTTTTTCCACTGCAATTTTCCAAATTTCTGGAGCATTTGCAATTCTGACACATCTGTAGCCAACAGGCATCTTTAGGAAAAATGGGATGGGCTGGACTGTAAATCAGGATCACCTGACTGCTGTCTCTCCCTTTGGAAAAGCACCTCTCTGAGGGAGTAACTCTGAAGCCTGCTTAATCCCAGAGCATGTGGAGGGAGGGAAGGGGGAGCACTCACCCACCAGAAAATGTGCCTATTTTCTGCTAGGGAATTTCTCCAGTGGCTCATTCTTGCCTCGTGAGCCCTTTTCCTTGGCAGAGCCGAGCACCACCCACACACACCCATCTCCTGCTCGTGGCAACTCCTCCAGGGAGCTCTGCTTTTCAGCACCAGCAGCGGGGGGTTGGGGTTTTAACTCCAAATTAACATCATCCTGCAAAGCCAGCGGTGTTTGCTCACTCCAGGGCTGCACAGGAGATGGGGCCCACACAATGGAGAACTTGTGGTTGTGCTGAACTCATTTCCTGTATTTGTTACCCGGGGCTCCTCCCAGCCCTTCCTTCTCACAGGCTGCTCCCCTGCAGACAACTTTGTCACCTGGCTCTCCAGACCCTCCTGCCCAGCCACAGCCCCAGCAGGACAAGTGCTGCACCAGAGCTTTTGCCTTCATCCAGGCAGGGATGTGTCCAGCACCCAATGGAGATGGGGAGAGAGCACCAGAGACTGTGTCCAGGAGCTCCACAACCTGCACTGCTTTAGCACCTTGTGCTGCAGCTTCACTCCACAATTACTCAGAGTCACTTTGCAGATGGCCATAAGGAAAAATAGGAATCGCTGCATGAAAAGCAGGACAAGGATATTAGCCATGCAAATCAGAAGGGAAATACGCTCAGCAAATCCACTTAAAAAAACCCAAACAAGCAGAAAACAACCCATCAGCAAAGCTGAAACACAGCTCCCATTTCACATCCCACCCTCCTGATTTCCCTAAAATCCTCGGCTGTACAGAGCAGAGCCATAGTCCAGAGAAAAGCAAATTCTCATGCAAATATAAACAAAGAGCCAGAGCCAGATGCAAGACAGAGGGATGGCCCTTTCTCTGCTTGGAAGGGGACAGAGCCGAGTGGCAGTGGGACCTGCCACAGCCACACGTGTCACTGCGCCCTAAAAGATCTGTGTCCTGTGGCTCTGGGGACAGGACAGCAAATCTTCTCTTTTGGAGAAGAAAGGTCTTGTTTGATTGCCAGAAGGGGAAAAGGGAGCACTGAGGAACTTCCAAACCTCTGACTCTGGAGGTACCACTGCTGTCCCCCAAGCTGGAGGTGATGGCTGGGAGCGGGGAGGGCTGGCCTGTCCCTGTGCCAACCAGCTCAGGGACACAGGCGGCCCAAAATCCGCAGGGAAGCACTCCCAGCTCTCAGTGTCTTATCTAAAGGAACTGGAGGACACAGCAGCACACGGATTCACAGGCACAAAATCAGCCGTGGGATTCTGGAATCAAACAGGGACAAACTGCCAGGGACGGAGGAGCTGGTGCGTCCTCGGGAACTCCCGGCCCCGTGTCCCGGAGCTCTCGCTGTGACACGATGGAGGAGGCAGGAGGAGGGCTCAGCAAGGTTCTTGCTCTCTTTCCCTGCTCAGCTCCTGCTCCCCCATCTATAAATCCTGTGCCAGCCACTGGCTTGTACCTTGCACACACAGAGATCAGTGTCTCTGTAGGGCTCCGTGGGATCGTCCTCCACTTGGAGGGTTGGAATGAGACTTGGTTTAGCTCCATCCTGGGCTCACACACGTTGCTGAATCCCAGTCCCAGAGCTGCCCCATCCCCTGTACTGCAGTAGAACCACTGACCACCCACAGTGTTTACAGCCCGTGGCTCACAGCCCACAGCTCAGCTCCGAGGGCACTGTTGCTGCTCCTGGTGGTCCCTAAACATTCCCACTCGCTCCTCCTTTATCATCTCAAAACATGGGGTGTGACATCCCTCGGTATCATTTTCTCCCTGCACATGTTCAGTTCAGGCTGCATCTCTGGGTTCAACACCACCAGAATGTGGATGGAGGACAGAGCTGGTTCATCCTCACGATAGTCAGAAAGAACAACTTCTGTTCTTAAGAGAACTATGCCTGTCTCAAAGCCAACGCCTCCCAAATCATCTAAACAAACCCCAAGGAGCAGCCAACAGCACAGCAGTCTGGCCTAAAACATCCTGGATTTTGGCCTGAATTATTATTATGTTCTCTGTCAGAATTCTGGGGCCTTGGTGCCTCCAAAACCCACCCGAAATGGAGGAGCCCTTGTCCCTCGTTACCAAAAGGCAAACACAGACCTGAGTGTAAATAACACCCGACTGTGTCGGTGCTGAGCTGCTCTCCAGAGCTTTTATCTTGTCTCCTGGCTCTTCAAAGGCCTCGCTCACTCTTATCTCCAGTGCTCTTGAACGCACGCCAAGGTTCGTTCTGCCCCATCTCTCAAGAGAAACTTTCCGTGAAGGAAAGCCACGGAGCAGCTCCGGGAGGAGCTCACACAGCGGGGAGCAGGAGAACTCTGGCAGGCTGGGAGGGCAGGAGAGCAGCATTCCCATTGGGAGGGGGCTCCTCCTGCTGCCAGCCTGCAGTGACTCCCTTTCCATGCTGCACTGGGCATGTCCTGCTCCCCAGGCCCCGGGGTGGGGCCCGGCTGTGACCTGGGAGGGAGCGGGGCCCTTCTCAAGTGGTTTTCCGCAGAGGCACTTTGGTGTCGCTCCTCTTGCTGTGTGTGGAGGTCACAAAGGAAAACCCCAAACCTCCTGCTCAGCAGTGGTGGGAAAGTGCTACTGAAAGCAGGGAACTCCCCACATCCCCAGGGAGTCCCACTCCCAGGGAGACTCATGTCACTGCCGTGGGGCTGGACACTGCCGTGGAGGGCATGTTCCACCCTCAAGCCACAGCCCAAACCTGCACAGCCCCTTGCTGAGGAAAGCAGGGGCACTTTCCTTCCTCTGAAATTCCCTCGGTCACAGTCCAGTATGAAAACCAAGCCAACAAGCTTTTCCTCACAGCAGCTATGGATTTACTATGGAATCACTTACAGGGAAGGGGAAAGGATGCTCCATTTGCTACTGGTGCTACCCAGAGCTCTTCCTGCAGCTGAGATCCTGTTCTCCTTGTCCTAAGTAAGATCCATCAGCTCTTTCTCCTCCACTTTTAGCCAGCGAAACAACTGTCTGTATGAATCCAGCAGTTCTACCCCACAACCATTCCAAGCCTCTATTCCATATTAGGGGACACAGCACTCTTTCACCCCAAACCAGACTTTGTTTTGTCACACCATGTTTATGCCCTCTGTAATGACACCCCAGACAGAGCTGCCCTACCTGGAGGGTGTGGTGGTTCCTGGGAAGACATTTTCCCTGCTTTCTGCATTCCTTTGTGAAATTGTGCTCTGGGGAAAGGCAGCTGAACACACCCCTGAGGGCTCTGAGCCAGAAGTATCATGGACAGCACAGCCACGTGTAAATAAAGAGTTTTCCAGGCCTGGATGGCACACGTCTCCCACCACTCTGGTTCAACAACTCTTTCAGTGCCCACACAGGACCTCCCAGCATCCCCTAAGGGAAAGGTGGATAAGGAGCCAGCTTAGTGCATTTGACCACATGTTGTCATGGAAATGCCAGAAAACTCCCTGAAATACAGAAGGGACTTATTTCAAACGGGTCCCTATGAAATGCAGAATTCAAAAAGCACTCGGGATCTTCACGGCACAGGTTGTCAGCAAGTGCATCACTTCTGCCTGCTGACAATACTTAATAAATCCCTTGGTGCTTGACCTTTGCTTCCTTGTTCATCAAAACTGAGCTGTATCCAATTCCCAGGCTGTAAAATACCATCCCTGGCCTATTTATTACAAGGGCTGGAACACAGCAGCTCCTCCATCAGACCCGGATCCAGGGCCTGGGGAATGCACAGCTACAGGGAGAACACAGTGACACCTCCCTGGCACATCCCTGCAGCTCCCAGGGAACTGGGCTTCAGCAGCTTCCTAAGCCAGAGGCACCAGCTCACACCCAATAACCCCCAAGGGCTTTCCTTTCTCATCCCAACTTTCTGCACTCACAGAGGTTTCCAGGGCTGGGGCAGGAAGCATCCCATGGCACCTCCTGCTTGTGCCTCACCTGCCTCTGGAAAACTCCACTTGATGTGGACTCTGACACTGGAAGAAACCCTGAGGAACTGCTTCAAACCCTGAATGAATGCTTTGTGCTCACCTCCTCCATTCAACTCCTGGTTTTCCAGCACTCACAGTCCTCCTCCACATCCCCCTCATCTTTTCCCTTCTGCCAGACTACAGTCCCTCCTACTCACATGCTCTTCCCACAGCAGCCATTCGGGTCCTTTATTAATCCCACTGCTCTTCCCTGCCTTTTCCAGCTCTTCCCTTGTTCTAAGACACTAGAATAGCACAGAAATAGGGGTGCACTGGGGGTGCACACGGCAGCAGGATTTCCTAATTATTTCCTTATCATTCCCAACGTACAATTTACTTTCTCGGGGCGGTCCTGCTGAACAGTGTTGATATCGTACCACACACCCACGGAGTGTCTGAGGACCAACAGTCACCTCATGGCCTGTTAGTGCTGAAGGATGAGGGACTTTTCTCTGTCTGCACTGCCTGATTTTTATCTGTCTGAATTTTATCACTCACCAGATCATCCCGTCAATCAGCAATTCAAGGTCTTCCTACAAATCAGCATCACTTTATTACCCCAAATAACTCGGTACCATTGGCAAACTCTCTCTTCTCCTGGCAGCCTCCAATTAGTCTTCCTTAACTAATTGCTAAAATCTAGGACATTTTTCTCCTGTCTGTTGCCACCAGGACATCCACCCACGGCCTCAATACTTCCACCAGCAATTTATCACCTATTTCAAAGCCCAGTTCATTTTGTAAACGTGTCATTCCTCAAAGTTTACTATCCCAGAAAATACTGTCTCATACTTCTCCTTTAAGTTGGCCTTTTCCTTAGGGATCCTGTCCGGAGTGGGATACCAACTCCACCAGCCCCAAATATTTTATCCTCCCAAATGAAAAGACAACATCCAGAGGGCTTTTTTTCAAACACTATTTCCACAGAACAAGTTGCAGACAAAGTTTTAGGTGTGTTGAAAACTCAAATATGTTCCGTTTGAGTGAATTTCCAAGGAGAAACCCAGTTCCTCAGAAGGACTTATGACTTGTAGGGACAGGGCTGCTGTTCTTGAGCTCTGCTGTGCTTTTAGCACCCACCTGACATGGTGTTTTGAGAAATACTGGTCTCGGGGAGCTCTGGACAGGCATTTTCAGAGCAGATTGAGAAAACAGCTGCAGGACTTGTGCAAAAGGCTCAGCAGATATTGCAAAACCTTCTGCCTTAGACAGTCACCTGCGTCACCATGGGAGCCACCAGCTCTACTCCTTTGGGTGCTTTCCACCTTCACTGTAGTTTTCTGCTTGCCTTTTCCATACATGGAAAAGTTAAAAACAAACCAAAAAACAGTCCCAGAAAAAAAGTCCTAACAAGGGCAACGTTGCTGCAGGAAGCTTAAATTATAGCTGAGGGCAAAAGCAAAGCCCTGATCATGTGCTTCCCTTCATGTGCCACCCTGCAAGCAGACAGTGGCAAACTATAGGGGGGGAAAAACAAAAGAAAGAAACTAGTTTTTCTGAAAGGGCATTTTCTTCCCTTTAAAGGGAAAAAACCCAGCACACAGGGCTGGAATCTCGCTGTAACTCCAGGTTTTGGGGGTGCCCTGACCCAGCCTGTGCATCCTTGCACAAGAGCAGCTCCAGTGACTCAGTGCAGGAGCATCACAGTCTCCAGCAGGACTTCCCAGGGCAGCAGGGCACTTGGAAAGGCCATTGTTGATATTGCTTCCTACCATAGTCTGGAAGTGCCTCTTTTGGGTGCACAGAGGACCCCAGGGAGCTCAGGGACAGGAGTAAAGACGGTTTTTCTGTATTTATACAGTTGTGATGCAAGGAGGTAAGAACCCCTCCACTTCTTCCACCAGAAATCCAGGACAAGCTGCCTGAGCTTCCACCAAAGCCCCAGGCAGCCCTGTCTTTGCCACAGGAACATCAGGAAGAAAGAAGCTGTGGACTCACCTTGGGGATTTTGGCAAAGCGCCCCACTCGGGTGTCTCGGATGCTGGTGATATCCAGAATTTCCATTTCCTACAAGACAACGACAAGGAAGATGAGGAAGGGCAAAGGAGAAGGCAAGCACTCCATCACAGTGCCCCCAGAAGTTACAAGGCAGGTCTGAGCCAGTGCTTTTCCCTGCAGAAGAGCTGTCCCAGCAGGACCAAGGCAGGGAGGGAAGCAATTCCCATGGAAGACACTCCAGAGCCTTCCCCAGGCAGCCCTCCACATCCCCACTACTGGCTTGTTGTCATGTTCTTATTTGTTCTTTTAACATCCAACCTGGATTTCCTTCCTCTGTTACTAATTTTTCCTCTCGCTGTGGGTCTGGAGAACAAATTAAACTTGTTGCAGCAGATAATATTATTTTCCAAGATCCCAACACGGGACAATGTGGATACCATATCTTCTGGCTGTATCCCCATTTTATTGTTCAGCAGGATGGGAATTTTACTCCTAATCCCACTCCTTTCTGAATCCCTAGTGCAAAAGCAGTTCTCTTGACTTTAGGAGTTAATCAAAAGCATTTTCCAGGAATGTGAGACAACCCCCCTCAGTCTGGGTTTCCTTGTGGCAGCTTTCCCCCGTTCCCGCAGCCCCTTTCCCAGGTATCCCAGAGAGGTATCTCCCCTTCCATGGTGACAACACCTCCCTCACTTTGTGCTCCACTTCTTCCTGCTGGAACCCTTACAGCAGAAATTCTACTGCCTGGATCAGACCCTGAAAGGGGGATAGGGGTGACAGAGACACCTGGAGGGGTGTGACAGTGCCCAGCCCCGTGACACTGCTCTGCAGGACTGCCTGGCACTGCCTGGCCCAGCTGGCACTGGGCACCATCTCCTGGAAAGACAGAGCTCCCCCAAAGCCCTCAGGTCCCTGGTCAGGGCCTGTGCAGGACGGGCTCTGCCTCTGCCTCAGCATGTAGGTCAGGGGGAGGAAGTGGAGCTGAACCACAGCCCTGCTCTGGAAAGCAGAAGTGAGCCCAGCCTTCCACCTCCCTCAGCCAGAGCTCCCCACCACTCACTGCTACTCCTGACTGAGGAACTGAACTCTCCCCAGGCTGTGCTGCCTCTCCCTCCCCTGCAGCTGCTGCAGCCCCTGCTCCGCTCCAGGGTGAGGACACGGCACCCTGGGCACACCCCGCCCTCCAGACTCTGCGTGGGCACGACAGCACTACGGTCACTGCTCTGGTCTTTTGAATTAAAATGTCTAAAACCCCAATTAGTCAGTTAATGGGCCATTGTCCAGGCTGGGAGAACCCTCTGGGTGACAGGGATATCAACATGACTGTTCTCCATGACAGACAGGGAAAGGCCACGCTCACAGCTTCACCTCCTGCTCTGCCCTGGCACTGGGAAGACAAACCTGCCACGGAATAACTCCCATCCCTGTGAGGTGTTCCTGCTGAGAGGAATGGCTGTGGCAGTTTGTTCCTGAGTACAGGACTCAGCACCTGTGGTGTGTTCATCTCACCCAGACCTGCTGGGCTGTTTGGAGCCCAAGGGGTGCAGTGTCAGAGCTCACCTTGTTCTGATAGGTCCAGTACACGTAAAAGCCCTTTGGATCCACTCGGAGAATCACGGGAGAAGCACTTGCTGTTTCCTGATCAAAAAAAACACAGAAAGAAGGTTGGCACCTCAGCTGAATTGGAGAACTCACCATGAGACACCAGGTTCCCAGTGCAAATACAGCCCCACAGACTGGCTGTGCACACACACTGTGGAAGAAGCAGCTGTGGAGACCCCCACAAGATAAGATCCATTCCCATCTCCTGTGCAAGCCTGTGCTAAGAGAAGAATCAGTGTGAGCTCTCTGGAGACAGGGATGAGGACTCCTGGTGCCTCTGTGTGTCCCAGCCCCTCCACTCACTCACTGTAGAAGACTCCTCACTGCACTTGCCCTCTGGTACCACACAAGACAGGATCACAAGGCCTATCAGCCATTTCTGGGAAGGCTCCAAGCTCAATTCAGGAAGCTGAAACACCCAGCTGCTGAGCTGAAACCAGTAATGAGATGTGGACATTGCACTTGTCCCTTGGGTTTGCCAGTTTGTCACTGAACTCATTCTTCACCCTAGAGTGTATCTGTATTTCCAGGGACCTCCAGTTCCAGATCCAATATCTTTGTTATGGTGAGCTGCTCATTGCACAGCACATCATCTGTGCTCCTTTTACTCCCTGTTGTTGTTCTCCTGCTCTTCCAGGGACAGCACTGACCTGCCCAGCACCACGTCCGTGCTCCCAGAGCTCCTGGCTGGCTCCCTGCACACGTGGCCATGAGCCATGAGGAGCAGCACAGGCACTGTGGTCCTCCCCAGAGTATTGTGCCAGGTTCTAGATTAGCCTTATCTCCCATGAAGCAGCGCTGAAGGTCAGCTGAGGCTGCAGGGAGGCTGTGACAGCCGGGCTCCTGAGCTACTACAAGGGCTAAGAGTCAGCACAGAGCAAACCCACACACATCTGCCCCACTTAAGAGGTCACCTACTACTCTGTGCCCTCCCTGGGTTCTGAAAGGGTTCCCAAGCTGGTTCTTGAACTGAACTACAGTCCATGTCCTCTTCAGCCCGCTTGGCAGTTTGCTGGTTGCTACCCAACCCTAAGGTGTTACAGAAACTGTGGGCCAGGTCAGAACAGCCCTGCCCATCAGGGCCCCACTGCCCTCTCCTCCAGACAATGCCTTACAAAAGCCAGACAAAGTGAGGGCTCTGTAGAAACAATGTGGTTTTGCTTTTTTTTTTTTTGCTGGAAGACCCCAGTCTAGTCCCAAACTGTACAGAGTGATGTAAGAGCCCAATCTGATCTACCTTCATTCCTGTGCCTCACTTACTGTGGAAGGAGTTCCAAACTGTTGCTGACAGCATGGCCAGGTCAATTCAAAGACAGACAGAAAACCAACACTCAGGGGGTTCTAAAGCACAGCAATCCTGCAGTCTGGAGCTCTCCCCCTCATCCTCTGCAGCCTGCTCTCACCCTGGATTGGGAAAGCTCAATGTGATGGAGCAACGTGACCAGAACAGCCCACTTAAGGAGAAGCCTTTGTTATTGGTGGAGACCAAGCCTCCAAACTACTTAGCTGAGGCAACAATTTAGGAATGTTTACAAATTTGTAAACCTTACGGAAAGATCCAGGAAGGAATTAAGCTCATGAACTCCAATGGTTACAGCAGCAAATAAATACTTGGTGGGTCTTGGAAGCCCAACTTGACCCACCTTAGGTTTCAAGGGAGCCTATCCCAGGAATTCCCAGTGAAGTACTTAACAGCTTTAATTTTTTGAGAGTGGTCTCCAAGGACTGAGCACAAAATCAGCAGCAACTTTAAAGAACTTTGGCTACTGTCATTCTCAGAAACCAGATCTCTGTTCAATTTCCAAGAAGCCCCAAGTGCACCCTGCAGGCAGAGGGCCCACGGGAAGGAGGGGGCAGGCTGTACTTTCCACTGTACCCTGGTGTCATCCTCCCATTTATGTACTGCTGGTGGAGTAACTGGCAGTGATATTCCAACCTGTATTCCTCAGCACCCATCCCCTCTGTCAGCTGCACAGCACTTTGCCCTCTCATTTCGTGGTGCCCTGGACTACCTGCTGCTGCTGCACACAAGTGATCTACTCCCCCACGCTGCCTTGGGACTTCAAACTCTGTTCCAGCTTCACACCCACCAAAGCACTAATCCCTCCTGCACTGCTGCTGGAGGCTCCTTCTAATCATCTCATTCGCAACACATTAACAACCATGTCCCCAGATCCTGGTGAATAACCACAACCTGGGCTGCCCCCTTTTCTCCCATCCGTGCTCAACAGCAGACAATCCACCTCCTGCTCCGGTGTGTGGATGCTGGGCTGAACACTCCTTTGCCTCCTTAGAAAAAGAGGGCGGGAAACGTTACATTCAAATTAACTTGTGCTCCTCACTTTCTTCCCCTCACACAGAAGGGCAGGACTGCAAAACAGCTGTTTTGAAGGTAAGAAGGACATAGAGCTGGAAAGAGCAGCAGCTTCCTGCAGCACCCCCAAGACTCCAGCCCTGTCATAGCACAGGCCCTCTGCCACTGTGCACTTGGGAATTCCCAGAGCCAAGAGCAAGGCAAGCGTGGGAGGCCATGGCCTGCTGATCCACTCAGGCAACAGGGCCATAAGAGGAAGCAATTTGGAGCCTGATTTCCTCTCTATCTGCAAAGCACAGTGAGCCCTCTCAGCTCTGGAGCAGATCCTACCCCTCAGGCTCCTCTGGACAATCCGAATGTAGCACGCACCTCTCACCCCGGGGAGATCCCAGTGAGATCCTTCCCAAGGGCTGGACCCTGGTCCCACCCCAGTGCTGCACACACAGATCCAGTGCACATCACTCCCTTTGCTTCTATCGTCCCCAACCAGAGGCCACATCCCCAGCCCCTCATACACACAGTGCCCTTGATCTTAGCCCTCAGCTCTCCTGTTCTTCCCACTTCCCTCTCCCCACACAGGGATCTCTCTCAGGTGGGACACACAACGTCCCATCCAGCACACTGAGCCTCCCCACAAACCCTGACCACACCACAGTGTCTCGGGGCCACCGCACACCCCGTGTGGGGAAGCCAAGCCCCAGTACTCACATCGTCCCATTTGATGAAGCGCTCGCCCTGGCACAGGTACTCCTTCACCTCGGGGGGCTGCAGGACGGGGGTCAGCATGGACATGGTCCCACCGATGTGCTCCTCAGCCTCCAGGAGCAAGGGCAGCTGCACACTCGGCTCCGCTCGGCCCCTCTGCTCTATCTGTGCCTCTCACGTTGCAGGGCGCTCTGCCATGGCCACTGTTGGCATCGGAGAGCGAACGGCCTCTTATATCCCAGCCCAACTCAGGAGGGGCAGGGAGCGAGGAATCTGCATTGTAAATCAGCAGCTCTCCGGGCAGGCAGAGCCTCACCCCAGGTCACCCAGGGAGGCAGGCGGTGCCCGTGGGCAGGCGGGCAGGCACCCCCTGTGGCTCCAGAGGTACCCGCTCCTCGGAGCGCAGCTCGAGAGGCACCCGGCTCGCTCCACTTCCGCAGCTCCACTTCCTTAAGTGTTCTCTCGGCGGAGTGCAGGCATTGCCAGCGACGCTCCGGCCTCTCCTGCAGCTGTGGTGCCGAGCAGCCCGGCCCTGGCTGCAGGCAGACTGCCCCCTCCGTGCGATGAGCCAGATATCCCGGGAAAGGAACTCACTCCATTGCTGGGGCCATGCGCTGCACTGTCCAGCCTCTCTCTTATGGGCTCTTCTGAACGTCATCCAGAAAGTGACACAGACCAGCAGAGCAGCTGGAAATTCCCCAGAGGAAATAAAACATTCCCAGAGTCCCGAGGAACTGCACTGCTCTCCAGATTCACTTGAGTCCGTGGCAGATACTGTGGGACACGGAATGGGAGAAGTGGGACAGGGGGGACTGTAGTGACGAGGCTGCAGGGAAGTGACCCAAAGCAGAACAGGTTAAAGGCAAACAGGGCCAAGGAGTCCCTGCTCCTGACCCTGGAATTAAGGAATTCCGTGTGGGCAGCAAATGAGGGAAAGGGGCTCTGATGGTCGATGGCTTCTGGCTCCCCAGGAACGGCTTCTGAAAGGTCCAACATGGGAAAGGTTATTTCAGTCAGAGGCAGAGCCCCACAGCTCATCAGCAGCGGAGATCATGTGCCACTCTGGCTGGAAAGCATTCCCAGACATACAGTGGGATGCCATCCTTGTCTCCTATAAAAGCCCAGGTGTGGCGCTTGCCAGTGCTCAAGAGGGACAGGACTCTGTCAGAGATGGCACGGAGTCTCTGAGAAGGGGGGACAAACCCCCCACTGTGCCAGGGGAGCCAGCTGCATGTTTTATTCCCTCCTGCCCAGCCCTGATGGATCCAGTTGGGTAAGTCTGGCACTTTGGAGCAGCCTGGACAGCCAGGAATGCAGCCTGAAGGAATCCTAAGGGCATTCTCAGGTGTTAGTGGCACGAGGCAGGAGAGATTAAGTGGAACTGTAACAAGTTCTCCAGCTGTAAACCAATAAAGAAGGCAGGAATCAGAGATTCCTGAAAAGGAAACAGAGAACCCTGAACAAACCCAACGTCCTTTGTACATGTCCTTAAAGGGTTTATCTGCCCAACAAACTGGGAATAAGAGCTTCAGCATTTCCAGCCACAATTGTGTTTTCTGCACTTACTAACACACTTTTCCAGGGACCTCTGGTCTCCCAGCTGAGCCACACTCGTGGCATTAAGCTTCCTTTGCATGTGCCATGTGGGTCACTGGGGAATTCCAGGTCCAGCCAAGGCAGTGTCACAGGATCCCCCACTCAAGGAATGCTGTTACTCCCAAGCAGAGAAGCAGCAGATGACAGAGGGCTCACTGAGGAGTGGAAGTTCTGTACCCTTCCCCTGATCCCTTCTCCAAGGTCAGAGCAGCTCCAGGGCTTCTTCCCTTTGAATTAGGGAGCAGCAGGGGGAGGGACAGAGAGCATCAATCTTGCTCAGAGGTGCTGTTCTCCTAGCCTCTGGAATTCTGACAGCACTGCAGGAAGGCCCTGGAGGGAGGCCACAGTGAGAGGTGGGATGAGCTTTGCCACCTGGTACTGCCAAGGGCAGGTGAGATCAGTCACAACTACTGGATCCAGTGGCCTGTCTGATATTTAGCACAGTTATCACAGCTCTGTGATCCCAAGGTGCTTCCAGCCAGAACCAGGGCTTCCCAGAAAGGCTGCTCCTGTCCTGCCTTCCCTCAGACCTGGACAGTCAACAGCTTTCTCTGCCTCACCAACAAACCTGAAGTAAGAATCCTGTCACAGCTTTACTCACATGTCACTCAAGGGCAGCTTTTCCCTAAGGAATAAACCCCTAAAATAATCAAATAATAAATAAACTAATAATAATTAATACCCAACCAAACACAAGCAGCATGAAGAGCAGTGCCCAAGTCCTGTGAGGCCACACGGTGCCACAACATCAAGGGCCAAGGTCTGCTTGCACAAAGGTGGTCCCCAAAGCTGCAGCTCCCTTCCTTTTGCCCAGCCCAGCCTCCTTATCTTCCATTTCCCAGTGCCTGCTCTGTGGGAGCCTCTGTCCCCAGATGATGGAGCAGCGATAGGATGGAGCAGCAGCCCTGCCCACGGCTCCTATATGGGAGCGGGCAGGAGCGGCGGTGCTCACAGCGGTGCTTCCTTATTCCAACCACCCTTCCTCTCTCCTGCAAGGCCATCAGCCAGGGCACAACCATCCTACATCCCTCACCTTCACCACTGGGCATCCCACCATCTGCTACAACAGTTTTGATAGGAAAAAATTTCCCTTTTTTTTTCTTTTAGTGGAGAGTTTTCCTTGTCTCCCTGTCTTACCTACCCATCAGGCTCTACCTGCCCCAGCATCACCCTTCTGATATTTTAGGAGACAAGGTCTGAAGACATTCATTTAAGCAACGGTGTTAATCCCCCCTGACTGGATGGCTCCTGATTTATAGGGAATTACTGTGCACCCTCAACCTCAGCTTACTCCTGGCACGCACATAATGGCTAAGAAATCTCTCCCAGCGCAGTTCCGTGCTAATGACACTTTGCCATGTGTAATGCTGTCCTCTAGTGAAGCGCCGTGACACTGCACAGCAGGGTGAACTTCCAGATCCCCAGTGCCCTCTCCCTCCCACTGCTGCTCTGCCCTCGGGGCCCTGGCATTCCGGGAAGGATTGACAACACTTTTAAAACCGAAAAGGCCAGTCTTTGCCAACCATCTCCGGGGAGCAGAGCTGTTGAGTGGGTGTGCAGGGCTGTATTTTGTGTCCTACTCTGAGCCCAAACCACAAAGCCAAGGATTCCTGACAGCTCCCGGCCTGACTCCAGCTTGATCTGCACAAGTCAGAGGGCAGCAGATTACAGCACAGGGAGACAAGTGGCCACAGATGCCACAATACCATAAAAGCAATGAGATCTTGTACAAAAACCCCAAACACTATCTGCTCAGCCACTGGGACATGGTTAGGCCCGTAACTGAGTGTTCTCTGGGCAGGAGTACGTTGTGTTTACAGCACTGGTGGCTCTGTACCTGTTTCCCAGTGGTGCAGTGAGTGCTGCAAGCAGGACCACGGGCTCCTGAAGCATCCCACAGGCTCCTGCAGTGCCAGGCACTGCTGGCCAGGGCTGGCTGATCCAGGGCACTCCTGACTGCCAGGCAAAGAACGAGCCTGGCCAGCAGAGGTTGAGGAGCAGCAGCACACAGACAATGTGCCCGGCCCATGGTACCTCACAGCGACAGAGCAGCAAGAACAGGAAAGGGACTTGTACCACACCTGGAGGCAGATACAGCTCATTCCCCACCGCACTCATCTCCAGTAAAAACACTGCATGGGAAATTGGGATACTGGAGGAAGAAGCCCCATTTTGATCTTGAGCCCATCAGCACTTCTTTCCTACTCCCACGGCCCCACTTGCTCCCCCTGGCTCTGCCTACTCAGCTCACAGAGCTAAACTGGGCAGCCTTGGTCTTCCCTGGCCCCTCCACCTCAGTTCTCCACGTGCCAGACCAAAAATCTGCTTTTGTAATATCCAGCCTCAACCTACAGCACTCCCACCCTCCCTGCACAGGCCTTGACACACCATATTCCAAACACTCCTGGAGGTGAGATGTGCTTGTGAAGCAGTGACATGTTGGAGTTTAGTGCCATGGGAAAGAATGCATGGCCTCCATTGGTTTGACTGAACAGTGTGACATCAGAGATTCCAAAGGTTTTCAGGCAAAGGACCACTCTGAGCCCTCATTAAACTCCCCTTGGATCACACCCTGTGTCCAGGGAAGGTGACCGAGGCCAGGTGGATACATCTGTGCCATTGCTCCTTCCACTGCTGCTCTCCAGAAGCCTCATCAGGGAAGATCCTTCTTTGACCTTGTTTACTGTTCTTCATGCATTTTCCACAGCTTCTCCAGACATGATGAATAATCAGAGTCAAGGGGAACTGCCCCATCCCTGGAAGTATCCAAGGCCAGGTTGGAGGGGGCTTGGAGGAACCGGGGCTAGTGGAAGGTGTCCCTGTCCATGGCAAGGGGTGGGACTGGATGGGCTTTAAGGTCCCTTCCAACCCAAACCATCCCAGGCTTCCATGCTTTTAAATCATCTGCTGTCTTTACAGAGGTCAAAATTAGATCTTGGAAATTATTTTCTTTATTTCACCACATTATGAAGCCAGGAACAAACAGCATAAAGCACACAAGCTGAGTCCAGATTCATAGAAAGGAATGTCCCTGGGAAACATTTAATATTGGATGCAATTCTTAATATGTTCTTGTTTTTGAGCAGTCAGATAAAGATGGGAACAGAAACAAACAGCATGTGGAAGGGAAATTGCTAAAGAAGGACAAGGAAGGTCATTCTACAGCATTCAGGTGTATCAGGGGTTCCACACAGTGAGTCATGTTCCCAAAAAGCAGGGCAGCTTCTCTGCTGGAAAGCCCAGCTCTGGCCCATGTGAGCACTCGGGGCACACAGGGCTGGGCAGCAGGGAAGGTTTGATTTCATTCTGCACCATTTCTGGTTTCTCAGATTGCAGGAAAGGAGCAGCTGGTCCCAGGCTCCCAGCACCCCCCCAGTGTTTTCCAGCTGACAACAATACACATGCCCCAGTGCACAAAGCACTGAAGAATAATCCTGTTCCATAAGAAAATCTATGTGAACACCTCTGCTGGAAATGCACATCTCCAGAGGAGTGGGGGGTTACCAAAGCACTGGATCTGGAAGAAACACTTCCCTGAGCAGTGGCTGTAAGACAAGCTTTAGCTGAAGACAAGTGGGGTCCCTTGTTAACACCACGTTGAACTCATTGCCAACAGATCCGCCCACTGTTCACAGGTGGACAGCGAACTTGCTGCTGAGATTTTTCACATTTTCTGCTCTTGGGAGCATCAGAACAGCCTCCCTCCTGGGACTTTCCAGCTCCATTTCCATCTAAATCTGAACCAGGATGGCAGAAGTGTGAAAATAGGAAGATGTATCAACTCAGAATCAGCTCCAGCAGAATTGGGAGAGGTTTCAGGCTGATATTTTAATTGAGGCAAATAACCCTGTTTTGCCCGGGGTTATCCAGATGAGTCCAGGCCATTTTCCTTATTCAGCTCCCAAAGCCAGGCACACAGAAATGGAGGGAGTCAGGCACTAACAGCCACTTCTGAGGTTTTCTCTGCAAGGAGAAACTGCCCCATGCTCAGGATGCATTATCACATTCAAAGGCCCATTGTTTCAGATAAGGTGAATTAACATGTCCTCCTCAAACATAAAAGAATCTATTTGATCTTTAAAGAAGTTAAAACTGCACCTTGCCTTAGTGTAACTCAGCAAGGACACAACTTGAGCTAAGTCAAGCTGACTTTGAAGACTGAATAAGTTGTTTGGCATAACAGAGTCTGGCTGCACAGGTGACCACCAGACACCCTCGATGGAGCCCCCCAGAGACCTTACAAGGATTTGTGTACACGGTAATCAGTGCTGGGAAGTGTCCTGGATATGTAACAGGAATGCAGGGAGAGAAACTGAACAATCTTGTAGTGCTGCCATATCAGCTACACTTGGGGAGCTGATTGCCAGGGCAGGCAGTGTGCTGTGACCATGCAGGGCATCAAAATCAAGGAATGCCTGGCTCCTAAAACTCACCAGTTGAGTCTTAGGGCTTTATTTTCAGAGCCAACTGTAGGCAACACACAGGATAATAAAATGGCTCAAAAGGGGCTTCTCCACACTGATGATACAAGGCTGGAGCTGCCCTGGGCTCCCCTGAGCTTTCTGCCCAAGGCCTCAGTCCCAGGCAAACCCAGCAAACACCCACTGTTGTATCTGAAATTTGGCATCACTTCTAACACCCTGCCCACTCCCATAACCTGTGTAGAGCACTGTCCCCGTGAGTGCAAGACCGTGGGTTGTGCCAGCTTCCCTGTCACAGCTAAAACAGAGCTGAAGGAATTAAAAGGACATCCCCAACCTTCCCCATCTGCTATTGGATTAACAAGTGAGACTGCACCTTCCCACATGAGAGACATTTCAGTGGGTAAGAGGAAAATGCCAGAGAGGAACAGAAACAGATTCCCTCAGGCTCCAACAGGAGGCTGGAGCAGCAGTGAGAAATAGGGAGTATTTCCTGTAGAAGGGCAGACAGCAGAGCTTGAGAGATGATTCCTGTCAAGAGCAGGGACTTCTCTGTGACAGCAGGCTACAGCCTAGCAGAGTATTTGCTCAAGGACTTCAGCACAGAAAGATTAATTTAAACAAACTATTCCATCCTTCAAACACTAGGAGGCAGGTAGAAAGATCTCATCCATCGCCCTCCTCCCCAGCTCACAAATGTGACCAAGGAGACGCCGTAAAATTTAAACATCAACATAGAGCCAATAAAAAAAGTTACAGTTCTCTATAATCTGCCCAGAAGATGTAGAAGAACCACCAAGAACCAGGGCCAGGGCTCACCAAGGGACTGTGTGGCAGCACACCAGTGAGTGCTGCTGGCTGGAGTCACTCAGCAGAGTAACAAAGCTCCCAGCTCAGGGATAAGGAGCATTTGGAGGGGTCACACCAGGGCACAGGAACCATAGGGACTGGGAGGAGCCATCCAGGCCAGCCCCTGGCCCAGGGCAGGACCAGGTGACATTTATCAGCCCTGTGAGGCTTCTGTGAACAACAGACACTCAGCCACCTCCCAAGCATCCCATCCAGGGCCCTGCTACTCCAGAAGCAGGCTCTGCACAGAGGCAGTACCTCAGGCCAGCAATCTTTCCTTAATGAAGTCTTCTCTATCCTGCAGCACTCGGATGCTATCCACAGACTCCGAGCATGGGAAATCAATAACACAGGTTCATTTAGCTCCATCCTTCAGGGGCCCTTGGAGAGCAGGCAAACATCCCACTGCAGCAAGGCAGCAGCAGGGTTCAAGCCATGCTGCTCACTCAGGGAGGTGGAACTCCCAAGTCTCCAGCAGGACATCTGTCTCAGCACCCAGGGTTTTAACAACACTCAGGTGCGTAAGGCAGCAAGTAAACAAGTTTTCTAGTGGACCCTCAGACCTAACAAGTCAAAATTAAAATCATACTAAAGTAAATTAAAGCATCTTATAAAGAACAGGACCCTGCTGTGGTGGGAGGAAGGCTGTCCAAAGGTTGCAGAGCTCTCCTGCCTTGGCACATAGTTGCAGTGTGTACCATGTGCCTCAAGTGAGTGATCTCTTGTGCTCTTTAGGAGGAAATCCCAGACAGGGGTAATTTGCCAGCTTGGTCTGGTGTCAGACACAGTCCCTGACTTCACAAGACCCCAGAGCCCCAATCCTGCACCACGGGAGCCCACTCAGAGCACAGCCTGGGATCTCTGCCAACACTCCAAGGACAAAGGAAACACCATGACTGCAGCTCTGGCTCCTGGCTCTCACTTGCCTCAGTGAGGTTGTTAGCAAGGAACTCAGTTTAGGAACAGAAGGCACACACCTGCTGGCAGCTGCCTGCAAAGAAGCTCACACCCCGTTACTTGTTCACAGTAACAAGAAAAGCTTTCATCTGACTTCAGCAAAAGCCAAGACTTCACAACATTTAATGAACACAAGCCTGGCCTTACTCAGAGCCATGAGAGCAGAGGGCTGGCAGGGAGGAGAGAGCCTCGAGAACACTGAATTTTTGCAATAATACCATGGCACTGTGTGTTCCAGGAAGGGCAGGTCTCCACTGCAGCATGAAGCAGCCATGAATAAATGCAGTGGGGAGGTGAAGCCCTTGGGCTGAAGGCAGAACATCTCTGGAATGACACGCCGGGATCTCAACCACACCACACTCGCACAGTTGCTGGAAATGTTTCTACAACTCCCCTGCATGTCCTTAGCCAGTCCAGTCTGGCTCCCAGGACAGACTTAAAATGCAGGAAGACATCCTGGACTAGACAAGCATCGGAATCATCAAAACTGCCAAGACCACAGGAGCTGCCTGCACATGTCAATCCTCTCCCCCAGAAATTCCAGAACAGGAATTAAGCCAGAGCATAGGGAAAGGATTTGTGAGAGGTAGAGACTCATCATCACCTCATTTGCTGAATGGAGGAGGAGAAGCAAGGGGAGAACAGGCTGGGCCAAACCCATCACTGAGGAAAAATACACTGAAAAATTACTAGAAAATCCATTTTGTAGGAATTGCTATAAACTCACATCTATAATTCAACCTAAACCTACACAGTCCAAGGGAAGGTGGGTATAGAGTCTACAGTACAGCACAGAAAAGGCAATTGTGTAACTCAGGGAAGCTCTGCCAGCAGGGCACCATCAGTTAATGCAGTCCAGGTGTGACTGCAGCTCATGCTGATCAGGTGTGGGGCATTGGGCTTGATGAGGAGAATACAATCACCTGTAAGCAATGAGGGCAGGAGACACACAGGGCACAAAGAAAGGCCCCAGGACCTTCTAACAAACATTCCCCAGATGTACAGCAACATCTCACCAACATTAAATACTTCAGGAGGCTACAGCAAGTCTATCTATAGTTCAAAAGGGAAGGGAACCTGAAAAACCATCTAGTCCAACTCCCCAGCCAAGGGCAATGAGGCCCTTCAGCCCTGAATAGGCAGGTTTAGTCCCCAGAATTCTTTTGCCCCTGTCAGAACAATCAGCCAGGCACCCCACACTGAGCCCCTTCCAGGTGTTCCTTTTGCTGCTGGACACTGGGGCTCCCAGCCCTGCCCAGTCAGTGCACACAGACCCACAGCAGTGTTTCCCTTCTACATGCAGACAGCAGCCCTGGAGCCTCTGGCCAACACCATCTACCTTCTCCAAGAATTACAGCTATTTTGAAGCTACTCCATTTATTCCCTAACATATCTTCTGCCTCATGAGTCTTCCTCAGAGCTGCAAGCTCTATACTTCCTTCAAAAACTTTTCCCTCTCTCCCAACTGTCCAAAGTTTTCCTCCAACTGTGAGCACAAATAAAATACTGCTGTTAACTCAAAACTCACTTTCTCTGAAGCCTCTCTGGGTAACAGGCAGTTCTCCAGTTACTGTTGCCTCTTCCAGAACTACAACTCCTGGTTTACCTGAAGTTTCTGCTGCAATTACCACACCTGAGATTGAAAGGAGGGAGAAAATTCTTTTAAATCAAGAAACTGCATCATTCACATAAAGAAAACAAAGCTATTTTTATACCCTAAATTGGTGTTTTAGTTGTCTTTTGAACATGAGAATATAATGCTTTTGTAGGGAACTAACACTTGGGGAATGAGGTGAACCCATGCTTTAAGAGGTTTAGTTTGTACCAATAACAGGTTTGGGACGAGGCCAGTTTGAAGGAAGCCTTTCCCTCTAAAACTTGCTCCTTAGCTCGGGCACCGTTCCAGCCTCACAGAGGGTGCAGGCAGCACGTACCTGCAGCAGGGAGGCACCAAGAAGGAGCTCCAAGAGGTCAGGGTAGAGAGGGGTCTCCTGACCTCCTCTAGCTCCGGGCGCGTGCCAGGAGCCTTCACCACGGCCCGGCGAGGAACTGAGCCATCACCTGCCTCTCTCCGCAACGACGGACTCCCGGACAGCAGGGCAGCTCTGGGGGGCTCTGGCGGACGGGAGGGGGCAGCCCTCCCCCGGGAGTCGTTTTAAAGGAGCTCCGCCTCTTCCCCGCCCTCCTCTCCCGCCCTCCCTGCTGTGTCCCCTCCCCCGGGGGCGGTGTTGCCCCCTTGGCTCCGCCCGTCGCCCCCGGCGGGGCAGCGCGGGCAGCGGCACCGGCGGCGGCGCGGGCGGTACCGGCATGTCCTGAGCGGCGGCGGCGGCCGATCCGGGCCGGAGCCAGCACGGAGGGCTCGGTGGAGCAGCGGGCCAAGGGCCGGGCCCCGATGAAGGAGAAGGAGGCGGGCGCGGAGCGGGGCAAGCCCGCCACTTACACCGGGGACAAGAAGGCGCGCATGGCGGCCAAGACCAACAAGAAGTGGGTGCGCCTGGCCACCGTGCTGGCCTACGTGCTGTCCGTCTCGCTGGCCGCCATCGTGCTCGCCGTCTACTACAGCCTCATCTGGCAGCCGGTGCGCGGCACCGGCGGCTCCTCCGGCCCCGCCGCCGCCACCCCCGCGCAGCTCCGCGCCGGACCCACGGCGGGGCCTCCGCCCGCGCCGCCGCGCCCCGGCCCCGGGCCCGGCCCCCGCCCCGCCACCGCCACCGCCCCGCCCGCCGCCACCGCGCCCGGCCCCGCAGCCCCTGAGGGAGGCAGCCCCTGATGGGGGCCGAGGCCGCTCCGCCGGCGATGGAGAGCGAGGGCCCGGCCCAGCATGGAGAGCGAGGGCTCGGACGCCCCCGCGGCACCGCGGAGCGCCGGGACACGGACCGGACACTGAGCGGACACTGACCTGGCACTGGCTCGGCCCCGCCGGAATCGGTGGAACTGCGGTATCTTCTTTTCCCCCTCCGTTTGTCCTCGAAAGGGAATTTTGTGGCTTCGTTTCCTTCCTCACCAGGGCTAGCTTCTCCCGTTGAACCCGCATCGAATTCCTGCGCTGTTTATGCCAGTCTGTTACCTATACAAGGATATCGGTGTCCAAAATTCCTCACTATTTACAGGATCAGCTGGGAACAATACGAATTTAGAGGCTGTATTCCGTTGTTTAAGTAAAACCAGTTTTGTTTAACGATGAGCATAAACTTATTTAAAATATGTGGAAGGTAAATTGACTTGTTTACTATATTAAAATATTTTCCCAATATGAAAGTCTCTGTAACACAGTATGTTCTCTTCGGTGGTGGGAGGAGGAATGCTGAACTGGAAGGGCTCTGAGTAGCAGAAATGTGGCTGCTGCAATGGGAACTGTGGTATATGGTGTTGATTCATTTGTCGTTGATCTCCATAGGCGAGGCTGGAGAAACATCCGTTATCTGCCTAAATCCTGCTGATCGTGGAAAGGAAGCGGTGGTGCTGGAAAGGTTGGATTTGTGCTGGCAGAGCAGGTGGAGCTGTGGTGGTGGGCTCCGAGCTGTGGCGTGGTTGTACTCCCGTGCTCCTGCCCCCCTGCCTGCGAGGGGTGGCAGTGCTTATGGATCATCCCTGTGCCCTGGGGGCACCTGGAGCCAGGGCAGGACTGGGCCGGGCAGTTCCTGATGTACCCTGGGCAGCCTCTCCTCCCAGTGTTTGCCTGCCCTGTAGTCTTCAGAAATGTCCTATTCCTTGAGCAAAAAAATGGCCTTTAATGACTCTTTAATGATGTGGGATATCAACTAGGAAACCATAAGAGCTGTGTCGTTCCAGGCTGCTGCTTTCCAGGTGGATGGCTTTGGCTGAATCAGTGAGGCTGCCAGGCTGTGCTGCATCCCTGTGGAACAATCCCAGCAGTTCAGATCCCCTCTGCTGAGGGATAAGATGTGCTGTAACGCAGCATACGCATTTCAGTTGTGGAGATCACGAAGGTACCATAAAACATGGCACTTGGTGTTTAAAAAGAGCTGTTTCATACCGAAATCAGGGTGTTTGGGGCCGTGGTGCTGTGTTAGGGCTGTGTCAGTTGGGCATTGTCTTTATAGTGTCTGTGGAAGGTAGAAGCAGGAGTTTGCAGGGAGAGAGTGCTTTGGGATCTTCTTTTGAGCCTCCTTGGCAGTTCTCTGCGGAGCGTGCAGGGAAGGCTGTGTGATGTTAGAACGGAAAGCTGGTGGGGAGGACAAAACGATCCCGCTTAGTCACCTCAGCCAAAATGGGATCAGTGCCACCCTCCTGCGGGGCAGGTAGAGGGGCTGGAGGCCGAACATCCGTGGCAGCAGAAGGCTGAGCTGTCCCAGGGCAGCAGCAGCTCCTGGGCACCCCACAGTGTCTGTTGTGAGTGGCTTTGGTTCCCTGCTGGCCCTGCCGGCAGTGTGTTCATCCCTGTCCGTGGGGCTGCACACGCCTGCGGTAGCTCTGGGTCCTGGTGACAGCAGTGCCATTTGCTGTCCTTGGGATACACCTCTGGTTGCAGGGGAAGGTTTCTGCAGCTCCCTGAGGGAGGAATGAGTAACAGAGAAACAAACCAGGCTCATTGTCATGCCACTTCAGTTTAGGCTGTTCCTTGGCTTGGGTGCTAAACACATTACCAGTTGGGAAGTGTCTCTGAGAAGGAGCTTATGTTTATCTCATAAAATGTTCGGAGATAAATAAAGCTGGGTGGGATGACACAGATCCTGGGATTTCTCTGCTCCTGGCCTGCAGCTTGATCGCTCTGTAGTGGCTCTGCATGGTACATCCAACATGTGCTGGTTTCCAGGGCCCCCTGGCATCCTTCACTTTAACTCCAATTGCTCTCAGAAGACTCATCGAGCCCGTCTGTGTGGCGCGGGAGGGAGAGGAAGTGAGTGCAATGAAATGGGCTGCGTGGCCCTCTTCCAACCTGCCATGGAACTGCCGAGAGACGCCTCGTACTTGGGAGCAGGAACAACCTACAGCTCTTTACCTGGTTTGTGGGTTTGGGGGCAAAGGATCTCTGGGACAGTGCTCAGATCTGTGGATCAAAGGGAACAGGCCCTTTCCTGATGGTTGCCTCCCTTGCTGCTGCTAAAAATAGTTGATGAGCCAGTACGAGGATGGTTGTGGCTGTCTGCATTCCTGGAGGAAAGCGCAGGCTTGATGAGTTCCCAGACTGTGTTTTTGCATCTTCTCCTCTGCTGACAAACAGATCTCAGTGAAATGCTGCTATTTCTGTACCTGTTACAACTGGCTTTGGAGCATCCCATGGCCTTACTCCAGTTGTACTGAGCCGGAGAGGGGAGGCAGCCTGGGGGAGACATGGGAGGATCCTGGGCTGCCAGCCTAAGGGCCAGGCAGCTCAGGTGATTCTTCAGGCCCAGATTCTTCAGCTACAATCTGTTCCCCATCCTTTCCCTAGCCAGGCATGGAGGCAGCCGTGTTCCCGTCGGGATGCTGCTGCCAGCCTGTGATGAGCCTGTTGCTGCGCTTGTGACTCTCGGTGTGACAGGCTGTCGAAGAAATCGTTGACTAAGTACACTTTGCAAATACTTCTAGTAACAAAAAGGGCTCGTCTAGACTGGTTTCTAGGTGTAAGCTAATTTAAAGTTCAGGGTATTAGGGATTTCTTGGGAAGTAGGTTGGCTGCAGCAGAGAACAGCTTGGACTGGGAATTTTTGAATTGTGTACTGAGTGTCATCTGCATCCCAACAGAATTGTTTTAGTGTCCTAAAATGGTGCAGTCACCAGTCTGGGGTAAAGCTCAGGTTTAAAAGGCAGAGGGTTGTGTTGTCTGCTGTGTTACTTCAGCTCCAGTTCAGCCTTTCCCTTCATTGCTCCTCAAAAAAATAAAAGCATTCAGTTCATTTGGTGTGATTGTCTCAGGCAAGACAAGGCACAGGGTGGTGTGTGGCTTCCTAGATGGAAATGGCTGCAACCTCATGATGCAGGATGTTGTTTCCTTTGCATTGCCAGGGGAGGGTTATTCCCTTCACACAGCTGCTGCCCTGCACATTACCTGCCAAGAGAACAGTGCCAAATTCCCAGCATGTGTGTTGGTGTGGAAGGGAGATGGCTGAAAGTCAGTTTGGGTGAAGGAGCTCCTCAGATGTGAGGGAAATGCCTTAGAGCCCTTTGCTGTAGTGAGAGGAGGAAGCTGACAAGGCTCAGGACTCCTGACTCTAGGATGCTCCTGTAAAGGCACGGTGGCTGTAAGCACACGGCTGGAATTCTGGCACCTGCGCTTCCATTTTTTTACTTCATTTTTTTATTGATTAAACATGGTGATAATTCTGTAATGCCAACTTTTCCTCCAAGCTTTGAGTCTCTGTATCATTTAGGGCCTGAGTTGCAGCTTTTTGTCCTTTAAGAGCCTTTAAAGAATTGTAGCAGAGGGAAGAGAGGGTGTTTGTCCGAACCTGGGCTCTCTCCTTGCAGGCAGGTGCCTCTGGCTCACCCCTGTTGATTGACATGCAATACTTGCCCTCTGCCTGTGCACACTGGGCTTGTCCCAGTGAGCCCTGTTTGTTCAGGGAGGGCATTCGGTGTAACTCACGTGCAGAGGGACCAGAAGGAAGGGAAATAGCTGGAAGAAGAGTTAGTGGAGCATGTAATGTGCTCCAGCATCTGGCTCCCATTTCCATCTCTAAGAGCTCCCTTTTCCCCACGCACATTCTCTCGTGGGCTCAGCTGATGCAATGCACGTCAGCCTAATGCCACATTCCTGCCCGTGTTTCTGACAGGGAGGTTTGGCTTAGTCCATGAGCAATCATGTGGTGTAGCCATGATGGCAAAATCAGGGGCTGCTTCTGGGCATCGGGCATTTCCCTCGGGGAACTCAAAGCTGATCTCAGTGGCTGCCCTGGGGGGAGTTGCCGATGGCTGGCTTTGAGTCCTGGAGCTGCCGGAGCGTGTGGAGAAGGGAATAGGGTTAGAAACAGTCATAGCCAAGATGGAGTGTGAAGCTAAGGAGGTGAAGTTTGGCTTCTGGCTGTTCCACAGGTGTTGGAAGGCAGTTTTGGGAAAGCCCTGTGTCTGGTCAGCTGCTGTCACTACCCTGGGATGGTGTGAGCAGGAAGCGGCCACAGAATTCCCAGAGTTGCCTGCCAGTGGCTGCTGAGCCTGTGAGCTGGTCGAGGTGTTGCTGCACAACCTTTCCAGGGAAGGCAGCAGGCAGTGTCCTGAGTTTCCCAGCAGTGCTGTTGCTGCTGCTGCTGCTCTGGGCCTCTCACTGACTTAGGAAGCACTAACTGCTGTCTTATGCACTTAAAATACCAAACTGCTGACTAAGTGCCAGTTTAGTGGAGGGGGTCTGGTGGGGACATCAGTGAATTGTTCTGTTATTTCTACTTCTAGAGACTCCGTAGGGCTTCACTGCTTGGTGCCCTGGGTGTGCTCTTGCTGCAGGTATTGCACTTGCTGAGGTGGGAATGGAGAGCTGGAACTGCTGTCAGGGTTTTATGTTGTTGCCTCCCTTAGTAATTGCTTTGGGAACAAATACCTCCAGCTTTGTCCAGATGTATTTCTGTCCTTGGCTTGAGGTTTTTTAAATTGATCTCTTTATACTAGAGCTGACTCACTGGTCTGGGATCAATTCTGATAGTTTTAGCTACCGAGTTGCTGTGTTGCAATTGATGGTGCATTTTACAAGAAGAAGAGTGTCTAGTGGCAAGCTGCTCCTTTGAAGGAAAAAGTATTCTGCCTGGGAGTGCTGCTGCTTCCCTGGGCTCTGGAAGAGCTGGAATAACTTCCACCAAATCCCTGAGCTGCCAAGCACTGCTGGGAGGGAACAGGTACCTCTGCAAGAAGGTGACTTGGTACTCTGTGAGCTGCCAACACATTTGCTTGTGAGGAAAGTGCAGTGGTGATGAGGTGGTGGCTTTGATGCCTCGATGAAAAAGTGACCCTTGTCTTCTTGGCATTGCCGCAGGAAGCTTTAGGGTGAGGGAGCTGAGCTAGCCCAGGAGTTCAGCACTTCCTGAAAGGATCTGCACTCTGAACTGGAGCTGTTCCTCTAAAAAGCAGAGATTACAGGGTCAATTCAGAAAACTCTACATATGAGAAACAGTAAGAAACGAGGTTTTTCCTCATTCCAACTTTTATTTCATATAAATAATCCCTCTACATCAGATTTGTCAACTTCTCGGTCTTTTCTCTCACCATAAAAGAAGCAGCAGCTAAGCCACAGTTGTCTGAAAAATCGCAACCCAGGCACCAACCAAAGTGCATCGAGCAAAGTGTTAATGAGCAGGAAAAAATTACACTTGGAACAGGCACGACCTGCCCAGCCCCATCCCTGGAGCCTGCATCAGACTCAGTCCTTCCTGGACATCAAGACCTGCAAAGTCACTTGGCTTTGCAGGAGGAAAAGGAGGGAATGGAGGAACAGGGATGGTTTTCCTTTCAGAACAGTCTAGGGCAATAAGGTTTCCTATCTCTCCAGCACAGCGCTGGACCAGGGCAATGGGAGATCCCTGCCTGGCTGTGTCCGAGTGCTCGGGAGTGCAACAGCTCCTGAGCTGAGACTGTGTGTTCCATGGACCAGGAGGCAAACTGGCTCCTGGGAAATGCTGGTAATGACTCAGGCTGACTGGACCAAGAGTGAGGTCAGAGACCTGATGTAAAAAATAATAATAAATTAACAAACTAAACAATTGTAAGCAGGCTTTTGAGGCAGTCAGATAAGGAAAATGAGCGTTTAACAGTGATGGAGGAGCTCCAGGGCCTGGAGCAATTTCACAATCTTCTGTTTCTCTGGTGGGTAAGTCCAAATAAACCCATCTGGGCTTTGGTGGGGTGAAGATGTTTCTACTGATAAAACACAAAAGCTGCACGCTCTGTTTCTTGACAATACCTAGTGTGAAGCCAGTAAACTCTCCTGGATTTGGCACGTGGAGGAAATTCCCAGGCTTGTGCTTCATGGTAGGTGCTGTGGGTCTAGGTCACAAACCAAATGTTTATGTGTGCAAATATTAGTTTGTTAAAGCAGCATCGAGTATTTCAGTCCACACGTGCCAGCCTGGTCTCCAGGGCAGTCTGGCAGCCCGGCCAGAGCAGGTCCTGCAGGGCATTCCAGGCAGTCTCCACACACTGGGCTCAGGGACTTTACTCTGGTATCAGGTTTTATGGCAGTGCCTCCAAGGCGATGCCCTCTCTGCTGTGTGATTCCCGTGTCAGAAATCCTGCTGTGTTATCCCTTGTGCCTTCTCCTTAACTGGTAGCTGTATTCCAGCTAGGTCCCAGCTTGCTGTGACTGGAAATCCAAGCAGCTGGAATTGCTGCACGTTTGTGCTTGTAAATGCTCCTCCAGCTCCTGCATTTGAAAGGTGTCTTTAAGGCCAGCTCAGGTCTGCGGGGCAGCTTCCAGGGGACTCCTGCCCTCTTAATTCAAGCACAAGGCTACAGAAGGCACAACCGGGAAGGTGAAAGCTGATAAAAAGTCTTGGACCTCCAGGTCCAGTCAGGCCTGGGTCCTGCTGGCACTGCTTTGGGCAGTATGGAGGAGGATGTCACGTTGTGCTCTCCCCCTCCCTGCCCTGCTGCAGGGGTACCCAGTTCCCAGTGCCCCTGGGCAGCGTTTGCTGAGCTGTGCACACCCCTGCTCAGCCCACGAGCCCCCTTCCTTGGCACACAGCGGTGTCCTGATGTGCTCTCAGCCTCTGGCAGGGGAGAGCTGGAGGCTGTTCAGGGGAGGTGCTGGGGGGATCTGTGCTTGGCACATGGAGCTCTGTGCTCCACAGCCGTGCTCCATCCATCTGTCCATCCACAGCCCTGCCACTACTGTACACCTCTGCCAACACTTCAACCACGTGCAAACCTCTAGTACCAGAGCTCTGAACGCTATTTCTGCACCCACCTATGAACTACACCCTCACAAGCCACCCCTTCCTGCTGCTCCAGGCATTGGCACAGCCCCGACACGGGCAGGTCCCTCCAGCCTCCAGGGCAGGAAACGGGGGGCATGCCCCGAAACCCAAACCTTAACTCTACACAGAATTAGTCATTAAATAAAATAAAGTGCATCCAATAGACATTTCCTTGGCTTGCCACACAGCTGCAATATAGGCCAAACAAATAAAGAGATAAGTGATGGTGTTTTGCTGTAGGGTACAAGTGTGGGCACCCTTCCCTGTCCTCTGGCACACGGAGAGGGAAGGGGGATGCCAGAACTGTGAGTGGGGTGGTGCTGGGCACAGGGCAGGTGCTGAAAGCTGATTTCATAGAAGGTAAAAGAGCGAGGACAAGCTTGTGCTCCTCTTCTCTTCTCCTCCACCGCCTCCAGCACGTTATCCTGCGAAAGGAGAGCAGAGACAGCAGCGGGATTATCAGTCTCCAGGGAACTGCTGAGGTGTAAATTAAAATGTCTGCTGAGTTCCAACCTGCCCTTCCTGCACGGCTGGGGCTGCCTGGGAGGCACCACTGGGGCATAACCCAGATACCTGCTGCCAAATCCGACAGGAGCAGCGAGGGCTCAGCAGCCCAGGGGATGAGCTGACTGTACCAGTCAGGATGGAACACCCCCAGTACCTCCTCTGGGACAGGTAGGACTCCTTTATTCTTTCCTTACATCTCAGGAACCACAATCTTGACATGTTTCTGTGTGTGCTGGAGCAAAAGGAGGGGCTGGTTTCCGTGTGAACCTGGCCTGGGGGGGCAGCCCTTGTGTGCCCCAAGAGCAGAGGGGGAATCAGCTTTCCCTAGTGAAAAACTATTCCGTGTCTGGAGCTGCCTCCAGCCCCAGACACGCTGATTTTAATTGGGAAAGGCAGACTTTTTATTCTTCTCTGGCTGCCAGATGCTTGGGTGCTGCTCAGAACTGCTGAGCTGGCATTTTCCTGCCTCCATGTTTAAATCCACAGCTCTGCCTTTTGCTGATGCAGATTTCAGCACCCAAAGCTCCCGAGAAAGGTCAGGGAGGGGATATAAAAAGAAAAACAGATGAAACCCTGCGAAGGCAGGAGAGGCCATAGGAAGCTTGGCTTGCATAAAAAACAAACTCTCAAGGAATCATCTAAGGACATAGCCACGGATATTTAATAAGGAACTGCTCTGCAGCCAGAGTACCCAAGGTACTGACACAGCCAATGCCGTGTGCAGCTGAGAGGAGATGGCTGCTGGAGATGTTATTCCAAGAGCAGCTCCGTTCACAGTGCTGGAATGGCAGCAGCTCATCTGGCAGAGCCCCGAGTTGTGTTTAGGTTGTTAAGCTTTGGTAAGTGGCCCTCAGGAGGTCCCTACTCCAGCCATGGTGTGCTTCCAAATCATCTGTCCCTGACAGGTGGCCACCTTTTCCAGATTTTCCCGTATTTATTCCTGTGTTTCTCCAATACACTGGTCTCTGCCCCAGCATTGTGTTGTGGCTTGGATGTTTCTCCCCCTTTGCTGGTGTTCGCTGCCCCTGTATTTACAGAGATCACCACTCCAACTGCTTTCTGCCTTCATTCTCCTAGACTAAACAAAATTCCCTCACTAGCCCTGCAGTCCTTCCCTGTGTGTCCTGAGTCTCTTGCACCATTCTCACAGAACCCCTGTGTTTTCCAGCGTTACCAGTATTTTCCCATGTCGCATCACAGGAGAGGTTTCCATCACTCTGGAGGTACAGAGACAATCCCATTCCCTGGCTCTCTGCTGTGGTGGCGCTCAGAGGTGTTCTGGGAATTTGAACTGCCCATGGAATGACAGTGGGCTCCAGAGGGTGCTGTGGGCTGCAGGAAGGGCCAGGGAGGCTGGTGCTATTCCAGGCAAACCCATGACCCTGCCAATCCCAGGCCAGCTCCCAGGACGTGCCAGCAGATGGGATTTCCTGTCTCCTGAACCTCGAGGAAGCCGGTTGTGCTTCCGCAGCTCCCTGGCTGTTCTGGGAGTGCTGGGCTGTGCTTGTGGTGCTTCCTGCACCAACCCTGGGCACTGCTCTGCATCAGAGCCGACCTGTGCCGACCCCTCCGTCCCCAGCACACAGGCCCTGCCGGCCCCACTCCTGTTTACGTCAGCCAGAGCGCCAAGGTCACATCCCTGGAGCTGCTCTGCAAATCCACCCCCAGCTGCATTTGCTCTAAAGATGTTAAGATTAATTTTCTCAAGAGAATTCAGGGAAAAGCTTCTGTGGTTTTTGTGTATCGTTTACTTCTCTGGGACTTGTTGGACATTCTCCAGGGATTCCAGTCCTGCACTTCGGGTAAATATTTATTCCTTGTTATTTGAAGCGACGGATGAAAGCCCCACCACGCTCCCTGCACAGCATCTCCCACTGGTTTAAAGGTGCTGGAGATTTTTAGTGCCATAAATAGACACTGGGAGGGGGAGCTGTGAACCCCATGTGGTGGCTGCACGGAGCTGCTGCTGTGCAGGGGATGTGGGATCTGCATTCAGTGTGAGTGGGACACGGCTCCGCAGAGCCCCAGAGCAGGGCAGGGACAGCACATCCTTATCACTGATACACGTGTTTCCAGCTGTTCCAGATGCTGCCCTGCTTTGAGATGTGTGAGGTCATGAACAGAGGGCATGGCCCTGGCAGCAGGTGAAGTGACCCAGTCCAGGATTTTCTACTGGATGGAAATTCCTCAAGATAAACTTTGTAACAGCATGCTGTTTTTACATCCCTCTGGGGCTGATAGGGTGTATTTTGCAGTATCACACCATCTCTTTCAACACTGATTTTCCAAAAACTGCACTGTATCAAAACTGGATCACCAGTATTTAAAAACATAACACTAAAATTTTCTGTCTGAAAAGGTTTAACGAGGGCTCTGGTTTGGATTTTATGAGATCTGAGATGTTGAACAGACACGTTCCTGGGACATATGTGGCATTTTTCAGAGAAATAAAAGCAAATCCCACTGGGAATTCACCTGCTACCTCCTGGCAGGGAATTATTAACCAGTCCTGCTAACCCCCTGCTGAGAGGGGGGACAGGACACAGACCCTGCTGCACGGGCCCACCTGGCTCCTCCTCAGGGGAAAGGTGTCCCTGTCCATGGCAGGGGTTGGAACTAGATGGGCTTGGCTGGGAATTACTGATTGCTCTAAGCACTAGAAGGAGTGGGGGCATGGTAGGGCAGGGAAATGAGCCTGGCAGCAGGAAGGCAGGATGACATGGACATGTTAACCCCTCCGTCTCCCCTGGCATTCCAACCCTCAGTGTTTCCCAAGCACTGGGTATCGATCCCGGGCCCCAGTCCCAGCTCAGCCCAGCAGGTACCCGAGTGCTGAAGTGCAAACACCACGTTAAGGCACCTCCTCTTGTCCAGGCTACTCGGCTGTGTTTGTAATTAAGCTTGCTGTAATTAGTTCAGGGAGGAGTGATGGAGTGGAGAGCCACACTGAAGTGGACTCAGGGCCCTATTACCAAACCACAGGAATCTCCATCACTGAGATGAAAATGGACTGCTGTAATTTAGTGTTTCCTCTTAGCTGGTGTCTAATTAAAGTTATCCTGAGTGAGCAAGGTTGTCATTCCTCCCTTTATCCTCTAATTTTTGGGGAGTTTTGGTGGGTTGGAGAGGCATGGCTGGACAGTAATCTCCCACTATGTGCATCCAGGTGTTTCACAACATTTTCCTAAATGCTGTTGGAATTAATTTCCCTCCCTGGAAGGAATTTTCATTGGAGCACAGAACCAGCTCCTACTGGTTCTTGGTGCTTTGTCTTTTTGAAATCACTGTGACTCTTGCGCTTCTCCCTGCCTTTTGTATGGATGGGATTATAGGGAAAGTCTTTGTTAGCAGCTTAGCCACTTCATCCCTAAGCTCATTTGTACTCTGGGATGAATGCTGAGCAGCACTGGGGGACTCACTGCTGGGCTGGGGTCTGCAGGAAAGCTCATGGAATCTGGGAAAGGCACTTTGGGGGGGTCTGCCTGCCTGGCTCTGAGCAGCCAAATGCCTCAAGTGCCTCCTCATGGAACAGAGCTACTGCCTCTGTAAAGGAAAGAGCCAGGGGTATCCTGACAGCAACTCAGGTGTGAGGGAACCTGGCCTGTGTTCTGGAAATGCTCATCTCTGCTTTGTGTGCTATTCTGATCTGGGGGCATTGCCCAGAAAAACCACACCTTGCAGCAAAGAGCCCCTACACTCTCCCCTTGCCCTTTGCTCCTAATTCCTACCTTACCTTTGTGCCTGCCATCCTTTGTTCCTTCTCCTGGCTTTTCTTGCTTTCCATTTGCCCTTATGGAAGACAGTTCTTTGTCTGTGTGAAACCTGGAGCGCTGCTCCATAGCCAGCTCTGTTCTCTCTCCTTTGTTTGGTTCATGACCCATCTCACCCTGTGTATTTGTACACTGCCCTGCACCAGTGTTACCACCCATCACTCACAGTGTAGCCCTCACACACCCCATACTGGATAGACAATCCCCCTGCAGCCAACCTTCTCCAAACCTCTGCCCACGGGGTGGGCCCTTTGTGGCTTTGAAAGTGTCTGGGGCAGGTACCATGCTGACCTCAATTTGTGATCCCCTCAGAGACAAGTAATCCCCCTGAGGTTATCCCTCCCATCCTTTCTGAGGTTTTCCCTTCCCAAGAATAGTCTCAGTTTGTGCCCTAACTAATGTGTGTCAGCAGCCCAGTTTTCAGTCTGAATTTTCCTGTCTAACTTTCTACTCCTTCCCCGTCCACTCCAGGACAGGCCTTTGGGATTCACAGATTTAACTCCCTGAGGGATCCCTAGCCCTGCTAATGAACATTTCCAGACAGTTTTCTGCCCTGATGCCATCATACCACAGCAAGTGGAGTTGTAGCCCTGTAATATGGCTGAGAGCAGCAATGGGACAGCAGACACTCCATGGGGAGGGGTCAGGAACTCACCTTCTGTCTCAGGCAAGCCGGTGCAACCTGTGCTAGTTGAGGGCATCCCCAGTGTCCTTGTCCTTGCAGTCCTCAGGCTGGTCCCCTTCCCCGGACTGGGCCTTTCCTGGGTCCTGCTCAGGCACAACAGTCTTGTCAGAGCTGGCTTTCCCTGGAGGCAAAGGCTCCTGGTGTTCAGTGCCTTCAGCATCTTCTCCTCCTTTCAGTGCAAGTGCCTGCCCCTCCAGGGCAGTGCTTAGGGTCACTTCCTCCCCTCCTCTGTTCACCAGCTGTCCTTGATCTGCATCCAGTCTGTCTCCTGCTGCTGTGTCCAGCTGTTCTCCGTGGCAGTTTGAGGAGTCCTGGGAGGACTCCTGTTGTGAAACTGGGTTTCTCTCTGATCCAGCTCCATCTACATTCGCTCCCATGGGCAGGGACAAAGTCTCCTCACTGGTGGCTGGCACAGTGCTTGGGAGGCTGCTTGGGGAAGCGGTGCTGCCAGTGCTCTCCTTCTCCTGGGAGGTGTCAGCAGTGCCAGGCTTCCCATTGGCATCTTCCCCAACACTTTCCTTTCTTGGCTTGGGCCCTGGCTCTGAGTCCCCTGTGCTGGTCACAGACACCTCTGTGCTGCAGCCCTTCACTCCCCTCCGCTCCTCCTTCTGCCCGTTGTGGGCAGGATGGACCTTCCCGCCTTCCCTTCGGAGCCGCTGGGCCGAGGAGGCCCCGTGATCCTGGAGGCTTGGCTGCTTCCCCTTCTCCTCCTGCTCAGCTGTGCAGTTCTCCTCCACCCCCTCCTCTCCTCTGCTCTTCCGCTTGTCCACACCGAGGCTCCTCTGAGAAACAAAGGAGACATTTAGTTCAGCTTTTTAAAATACCACTAGATGGTATTTCTGGTCTCTGAGGGTTCTCAAAACTTGAGGAAAAATTTGGAAAGGCCATTGAAAAGTGTAAGGGATGTAGGTGAAGTGTTCAGGGGCCAGAATAGGTGGGGTGGTTTTGCTGACAGAGGGGCAGTGCAAGCAGTGAAGCTGCTGTCACACCATGCCATGTGGAGAGTGCTAACGAGGGGTACACTGACCCCAGAACAGAGGTCCCAGCTCACAGTGGCTCAGAGAATCCAACTTTCCTAGTAGTGCATGTGTTGAGAAAACTCAGCAGCCAGCCTGGAACTCCTGAGCTCACCTGGCCATCAAGGTCATCCTTCAGAAAAGACATGTCCTCGCCTTCTTTTGCATCCCACCTGTCAAGAAAAAAATTAAATCAGAAGTGAGGCCCTCAAGTTCTCATATCGCAAAGCCACTGTCCCTGCCTGACACCTGGTAGGGATTCCTACCAGGGCCATGCATTCCTTGGCTGAGCTCCTTGTCCAGGCCCATCCACAGACACTCATCTGAGGCCACTAAATCTTAATGAACTGGTTGTTATCATTCTAACTGTAATGAAAACATAAACTCCAATTGCCAGAACAGACAGTTGAGTTGGACTAAGAAGATACAGTTTGCTTGTGCTGGTGCTTGCCACAGTCTGGTCCTGTTTGCCTGACAGTGCCCAAGTGTCCCAAATCTCAGAGGGAGATGCTGAAGGATAAAATTGCTTTGAAGTTCCCAGCATCACTGGCAGATGCTTAGCGTAGGGTTTGGAAAGAGGGAAAACGTGCTGAACTGCCTCCTGTTCCCTCTCCAGCTTCCAGGAACATGCAGGTCTGGGATTTCCTGAGCCTGAGATGGTATCTCTGTAGAGTCATGCTGAGCTTAGCAGACAGTCTCTCCCAAGGAATTGTGTGAGTGCATTTTGACCCCATAATAAATTTGCAGCAGCTACAACATCCTGTGCCAAGGAGGGCCACGGCTTCATGAAAGGCTGCACAAGGAACTGCTTTCCTTGGCTTGTCTGAATTTGCCGGGTGAATATAAATCTGAGCCTGCCCATGCAGTGCTACTGGGCAGGGAGGGGCTGAGGAACCCTTCCCTGCTCGTGTGTGTGCCTGCTGACTTACAGCTCACACACAGATATAATGCACACACACACACATGCTCTGCCTGGCACTGCTGCCAGCTCCTCACCTTCTGGCTCTGCCCGTCAGTCTGTCCTTCCCCTTGGCGCGGCTGCTCACGGCGGGCACTGCCTTCGGGCCAGGGTCGCTCACATTCACCCCGTGGTGTCCTCCACCTGCAGAACACATTGGAAATGCCAGGTAAAAGCAGGGACTACCAGCCTGCTGCCTCTGGTCCTCCAGACCCCTGGAGATGTTGGCATCCTTGGATCCCTGGAGAGCCTCTGAAGCTGCGTGCATACTGCATATCTGGTTTTTAAAGTAATAAATACAAATTGAGAATTTAGGGTGTTTTTTCTGTGGTTTTTTTTTTTTTTTTTTATTATTCCAAATTCCAATTCTAACTCTAAATCTGATTCCTTGGATACAGTCTCCCTTATGCTATTCTTGGAAGTCTTGTTCTCTCCTCCACACAGATATGAGAGCAGCCACGTGGTATGTCCCCAAAAGCCACTCCAAATCTGTGAGTGCCTGGAGAGAACTCTCTCCATGAGGAGTATCGGAGGTGCTGGCATTTAGTGGGGTGGCACAACAGAATCCTGTGGCTTACTCACCTCTGCCATCGGCAGGAAAGGACCTGTGCTGAAATTTCCTTGCATTTCTTCCCCCTGCAGGGACACAGCAAAGGATGCACTAAAGTGAGGGAGGGTCTGCAATGGACAGGCAGCAGAAGGGCTGATGTTCAAATAGGGTGTCACAAGGGAAAGCTTGGTTCTGCCAGTCCATCTCCTGAACAACAGGAGTCAGCATGGACTCATGCTAGTAAAGAAGCCAGCATGAGCCCCAGGGATCAGAGATGCTGTGCTCTGGAACAGGATTGCCTCTCAAACCAGTGTTTGGGAAAGGAGGCAGGGCTGAGCCTCCGGATGGTGTCGTCCCAGGTTACAGAAGCCAGTGCTGTCCCTGGGAAGGTCCAAAGCTCTAGGAAGGTCCAAAGCTCTAGCACCCAGCTCAAATCCCATCCCCTGAGCCCCCTGCCCAGCCCAGGGAGGGCTGAGCCCCAGCTCAGAGGTGTTTGCCCAGGGAAGCAGAGCTTCTCAGCTGACACAGTCCCGGCTGCTGCAGCACTGGGTGCGCAGGACCAGCGTTCGTTCACTAGTGTCAGGACAGAGTCTAGGTGTCCCCTGCCAACCTTTCTTATTGCTGGGATTATCCAAGGCTGGCTCCCCATCCTTAACAAAGTCCTCTTCAAACCTGCAGGTTAAAAACAGGCATTGTCAGACCTGGCCATCCTCCCCCAGTGTGCAAAGTATGTGGGCAGGAGCCCTCGGCCCTTCTGCACCTGCCCATGGGCAAACCTGGGCAGGTTTCTCAGCAGGAGCTGAAGCTGCTGCACCAGCCAGAAGAAATGAGGCTGTAAGGCAATTCTACCCCAAAGGAGAGCCTCCAAAACCTTTACATCAGTACCCACATGTATATGTTAAGTCCTATGAACTCCCTATAGATGCCTGTAGTGTAGCTGTGCCATGCTCAAATGCAGCTTCCCAAAGCTTCCAAACACAGTCTCAAGTAGCTTTAGGAGTTGTCATCTCAGATCAGACTCATCGGGTTCTTTTCTAGTCCTGCTTATTTTGTGTTATGGCTTTTCTCTCAAAAATGGATATATGACAGAGCAGTTTGGCTCAGGGCTGTCTTGCCAGCAACACTCAGCACCTGCTTAAGACAGTTCACCTCTAATATTGGGGTCTCAGTGTCTGAAAATTGATGTGTTTGGTCCCATTCCTCAGCCAAAGGATTGTCCCACCTACCTGCCCCGTACAAACTGTTTTATCAGTGAACCTTTGTAACATTCCCTAACTCCACACCCTTCCAGAGCCTCATCCTGCTGCAGGTGCCAGGTCATCCTCCAGAGCTCCCTAGATGATGTGACCCAGCTGAAACAGCACAGTCAGGGGGACAGTGATTAAGGCAGGGATGTGCCAGTCCCATTCCCAGCTCTCCCACATTGCTATCCCCATCACTGCTCCTGTATCCCGCAGATGATCCTTTGAATGACCCCTCAACCTGCAGTGCCTGAACAGGCTCAGTGTATGAGGATTTAGGGACGTTGGACTCTCCTGTGCTTGAACAGGACAAACAAGCAGGGCAGTGAGAGAACCTGTGGAGTGGTATCTGATCCCACATGGTGAGGGGGAGAAAGAGGCAGCAGTGTGGATTTGGTCAGGGAGAGGCACATGGCAGCATGGGATGTGCTCAGCAATAAGTGTCTGCACCAGATCCCACCACTGGCTTTAGGCCTCTGCAGGCAAACCCCCCCCAGTGCAGGGAAGGACCTACATGTGCTCTGACTTCTCCACATCCCACGCCCGCCGCCACTCGCCCTTGGCGTTCTTGTGCCGTGCCAGGCGCTCCAGGTCAATCTGCTCCCTCTCCCTCTTCCAGCGCATGTACTCCGAGCGTTCCCGGCCAGTCATGGGGAAACTCAGGTCTCCAGGGCTCTTCTGCACGGACTTCCCACCATCCTGGGGGAGGGAAAAGAGCTTCTGGTTAATACAACTGCCTGGAACAACCACGTTCAGGATACTTTGTGCTGTCACCACCAGAAATGCTCAGCAGTGTTTAAGAACAACCTGGAGCGAGCTCAGCTCCCCTCTCTGCAGTGCTGTGCACACCCAGGGCTCTGCTTCACCCACACCCCAAATCCACCAGTCCTGGGCTTGTTGGCTCTACAGAGAGGAAAACTGAGGCAGGAAGAAGTTACATGGGTTGCCTGGAGCCACACTGTAAATCCACAGCAAAATCACAGCAAGCAACCGCTCCCTTCCAGGGATATTCATGGAATCCCAGACTGGGTTGGATTGGAAGGGACCTTAAAATTCATCTCGTTCCATCCCCATGCCATAGGCAGGGACACCTTCCACTAGGACACCTTCCACTAGACCAGGCTGTCCCATCCAACCTGGCTTTGGACACTTCTGGGGATTATATTCAACAATACAATGATAATCGCAAAGTATTTCTTTGTTTCCAATGTTTCAAATGATTAAAATCACTTTCACTTAAAGCCGTGGATTTTGCCATCTGTACACATTCCTGTTACCTTAAAGAGATGGGGTTAAACAGTCACTGCTGTTTCCCTAACCCAAACCACACTGTTCCCTTGGTTCTTGGAGCACTATCCAACCTCCAGATCTGGGAAGCAGCTCCCATAAGATGTAATTTTTCATTCTAGATGTTCAGCCCCTGATTACACCTTTTGGAGCCTGCCCCTGTAATTCCTTGTGCAAATGGCCACAGGATGTGTTCACTGCTTTTGTACCTGCAGCCACTTTAACTGTGGGTGTAAATTAGACAGCAGCCTTCACTGCTCATATGAAGGTTTTAAACCCAAATGTTCTCAGCTTTTCCTGGAAAAGCCACTTTGCTAAGGTTTACTTACGGCATACAGTCAGTTCTTGGAGTGTTTGCAGCAGGGTTTGAGAGGCTGAACTCACATAGAACATGCACTGGGCTGATGAGTACCCCCAGCCTGAAGACTTTGGGACACTAAAATCAAAGTTATGGCTATGAAATCCTTCACACTGAGAAGGTGGAAAAGGAATCCAGCCTTCTGTGACCACGAGGCATCCATGGGAGCCCACAGTCACAGAGCTCGGGCCAACTTTGTGCCCATTCCTGGAGCAAAGGGGCTCTTCCCTTCATTGCTGTCAGGCTCTTAGTTTGTCACTCCTCCTGACACTGCTCAAAAATTGAAATATTAATGAAAAGGCAGTTCAGAGCCTACAGAGCATGTGGGGGGAGCTATCCCGGCTGTCAGGTTAATGGATGCGGTGGAAGCAGGAGCCGGCAGGCCGTGGTGTGTTGTCAAGCAACAGTGCGTAGGGAACAGCTCAGTGCAGAGCCAGTCCTGGGGTGCTAATTAGCAGCAGGCAATTCATCCCCTCACACACGTGTTCCTGCAGCCAGCCGCCCTCAGCCCTTCCCCAGAGGAGTTCCCTCTCAGCCCCATGAAAGCGGAGCAGCGGGAGGGCGGCACTGAAGGCCCCGTTACCCGGGTGACCCACCCGCGTGGGCCGGAGCTGGGCTGGCTCCAAGGGCTCCTCCATCCTGAGCTGGCAGGACCTGGGGCACCTGAGCCCACGGCCCCGGGGAGGGAGAGAGGGGGGGCACAGAAAGGCAGAGCACAGCAGGGCAGAGCCAGGGCAAGCACTGATCCCTGGGCTGGGGCACACCTGGAGAGGCTCCCCACCACTTCCAGCCCCAGGATTGATCCCGATGCACCCATAAAGCCAAAAGTGAGGGCAGGACTGAGGCTGGTGGCCATGGTCTCTCGTGGGCCCACGGAGCAGAAAGGGCTGGTCCCTCACCTCAGTGTCAGCAGAGCTGTGGTTGGCTGGACCACAGGACATCGTGTTCCCCTTTCCTGCTCTGGGGGGCTCAGCTGGAATTATTGTCTAGGAGCCCATCTGTGTCTTCCTAATGAATCCTGCTGAGGTGGAGTTATTCAATTTGTGCTCCATTAATTAAAGCATCTGCAGGCTCGGGGGAGCCAGCATGTCTCCAGGCTTTGCATTAAACAGTCAGTGGGAAGGCCTCAGCTTAATTTACCTCCATCCTCCTCAGCTCCTGCGGAAGTGAGGAGCTGTAGCTAATGCAGCCTGAGCTCCTCAGTCCATGAGGAAATGGTTTTGGGAGAGGAACCAGCCAGGGCTGTGCTGTCACAGGGCATGTTACCCTTGCCTGCAGCTGTGTGAGGGGCTTGAGCAGCCACGAGGCAGGTCCTGTCACCTTTCCAGCACTGCTTTGCTCTAGGAGTGTCAACTGCTCAGTTACACTTTGGATGAGGAGCGGGATGAACAGTGGGGGCCACATGAGAGCACATTGCTGCTTCACAGAATCACAGGATGGTTGGTGTCAGAAGGGACCTTACAGATCACCTTCCTTCAGGCCTGTGGTGGGGAGGCACATCCTACTGGTTTCTTCTTCCAAGACAACAGTGCCCCAAAGGGACACAGACCCCACTCACCTTCCGGCTGTGCTCACTTTCTGGGCCTCTGTCACAGTCTGATCTCCTCTTCTCTGCTGTTCTCCGCTCCTCTGCCTGCAAGAGCACAGACACAGAAGTCATTTCAAGGATTAAGCAAGGACTCCTGGCAGGAGAGCCAGTGCCTGACCCTGTGCCCACCAGGACATGAAAGAACTGCTCAGAAAAGGTCAGAAAAAGAGGAAAGATTAGTTTCTGGGGCCCTTAATCAATCTGGTGTAGGTAAAAAGGGAAATCAGAGAGCAAGAGGTGTGTGAGAAAAGCAGTCCCACAGGTCCCTCCCCCCTCCCAAGGAAGAGGCCAAGAGCTGTCCTGTATAGTCCCATTTCTTTCCAAGTCAGACCAAGTTTCAGATTTGGGCCAAAGACACAGCTAATGATTCAACTGCACAAGATCTGGGAGCCAACCTAAGGTGCAGCTAAAAGCCAGCAGGAGCAAGCTGGGAGTGATTTTTGCCCTTGGCAAACATGGGTGCCCTTCTAGCAGGATCCGTCCCTGCTCCCACTGGGTTTATCCATGCTGTCACCCCTCAGCAGAACAGCCTGCAGAGCACAGAGCTGTGCTGGGAAAGGCTTCCTGCCTGGCTGGACGGCTGCGGGGCCGGGGGCGTGTGGGCTGAGCTGCCATTGTGCAGTGCCAAGCAGAACTGAAACACAAAGAGGAACGTGGAGCACGAACTGCCAGCTCAGCCCTTCCAGAAAGCGGCAGCGCGGTGGGATCCAGCCCAGGCTGGAAACAGGACTTTTATTCCAGGCATTTGCCAGCCCCAGGTTTAGTTTTAGAGGTTGGGTGCGGGAAACTCAGGATGTCAGTCTCAACACCTGCAGCTCTGCCCAGTCTCCTAAGGCAGCTCACCCTGTTCCCACATACCCAGTGGGATCATGGAGGGAGCGAGCTGGGGACAGGCTTTTTGGGGAATTGCCCACACATGCTGAGTTGGAGGAAGGTGGGAAGTGTGGCCATACAGCCACTGACCACAGACACTGCCCTTGGTGTACAACAGCTTCTCTGGTCTGACTGGTAGTGCCAGTGCAGATGGAAGCTTGTGAAAACAGATCCTTGGAAATAATGAGGAAAATGGTAGCTATATTGTCCTAGGATTTTTCAGCAAAGATTTGGGGGTGCTCAGAGAAGCCACTCCTCACCATATCCTGTGTGCTGCAAAAGGGGATTTATTGCAAAATGTTACTGTGAAAACTTATGCCAACAAAAACACCCCCTCTGGACTCCAAGTCCCCTGCTCGTGCAGCCCCACGAGAAGAACCCTGTAGTGAGGGATACAACGAGTCTCTGCACCCCAAACCAAGCATTTACAGAGAGATTAAACAGCAGAAACCTGGAGAGCTTGCTTATTTAGGGAGCTGGCTGGGAGCAAGGTGCAGAGGGGCCTTTAGCCTTAAAGCAGCTGGAAGTGAAACTAGAAGTCCTTTTGGAGAGGGGACAAAGGACTCAGTTACTGCAGGAGAGCCAGAGCCCCTCCATCCCTGGGGGAAACCTGGTGTGGGGGGAGAGATGGGAGAGAAGGAGCACCTTGCCTCCAAAATGCCAGACAGCTTATGGCTGATGGGGAAACTGAGGCAGGGAGCTGCAGGGCCATCTGTGCTCACTGTTCCATCTAAGTATGCCTATCTCCCCCCAGGCTCATGCAAAGAGTGATTCCATCTGGCCTCTTTACAATGCCCGGCTGGGCCCCCCAGGACAGGAACCGGAAAACCGGAGCATCCGCGCAGCCAGAGTGCTGAGCCAGGCCGTGAGCAAGCTGGAGGGAGCAGTGAGCTCTGCCTGCAGCCAGCACAGCGTCCCTTCAGCCCTGGAGCAGCCAGGAGCCAGCAGGTGCCCAGGGAACCCGCAGGGATGGCCTGGCTGAGGGACCGTGCTGCAGCTCGCGGGATATGGGGGAAGAGGCAGCTCCTGCACAGCTGGTCAGTGCTTAAGACCTGCATCCCAGAGTCCTGCACTGCAGAGACTGCATCCCAGAGAATGTCCCAGAGTCCTGCATCCCAAGGCTCTCCCAGAGTCCTGCATCCCGGGGCTGTCCCGCCCGGAGCACTCACTTGTCAGTGCCCACCACAAACCGCTGGGTCACAGGGACACCACACAACCCTCCACCCCTTTGCACCCTCACTCCAAGCCATGCCTTTGGCTTTAGTCTGCAGCTATTTTGCTTCTCAAAGGGCCCTGTGGAAAACTGAGAGGACCACAAAAATGTAGCTCTTTTGTACCAGGACAGCAGGTCTGAGGTGAGCACAGAGCAGTTGGCTTTGCTCTGGCTCTGGCTCCAGAGCAGATTTCCCACTGTCCTGCTGCCCCAGAGCTGCTGCTCCCCTCTCTCCATACACCACCAGGAAGCAAAACATGTTTTTCTCCTTCTTCCTCCTCTCCACCCCCAAAATGATGAAAAATGACAAGGACATTATCATCCCTAGTGTAACTGTTCCTGCAGAGCAGGGGGAGGGCACAAAAGCCTGAGGCAGAGAGGGAAGATTACAGTTGTTTATCCCAAGGTTTATGCCAGGATTTCTCAGTTTCTCAGCCCAGAATGGCCCAGGGTGGGGCAGAGCCTGCTCTAACCCAGGATACAGGTCTGGCTGGCCTCCCAACACATTCCCAGGTACTGTCCCTGGCAGTGGTGACAGTGCTGGTGCCATTATCCAGCCACGTTCAGCACTGCTTTGTGCTCCCAGTTCTCAAAAAGCTTTGACAGGCTTCCACATCTCTGGGCTACTTCACTGTCTTCTTATTTCAAAAACAGGCACTGACAGGTGAGTTAAATTAACCTTTTGGTACCCATTTCTCCAGGCACGTGTCAGCACCACAACTGGCATTTCTGCTGCAGGAGGAGATTTTTGTAGGAGCTTAGAGCTGGTTTTCCAGTGCTCAGATCCCCCACTGGGCAGGATTTTTGAAACTAGTACATGAGAGGATTTTTTTTTCTAAGTCTTTTGAAAAATCTGCCTCCTGCTTGTGCTGCCTGAAGGGAGCTAAAGACTTCTCAGCCACCCTTTCTGCCTATTTTCCTTTCCCACCTGCAATGTAAAAGCGAGTGTTTCTCCTGTCACAGGTTTGGTTGCTCTCCTGTGCAAGTGCTGGAGTCCAGCACATCTGTGTTGGCCCCTGAAAGCAGCTTTTGTGTCTCTTGATTACAGTAATTTCTGATACACCATCCTGGGAAACTCTGTTAATAAAAGGACAATTTAAAAGCCCTGAAGCTCTATCAACCACCCATTTAAAAGATGATTTGTAACCTGTTAATTAACCATTGTGCTCTGCTGGTCCTGGGCTGCTGTCTCTCAGCTCTGGTGTATTAATGAGCCTGAAACACTGCCAGAGTGTTTCAGGCCATGGAGTGGCTTTTTAGGGCTGAACGGGAGGCATTGTCCCCAGCCCTGCTGCAGGGAGAGCCCTGAAGCAGCTTTAGGAAAAGACAGACAGGCAGAGCTGGCTCCCAGAGGTGGCACCTCCAGGCCAGCAGCAGCTGCGGAGGCCGTGAAGCTGCATCAGTAGAGCGAGGGGCTTTGCAAGGGGGCAGGATCATTTGGTCCCCCCAGCCCACTGTGCCACCAGAGAGTGAAAGAGCCTTTCACCTTCTGGCCCTGGGGCTGCCCTGGCAAGGGAGATCACCAGACCTGCTGTTTTCCCCTTGCATTTCCCCTCTGGAAGCTCCTGCCCCAGTTGTGCCACAGTCCGGCACCGGCAGTGTGGGGTTAGCCAGGGGCACCATGGGCAGCAGGAACAGCAAGAATTGGAGTCTTCTTTTTTCTTCCTTGTTTTCTTTTTATTGAATTTCACCATGAATAAAAGTAGAGAAAATGAGGAGTGATGAGGACACCCATCAAATACTTTAATAGGATAAATCTGACGAATGCAAGGAGGAAGCAACTTGCCACTGTCCAGGCTACTGAAGTGGGAGTGATGGATGTGATCCTTTCTCCTAGGCCTCTGTGGGAACCCCAGAAGAGCAGGAAACCAGGTGGGGCTTGAGGTGAAAACCTCCAAAGGGTGGACTGTGCTGGGATTAATGAGAGGCTCAAAGCTAATCCTTGAATTGGGGGTCCCAGATCAGGTCCTAACACTCAGCTAGACAGATGGCAACACTGACACCCCACCAGGCTCTCCCTCCCAGTAGCTGCTCAGTTTGGGGATGAAGATGGAGTTTCTCTTTTAGGATTAACAACTGATTAAAAGGTAGAAAAGAAAAAGTGGCAAGGAAATGGCGGTTTCCATGGCAGAAGATTAGCAGGAGTGTGCCACTGGAATATGTGCTGCTCAACATGCTCATAAATGGTCTGGAAAAGGAGCTGAAGAGAGGGATGACAGTTTGCTGACGATACTAAATCATCCAGGGCAAAGAATGTAATTTGCCCGGAAAGAGCTGCAAAAGATCTCTTGACACTGAATGTCTGCATCATAAAATTACAGCTGAAATTCAATATCAGGAATACAAAATAACTCCCACCGAGAAAATGCCCTCCTTGTGTACCCACACAGAGTAACAAGGGCTGAGCTCTGATTAACAGTCAGGGACGATGGTTTGGTGCTATTGTGACCAGTTCTCTGAAAACGTTAGCTCAATTATTTAGCAAAGAAAATGCAAAGCTGTTGGGAGAAGAATAGAGAACAAGCCCAAAACATTGCTGTGTCACTGAGTATGTCCAGGAGAGCCTGCAGCTGGAATACCATGTGTACTTATGGTCTGCATGTACTGAAAGAATATGGTATAAATAACCCAAAGCACAAATGGGGACAGTGAGAGTGAAATATGGGACTACATCCTTGGCAGACATGTCTAAATAGGGGCAGTCTCTTAAGGTTTATGAGATGGCTGAAGGGAGATGTGAAAGGGATCGATAAGATCATTTGTGCTTTGGGAAGTGACGAGGGGATGATCTATGAACTGCTTCCCGTGACACAGGAATGGCAAATGGAGCTATCAGGGAGCAAGGCTGAAGAGAGTGAAGGGATGGATGTTCCAGCACAGCACATCACTTAACCCTGCAGCTCCTGGCTGTTTGGAAGGGATACAGTTTAGCTACAACGAAGAAAAAGAGTGCAATTTAGGCAAAGAGAATCCCGTCAAGGAGAATGATGCTGTTCTTGGCAGAGGAAGGCCCTAATTTGTAGGCTGGAGGGGAGGGATGACTACAGGCTTCCTTGGTCTTCTCCTCTTTCCCTGACACAGTGCTCCTGCTGCTGCTGCAAACGCTCCATGGACACCTCCCCTGTGGCACACACCGAGTTCTGCAGGCTACAGTCACTCCCACAGGCTTTGTACATTTGGTGGTGTTGCCCCTGCAGGCTCCAAGGCCCTCCTGGAGAACATCCCTCTGCAGCACAGATGTGAGACAGACCTGCCTGGGTTCACATTTCAAGGAGCTTCACTGATAATGAAGAAGCATTGGTGTAAAACACTCGTCCCTAACACAGCTTAGGATCAGCTGAAGGGACAGGGTGAGCCAGCCCAAACCTCCCTGGACTCCACCAGCCCAGGCTGGCACCACGTGTGAGATGCCAACGTGACCTGTCACTTCAGGCCCCATCTGCTTCTGTCACTGATCCTGGGAAAAGGTTGCCCAAGTGTGGACAGAAGGAAGCAGCTTGCAGAGGTGACAGGAAATCCAGCATTTCACTCCCTCACAGCCACACCCTTTTGTTTCATTGCAAGGAGCTGGATTTTGTCCCAGCTGCTGGAGCTGTTGCCTGAGGTGACACAATTAACATGACATTAGGAAGATATCCTCATTAACCAGGGATGGAGCAGGGCCTGATCAGCCCAGGAACAAGGAATTCTCCTGAGCTCAGCTGGACTCTGAAACATATCCAGCTGGTAACAGCTATTGGAAACCAGAGTTTCAAACACTTTTATATCTCTTTCTGAATTGTAAGAGGAACCCAAAGGCCAACAACAAAAACTCCCACGAAAGCCCATTTTAAATAAGCTCATTAACAGGCTCTTCCTGCCCCTCCATTTCCCAGCTGTGGGAGCTGGGCTCTGTGGCAGCCCCAGTGCCTGCTCCCTGCCTCCTGTCAGCCTGGGACAGCACGTTCCCTGGAAGCACATTGCTTTCCAGGAAGCAGGAGCTTCCCACAGGCTGGAGTGTCTATGACTAAAGCTCAGTGGCAGAAGCAGGGGACATTCTGTCTGTGCCAGCACAGAGTGTGCTGTGCTCCTTGGAAGTGTTGGATAACCAGAGTTACACGAAGCCTCTGTGGCTTTCCTGTGCTCCTGACAGATCCTTCTCTTGGTCAACCAAGGCAATGGAGGCCCCAAACAGCTCTGCATAGCCCCCTTCCCTGAAGATATCAGTACCAGCTCCCCCTTGGCACCTCACATCCTCCCTCACAGCCCACTGCTGCCAGAAGAGTGCCCGAGCTGCAGTCCCACCCCCTGCCACCCACCAACCGCTGCCCTCATGCACACCCTGAATATCATGTGCTTTGGGGCCAACATGAGCCAGGCATCACCAAATCCATGAACGTGGATGCTCAGCTTCAAATTTCATGCTCCACAATGAAACCTTTTCCAGGGCTGTCCATACACTTAAAGGAATGCAGAGGATCTGAAGCCAAAATCCAGGCACTGCTCCTGCTGCTCTCTCCAGCACAGCCCCAGCCTTGATGACCACAGAGACAAGGCCACTGTAACAGGCCCAGCAAGAGCAGAAGTGGAACACCTGTCCTGCACATCACAGAAGCACACTGGACAGCCTCAAGGGCAGGGACAGCACAGGCATGCCCAAGTCCCTCCCATCGTGTCCAGGTGCGTTGGTGATTCCTAGACTGAAATGGTAATGCCTGTCCTGTGGACCTCTGGGGTTACCAGTGGCTCAATCAGGCAGATCACACGAGGTTTATGGCATCCAAAAAGCTGCTCGGCAGCCACAAGCAAGGAGCACTCAGAGCCCAGGTAAGCCCGAAGCGGGAGGAGAAGCTGAAGATGAGTGTGGGCAGCAGCAGCAGATGGCTGGCACTGTCCCAGAGAGGGGGCTGCAGACGTCTCCCAGCATTCCAGGGTGTGTTTGGCAGCCACTCCGGGTGTTGTTTTCCTACACAGTCTTTGCTGACCCTGTTTGCTGCAGGCATTCTTTCTTATTTGTGAAACTCTCCAAGAGGAGAATAGCACATGCCTCCGTGTGTGTAAGGAGGAAGGTATTTGCAAGGAAGTATTTGAAACACGTTTCAAAGATATGTTTCAAACATCACTCAGCAGGTGATGGCCAGGCACAGCAGCACTTGGGTTCAGAAGCAGATATGGCCCAGCCCTGTTAAGGTTTAAGTCGTGCAGTGAGTCAGGAGGACACTGCTCCTGTCCCAGTCTGCTGTGTTGCCCCAAAAAGAAGCTGGCAAGAGAGAGGAAGTGAAATTCATGCCCCATATCTGGTAGTGATTTCATCAATCCTTCCAAAACAGCATCTCTTTATGGATCCAGTGTCTCCACACTATTAACATATAGTCTCTCTCAGCCCCCTGTGGCTGGGCCCTCCTCATGCCAGCACCACAAGTGGATGCCATGGCTAGGATTCCAGCCACGTACCTTTTCCTTGTTATCCATGGTGATGGCAATCTGCATCCTCCTGCCCCGCCGGAAAGCCACCAAGTGGTCCGTGTCCTCCTCGCCCAGCTCCGGCACCCGGCCCGGGCCAGGGAAGCTCTCGGCACGTTTCTCGCTGACGATCCGCTTGCCCTGGAGGGGACAGGATGGGTTAGGGACACCTCCAACAGCCTGCCTGGGACGGTGACCATCCCAGGCTGGCAGAATAGAAAATGAGCCGGGCAGTCAGTCCCTTGGCTTACAGAGCTGCCACCCCACTTGAAGGGATCTGGGTGTGTTTAGCTGGGCACAGCATAGGCAGGGTGGGATTTACCTTGCAGCATGGACGCTGCTGGATGGTTTTATTTTCAGCTTGCATTTGTGTTTGTGAAACAAAAGTGAAGTTGTCCCCACCCCACAGACAATAAAATGTGAGGTTACCTCAGAGCAGAAGCCAAGAGGGAGGGGAACAGTGGGTTTCTCTCCAACCTTGCCCACAAAGCAGTAACTCCCCTCAAGTGTATTAGCACTCGGTAATTTATCATTTCACAGTCATTGTGTGTTCATATTTCTGGAATGATTTATTCAGCAGTGGAACAGTTTAGGAAACTGATACATAAACTCCTTGAGCAGGGGCAGTTCCCCTTCTCAGATATTATTTCCAGCTGTCTGTACCAGCGTCATGACTTCCCCGCATGGATTTCCATATGGTTCCTATTTTGTTAATGATCTTTGTTGCTGGCTGAGCCCCTGCCAGTGCCCTCAGCCATCACTTCCACAACATGAGCACATCATCTGTGCAAAAAGACGTACTTCTCTTTATTTAAAAGTATCATCTTTCAGGTCCATCATGTGCCTTTTTATTTTTGCCTTACAAGGAAATGAGAGACATACTATGTCATCTCCATCATTATCTCTGATCTTTTTCTTTTCTCTTCATCTGCATGAAGTCCACTCAACTTTACCAGGGATGAAGGAACCTCAGCAGCTTCCCTCTGTAAAGGATGGTGTATTTTCCTGTTTTTCTCCTTGGGATTCCAAGCATACTGGAATCTTGATTTCAAAGGAGCTCAAAATCTCCAAGGAAACTTCAGTGAAACTTGGGAACTCTTTGTTGCTACAAACTTGATTTCAAAAACAAACAGCACACCCTGACCTCTGATTTGTAGGGAAGACTTGCAGTCAAGTTCTCTGCCATGACATATGAGCCAAGAAGGCTCACATTAGCCCTCATCTCCCCTCAGCTCTGCCAGGAGTGCAGATGTTGGCGTGGAGGGAGCCTTGCTGTGCACAGCCTCCGTCAGCACAACCATTTTTATGGCTTCCCAGTCATCAAGCCTCCTATCACATGATAAATGTTTGAGGAGACACTGCAGGATTTCCAGCAGCAGAGCCTCAGCCTCTGGTTTATTCATCTTTCACATCTGGGTGATTTTGCTGGCTCAGCAGAGGATGCAGGGGAAAGGAGGAGTAGTTCCTGAGCTGCCGATGGTCCTGCCTGTCCCAGCTGTGTGGACACGGTGGGAACCTTGTTACACATCCCCTGAGGATGTACAGCTCTGCTTTTGGGTCCCAGCTGCAGCTCCTAACAAGTTTTGCTGCTCTCAGGACGACCTTTGCCGTTTCTGCGTTTCTTGCAGTAAGTGAAGCCACATGTTGGGTTCAAAGCAAGGACGTGTTGCCGATGTGTTCCGTGCCATTTTAGCACCACCCCTGCTGATCTCTATGTCAGAGTCAAGGCAGGCTCCTGCTCTGACATCTGTGAGCCACCCCTAGAGGTGGCAAGGTGTGTTCCTGAGACAGAAAAAGCTGATCATCTCAGGATGGAGCACAACTGCAGCCACAGGCAGACAAGAAGGTGTCACAGCCTGACAGGCGGCTGCGATGCTGCAGCACAGGAGGTAACTGCCTGGTCCCCACTCTAAAGTCACAGCTGGAGCTTTCAGGAACCCTCTATTCTGAGACAAACCAGAATTTTCCCCCTCACATCAGGAGGGGGTTTGGCTGTGCTGGAATGAGATTTCATTTGAATGGGATGTTCACATTCCCAGTACTCTGTCTGGAACAAAGGGAATGAGAGGCCTCTGTCCCTTTCTCCTGAAAAATCATTTGGAAAGGTGCATTTGTTCCCAAATGATTCAGTTCCTTCAAGGTAACATAAAATGACTTTCTAATGGCACAGTGACTGTGGCCTATTTCTCCCTGGAAAGAAAGGGTAACTAGGTCACTGGGAATCAAATGAACAGGCATTCGAGGCACAAAATCAGGAAAACATTGCCAAGCTGCCTTACAGGAAGAAACAGCTCCTGCCTTTTGCTGACAACCAAGGTTTGCAGCACTCCTGCCCCAATGCCCCGGGCAGCAGGAAGGGTGGGGCTTCTCTTCCTTATCCTGGGGAATGGCTTTGGATTGGACCTCAGTGCCACAAACCCACACGTCACTGTGCCTACAAGGGGACCCACGAGAGCACCACTTGCTGCCACCCTTTCCTTTTCCCAGCGCTGCTGTGTCAGAGACAAGAATCATTATATCTGGATGCACAGGCTCCACAAGGAATGGGGATCTTTCAGGACTGAAAAAATGAAGTAGCATTTTCTTTTGCCTTTTCACACAATTTTTAATTAAGTCTGCAAATACTGGGTCACACTTCCTGCCCATCTCATTGGCAGCTGAAAGCGACACTCATCTCACTCTGTTTTTCCTTCTACATTCAGGATGTTCTGGAATGCAGTATCAGGAAGAAATGACGCTGCTTTTACCACCAAGCATCACTGCCTCCCTGGGAATGGCTGGGCTATAATGCAGCTAAATCTGTCCGAGCTCCCACTCATTTCCAACCCCTTTCCACTCATAGCAACACAGTTTAACACCAGAGTGGCCCAGAAGGGTAACGAGGTGACTGATCCCTCGGAAAGGGACCTGGCTACCCATGGGTGGGTGTGGAGAGCTGCCAGGGGGCTTAACAAGGCCCAGGGGCTGATCCCTGGGAATCAGAAATGGGAAGGAAAGCGTGTGGCAACCTGAAATGAAAACTGAGGCTGTGCTGAAGGTTTGAGAAATGAGAGAAAAGGAGCAGGAAGAGAACTATTGCCTTTGGATGTTACATGCTGGGCAGAAAGATCAAGTGAGAGGCAGAACAGAAGCCTCTTTGTAAGTCAAGAGGCCACAGTGTAAGTGGAATCCTCTTCCCTGCTCACCTTTGCTTTGTTGTCCATGGTAACAGCCAGCTGCATCCTCTTCCCCATCCTGAACGTGAACATATGATCTGCTTCCTCCTCCTCCTCCTCCTCCTCACTGCCAATGCCGAACCCAGAGCTCGCAGGACAGGGGCTTGCCCATTTCTCACTCACCACCCTTTTGTCCTGGAAAACGAACACTTCCGTTAGAAAATCCAGGTCCTTGGCTCAGGGATGTGACTCCCTTCCCCAAACACACCTGCACACAAGCGGGGAGGTGGCTGTGGAACAGGCAGACCTTGCCCCAGGGAAGCTCTCCATGCCCGGCAGGGTGCCGTGACATTCCCAGGGAACAAGGGGCTCCTTGTGTGCTCAGCAGCAAAACCCACAATTACAGCGGGGCTGAAAAGTCCTTTGCACTTACAAATCTGACATTTCAGACTAAAATGCCAGAGTTATGGGAAACAAATGTCATCCTCAGCTCTTTGTGCAGCACTCTGAGTTAGCTCGGGAAAGCCTAAGTCCTGCTGGAGGTGGCCTTGGAAGCCAAGAGGATGGCTGAGGGTGGTGCTCACCATCGGGAGGGCTGGGCTATCTTGTCCATAGTGTTCAGTCTGGGTAATTGCATCTTTCAGGTCCTGTATGAGAGAAAAATGTGTGCAGCAGCAGCGCCCCGGGAGAGGCAAGGGCCAGGCCGGGGTGGGAAGGGAGCACTGGCCCGGATCCAAGAACCCAGGAGTGCTGGAAGGAGGCTGGGCAGACTCAGGGGGCTCCATGTGAGCCCTGGCAGAGGAGCTGGCCCAGGGGTGAAGGCAGAACTGGCCGGTGGCTTTCAGGCCCCACACTGCCAGGCCGAGTGGACAGGGCTTGTCAGACACAGATTTGGCTGTTAGGACAGGAGCCTCGAACTCGCAGCCTTTGTCCCAGGGCCACCTGCTTTGCTCACTCCCAAAGCCTAAGGAGACCATGAGCTTCCCCAGCCTATGGCATTCCTGATGGCTCCAGAGACACACACACTGCTGATATGCTCTGCCTACGGATTTGCAATGATGCTGAACACCTGGGACCTGTCCAGGGCTGTGTGCCTGTTCACACATCCATCCACCTGCCTGGTAACTTTGCCTGAGTGGGTGCAAGTGGCTGGGCATGGCTGGAAATGTATATGCAGCACCTAAAATCACTCTGAGCACACACCCCTGCAGAGTTTCCCCACCCTTTTCAGGACTTAGGAGCTTTGTGCTGTGCCTCAAAGGGCTTGCTGTGGAGTGTCTCTCTCTGCAATGTCCCTTTGCTGTGGCAGGACTGGAGTGAGAGCTGGTCTGTGGTGAAGGAGAGGCAGCACTTACGTTGTGAGCTTTGGTGATGGTAATAGTCAGTCCATCCTGCTTGGGTCTCCTGGAGGTAACAGCCATTCCCTCCTGCTCTGCTCGCTTTTTGTCCTCTTCTATTTCCTGAAACACAGATCTCACCTTACCACCAGCCTGTCCCAGAATGGCTACGGATGTTGTCTGTTTTCCTGTTTAGGAGTTCTGCTAAACAGATCCACCTCCCCCTCTAAGAGGGAGTGGCCCAACTTGTGTCCCAGCTGTGGGACACAGACAGAGGAAGGTGGCAGGGGGAGAGGAGATGATGCAGCACTGAAGCATCAGTGTCTGTTCTCCAAAGCAACTCAGCACTGTAGCCAAAGGCAGAGCTGTGCCCACCTGCTCCGAGAGCTTTGCAATATAAACATGGTATCTGTATAACAAAGTCACGCTGATAGTGATGACAATCTTCTTTACACTGCGAGCTGAGGACCCTGAGTCAGAGCTGGGCAAGGGAGGGACCTGCAGACTCACCTGGTACCTTCGGATCAGCGCTTCGTTCTTCTTCCGCAAGGCCAAGATTTTCTTATCGAGTTCAACATCTTTCTGCTCTTTCTTCCTTAACACAACATCATCCACAGCAGCATCCTGGAAAAAGCAGCAGAGCTCTCCTCAGTCATCACAGCAACAGGATGAAACCTGCTCCTTCTGTCTGGACAGGATGGGAAGAGGAAGAATCCATCCCCATCACTTCTCCCTGACTTTTTCCTGACAGAATTGATCTTTTTTGTTTAGCAATGAGGCAGTTTGGGCAAAAAGCTGCTGGCCCACTCTGATGGCTGTCAGTAGGTTGCAGAGTTAACACCCTGCTTAGCTGCATGCAGTAAATGATCCTCCCCTTTGGGTGTTCTCAGGCACAGGTTCAGATGTCCTCCCCAGACATTCAGAGCCCCTTGGTTACTGCAGGGGATCACAATCAGGAGTTTTTACAATTCTAGTGACAACAGTGTCTATTGAAAATTAATCCTGCTGAGGATCTCAGCAGGACATCTCTGTCCAGGTGGGACAACAGGGACATTAAAACCACCTCCACACATTCTCCTGCTGGACAATTGAGTTTTGTCAAGATCTGTGGGAGAAAGACTGGCTTTTCCATTGCCCTTCATCATCGGGTGAGCAGATTACCTGTGTGGGTGGATACACTTCCATGGGCATTTTGCAAGGCTGATTAGAGCTGAATTCGGTGTTTACCTGAACAGAAGCTGTTCTGGGAGCACTAAATTGGCAGGTTTGCTGTTTGCTGAGTGCTGGGGTGTTGGCTGCTGAGGGTGGGATCAAAGTGGTGCCTGCCCTCTAACACACCCCTTTCATCTTCAAATTCTTTTGAAGGAGGACTGGCAGAGCTGCCAGCTTGGGAAGAATTTAAAAATTCCTGCAGAGACTGTATTTGTGCTCTTCTTTTTCCAAAGCAAAAGATGGAAAACACCTGTCAGGCTGTTCTCCCTCGGCCCATTTGTCAGCATTTTGTCTACGCTGCAACAGGGCTGGTGTCAGGGGGAGGGGAGTCCTTTCACTTCCAGCTGGAAACAAGTCACTGTAAGGAAAGTTTTGCTGGTGTTCAGCACTTCTGCTGGCCTTTATTAAGGAGGCCACGAAGGTGTTTCTCTCTGCACAACCTGCTTCAGCAAATGCTGGTGCCGTGGCCGGGCCGTGGCCCCGTGGCTGAAGCGCCGAGCGGAGCCCACACCGGGCTCCAGGGGCTCTCCCATTGTACTCTTCAGCCCAGTCAGCATTTGCTCGTCTGCGGCCGCCCTGGGCCGGCTGCGAGCAGGGGCCGTGCCCTCTGCTCTGCTTCTGGAACAAACCCGCTGGCCTAGCCCGTGCTCAGGCTGATGCTCAGGATAGAAAGTGGCCCACCGTGCCCTCCCCGGCATAAAGCTCTTCCGGGGAGCCAAGGTGCCCGTATGTGACCGCGGCTGAGTTATAAATGGCTTTGGCAGCACAAACGTGCGATGGCTTTGAATCAGCAAGCGGCTGAACCCAAAGCCTCCCCAGCAGCAGGGCAGAGCCGCAGAACCAGAGGCCTCATTCTACTGCAAATAAAAATGTCACAAAAGGAGCAAATGGAAAGCTCCCGGCTTCACGCTTCAATGGAATGACGACACCCCGTTGTGTCCCAGCCCCTCTCCCCAGTGGCACACACTGACTGCGCAGCTCCTCGGGGGCTGGAGGGACGCCCCACTCCACGCTGGCTGTGCGTGCAGTGCTTTCCCCCACACTTCCACGCCTGCCTCTGCAGCGAGACCTTGGTCGCAGCAGGGTTGGGAGAGCGAGCAAGGCAGGGGGTGGTGGGGGAGGAGGGAAAGGAGAGAGGAGCAGGGCCCTTACTAACGCTCTCCTGCGTAAGCAAATGCATCCGCTCTTTTTAAGAAATATCCTCTTCCTTGACAGCTGCCTCTGAAACCCTCACTGGGATAGACACCATCCAGCACTGCCTGCGATTCTGTTTGTTATCTACCTCCCAGGCAGCGCACTGTCCTGAGCTAGCCACTGCACCCTGCCCCGGCAAGGGACGCAAAGCCCAGCACCCAAAATGCGCCCCCAGCACCCTCCCTGTGGTGCAGCACGGCTGTTTGCTCCCCTGCCTGCTGGCAGCCAGGCGAGGCAAGGCAACAAGAAAGCGACAGCCACCCCAAGGCCACCCTGCAGGGTGTGCGAGTCCTTGCGTGGCCCCTCGGGTGAGGGACCCCGGCCCCGCGCCCCTCCCCGGCCCCGCGCGGGCGGCACTCACAGCTCGGTGCATGTTGGACATCGGCGCAGCCCGGCGGATTCCAGAGCAGAGCTAAAAGAGGAGAGCCATCAGACGGCCTTTCTCAGCACTGGTTGCACAGCATACAAGATCATGTTTTGATTACAAAAGCCTCGTCTGGGCTCACAGCCAAGAGCACTGGCTGCCTAATATACCAAGCACAGACAGGGTTTGGAGTGCCTGTGTCCTCCTCTCCAATCTCACTCTCTTTTTAAAAGAAACACTCCCCCTTTTCCCCCCTCCTGACTCCTTTTAACTTCCTGATGCCACAAGCCCTCGTTCAAAGTGGGAAAAGCCGGGCGAACAATGTGGGATGGTTCAGGCAAACAGCTTGGCTTGGCTGCGTGGCCATTCACGGGGTCGTTGTTTGTTATGCATGGCTGGCTGCACGCCTGGCGGGTGGCAAATATCTGGGGTCCTGCACGCCTTGTGAGCGCCAGTGTGTGTACGGGCCTTCCTGGGAGAGCAGGGCTCAGGCTTGCCTTTTTCTGTTTAATTTCAGTATTCTCCAGGAATGATCTCTCTGCTGTTAAACTGGGCCTGTCCTTCAGGAGGGAGCAGGGGAATGCCGTGGGGTGGGCATCACCAGCTGGCACCGTGCAGGAAGCACACAGCCAAAGGATAGGGACCCTCCTAAGTCCCTGTATGAAAGCTGCCAAAACTACCCCCAGAAGAGTCCCAGTAGCAGGGGGGCTTTGGGGGAACAGCATTCAGCTGGGTCGCCATGTGAACCCTTATCTCACCATAAAATGTCCCGAGTTGGAAGGGACCCAAAAGGATCACTCAAGTCCCACTCCTGGCCTTGCTCAGCCCCAACAATCCCACCCTGTCCCTGAAAGCGTTGTCCAAACACTCCTGAAGCTCTGGCAGCCTTGGGGCCATGCCCACTGCCCTGGGGAGCCTCTTCAGAGCCAACCATCCACAGGACCTTTTCCTGAGATCCAGCCTGACTCTGCCCTGGCACAGCTCCAGCCATTTCTATGGATCCTGACACTGGTCACCAGAGCAGAGTTTGGGGCTGCCCCTCCGCTGCCCCTCGGGAGGAGCTGCAGACAGCCAGGAGCTCTGCCCTCAGTCTCCTCCAGGCTGAACAAACCAAGTGACCTCAGCTGTGTGTCCTGGCTGTGTGCTGCATCCTCCCTCAGCGCACACTGGCTGCCCCTTCCCTCAATCCTGAGGAACCCAGATCGAGAGATCTTTCATCTCCCACAGGAGATGAAAGCACACCAGGGGACGTCTGATGCACACCCCAACCTGAATGTGGGCCCTGCTATGTTCACACATTAAACAACCTGAGGAGGCCCACTGCAGGTATTTGTCCCCTCTAACACCTTTGAGCAGGTCATCTGCTCACAAAATCCGAGAAGTTTGGCCTGAAACCCAGAGTGGGTCAAGGGAAACCTGCAAAAGACTTTGCACAACTTGGAATCTGGTCCCTCCTCTGTGCATGACTCAGGCTGGAGATCAGGGCTAAGGCACTAAGGAGCTGGAAGCACAGCTTAGTACAAGCACTTGGAGGGACAGACTGACCCATATTAATTAGTAGCTACTTAAATGATGAAAGAAAATTGAAGCCATTTCCAAGACAGTGCCTCTGGATTCAGGCTTGATGAAGGAAATGAAGAGTGCTGTGTGTGGAAAACTGGGAAAAAGACACAAGAGCTTTGCTTGTGTCTTTGGAGGTGCAGAGTCATGAGGAGTTTTTCCTTGCCCTGGGAACACAGAGCTGCCTTGGGTTTGACTTTGTCATAGTCCCTTGTGAGGGTGATGTCCCATTTTCTCTGGGCTGGTGGCTGCAGGGACAAGGTCAGCCCTGGGAGATGCTGCTGGGCTGAGTCAGGGAGTCAGTGTTATCCTGTCACTGTGGTGGCCACGCTCCTGGCCTCAAGGAGTCTGCACACGCTGCCAACAGCTGGTTCAGGTTAAAGCAGAGACCATTATCCCAAACTCCAAGGCCAGGTTGTGTGCACAGTGCAGGGTGAACCCGTGTGCCGCAGCGTCCACTGTGCTGCCCACGGACCCCAGCGGCTGAGGGCCTGTGTCATGCCCAAGTTGTGAGGGCTTAAGCCAAGTGCTCACAAGGGGCTTCTCCAGACCTCATAGCCATGGCATCCTATGCCCCTGCCATGATCAGCAGGGTAGCCAAGCTCTTCCAGCAGGCAGGAAGATCCCTAAAATACCTCTGCCTTTGCTGATGTACCTGGAGAGCTGCAGTTCCCTCCAGGGCAGCGCCGGCTGCTCCTTCCCTCAACACAAAGAGCTGACATGTCTCAGCTGTCCTTTACCATGTCTGAGTGGCACAAATGACAATCATCTACTTCTGCATCATCATCTGAGATCAGTGAGAACATGAACCCTCAGTGAACACGGCGGACACAGAAACCCAGGGGCAAAAGGGCCCAGCCAAGGGAGCAGCATCTGCAGCTGCAGCAGAGGGGCAAACCAGGCTGGTTTGGGGACATTTGTGCCCTTGGGACTGTCACAGGAGACAACAGAGGAAGCAAAACCCTGCTGAGATTTGTGGGGTTATGTTTATGCACATATATTTGGTTATTCCTGGTGCCATGGCCAGGAAGGGTGGCAGTAACACCACAGCTGTTCCCAACCTGGGGGCTTGTCCAAAACTATCAAAGCCCATGCTTTGAAGTGCAGTGCAGTGCACTGCTCTGAAGTGCAGTGTCAGCCCCAAGACTGTGCCTATCTCAGGATACACTGAATCCTGTTCACATGGTCAACCCCGCCTTGGTGGCTGCAGCACACCAGTCCTGCTCTCTCAGGCAGTTGGTGGCAGCATTTCCCACCTGCAGCATTAGACAGGGTACCTCAGACAGCGAGTGTGTCCTGCAACCTCATGCAACAGTGAGGATATCTGGAGAAACCAGCCTCAGTACTCATTCAGTAACTGGTTCACCACCCCTGCAGTTGATGCCTTTATTCTTTAAAACCCCAGAAGACCTTTCCTAGGCAGGATGGCCTGACTCTGGGCTGCTGGTGCCACCTCTGAAGCTGTGGGGCACACCCAGGGTGGCTCTGCACTTTCTGCTTCAGGGAAAGGGGATGTGCCAGCTCTTGCTGACCACGGGCAGCTCCTGAAGGAGCAGTCCCTGGGGTGGACAGCAGCTGATCCTCAGAAAAGCTTGGAAGCTGGAAGAATCAAGAGGATTGCCCTGCTGTGGCTGTGCTGCACAGGGACCTGGCTCACTGTCCCTAAGTGCAGCTGCCTACTTGGAGGGCAAAGCTTGCCCACTCAGGGCAAAGTTTGCTGGAGATTTTTCTGGGGCAAAGGAAGGAAGTCAGATCAATGACCTCTCCATTTTGTGCTTGTGACAGTGAAATAGTCCCTTTCTCTAACTGTGCTGCACAGCCTCTCCCTTTCAGTTTGAGCACAAAGAACCATCCCCTCAGGAGTCTGCCCTCTCCCCACTCCAGGACAGCGCTCAGCACTGGCAGAAAGTTTTGCCCCACATTTTAACAGCAAGACTTGTTTCTTCTCTGTCTCTCTGCCTTACACAAAGGCTAAAGACAAGAAACTGATTCTTCAAAAAACCCAAACCTGCCTGCCCTGAGAAGCATTCCTGGGCAAACCCTCCCTCCCTTTCCTTTTGCACTACGTGAAACTCCTTCAGAGCCACTCAGTCTCACATTGCCACTTTCTCCAAGTGCACTTCACCCAGCTTCATCCTGGCTCCTCTCCATTTTTTGCAGGACCGCTGTCGAGTCAACAGATGGCACTCGGGAACTGCCGGGAGGAGCCGGGAGCAGCTGCCAGGAGCCCGCTGGAGAAGCAGAAGTCTGGCTGGTTTTATCTCGTGTGTCGGGACTGCAGGAGAGCCACAGGGCCGTGTCAGAGCCACTCCTGTGCACGGCTGTGATGGACTCACCGACCTGCCCGAGACCCCCGAGCCAAACCGGCAATCCCCTCCAGGCCTGGGGTAGAGGGAGGGATGGCGGCACGATGGATATCAAAGGAGAGTTCCCAGCAGCCCGGAGGCATCTTTCCTATGGAACACAGAGCAAACTTCCCCACAATTAACCCACTGCTCCCTGCCTCCCAGCTCTGGTCCTTCGCCAGATGCACTACAGGACAAAACTGCTGGAGGTGTTTCCTCCAGCCAGGAGAAAGGTCAGCATATTCCCTAGACTGGGAGGAGGGACCAGCCAGGGATGGTAAATGGGCTTTAGCTGGAGAGACTCATGGGGATCAGAGGACTGCTGAGACATTCATTTTTAAACGGACCAATACACAATTAAAATGTAAACTACCAAAGAAAGTTAAAGGATATAATGGCAGTTTGGTCCTGCTTTAAAGCAGTGGGGATCATAGCTGCCTGTTGGTACTTCCCAGAGGGATACCAAGCATGGCACAGCACAGGAACAGCTCAGGATGTGCAGAGCAGCCCTCTTCCCGTGAGGCACAAGTCTGTCCCCTCTTTTCCCCCTCCCTGTGCATCATCCCAGCCTGCAGGTTCTAACCTCAAGCACTGTGGGTGAGAGCTGTGCTGCCCATGTTTAATGCCACCTTGAATAACTCATGATCCCATCAGTTCTCGTGGAATTTTCTGCTCCTGAAAACTTGTCATTCCGGTGTAAGGTCTCTGAAGTGGTCATAGGCTGAGCAAATGAAAAAGGATCAGTCACCTTAGTTCTTCCCACTTCCAGACATGCACAGCAGGGCCAGTACAGGTTTGTTGACCCTGTTTGCTACCCAGCCCTCAGATGTAGGGCACAGGACCCAGCCTTGGGAGGGTGCTGGGCTGCGGAAAGTGGCCGGGACAGCCAGTCCGGCAGGTTTTTTTCATCTTTTATGTAGTCCTTGGGGAAAGGATGGAGAGCTGCAGAGAGCAACTTGTCCACCCTGTCATCAGCAGCGGCCGAGGGAGGTTCCCCACTCCAGCCCATGGTTCCAGCCCAGATCTAGGAGGACATGGACAGCCCAGTGGCCTGTCGCTTGTAGCTCCCAATCTGCAAATGAGCATGCCAGGAGCCAGCTTGCTCGTGACATGGTCACGTGCCCTTTGAGAACTTCCAAAAGCCATGTCTGCTTTGGGGCTACGCAGGTGGTAGTGACCCACTTAGAATCTCATGCAAGAAGCAGCAAATTGGGTGCCTCTCCTCCTAACCAAGCTCCACTCAAGCCTTAACGAGCCACCTCACTTCCCCTTGCCAGCAGAACTAAAGCTCCAGAGACCAACCTCGGCTCCAGGGTCTGAACTGCACTGAGGGCTCTCCGTGGGCTCCAGCGGCGCCACCTCGCACGGATGCTGCATGGATTCGGGCTGGGCTCCGCGGGGAATCCGGCTCTTCCTGCGCCAGGGTCAGTGTGCTGAGCTGCCTGGGAGCACAAAGCCAGGCAGAGGGGAAGGGCCAGCCTGCAAGAGGCTCAGAGGCGCCTGGGAAGGGAGGAGATGAACAGGGGAGTCAAGGTGGCAATTAAATATTAAAGGCCCTGTTCTGCAGTAATTAGTCCTTGGGTGGAGGAAGGGGTGGAGGTGCACCAAGTGGTTGCAGACACTTGCTGGGCTGTGCCTGGCTGCTGAGAACTCCACTCAAGTGACAGAAAACTCCTGAAAGTGCAAATAATCCCTGCTCCCGCAGGAGGAAAATCGGAATTCAAGAGGGTGGGTTAAAACCCATCTGTAGAACCGGTCCTTCTCTAGCTCCAGTCAGAATCTGAGCCTTTGGCCTTACTTCAACCCTTACACAAGCTGAGGAGGCTCAGCTTGGCATAAATTTATATCACATTGATAACCCTGAGGTCCAAGAGGAGCCCACACAATTACTCCAGGGATGTTTCCCAACAGGACACATTGCATCAGTCACTGAACTCCCCTGCAGAACACCAGGGGAGCCCTCATATGTGCTCACCCCATTCTCTGTTTTGCCTGGGCAGGTCCCCATGGGAGCTCCTGAGCCAGGTGACTCTCCATTGGGAATGTGGGTATTTTCTTGGCCCTTCTGAGTTGATCCCTGAAGTGCATCCAAGCTCAAGGCTGGGAACACTGTGCAGCCCTAACACATAAGATTAGGGTGGGCTGAAATACAGGGTTTAGAGTTGGGTTTGTAAAAAGGAAAAATTCCATTTTCTTTCTCCCTGGAATACTGCGTTTCCTTCAGTACCTTCAGAAGGAATTGATTAAATAACACTCTACCTTTGCCTTGTTGTTCTTTAAACCTTCTGATGAGAAAAGTTTGGAACAAGCATTTATAAACGCTATTTCTGGAAGCACCAGCTGAAATACTTTGAGCATTTCTGAAGCTCAGTTTCTAACTAAAAAAAAGCCGAAACATTCCAACACTTGGAGAGACGGAACCTCCCCACTCCACTCATCTACCTGCCCTTGAGCCAAAACAACTGCTTTTCGTCCCCCTGTGGCTCTGATCCTCCCAAAATGGGGCATTTCAGCCAATATGCTCTCCAATATGCCAACTGGGCCAGCCCTGGATGACACCAACACACTGGCACTGATGCCACTGGGACAGGAGAGAGATGGATTGGGGCTGGGCTGGTATCAGCTGCTGCCCGTGTCCTGTCCAGAAAGCTCAGCAGGCTCAGGGAGTTGCTGGTGCCAGCAGCACTAAGAAGCTTAGGGGAGGAAGGTTAACAGGAGCTGAGCTCTGATGAGCAATTAAAACAATCAGGAATGCTGCTGGCAGCTCAGAGCCGCCAGGGTGGGATGGCTCCATACTTTTTAGGATCTGCCAACCCTGCATAGGCAGGAGGAGCTTCTCCTGGCAGAGGGGAAGACAAGACTGTGACATTCCTATTTTGAAGGTCTTGTGGTAAAGCTCCGATTCACCAAGATAAAGAAAGACACAATAAGGTTGTGAGATCTGCCTGGCTGGCACCACTGGTCTTTCATCTAATTTTCTTTTCCTCGCCATGGACTGACTCAAACAGGCTGAGGCTTTCTCTTGTCCTTAAATGTTGGCACTGCCCTAACACCCCACATTGAGGAAGGGGAGGGCAGGAGCCCCTTAAGCAAGCCTTGGTAAAGCAGACAGAGCAGGGCTGGGCAGGAGGGCAGCCAGGTAAGTTCTCCCTGGGGCTCCCAGGACAACGTCTCTCCTGGACAGTGGGATCAGCGGGGCTGTGTCCTGGTACCTGACCGTGCCACTGTGTTTGCAGCACTGATAACACAGCTCAGATCAGGTCGAACAGCAGCAGGAGAAAGCTGGGAATGGGGCACTTGTAACCTCCCATGAGGAATGGGGTAAGGAAGCAGGACAGCTCCGGGAGCCGTGTGCGGTGGGAAGCCTCACATGCCGCCTTTGGAGGAGGAAAGCAGAGACTTCTGTCTGCTGACATAGAGGGTGTGTGAAATAGGGGATGTAAGTCTCCAAGGACATCTCTACCTCCATCTAGCAATCATCCAGGCAGTTGGAAGGTTTTACAAGATTTTCTTTCCCCACTGGGGAAATGTCACTTCAACAAAAGAGACTTTTTCAGATTAAAAGCCCTGTGCCAGCAAATATTCTGTTTAAAAGAAATTAGCATTCTGAAATCTGGGAGCTGTGGAGCTGTTTGTGTTTCCCAAACAGAGTGCTCAGGCCCCAGAGAGCAGGGCTGTGCTCATCTCTCACCCACGGGCTCCTCAGCACCAGCCCAAACCCCCTTTTGTGCACAGCTGTGTCACTGCACAGCTCAGACACCCAAGGTAAAGCCAGCAATCAGAGTGTCCTGCTGTACTCCCGTCACATTTATTAATGGCCCATCCTTCTGGGATGAAACCTTGTGCCTGACACTCCCTGACCTCCAGCACTCCCTTGTCAGCAACAATTCACCCGTATATAGAGGGACTAGGACCATGTCAGGGCTTTCCTGAAGACTCAGCCCCTTCCAGATAAGTGGTCCCACATTTTTATTTATTCTTAGGGTTTAAAAAGAGGGTGTTTGCCCCATTCAGTGCATTCTCATGGCCAGATCTCCTCCCCTGTACTCCAGAGACACAGCATTTCAGTGCTAGGCTTTAGTGTTCTGGGAGACACTTGGGCATTGTGTACTTTGCTGAATTAACCTTGAAATGGGGGTCTCATGTTGAACTGTGGGAGCCTGTGAAAGTGATGGCTGGGTCGGCAGTGTTTCAGATGAGCATCCAGCCAAATCCTGGCAGGACCACTCTGCAGGCTGGTTGCAACATCCCCAGTTCCACTAGAAGTCAGCTGTGAGCTTCCAACCTTGCTGAGGTTGTGAAGGTACTGTAACAGGCACAGCCAGTCAAGGTGTGTCTTCTCTGGCCTTCCCCAGGCTGGGAATGTATGTCCCACACCCTGCTAAGAAGAATATTTACGTGCAAGGCGTGAATTAGTCTGGGGCATCTCAGGCTGCTCGGAGCTCGCTGGCTCGCTGTCAGTCACTCTGGGAAATGGTGTGAACATATGGGCTGCTCCAGAGCCAGCGTGGCTGCGCTCCCAGCACACGGCACCACAGAAAATGGGACAGTGGAGCTACAGTGAGACTCTCCCTGCCAAGCAAAGCTGAATTGGGTCTCTGTGGGCCTCTTGCCCCCTCAAACACACAGCAAACTCAGCACATCTCCTCTTGGCTTCAGTTCACAATGTAATGGTGCCCAAAAACACAACTGCTATGGGCCTGGAACCTTCTCAGCCCATGGTGGTGTGTCAACAGCTACTCAGAGGTTTGCAGTGCTGCAGGAGCCTCACAGAACCCTCAGAAGGAGAGAAGGGTCCTGCCTGGACCTCTCTGTCCTGTGCAGGGTGTGGGCCATGCACTAGCACACACCCTGAGCAGAAACAATGACTGGCCATCAAAATTGCCCTAGGAGCCTGGATTCCCCAGTCCCTTTCAGTCTAGTGCCTTATTCTGGTGCATACTGGTGGAGACAGACAACTGCATTAATGTTGGAAGGTGCCAGCTTCTCCAATGCCATCCTGGCATTCAAACCACAACTAAAGCACTTTGTATCTCTAAATTAACCCCTCCTGAAGTTGCAGAAGGTGGGCATCTGTCAGATAAGCTCTGCCCAGTGAAGGTGACTAGGATTCAGTTTGCCAGCACAGCACCAGCCACGGAGCTGTTTTTCAGCTAAGAAGCAATTTCCCAGCCGAGACGACAGGCGGTTTGTGCAGCACGAGCAGCCAGGACTGCTGCTGTCCCCATGGACAGCTTCCAGTGCAGGAGGTGCCTGGCATGCTGTCGCCGGCTTCGAGCAGCAGAAATACCCCGGTTATTTCCTTGCTCCAGTGAGCAGTGACAGTCCAGGGTTCAGAGCTGGCTGCAGAGCCACGAGCCATTGCACAGTGCTTGGAAACCAGCAGGCTGCTGCAATCCGAGGCAGCTGCGCAGTGAGCCCCAGCCTTGCCCTGGCCACGGTGACTCCGAGGGCTTGGGTGCCCATGAAATCATGGCATGGGCAATTTTATACTGTCCAAAAAGTCATGGTGGTGCCACCACTGCAAGCTGTCAGCTTTGAGTGTGAGATGCAGGGTACCACTGCCTGCAGCAGCAGAGGCAGGGATGGATCCCCATCCACAGGCTGATCTGGACCTCTCTGCCTTCATCCTGCTGACTCACCCATTGTGGTTTGCCAGGTGCTCTGGAAGAAAACATTCCTGCAGATGAAGGATGGTCTCAGCTTGAAGGAATTGTCTTGTGGACAGCACTTATGTTCCTACAACAGTTTGGGAGCCCCGTTTGTTTGTCCTTCCTGCTCACTCTTGTTTGTTTTTTTGGTAAGGGGATGAATTCTTGCTTCCCCTAGAACAGTACTGAGATCTGCTCCAGCAGTCTCAAACTGGGCCAGCACAGAGAAGTCAGAGGGTGGCAATATTTGAGTTGTCACCACACTGGGGACAGCTCCTCTGCCGCTGCACTGCAGGGCAAGAGCCAAGCAGGTTTGGAAGAAAGGGACTCCAGGATTCCCGGAGTGGGACCACCACAGCCAGTCCCTCCCAGCACCGCTGCAGGTGGGTGCAAGCCCAGGCAGCAGATCCAGGTGAAGGTCCAGCTGGAGCTGGGAGGGGGCACTGTCTGGTGACAGTGGCAGAGGACATGAACTGATCCAAGCCCAAAGAGCCGATGGCAAGTGTGAGCCCTGGCAAGAGACTGCTCAGCAGTGCAAGCTCAGGGCCACTCCACTCCAGTGCCCTGCCCTGCCCTGCCCAGACACCACAGGGTGGGAAATGCTGAGCTGTGTAACCAGAGCCAGGACATCCTGAACAGAGACAAATTCTGCTTGGGGAAACACTGAGTTAAAGGGAAGAGAAGTGAACTGTGCTCAAAGTATCGTGGTAAGATAGGGCACCGTGAAATGAGCCACACTGAACTGTGACTAGTGCAAAGCAAATCCACTGGGAACTGCTCTTGGTCACATCTACCAGCCCATCAAATGAAATCCTTACTCTGCCTTCTTTGACTGCTTTAAGGATATGCCCAGATTGTACTCCTAAAATTAGCTTGTATTCCTGGAGCCTTGTTACTGACTGTGGTGAGAGAGGAAGGCACCTCAAACTGGGGGGACTTTGCACACACACAGCAAGGGAAGTGTCGTGTTCACTTCTGACTCAGGCTTCTCTCAAGGCAGGGGAATGCTGCAGAGCAGCGTTTTGTGTTTAGCATTTTGCTTTTGGGAGAAATGCAAGTGGGTGGTGATCAGGAGAGCTGGGAGAAGCAATAAGGGGCTTTTGCAGCACAGCAACTTCATAAACCTGCCTCACCCCTCAGTCACCTCTTGCATCACCTCCAGTGCACCCGTGTGCCCTTCAACTGTTCCCTCTCCCTTCCTTTCTCCCCTTTCTCTGCTCACCAGCATTTCTCTTTTCCAGCCATTACTGTCTGTCTTTTTTTTTTATATTCCTGACCCTATACCTCCCTCTTTTGCTATTTTTCTCTTTCCTCATGTTTTTTTTGGATCATCTCTCTCCCTGTCCCTCTCTCTCACCCTCCTCCACCTTCCCTCATTCCAGAGGGACACCAGGGACCAGGGGGACCTGTCTGATGCTGACAGGTCTGGGCTATGGGTTACCATGGCAAAGAGCCAGCTCCACGCTGATGGAGAGCAAAGATCAGACAAGGTGAGGTACTGTCCAAGTGCTCCAGGCCTGGCCATGCAACAGCCCCAGGAGGGACACGGGCACCCCACTGCCTTGGCAGGGCTTTGGGCCAGCTGGGAGCACGAGCCTGGCTGTAGCCCCTGGCTAAAGGCAATTAAAAATAATGACTGCATGTGTTGAATACCTTGCAGCGGTACAGAGCAAACCCGCCAAGCTGTGGTAGTGAGGAAGCGTGAGCACCCCCACTTCCCAGACAAGGAGTTCACACGTCAGGCTGAGCCAAACTAAAGCTGTAAGATGTGCCTGTCTGTCAGAAGCAGTGGGATGTTTGTAATCCAGCTGTTTCTCACCATCCCTGCAGCTCCCATGGCTTTATTATTATCATTACAGTTGCAGGAATTATTATTTAGCGTCGGGAAGAAAGAAAAGGAAATATCACCCATGTCCTTGTCACCACATTAACGCCAGCCAATCTTTTCAGCAGATACCAGGTTTCAGTCTTTCCTGCTGGGCCACATAATACAAGCTGCTCTGGAGCTGCTCCTCTCGCTGGATCTGATCCTACCAGGCAAGTGACATTTCTGTGGCTAAGGCTCAGAGCAGCAGGATGGTCCCCTGTGGCCCAGCCCAGCAGGGATCACCGTGCTGGGACAGCGGCGCTGCTGCAGCCTGTCCTCAAAACTCCCTCCTGCTGGGTTTGGAGAGGCATCAGCCTTGGGTGGGAGAGAGTCACCCACCCTGGCATTAGGAAAAGCTTTTTGTTCTTTAAACTGTCTTGGGCATTTAAGTCATTAAGGCAGGAAGGGCTTATTCTAAGCAGCTAGAGGATTAGTGGGAGTTATAGGATACTCTCCGCTCTAATACTCTCTCTTTTTGCTTCAGCTGTTCTGTATGTGTGAACCAAAACGATGCCACCCACATGACAAAGAAGGTCACTGCCACCATGAGGGCCACAGGCATGGCTGTGAGGAGGGAGAAGGTCACAGCCATCCCTACAGCCACACAGGGGATGATGAGAAGGGAGAGGAGAGGGTCACTGTCACTCCCATGGCCAGACACACAGTCATGAGAAAGTCCCAGGCCCTTCTCAGACAAGTAATGTCATAGGCATGGGCATGGGAGTGGCTGTGGAAAGAGCAGCCACCTTCCACAAGCTCTGTGGGAAGTCCTCCCCATGCACAAGGGGGCTAGCACTCAACTAAGGGCAATGTCGTGCTATTGATGGACAATGACAGCAGGATCCTGCAAGGAGGGGAACGTGCCTGACCTCTCTATGTTCTCCATGATTTCAACTCAGTTGTTTCAAAACTACCACCTATTTAAACGAATCATTAACTTATTTAATGCTGCTGAAACCCACCACTTCAAAACGCTGCCCTGCACCTGCCACACAGAGCCGGGAGCACTTTTGGGAGCAGTCCCAGCCCGGGCCAAGCATGAGCACAACCGCGTGGATGAGTCACCCCAAGGATGCCCGGTGTCCCGAGCTCTCGTCCCGGACCCGCACGCTCAGCCCCGTCCCCGACAGCCGGGCTGTCCCCGGGGCTCACGGCTCCCCCCGCAGCCGCCCCGCGCTCCCGGTGCCGGCGGCAGCGCCCCCGCGCCCGCCCCGCCTCCGCGGCCGTGGCCGCGCAAGCGCCGCGCCGAGCCGGGCAGAGCCGAGCCGGGCTGAGCCGAGCTGGGCTGAGCAGAGCCAGGCAGAGCCGAGCCAGGCAGAGCCGAGCCGGGCAGAGCCGAGCCGGGCTGAGCAGAGCCGAGCACAGCCGAGCCGGGCACAGCCGAGCCGGGCACAGCCGAGCCGGGCAGAGCTGCGCCGGGCAAAGCCGAGCCGGGCAGAGCCGAGCTGGGACGCTCCGGGGCGCTGCGGCCGCCGCTCCGGAGCGTTCAGCACCGCGGGCACGGACAGCGCCCGCCGCCGCCGGCCATGGAGGCCGCGCCCGCCCCGCCGCCCCGGGAGCCGCGGCCCGAGGGGACGCGTCGCGGCCACGGCCCCGCCTCGCCCAGGTAGGAGCTGCGGGGCCGGGATGGGGGCGCGGAGCCGGTGCCCCGGCGGGTGGGAGCTGCCGCCACCACTGGCTCTGTGGGTGGGAGGTGGTCGGTGCCAGAGGGATTTTCCTGGGTCCGGGGATCCCCAGCCCCACGAGGCGTGTCCCGCAGGCAGAGCCCCTCGCTGCCCGCCCAGCTGCCCGCCCGCAGTCCGGGCTCTGACGGTGTGCACTGCCCAACCGGGGCCCTGGTTGCTCCTGCCCGGGGCCAGGAACACCATGCGGAGCCAACCCCGCCGGCGGGGCTTCCCGGCTTGGCCTCCCGGGCACGTTTCTATCTTGCAACATGGTGAGCCCTCCCCTCCCTTCCGCAGCAACGCTATTGTTGGAAAGTGCAGCGTATTTCAGACAGAGCCTCACTGCAGTGTGGGCAAACATGGGTTTCACCCCAAAGATCTCCCCCATAAAGCCCCGCAGCCCTGTGCCATATGCTCCCTGACCTGGTGTCTGCAGCCAGGCTGGCAGCCGCAATTTCACCCTGCTGTTCACTCAGAGTTAGCTCTGTGGTCCCCACCCTCTGCCCTAGCCAAGGCTCTTCATCATCAATGCTCAACTCATCACCAGAAAAACACAGATGGCAAAAACACCACCTTCCTCCCGGCCTCTTTCAGACTGGGACAGCAAGGTGGGGCTTTCTTTTCCTTTCCTTTCCCTTTTCATTTCACTCCTTTTTTCTTCAAAAAGTGATTTTTCCTATGCAGCCAGAGCTGTTCTGGCACTGAAGGCTGGGTGGGGACCTCAAGCCCTCTGTGTCTGGCTCTATCCCAGCACACACACCTGTACCCACAGCAGCAGAAGCTGCCTGGGGTAAAGGTAAGGCAGTTCACACGAGTCAACGGAAAGGATTATAACACTAAACTTTTCCTGGCAGACTACGTGGGAAGTGGAGTTTTGCAGTCTCATTAATTTTTCATGATGATTTAACATACTCAGGAGTCTCATTAACAAAAAGACTGTAGGTCTTCTCAAGGATACGCACGATCCTGCTGCTAGACTTAGAAAGCCAAACAAACAGCAACTCCCCAGGAATTGCTCAGTGCACAAGGATTTGCCGCAGCCGAAGGAGGAGATGGATTGCTCAGGAGTGCCCGTCAGCGAGACAGGGAGCTGGATAACAAGGTGACAGTGAAATGCAATGAACCCTTCCCTAATCCCTGGGAAAGGGTGCTCTTATCTCCTCAGAAAACACAAGCAAAGAAGCTCTTTCTTTCTGGAGAGCTGCACTGCTGTTTTGCTGGTGGTATGTTTAAAGGGAAATTTCGATTCCATTATAAAAGCCCATTCTTAAAAAGTCATTTACAGCTCTCCAGGAAAAAAGCCATTAGTCTAGATGGAAGCTGACCTGTACCACATGGGTTTCATTCAGAAAGAATTTATATTTCTTTTTCATTTAGGAAAACTCGTACAGCTGACATGCAAACAGAACCTTGCTAGAGTAAGAAAAAAGGGGAAAAAATAAAACTAGATTTTTTTTTTAAGAATGAAATTTTGTAATTCTTAATGTCTAATTAAGCAAAGGTTCCTTGGGAAAAAGGCTCTTGCTGTAGGCAAGGTACAGACTCCTGCCCTTTCTCTCCTTGTTTTTATGCCCCCTTGAGATTCCTCTGTCAGCAGGAGAAGTTGTAGTTTGACTCAGGCATCAGACAGCTCCATTCACTAGGTAGGTGTTTCCCATCTTTCATATGCAAAGTGCTGCTTTCCTGATCCTCTCCTTAGTATGCAAAGGAGGAGATGATCTATTTAAAAAAAAAGCAGTGCTTATAGAAATGGGCTTGGGGATGAGGGAGACATTAGCAGTCCAAGAAATGAGCAGTTCCTGCAAAAGGCTGGATATCTTTGGCCCGTTTCTCTCTCAGAACCTCATATGCTTTCCTGCTGTGTGGCTCAGGGGCTGCAAGCCCAGAGAGTGCCGAAAAATAGAGTGGCTTAAGAAAGGGAAGACGACCCGATGCTGCCATTTCCCTGCCCCCAAAGTTCCCTCTGCCCCAGCTCGGCTCCATGTGCTGCAGAGCGAAGCCATCCTGAGGGGAATGTGCTGGGACCAGGCAACCAACATGGCATGTTTCCAGCAAACCCCCCTGCTAAGGGGCTCAGGTGGGCAGGCAAAGCCTAAAGCCAGGTCCTGCAGCCACCTGCTGGGGGGCAGAAGGATGTTGGTCTGTGCAGCAGGGAGAGACCCCATGCCAGGAGCGGAGTCATGGCCTTCAGCCCTTGGCTCTTGCCACAGTCCCTGCATCCCAGCACTGTTCCACATCCCCAGGGCTCTGGAATGGCAGAAAGCTGGCTCCTTAGCAATCCTGGCATTACCTTGCCTGGATCCTTGTAGGAAGAGGCTCCAGACCTTTTGCTGGTTCACTCTATAGGGTAAGCTCCATGTGCCCTGGTACTCGCTCAGAGAAGCACTGCTGCACTCAGAGTGACTCGGGCAGGCCCATAAATTGGATTATTGTTCTGTCTAGACATCCCAGGGGAAGAGATGGGGAAGCAAATAGCGTGAGAAACACAACTCACTGCCATGGGTAACAGGAGCAGTTAACCCCACTGTGTACCTTTCCCTCCACCTCCTCATTCTCTCCTTTCCCAACATCTCTCTGGTTGCATCCAGCTGAGTCTGGAGAAGAAAACGGAGGCTGTCAGCTGCCTCTGTAGGCTTTTCTGGGGCTGAGACACCACTTCTGCCCCCTTAGACCCAAAGATACCGAATATCTGACACAGCCCATGAATGTTAAAAGCCTTTGTCAGTGCCAGCATGGCAAGCAGAGTCCAGAGCAGTGCTCTGCCCTCCCTTCCTCGTGCCTGACAGCAAACAGATATCAGACCACCTCCCCCCGAAACATTTCTCCAGCACAGTTCAGGGTCCCGAGGGCCGGAAAGGTAACAGTGACATGGTGTGAGGCAAAGAAGGACCAGCCCACATGTCTGGTGCAGAGCTCAGCAGACCAAAGGTTAAGCTCAGCAGCACTGTGGCTAATTGGGAGAACAGCACGTGGAGACTCGACCTCTGCAGAGCTGCCAGCAGTGATTATCCCAACTGATCATTATTTGCCAGCTCCAGGTTTCCCTGGAGATTGTGGATAACCAAGGTCACATCGTCATGGAATTGGAGAGGGTTGAGCATAAGGGAATTCAGATCTGGAGGGTGATTGACAGACCTAATTGTTTAGTCTGAAAAGGAGATAATGAAGAGGAGTCACAAGTGAATGATCCAAAGTGGCCAAAGTTATCCCAGAATCTGGAGTCGCTGAGCAGGCCAGGGATCGAGTTAAGAGACAAGGTGTGGGGGAAGAGCAGAACTTGACAGTGTTTCACAGCAAAGATGGCAAACAAGGAGAGTGGGATTTCATGGGAAATATTAGACTCAAAGCTACCAACGTCTGTGCAGAAAACCCAGAGGCAATCTGTGATATCCAAGAGATTGGCATCTGCTTTCCCCACCGGGAGGTTTTGTAGCCGAGGGGCTTTCGGAAGAGGAATTTTTCATTGCACGGCCTCCTGCCCCTCCCTGACCACCTTCAAAGTGTATTCTGTGAAAGCCTTTTTGTTCTGTCCAGTGTTACATATTCACCCTCAGATGAGGCAGCCAGACTAATTTAGTCCCAGATTCCAGTTTCAAGGAAAGGAAATTTTACTTCTGCTTTGAAAAAAAAGAACAGAAATATTGAATAGGTGTGGAAACACCAAAACACAAGCTGTCAGTGCAGCAGTGTCTCTGTGAGTTATTATGCATTGTAGGACAGCATCACCCATTTAAAGTGTACAGAAATTAGAGAACATAACAGGATCAAGGTAAAGAGTAACTTAGAGGCATCAAAAAGGGAGTGAATAAAGGTCTAGACCTTGCCAAAGCATAACACTACCATGACCTCAACTCTCTGATGAGAATTCCTTGTAGTTCAACACTACAAACCCCAACTAAGTCACTGAACACTCAGGAAAATGAGATGATTTACACTTTAGGCTTGAGAGTGGTTCCAGTGACCCTCCAGGCCAGCTCTCCCAAACCACCTCTGCCTCTGCAGCTCCCCAGAGCGGTGGGGTTTGTGGTGTTTAGCATCAGGTTGGCTCCAGAATTCGCAGAGCAGGGCAACGACTAATACAAGACGTAATTATTTGTTGGCTACCAGAGACCCTAATCTTCCCTCAAGCCACTCTGCATCTGCTCATCAGTCATGGCTTCTGAAGTCACTGTCATTGTAAGGAGGCCTCATGAACATGCCACCCGTGTTGTAACTGCTGCAACTGTTTTCTGGCTTTGAAACTAAAATTGCCATTGGATGGTGCCGGGGGTTTGTTGCTACTGGTCCCTGGGCTGGTACAGTCTGCAAGTAAATCTGAGCGTGATGCCTGTGCCACGAGTCTCCACACCAGCACTGGTGTAACTGTTACCACAGACATTACTCTGCTGTAATGATTTTAATGAAATAAGCCCATTTTGTACAATCATGAAATATAGATTATAAGTGTTGATAAACTCAATTGATGTTGCAAAGTACACAGCACAGGCTGCCAAGATCAGTATGTCCTGCTTTCAGGAAAAAATAGGAATTTCAAGCAATACTGAGCTAACAGTATTCTTCAAATCCTTTTGTCATTAAACTTGGGTACAATTCTGTCTTTTTCCATGGCTGTGTGAAAAAGAAATGAGAGGGACTCTGCAAGTTTTATAAAAATTCCTTCCCCAACTTTTCATCTTCTTTTTTTTCCCACATCACATCAGGTGCCTCAGGCTAAAGTTCATCTCACTGCAGTCCTGCTCCAGCCCTCATAATTCTTTGATGACTTGAGACACTCTGTGGTTCTGCTGGCCCGAACTGTTCGTCCTATTTAATCCTCGAGGCCAGACACTGCAGCGAGACACATAATTCAGCTGTAGAGACCATGGCACGTGCTCTGAACAAGGACCAGGACTGCTGGTGTTTGCATCTGTTGAGACAGCAATTCCTAAGGCATTGGGGGGGGCAGAGGGACCTCAGTCTATGGTGTGTGAAGGGATTTTTGGTGTCACGCAGGTTATGCAGTCCTTCAAAGTATTATTCAAACTTTCTCTAAGCAAAACTGCTCAGGCTCCATAAATCAAGAATTATAAGAATGAAACAATGTTTTTAATTCCTTGGAGAAAAGAAAGCATATCTTGCAGAGACCTCATTACTTGGGAACTGGAGCCTCCAAATGTTTTGTCTCAGTAAACTGAGTAGCCTGAGGAAAGTCAAGTTTCAGAAGATCTTCAGAGATCCCAGTCCACCCCCTTCCTACAAGGCAAGACCCATAAATTCAGCTGCTGTCCTCCTAGGGACATATGTGTACAAAATGTTCCTGAAGAGCCCAGTGGAGCCTGCAGGACACGGGGAGCCATTAGGGAATGTGCCAGGCTGGAGGCTGCAGCCCCTGTTACAGTCACAGGCACTGGGTTCACTGCTGGGCTGTGTCAGTGCCAGGCATGACTCACTCTCCTGCTGTCCCAACGTGGAGCAGCGCCAGTCCTTCTGCAGAGCAATCACACTAATTAATCCTCCCAAGAAGCACAGATAATTGAGTGGCTTCTTCACATGCAGATTCCTCTGTTTTGTGTCCCCAGGGCTCTCTAATCCCTCCATGGTCCTGAGTTAGGTCCCTGCCATTATCACCAGCCAGCATGTTTCGACCCCTTCACAGTGAAATGTCTTGGAGAATTGATTGGGGGGATATTACCCAATGTTCCAAACTTTTGGAGCAATACAAACAAAGATGTGATGGATTCCAGGATTCTCCATCACCTGGGATCCCTGAGTGAGTCAGGGATATCTTTATAAAAAACATAGTGCGGCTCAGCCCTGAGGCTGGCTCAGTACAGCACAAGGTGGGTGAGGTTTGACATTTGTGTTCCGTGGGAAGGCTGTGAGAGTCTCCAGTTCTCAGGATGATGCTTCCCAGTGCAGCCTTTCAGCCTCCCACTCTTTTACTTTCCCTTCATTTCTCTCACAGAGAAAAACAAAATGCAGGACCTTGCCAGACCTGCCTTGCCATGCCAGAGATCGGGAACGCTGAGCTCAGCTACAGCGGCACTTCCTGGGAAAGAATCTGCCCAGTCCATCACTGCCCCATCCCCACATCCCCCAGGCTGGGGGGGGACAACCTGCCCTCCTCCAGCCACACTCTTGGGCCAGTCTCCACCCAGTCCAACGGCCAGGTGCCATCCAGCTCCCAGGACTTGCAGCAGCACCACCTCTACCATCCCTGCAGCCAGGAGGAGCCCCGGGACAGCTACGGCCTGCCCTCACTCCCTGGGCACGGCGAGAGGCCTGTGCTGTGCTCCCACCTTTCCAGCGGGGAGCCCGTGCCAGCTTCCCCCCACGAGGCCTCGGAAATGCCCTGGAAACAGTGGTCCCCCGGGCAGCGGCGGCCGGTGCAGCATCACGTTGTCACAGTCAGGTAAGAGGCACGTGGAGAGAGGACCAGGTGGTGGGAAGTGGGAGGGATGAGCAGGGTCTGAGTGAGGAGGCACCAAACATGGGTTTGCTCTTCAGCTGCCCCAAAAGGCACAGAGGCATCCAGTCTGCTCTCTGCCTCTGTGGTGGGTGTACACAGAGCTGCCATTCCCACAGCAGGGACCACAGGGACTTCCTTCTCAAGGCACTCACTGGCTGAAGCCAAGGTCACTTGACTGCTCCCAGGTCACACAGCTGTGATTATGCCCATCTCCTGTGGCCTTTGTATTTTCTCTCTTCACACTCCAAGCCACCCAGTTGCCAATCCTTTCTCTTAACAGTGATAGGAGCAGAGTTCATTTCTTTTCCTGCCCCCACAGAAGCTGCTGCCTGTGCTGGAAGGGAGCGGTAGCCGAGGGTAATCACTGGCTGAGCAGTGAGAGATTCAAAAGCGAGAAGATCAGTTGGTTTTGCAGGATGGGCATCACCAAGGGTGTCGTCCGTGACAGAATCGGCAAACCTCATTTGTATGCAGAGCTGGGTGACAACAGCCTGAGCTGGACCCTCTGCTCCTCCCAGCCAGCACCATCCTTCCCATGTCCCTCCTGGAGTCCACTCTTGGCACTAGAGACCACGAGCCCTTTGCTGCCACAGCCATAGCCACTGAATCCTGATAAAAGATGGCACAGGATTCCTTCCTTGCCTGTATACAGCACTGCAGGGTTAGGCACAAAAGCCCTTTACGGTCTTATTTTCCAGCCATTAACAGAGGATTTAATTTGCTTGTTTGCAGTGTCAAGCAACTGCAGTCAGAATAGCCTGGATCCTTTTCCTGGATCCTTTTCCTGGATCCTTTTTTGCTCATGGGCTATCAACAGAATTGCCAACCACGTCCTCCATAACAGGTTATTTAAGTAGGAAACACAGCTGGATTGCAAATCCCTGGCAGCATGTGCAGCACCAGCAGTCAGAAAAGTGATAACATAATAATGCCAGAATGGGGTTTTTAATCCAAGCAAATCTGCTTGAGGAGCTATTGTGAGGGAATTAGCACAGGATGGGCAGCGTGCTGCCGGGAAGAGACCTCGCTTTGATAATCTGGGGGGGATTTTGCTTCGCTCCTCTCTCTCTCTCCTGAATCTACAGAGCATTAGCGTGCCGAGGGAAACACAGTGCACTTATCACACGAGTCACTGAGAGTGACTGTGCCACAGGGGACTCTGCTCCGCTGCTTTTCCATTTCTCCCACTCATACCAAGGCCAGGAAGGAGGAGTTGCCTCAAGGTCACCAGTTGGCTGCTGGGATGGAGCAGGGCCATCTGTCCCAGGATGGTGCCGGAGTACAGCAGCACCTTCTCCCAGTTTAAGCGGGAGTGTAGGAGGAGGGTGAGAGGAGAAGGGAGCACTGGCTGTGGGAAGCTTGGCACAGCTAAGGAGAGAGGTGGAAGCAGTTCTCTGGAAGCTGTGTTCAGCCCAAGGCCATTGCAGGCCAGGGAACATTTCAAGGGGACATTTCAGTGGAGACAGAGAGCAGAACAAAAGGTCCTGCAGATATGTGACCCACTGAGGTGTACCTTTTCTGCTAGAATGCCAGTGGAAAGCTGGTCCTCAGGGATTCATTAACAAACCCTGGATCCCTTGGGGAAGGCTTCTTTATTTCTTTCCTCAGAGCCCTACAAGTAGGAGTGGCAAATGCTCCTCTGTGAATAAGATCCCGGTAAAATAATTTTAGCAGCTCCACTGGCCTTCTGCTCCTCTAGCCTGGAAAAATACTGTCTTTGGAGGGGCCTGGGAAACAAATGAGAGCCACCTTTGGGGAAAATCCTCGCCAAGATGAATGGGATTTAAAAGGTATCTCTAAGCATTGCTAGCCCAACTCCTGAGATTTAATAAAGAGGTTTGCTTTTGTCAAGAAACAATTTAAGAATTCAGCAGGAAAGCACTTAAACCAGACAGATTTTCATGGATAAGAGCTGCACTGAGATTTCTGTGGGATTGCATTGCTAATGTCCAATACACTCTGTGGGGTTTTCTTAGAGGGGCAAAATGAGGAGACTACAAGGCTTCCCATCCTGTTTGGATAAAATGGGAGAGACAAAGGCTCTGTTATTCATTAAATTCACTCACACAGTGCCAGGCCTGTGTCAGCACTGGCTCAGCTTGGTGCTTACAGCCCTGCACGGGTTAACCTGCTCAGATCAGTGCAGCACTATAATAAATGAACACATCTTTTTTTTTTTTTTTTCTGTCTGCAGACACGACAAAGCTTTCAGGATGCCAAAAAGGTATGTTTAACAGCAAAAGCTTCCTGCCCTTCTACCCTGTGTGATCAGTGCTCTCCTACCCTGCTGTGAGAAGCAGAGTGTTACTGTGGGTGACATCCTGCCAGGCCAGGCTCAGCCCCAGAGGGGAGGTCAGTGCTCCTGGGGCTTCCCACATAATTTGTGTTCATTTTCAACAGCAAAGACTTCATCTATGAAAACAAATTTGATAAGGCAGTTGTATATTGAAAACAACAACAAAAAATAATCCAAAGTCAAGTGAAAAGGTGTTTGAAGTGCTTGTGATGATTTCTAATGGTGAAATAGCTGCAGTGGAGTCAGAGGCGAGAGGAGCAAAAGAACAGGCAAACAGGAACATTCCACCTCAAACAATGTTCATAAATATTTCACTTCCCTTCACAAATATTTGTGAATTTCAATACCTGAAACCCAAATATTGATCAATTATTTATCAACAAAGAATTCCTTATATTTCAGAAATACATCAAGCATGACACTGCCTAGAACCTGCCAAACCAGAGCAGGAACCCATTCTGCTATCTTACATTTCAACACATATTTTTGAGGAAGACAAAAATCTTGATGCAGTAAAACCTGCACTGGTAAAAAATTGTGGGAAAGTAACTTCCATAGATCATCCTATATGGCAGATAGTTTGTCCCAAAGGAAAAATAAAGCTTGGACTGAAAATTTTACACCCGCTCTTTAAGAATAAAAGTAAACTGGAAAAAATAGTTTGACCAGAGGAAGCTGCTTCTCTGGAAGGGTTTTGCTGGTATAGAAATGTCATTAAAAATGTGTGAAATCTCATTAAAATTATACATATTGTACTGAATATGTATGAATTTAGACCAGTGTCTAAATACATGAATGTAGACCAATGACAATGGACTTGCTTGGGTTATTTGCCTTCAGGGGACTCTTTGGAATAGCCCAAAGACTTCTCAGGGTCCCCAGGCTGGAAATCCGCAGCCCAAACTGTTGCAGCCACCAGCTGACATTGCTCAATGGGGGGAAAAAAGGAAGAAGCTCTTTTTAAATGCAATCTTTGAAGTTAAACATTTAAAGCTTCATTTTGCCCTAGGACACAAGAGTCTGGTTTTTATTATTTCAGACTGAAAAAGCGGGAAAATGCAGTGAGGCAAAATGTAATTACCCGAGTTAATTAGAGCGGCCTGCAAACATCCAGTTAGAGGTGTGATATGTTCATTAACAGCTGTACTAGAGCCTCTAAGCCTCGCAATAAATGACTGCTTGAAGCAGAAACCCTGATTTTTTTCCTTCCTGTTGCTAACACCACGTTGGTGGGACAGCAGGTTGGGTGCCCAGAGCAGAAAGGCCTTTAACCGCTCCCGTTCTGCTCCTGTTATTGCAGCTACTCCCAGCTGGTGGCGGAGTGGCCGCTGGCCGTGCTGGGGCTGTGCTCAGTCACAGCCGTGGTCTGCACCGTCGCCGGGCTGCTCGTGGGGAACCTGCCTGACTTCTCAGAACCCTTAATGGTAAGTCCCTGCAGCTGATACAGCAACAGGGACATAAGGAAAATCCATGGCCAACCCGGGATATTATCCCTCCAGGATGAGCAGAATGTGTCAGTACCGCACAGCTGCCCCTCTGACACACAAGAGCACAGCCCAGGCCAGTGGCAGCCACCAGCCCATCCCTCAGCTGTGCTCTGCTCCCACCACTGCCCTCACTCGGGTGTGGAGACACTGCCAGCACAAAGTGGGATTGCTCCCTTTGCTCCCCTTCCACAGCTGGAAGGCTGGGGTCACCCCAGGCTGGGCAGAGATTGGATGGAGGATCTGGCTTTGCTTCCTCCAGCCTGTGCATGAGGCTCCCGAAATGGAGAGCCTGCCCTATTCTGAGCTCTACGCACAGAGCCCTGTTTTCCATGCAGAATTCCACACTCCCTAAAGTCATCCCTGCCTCCAGTTAGTGGAGGAATCCTGAAAAAAATAAGATTACACTAGAGATTGTCCATGAAGTGGAAAATTAGTGCCATTTCTGTAAGGGACCATTACACTTGAAAAGGAGTAGAAGAGTCTTAGGAGCTCAGGGAGAGATAATTGTAGCCATTGTTGCCGGGAGGGGAAAGGAGATGTATTTTTTCTCTCGTGTCTGGGATGCAGTAGTTCGAGGGGAAGTTGAATTTGTGCCTCTCTCCAAGATGCAGTAATACAGTTTCGGTGTCTCAGAGGAGGCCTAAGAACAGCTGAGTGAGGTGTGAGTGGTAACAAAGCCCTTTTCCTTGAGCAGGGTTTCGAGCCACGAGACACTGACATTGGCAGAAAGCTCGTTGTGTGGAGGAACGTGGAGAGCCACACGGGCTACAAGAAGACCTTTTCCCTTTCTCCCTATGCCAAGAAGAAAAGGTATTTGGGTTTGGTTTGGGGAGGAGGTTGAGGGAGATGTTGCTTGTAAAGGTACACATTCAATATTCCACGATATCTATGTGAATTATAATATATATCCTACGGTTCAAAGTGACTAGGTCCCTGCAGAGGTTGAAGTCTGTATGCCTGCAGTGGATTTGGGTTCCCTATTGCTGTGTGTGGCACCAGGCCCTCGTCAGTGAGCGTGACTCACGGTCAGATGCTCTCTAGTTAGCAGCAATAATTATTAACAATAATCTGCTCTTTGCTAGCTATGATGACCTTGGTGTGGGCAGAGGACAGAAGGCTGCTCAGGGAGAACAAGCAGGGAGGACACGGAGAATGGTGGAAACAAGCTATGGAGCGGATGGATTCTTCTGTGGTCCCCCAGGTGAGGCAAATGTCGATGGGGCCGTAAGTGCTGCACACCCAGAACCCAAGTGACAGAACTGTCAGAGTGTGGGACACGGGGAATACCCTGAAATGGCTCTAAGCAAGCAGTGTGCACAATTCCACCTGGGAGAGCTCTGATAGTGCCCTGCCAGCACTTCAGAACTGAGTGGTCAGAAAAGGCCTGTTCAGAAATTCTGGAAAAGAATTGTTTCTCCTTCTTAACCCTTTGCCATACTTCTTGTTTTCCCTCTAGAAATACACCTTAAAAGCACATGTTAAAGGACTAATGTTCTTACCATTTACCCACATCAAAAGTGAATCCTCTGAAATCCTCCCTCTCTGCTCCCACTCCCTCTCTGTTCCTTCTTTTCTTCTTGAAAATTGTAAATGGCAGATGGGCAAAGAGCAGAGCTGAGGTTACATGAGACACATGCTACCACTCACTGCTGTCTTGTGACCTGCTTCCCTGCAGGGAGCCCTCCAGAGTAGTCCTATGGACACTGAGATATATACAGATAGGGGTTTTTTTCTATAAACAGAGAGTCTACTCCAAACAGCCTGGCTGATTCATCTTCACTAACAGTTTTCTTTAATATATTTTTCTTCTTTATTTTAGAAAAGAGCTATTCCCAGCTGGTATTTATGTCCACAACTGCTGGGAGCTTATGGAACTTGCAAGCTATTCAGTCCATGTGTCAAATGGAACAAGACAAGGTCAGTGATGGCAGCAAGAACACATGTACAGGCTGTCTCTTTTCTGTCTGCCACAATTTTTGATGTCTCGCTGAGAGGATGCCAGACAGAAAGAACGTGAGCTACACAACAGGTTTCACCTGGAGGATTCCAAAGTGTTTCATCTACTTGGCAATACAGGGATGATCACACCTGCCAGTTGCCAATTAAACAAAAATAAACAGACACTGAGCAGGAGCTGCTCCAGGAGCCAAAGGTGTCCCTGAGAAGCTGCTGAGATTTTGGGCAACAGAACCTAATTATGGAAATGGAACTATCAGCTTGTACACTGACAGCAAGTTTTACAAGTGGAAGTTTTAACTGGATTAGCTGAGTTTGTCATAGGAGCCAAATTTTAAAATCTGTGATTATAAAATATAAATAATGGACAGGGTTTAATTTTTGGAAAAGGCAAATGGTGTTTGGGAGGATCGCAAGGGATGGCTGGTACACCTAGGGGGAAAAGGATAGGGGAAAGGAGGAAGGGAAAAGGGGAGGACAGGACAAGAGAAGGAGTAGGGAGGATAACTGCAGGGAACAAGGAACACTCTGGGACTACAATAGAGGGCCTGCCCTGATGCCCCTGGTCTGTTTTCCAGATCCGCTCCCACGTGCATTTCCGAGACCTCTGCCAGCGCACAGAAGCCAACGAGTGCTGCCCGAGCTGGTCCCTAGGGAACTACATTGCTGTCCTGTACAACAGGTCTTCGTGCCTAGAGATAACCCAGGGAGACATCTCCCACACCCTGGCCCTGCTCCGTGCCTGTGCTCCAGACTACCACAGAGGTGTCCTCACCCCGTCCTGCATAGGCCCTGCAGCCGCCAGACAGAAACACTCCCAGTGTGCCCAAGTCCCAGAAAAATGTACCCGCTTCAATGCCATCTACCAACTGCTTCACTTCCTGGTCGACAGGGACTTCCTCAGTCCCCAGACAATGGAGTACCAAGTGCCCTCTCTCAAATACAGCCTGCTCTTCCTGCCTACAAGAAAAGGTGCATCTATGATGGGGATCTACTTGGACAACCTTGAAACCTGGGATCTGTTTGATAACTACACCTCTATCACTGGAATGGACCTGGGCCTTAAACAGAAACTGTTCCATCACTACCTTTTACTGGATACTAAGTATCCAGTACTTGCAATATTAGCTATTTTTCTAAGCATTTCTTTTTATTTACGCTCAGTCTTTATTACCTTGATGATCCTGCTTGCTGTTGTCAGTTCTTTGATGATCTCCTACTTCTTGTACAAGGTGGCCTTCAGATTCACCTACTTCCCTTTTGTGAACCTGACAGCAGTCATCATTCTCAGCAGCATTTGTGCCAACCACACCTTTGTCTTCTTCGACCTGTGGAACCTCAGCAAGAGCCAGAACCCTTCGGCTGGGCTCGCTCAGTGGGTGAGTCAAACCATGCACCACTTTGCGTATCTCATGCTGGCCTCGTGCTTCACGACGGGCGCTGCCTTCTACGCCAGCTACATCAGCAACATCACAGCCATCCGCTGCTTCGCCGTCTACATGGGCACCTCGGTGCTGGTGAACCTGCTGTTCATGCTGACCTGGCTGCCCTCCTCGGCCGTGCTCTACGAGCGCTACATCGCAACCACCTGCGTTTACAAGCCAGAAGCCTACTGGAACAACAGTGGCCACAAAAGAGTCGCTCTCTCCCTCCATTACATCCTCAGGGGGCTCCAGAACACGCTGTCTGAAACCTCCAAGCTGCTCTTTGAAAAGCTTCTGCCTTGCGGAGTCATCAAGTTTCGGTACATCTGGATCTGCTGGTTTGCTGCCTTAGCCATTGGAGGTGCCTACATTTCCTGTTCCAACCCCAAACTCAAGCTCCCTACCCTGGAGACATCATCTGTCCAGGTGTTCAGGCTGAGCCACCCCTTTGAGAGGTACGACTCCGAGTACTGCCACCAGTTCATGTTTGAGAGGCTGGAGCACGGAGAAGGGCAGCGTATGCCCGTCACCATAGTCTGGGGCATTCTGCCTGTGGATAATGGGGACCATTTCAACCCAAAAAGCAACGGCACCCTAGTGACAGACACCACCTTCACAATCCAAAACCCCGATGCCCAGAAGTGGCTCCTCGAATTCTGCCAAAAAGTGAAGAACAAAACTTTCTATTACCCTGACACAGAGCAAAAATCTACTGTGTGCTTCATGGAGGAGTTCCTCAGATGGATGGACAGTCGCCAGTGCTCCCAGCGAGACCACAGCTTCAACCTTTGCTGCAACCAGTTCTCTTTCCCTTACAGAAGCGAAGTCTTCCTGCACTGCATCAAAATGATGCTCCTGGAAGAGGGCAGGGAAGGGGCAGAAACGTATGACCTGGGCCTCAGGTTTGATGGGGAGGGAAATGTCGCTGCCTTAGTGCTGCAGTTTCAAACTGTTTACCACTATAGCTTCAACTACAGCAAAGCCAAACAATTCTATGAGGAAATCAGCCTCTGGGTAACAGAGGAAATGAAAACTGCCCCCGTGGGGCTTCAGAACGGATGGTTTACTAGTAAACTAGAGCTGTACAACCTGCAGCACAGTCTCAGCACAGAAACCATGGTGGTCATGGGGCTCTCCATAGCTGTTTCCTTTGTGGTGCTGCTGCTCACTACCTGGAACGTTCTCCTAAGTGTTTTCTCCGTCACTGCCATCGCGGGCACCGTCCTGGTCACCATTGGCCTTTTGGTCCTCTTGGAGTGGCAGCTCAATGCAGTGGAGTCTCTCTTCATTTCAGCTGCAGTAGGTCTCTCTGTTGACTTCACTGTCAACTACTGCATCTCCTACCACCTGTGCCCCCACTCTGACCGTCTGAGCCGAGTGGCCTTTTCCCTGAAGCAGATGAGCTGTGCCACGGCCATGGCAGCTTCCGCTCTCTTCTCTGCAGGGGTCATCATGTTGCCTGCCACGGTCCTGGCGTACAGGAAGCTGGGGATATTCGTCATGATGATCAATTGTATCAGCTGTGGGTTTGCCAGCTTCTTCTTCCAGTCGCTCTGCTGCTTCTTCGGCCCGGAGAAGAACTGTGGGCAGATCCTCTGGCCTTGTGCCCACACCATGAAAGACTACTCTGATGACTCTGGGCTGAACGGAAACTTTGCCTGTGGGGGCAGCGAGAAGCAAAACCGGTTGCGGAAGGTCCAGGAGTCCAACACTGCAAATGAACAATATGAGCTCCAGCCCTTGTCCAGGAAACTCAGTGACAGTTTTGACAACAGCACTTCCACAAGCAAATTGTCCAACCGGCCCTCTGTGCTCTCTGAAGACATACAAGTTGAAGACAACAGATGCTCCCGAGTGGGAACGCACCCCTCCCTGGACAGAGAGAGACAGAGTCTGCAGGAGACCCTTGGAGAACAGCAGGTTGGCCTGTGCCAGTGTCCTGCCCTGCAAACCTCCTCTCCTTACAAGCCCAGCACCTCGGAAGCAGAAATGCACAGGGAGAGACTCTGCCGAGAGTGTCGCTGTCAAAAGTACGGTCTGAAAGCTTGGGATGGGTCTGGGTTGGACCACACCCAGCCAGCTGGCACAGAAGAAGACGGGCAGCTCAATAAACCCCAGTGTTCCAGTGACACTGCCCAGCAGCATCCAGACTATACCTCAGAGAGCAGCCCCCTCCCTGCTGCTGACATCTACAAAATCCACAGATGCCTTTGTTCCCTCGGCAGCTCCTTTGACATGCTCAACATCTCCAGCGAGACGTCGATCAGTGATTTCGAGCAGGGCCTGAAGCTTGCTGAGTCAGCCAGCTCCTGTCCCGATGCCTTGGAGCTGTCTGACTCCTACGGTAACGCGGAGAGAGGTTACCTGAACGGCAAGAGAGATACCCTGCGGCTGGATCTGAGGGAGACTGTCTTTGATGTGTCTCCAGCAGCGTCACAGCAGAACAGCTCCTCATGGAAAAATCGCTTTGGATTGGGGAGCGAGGGGCCGGTCGTGTTACCCAACAGCCAGCCAGACATGCCTGATGTTTGGATCAAACGATCCAGCGCACAAAGCTCTGGCTACAACAGCTGAAACCTTGCAGAGAGCAAAGCTGCTGCTGGGGAATGGGCAAGTCCAAATCTCCTTGGAACTGTAAATATCAGTTTTTTCCTCCCACCTCTCCTAGAGCTGAGACTTTTTCTTAGTATTTCAGCTGTGCAAACACCTGTGTTTCCACAGAACCAGCAGACCTGACGCTAGCGAGAGGATGAGAGAGCAATCCTCATGGAGAACAAGCCTCTGGCCCTCCAGTGTCTGGTGCCATGTTACAGCTGTTCTGCAGGACTTATTGAGTAAACCTGGTTTGTCATTTCCTACAAGATCATTAGATTTTGGTTTCTTGTCAAGGTCATAGAGGAGAGAAATAAGGAGGTGAAGCTCCAGGTATTTAAGGACAGAGAAAGAGAGCTAATGTAAAAAAAAAAAAAAAAAAAAAAATCCAAAACTGAACTACTGACAATCTAGATATTGTTAAGTGTATGGTTAATTAAAGAAAAGGAAGTCTTTTATTTTCTACTTTATGCAAAGCCCAGGTTCACAGACCTCATCAAAACAACTCAGATATTACAAAAAAATCCCCTCTGAGTTGACACAGCCTCTTCCTGATCATGGAGGAGGCTGCAGAATCCAGCCCAAATCTATTTCCAGTAACAACTTCAGTTTGTTTTATCTGAAGGAATTCTAGTACTGCCAAAGATTTTCAGTGCGAATTACCCCCTTGAGAAAAGAGTGCTTGTCCCCTCTGTGACTCGGGTGCTTTGTGTGTCCTCCTCACAGCCTGTTTCCACTCAAGGCATTCCCCACAAACACAGAACTTTTTAAAATTCACATATCTACTGAATCTCAAATTTACTCTTTTTTTCCCTCTACCAGAAACAAACAGGAAAATAAACACTTCCTAACCTTTCTCTGTTGAAAAGTAAAACATTCTCTAAACAGGTTGACATAAAATAAATGTTTATGACAAACTTTCCCAAATCTGTGTGATGCCTCATTTTCACCAAGAACACTGGGGTTATTTTCTTCCCCTTTTAGGTGCCTAATATATTTTCCAAAGGAAAGGATACATCTTAAAAATACTTATTCCTTCTGACACCCACAAGTTGCCCATGCTCTGTAGGAGACAGGCAGTGACTCCCTGATAGCCATTAGGACTGTGATCTTAAAAGCGAATATGAAACAAGCATGTCAGTTTTGTTTTCGTATTTTGTTTATATTTCAGTTTCGCTGTTTATAGTGAAATTGTCGTGGTGTGTGTTCACGAGGGTGTTTGGGCAGCCAGAACCGCCTTCAGACTGCAGCCCCCTCCTCACAGAGCTGCTCCCACTGCTCTCTGGAGGGATTTCCCACCCGTTATGAAAACCATGTTGGAGAACACTGCAAATATGTCTTTTAAGTCGGGAGACATTTGATACAGATGCATTCTTTCACCTTACATCACTGGAGGGCAATTATGTTACCTCACACCCAAGCTTGTTTCCAAGTTGCAGCACCAGCTCCCTCGCGGCTCTAGCGCGTCCATCTCCACTCGAGGGCCACAAAACCCTTGATCCTCGAGTGCTCAAACCAGAGGGTGAGGGAGCAGGAGGCAGGGATGAAGGATGCTCCAGCTTTCCCTGACGGAAAGAGCCTCGCACGGGGCTGGGGGACCCGCCGTGGCTGCAGCACCTTCCCTGAGGGAGAGGGCACGATGCTGCCCATTGCTACCTGGAGGGATTTCCCACGCATTATAAAAACCACGTTGGAAAGCACTGCAAATGTCTCCTAAGTCGAGAAATATGATACAGATGCCTCCTTTCACCTCACAGCATTGCAGGGCGATTTCAGTACCTCACATGCAGGAGACGGCACCGGCGCCCTCAGTGCCCCGATGCCTTCACGTCCACGCTGTCCCCTCGACAGCCACAAACCCCTGGATTCTCCCGGCCTCGAATGCCCAAGGCAGAGGGCGAGGCAGCAGGAGGCAGCGAAGGAAGGAAGGGATGAGCGCTCGGGCTGTTGCCCGTAGGGAAGGAGCCTCGCACAGAGCCCGAAGCCCCTTCCCTGAGGGAGAGGGCTCGAGGCAACAAAGGGCGAGAAACTGAGGCGGTTGGGGGAAGGGGGGGGGGGGCGCGCGCCGCTCCCTCCTCGCGCCCCCTCAGCGGGCCCCTCGCGCCGCGCCGCGCGCCCCGACGGCCGCGCGCGCTCCCGGTCCCGCTCCGCCGCGCATGCGCGCGGCCGTCCAACGGTCGCGGCGCGCGCGGTTCCGAAGGCGGCGGCGGCGGCTGAGGGGGCAGCGGGCGCCATGGACGGCGAGCCCTCCCGCATCCCCGTGTACGGCGGCACATACCGCCCCGCGCCGCCCGCAGGTACGTGCCGGGCACCGCGGGGGCACGGCCGAGGGGGGGGGGGAGGTTAGGCCGGGGGAGGGGGCGGCAGGCGGCACGCCACACCTTCGTGGAACCGTGGCTCTGCCTGCCCCTGATGGCTGCGCCAAAATCTAGCGATAAGGGCTTTTTCCCCCACTGTTCTGCGCGTATTTAGCGCTTAGGTTAACTCTTTTTTGCTTTCCCGCCGTGTGTATTCCCCGCCCGCTGGAGGCGGCGGCCCGTGCATGTGAAAGATGCTTCCTCCAGTCTCTTGCCTTTATAGATCTTTTAATGCTATTTAGGGGCTTTAGGAACGTGGGGCACCCGGGCTTAGGGTTAAAGTCAGGGGAGCTGGGCTGTACCAATGGAAACTGCATGGAAATGTGTTCGTGGGTGTGTTACTGGGAATATACTGAACTTCGGGGAGAAAACGAAACAACTTCCTACACCCACTGTGTGAACCAAGCTTTATACACTCAAGCAGCTGAGATTTGAGAAAAGTAAACCACATTAGAAAGGTAGTTCTCTATAATGCAATTTTATTTAATTATCTGCTCATAATGAACTGGAATATGAAGGTCTCCAAACAGAGTTTTGAGTGAGCTGTGTTTGTTTTGCTTCCAGTGTTGAACTGCATTGCTTGTAACCCTGTGGCATGTTGAATGATGTATGAGACTTATTATCACATAGTGCATGTGGAGACTTTTATTATCACATCTATATTATCACTTTCACCCTTTCTCTCATTAGTTCAAGCCTGGTAATTTTAACGCTGTCTATACTGACCTGTCTGTGGCTTGTTCTGAACACTTAATCCTGGGTAAAGTTTGAAGACTGCTCTTAGTTGTTTCTACCTTAAAGTCTCCATTTTAGCCAAATATAAATTTGATTTTCCTCAGATCGAAGGTTTGAGAGACCTTAAGGAGGTCTTTTCCAGACTGGAGCGTTTTCACTGGTGTGATTTTCTTGCAGAAACGCAAGTGACCTTCCCTTCAAAGAAAGGTCACTGCACCACCAAAGCAGCAGACCCAGAGTTCAACTTTAACTTTGGCTCAAACCTTCCAGCGGATGGTGTCTTCAAGGCTGGGAACCAAGGGTAAATAAAAGCAAAATATCAATGGGTTTATTTGGCAGATGTCCCAAAGATGGCTTATTTTTGCAGACTTTGTCAAACTAACAGACTTGATCTGCAGCAACACAGTGGTCTTCTGCTAACTGTATTTTATCCGTCTTTTAAGGTTGCCGAAGTCTGCCAAGAAAGGGGAGCAGTTTTCCAGGAAGACAGCAACAAGGGGGTATGTCTCCTCCCCTCTCTGTGAGCTGCCCTCGTGCCGTGCTGTAACCCACGGAGGGTTACAATGAGCTCTCACCAATGTGCAGCTTTCCTGCCAAGTTTGCTGGTCAAATCTGTTGGTCAGGAACAAAAGCAAATACTTCTAAAAGGGGCAAAAGAAGGTGTGCAACACTGGTATTTTTTGCCCCTAAATCTTTGCTTTTTAACTCTACAGGGCTCTCAACAGATACAAACTAGAAGCAGAGCTGAAAAGCAAGAATCAGCAGTTGGAAACTGCCAAACAACAGCTACATTCCAGACTGACAGGAGCACAGGTAAGGAAAGCGGGAAAGATTAATAAATCATTGAGTAATTCTTATATTCTGACCCCTACAGCGTCGTGTTAAGGATTGTCTTGCTCGTTTTCCTGCCTCCATCACAAGTCAGTTGAGTATGGGCAGGCTGGGCTTTCTCCTCTGTCACTCATGGTATCTGCCAGAAGCTGGGAATCAGCAGAGCTGCAGGTGCATTGCAATGGAAAATGCATCTACATCCCTGTGAAATGTTACTAGAGCTCTAATTCCACTTCAGACTCACTGTGGGAGAATATTTCAAGTTCACAACTAGACACTTGTATGGAATTTTATTAGAACAGCCTTGACATTGCCAGGTGCTTTTTTACTACATCAAGAAAAACTGTAAATAATCACTTAGTTGCCTAATCTTTTTGTATTCCTCTGCAAGTTTTTTCCCATCTGCTCGGCACTGGGGAGGCCAAACTGGGGATATTTTGTCTGGTTCTGGGCTCCTAGTACAAAAGAGACATGGATGTAATGGAGAGGGCCCAGCAAAGGGCCACGGAGATGATTAAGTGACTGGAAGAAAGGCTGAGAGAGCTGGGACTGTCCAGGGGATTCTGTTTCAAACAGATTTGACTTTCTGGAATCAAGTTTCGATTTGAAATTGGAATTTTCGTCATTACAGTTCACTTTAGGACACACTCGGCACCATTTCTGTCACTTGCAGGAGGCCCTCCTGGCAACCCCTGGCTGTAAAATCTCCCTTTATTTCCTAGTTCTCGATCTGTGAGATGATCCTTCCTCTTATCTCACAGCTTGATTTCCTTAAGAGCCTCTGAGACCTCCTAGGAAATGTTCCAAAAGCTTTTGACACTATTGGCTGGATCATCCTTATCCTCATGCTTACTGATTTCTTGGAGAATTGCATTCAGCTTGGGAGGTTGATCAGCTTGTCCTGGTAGTACCTGGATTGTGTAGGGAATAATGCCATGGCTTAAAAAAATACGATGCCCTTTTCTTCCGAATGTTTACATGCTCCTCAGTGCATGAATTATTCATATAAATGAGGGAGAAAAAGAGAAGATCCAGGACTGCCTAGGAGGAATTTCTCTAGGATCAAGTTTTGCTAGTAATTGCTGTGGTGTGGGGATGTGGTAAATGTATTAATCCTGTCAGGAAGCAGGAGCAAAGGTGCACAGCACCTAATCCGCTGTGGTGGGAGAGACAGCAGGGCGAGGGGTGGGTGCTTTGTGGTGCCAGTGCAGCACTTGTTAAGCTGTTGGTGTCAGTACTGCTGACCAAGGACAAGGACATCTCCTTGGAAACCTGCTTCCCTCACAACCTGTGTTCATGGCAGAGCACTATCAAGGAGTTAAAGGAGAAGAATGTCAGCCTGGGCCAAGAAGTTGAGAAGCTGAAGAAGTTTCAGGAGACTTGCATGGTGATTTTAGAGAGCAAGAACATTGACCCTGGTAAGGACTCTGCGCTTCACTCACATCCTCGTACTCATTCTTCAGAATGTTTTCTTCATTTTCCCGTTGTGACTGTTCATTAGACATTTCGACTGTGCTTCCTTGTTAAAGGAACACTGATGGAATTCCATGTTTTTTGTGGCTTAAGAGAAAAAGCTGCTTCCTGTAGTAGGCCTTGTCCTGAATAAAGTAACTTAGTTGTTCTTGCTATAGAAAGTTACTTTGAAAAGCTGTTTGTTCTTACAGTAATCTCTGTACTAGAGGTTCTCTAATGCATCTCCTAAATTAGTTACAGGCAGGAACATTCTGGAGCAGGAAGAGGAGACCCAGGAATGCCAGAAACAGACAATGGTAAGAAAGGTCTGAAATTAGCTTTGAGGGGGTCTGTGTGTCTCTGCCCTTCCCTCCTGATGCTGAAACATCTGCTGGGACTCACATTTATTTGCATTATATTAAAAATTATTTTCCTCTGCAGCTGTTAACTGAGAAGCTCATAGAAGAACTGAGACTATTTAACCAAACCTCTGGAAAAGAGAATGAGGTGCTTCAGGTGAGACTGTCCCTGACTCAACCAGGCAATGAGCAGTTGGTGCTCAGCAAGGTTATTTTGCTCCTCTTTTCTCCACATGAACTGGATGAAAACCCGTAGGATTCAATTTTTTATATAATGTGTTAAGGAAAGTGTCATACTCCTCTTCTAAATAGAGGAAGCTGCCAGCCTGGTTGTTATTCTGGAATTCAGAGGATTTGATATAACTTGGAAGCTGTTGCAGAGCAGTGACCTTGGGTGGTCTCTCAGGAACTGAGAAGGGTGTAAGCACAAGCAGCTTCAGTACTTATCTATACACAGACCAAAATAGTCAATAAATTACAGCTCTACAGTCTTTGGGAACAGACTTAACAGCTATTTCATTGATTAGCTCTTATGTGAGACTTGCTAAATTTTGGTTGCAGGTAAATTGACATTTTCCTTCAGCAACCAAGGTAAAGAATGCCACACTACACCTAGTTTAGGGGGAAGGGCTCAGATCCTTTGGCTGGAGCTGCTTTAGGACATGGTTTTGCTGTTCCTTCCTCTGGTATTGGTAACACGTCGTGTGCGCTGACTCCTCCACAGGCAGCGATGGACACGTGGAAATCAGCAGAGGAGGAGAGCCAGTGGTCCCTGGAGAACCATTCCTCCTTCCAAGCAGAAATCAAGGAGCACGCAGCTACACTCGATGAGCTGGAGCACCTCCTGGCGATGTGAGGCATGAGGATGGACTGGACTGGGGTTCAGGGGTTGTGTTTGCTGTTGTACCCGTTTCAGCGGTCCTGCCCCGTGCAGCCGCGGTGGCTGGATTCCCTCGTGTCCCGGTGTGTCCCGTCAGTACTTTGCTCCATTAAAGGTGCAGGACAGTCCTCCGGTCCCTCCCGGGCGGGCAGCGGGGCGGGGCCGCGCGTGCGCGCGGGGGCGCAGCGGGGAGCGGCCATGGCGGCGGCGGTGTTGGGGCGGGCGGCGGGCTGTGCGCGGCGGCCGCGGGCGGCGCTGGCGGCGGTGCTGCGGCGGGGCGGCGCGGGGCTGGCGGTGGACGACACGGTGAACGGGCTGAGCGCCGAGCAGCGTCAGGTACGGGCTGAGCGCCGAGCAGCGCCGGGGACCGGCCGGGCCGGGCCGGGCTGGGGGGGGGCCGCGCCCGGGGGGTGTGGCGGGCCCGGCGCGCGCCCATTGGCCGCGAGCGGCGGGCACCGGCCAATCCCCGCGCGCGTGGGGGGGGCGCGGCGCGTGGCACTGGCGCCCACGGGCACGTGGGCCGCGCGGGCCTTCCCGGCCGGGACAATTCCCGCCTGGAGCACCTGCTCTCCTCGCCGTGGAACACCGCCCCGAGCAGGCCAACGGCCGCTGCGCCCACGCCGGGCCTCCTGCATCGGGAGTCATCTCCGGAAACGTGGGCACCGAAGGAACAAATCGCTTGGGTCTCATCAGATCCTCTCAAAAGAAGAGTTGCAGCTCTCCCAGGCTGTTCTGCCCAACGAAGTGCCTAAAGATTTAGGATAATAGTTCCTAGACCTCATCACGGTCTGCAGCTCCCTCCCAATGGGCAGCACCAAACTCTGCTCTAGTGACCAGTGACAGGACCTGGGGAATGGCTGGAGCTCTGCCAGGGGAGGTTTAGGGTGGATATTGGGAAAAGATTTTTCCCCCAGAGGATGGAGGGGCACTGAACAGCCTCCCCAGAGCAGTGGTCATGGTCCCAAGGCTGCCAGAGCTCAAGGAGCATTTGGACAATGCTCTCAGGGACAGGGTGGGATTGTTGGGGTGTCCTGTGCAGGGCCAGGAGTTGGACTTTCATCCTTGGGGGTCCCTTCCAATTCAGCATATTCTTTGTTCTATATCTAATGTGGGTTTTGGGGTTCTTTTAAGTTTTTTAATCCATCCGTGGAGAGAAAGTTGTTTGGTGGTACTGGAATCCAAGGTCTGGGTGGATTTAACATGGAAATTTAACATATCTCTTTATCGTAAGAGAGAGAATACTTTGGTTGCAGGGCTTAGAGAAAGGCAGGGAAGTGTGGGCATACTTGATGGGGTATTCCAGCCAATAAACTGAACCGTGGATTTCTTTATGGTCCTGTGCTTCCGGGTTTGGGATGCTGGAGTTGCCTGGCAGGGGAATGTTGGCAGGACCTGTGGGAAGATGGTGAGGTATTGATGAGATGTAATATGTGTGTTTTTCCTCTCCTTTTCTCCCAGCTTAGACAGACCATGACAAAGTTCTGCCAAGAGCATTTGGCTCCAAAGGCTCAACAGATTGACCAGGAGAATGAATTCAAAGGCATGCGGGCAAGTATTCCGTGTGTATGGAAAAGGGGGTTCTTGGATCTGCACACCACAGAAACATGGCATTACCTTTTCAAAATTAAAAGCCACAGAGAACCTTTTTATGATTTCCTCTCTTATCATGTTTTTACCAATTTTCAGCACCCTGGGGTAGAACCCAGAGATAATAATAAATAATAGGGATAATGGTCTTGTTTAGGTTCTTATCATGGGATTTCTGCTTGGCTCTGTCCAGGCTCCTTCCCCTGAACATGCTTTGTGTTTTCCTGACTCAGTCCCTCTCTTGGACATGAGTTTCCTCTCAGATTTGTTGTGAAAATGTTGTGTGCAAATGCTGAGACATGAGGTTTGACTGTCCAGCTGAACCTTGCCTTCCTCATAAACCTGACGAGTTCTGTGCCACGGGGTGCTTTGGAAACTGCTGGAAACCAGAGATCTGAGTGTTGGTTTTTATAAGCTCCACAAGACTCAGAAAACTCTAACCATGTGCCAGGATTTCCCAGAGTTCTCATGCTGGCATTTCCAGGGATATATGTGTGGCTTTGAAGTGAAGTGTGTAAATTTACCCTGGCACTCCAGGTGTCATCCAGAGCTGTTGCATGATACTTCTTGGAGTCTCTGGAGACTGTTCTCTGATAATTATCTTACTGCTGGACACAAAGGCCATGTGATGAGAGTTCCCCTGGGTGTCCATCGTGTAGTAGAGGGAAGGAGCAGCAGGAAGATGGTCCCACCAGGATACATGTGGTCCTTGGTGATGAGGACCATCCTTTCCTACTGTGTTACATCATGGCTGTAACATTCCCATTTTTTAATCTCTCCCAAGGAGGCTTCCTTGCCTTTAGTTGCCAGTTCCTGTTTTACTGGAAGAAGAATAGAGAAAAAACCACTGGAAGAAGTGATTTTTAGGTGCCAGCTCACAGCAACTCTTCCTATTTCCAGGGTTTTATTCATGGAGAACTTAAGCTATTTCACTGAAATTTTACTTAAAGCAAGCAAAGACTCGAATCTCAGGAGCTGTCCTTGCAGAATTAGTGTTAGCTCTGTGAATTGTCACTGAATTCCAACTCCTGCCATGTGCAGCACAACTACTGTCCTTAGGCCTGCCTGAGTTCTCGACCTCAAGGCTGGAGCTGCACTGCAGGAGCGACAGGTGTCGATGGATTTACCTCATTCCTGTGATATCCCAGAGACAAACTGATGTGTGTCACACTGCCAGTGTGGGCTCATTGCTTGTTCTGTGTTTGTAGGACTTTTGGAAGAAACTTGGAGAGCTGGGAGTTCTGGGAATCACAGCTCCAGGTAAGTCTGTTCCTACCTTTTCCCTCCTGCTGGGAGACACCACTTAAACTCTCGCTTTCCAGTCCATAACAGCTTTGTCTCTGTTGTGACATCCATTCTATCCTATCTTTGTGTCTTTAAAACACATGCCAAACTGTTGTTATTCTTCTCTGGGTCCAAAGCCTTTTTCCTTGTCAGACTTCTGGATGGTTACAAAATGGCCTATCACCATTTAAAAGCACTGCTCAGAAATGGTTTCTCCAGGTGTAAATGTGCACCTTAAACATGTTTGTGCATTTCTAATATGAAGAAAGATTGGAAGAAGGAGAGCTAGGGGTAAAAATCAAACATTCATCTGCAATGGGAAAAGTTAAAGGGTCTAAAATAATGCTCTGACAAGTTGAGATAACTGATGGAGAGCTGACCACAGCCAGAAGAAAATGAGGGTAAACCTTATTGAGCCCTGTCTAGGTCAGTGCAAGTGTTCTGATGAATGTTACAGATGAGTGTGGTGATGCTGAAAGCACCAGGGCAGGGGAATGAGGAGAAGCCCTGAGTGGAGAGAAGGGTCTGATGGGGCCTTTCTTTCCCAGTGGACAAGTCTTTTCTAGATGTGGCTGTGCAAAGGCCTCTGCAGGATCCAGCTGAATAGCAATATCAGAATAACACCTCTGCCTCTCTCAGTGCTAGAAGACTCTGCATTTCTGCTTTCTCCCCCTTTCCTCTTCCCCTTTTACTGCTGCTCCTGGTTTGTCTCCCTCTTCCCTTCTTTCTCCTTTGATGATGTGCCTGAGGCTTACAGCAGTTTCCCACACAATCAGTGAGCCATCCCCTCATGAGTCCTGCCCTTGATCTCAAAGGTTTACCTCTCAAACCTTCCTGCACCCAGGATTTTCCACCTTGTTTTGGATTGTGGAGTTGTGTGATTCTTTATTGACACCAGGTATGTTGGAGGAGGTGGAGCCTTGGATTTAGGATGTGGAGATGATGTGGAATCTTACGTGGGTATACACAGTTAAATATTTGGGCACTGGTGGATCAGGTCTATTAAAGGAGCATATTGAATAAGTGCTGTTTGTTTTCTTGTTTTTAAAACTAAGCAAGCTGTATTGTTTGTGATTTCCCATTTATTTTACGAAGGGGTAAGTTAAGAAATGCAAATATGTACATACCATGGAACCCTAATACAGGTATGTTATGTATACAGAGTAACTCTGAAAGGGTAGCATCATTCTAAATGTAATCTTCTGTTACACGAGGAGATGTCTGGCAGGATCATCTTCCTGTTCCTGCTGCAGGGCAAAGCAATTCTGGATCAGGACTGCTCACAGTTACTGCCTCTCTTGGGGCAAAAGCACCAAATCCAGCCATTTTATAGGAATTAATAGAAAACTCTCTTGTTTTGGCATATATTAGAAACTGTTAGCCTTATCTTTTAGGATGTTGATAGCAAACCCCTGCACTCTGGTTTGTGGTAGAGAGAGGAGATTCCAGAGGATGAAGAGCCCTGCAGATAAAGGCAGGAGTTGAAACAAGTCAAGTGGGAGGAAAGGCTGCACGTGGTGCCTGTGGCTGTGGGGTTCACTGGAGGGATTTGGGACCTCTCTGAGCTCAGCCCTTTGGTCACTCTGAGCACACAGACAGATCTGCTCTTACCCCTGTTGTTCTTGTTTGCAGCCCTCACGTTGGTGATGAGTAAGTGTTCCTGGGTTACCTCCCCCACTGCTGCTGAGTGTTTATGTCCTGATGTAGCTCTTCCCTTAGCAGTACAACCACTTGCTTCCTTCTGTAGAATAAAGCATTTAGGCTGGCAAGGGACTGTGTATGTGTGCAGATAAAGTGTGGTAGGTATATATCTAAATACTTGTGTGGGCTATTGGCTGCTCAAGGCCATTATGCATCTCTCAGCCTTCTCTTTTTACTGCCTTCCCTCTCCTTGTTCTACTGTGTGACCTTTAACCCTTGCCACTAGTTTTAGGCTCAGCTCAGTGTGCCCAGCTGGGCTCTCAGAGCTGCTCTGTCTCACTTCATCCTCTCTTGAAATCCACATTTTTGTCACTGGTGAATTACACGTTCTTTGTATAATTCACAGGAGTTACACTTATGCATCATTCTCCTTCCGAATCGGCCACTCATCAAAATTCTGGTGTGCTGCACACTTGTGGGCTCAGAAAAGTCTTTAGTGCCCCATTTTTTGAGCAGTTTGAGGATTCTTCACTTGTTTGGGGGCACATGTGGACTTCACAAACCTTGCCTGTGTTCCTTTGTGTTCTCACCTAACAGAGGTTGCACTTGGTGATTTAACCTTTATGGTCACATGAAGGTTGCACCTAAGGATGGCTGACAAGCAGGACTCTTTGTGCAGTGTCAGTATATTTGGGACGTGTCCTTGTGCATGTTCCGCATATAAACTATGCTGTACAAGTAAATGGTTGATTACGCCATCCCTGTGCCTTTAGGATGAGAACTGAGATCCAGAGAGGATGGGGAGAGCCAGCAGCGCCCGGCTCAGGGACAGTGGCAGACCTAGGACCGTTCCAAGTGTCCTGGATCTCAGCCGAGGCCGAGCCCAGCCCCTGGGCTCTCGTGCACGTGGTGGGTAATGAGAGGTCTTTCCTCTTCCACAGCTGAGTATGGGGGCTCTGCCCTGGGCTACCTGGACCACGTGCTGGTGATGGAGGAGATCTCGCGTGCGTCGGCGGCCGTGGGGCTCAGCTACGGCGCCCACTCCAACCTGTGCATCAACCAGCTCGTGCGCAATGGCAACGACGCCCAGAAACACAAGTACCTGCCCAAGGTCCGTGGCTGCAGCGGGGGGAAAGCTGGGAAGCAGCTGAGTTTGGGCTGCAGGCATGGGCATCTTTCACAGTGTGCGATAGCGGAAGCCCTGGCGGGAATTTGGGCACCAAACCTCGGGGAATACTGAACTTGCCAAACTTGCCCTTCTGTAGCTGGTCAGTTGTCCTGTTAATCCACACTGACTTCCCTCTTCCCATGCCAAGCTCCAAATCTGCAGGGCTGGAGCTGTGTTACTAAAAGAGGCTTTGAGGTGGCCCTGGTGATACTCTTCCAAGTTCCCAAATTGTTTTGAGATCTCTGAGCGAAAGCCACTGCTTTCCTATCTTATGTTCTCCATTTCTCACTGCCCAAGTGCTTGGCTTGCCTGCTAATTAACTACGTGTGAAACTTCGTCATCGTTTGGGGCATTGGTGTTCGTGACTCCAGTGTGGTAAATGAATTTCAGTTTTTAAAGGCGCAGAAAAGCAATGAGCACATTGAACCTCAGCTACTGAGGTTATCAGTGGAAGGATCAGCGCGAGACACTTGATTTAAGCCGCATGCAAAGTGCAGTGTCGCTTCCTCCGAGCATTGTGCCCTGCAGATGTGTGATCCCGAGCTACCCTCGTTGCTCAGGTGTATTTTCATGCCTCATCCTCAGCCCCACAATGAGATGTGCAGCCACTTCAGCTCTGACTTGTCAGGGTTCCTGACAGAGCACTTAGAGGTGCTTCACTTGATTTGAGCAGATCATGAAAACTTCTGTAGTGATGCACTGACAGTAGTAGTAGTAGTGATGAACGTACCTTAGGCATTGAGTCTGCTTTTTAAGGAAAAAATAGAGATCAAAAGGGGGAGAGGATGCGTAAAAGTACACAGGGAAGGAAAAAAGGCAAAGAGAAAAGGGCAGGATGAGATAACAGCAAAGAGGAAGCAACAGCTCTGCCAGAGCCTGGTGTGAGCAGGCACAGGAGGAGGGTGTCCATCTGCCATTGTGGGGTGAGTGTGGGGGGACTGGGCTGTGAAAACATTGTGGACAACTTCTCCAGCCCTTTTCATCCCCTCGTTGGCCTCTTGTGTTCCCCAGCTCCAGTTTGTGTAAAAGGGCAGCACACAGCACAGGCAGAAGCTGGGCAGAGGCATATGGTGCCTGCGTGGTTCTTTGGCACCTTCCTCGTGTGTTGTGCAAGCAGGGCTGTGCTTGTCTAGCTCAGGCAGAGCTGAGTCATCTTCTCATCCCACTGGGATGTGGTTCTGTTCCCTGAGCTCAGCACGAGGGAGCTCCTGCTCAGGCTGTGCTGGGAACAGCAGCTCTTGGTTTTGTTCCTGCGGAGAACGGGGGCTGTGGGGGTTCAGTGAAAACAGTCAGGGAGGGTAAAGAGGGAACAAACAACGCTGCTGCTCTCCCCCTTTTGCCTATAGTGGTGTTTTCTTCCAGCTGATCAGCGGGGAGCACATCGGGGCCCTGGCCATGAGTGAGCCCAACGCTGGCTCTGATGTCGTGTCCATGAAGCTGAAAGCAGATAAGAAAGGTGAGGCCTGTCCCCACTGCCCCCCAGGGAGGTGATGGAGTCATCATCCCTGGAGGTGTCCAGGGAACGACTGGACGTGGCACTCAGTGCTCTGGGCTGGGTGACAAGGTGGGGATGGGGCACAGGTTGGACTTAATGAACTTGGAGGGCTTTTCCAACCTAAATGATCCTGGGATTCTGTGAATCCTGTTTGGGAATACACAGAGTAGGGATATTGGGGTTACTCTGTTGTGAGCTAACAGATTTCATCTCTTGGCTTGCAGGAGACTACTTTGTTCTGAACGGGAACAAGTTCTGGATCACCAACGGGCCGGATGCAGATGTGCTCATTGTTTATGCTAAAACTGACATCACCGCAGTCCCGGCCTCCCGGGGGATCACTGCCTTCATCGTGGAGAGGGTGGGTTCAGCCATTCCCACAGCTTGTTAAAGCTGAATCCCTCACTGCCTCCTTTGTAGCCAGCTGGTTTTCCTTCTAGAACTGTCAGCCCCTTGCTCAAAGACAATCTATTTTCTGCCTGAAAAGCAAAAAAGGAACCTTTAATAAAATAATATAAAAGCTCAGGGGTCCTGGTGGACTTAACCTGGTGATTAGAATAGTTCAGTTACTGGCAGAACTTCAACCCTTGCTGTAAGAGAGGCTGTGTTGGCAGCTGTCCACCCAGTTAATTTATGTTGCATTTATGTGAGTCAGAAAATGGGTGTACGGGGTTCATGTGTGGGTGTTTCTCTGCACTTGCACTTACACCTGTTCTAGGTCCCAGTTCCCTCTGACTCCCTCCTGGCACCCTGCACATATTCCTGTGGTCAGGGGAATCTCACAGACCTCTCATGACTTTCCTTAGTCTGTCAGAACTGAGATTTGAACTGTGCTTTTACTGCCTTGACTTTCAGGGAATGCCTGGTTTCAGGACAGCCCAGAAGCTGGATAAGCTGGGAATGAGAGGGTCTAACACCTGTGAACTGATCTTTGAAGACTGCAAGGTCCCCGGTGAGTTGGGTTCCAATCAGGGCGGTTTCCTGCCTGATCAGATAAGTTGGATCACTAATTACACCCATGTTCAGCCTGTGACCCAGAGGGCTTTGCAGATCTTATCTGCCTCCAGGAGAGCTGGTGGAACTGGAAGTGCAGTCTGCTGGATTGCAGGGAGGGAGCACATCCCTTGACAGGCCACTGCTGTTTCAGCCTCATGGACCCAACTCTCAACCACTGCTTCTCCAAAGCCTCGCTGAGGCTTCCCAGGAAACTCCTTCCCATTAGAACTCCCATCTCATGTGTGGGTGAGCTGCTTTCCCTGTGGAAAGTTTTGTCCCTGGAGACTCTCCAACAGGCTTTTGAGTTGCCTGTAACATCAAGTTCCTTTGGGGTCAGGGCCTGAAAATGGACATCCTTACCCCACTAATTAGTACAGCAGAGGCCTCTGTAATAGCAGTATTTGTTATGCCACTGGCTATTTTTGTTGATAGAAGAATTCTAGCCTCTCTAGGGCTAGTGGAGATGTCTTATCCAGAATCATGAAAACCAGGATTGCACATCTGCTGAACCAGGAGCTCTCCTGCTCCCCATATACCACCAAAAGCCAAAGTGGAAGAGTTTCAGCTGAAATCTGACATTTTTAACTGTAATGGACCCCTTCACTCTGAGATCAGAAAGGCCAGTGCCCCAGTCCTCTTATCATCTCCCAGGAATCATCTGCAGGGAGCAGCGTGTTCTCATCGAAAAAGGGTTTCCATTTTGTGATAACTTGGAGAGGCTCATCACTGCAGTGTTGGAAGTGAACACACTTGGCACTCTGGCCATTAGTGTTCCTCCTGATCTTTGGCCTTGGAAGCTGAACCAGTTTGAGGCCATTTCATGTGACTGCAGGATATTCAGTCCTTTTTCATAGAATCCCAGACTGGTTTGGGTCAGAAGGGACCTTGAAGGTCATCCCATTCCAACCCCTGCCATGAGCAGGGACACCTCCCACCAGCCCTGGTCGCTGCAAGCCCTGGAGAACCCAGGTCCTCAGACAAACATGGGTCCTCAGACAGCAGCTGGGCTGAGTTTTGCACAAAAATGATCACTTTTCCTCTGCCCTTTGCAGCTGAAAATGTCTTGGGGGCCCTGAGCAAAGGAGTCTACGTCCTGATGAGTGGATTGGACCTGGAGAGGCTCGTGCTGTCTGGTGGGCCCCTGGGGTAAGGGTCTGTCATCTCTGATGGAGTGTAAGGCCAGAAGGGTCCCTGGGGGCTACCAGGCTCGGTGGGACCCCCTCAGGGGCTGCAGCTCTCAGTAGGATGTGTCCTGGATGGAGAACTGGGATACTGGGGCAGCAGGAGAGAAGAGGCTGGATCAGGCATGAGAAGGAAGCAAGGTGCAGAGGAGACAGGAGCAGGGAGATCCTGGGGGATATCCCAGCCCAAACCAGCACAGAACACCAGCACCGATGTGGCTGCTCCACTGGACTCTCCTGGAGGGTGCTTTGGAAAAGATGGCTGCCCAGAGATGGTAAATCTGCCTCAGTCCCCCATTGCTGGCTTGTGTATCCCTCTAGTGTGGATTACTCTGGGAAAAAACAGCTCATTTGCATTCCTGATTCCTTAAAATCTTTTATTCATTTATTCAGTTCTTAAACTCCACAGTAACTATTTGTACCCCACTCAAGTGGTCTCTCTGGACTAATCCTCACATGGAACTTCAACAAAGCAGGAGGAGGATTTTTCCCGCTCCTTGTTCTTGTCTGTGCTTTTATTATGGCATTGGCTGGTATTCCTTGAGTTGGGAGCTCTGGAGATGTGAGGCAGCACAAACTGTCCTGGCTGTGGTTGTGAGACAGCTCTCCAAGTCTCAGTCCCTGAATTACAAGGCCAGGCCTTACCACAGGATGCTCCCAAAGGAGCACCAGGGAGAAATGTGGGACCTTTGGATTTTATTCTCAGCCTTGTTTGATTGGAGCTGTGGGAAGACATCAGGATATCATTTAGCTGTGAGAATCTTTTTGCCTGGGGTTACTCTTCCAAAACTAAATCATTATTAATGAATAGTTCTGCTGTTTCCCCTTGTCCTGCATACCTGTGCTTTCCTTAGGCTCATGCAAGCTGTTCTCGACCACGCAATTCCATACCTGCACGTCAGAGAAGCATTTGGACAGAAAATTGGCCACTTCCAGGTGAGGCAGAGGAGGAATTTTTGTCCTCTTTTCTCTTCAGAATGGGAACACCCGAGTGCTTTGCTGTGGGGAGGGGGGCTTTGCATGGAGTCTGTGCTTGGGCTGCATGACGTGAGGACGGTCTCGTGGAAGATTCCCAGCCCATAGCAGGGGAATGGAACTGGGTGAGCTTTAAGGCCCCTTCCAATGCAAACAATTCTGGGATTCTAAGATGTGGTAAGAAGGCAAAGGGATCTCTGAGCCTGCTCCCCTGAGGCTGCTGTGGGGGGTGAGGGGCTGTGGCCGATATCTGGGAGTGTCACTTCAGAGAGCCTGCAGCTCCCTCATGGCTGCTGGATCCGTGTCCTTTCCTGTGTCTGGTGTGGGGGTGGGTGAGCCCCTCCTCTGTTAACTGCTGTGCTGAGCGTGTCCCATGTGTGCAGCTCATGCAGGGGAAGATGGCAGACATGTACACGCGGCTCATGGCGTGCCGGCAGTACGTCTACAACGTGGCCAAGGCCTGTGACCAGGGCCACTTCAACGCCAAGGTGAGCTCAGCTCCCGCCCGGGTCGGCTGTTCTGGGGCAGTCCCTCTGGTCCCAGAGCCCAGCCTGGGGGGAGGCTCTCTACAAGCAGCCCTCACAGCCCGAAGGGCCATTTTCTACTCCCAAATGAAAAGCAAGGAAACAGCTTTAGCAGCATCAGAAGGTGTTTATTGGAAGCCTAAATACCTCTCCTGGCTGCTGTAAGGGCTGGAGCAGTCGTTGGGGGTGTTGTCACCTCCATTATGTCACCACGCCTCTGTCAGAGGAGGGGACTGAGCGTTTAACAGTGGGAGCACAGAGCTCTGCATCCCAAATCAACTCACGTTGGGCTCCTGGGGTTTGATGAGTGTCTGTGAGAGGCCAGTTCCCCTGGTGCTCTCTTGGTCTCTTTTTTTCTCCTCTTTCTGTCTTCATGAGGCATTTACAGACCTGCCTCGAGTGTTGGGTGGTGACAGGGATGCTGCTGCAGCCCCCTGTGCCCTGGGATCGGGTGTTTAGGGTTCTTAGCAGGTGTAGAGCCATGGCAAGGTCAGGGCAGCAGGGCCCCCTCTGCTGACTGTGCCCTGTGTCCCGCAGGACTGCGCGGGGGTGATCCTGTACTCGGCAGAGTGCGCGACGCAGGTGGCCCTGGACGGGATCCAGTGCCTGGGTGAGTCCCTGCCGGCCCCAGAGAGTTCTTGTCTCCCTCACCCCACCCTCCGCCCCCAGAATGGGCACCAGGGCTGACGATGGCTTCTTGTGGGTGCAGGTGGCAATGGCTACATCAACGACTACCCCATGGGGCGGTTCCTGCGCGACGCCAAGCTCTACGAGATCGGGGCAGGCACCAGCGAGGTGCGCAGGCTCATCATCGGCAGGGCCTTCAACGCCACCTTCCAGTAACGTCCCCGGGGCGAGGGCAGCACCGGCACCACAAGGCCTTGAGCACGAGGCTGAAACGCACAACTGCTTCCCACTTGCCATCCTGGCACTGCCACCCATGGACTCCCCTCCGCCCGCTCTGGCAACAGAGGCTGCTGGGCTGGGCTGGGACAAAGGAATTGGAGGGTGGCATAGCAGGAGAAGGGGTTTATCTCGTTGTGATCATCCTGATTCACACTGTTCGTGAGCTGTTGATCCTCAGCATTGCAAGGCTGAGGGTTGTCCCCCCCCAGGACAGACTGGCAAGGACTGTGCAGCCATTGCTGAGCACAGAAAGTCAACTCAAAAAAGCCAAAACGGACAAGGAGGGAACAACTTTATTCTTTTCCAAAAGTGCCATTAACCAGTTAGCATTTAGCATATTGCCACTGGAAGGTGGAACTTCCCACTGTGCCCTTCCAGTGGGATTAATGCCTTCCATTTTGGGAACTCGACGCCAGCATCGTGGGGTGGCTGCTCATCAATGCTCAGCATCATCCGTGCCCAGGCAGTGTTTTAGGTGCTGATTCCTAAAGCCTCTTTAAATCCCACATCTGTTTGTTTGCAGAATTCCTTTCTATTTGCGGAATTCTTTTCATATTCTAGCTGCTTCTGGAAGCATTTCGGTGCAGCCCTGAGTCCTTGCTGTGCTGACCAACGGCTCCCACCAGGTCATTCCCTCAGAGGTGCCACCACCCATTACTCTGGGGACAGTCAGACCTGTATTGTGACATCTGTGCATGAAGCAGGCAGGAGGAGTTGACTTTTTGGGGGGGTTTGTTCTCCGGGGGTTGTTTTTTTGGCAAAGCCTGTCCTCACACTCCACTTCCAGCTGGGGCAAGCGCAGGGTGTTTGGGGGTGATCCCAGTGTATATTTTGTACAGCAGACTGAGGTTGATCCAGCTTTGTTAAAGGAAATTGCACAGTGTCCTGCCAGCCTTAAAAGAGTGAATCACAAATCAAAATGGGATGCTGGAAGTATGATTGAACAGTTAATTAATTAAACAGTTGCCATATAGGCAACTCCCAGCAGTTTTAACAGAAATCACCTTGAAGTGTGTGTGTTTTTTGGTTGTAGTTCACACCTGTCCATACCAGGGGACAGACTGACACACAATTTCAAAATGCCGCAGATTGAAGAAAATTCACTTTCCTCAGTCACCAGGTAAGTCAACAGGAGTTTATAAAGGTCACAAAGAGCCAGAAGAGCTTCCAAAGTCCTGGTGGCAGCACCTTCTTCCTAAACTTGGTATTTACTCAGCCTCAGTGGGCCTTCACTTTGGAAGCATCCCAGGGTTTAATTTTCAGCCTGAATCTCTGGATGGGGGTAGACAGAGGTGGCCTGTCAGGAATATCTCGCTGAGCTGCACCAAATGCTGTGGAAGTGAACCTTGAGGTGCACGTGGGAGACACTCAGTGCACTGTTGTACAGGGCTGTAGGAATTTACTCACATGACCAGACATTTATGTTTTATCACAGCACAATTCCTGGATCACTGCTAAAATCCAGCCCTGCCAGAGGAGCTTCTCCAAGGAGTGTCAGAGCCACGACAGGGTGGTGTGAGATTCAGATTGTTAAAAATAGCTTTTCTAGGCGGAAGGGACACGGAGATTTTTAAACCTGTCCTCTACCACTGATTTTAATACACATAATAAATAATGCCTTCACTTCCCAGGCTGATCAGCACCTTGAAGTTGAAGGTAAAATGAATCAATGTCTAAGGGATCAGGGGACAGGGGAGGGAGAGATTCATAAATCCTCAGCAGGGTCGTGTTATTCAAGTCTCACTCCCTTCCACAGCTGCCTTGGGAAAGGGCTGGAAAGAAGGGCTTGGGAGGGCTTCTTGGGGAAAAAGGGGGTTAATATTTATGCTACACTAATAAAATCAGCTTTTGCTGTGGCCTGTGCTCCTGGAGGGGGTCCCAGCATAGGGAAGTGCAGGATCTGGTTCCTGAGCTGGCAGCAGCGGGTACAGTGTTGCTTTCCCTGCTCATCCCTCCCTCTGTCTTCCCAACCACAGCTTCTCCCCCTAATTCTCATTTAAAATAAATACATTTACAGTGATCCACGTGGGCTGTGCCTCGGGCCTCCTCTGGAGAGCAGCAAAGCTAACAGGGAACACACAGGGTGCTGTGCCTCTGGACATGATCCAACTGTGTCTGCCATGGATTTGTGATGGAAATTGGCCTGGCCTGACAGACCTTGGCTGGTGGCAGGGCAGGATGTGCTGCATCTTCCCTGCTTTTCGAGATCCTTGCCCTGTGTGCAGCTGGCTGGCCACTGAGCAGAGCAGGCATGGAGAGCAGAGGGAATTATTCATGAAGGTAACACAATTTATTTCAGCAGTGTGGGATTTGGAATGAGGTTCACCAAGTGACAGCAAGAAAGGATGTAGCATCAAGCTGTGCCAGGAGAGGTTCAGGCTCAACATCAGGAGGAATTTCTTCCTGGGAAGGGTGGTCAGGCCTTGGCAGGGGCTGCCCAGGAAGGTGGGGGAGTCCCCAACCCTGGAGGTGTCCAAGGAAGGACTGGCCGTGGCACTCAGTGCTCTGGTCTAGTGGCAAGGTGGGGATGGGGCACAGGGTGAACTCCATGTTCTGGGACGGCCATAAGGAAGTGGCTCATAGCTTATTGGGAATGCAGAAATGCTGCCTGTGCTGGGGAAGGCAGGAGGGAGAACCTGTGTCCAGCAGAGCCCTCCACTGAAGGGGTTCTGAGGTGTTCCCAGGTTGTTTTGGCTGTGTGAAGCCTCTATCCTGGAGCAGCCAGGGCGGTGTCACAGGTCAGCAGTTGATTTATGTGCTTTGGGCACAGGAAGGGCTGGACTGTGTCCTCCTGCCTCGGCTGCTGCAGCTCTGCTCTCTTCAGCTCCTCCTTTGCAAGGAGCTGTGGTAAATTCCTCACGCCAGTGCTGTCAGGAACTTGTTTGTAACTTGTTCCTTAATTGATCCCTTTTGCTCCATGAGTCCTCTCTGAAGCTGTTTGCAGAGAAAGCCAACCTGAGGTAGAAAAACTGGGCTTATGCTGGGCTGGGGCGCTGCCAGTGCTTGATGCAGAAACCCGAGGCAAGTAAAAGATGTAGTGGAGAGGACGGGCTGTGACATCCTGGGGGTCCTGCCTCATGCTGCCTGGGCAGAATGGAGCACAGCTCCTCTAAGGCCTGTCCAAAACTGGAGTTTAGCAGGGGCTGGTGGTGCTGGGGATGCCCACAACGTGAGGGAGCTGTTTGATGTGTAAACACGCCAGGGGTATCTGTGTTAAAACGTGTCTGCCAGGGAAAAGCTGCTGTGGAGGGTCTGGGCCACAGTGGGGCCACCAGGGCTTCCAGCCCCTGGGCCTGGGGAGCCACGGCTGGGCTGTGATTCCAGCAAACCTCTGAGCAAGGTCAAACCACACCGAGAGGTGCAGGATGTGGGAGAGGGCCCCGTGTTAGCACAGCTCCCTAGCAGGGCAGTGGCTGTCCCCGCTCCTCCGCAGGGACCTGGGTGCCGTGCTTTCCTACCCAAAAACCCCTCCCGAGTCCTGCTGGGGCTGCCAGATGGGATTCCCAGCTGCTCTGTGTCACTGCCTGTTCCGGGGCGGGCAAGAACCCTCAGCCTGTGCTCAGAGCAATGTGTGTGCTCAGGGTTCTGTATTTGTGGGGCAGAGGATGCGGTTTTGTGCCTGCGGGGCTGCTCCATGAGGGGAAGTGAGGCTGTGACAACCCGCGGGGAGATGGTGTTTCCCTCCCGTGCTGGGCTCTGAGTGATTTCAGTACAGAGTGACACATAACGAAAGTGTCAGCGAGTCCTGATTTCACTGTGCGGGGCTGTGCTGAGGCCAAGCCCTGTGGTGGTGCCTGAGCAGCGTGTGGCTCATTGCTCCATCCCTGTTCAGGAGCCTCCCTACTACTCCCCCCTCTCTCCTGCAGCCCAGCACGCTGTGTTATTCCAAAATAGATCGCCACTCACCTCTCAGCCCCCCCGGGGCTCCGGGCAGGGTTAAACACGGGGGACAGAAAGCGACCCGCTGCTGTGGCACCTCTGCGTCCCCACATGTGGGTGATGAGCTGGTTTCTCTCCCAGGGTGAGGGGGGAGAGCCCACAGAGCCACGTGTGCCCGCGGCCGGGGGTGCAGGCAGAGAGGACGAGGTGCGGGTGTCCCGCCCGCTCCATCCCCGCGTCCTGCCGGCAGCTGCCCGCTCCTCCCGCACGGCCTCGCAGCGAGCCACCCGCTCCTCCCAGCCACGGCCCCGCAGCAAGCCTGGAGAGAGATTTCTTTTCAATCTATACAAGAATTCACAACTGTGAAGGGGAGACAAAAACATTCTTGAGCCGAGGGGACAATATTGAGCGAGGGGAGCGCGGGGGGGCCGCGGGATTACTGTAGCACAGCCCGAGGTCGCCCCGCTTGCACCTGCTGTTTGCTGAAAGGCTGATGCTGAGCAACAAGCAGCTGATGCTGAGGCCCAGTTGTCAGCCTGAATGGAGGGAAAAAGGCTGGAGCGGCGCTCGCCAAAGGGAATGGCAGCGGCCCAGCGCCGGCGGGAGGGGGGAGCTGCCGGGGGAGGGGGGACAGCAGCCGGCTCCCCTCGGCACGTGGAGCTCCAGGCGGACCCGGAGATGTGGGGATCTGTCATTCCGAAGGGATCTAGGAGAAATGGGGTGATCCTGAACCCCTGAAGAACACGAGCTCTCCCGAAGCTCCTCCTCGCTCCAGCCCCGAGCTGCCACAATGAGTGGGGGGGTGATGTCCCCCCCAGCCCGATACTTTGAGGCACTGCCGCTGCAGGACACCCTGCCCTTCTCCACTGATGTCCCCCAGGCAAGAGGAAGGATTCTTTTCAGGAAGAATTTCTTCAAGGAAAGGGTGGTCAAGCATTGGAAGGGGCTGCCCAGGGAGGTGGTGGAGTCCCCATCCCTGGAGGTGTGCAAGGAACGTGGCACTCAGTGCTCTGGGCTGGGTGGCAAGGTGGGCATCGGGCACAAGATGGACTCGAGGTGGATCTTCCCACATGGAGCAGGGCAGAGAGGGAACAGGGAGTTTCTGGAGGTGTCTCAGTGGATTGAGGGGCTGCCCCCTCCTGCGTGGGGCTGTCTGGTGTCAGAGCAGGGACTGCCCGGAGGGGGATTTTCCAGCCCTCTGCTGCAGCTGCTTCCCAGAACAGAGGCGGGAGCGTTTTCCTGCAGCTGTTGGAGGGATGGAAACAGCCTGTGTGCCCCGAGTGTCTGCAGGGCTGTACTGGATCGATGCTCCTGCCGTGGGCCGACCATCCCCTGTGCTGGGGCTTCAGGAGTGCACAGCCTGTGTCTGAGTCCTCTCCATGCCTTGCTGCAGGGAAAACAAGCCCAGCATCGGTCTGAAGAAGCTTGAGACCCGCAGGAAAGGAAAAAACAGGAGCTGCCTGGTGAGTCCGACCCAGAGGAGAAGAGCAAATGGTTATTTTTGGAGCCCAGCGGGGTCCCTGATGTGATTTAAGGCCTGGGTGCTTCTGCTGGCACGAGAGGGTGGCCTGGCCCTGTCCCTGCCGATGGGACCTGCCTCGGAAATCCCCAGGGATGGTTTCTCTGCTGTGGGCACAGCTGAAACTCCAGCTCTGGGAGCTTCCCCGAGGAGCTGGCATCACATCGGCGCTGAATGTGCCCGCCCGGGGCTGGTGTTCCCCAGAGCCGTTGTTTCCAACCTGGCTCCGCAGAGCTTCCCGGGGGACCACGAGGGCATGTGACACTCGAGGCTGGGAAGGGCACTGTCTTTCCTGGATCTTTACAGGGACCGTCCCCTGCTCTGGGAGCAGCCCTTGCTCTCACATCCCTGCTGAGACGTGATGTCAGTCCCTCCCCAGGGATCCCCGTGCCGTGGGAGCAGCCAGTATCCACCTGGGACCTGGGGCTGGTTTCTCCCCTGAGGAGGTGGCTGCGTCGCAGCATGCAGAGCAACCCACCTTCTTCTATGATGACTAAGCATGACTTGGAAAACCAGCAGCCTCCCTGCAGCTTCCACAGGCTGCTTTTGTTATTAGAAAACCCCTTTCATCTCTGTTTTCTCCGTGGCAGCATCCCCTGGGAGACACAGGCTGGATGCAGCCCGTTCTGCCCGCTGTCCTTTGCACACAGGTCAGAACCTCAGCACCCCTGAGCTCCCCAAATCTGCTGCCAGCAGGATATCGGGTCCACCCTCCTCTGCCCCTGGTCCTGGGTCAGGCTGGAGATGAACATCCTCGGAGTGATCCTCAGGGGCAGGAATCCTTTGCCTCCTGCTCTGTGCTTGATTTGCCTTTGCTCCCAAGCCAGGTGTGATGGAGGGAGGCTACGCTCCAGCACAGAGCTCCTGCCAGGAGCTGTCAGGAGCCACAGACAAGCAGATGATTGAAAAGCCAACGTGCCACAGCAGGGCTGGTTTGAGTTGCAAAAGAGTTGGTTTTGGTGAAATCTAAAAAAGGCGCTGCGAGTTCAGGCAAGTCCCACCTCTGGGCGGTTGTTTGCAAGGGCAGGGGTGGCACTGATCCCCAAAATCCAGGTTCTGGGAGGGGCACAGGGCAGGACCAGCTGCAGCATCCCTTGAGGAGAGAGGGCTCATGGACTAGCAAGGGAATAATCACCTCCATGGCAGCCATGGGTCTACCAAGGGAATCTATTTACCCCTGCCAGTGAGCACCTCATCCCTCGGAAGGGACTGAGCTGTGCTGAGGGCTGAAGGAACTTGCCCAGGGTCATCAGGGTTGTCTGCAGCAGAGAAGAACAAAAACTTCTGTTGGCCTTTGAGTCACTGTCATTTTTGATTCATCTCCTGGTTAAAAAACAGAGTTTGGTGCTGCTGGGTCAGGACTTGGTGTCCAATCATCAGTGATTCTTACGCCTTTCTCTGGGGAGTTAAAAAGCTTTTAAATGCTTAACATATTCCTTCTGCAGGTTCTTCGATATGGCATCGACCTCCTTCCCAGCATCTCAGTATAACCCACACAGGTTCACCTCCACTTCAGGTGGACCAAGACCAAACCAGCCTCATTTTCCCCTCCCTGCCTGATACTGAGGTGCAAATGCACAGAAGAGCCAAAAAGAAGAGGCTGAGCAGGGACTGCACACGGGCAAGTCACTGCTGTCATCAGGGCAGGGCCTTTAATTGCTGAGTCTCTTCTGCCTGTGCCCAAAGAGCTGATCCCAGGTGACTCCAACGGACAATGCCATTTAAATCAATTATCTCCCCACTTGGAGCCATCCAGCCTCTCCCTCCTTCACCGTGCAGCCACGAGCCCCATCATTTATTCATCCTCGGCTGCACTTAAACATCTGCTCTGCTGCCATTGGAGTTTGGCAGAGCATTAGCTTTAAAATTTCATGAAACGTAGTGCAGGTGGCAAAATCAGAAATTAGGGATTATAATCACGGGCTGGAGAGGCGGCCCCGGCTCCGTCAGCCCGAGAGGAGAGACGCCAGGAGTGCTCCTGGGATTTAAACCCCTCCGCTGAGCAAATCACAGGTTGTGTTTTTTTTCCCATTTTCCCAAAGGCTGTGGGGATTTTTATATCCTCACTGCTCTGGGGTGGATGTTAAGTGAGGGAAACATCTCACACGCGCTGCTCCTCAGGTTTTGTCGCTCTGTGGTTGCTACCACAGAATTCCTGCGGCTGGGGGGTTGTTTCTGAGGGGTGATGTGTTCCCAGGCCCTGCTTTCACCACGGAGCCATAACCCTCTAAACCACGTCGGTCCTCCACAGCGGTTCCCCGTGTTTGTAGCAAATCAAGAGAGGCTTTGGAGAGAAAATATTTGCTTTAGCAATTCCTCTTTCATCCGTTAACCCAGTTCCCATCTCTGGTGTGGAGCAGGGACAGAGGAGCAGGAGGGAGGGCGGGGGGCTGGCAGGGGAAAGGGGAGGTTGGATCTGTGCCTCGGGATCCGGCGCTGCTGATGCTGAAGAGCTTTGTGATCCAGTGATTTCTGAGCCATCAGACATCCCGCCCCACAGAGGAGGAGAGAGGGCTCCTACTCCTCTTCCCAAACGTAAAGAGGAAGACCAAAGGGATTATCCAGCGCTTGTGTGTGCTTTGATGCCTGGGAAGCTCCTGGAGTACGGGGGGTTTTAGATCTATTGAAGCACCTGGCAGATAACCAGGGGATGAAAGAGCCAGCATGGATTTGTCACATCAAACCCCTCCAATTCCCCTCTTTGACAAGGAAACTGGGCGAGTGGATGAAGAAGAAGCCACAGAGAATATCCTGACGTTAGGAAGGTTTTAGGCCTGGTGTGACATTTTGGGAAGGAAAGCAGGCTGTTTGGGCTGGACACAGACCCCCCCTGTGCAGCACAGCTCACTGGAATGTTCTCTCCCGAGGCCACCGCTGAGCCCCAGCCTTTAGCAGGGCTGTGAGGGGCTTCCCCCAACACCAGCATCCTATTCGATCCCCTGCCTTCAATCTCCCTGGAAAAGGACATTGTTCCAAGGAGAGGGACTGCTCAGTTCCCCAAATCCAGTGCCTGTGCAGTGGCAAGGATTTCCTCAGGCACCCCCAACCCTCACTGCTGAGTGGGGAGGCACCACCTGGTTCCCCAGGCTTTGGCACACTGGGGAACAACACACTGAGGTTTGGTACAGACATGATCCACATGTTCAGACCCAAATTTAGGGAAAAGGATAGGAGTGAACAGGTACTGATGGAATTTTCAGGTTAAGGTTTGAGGCCTCGAGGAGAGGAGGAAGGAAGAAGCCATCTACGGATTTGGGGCCTTGGTTTTATTAGGGTTTCTAGAAGGAAAAAAAGTGGGAGGGAAGAAAAAGGGGGTGACTTTTAATGAGTTTTATCTCCCCATGTTGCACGAGGCTCCCATCAGGACCTGTCTTATTCCCCATTTTAGCTTAGATAGTTCATCCTTGTCTGAATTCTCTCAGGGAAAATTGAACTTTACACCCTAAGTGACACTTTTTAGCAACTTCTCCTCAAATGATTGGGGTCTACAAGGAAAGCAGGTCCCCTGTGAACACAGCGCTGTCCCTTTGATGGAGTGATCCAGAACCTCCCTGGCTGTCCAAGCACAGCACTCAATCCAGGGTGCTCTTCCCTTGGGAAAGGGGCTTCTCCTACCTGCAGTGGCAGGAGAGCAGCCCCAGGAATGGGGAACATTGCATCATTCCCATGGCAACAGCCGGGGAGGCTGCGGAAGGAGAATTATGACTTTGTTCCCCGTTCTGGCATGAGGAGAAGCCGAGCTTTACGGGATTAGGCAGATCCCAGCTCAAACATCCAGGGTACCACTGGAGGGAATAATGAATAGTAATAGCAGGATACATGGAGTTTGATCCAAGGCTCTGGCCAAACAGTGGGAACAACCCACTTTGTTTGAGTTGGTTTTCAGGCTGAGTGTCAACCCTTGGGGGGTTTCTGAGCTGGGACAGAAGCAAGACTGTGCCACCAATTCACTTCTTGGACACTTGGGAGGAATAAACTGGTCATTAAATGTGAGGCCAAGAGTGATCAGTATCATCCAGGGTCTCCTGAACTAAAGTTCCCTTTACTCCGGGTACCTTCACATCTCGAAAGGGCAGGAATACTTTGGTAGAGTGCACAGTCCTCACATGAGTATTTAATGAGGATATTGGGGTTAATGACTATTTTTGCAAGGGCTACAGCAGCCAGGGCATTGGAATAAACCTCTGGCTGAGCCCAGGGCTGTGGCCAGGGGGCACAAATCCTGCCCTGCAGCAGCTCTCCCATCGTCCTGCACCCTAGTCATCCCTCAGCCCATCCCACGGGAAGATCCTGCCATCGGACATGGGGGCGGGACCTCAGCACTGCTTGTCATGGTGGCTCTGCCTGATCTCCAGCTTTTTGGGAATGGCTGTTGCTCCCCTGCCGTGGTGTGTCTGTGCCAGGGTTCCCCATGCTCACCCCTGGTATTTGCTCTGTGATCCATCCCCTGCTGGTCCTGTGGAGCCCATGTCTCAAAAACACCATCCTCTGCTTCAAAGGCTTGAGGAAATGGGGCACAGGCCCTTCCTTTTTCCCTTTCCTTTTCCTCTCTCATTGTAATCGAACAAGAATAAGGAAAGGTGTGGGAAGGGAGGTGAAGGAGGTGCTGCCCACCCGGGGTGCAGCGTTTGCCCCAGGTAATTGCACACCCTGCAGATGTGCCTTCAACCCCAGCCCAGACAACTCTCCCCAGCAGCTCCAAATCCCTGAGCACTGCCTGACTGCCTTCCCACAGGAGCCACCATCCCTGGACAAACCCTCCTCTGCTCCCGCCTCTCCCCTTCCCAGCATTTGTTATTTTAAGCCAGCCCCTCCGGGATTCCATTTCTATGCAGAATGTGAGGATTTAGCCACACAGCCCATGTTAATGCTAATAGGATTATCATACAATCATGGAAGCGTTTAGGTTGGAAAGAGACCTCTAAGATCAAGGAGTCCAACCATTCCTCTGGCACTGCCAAGGCCACCTTTAGCCACGTCCCTAAGAGGGAGATTTGCACCAGGAAACTCCAAAGATTCCCTCCAGGTGCCTGATGCAGGGACAGTGAGGGATGGAGGTGCAGCAGCTTCAAACTCAGCCCCAACCCCTGGGATTAGGCAGAGGTTAATGGCTGATGTGTGTGTGTGTATTTTCCCCCGACACTGAGACATTGTCATTGTTTTAATGAGGATTTCGGAGCTTTTCCTTGAAAAGCCCATGGAGATGTTATTCCCTCCTGCTGCTGCTGAAAATAAGGAGTGAAAAACAACACTCTAAGCTGAAAACATCCCCACGTGGGACTCTGGGTGGGCCTCAGGGTGCTGGGCATCTTTGGGACCTTGGGGCCAAGGTGAGGGTAAAGCATCCAGCAGTGCCATTTCCTTTTCACATGGAAAAATAACTCCATTAGGAATGAGTGCAACTCTGAACCAACTTTCTCACCTGGAGACTCTGGGGGTGCTGTAGGGCTTTCAGTGCTGTGGTGGCTGTGCCCCTTCGCTCCCAGTGCAGGTGGGGGGGGATGGGTTTGGATGCTCCACGGCTACTGAAAGTCTCCTTAACTCTGAGCCAGAATTTCACCTCAGCATCCCTGTCCCTTTGTCCAGTGCTGTCAGGAGCGTGGAGGAGCAGACACATCCCCTCCACCAAGGAATCCCAGTGTCTGTGTGCTGGCAGGAGCTCCCGTCCACCTGAGGGACGCGAGCAGGGGATGGAGATTTCCTGCTGATGCAGCTGTTTCCTATGGAAATGCGGATTGGCCGAGCGGGTGCCTTCGGGATTTCTTATTAGGGTTTTCCTGTGTTAATCCTGCACCAGGAGAGAAGTTACTGCCTGGAGTCGTACACACAGCCAGGGGTTTGTTCCTAGGGATTTTCCCAAGGCGAGCACAGCTCAGGCACTGCCCCCAGCCCAACACCCCTCGGTGGGTTGCTGCAGCCCCATCCCACAACACAGATGGTCCCGTAATTGCTGTTTGCTTTCCCATCCTGGGTTTCTGGGCCATGTGTTTTGTGTTGTGATCCCTCCAGCCTCCCTGGTTTTGTGAATCACACTCCATAAAATAATGGCTACCTTGGGAAGGCGAGGCAGGACGTTTATCCTTCCTGTGCACGGGAGTTCGTCACTGTCTGCCAGGACCGGCTCATAAAGCAGAGTCCTCGCTCTTAATCCCGATTTTGCAATACACTGAAGCACATCCACATCCACCACACCTACATCCACCTCCATCTGTGACACTCAGGGATGTTCTTAACTCTTACTCCTGTGGTTTTCTGCTTTAACTAATCCAGTCTCACTTCCTGCCTGTCCTGGTCCCCACCAAGCTCTTCTCATTGTCCCTCTGTTTTTCCCTCCATCAATAAATTATATATATTATATATTTCTCACTAAAGCACTTTAAAGTGTAAAGGTGCGAGGTGAAACAAGAAATACAACCTACCAATCCCCTTTCTCTTGCTGAACTTCCCTGGCACTGCTGCTTCACAGACAATATCTTTGGATATAAACAGTGTCAAGTTCTCTAAAACTAAAATACATTAAAATAAATGATAAACTAAACCTTCGTAGCAGCACCAGCACTAAAAGCCTGCAGATGATTCCCTGAGACAGAAATACAGTAATCCAGGTAGATAATGAGATCCTATGTGACACCTCCGTGCTGGCAGAGCCCTCTCCTCCAACCTGAATCCCTCCTGATTTCTTCTGAAAGGAAAGGGGGAATATTCCACCTGGCTAAAAACGAGCAAGCGCTGATGTTTAAACAGAAATCTCGGAGGAAGCCGCCTGTGTAACCACAGCTGGTTTGCTGCAGACCTGAACACTCACAGCCAATTTGCTTTTTGGGTGTAATGGAATTCCAAGGCAGTCCATGGAGCTCCACCAGGGATTCATTTGGCCTTCTGCAGTTACTGGGTCAGGCCTGGAAGGGGGAAGGAAAGGAGACACCCACCAAAACCCATCTCTTTGCCACCAGAGCCAGTGCAGCACCAGCAGCTTTTCTGTGGAGGCTGGCTTGGATTTGGGGATGCTCCCTGGTGGAGAAGATGCTTGGAAAAGGTGGGAATCCCACAGGATGCAGCTGAGATGTGCTGAAATAAAGACCTTTTACCCCAGCCCTGTCCCCACAGCCAGAGAGGAGCCACACAAAGCCCCATCCTCAGGGATCCAGGGGTGGGTTTATCCCCCAAAAGCGACCAGAGGCTGTTTGGGAAGGTGGGCCCTGCCATCCTCCCCCTCCCACATGTGCCAAGCTCTTCCCTGCAGCAAAGTCCTTCCCCAGGGCTGGCTCAGGAACCAGTCAGAGCAGGATCCTCCACACTGCTGCTTTTAGTGTGTGAGCTTGCTCAGACTGAGGCTGTTCCTTAAGCTCTCCATCTCTCCCATGGAACGGGAGCTCTCCCTCAGTTTGGGGGTGTGCAGGGAGCTCCAGTGTTGCACTCCCAGGCATGCACTGCCTCCCCACTTTGGCTAAAACCATACGGACACGGGAGCTCCAGGTGGCCTTTCCCTGTCCTTGCAGCTCTGCCGGGGGATTTTTCCTCTTCTCGGATTTTCTGTGACTTTTTAAAACTCACCAAAGTTGTTCCTGAAGGTCGGAGAGCTCTGAGTGTGCCCTGGGATGTGCAGAGCAAACACCCCTTCTCCCAGCCCGACCCACAGTGAGGGGCTGGGGCTCTTCCCCATTCTCCTGTGGGACAGATTCAGCCTTTACTCCTGAAACTCAGAGTCAGGAAATGCAAAGATCCTTTTCCCCATTTTCCCACTGATGGTGTGGGAAATCCTCTTTCCCCTTCCTTTAGCACTGGTTGGGCTGTATGTGTCTCTCCCACCTCAATATTTGTGGAGGTGATGGGGGCTATGAGGGACAATCCCTTAATCCCTGCTGGTTCCCGGCCCAGCTCCCCCCACATCCCCTTTTCCCAACAGGTACCTCAGCAAGTTTCTGCCACAGCCCAAATTATGAGGTGGGGACACAGATCCCTGTGGTGCTGCTGCTCAGGCAGTCCACAGCCCTGGATGTTGTCCCTTTCCCAAAAAATAGGCCAAGGTTTGGGGATCGTGTCGGGGCTTTGGTGTTTGTTCTTCCCACTCAGTGAGGGGAGGAAAAGCCCGATCGGCGTGGCACTGCCAGGCTGGAGCCCGGCACACACAGCCATATTGTTCTGGAATCAGCAATTAGCTTCCCATTTTTCTCCCTCATCCCTCCGAGAAAGGGACGAGAAAAGGTCCCACTTCAGAATAAATTAGTTTCTCAAAAGAGAGGGAGCTCTGCAGATGGCTCCCTTGTGCTCCCCCTCCTTGTGCAGCTCTGGAGCACATGGTGCCCCATCCTCAACCTGCCTGTGCTCCAGATGTTCTCCCATTCCAAACACCTGGAATAGGGGAGGTGGCCTCACCTCCACCTTCTTTCCCCAAAAAGCAGCTGCTAAATAATATTTATCGTTGAACTTCAGCATGAATTTTGCCCAAGTGTTTCCCTCTGGAATACTGTGGCTTTATCACTGAAGTTGGGGGGTGGATTTAGAACTTCAGAATTCCCAGATTCTTCTTTTTCCTGCTCCAGATGTCACTCTGTTTAGCAATGGGAGTCCAAGGGGTAGACTTTGGAAGTCACTTGAACACTTCTAAGAACTGTAGGGAGTGTGCTCTGTGTTACACCAGAACTGAGCTCGCTCTAGTCTCGGCAGTGCTGTGGTTTCCCTCCCATTCCTGTGGCTCAGAGCAGAGGGAGAAATCCCATAAAATATAATTTTTAGGGAGCACTTTGTCAACAATACAAGCTGCCTTTGCTTTTCAGGTGGGGAGCAGCTCTGGTCTGAGGAGAGACAACATCTGTGCTCGTGCAGCAGCTCTTGGCAATGCCCAACTGCCTTAAACAGAGCCTGGAAAAGTCTCATCCAAAGGCAGCATTTCTGAAGGGAAGCAGCGAAATGGAGCAATCACAGAATATCCTGAGGTGGAAGGGACCCACAAGGATCATCCAAGTCCAACTCCTACACAGTATCAGGGTGTTTTTAAGGAGAGTTGCCCTATTGGACCTTGAGGACTTCCAGGGGTGTAGTTATTAAGGATATTTATTTTTCCCTGCTGCTTCACCAGTGACTGGTATTTCTCTGGGGAATCAATATCTCCAAATAGCTGAATTTTTCCTCAGTCTTTCCCTGTGTAACATCTGGATCCTGCAAAACTCATACTGTGCTCTGTTTGCAAGATCCTGATGGACCAAGGACCACCAGAACAAGGCAGGAAGTATTTCAGCTCCCTGGGTTTCCTGCAGTTTAGTTGGATTCCAAGCAGACTCTCAGGGTCTCACCCTCACTGTGTGTGCATTTAGCTCCTGGTGTTCCATGGGTTGCTTGTTCCGTGTGCCAGTTCCTCCTTGGAGCTTTCCCAGGTTTAAAAGCAATAGGACAAACTGGGCACTGGAACAGGCTCCCCACAGCAGCAGCCATGGCTCAAGGACAAGTTTGGACAAGGCTCTCAGGGACATGGTGGGATGCTGGGGCTGTCCTGGGCAGGGCCAGGAGTGGGACTCGTGATCCAGCTCAGGAGACTCCACGACCCTATGGAAAAACCCCATTCTACAACTGATGGAGGAGCTTCAGTGGTGCTGTGGTGCTGCCAAAGAAACATATTAAATAACTTCCGAGGCTTTTTGGGTCTCCTTTAGGGTTTTAAATCCATTTTTGAGGAGAATACGAAAATTTCCAGATGTTCTGGTTGGGAAGAAGACACTATCGCTGCCGTATCACACCTCCTGGTGAGACCACGGACATGTCCCGGTGGGGATGGACTCTGTGGGGAACGTCTGAGACACCAGAGAACTCCCCGTTAGCCTTTTCCCCCCTCACCCGGAATTGGGGTGGCGGGTCACTGGGCCGCTCAGGGGGAGCCACAGCCACGGGGGGCCCGCGGCCCTTCCAGTGCCCATCCCCGGCTGGGAGCGATTGGCGCCCGGCCACCCATGCCTCGTGCCTCTCCTCCCCGGCAGCTTCCCGCGGGGCTCCCGCCGAACCCCCGGGACTCCCGACTTTCCCGGAGTTTGGATGCGGGGGCTCGGTTTAAGCGCGGCTGCCCCCGGGATGCTCCGGGCACACCCGGGAGGGGCGAGGGCGTCCCGGGTGCAGGATGGGGGGTCTCTGACAGCGTCCCGTCCCGCGAGGGACCCGCGGCCACCGGGGGCTCCCCGGGTGCGCGGCTATCCCGCTGTTCCCGGTGTTCCCGGTGATCCCGGTGTTCCCGAGCCCCGCGCGGGGGGCGCGGGCTGAGGGGCTCTGTGGGGGGGGGGGCGGCCCGGGGGGCGCGGGGCGGGGGCGGGCGCGGCGCTGATTGGGCGGCGGCGGCGCGGGGCGGAGGCGCTGATTGGGCGGCGCGGCGGGGCGAGCGGCGGGCGGCGCTCGGCGATTGGCTGCGGACGAGGAAGCAGGAAGGAGGCCGGAGGCGCTCGCGGCTTGCGGGGAGTTCGCGGCGGCGGCGGCGGCGCCCCCGGTCCCTCCTCCGCCCTCTCCTCCGCCCCCTCCTCCGCCCCTCCCGGCCCCTCCGCCGCCCGCTCCGGCCTCCGCCCGCCCGCTCCGCGACGCCCCGCGGCCAGGGGCGGGCGGCGGCGGCGCCTCGTCCCCATCCCGCAGCCGAGGAGGCGGCGGCGCTGACGCAGCAGCGGCGCGGAGCCCGGGACTCGCCGCGCTCCCGCCGCTGGATTTTTCCCCCCAGGGCCTGCGGCAGCTTCCCGGTGAGTCCCCACGCGGCGCCGCGTCGTCCCTCCGCCCCCGGGAACTCCGCCGGGCCGGGAGCAGGTGCCGCCGCCGCCCCGGGGTTTGGGGGGCGGGGGGGAGGGGGCGCGGGGCCACCGGGAACTTCCCTCGGTGGCGGCGGGGAGGGAGCGCCGGGAGGGCACCGCGGGCTCAGGCCGGGCCGGGCCGCCGTTACCCCGCGCGGTCCCGCCGGTGCGAGGCCGGAGCAGACCCGCCGAAGCCCCCCGGGCCCCCCGCCCCGGGCGCTCGGGGAGCACAAAGGCGGCGAGGGAAGGACCCCGGGACTTGTGGGGCTCGTGGCCCCCGGGGGCTGCTCGCCCCGGCATTGCCGGTGCGGGGCCGGTCCCCGGGAGAGGCGCCGCTGCCCGCGGCCCCGCCGGTGTCGGGGCAGAGCCGGCGCTGCCCGGCCGGGAGTTGGCACAGGACGGCCCGGCGGGGTCGGGGTTTTGGGGGGTCCCCGCGGCCGGGCGGGGCCGTGAGCCCCGCGGTGGGGTGGCTGCTGGTAGAGCGGGTGCGTCCGTCGAGTTCCCGGTGGTTTCCCGAGGTGATGCGGCGTGAGCCCTGTGTCCCTGTCGGGCAGGTGCCACCGAGCCTCTCCGGGGCTCAGCGGAGCAGGTTTCGTTTCCATCGCGATTTTCCCCACTTGCCGTGCGCTCCCCGTGGCCCTGGACACCTCTCCTTTCCTGCCGGCAGCCCCGGTGGCCGAGGGCTTGTTTCCTCTTCTCCTTTTGTGTAGCGGTGGCTCCTAATGGAGGCAGCTCCGTTGGCTCCCTCTTTTCCAGCTGCTTCTACGAGGCGCAGGAGCCAGCACATGTGACTGGGCAGAGATGGGAAGACGAGCAAGTGTTCCCTGGGCTCCGCTCGGAGCCAGCCCCGGTACAGGGACCCCCACCCCCGGCACGGGGAGCGGCAGGGACCCCTCTGCTCCTCGGGAGCAGCCTTGAAAACTTAAAAAATACGAGAGCGCTCGGGAGCTATTCTGTTCGCCTCTCCCCCTCCCCTCTCTCTTTCCACGAAATGCTTATCTGAGGGAGGTTGTGGCTGTGTTTTGTTTTAAGGGATCCAGCTGCCCCTCGTGCTCCATCTGAAGTCATCATTGTGAGGAGCGGGCGAACCTCAAAGCGAGAGGCTCTGCCGGGCTCTGGCTCGCCCGGTTAATTGATCTGCCCATCAGTTTGCCACAATTAGCGAGCGCTTGCTCCACGCCGAGGGGATCTCTGGTGTTCAGCGCGGGGAGGGGGGAAGCCGGGGGGCTGGTTTGAAGGCTTCCAGCCCTCATGGTTGCGGGAAGGAGTGCCACGAGCTGCGTGATAGACTGATGCTTTTGAAATCTTAATGTGATTTAAATACCAGCACGCCGCTGATCGCTTTAGCAGAGATATCCTGCTCACATATTCATCCCGAGCCATCCTTCACGTTTGGCATGTCCTGCCTACCTGAATCCTTCCCCAGCTTCAGCTGGAACTGTCTAAATATTTGCTGGTGATAGGAAACCGTGTGTCAGGCTAGTTTACCAGGACATTTTGGATTTAAACATTGATTTCTGTTTGTTTTCCTCGTGAATTCAGTGCAGCATTTCCAAGGGAGCTTTCCAGCTGCTCTTCTGGAGCAGAGCGGGGAAGTGTAGCATCGCCGATAGGTGTAAAACCAGCTGGGAAACGGCAAACCTGCGAGAGAAAATGATTCCCTCAACTTTGGGAGAGTGCATCCTTTCCAGATGCTGTTTGCTGGGTGTTGATGGTGACAGTTGCACAGGACAATGAAGTGCCACTTAGAAATGTGGGGGTTTGGGGTAAAACAGTCGCAGCCCTGGGTCTTGCAGCAGAAATGTTATTTTGGAGGTCGCTGAGGTTTCTTATCCAACTCAATAGTTTGGTTTAATGTCTGTGCTCTGTCCTCCTTGCCAGTCATGCCCATCACCTTTCTGTCTCTGCTCTGGCAGCCTTAGTGTTTGTTTGCCTTTTTAACCAATGTCACAGAACCACAGGACCGTTAGGGCTGGAAGGGATTCCTGGAGATCATCCCCACCTAGAGTGGGGGACACAGGAACGCGTCCAGGTGGGTTTGGGATGTCTCCAGGGAGGGAGACTCTATAACCTCCCTGGGAGCTGTTCCAGTGCTCTGCCACCCTCCATGGAAAACTCTTCCTCCTGTTGAGGTGGAACTTGTTGTGTCTGAGGTTTTTGCAGGTTGATTTTGGGTGCTGTGATGGTGTGTCACTCGGGGGCTCCATGGGACACGTGTGCTGGTCCAGCTTGGGGAGATCCGATCTAGGGAGCGCCTGGCCGGGATTTGGGGGAAATCCACCCTCCAGCAAATGCTTTCCTAATGCTACTGCAGCACTGAAAATAAGCCCTTAGCAGCAAAGCTGTCCAAAGTAAACAATTGAAAAATAATTAGGAATGGGAGGCAAAGGCACGTTTGCTGCTTGGCATCGCGTTCGGATCGCAGGGAAATGAGGGAATGACGATACCTGGCACTGCGAAAACAGGAGGGTGTGCCCAGATGTGCAAACATCACATCCACAAGGAGCTGTGTGGGGCTTTTTTTTTTAACCCATCTCCCAGTTGGTTGTCCCCATTTGGACATCAGAAGGAATTTCTTCACGAAAAGGGTTGTCAGGCAGTGGGAGGGGCTGCCCAGGGAGGTGGTGGAGTCCCCATTCCTGAAACGACTGGACGTGGCACTCAGTGCTCTGGGCTGGGTGATAAAAGGGGAGTGGGTCACGGATTGGACTTGGTCTTGGAACATCTTTTCTGACCTGAAGGATTCTGGGATCTCAATTAACCACATCCAAACACCCCATGGAAGCAGGGGCAGAACAAGCCCAGCTGGTTGTGCCCGACCAGCTGAACCAATTAAGTCACAACTCTTATGTTATTAATAATAAACAACCAGCGGTTCAGATAACTGGGAAATAAATAAAAAAAAAAATAAATAATAAAAAAAGGTAAACACCCCAAAGAAGCCCTAAACCTAAAATAGCTCCAGACATAAGCTGTGGGCTGGCAGGGGCCGGGGTGGCTGGTGTGTGACAGCAAGGGACACGTGGTGGTCCCGGGGGATGTCCCCCATCCAGAGGGCTCTGATTTGCTCTCCTGCTTCACCTCTCCGTGTATTTACATTCCTGCTTCCAGCAGCTCAGAGGGGAGCTGCAGGTTATATTCCCAGCTGCACATTTGGGCTGTCTTCAGCTATTTCTCCCAATGGAAAGGCTGGAAAACGTTGCAGCTTCTGGATGCAAACTGTGTTTGAAGAGAGGGGGTGTTTTGTGGAGGGTGCTCAGGAATTGTGCTCTGTGTTTCAGCACGAGGACTGGAGGCTTTGGGTCCTTCAGCAGTGCTCTCTGTCCAGCATGGCAGCTCCTCCTCCATTCACACCAGAGATGGGTATTGTAATGGCAAAAAATATTAAAATTCATGGCCAGATTGTTGCTCTGAGTGCATGAATTATCTCCAACAAGACCATCATGGTTTAACCCTCTTCTGCACTTGTACTGGCACCTGGTATTCTTTAAATATGGAAAACACACTTAAATGTAATACTAGTGGTTTTATTTCTTAAAAGACAGAAGGAAATGAGATTGTGTGGGACAATGCCACAGGCCTTTGTCCAGTTACTTCCCAGATTTGCTGTTTTAGCACAAAGCCTTATTATAAATAAAGTAGAGTCACAGTGATAGTGTGTGGGAATAAAAAACTCCTTCCATTAGAAGAACAGGACACTGGAAAACTTCATCTGGCCCTAAAGTAAAATGAGGGACTGGTGTTCTTAAAGAGAGGAACCCAAGGATGTCATTAGGAAAAATAACTATAAATCTGATTTAAAACCAGTGCATTTGGAGTTTAGTTGATCTGTTCCATGTTATTTTTTCTCTTGCCATGTGGGTGAAATCCTTGTAAAATCAGGGTATGGAGAGCTGGTGGGGTGTAAGAAGTGCAGTCAGCTGAGGGAACCAAACCTGAACCTCATTGTAAAAGCTCTGGATCTCTCAGTATTATCCTCTGGAAATTTTACAGTTGTAGTTTGAGTTAAATAACAGTGGAAGCCCCTCAGTGGGGACTGCAGGTCTGCTCTGCTTCTGGAGAAAGGCAGCTGAAAAGGAGGAAAAAACAGCCTGTTTTCCCTTTCCTCAGCCAGTTATCTGTGGACATCAAATATATTGTAGACATGCTTCATACGGGGTGGGGGGTTATTTAACCCCACATGGGTCAGAAATAACACCGGGGACGCTCCTGATTTTTGCCTGGTTTCTGAGTGGTGCTTTGGGCAGTGCTGAGCTCTTGGGGACGGGGAAGGACACGAGCATTTCCTCAAAATAAAAAACGTGGGAATGAGCCGCGTAACAGCCAGTGAGTCCGGTGGCACCAGGCAGTCCCCCTGGGAGTCCAGCTGAGTGTGCAGCTAAATAAACACCTATTCCCTGGGAGGGATGTGTGTCAGCTCCCCGGGAGCACCGTGTGCTCGGGGCCGGAGCGCTTCGCGTTTTTCCCACGTGGCACGGCCGGGAATGCTGCTTTTATCACCTTTTCATGAAAACTCTGCCTGAGATTATAGGTGGATATGTGGTTGGTCTTTTCGAGGGCTGCTTGGAATCGTTCGGTTTGTGTGCCATTTGAAACTCCCAGTGCCTTTGGGGCCGCCCAGGAATTTGGGGGGTGTTTGCTGTCACATGTGCGCAGGCACCGTGACAGGAGCCTGACGGATCAGCCGGGTGCCAGAGTGTTGGGACCCGTGTGCCTTGTGTGTCTCCTTGCCCTTCCCAGAGGAGGGTGGTGCAGCCCAGGTGGGATTTTCCCGCTGCTGTATTCCCTGGGCGCCGTCCTGCTGGGGGTGGAAGCGCTCTGGGAAGCGGCACGTGGCGCAGGTGGGATTTGTGTTAAACGTGGCGTGCTCAAGGATAAGATGCTGCCGCCGGGTGCTGCATTCCTCGTGTCCCAGTTCTCCCGAACAAAGGTGTGACTGAAGGCAGGGATGATTTTTTAGGTTCCCCCCCCTTTGTGAGGCACATCCCAGGAGCGCTCGCTGGCACCCATTGTTCTTCCAGCAGTTTGTCTCATGCTGGGCTTTGAAACTCTGCAGCTCATCAGCCTGGGGTTTATTTATTTATTTATTTATTTATTTATTTATTTATTTGTTTTTAAATGAAAGATCTTGGCTTTTAGCAGCTGCCTGTATCTCGATATTTCAAATTATTTATGATGCTCTTAGGGACAAAAAGCAGGCGTTTTCCTCGCATTGATTGGAATAAAACCCCTTGGCTGGCAGCTGATTTTTTTCAGCGTCTGGATTATCATCCTTGAAATAAAACCCCGGTGCTGGGGGAAGCATCGAGATCCCGGGCATTGCTTCCTCCCTGCACCGTGCCTGGCCTTCTATTGTTCCTGCCTGTGGCCTGTGGGAAGCTCGGGAAATGGGGAGCTTCGGCTGCCTTCCCGCAGCACGGCTTTATCCGCCGCTCGGCTTCATTGTGTCTCCCGGCGCCTGCGGAATACCTGGAACAGGCTCCCATTGGCAGCGGGGAAGGGAAACGGGGAGTCCCAGGGATGGGAGGAAAAGGTGGTTGAGTTGAGCTCCGGGGGCTGGAGGGAGCGTGGCCGAGTGGCCGCGGAGCAGGCGGATGCTGCCAGGGCTGGGAGCAGCTTTGCATTCCCAAGCCTTGGATCCTCGCCGGAGAAATTCATTAACCAGTGTAGCCCCCGGAAAGGACCAGGATCCACATCCCTGGAATAACTTTGGGATACTTGCTGTGTTAGGGCAGTGAGTGGGTTGAGTGCATTGTCACTGGTTTAGGATTGGGAATTCCTTTAAAAAAAAACCCAGGATTTGAGCAGGGGTTGGAGAGGAGGCATCTGTGGAGGGAGGATGGGGAGCACCTGGGAGCAGTGAGGAGCAAGCTGCAATATTCACATATTGATAAACGTGGAAGGTTTGGAAGGAGGAGGAAAGTGGGAAGGCACTGGCTCGTGGAGGGAACTAGTGGGGCAGGAGGAGGTTTATTTTTAATTAAGAGAAAACCCCCCAAAAACAGAGACAAGAGGCATGTTTGGGTTCGTTCCTTTGTTCAGCTCGGCCAAAATCAGTGGAGGGATTCAAGGCTGGAGGTGGCTCAGAGTAAGGAGGTGCAGAGCTCTCTCCAAGGTGAGCAGGAATTGCAAAGGAAAAGGATTTGGCAGCTCCAATCACTTGTAGACAGAGAAAAAGGAGGTTTTCCTTAAATGCTGGCTAAACGCCACGTGGCAGGGCAGGTACAGAAATCCTGACTTGGACAGGGAAATCCCAAACTGGGAATTCCTTAGATTTCAGCAGATTGCATGAGCAACAGAAGTGAACCAGGTGTTTTGGGGATTTATTGCTTAGAATTCCCCTGGTAACCCCAACTCTCTGGCCAGTCCTTAATTCCCGGGGCTGGTACCTGCAATAACCAAGCACCTGGTGAGGGGGAATGTGCAGTAACTGCTGGCTGCCCCCCTCGTCCCCTGTGAGAGCCCTGTCATCCCATCTTTCCCTTTCTTAGGTGCTGGATTTCATCAAAGATCTCTAGGAATGTAGCTATTTGGGATTTCTCATCCTCCCTGTATTTTGGTTGGAAAGAGGTGAATCCTTTCCAATGCTGTGAGACAGACGGTGGGGTTGGGGAAGTGCTGTTTAGCCAACCTTCAAAAAAAAAAAAAAAAAGCCATTTCCATTTCTTCCCATACAGTGGGAGAGGAACCAGGGAATAATTCCCACTTGGGAATAAATGACCAGCTTTGCTGGAGGTGCAGTCCTTGCACCTCTGGGGCTATAAAGGTGTGGTACAAACCCTGCCCCTCTCGGGGCCCGTGGGGCAGCACCAGTGCTCAGGGATGACTTCAGCCCAGGGATGAAGTTAGGGAAGCGAGTGGCTTGATTCCAGTGCGGATGGAGCATCGCTGCCTGTGCTCAGCCCACGTGTGATCTGCAGCAGTTCTGCTGCCTGCAACCACTAATGAGCTTAAGAACTTCCCTGTTTTCTCAGTGCTTAACAAAAATTAAATCCTTCCCTCCCGACACAACTCGTCGCGTGCTCGGCCGGTGCTTTCAGGCAGAACAATGGCTGGGCACTGACCTTCCTGAGGTGCCTCCTCGGAGCTCCTGCTGAATAATTAGGGGATCCTTAACCTTCCCACGAGCTTTAGGGGGTGGGTTTTGCGTGGATAACGTGAGGTATCCCGAGACTCGGCCTCGAATTTCAGACTGTTCCAAACTCCATCTGTCCACTAAGTGAATGTCAATCCAATTTAAGCTTGCACACGTTTCCAAGGAAACCGTGGGAGGCGGTGGGAAGAAGTGGATCGTGGAGGGGCAAGGGGGGAAAGCACAGCAGCAGCACTTTGACTTTTCACTGCTTAAATATGATTAAACCCCAGTTTGCTGTAATAACCCTATGCAGAGCAGTGCTTGGAGGCCTCGAGGGTCAGATGGTTCCTCTTGGAGCAGTCGCTGTTGTGCGTAAATGAAAAACATTAAAATAAAAAAAAGGGAAAGTGGTTTCAGGTGCTGCCCCCAAGGTCTCAGTCCAGCTCATAGAGCTTTGCACTTTCCCACATAGATCACAGAATCCCAGAATCACTGAGGTTGGACAGGCCCTCCCAGACCATCAAGCCCACCCTGTGTCCCATCCCCACTTTGTCCCCCAGCCCAGAGTGCCACGTCCGTTCATTACTTGGACACCTCCAGGGGTGGGGACTCTACCACCTCCCTGGGCAGCCCCTCCCAATGCTTAAAATCATGGGTTTGGACAGTGAGGTCCTAATTTTCTCCGTGTCAGGGTGAAAAACTCGTGGAGCTGTATGAAAACTTGGGCGGTCCATCAGCTGAGCGAAGCAAGCTGTGAATGGACCCAAAGGAGTCTTTATGTGCATATAAAGAAGTGTTTGGGTAAATTTAAGATTAGACTTAGTGCTTGGTTTCTGTTTAGAAGAAACGAGGATTTCCCCCCCCTATTTACAGGAATTCACCTTTAATTGAGGGTTTAAATCCTGCAGAAGGTAGGACTGTAAGTCTGCCTGGCTTTCCAGAGAGAAGTGTATTTCTACCTGTTAATACAGCTGTTAAATAAAATGTTTGTCTTGGTTATTGAAATGAGGAGTGAGGATCTCGCTTTGGAGCTCTGAAATGGGATATTATCTGTCATTTTAGTTTAAAGAATGCTGCTGGCTTCCAGTGTTTTACTGTGACAAATAGCTGGAGCTGGAATTCTGGTATCTGGGGATATCCCACGTGGATACATCATCTCCTTGTGCATTGTAACTGCAGTGTGAGGCACAAACTCCCCAGCTCAGAGTTTTTTTGCAGCTGTTGTCCAGCATCAGATCCTCTTTGATTCAAATCCCCCAAGGTTTGGACCGGCAGCAGGAACGCTGGCTGTGGGGAGGTGTGTGCTGGGCACTGGGAATCGTCCTTGGGCCGAGGCTGTGGGACAGCAGGGGCGTTCTGGCTGTTGGGGGGGCTCTGCAGCACATTCCTCCTTATCAGCTGTTTACCCTTCCACGCTGGGCACAGCCTGGGAAAGCAGAGCTGGCTGCAGCTTGCTTGGATCTTCCAGCAGCTCCTGGAAACTTCCTGCCAGTTCCTCCTCCGTTCTCCCGGTAGCTGCGAGCAGCTCCCACTGCCACTTTGGCTCTGCTTCAGCTGGCAGCTCGTGCAGCTCAGGAATCCCTCTGGGATCGTCTCTCTGGTCACATTTGCTGTGGTTTGGCTTCACATGTTTTCTCCTTGTACCCCTCTCCTTGGAGCCTGGAGCTCCAAACCATTTGCATCTTTTCCTGCGCGGGTGACTGGGATGTGTGAGGGTGTTTTTCCCTTCCCCATCCCTCTGCTGCACGTGTCGAACATCTCAGTGTGCAGTTAATGTTCTCAAACCCTGTAGCTGGTAATCCAGGGGGTGATTCTGATTGTTTTTTGTTTCTCCACTTGGCAGTGCTAAGAGTTCCTCAGAAGTTTTGCTCTTTTCGTTTCCTGTTAGGAATATTCTCCTTGAAGTTGGAGGAAGCACGTGGTGGTGGTGGGAGGGGTGTTGTTGAAGTATCAGAGCATCATTTGTGCAGAATAGCTTCTGTAGCACTTGCAGGAATCTTCTCCCCAGTACTCACCACACCTGGATGTTTTGAAGCCACAGCCTGACTTCAAGGGACCTTCCTGAAAAATCAATTTGGAGGCACCTTTGGCATTTCCATAAAACTCTTTAAAAGCTTTATGGTCCCCAGAAGGAAGCTGTCATTAGGCTCCTTTGCCAGGGATGTGATGGTTTATCCTCTGGAGTTCCCACTGGCTCCATGGTGACCTGACTGATGTGAGAATGGAAGTGTTTTCAAGTGTGTCCCCTCCTCCCCCCCCCCCCCGAATTCCACCTGGAGCTCTGGGGACCGGGTGTGCGACTCAGTCATTGTTCTCAACCATTCCTGACTTTCTGAGTCCGTTTTTCCTCCCAGCTGTACGAGCTGGAACAAAAGGCAGGTAGTATTTTGGTGTGCTGGAGCTGATACCAGCCCAGCTGATTGAAGGTGTCCCCTGCCAGCCCTGGCCGCGCGAGCCGAGCCGGGTGTGTTTAATCGCTGCCTTTCCGAGCAGCCCAGGGCCGTCACGCATGTGTGGGTCCATTAGTGCACCTTAATGAGTGGATATAAACCAAATCACTGCCAGCCTGGGCTGCAAACCCTGTCCAGTCTATTTAAAGGTGATATTTGTTGCCACAACTGATCAAACCCGGGGCACGGGCAAATGTGTGTGTTTAAATGCACCTCTAATGATGTGGGTAAGGGATGAAAGAGCTGGGGCAGCTCCTAATGGGAGTTAAATGGGCTCTCCTGGAAGCGCTGTTCCGATGAGCGGGATTCTCCTGGTTGGAGAGAGTAGAGTGGCTGAATTGCCTGTGTTTGGCTTGTGGTTCCTGGTGCTTTAACATGTCACAACATCCAGCTCCTGCTTGAGAGTTTTCTCCCCGGGTTTCTGATGGCAGCACCGTGCCAGCTGCTGGTCCCGAGAAATGCTCCTCTGGCTCTGCTTAGGACCTTTGTCAATGCCAAATCCCTCCACTTCCTAGGCTTAAATTGTCCTATTTGATCCAAATTTCAGTGATTCTCTGCTAACACCACCTTGGGAATGAAGGGACTTGTCCTTTGAGACATCAGTACCATCCCTTGGACTGACCTCACGCATGAAGCCAGTTGAGTTGTGAAATTTCCAGTGGAACTTCTTCGCTTACCTTGCGAGTTACTCATCTGTAAACACTGTCTGTGGCATTAATGAGAGGGAGGAAAGGTTTAAAGCAAGTTTAGTTAGGCTTGGCAGTTCTGCCTCGGTCATAACCGTGTCACCAGAAGACTGGTGAATATACAGTGTAAGTGTGGTGGTGATTGATGCTGCATTTTGTGAAGGGAAAAAAAAAAAGAATTGTTTATTTTAAAAGCCACATCTGGACTTTTATTTCAGATGTTCCCAAGGCATTCTGTGATTCATAGAATGCCAGAATGATTTGGGCTGGAAAGGACTTAAAAATCATCCCATTCCCACCCCCGTGCCATGGGCAGGGACACCTTCCACTAGCCCAGGTTGCTCCAAGCCTTGTCCAACCTGGCCTTGGACACTTCCAAGGATGGGGCAGCCACAGCTTCTCTGGGCAAAACCTGTGCCAGGGCCTCACTACCCTCACAGGGAGGAATTTGATTTTTTAATTCTAAGTTCAAATCCAGCAAAACTGGCTTCAGATTTAATCTCTGCTCGGGGTTCGGTGTGGTGCTGTGGTTAATAGGACGTCGGGGAAGGAGAGGGTTTGGTTCCAGGGATTCCAGGGGGAAATAAGAGAGTTGTGTAAAATCTTTCCTTGACTTGAGATCTGGGTTGGGACTGAAGCTCTCAAATGGACAAGTGCTCAGCATAAGTCGTCCCGTGTCACCTTTGTCCTCAGCCGGGGCCGCGTGGGCTTTTAATTCTGGTCTTTCAAGTGATGGTCAGAAAGTGAGAATAAAGAAGTAGAAAGTCTGTTTTTTCTTTTGAGATGTCTGTTAAACTTTGAATAGAAAGAGGAATCAAAACCTTTGATGGAGGAAACGTGAAATCCCAGAGAGCTGTTCTGCTGCATGGGCATCTTGTAACCCATCTGAGGGTGAAGTGACGTGCCACTGCTTTTAAAACCACATAGAAACAAAAGGTATTTCCAGATGAAAGCTGATACTGCCTGAAGAACTTATTTTAAAGCTGAAAATAATCCAGATCGCAGTTCTAGTCTGAAGAGGTGGTTCTGGTCAGTGTATTTCAGCTGGGGATGAGTCAGAACACAAGAATCCTCGAAAATACGACATGAACTTGTTCTTTTAAAAGAGCCTTGTTTTGCCTGCTTGGGTTTAAGGCTCCTTTAAATTTAATTCGAGGTCATAAACATGCATGTGAGTTAAATTTTAAAATGCAGGCTGTCCTCTGCACTCCTCTCAGAGATGATAACTCCCGGAGTCCATACCTGGAACTGCAGTGCCAGGGATTGGGACACTAAGGTGGGGCACAGGCAGTTTTGAGGGATACTCTGAGGTGGGGAAAATAAGATGAAGATTATTTAAAGGAAAAATAAAAAAAGTCGCTGAAGTGGCATTTTTGGGTCAGAATTCAGGATGATTAGTGGAATGTTATATTGAAGGGATGCCTTGCCCTTCCCTGAATTTCCTGCATGCTTTTTTTCCCTCCCCTAAAGCCACCTTTGAGCTTGTTGAGTAGGAACATGTTGCCTTTGGATCCCGAGGCAGATCCTACTGGAAAAGGGAGGGAGCGGAGAGCTTTGTGAGGGGAGATGTACTGGAGAGAGGAGAAGGGAAATCCGGATCCAGGGAGACAGGACGGCAGCGACAGCTCCGTGACATGGAGAGGAGCTGGCAGGGATGCACCTGCCCTTGGAATTCCCACCGGCAGCACAGTTTGCAGCCACACGTGTAGTACACGGAATCACGGCACAGCCTGAATTATTTAGGCTGAGCAGCTTGGAGGAGGCTCCTAAAGCAGCCGTGGAAGAGTGTGAGTATAATACGTAGAAGAGCTTTAATATTTACTAGAGAAAGACCTCACACCTTGTTCTTCAAAATAAAGCCTTGGGAATAATCTGTTATTCCATCTTCTGTCTGCGGAGCAGGAAGGGTGCCAGAGCTATCTGAGCAAAGTGACATGTGATTGATATTTTACCAGACTCAGCCTTCTGCCGCCGAGGAATCCAGTTTGCATTTTGCATGTATGAAGAATCAGATGAGCAGGGCTTGTGTGGTGTTTTTTGGGGTTTTTTTGTGTTTTGTTTTTTTTTTAAACCTTGATTAACTTGATTGGCAGAGCTGGTGCTCCTTCTATAAACACGACTGCGAAACCTGTCCCGGAGTATTTTTGACTTGGTTTTTCAAATTACTTGTAGGGATCTTTTGGGGTGTTGTTTGTGTTGCTGTCACATGGCAGCTTTATGCAGAACCTATTTAAACTTGTAACAGGCAATTCTGTGTGAACGGGTGATGCTTAATATATCTGGTATTTTATACAATCACAGAAGGCTGGAATGGTTTGAGTTGCAAGGGACCTTAAAGACCATCTCATTCCAACCCCCTGCCACGGGCAGGGACACCTTCCACCAGCCCAGGTTGCTCCAAGCCCCGTCCAACCTGGCCTTGGGCACTTCCAGGGATGGGGCAGCCACAGCTTCTCTGGGCAACCTGTGCCAGGGCCTGCCCACCCTCACAGGGAAGGATTTCTTCCCAGTATCCCATCTAAGCCTGCTCTGGTCCAATGGTCAGGGCTGTGGTGATGAGTGAGAGAAACCAGCCCTTTCTGCAGCCTAATGAGCTCTGTGTAAACAATTTTCTCCGGAGCGTGTGGATGGTGGAGCTTTCGATGGGTCTCCAGAGAAAAATCAGGCTGGACCCAGGGAAGACAAATTGCAGGCTCCAACAGTGACAGATTTTCTGAACATTTGAGATGGAAGTGGTGTTTCCACTCTTGGGATGTGCACGGTGTTCGGGTAACTCAGCCGGGGATTCCTGATGCTGCTGAGGTTTATCCGGATTTCCCAGAGCTCCTGGGAGGCTTCCTCCGTGCAACACGTTCCTCAGAGCTCTGGGAATTAGTCTCCTGTGAAAGCAGCAAGGAGAAAGAAACCAATCCTCCAGACGCTCGCAGTTGTAGGGCTGTTGTCACAGCGTAGGCTGTTCCAATGGAAGTGGATCAATGGGATTCAAGCAGACGGGGCCGGGAGCCGTCGGAGCGGTGCCGTGCACGGAGAGGAGGTTGGCGTTGTCGTAACTCTTTGTGTATCACTGAAGTGCCAAATGGATTAGGAGCTTTAAAAGCTTTAATTTCTGTGCTTTTGGCACCGTCTCCTCGGAACGTGTGTCTCCGTGGTGGAGCTCTGGAGAGGAAATGGGGCTTGAAGGGGTAGTCCCAGACTAGTTCCTTTAATTTCCCTTGCAATCAAGTGCTGGAGAGGGAGAGACAGATGCTGCAGCTGCATGATTACAGAACGTGCAGCTGTTATCACACTTGCTCCTTTTCCTGCTAATGAGGCATCAACTCTCTCCTGAGTTTGCTGTTTGGGTCGTGGTTTTATTCTAGCAGAAAATTGGAAGTGTTTTTGATTTTTCTTTATCCTGATCTGCTTTGGGTTTGACAGCTGTCAGGGGTAGTTTTTCAGAACTGTTCTGAGGTTTAGTCCAGTTCAAGGAAGGAGTTGCCAGGGGACAGTTGCCCAGAGAAGCTGTGGCTGCCCCTGGATCCCTGGAAGTGTCCAAGGCCAGGCTGGACTGGGTTTGGAACAACCTGGGCTAGTGGAAGGTGTCCCTGCCCATGGCAGGGGGGTGGGAATGGGATGAGCTTTAAGGTCCCTTCCACCCCAAACCATGCTGGCATTGTATGATAAGGAGGCAGCAATTCCAACTAGCTTGAAAATTCCTGGTGGGCTCTGGATGCAGCTGCTTGGAACTTTAATTTCCCGCAGAGTTACACCTCAGTGTCTTCTCCCCGTTAATCCAGCTCCTCAGCCATGAGCAGTAAAGGAGGGGTTCTGGCGTCAGCACCTTCACTTTCAGTTCTCCACATTATCTTGTGCTTTCTTGGAAGAGTTGTGGGCACAGGCAGCTTTTCTTTGCTTTGTGCAGCAGTACAAAGGTGGAGAGAGGATGAAGAGCTCTGCCACTCTCCCTTCCCAGCTGGCAGGAGCACAATGCTCGCTGGAGGGAGGCTCGGCAGGGCTCTGATTTGAGGGACGATGCACTTGTCTGTCAGATGGCTGAGCTTTGAGCAGCGTTCAAAAGCTCCGTGTCTGTGTTGTGCCGGGGGAAGAGAAGGGATTGCTGCATCACAGGTGAGCTGGCAGCAGGAGGATCCCCCTCCCAAAGCAGTCCACGCACTGCAGGTAACTGGGGAGGTGTGGAAAGGCTGCTGGGAAGTCCAGCATGCTAAGGATGGGTTTTGTTCCAGAGGTGCTGGTAATGAATAGTAGAATCCTGGAATGGTTTGGGTGGAAAGGGACCTTAAAGCTCATCCAGTCCTACCCCCTGCCATGGGCAGGGACACCTTCCACTAGCCCAGGTTGCTCCAAGCCTTGTCCAGCCTGACTTTGGACACTTCTAGGGATCCAGGGGCAGCCACAGCTTCTCTGGGCAACCTGTGCCAGGGCCTCACTACCCTCACAGCCAGGAATTCCTTCCCAATATCCCATCTAACCCTGCACTTGGCAGTGGGAAGCCATTCCCCCTTGTCCTGGCACTCCAGGCCCTTGTCCAAAACCCCTGTCCACCTTTTCTGTCAGCCCCTTCAGGCGCTGTAAGGCCACAATTAGGTCACCCTGGAGCTTCTCTTCCCCAGGCTAAACAATCCCAATTCTCTTAAACCCCTTCCCTCAGTCTCCCCCAGGCTTTTCCTATCTTTAGAGCAGCCGTGGTGTGAACAAAGTCACATCTAGAGTGCCCGTTTTTTAATGAATATTCCGATTTATTTGGGCACTAAACCCTCAGGATGTTGTGGTGCCAGGGCAGGTCAGGCTCCTGCCTGCGGAAGCCTGAGGAGAACGAGGTGGCTGCTGCTGGGTTAGGAAAAACCATGGCTATTTATTTTGGGGTTTTCACCTTTGCCACAGGCTCAGGCTCTCATTAAGGATAACAGAAATTAGGATAAGAGTTGCAAGGAAACCACTGGTCCATATAGCCCAGGAAGTGCTGTCCTCCCCAGGGCATGGATCTGCAGGATGCCTGGTGTGCCCCTGCCAAACCTTGCTCTGCCCCAGCCAGTTTTTAAATTACAGTCCTCTTCCAAACTCCAGAGGTGGTGTGTGCTCAGCTTGGCCTATCGGGCAAAAAGAATTCCAGTTTTGGAGGAAAATCTGTCTGATTTGATCCTCCTAATTCCCGAATTTCCAATAAGAAAAGCATGCTGGTGCATCAGTGTTTGCTCCCCACCGAGCTCTCCTGTCGGGGCACCAGCCTTGGGAAATATCCTGTGGTTAACAGGGTGGAAGGATTAAGTCACCCCAAAACCCTCCAGGAAGGGCCTGACATCCAGGAGAGCACTGTGCAAACCCCAGTGGGTTTCAATCCCTGAATTTCCCTTAGTTAACACGTATATAAGCAAGTCAATTAAAACACATCAGGCTTATTTCAAATAGATAATCTAATTATCAGCTTGATTAAACCATATCAAATGAACAGTTCTTGTAATTCGGGAGCTTTGTTCTAATCACAGCCAAAGCAGTAGGAGCTTTAATTAAAAGCCTCAAAAGTGGCAGACCAGTGTCAATTGAGGGGAGTTCCAGCCCAAATCCTGATTCAGGGACGAGCAAACCCCTCCTAGGCGGATGCTGCCACAAAGATCAGCTCTTTGGTGCCAATAAATGGAATTTGACTGTTTTGTAAATACCATTGAAGGCTAGTAATTGTCCTTTTCTGCTGTTTCTGATGCTCAGACTTAATTAAATCTATTCCACTATCACTCATTTAGACTGACATTTTTAATGTTTATGGCTTGGTATCACCCACTCATATCCTGTCTTAGCGCTGGACCTGCAGCTTCTTATGGGAATGTGTGCAGAATTCTTGGATTCCTTCATTAAGAATCAGGTTTGCTTTGCTGGATAACTTGGGAAGCTGGGGCTTCTTTTTCCTCCCACCAATGTATCTTTGGGGCCTCCCTGCCCAACGTGATTTGGTGTTAACTGTCCCCAGCTTCTCTAAAACACGACGACAGGAGCAGCGTGCAGCCAGGTCCCAACCTGCACAGGGATTTGCATGGATTTGATTTATTAATGTTGGCAGGTCTCTGTTTAATAGCCCAAGTTTTCTTTTCCCCCCGAGTGGGTGGACTTTTTGTTTTTCTTTTGCCTGCTTGTCTCACAGAACAGCACTGGAAGAGCCTGCCTGTACCAACACACAGGAAATCACAGACTGGGCTTTATTTCTGCTCCGTGCCCTGTATCAGCCTTCAGATTTCGGAGACTTGATGGGAATTTGTAAAGCGTTGGGAACAGCACCAGTGTGAGAGGGAGCTGGCTGAACAGCTCCCTGCTCTTCCCAGCTGCTGTGGCATTTGCCATCACCACCTTGCTTTTAATTGCTATCATGTTCCACGACCTGATATTAAACCACATCTAATTGCATCCTGTCTCTTAATTGGCTTAACTGGCCATCACCCAAACGGGCTGTGTTGTCTAGAGACGAGCTTCCCCAAATGTCCCCTGATTGGCAGTGGGTGCTGTGTGCGGAGCCGGGTCCCTCTCGGCGACATTAATGGCTGTTTTCTCCTGTCCGTTCCCAGGATTGGACATTGATCCTATGACGCATGCCCGGAAGAAACAGCTTTTCCTTCTGAAACACCCAGCTGGTTGTGCTGGCCAGGCCTCGGGCAGCAGGAGGATGGACAGGGCCGGCACGGAGCGCGGGGAGCAGCGGGACGGAGACGCCTCCGAGGCTCCCAGCGGTCCCGGGGGCTTCGTGGGGACTCACAAAGGCAAGAGCCTGCGCGAGGTGCGCAAGACGTACCCGCTGCGCCGGCGCCTGCTCCCCTCGGTCAGCAAAAAGACCTGCAAGGTGCTGCTCACCCGGCTGGAGGATGTGGCCGGGTCTCTGTCCAAGCAGAGCCAGAGCTGTAAAAAAAAGCACCTTCCCAGCTGGATGGAGGGTTTGTTCTCTGAACAAGGGCAGCCCGTGGGAGCGGGGAAGAGCGATCCGCCCGGGAAGAAGGGCTCAGCGACTTCCCTGGGGCCGGAGCAGGAGCTCGATGCTGCTCCCTCGGAGCCCAGGAAGCGCCGCCTGGCCTCGCTGAACGCGGAGGCCGTGAACAACCTGCTCTTCGAACGGGACGATGGCTTGTTATCCGGCAGGCGCTTCCGCAGGGACTCTGGGAAGCCCTCCGGGGACTGTGCCCTGAAGGGCTCGCAGTGCAAAGCTGGGGACAACTGGCCTGCGCCGGAGAAACCAGCTGTGAAAGCTGGGAAAGGAAAGAACCGGCCTGAGCCCAGTCAGAAATGCAACAGCTGCGAGCATTCGCTGGACGAGGTCTTTGACGACGGGACAAAGACGGAGGACGGAGCCGTCTCCTACCATCCCACCCCAAAGAGACTGGCCAGCCTCAACGCCGTGGCCTTCCTCAAGCTGACCCACGAGAAAGACCAGCCCCTGAAGCCGCGGAGTAAACCGGACGGAGAGGGCAAGTCCGAGAACCACTGTTCGAAATCCACGCTCAAATGGGCCAAAGCCGGGAGGAAGAACTGTGTCAAATCCAAGAAGGAAGCGGCCAGCTTAAAAATGGACGGGCAGCACGGCTGGCAGGGCCAGGCCCTGGGCACCTTTGGGAAAGGGGAGCAGCGGGACTCCTCCAGGGTCTACGGGGCGACAGAGCCCGTCCCCTACGAGTCGCTGTCCGGCTCCTACGCAAGCACCGAGGGCTTCTACCACAGACTGCCTTTGCTTATGGGAGGACAAGCTTCCATGAAGCCGGAGTACGGAAGACCCGGAGAGAAATCCCCGACCCCCAAACAGGAATTCCATCAGCCTTCCTTTCCCGTGCAGCAGTTCCCTCCCTTGCCCGTGCCCGGGAATCACGCGGATTGTGGATGCCTCTACGAATCCTCGGATCTGACCCCGTTGAACGGGTTTTACGTTTATTACGGCCAAAGCGGATACAGTGGCTACTCCCCCTGCTCCGTTTACCCCAAGGACGAGCTGTCGCAGGCTGCCACCTGCGAGGGGCTCCTGGTGTCTCCTGGGGCGCTGCCGTCGGGCGCGCACCTGCAGCCGCTGCACTGGTGCAGCTCCCCGTACTGCTGCGGGCAGGGAGCGGCGCTCGGCACCTACAGCCTCTGCGGGGTGGTGCACGTGCCCGAGGGCCGCGTCGGCAGCGTGCACGCGGGACGGAGCAGCTTCCCCTACAAAATGCCTTTTGCAGCAGGTAAGGTGTGCCAAGGGCAGGCAAGTCCTGGGCCGGCGTTTTCCCCCCCCACCCCCGGGCGCAGAGGAGAGGAGGGCTGGCGGTTCTCTCTGCGCGCGGTGCCTCAGTCTCCGAACCCGCCTCCCACCTCCCTTTCCCTCGTGTTTAGCCCCGGAGGGTTTTTCCCACTGAAAGGTCTTGTTGGTGTGGAAAGCTGGAGGATGTGGGAAAGGGTTCAGGCAGCGAGGTGGGTGACTCACGGCTTGTCGTGCCGGAGCTGCCGCTGAGCTTTGATCTGTGTGAAACCAGCAGGGTTTAGTTCCTGCCCGCTCCGGGAGGCGCAGCCATCCCGCTGTGCTGCTCCGGAGCCCAGGGTCGGGGCACACCAGCCAGAGTTACTCCTCCCGTCCCAAAATCTCGCTCTGAGGGGGCTGGACATCCTCACAGAGCATGAGAAGCAGGAGTTGTTAAACTCTTACGGTGCCGGCTGCGGGGGATGCTGCAGGCTCTTTGGATTCCGTGGATCAGAGCTGGCAGGGCTGCGTAGGAAGTTTCACTCAGGTGATCTAAGTGCCAGGCACGCTGTTAGTTTGGGAATTCTCGGTCCCATCTTTGCTCCCAGTGTGTGACAGTGAAGCCATGAAATGTGGAGGGGTGAGGGTGCCCAGTGACTTGTTATCTGCCCGTCTCTCCTGTGTCCCCCGCCTGCTTTTCAAACTTCCTGCTTTACCTCAGAGCTTTGCCTCTGCTGCTGCTGCTGCTGAAAAATAGCTTTTTAAATATTTAAAAGTGTTGTGCTGTGTGGGGGTTATCAGACACCAGCACTTTGTCTAAAGCCATCAGGCTGGACAGTGCTGTGAGCAGTCAGTCTGTAGAGGAGGCTGCCTCTCCGGCTGCTGGGAGTGCCAGCGCCGGATCTTCCCGCTAAAACCTCGTGTCCCAGCCAAGAGCTGGCACGACTTACCCACTGAAAACAGATTTTCAGGTAGGTGGACGGGGTTTTGGTTCGAGCAAGGCTTTTTTGTCATCCTCCGTTGTAGGAAGCTGATGGAACTGTGGAGCCTTTGGTTGAAGTGTCATTTCCGTGCTCCTGAAATATCCGTGGTGCCGCTCCCTAGGGCAGCAGCCAGCCAGGCTTCACCGCTGGCTTCAGAGCTCTTGGAAGTGGAATGCTCACAAGACAAGCAGCTCAGCAGAGTGTTCTGGCCTGACAGTTTCCGTGTAGTGCCCCGAGGTCATACCAGTCTACTTTGTTCCTCACGTGTCGCGTGCTGGTGCCTCTGATTTTGTGCAGCCAGAAGGGTGCAGACGGAGTGTTTCCCAGAACTCAGCCCTCCCCATGGACTGGTGGTTCCCCGCAGTGCTGGCAGGGGCAGCAGCAGTGGGTACTTACTAGTGTGTCACCCCACTGCTGTGATTTCCTTCCTGTGAGCAACATGGATTTAAAATCCTACAACACCGGAATTGTTTGGGTTTGTGAACTGGAGCCTATAAGGAGGTCTCTGAAAATATTAACAGGGACTTATGCCTAGGGATTGATTTTTGTATGATTGTACACCTCTGAAATATTTTCCTTTCCTAGAGTGGGGTATTTTAGTGAACTGAAGGAGCACTTTGGCTGCAAGAGCACACTCCCATCAGAGAGCAGTGGGATGAGGGATCCAGCTTGACGTGCCGTGTGTTACCTCTGTCTGATTTGGTGTGTTCCAGGTGTTCATGTGGGAATATCAGTGTCTGTGTGGTCCAAACTGAGGGATCAGGCTGTGATCTAGAGCAGGGTGGAGGGGGCGAGGCGAGACAGGCTGTGAGAGCTGCTTTAGACCTGGTGCCATCAGGGAGGCTGGAAGGGGTCCAACGAGAGCAGCTCTGCACCACTGACTGCCCTGACCTTCAGTACATATTCTTGTGAAGCTTCATCCTGCTTTGGCTCAAGCTTAAAAACTGCTTTTTTAAGCAGAATACCTGAGAGGTGATTCCCTGCTCCGTGGTCCTGTGGGCCTGCCAGTGCCCACATCCCGATGTCCATGCTCTCCAGGGAGTTCTTATGGCATTTGCTGCTCAGGGTTGGTGACAGTGACAATGGTCCGTGGCATCCCTCACACAGCTCCCCTGCAGCCCCTCAGGGAGGGTCGGGGAGAGTCAGGAGGAAACAACTTCCTGTCTCTCCAAGGGCTCTCAGCAGTTTTTCGGCTTGACTCGGGATGGCTTTTCCCCTTCACATTTGCAAGCAGCTCTGCAGGGACACGCTCCGGTCTGAGGCAAATCCTGGAGCCTGCCTGGAGCTGCCCTTTGGTCACCCTGAGAAGCACACTCAGGGGTTAGGGAACAGGGGTGCGTCACACCTGGGTCCAGGAGATTTTTTCCTGCTGACAAGAGGTAATTCCAATCTGACTGGCTCTTCCATCGTCCTGGGTTGAGGCTTGTTTATGAGTCCTGAGCGGAGCGAGGCGCTCTGGGATGCTCCGAGAGGCAGCGTCAGCCGAATTCCAACCTGTTGTGGTTCCTGTGTGTGCTGCAGGGACGCAGTTTTGCTGAGGGTGCAGCATCTTGCAGTTGTGTTCCACCTTGTTTTGCCTTTCTGGGCTTAATTTGGAGAACCGTCTCAATTTTCCCTGATTAGTAGGATTTGGCCTTTTGGAAGGAGCTGGCTGCTGCTGCTACTGCGACTTAATCCTTCCCATCGTTCCCATAAGCCTTTTATTTCTTTTATACATATTGACAGGCTGGAGCTGCTTTGGACACTGGCCAGCCTTGTGTGTATTCCTGGCTGGCGTTCCTTGGGATTCAGCTGGGTTTGTTGTGGTGCAGTGTCATCGGCAGACACTGGAGCACGCAGGCTCGGGAATGGCTTTGCTGTTAGGATCCAGTGACAGTGCAAAATGGAATTACAGCGTGGAGAGTCTTTACTGCTGTAATGCAATACGGGGAATTTCGGGGCAACGCGGCTGTGGTTTGGGACAGTCTTGCTTGTGTAGTTGCTTTATGTTTCAGATGAGATCCGTGTCTCTTTTCTTCCCTCCCATCAGAAGGCTGCAAGTCTCTGGACCAGCTGAACCTCACAATCCCGGTGGCAGGACACCCCGCCTCTCCTGCCCACCCGCTCTCAGGATGTCCCGTTCCCAGCGTGCCACCAGCTGCAGAGCCCGTCCCTCACCTGCAGACCCCCAACTCTGACCCTCAGACCATGGCCCGAGAATGTCCCCAGAGCTCCAAGCCCCCCAGCGGCTCCAAGTCCGGGCTGCGGAACACGCCGGGCTGCCTGCACGCCTCCAACAGCAAAGCGGCCGGAGCGCATTCCCACCCCAAGCAGCAGCGGATCAGCCGCCGCAGGGCCACCAACGGCTGGATCCCCGTGGGCACCGCCTGTGAGAAGGCCGTCTACGTCGTGGTAGGTGTGGAGTGCTGGGCCTGGGGGGGTTCTTGTGCACCCTCAGGGATCGAGGGCGCAAAGGCTGGAGGGGTCTGGGTCTGGCTTCGGGCTGGAGGTGGTCGCTGGGTGCCAGCCGGATCCTCACGGAGGAATTCCGAGCGGGAGCAGAGCTGCTGCTGGCTTTGTTCTCTTGAGTGCTGCGCTGCACAGCGTGGCAGGGGTTTGGAAAGGGAGGAGAACCTGCTGCTCCTGTGCTGGGCTCAGCTTGGAACGCCGAGCTGCCGGATCCTCCCGGCTCTGGCATGTGCAAGGGTGGCACTTGTGGCACGTGGGAGTCCCTCCTACAGGGATCATCCTCCTTCCTCCTGGGTAGGGCAAACCTGTCTGAGAAGGTGAGGGATGTTTTACCCTCATTATGAGGGGCAGGCATCGAGGCAGGTGGTTCTCACTGTTTGGTCTGTAGCCCACACAGAGCACAGAGGACTGGGGCAGTATCCTGGCTCCCAGACAGAATTTTTCCAGCACCCCAAAATCCCCTTTCTTTTAACATACTTGGTAGCACAGCAGGTCACTCCTCTGGGGATTTCTTATCTGTACTTTCCCGTTTGTTGTGTTGAGGGGCAGAGGCTGGCTCCTGTAAGATGGGAGATTTCCTGCCAGGGAATTCAATTAACTCCAGTGAAGTCCACTTCAATTGAGGGAGAAGGCAATATCCTTCATCTTATTAAAACAGAAGAGCTTGAAAATGCAGCCCCACGTGGTGTCTGGGAAGGTGGGACGAGGCGTGGACGTGCAGTAAATGCCAGCAGGAGGGAGAGCAAGGGAGAGCTGTGGATCAGGCAGGCTTTGGAGCTGCAGCTCTTGGGGCTGAACGCAGGTGAAGCTGTGAAGGGTAGGGACTGGCTTTGTGCCTCCAGCCCTCGGGCTGTGACACCCCAAGCATGGCCTTAATCTCCTGAAAATGCTGCCAGTCCTGCCTGGGAGACGTGGCAGGAGGTTGAACCATCCTGCTCAGGTGCTCTTAAATGAAATTCAGAGCAAAAACAAACTGAAAGCCTCCAGTTCACGGTCCCAAAAGTGGTTGTTTTGTGCTGTCAGGGGCTACAAAGGAATGTTCAGTAATCCCACTGGGGAAAGCTTTGTGCCACGGCCTCCCTGCCAATTCCTGCCCTGTTTGTGTCAAATATTTCATGTTTTATTGGTTTCCTGACAATATTTGTATCAGACAAACACACAGCATCCAAAACATACCTAGCTGTCCGTGCCCTTGAATGGGAAAGAAGGGCAGACCTCCAGACAGCAGGTGGAAAGGTGATTTTCTCAAAGATTGTGTTTTTTCATGCAGAACTGAAGGAGCAAATGCGCTTTAATTTGAAATAAGAGTATTCATTTCAGCTATAAGGGCTTCTGTGAGAAGGGCTGTCCTGCTGGTGAACTGCTCCTCACTCCCAGCACGACGTAGCAGGAATAGCTGGGGTTTGGTTTATGTGGAAGCAATGGCCATGTGTGGCCTGGAGCGCTTGGATGCTGGTCCTCAGCGACCTCCCTTTACCTGGGAATGCCCAACCCACTGAAAAAGTAACTCGTTTGGCCTGATTTTTGGTGTTTATGAACCAACCTGGTGGGAATAGAGACGCCACAGGTGGCATCTTGCTCTGTGTGGCTTCTCCTGCGGATCTCTTGGAGCGGGAGCGCTGAGCCCTGAGGAGGCTTGGGTTGGAATTCACAGGAGGAAAAAGGAGTCCTGGACTGGGGGAGCAAACCCCAGAGTGGCTCTGTGCCCGTTCAGTGGGAGGGCTGTGGTTTGTGTGTTGCAGAACGAGCCCGAGCCAGCCATGCGCAAGAGCTACCAGGCCGTGGAGAGGGACGGGGAGATCATCCGGGTGCGCGACACCGTGCTCCTCAAATCCGGGCCCCGCAAGAAATCCATGCCCTACGTCGCCAAGATATCGGCTCTGTGGGAAGACCCCAAGACAGGTACTGTGCCAGGAGAGCCTGTGTTGCCTCTGTGCTCCGCAGAGCGGGAGTGGAAGCTGGGAGGGGATGGATGTGGGGAGAGCTGCAGGCTTGGGAGGGTACCAGGGGATGGAGAGGAGATGAGCTCCATGGATTCCATTTGGATTGTTCCGGGAACTGAAATGCTCCTTAATCACTAGTCTGGGACTGATAATGGAAATCTTGCTGGATGTGAAAGCGCATAATATCTGCCAAGTGCCCATCTGAGCAGCCATCTCCCTTATTACTCCATTGCAGCAAACTTTGGGGAGCTGCTGTTTGCTCCAATCCAACATCTGGGCTGGGAGTTGGTGGGAGCAGGGGCTGTCCCACAGCAGCTCCTGGTGGCTCCCTGTAGAGGTGGTGATGGGAGTTCATGGTGGGGGTTCATGGTGAGGGCTGGCAATACCTGAGCCAAGGAGAAAGAGCTAAATATTGTAAACTACAGGTCTTCCTTAAAAAGGAAAAAAAAAACCAAAACAAAACAAACCAAGAAATTCCATGTAAAAGACATAAATCCAGGTGTGGCGAGGCCCATCCTGGTTATGTCATCCCAGCAGCAGTTCTGACCTGAACCTGGGAGTCAATGCTGCGAGTTCCCATCTTTGCATAAGCGTCTTTTCCATCTTGTGTGCTGGATGGATTCTTTTTCCAGGTGGAAATGTTTGGGGGGTTTTTAATGTTTTTTTTTTCTTTTTTTTTTTTCAATCCTCCGGGGTTTTTTTGTGCCCAACTGACCCCTTTGGGATGTTGTGACTCAGGAAGGAGGAGGTGAAGGTGCAGTGGGAAAGCCACGTGACCGACTCCAGCCTGTAACAAAAGGGCACCCAGTTCAGCATGAAATATTTATCACTCACAGCTGCCACTCCCTGAGCACTGTGGGAATGGGGGGAGCTGGGAATCGGTGGGAAAACGCTCCCAGAAAACTGCAGGCTGATGTGTTTTGATGGGTGTTGTTGCAGGGGAGCTGATGATGAGCCTCCTGTGGTATTACAGACCAGAGCACACTCAGGGAGGCCGCAACCCCAGCATGCACCAGGTAAGTCTGGATCCGGGCCGGGGGCATCCCCGCATGGCTGTGTTCCTGTGGGAATAAAAGATCACCCAAGCATCTCCCTGCATTCCTGGGTGGCCTCAAACTGAGTACAACAGAGCTCTCTGGGCTATGGTGCAGCTGTTGCCAGATGTGTCCAGTGGTGGTGTCCTATAGTTGGGCTTTTCCCCCCAAATTTAGGGTCCTGTGGAGAAACTCTGGGCTCTAGCAGGAGCTGTTGTGTTCCTTACGTGGTCTGCTCTGCTGAGTTTTAGTGTTTCTCCCTTTTAATCTGAGAAAATTCCATGTATTAACTGAAAAGTCACTTCGGCTGTTACCTTGGGAGTAAGGAAAAGTGAGTTTCTACTGAATTAAGATCAGGTGCTGAATTTCTACTGAATTAAGATCATTAGAAGGACATTCTAATGCCCACAGAGCTCAGTGCTGCCATTCTGCAGGACACTGGAGTGCCTGTACCATGTGCTGCCTTTTAATAAATCCCTTAATCTGCTTCTGAGAAGCAAGTTGGTTTTGTGCAGGAACGTGGGTGCATCGTCCTTGCCCTGTAGAAGTTTATGAGGAGAACTAAAGTCTGGCTCAAGGATGCCATGCCAGGATAATGGAGCTGCTTTTCAAAGGAAAAACCTGTGAATCACTGTGACTTCAGGCCTTGCTCTGCTTTGCATAGACTTGTGCTGGGTGACACAACAAGCTGGTTTTAACTGGGAATGGAGAACTTATTGCTGTTTTCAACACAATTTTGAATACTTGGTGCTTTTTTTCTGTTTTTATTCCTTTTTTTAGATAGAAAGGGAGGGAGGGGGGAGAGCAGGACTGGGCACCTGCCAGGGAATTGCACCTGCCTGGTTTGCAGGGCACAGGTTAGTTTCTAAACCCAAACGTGGCACTTTGTAAATGAAAGGTGAGTGTATCCAGTTGCATTTTAGTCCAGGGAGAATGCCAGGAGGAATTAAGCCAGGTTTTTGCAAACCTGCTTAATTACACAGGCCTTCAAACAAGAGAGAGCTTGGGCTGAGGGCTGGGCTGGGCTTGCCAGAGGTGACTCAGGGAGTTTTGATTTAAGGAGCAAACCAGAATCCCAAGGTGCAGAAGGAAGGTGTGGCATTCCCAGTGTCCCTGATCAACCCTGTCCCCAAATGGTCACCCTTTTGGGAATCTTCCCTTACAGCTTCCTTCCTCGGGGCTGGGAGCAGAAACGGAGCCTGCAGGGAATCCTTATTCCCAGAGATCATCATCTCTGCTGATCTAACCACACCTGGAATTCTTTCCAGTGGTTCCATCCAGGTTGCCCCATATTTAACTAATCCTACCTACAGCAGAGCCAAGTTCCCTAAATTACTCTGGGAAAAAATGAAGGGGAGTTTGGCCAGAGAAGCTGTGGCTGCCCCATCCCTGGAAGTGTCCAAGGCCAGGTTGGACGGGACTTGGAGCAACCTGGGCTTGTGGAAGGTGTCCCTGCCCATGGCAGGGAGTGGCACTGGATGGGCTTTAAGGTCCCCCACAACCCAAACCACTCCAGGATTCTGTTCCATGATTCCAGAAAAGACGGTTGCTGTTTTCTCTCACTAAACCAACCTATTGAATTGGGATGAGGAAGGGATTCCTTTAGCTTTGATGTAGAGATGGATTAGAGAATCCAGGAGGACAGGGAAGGCTGAGGGGTGCAGCTGGCTGTGACCTAGCTGCTGCAGAGCTTTGTAAGATTGGAAATGCGTGTGGGATTTGGGCTCCAGGCCTCACAGAGTGTGCTGGGCAGGGATGAGTGGTGGGAGACTCTTCTTTGCTCACGTGTTGCTGGATAAAATTCCAGTGCACGGGAACACCTGGAAGGTGTCTGGGTTATGTGGAATACTGGCTCTGAAGAGTATTTGCTGTGGGTGTGCTTTGACTGCCCGGTGGGGTGCTGGGGGAGTGTGTGGGACTGGTCCAGGCCGGCGGGGTGACCTCTTCCTTCCTTCCCCCCCTCCTGCAGAATGAGATCTTTGCATCCCGGCACCAGGACGAGAACAGCGTCGCCTGCATCGAGGAGAAGTGCTACGTGCTGACCTTCGCAGAGTACTGCAGGTAGGTGGAGCTCTGGACTTCCAAAACCTCCCCTGCCTCCAACTCCTCTCACTCTTCCAGCCATCCTGAGTGTCCCAGCCCTGCAGGCTGTGGTGGGGCAGGGCTGGGGGAGTGATACTCGCTCTGCTGCAGGCTGAGGGCTTCTCCCACTGTGGATCCTTTGTGTGCGGGTTGTGTAGAATCATGGAATCGTTTGGGTTGGAAAAGCCCTTGGAGACTGTCAAGTCCAGCCGTTCCTCTTCATGGCTTTTAAATCCCTCCAGGGTTGGGGACTCCACCACTGCCCTGAGCAGCTGTGCTAGGGCTGGACAGCCCTTTCCATGAAGGAATTTTTCCAGTATCCAACCTAAACCTCCCCTGGCACAGCTTGAGGCCATTTCCTCTCGTCCTGTCCCTTGTACCCTGGGAGCAGAGCCCGACCCACCCCCCCCCCGGCTTCCCCCTCCTGTCAGGGAGTTGCAGAGCCAGAAGGTCCCCCCTGAGCCTCCTTTTCCTGGAGCAGCTCTGCTGCGAGGAAAGGCCAAGAGAGTTGGGATTGTTCAGCCTGGAGAAGAGAAGGCTCCAGGGTGACTTCAGTATCTGAAGGAGCCAACAGGAAAAATGGAGAAAGACTATTTACAAGGATCTGGAGTGACAGGACAAGGGGGGAATGGCTTCACACTTACGGAGAGAAGGGTTAGGTTGGATATTAGGAAAAATTCTTCCCAGTGAGGGTGGGGAGGCCCTGGCACAGGTTGCCCAGAGAAGCTGTGGCTGCCCCATCCCTGTGAGTGTCCAAGGCCAGATTGGACAGGGTTTGGAGCAACCTGGGCTAGTGGAAGGTGTCTCTGCCCATGGCAGGGGGTGATACTGGATGAGCTTTAAGGTCCTTTCAACCCAGACCATTCTATGATAACTCTTGTGTTCCGCTTGCCCTGCAGATTTTGTGCCTTGGCAAAGCGTCGAGTCGAAGGGATCCCGGGCAGGAAAACCATCATGGTTCCTCCCTCGGAGGAGTATTCCACCCCTCTGCACCGCAAGGTGCCTGAGGACACGGACCCCGAGCTGGTTTTCCTCTGTCGCCACGTCTACGACTTCAGGCATGGGCGCATCCTGAAGAACCCCCAGTAGGAGCCTCCCTCTGCCGGAGCGTGGCGGGAACGAGCCGATGGCCTGGGACCCCTGGGCACTCCCGACTCACCTCGTGCTGCTGCAGGTGGGAGCGCCCAGCGCTCCGCCCTGGGACTCGGGAGCGCGCGAGGAGCGGAGCCCGCGGAGGGAAGGCAGCGGTCGAAAGCACAGCACTTCGTTTCAAAAGCATAAATGAAAATATATACGTATAAAATAAATATATGTATATAGATATAGGGATTTGCATACGTAAATCTATATCTATATATGTATCTAGACATGCATCTATTGGCTAAGGTTTGCAGGGGATAAAAGGCAGGAAGCGATGCAGAGCCACGGTTGGGAGAGGGGGGAAGGTGTGCAGGGGGGATGCGACGATGCAGCATCGAGTCAGGCCGGGACAGGTCGGGGGGTTTCGGTGGGAACTGAGCCCAGTTCCTTGGCAGAGCACAGGAGAGTCTCTTTGTCCCACAGGAGGGTTCTCTGAGGGTTCTCAGTGGGTGAGAGCTTCTTCAAAATACAGCCTTGGGAGCTGCCTGGATGCAGAGTGGCCTTGTGTCCTGCTTGGATAGGTGTTGCTCCATCAGGGGAAGAGGTGGCCCCTGTTCTCCCTCGTCTTTCTCCTCCCCTCACCTCTCCGCTCCAGGAATCACCACTGGACTGGGGCTTGGAGCAGAGGGAGCTGCCAGGGTCACAGGTGTTACACCGCAGTGCAGGGTTAGAGCTGGGCCTGTCCCAGGTGTCCTGACTGTGCCCGGAGGGTCTCATGCCCCATTCCCAAAGCCCAGCACCCACCGGTGCACGTCACCCGGAAGGTTGGAGCTCACAAAGTGGGCTCTGCCAGTGAGAACCACATTTCCTCTTCTCTTCTGAGTGTTGCTCTTCCTCTGATGACTCAGGGGGCTGTGGGTTTTCCCTCCCTTCCCAATTTGTTTCCTGTCATGTCATTTACAGTCCCTGCTTATCCCTGTGCGTGTGCAGTGGGAAGCAGCCAGAGGGGGAAGTGGCAAACCCTTTTCATGTGTTTTTGGCTTTTTAAAATTTCTCTCCCTCCCCATGTGACTGTCCTGATCCTGGGCCTGCTGCCGAAGCCATTGGCAGCCTCCCTGCTCCAAACTCATCCTGGTGTCCGAGCAAGCTCACCAAAGTGGCTTTGTGGCTCCTGAAAGGACCTGAGCATCGGGAAAGGTTTGCATGGGCCATGCAGCCTGAGCCCTGCAGGTCCTGCCTCTTGCCTTACCTGTACAGATCCCGGGCAGCCCTTAGATCCCAGACAGCCCTTAGGTTATCTCAACACAAACTTGGAGTTAATCCCAAAGCAAACCAAAGGACAGCGTCAAATCCTGGGGAGTCCCTGCCCCGAGCTGGGAGCCCAGCCCGAGATTGCACTAGTGGACAGGAGGAGAGCCGAGCCCGTGTCACCCAATTCCTGCTGGCTGGAGCTGCCCACTGAAATGAGGGATCTGTGTTTTCCCAGCCTCCTGGGGCTTCTGAAATGGTGTTTCACGGTGGAAGAGTCCATTCTGCTTTAATGTTGTCCTGTCCATGGAAGCAGCATTCCCGGTATTCCCTCGGGATGCAGGGCTGGTCACCTTGCTCCAACAGCCACCCGCCTGCCCGGCCTGAAGAGAGAACCCCACAGCATCCAATCCCTTACCTGGAATAGTTTGGGAATGCAGGAGTTCTCCAGAGATTTGCTCTACATACCAAAGAGGGGACCGTGTCCGGAGATGATGGTTTGAGGGGATGACAAGCCTGGAACCCACCGCGATGGGCGGGCATCTCCCTGCTGCCGCTGGGCGGTTCCTGCTGGAAAATTCCTGTTTATTCCCTCCTGCATAGCCCAGGGGGAACACCCAGCTCCGGGAGGTGGGATCCCAGGTGTGCAAGCAAAAACTGGCAGGTGAAGCGTCTTCTCTCCTATACCTCAAGATACTGTTGGTGTCAAAGGGATCACCTGGATCTCTCCTTAACAATTCTCTTGGCACTGGGGGCCTCTTGGAATGACTGGGGGGGCTCTGTTGGGGTGGGAGGTGGCAGCACTTTGGGGACACTCGGATGAAGGGGTGTGAGGAGGCGTTGGAGAATGTGGTCTCTGCTGTTTCTGGGGGAGGATATGGAATGGTTTTCCACCGTGGCTGGGAGAGAGGAGGCTGGAGAAGTGGAGCTGCTCCTGCCCGTGGCACAGAGGGAATGGGCAGAGTAGTGAGGGGAGAGCGGAACAGCTGCACCCTGGGCTGGGTGGGAGGTGGTGGGAAACCCTAAATCCACAGTCTGGCTCCATGGGGACTTCTTTGCCCCCCAGCCTGAAGGAGGTGAGCTGCCATGGCCGTTTCCCTCTGGCAATGCCATTGGACATGGAATGCTGCGAGACCCACCGGCTGGGAGAGCCTGAGCACTGCTGCAGTCAGGGCCTTGGAACCTCTGAAATTCCTCCTTCTGCCCCCTCTCTCCCTGCTCCCACCTTGCCCTGGCTCCTCTCCAGGTAGCAGAGAAATTATCCTTGCCCTGGGTCCGGAATGGCCTCCGACCTGGCTCTGGAGAGGACAAACCTGACTCTTCTCATGCTGAATCTGCTTCAGGCCATGGACATTGAGGTTCGCGTGGTTGCTGATGCTGTTGTGCAAACAGCATGTAAATGAATTGAAATGTCTTATCCTTAATGAAAAGATTTCCTGCTTTTTTAATCTATTAGATATGGAAATATTTTTTGAAACTGAAAAAAAAAATGCAGTCGGTAGAATTTAAATTGAAGCGTTAATACATGTAAAATATATTTTAGTTGATAATTTTGTAAAATGCACTTTTTTGTGTCTCTTCCCTGGTTTCCCAGATCTGTATTTCAGTGTTTACAGATGGAATGAGAACATTCCCTATTCCCTCCTTCTGTGAAAAAGATATATTAGAAGTAATTCTTAAAAAATAAATTTGAAAAATCGTATTGATTTAGAAAACAAACCGGTGCTGGGCTGTTATTCCCATCCCTGCCTGAACTTCCCCCCCTGGTTCCAGTAGCTGCAGGAGTTAGGAGTGCTTGGGAGCAGATTTGGGTGCTCCAGGCTGCAGGGTGAGCAATCTGTTGGGTTTTCCAAGGAAATAGAACAAGTGGCAGCAGGATGGGCAGGGACTGACTGACTTTTTTCCAGTCTGCTGTTGACAGCTGCTGTCAGTGAAATATTTGAGTTTTCTCAGGCAGGGAAGGTGGTGGTGATGAAGCTTGTTCCAGCTGGGCTTTAGGAAGCATTTGGGAATGTGGCTTTGGAAAAGCATCTTGTTTGGAGCACTGTCTCCATCAGCACCTGCCACTGGAGTGTCCCAGCCCTGGGCACCAAGTGCCACACACACCCCAAGGACGAGCATTCTGTGCAGACATCCCAAACAGCCAGAAGGATTCCAAGTGGGAAGAGAGCAGGGAGGAGCCACCCCGCTTGAAAAGGTGCAGCGAGGAGCGGGATAACGGGATCGGGATTGCCTAATGGAATGTCTGCAGCTGCAGCCAGGTGAGAGCTGTCTGGGGGTGCTCACGGCCACAGCAGCTCCTGGGGCCCTGGATGGGGAATACCCCAGGGAATTCATCCCAAAACCATGGGGACTTTGGTCAGGGCTTGGAGCCTTTCCTGTGCCCAGGCTGTGCTGGGTGTCCCTATGTGAGCAGTGGGGAGGTGACATGGCCCTTGGAATTGGCTATTCCTACGAATAATGCCATGAGTGGACCCTTGGACTCCTGGGGAGGGAGGGGATGAGTTCTGGGAACAAAATGAGCAGAAGGAAAGAGTAACGTCTGACATGGAATTAGCTCCTAATTACAGAGAAGTGAGTGAGGGGCACATTTGGCTTGTGGGGTGGGGACGGGAACTGCATCCATAACATGCCTCAGATCCCGGCTGCATCCTGGATTTGCAGCATCTTTTGCTCCTGGGTCACCTAGAGCAGGAGATCCTGAGATGGTGCCATGGGGTGAGCTGGGGCTGCTCCAGAGCTGCCTCGATGCCTGTCCCATTGCAGCCCTGCTGGCATCACACCAGTTCTTAAATTCCCGGCTGGATTTCTTTGTGGGATTAGGGATTTTGCTAGATCCCTGCCTTTTCCTTCCTTCACCCAGCCATGTCACAGCACAGCTCCTTGCAGGGAGCTGCCAGCAGAGGTACAAACCTGGAAAGCCAGATAAAACCAAGAGAATTCCTGAAAAAGGAACCCACTGAGGTGATGAAGTGAGTTAAACTGGGAATTCTCCTCCCAAGGAGAGGAAGGAGCTTGACTGGGGACGATGATATTTGTGAGCCGGTGTGGGATCACTGAGCACGATATTCCTGACAGCGTGGTCTGAGATTTCTGCTGAAGAACTAATTTGGGATTTTCCAGATGGACTGAATGTGACTCAGCTGCCCTGAGGTGTCAGTGAGGTGGGTGCCAGGAATGGAGTGGAAACCTATGCCTGCCCCACGGCTGGATCCGGCTCTTATCCGGGTGTGGATGTTCCCTTGGAGGGGTCTGTTGGAAAGAAACCAAGAAAAAGCTTTTCCTTCCCAGCTCTTCCCGCGTGGCGAGCCATCACCAAACGGGTAATCTGTGGCGGGCTGAAAAGTTGGGATTAATGTCAAACAAAATTGGATTTACTGTTGAAATCTGCCACCCGAGGGAGCTGCGCGGAGCCGTAGCCGGCTCTCCCGGATCCCACCTTCAGCAAACTGCTCCTGTGTCCTGACTGATGCTGCCAGGAATGTCCTGCTGCCGGAGTGACGCGGTGCAGGTGCAAGGTGCGGGCTCAGCCGCCTGGGAAGCGGGGGGGATGTGGCCACCGGAATCCCACCCAGCTTTGGCCAGCTGAGGGTCCCGCGGGGGCTCCGTGGCTGGATTCCGTCACCAGCGGTGGTTCAAGTCCCTGGCAGAGCCAGCCTGCTGCGTCACATCTCCCTCGTTTCCATGTGCAGTGTCTGGAGGTGACAGAGCACTGAGGGAATTGCAGGGAGAAGGAGGCACTTGGGGCTCTGGGAAGGAGCAGTCGGGGCTGTGGGCACCTCTGGAGGCTTCAGATAAGGTTTGGGCACTGGGATGAGCACACTGGGGGGATAGGAGATATTCCAAGGTGCAGGGGCTTCCCCACCTCACTCCCCAATCTCCCAGCCAAAGCAGATCCACAGCAGCATCGAGGACTGGCTAGAGTGTCTTCCCCCTCCGGAGCAAAAGCCACGAGCTCCTGGTTGTGTTTAAGTGCTGCTTTAATGCCATTAATTATAACTGACTGTAATTGTGCCAGAATCCATAGGAGCCAAGGGACGGGAGCAGCTTGGAGTGTCCCATTAAGGTGACAGAGCACTCCAGCGCTCTCCTGGCTCCGTCCCTGCTGGTGGATGAGCCGTGCCGGGCTCTGCGGGGGCTTTGTGCCATCACCAGGGGCAGGACCAGCCCTGGCACAGTCAGTGCCACACAGGCAGAAGGGATTTCACATCCTCGTTATTAACCTGGTGGCTCCAGGGACCCGAGCGTGGGCAATTCTCTGTTTTACTGTGCCCTTCTCACCCCATCCATATGGGATAAACGCCTGGCTTGCCGAGCTGGGGGTTTAGGGGGAGATAAGGGATAAATGCTCACTAATCCCTGCGTGCCAGCCTTGGCTCTGCTGCTCCAAACGCTGCACTGGCAGCACAGCGAGTCCCTGGTGCCGCTGGCACAGGATCCAGCCGTGGGAAAGCAGCCGCAGCCTCGCGGAGCCACTCTTGGAACTGCTCCCTCACTGCCTGTGTCATTTGAAGTCAAATAAAAATGAGGTTGAGCTTTTCACATTCCTCTCCAGCTGCTGTTCCTGCCCTGACTGTGTATCCCTGTGGCTGCATTCCTCTGACCTTGGGATCCAGGAGCAGCAGGACCCACAACCCACCTGCATGGCTCTGTTTTTCCAGAAACATCCAGCTGCACATTCCTGGGGGCTGTTTCCTGTGCTAACAGCCCTCAGCAGAAAGGTAATTCCCATTCAGGAAGGGAGCTGTGCTGGGGGACCAAGTGGTGGGGACTGGCTGAGATAGCACCGCTTCAGCCTCCTGCAACCCCCCATAATCCAGCTAAGTCAGCCCTTCAGACATGAATTTTCCTTAAGTTCCAAATGCCAGCCTGGAACATGGATTGAGAGGGATGGCCATCACCAAGGGCAGGTGGCACCGGAGCGGTGCTGGGCAGTGTGAGAGACTGAGGATGAAGGAATAGAGGAAACCAACGAGCCCAAAATCAAGGGAACTGAGGAGGAACCAGGTGAGCTCTGGGTTGCACTGGGAAAGGTATCCATGTGTTCCATATGGGATGGGACCCATCAGCGTGGTGTGTGTGAAGTCACAGCACTCACTGCTGTGCTGGCCTCGGGGTTGTAATTAATAATGGGAGATGGCGATTATTAATTAGAGATGGTGATTAAGAACAGGAGGTGCTACAATGGGGATACCTGAGCTGGGATGAAGCCCAGGGCCTGGCGTGGAGCGAGGGGCTGCCGGAGCGCGGCGTTGCCATAGGGATCCAATGGCTTCTCCGTCAGAGCCTCCAGTGAGAGCAGTTAATCCATTTTTAAGAGGAAAGGATATTTAATAAAGGGAACCATTTAAACTGGATTTACAAGACACGCTGAATGGAGGCACCATTTATTCCACGGCTCCGTATTTAATTTTAATATCTCTATAAACCTCTCCGGAGTGTTCCGTGAAAACAAGCCGGAGCCCGAGCGGTTCGACCGCCCAGTGGTTCTTAAAAGCAAATCAATTTAACAAGGCTGGAAAAAACCCTGCATCTCCGTGAATATCTTTCCGCTCTCGGAGCGGCAGGGGCACTGGAATATCCGTAGCAGAAAACAACAAACAAGCTGTTCTGATGGAGAGGGGCTTTCGGAAGGATATGGAGCAAGAGCTCGGCAAAGCAGGGCTGGGAGTGTCCGGCTCTCCCAGGGAGCCAGGCTGTTTGGAGTTTTCTTTGTTGCTCTGCTTTCTCTGCACTCATAAGTAATGTAATTAATAGGATAACTTCATCAATAATCCAGCTTTTTCCCGAGCTGTGCTCACTGCTTTTGCCAGGCCGCTGCCTGAGCAGGGATGCAGCAACTGCAGGAAGCCCACAGGAAAGCCAGGATGGGGACGATGGCACCTGGCAGCATTTAGCACTCCATAAACAAGAAAATCCCAGGAACTCAGCCAGATTTCCCACAAGGAAGCAGTTTGCAACTGTTCCCAGAGCGTTTCTGCTTCCCACACTGGGAATGTCGTGGCTTCGGAAGCATGAGCTGCTCTGGGAAGAGCTGGTGAGAAATCTCCCCTCCTTGTTCTGCAGCAGGTAAACTCCCCCTGCTCCTCAGCGCCTGGTTCAGGGCACAGAGCAACTTCCCTGGGATTCCCTTGTCCCTGGAACATCCCATTCTTATTTTCCCTTGTCATACATAGAGATTGAGGCGCACGAAGCCAGATCCGGTTTCTCCTCCATCTTTTGGGTGGTCCCTGAACCTGGATTTATGGAGCAGACCAGGTGCGTTTGGCCATCCCATCCTGCTCAGCCCGAGCTGTGGTTTGTGCTCTCAGATGTTTCCTCACCTCAAAGCTTAATCCCTTTTTCCCTCTTTTTTTCTGACCCTCTCAGCAGGGAACAGCATCCTCTGCTGTCCATGGGCCAAGGAGATGGATTTCTCAAGGAGAGGGCTCTGGATTGCTCAGGATGAAGGGGATTTAGCAATTAGATGTTTTTCCCTGTCCCAGGCAGGGGGATGTTCCTCCCCATCCCACCCAAAGATCTGTGAGTGGGGTTGGATTTGTACCACATCGAGTAATTAGTCTATAAAAAGGGAATTATGTGGCATGTTAACAAGCACAGGTGGGTTTTGTTCTCACCTCCCCTGTGAGATGAAAGCTGGGACACCCTGTGGGAGTTGATTTCCCAAAGGATTCTCCCTGTTTCAGGGACATGATGTCACTTGACAGCAGCTGCAGGGAAGAGTGCAGGTCTGGCACCCGGGATCCAGGCAGGCAGCAGTCCCCCTTTTCCAGGGACAAGGACAGACTCCTTGCTCCTAACTCATTTTTTTTTTCTGATATTTGAGCAAATTTTCCTGTCGTTTAGCTTTGCTAATCAGTTTTCTTCCAAAATCTGGAAATAATACAATGGGTTATTTTATGGATAGAGAAGTGCGGGAAAGCCCTTTCTGTGGCTTTCCTGCAGAAAGCCTCATTCCTCCATGGTCCAGAGCGAGAGGAGGCACAAACCAACTGATTTATTTCATTCTTCCTGATGTTTATTTTAAATCAATCCTGTTGGGACAGATGTCAGTCCAGAATTCTTGCTGGAGTCTCTTGTGCTCTTTGATATAATTAACAACGGCCCATGTTTTATAATAACTCATTTTTCTAATAATTAATTTTTCATGAGGGATGGGATTCGCTTGCTCTTTGCTCTTTGCCTTTCCCTTGATTCTGGGTTTCCTTCCTCACTGTTCATCCCTAGATCCTGAGGTTCCTCCCTTGTTTTTCTCCCTTTCAATGCTCATTTTCCAATTTATGTTGAGGCATTGAAGGCTTGAAAACATTGGAAACAACCTTGTAAATACGCTGCATTTAGAGAAAATTTTAGATCAGTTGTCCATGTTTGTTCATTAAAAACCCCAGTAGGATCCTGCTGTGCACACACAGGGAATTTAACATGGAAAAATGAATGGAGTGTGCACATCAGGAGTAACAAAGCAGGAAGGAGGCTGCTGTAATTCATGGACTCAGGATTTCCGACTGGCATTTACAGTGGGCTTGATGCTAAACCCTCAGACTTTCCTTGGAAAGCGCCTCTGGAATACTGAGGAAAATGGTTTTTAGGGATTATGCAGCAATTTAAGTAACATGCTGCCCTTGTATGGCCTGAAGGCACAAAACTTCCTGTTTCTATAAAATCCAGGTCACACACAGAAAACCATACTGAGAAGAACAACAAAAAAAAATCAGGATATTGGGAAGTTTTCGCAGACACCACAACTGAAGGTCAGACTTGATGATCTTAGAGGTCTTTTCCAAACTAAATGAGTCTGGGATTCTGTGAGTCAGCCAGCCTGGACTCTAACAGAGACGGCACAGCTCCTCCAATGCCCGACTGTCCTCTCAAGGATGAATTTCTCCCTATTTCCAGCCAGATCCCATCTCTTTCAGCTTAGCCCCCAGATCTCCTGGCACCCATCCACCACCAGTCTCCAATATCCCCCTAAAACAATTTTCCTGGGGCAAAGAGTGTCCTTCACAGGCTATTTTGTTGTTCCTGACACATGGAAGGATGTAAAAAACCTAAACAGGGCTCAGGCAAATGGGTCCTTATTAGTCCCTTCCCGTTTTTTTTTTTCCCCCTTAGAACAATGATTTGTAGTGTCAGGGACAAGATGCTGCAGGTTTTGTAGGCGTTGGAGCAGGTTCAGTCCTCGTCCTGCTGCCTGTGAAACCACAAAAACATTAATTGGACAGATTCCAGCAGGAACCTCACACACACACTCACAAGTTCATTACAGCCCCTCAGGAGCCACCTGGGAGCCTCAGGAAACTCCGTGTAAAGAGCGGGAGATAGACCTGGAATGAGTTAAGAGACTTGGAGACTCTCCTGCGACACAGGTTTGAGCTGTGCTGGATTTAGTGTGTGTTTGCACTGAAAACTGGTGGTAAAGCCCCAGCTGGCTCTGACTCCGATGGTGTGTGAATCCAGTAGCCCTGGGCTGAGAGGGATCAGTGGGATCAGGGATGGGTCAGCGGGAGGATAAAGGGTAGAACAGGGGAATTGTGGTTGTTACTGACTTAAAATTGGATATACTCAGCTTGGGAGGGGTTTTGCATGTCATCCTGGGTTTGGGGGTAAGCAGGAAAACACCAGGAAAGCTCAGAGTGGGACACAGCCACCGAACGCCTTCCCCATTGTGCCGGTGCCTGCGGTATTCCCGAGTATTCCTGACCTCGCTCCGACCCCCTGCCCAGCTGGAGCATGTGGCTTGTGCTCTGTATGGAGTGTGCAGCCCGGGGGAATGTGTATCCATGCAGTGCCTGCCAGCTGTGCTGGCTCCCTGCCCTGCAGCTTCCATGCCAGGTCTCGATGTCCGTACAATCTCTGGGGACCAGGACGTGCTCCCGTCCCCCTCCCTGCATCCTCATCCCAAATCCAAAGGGGAGGAGCTGTCATGGCCTCTGCTGAGTGTGTAGTGTTTGGTGGTTCTCCTGGTACAGAGGAGCTGAACCTCCCGGGATGGCTCCATTCCAAAGCAATTCCAGAGTCATGCCCAATGGAGCAGGGAGTGAGGAACTGAGCTCGGAGTGAGGAACTGAGGTCGGAGTAAGCTCTTTGCAAGTTCAGCCAACTGCATATCCATGAGTTTATAAGCAGGTCCTCCAGCACAAAGTTTTCCTTGAAAACAGGGCTTTTTCTGTTCTGACCAAGCTGATCGTGACCATCTCCTTGGAATTATCCAGCGCATTCATTTGGAGTGTTTGACTGTGTTTAAAAAGGCTCTTTTTCCCTGGAGATAAGAAACTCTGCCTTGGTCATGAGCTGATTGTGGAGCGGCTTCTGTGCTTATCCCCTTGGATAAGAGGCTTTATTATACCAAATTACAGGATAATCTCTGGACACGGAGCCACAGCATCGGATCTCTCCTTCCTTTGCTTGTTTTACCTTTTGATCCAGAGCTGCTCAGACCCATCCAGGGGCTGTCCTTTGTTAGGAATCACCGTGCTGGTGCTTGTCTGGAAAGCTGGCATCAGCCCAAACTGGTTTTGTTTAGATTTTTTAAAGAAAACTCCTTTCTCTGGCTCAGCTTTTCCATTCCTCTTTTTTTGCAGCTCCTTAGCCCAAAATAAATGTCTCATCTCAGCCCAAGGGGCAGAAGAGCCTTGGCAGGGCACTGGTGATGACAGGGACATCCCTCAGCTTTTTCCTCCATCCCTTCTGGGAATTGGCCCTTTCCTTGTCAGACTGATATATATTCCTGATCTCTGACAGCCCAGGTGAGTTCTGCAGCCTGCCTTAAACCTGAGTGCACATAAATGCTGCTGGGAGACTGGCTCAGTGTAATGTAGATGATATTAAAATGTGATATTATTATAATAATAATAACAACAGTAATGTATTTTAATGTTGGTTTTCTGCTCGTGCAAGTGAGGAAAAGGCCCAGAAACTTACTCCTCCAGTTACCCAGGGGTGGAGCCTGTGGTGCTCTTAAGGTGACTGTTGGGGTTTGGAAGCATCTTGAAAGGGGCTGTGAGTTACAAAAATCCTCCTTTTACACCTGTGAGTGGGAATTGCAGGGATGAGGCCTGGCAGAGCATCTGCTGGGAAAGGCTGTGTGGGTTTCCCTTCTCCCTCATAAGAGAGAACCAAAACCTTCCATCCTTGTGGTTTGTTGTATAAACAAACCACAGGAGCCTGAAGATTTGTTTCCTCTGTGACATTTTATTTGCTAAATATACCTTTCCTGAAGGAATGGATCTGTCTGGGAAATATGTTCCCGGAGTTTTGCACACTCTGAACGTGGGGCGGCTTTTAACTGCTTTGAAAATCAAATTAGTGCTCACTCTGGGTGTTAATTAGGCACACTGAGTGTAACCACAATTAATTTTCCTCAGTGACACGGGGTTTAACCCTGCGAACCAGCCCCTGAGCCGTGTGTTTGCTAGGCTGTGTTGTTCCTGTAGGGACTCTGCGTCCTACCCTCTACCTGTGCTCTTCAGACCAGTCCTTAAATCCAATTCCCTTTGGAAAACAGCCCCACTGGCCTCTTGGGCAACCTCCTATTTCTCTCTGTTTCCAGAACCACTGTGTTATCATATGCAATTGCTCCTGACCTGGAGATATTAGGGGAAAATAGGAACAAAAAGGGATGAGCGGTGCCAGACTCATGAATAGAAATACCCCTTTGCTGCTTTGGAGTTTGCTGCAATGAGGCTTTTTTTTCCAAGAGAAGGGATTTCCAAGAAGGCCTGATTTTTTGCCTCAGTGATTATATATGTTGGCACAGCTTCAGTTTGGGCTGGTGTTGAGATCATATCAGGACTTGCCCTCTGCAATCAGAGCAGGAATCTGGTATCACCTCGTGTGTGCAGCTTTGCTGGTGGCAGGGTAGGATATCCGTGTCTTCCTAGAGCTAAAGCTGTATTTACATCCAAATAAAACTGGGAAATGTGAAATAATGTAGCTGCAGGCTCTGGCACTGCACTCCAACGGCTTTGTCTGCCTTGGCTGACAAAACGCTCTTGGCTTTTGATCAAAGGGAAGTAAGTGGAAGCCGGTTTTCTCTTGATGTTAAAAAAGCTCCTGACAGAGAGTCCCTGCAAGGCTGCTCAAGAGCCCAGGCCCCGTGGTACGCTCGGAAAACTCGTGGAAGGAAAACTGGGAGAACAATGGCAGCGTGGAATGATTTCTGCTGGACGAGGAAATGGCATCCTGATGGCCAGGTTAGTACTTTGCCTTAAGCAGAGGTGGTGGAACAGCTGGAGCCACTCAAAGAGGTGGTTTGGGGGAAATGCCTACCAAGGGTTGGAAAATCCCGTCCTTTGGCTCTCGGGTGGTGGCACAGCGTCCTCGGCTCTGCAGGTGTGTCTGCTCCTCCTCCAGGTGCTAAACCTATGCAGGGATTACAGAATTAGGGAATAATATGAAGTGTGGCACAATGGCTAATTATGGTTGGTTTGGCCTGGTACTGCAAAAACCAATCGTTATCACACGGTGCTGATGGGGATTCCATGGGGGCTCTGGGCTTGCTCCAGAGGGATGGTTAGTGCGAGTCAGTCCTAGGAGGGAGCTGAGGAGCTGGGGGGGCCCCAGGGAATGAGGGAGAGGACAGGAGGACACAGCTTTGAGCTGAGGTTTAGGGTGGACACTGGGAGGAAGTTCTTCACAGAGAGAGTGATCACACATTGGAATGGGCTGCCCAGGGAGGTGTTCAAGGAATGACTGGATGTGGAACTCAGTGCTCCGGGCTGAGTGAGAAGGTGGAGAATGGGCACAGGGTGGACTCGATGATCTTGGAGCTATTTTCCAACCTAAATAATTCTGGGATTCTGTGATTAGAGGACTGGAGCAGCTTTGCTCTGGAGACAGGGTGGGAGAGCTGGGTGGTGTTCAGCCCAGAGAAGAGAAGGCGCCAGGGAGACCTTAGAGCCCCTTGCAGTGCTTAAAGGGGCTCCAGGAGAGCTGGAGAGGGACTTTGGACAAGGGCCTGGAGTGACAGGACAAGGGGGAATGGATTCAAACTGTAAGAGGGGGCATTTAGGATGGATGCAGGGAAGAAATCCTTTCCTGGGAGGGAACCCTGGCACAGGTTGCCCAGAGAAGCTGTGGCCGCCCCATCCCTGAGAGAGTCCAAGGCGAGGTTGGACGGAACTTGGAGCAACTCGGGGTAGCAGAAGATTCCCCCGCCGACGGCAGGGGCTGGGACTGGCTGGCGACTGGGATCCCTCCCACCCCAAATACTCCGGGACTTGGTGACTCCCCTCTCCCCGCCCCGGCCCCGGGCGGGGCGGTCGCAGCGCGGGGCGGTCCCACCTCCTCCTCCTCCTCCCGTCCCGCTCCGTCAGCGCGGCCGCCCCGCCCGCTGACCCCGCGGGCCGGACCCCCCGAGGCCGGGCCGGCCCGGGAGCCCCCCCGGCCATGCAGCCCCGCGCCCCCGGCCCCGCCGAGCCCCGCCGGGTCCCGCCGGGCCGCAGCCGGGCGCGCTCCCGGGGCGCGGCGCTGCTGCCCTCCATGCTGATGTTCGGCGTCATCCTGGCCTCCAGCGGGCTGCTCCTCATGATCCAGCGCGGCATCCTCGCACAGGTCGGGCCGCCGCCGCCGCACCCGCCCGCGGGGTCGCCGTCCCGGCGAGAGCCGCCCGCGGGGCCGGGGCTGGAGCTGGAGGTGCTGCGGGACACCCGGAACCGCACGATCCGCGCGCTGTGCGGGCAGCGCTCCATGCCCCGCAGCGTGTGGGACCTGCCGGCCGGGCAGCGCCGCACCCTGCTCCGGCACCTCCTGGTCAGCGACAAGTACCGCTTCCTCTACTGCTACGTGCCCAAGGTGGCCTGCTCCAACTGGAAGCGCATCCTGAAGGTGCTGGACGGGGCGCTGGAGAGCGTGGACGTGCAGGGGAAGATGGACCACAAGAGCGACCTGGTGTTCTTGGGGGACATGAAACCCGAGGAGATCAGCTACCGCCTGAAGCACTACTACAAGTTCCTCTTCGTGCGGAACCCCATGGAGAGGCTGCTCTCGGCCTACCGGAACAAGTTCGGGGAGATCAAGGAGTACCAGCAGAAGTACGGCGTGGAGATCGTGCGGAGGTACCGCAAGAACGGCGGGAACTCGGCGGGCGACGACGTGACCTTCTCCGAGTTCCTCCGGTACCTGCTGGACGAGGATGTGGAGCGGATGAACGAGCACTGGATGCCCATCTACAACCTGTGCCAGCCCTGCGCCGTCAGGTACGACTTCATCGGCTCCTACGAGCGGCTGCGCTACGATGCCGACCACGTCCTGGAGCGCATCCAGGCTCCCTCCTTCATCCGCTTCCCGGAGCGCCAGGCCTGGTACAAGCCCGTCACGGCCCAGACGCTCCACTACTACCTGTGCAACACCCAGCGCCGGCTGATCAAGGAGCTCCTCCCGAAATACATCCTGGACTTCTCCCTCTTCGCCTACCCCCTCCCCAACATCACCAGCGAGTTCTGCAGGCAGTGATTCCGGTGGGAGTTCCGCCTTGGCTGCAAGGATTTGCTAGCACAGCCGTTGCTGCTGTGTGAAACACGCTCTTCTATGCAGTATTTTCTAATTTTATACTTTGCAAACCCTGTTTTATATCAAATATTCTATATTGCCTTTGCTATTTAGGATACTTTTCGTACGGCTCTGACTTTCCCCGTGTACGTTCGCCGCTGACTCGAGCACAGTAGCTTTTGTATCTCTATCTTGCTCTTCTAAATCCCTTTTTCTTTAATGGCAGGACGGGGAAAACGCCCGTAAGGAACCTGAGAAATTCATATATTTTCGGTATTTTTCCTCCTTTCCCGTGTTTTATATGAAATGGTATGTGGTTTAATTGAAATCATAACCTGGCAGTTGATGCACTAAAAATCAGCGCTGTTAAACCGGTCCTGGGTCAGACAGGAGGTGGGGTTTGGGTATAATATAGACCAGACCCCATTTATCCCTTGTTTTCTCATTGTAGATGGTGCTTAAATGAGGCTGGTCTTTTTTTTTTTTTTTTTTTCTGTGTCAGTAGTACCTCTGGGTTTTATTATTATTGTTATTATTATTATTGATAATAATTATTATTTACCACTGAAATATAACTAGGGATAGGATAGTACTCCTTTTCTGTGTGATTTTAAGGTTTGAAAGTACAACTATTTACCCAGCATCACGTATCAGATGCAATATCAAACCATCACACTCTGCTCTTCCCTGTGAACTAAAGCAATACAGACTTGGGCTAAGATCAAACCCCATCCTGGTCCTTAGGATGGAAAACCAAATCCCACGGGCAGCACGCCAGCTCACAGCCTCGTGGGCCCTGCGTGGAAACCACCGTGGAAAAAATCCTTTCCCCAGCCGTGTTTGAAACAATGGCATTTTGGGGATTAGTTCTCCTTCCTTTTATAGCTGTGCACACCCTTTTTGTAGCTCTTGTATTTAATTATGGCTCTGAAATTGTACGAGTTCGGGAGATAATGCAGGATGTTGTTCCTGGGAGGCCGTGTCCTCGTTTCTAATAAAGTTTTTATATGAATTACCCTGTGAGTGCTTTTCCTTGGGATTATTTGTGTTCTTGGAGAGGCCTCTGCCCCTCCGTGGAGGTGTGATGAATTGGCTGTTGCTGTTGGGATTAATTAGTGTTTTAATTGCCAGAGCAGCAGTGCCAAATGGAGAGGGGACACATCGGAGCTGAACGCCAAGACGGTAACGGGACACGGGGAAATGGGGTGAAAAGCACCCACATGGGCTCCTCGTTGCTGTGGAGTTGGTACAAAGTGGCAGGGATGGGTTATGGAGCTGGTGGCTTCCTGAGCTTCATCTCTTAATTGTCCTTCCCTCTTTTTAAGGTGTTTCCTTCAGGATGCGTAAAATTGTCTGGAAGAAGGGCCTGGAGCTGCATCCGAACTCACCGCTGGATTGAGTAGCCCAGGACAGTTTGGGCTGAGGGATTTTTGCCTTTCATAAGGGGGATCGTGGCTGGGCACGAGAGCAAGGACTGGTACATTCATGGATTTGAGCTCCCAGTGTGTCCTGAATCTGCAGCCACCAATCCTGGACAAAAATGGGTGAGAGATTGGCTTTGCTCTCCTTGTGCAACATTCCTGTCTGTCCCCTGGGATTTTGGTGCCTGGTGCTGGAAGAGCTGGAGATCTGCCCTGTCCTCCAGCCAAAGCCACCAGATCCAGCTGGGAATCGGATTTTATTTCGTCAAACAGATGCTGATGGGGGTGTGTGCTGAGCTGTAATTAAACCTGACCTCCAGGTCTCCCTAACTAGGAGTAAGCTGGTGAGACTTCACTATCTTTGCTTCTGGGAAGCTGAGGGAACATTTCCTGCTTGTTTGGTGATTGGGGTTTTAATTAAATGTTTATTTCTCAGTAGTTTTCAAGGTTTATGCTGCTTGTTTGTTTATCTGCTGCAGCTTCTGTTCCCTATATTAAATTTCAGTCTCTTGTCTCTTTAATCTAATTTATTGTGTGCAGAAGGATTTTGCTTTTCTCCGACTCTCTCACTCCTTTTCTGGTTATCACTGGTCACTTTTTTCTCTTTAAATAAAGCAAATGGACTCCCACCTCCGTTTACCCTCCAGTGAGGAGGATTTTAATGCAGGTGGAACCTTGTAGCTTGGGCAGAAGTTTGTCTGTAAGTCAGCAAAAATGAGAAATCCATCAGGTTTCCATTACTGGGGCTTCACTTCATCCGTGGCCAATGGCACAATTCCCCGAGGAAGCTTTGGACAAGTGGGAAGAAAAATAAAAGTCACAGGCAGCTATATAATTTCTTTCCTTTGTCAGATGTTTCTCCAGGGTAGAATAAATCAGGAGGAGATTCCACAGCTGCCAGCAGGTGCTGGAGGTGGGAGCAGGATCCAGACGTCCTCTGGAGCACAGGGTAAGAGGTGATGGCTGCAGGAGCAGGGAGGAGGGGATTCACAGCAGCTCAGGTACAAACGTGGAGCCAAAGGAAGATGTCTCCGATGGATCCGTCATGTGTAGAGATATTTTGGTGTTCACAGAATCATGGAATGGTTTGGTTTGGAAGGGACCTCAAAGCTCACCAAGTTCCAATCCTTGCCATGGCTGGGTTTGACAGAACTGTGCCCCAACATGCGTGTGGTGGGTCCCAGAGTGTCCCTGGACAGGGCTCTTTCCCACTGTAAACCATGGAAAGGAGGAAAAGCCCAAAGGCTGCCCCCCCTACCCCTCAGCTTTTATCACAGCTGTTTTGCATGTGAATGAGAACTTCCCCACTTCCTTCTGGGGCTTGAATTGGCAAACAGGGAGTTGTTAAAAAATCTCCTCGTCTTGAGCCCCGACAAAGGACGGTTGCCATGGAAATAATGGAAGTTGCATCCTGAGCAAAATATCTGCAGGCCCAGCGCCAGCGTGAGGGAGGAGGGGACACCTGTCGGTCACGCACCTTCCACCGGGGCCCACGTGCCTCCCTCCACGTGGTTTTCCTTGGATACCCTTATCCTTGGCAGTCGGATCCTTTAGGGTTAAAAGAGGAGAATTCAGAAATGTCACGGTCGGATGGGAAGGTTCCGTAGAACCTCAGCTGCTCTCCCTGCAGCGCTGGCGCCACCAAATTCAGCAGGGCTGTCCCACATCTGGGATCTGTAGCAGGGTTGGGAACCAAAGCTGGAATCCCATCTCAGGTAACAGGCAGGAGTGTCCTGCCTTGGTTATATCCGACCTCTTCTCCATGTCAGGGCATTTTACGGGTCTGTTTTCCATTTGCCTATAAAGACATTTGAGGTGGCTTCCTTTTCTTTGGGGGGAAAAAACACCTTTGGATTTAAACTTACCAAAAGCTTTTTCTTTGCACACCTAGAATTATAAACTGCATCTTTTGTTGCTTTTAGCAAATCTTAACGTGATTTCCAGGCAAGAAACTCGAGGAATTTGCTTTATGCCTCCCCTAAGTGCTAATGGGAGCCACAGGATCCTTGCTGAGCTATGAGAGGGACTACAATAAATCTCCAGCAGGGTTTATCCATGAGCTCTTCAGCGAGGCCCGGGACCAGCATGGGAACTGCACCTTTCTCTGGCTCTCCCGAGTGGTATTTGCTGGTGGGAGCTTGGAATGGGGAACAACGGGGCACGTTGAGGCTTAAACACATCCTTTTGCTCTCCTGGAAGCACCGAGGGCTTGGGAAAAGGTCCCAGCAACCAGCAGAATCCTGTTTATTGGGATCAAGCATCAAGTGAGGAGGAAAACAGGGGTGTGGGAACCAGCAGCAACACGCAGGTGCCTGAGGAAGCCCCTGCTGAGGGACTTTTAAGGTGCCAGAGTGAGGAGTAAAGGATAAAGAGTGTGGCTGGGCATGGGCTCGGGTCTCCTGCTGGCAGAGGAGCGGAATTTTGGCGGTCCAGGCTTGTTTCTAACCTGGGAAAGGGCTGGGCAGGTGGAAACAGCAAAGGCTTGAGATTTAAAATGCAAGCCCACAATAAATACATATAAATATCTGGATCCCCACGCTGCTTAGTCATCCCACATCTCCATCATTAGCAAGTCCAAGTGAGCGTAGAGCTGATGAGAACCCAGTGAGCTGGACTTTGGGGAGAATCCCAGAGTGATTTGGGTGGGAAGTGACCTTAAAAATTATCCCAGTTCTGCCCCCTGGCATGGGCAGGGGCACCTTCCACTAGCCCAGGTTGCTCCAAGCCCCATCCAGAATCAAGTTGTTCTGTGGGATTGAGGGGGGCGTTTTGGGGCTGGGGGATTGGAAGGAACCAAGTAGAAGCTGCTGGGGATGAGGAGCTGGGGATGCTCTGGGTGGCCACAAAAACATCTGGTTTGTGGCAGAGCCCTGATGGGAAAGCAGGGCTGGGGGCTCTTCCCTGCTGAGTGCTCACAAAGAGCTCCTTGGAGCCAGGACTGGCTCCGGCAGCAAATTCCCGGCACTGACAGGACGGAGCTGCAAAGGCCCAAAGTCTCTGCACAGCCCCATCCCGGGCTGTCACAATCCCTCCATTCCCCGCTCCAAGCTGAGGATGCTCCTGCACAGCCCATCCCTGCCACCCCTCTGCTCTCCCAGGGCTCGAATCCGCCTGGTTTCACGGTGTTAAACACAGCCTCATCCCCTCCCCTTGGCTCCAAATTCCAAACCTGCTCTGTCAGAGTGTTATTTTTCTGGGTGAGTGGGGGGGGGGGGAAGCTCTGCCAGCTGCTCCCTCCCATCCACACGCAGCCCCAGAGGGCTCGGCAGAATCCCCCATCCCACAGGGACTGCTGGCAAGAAGCAATCTGGCAGACAACATGTTAAGAGGAGACTGATGTCTCGGAGCCACTGAACCATTTAATTGCCAATAAACACAGCCCTCATGTAAATAATTATGGAGACCCAGGAAGGTGGAAGGAAGGAGCTGCCAGCCTGGAAACGCCCCGTGGCAAAAAGAGAAATTACGATTTCCTGTTAATACAGGAGGGATGAGCATCAGTAAACCTGCCTGGATATCTCCAGGCTTTGCTCTGGGCTCGGGGTGGCCCGGGAGGTGACAGTCCCTGCCGTGGTGAGAAGGACCAGGCTGTGCTCTGGGCTGCGTTTGGGGGTAAGTCTTAAAAATTCATCTGTTTGCTTCTCCAAGTTCTTGTTGCAACCCAGTGGGATAATTGCAATGCCTTTTCTTGCAGTGTTTTTGAGATAAAGAGCTGCAAGGATCCAGAACTTTGGAGCTTTATCAGCATCACGCAGAGGGTCAGCAATGGAGCCCTAGTAAAACCTGCAGGGGCCTTTCATCTCCCTGCCAGGGCAGCCCATCCCATTCACTCCTTGCAGGGACACCTTCCACTGGCCCAGGTTGCTCCAAGCCTTATCCAACCTGGCCTTGGACACTTCCAGGGATGGGGCAGCCACAGCTTCTCTGGGCAACCTGTGCCAGGGCTTTCCTACCCTCACAGGGAAGGATTCCTTCCCAATATCCCCTCTGGCAGTGGGAAGCCATTCCCCTTTGTCCTGTCGCTCCAAGCCCTTGTCCAAAGTCCCTCTCCAGCTCTCTTGGAGCCCCTTTAGGGCCAGGAAGGGGCTCTAAGGTCTCCCTGGAGTCTTAGGCATCCCCACCCCTATGTTTCACCCCCTGAGGCTGCCCTGGTTCCATTCCTGGTTCCTGGAGCAGGAGGGGTGTCACCAGGCAGAGCCCCCCACTGCCACCGCCGAGGGAGCCGACTCGGTCCAGCAATTTGGCTTTTCCCAGGGGTTGAGAAGTTCCTATGGCAACCAGGAGCCGCTCGGCAGCACTTCCCTGCGTGGCAATCACAGCGCTCGCCTCCTTTATGGAATTAGCGCCCGGCACCCGCACGCCGCGCACATGCCCTTGGCCTAATTACCTTAATTAGAGCCGGGCGATGGGCTGGAGTGATCTGGGGGTGCAAACAACCACCCACCACCCCCTGCCTGGGACCCTGCTGTGGTGGGACCCTGAGGGGGTTCTGGAGCATCACCCCGAGGTCTTTGCTGCCAGGGGATGTGAGATGACCCTGTCCCTGCTGCAGGAAATGTCTGGGTCTCCCTCATCCCTCCCAAGATGGGGTATTAATACACAGTAGAAATGATGCTTTGGGTGTGGGATTTTTGGGGTGTCTCCCAGCCCTGCTCCATCCTTGGCCTGCGGGAGAGCCCTTGGCGGTCGCACCGAGCTGGGATGTGGCTGTAGGTTTTTGGGACTGGCACAAAGCACCCCATCCATCATCACCAGCTCGGGGACAATGCTGAATTAAGTCTGGCAAGTGCCAGATTTGTCCCTGAGCGAGGGTGCGGTGATTGAGGATCTTCTTGGCATCGGCTGTGGGAGCGGAATGACGGATAAAACTGATGGATGAGAAGTAACCCGGGGTTTAGGGAATCTTGGTTCATTTGCTGCAGCAAGAGCCTGCTACACACAGAGAAATTAAAATGTGAGTGCTCCAGAGTGTCTCACGGCGAGTGGAGGCACCAGGGGAATATGGGATGAGTCGGAAGCGGGTGCGTCCGTAAATCAGCTGTGGTGCTTTCAATAATTCACCACTGCCGAAGGATCCAGCGGTTCATAGAGAGGTAATATCCGTGGGGAGGTGTTCAGTCTGTCTGATCCCCATGGGAGCAGCCCCAGGGTGTCCAAGGCCAGGTCAGATGGGGCTTGGAGCAACCTGGGCAAGTGGAAGGTGTCCCGGCTCTGGCAGGGGGTGGGGCTGGATGAGCTTTAAGGTCTCTTTGAATCCAAACCATTCCAGGATCATTACCGGGGCCTGAACTGTAGCAACTGTGTTTTTAGCCAAAATAAGTGAAAACAAGCCTAATTTACTCGTGTACATGTTGCAAATCTGCCTCTTTAGCTGGAGCCGAGACCCAGGGAGAAAGAGTTGGGCACAGCTGGGCCCAGCCCATGGAATCTGCTCAGAGAAATGTGAAAGGTATTTTGCAAGACCTATCAGGGAAATCAGCAGTGGTGGCTTGGGTTGGAATATTATTCTTAATAAACCAGGAAATAATAGTAATAAGACAAAATGGATCAACGTTTTCTAAGCATTTTCCAGCTCCACAAACAAAATCTGCCCGACAATCCCGGCTCAGCCGAGGAGCTCCTCTGTTCTGGCTGTTTTGTCATCACTGGTGACATCCAGACAGAACAAACACAGCGAGGGGGGCAGGGGGGGGCTAAAACCAGTGGAAAATTACCAGGCTAATTTTGTTTGCTGTGCTTGATTAGGAGACAAAGGAGGAAATTTCCAAGAGTACACATGGAAGCAGTGCTGATCCTTGGTGTGCATTTAAAGCTGATGCTCATCTCAATTCATTCTGCAGCGCCAGGACAAAGGGCCTCATCATCTGCAGCCGTGGGAGAAACCTGGATGGGGATCAAATAATGGGAATAATACCTTGCAAGTAGGTAAGCTCTTTCAAATGATAATCTCTCGAGTGCTTTTGAAAGAACAGCACCGTAATAAATTATATTATCTGCCCCTTAGAGCTGGAGACATCCAAACAGGCTGAGCCTAAATGGCCCGGGTGCTTCCTGCTGTTAAATCCCACTGTGGGTTGGTCTTCAGTATTTTCCCTTTTGGAGGTTTCCGATGAGGAAAACCCCATTGGCAGGATCATCACACTGAGGGAAGTTTTCCAACTTTCTGAACAGCCCAAGGCAGAGAGAGATCAGGAATGAGATGAGAAATGAGGAGATTGTCATTCACAGGAAGGGGGTCCTTTGAGGTGCCCTCACACAACTCAGGGAAGTGGCAGCATCCTGGGTACCTGAGTGTGAGGAAGAAGCCACCGAGTCACCAGAGGTAGGAGGGTGGGCATGGGGGACAAAAACAAACAGGGAGGCTGAAGTCACATATCTGGGCTATTGATATCACTGATTATAATGAATTTAAGGAGGATCGTGTGAGCAAAAAGCAGATGGAGACCCACCTAGATGTAGCATTCCCAGTTTCCAAGTCAGTGACAACTTCAAACAGATGATTTTGGATGTTCCTGGGCTGTGTCCTGGCAGATGGGGGGGCTGCAGGCACCAAATGCCAGTACAAAAGAGGATCACAGAATTATGGAATTGTGTAGTTGGGAAAAGACCTTTAAGATCATCGAGCCCATTCATTATTAACCGTTTTTCAACCAACACGACGGTTTGTGAGGAGGAAACAGGCTCAGGCAGAATACTGGGCAAAACTCTTAATAACTGAGGATGATTTAACAAAAATATCCCCTTTATACCCACGGGTTCCTGGTAGAAAAGCTCCCAGCGGGTTCCTGAGGAAAGCTCTGCAGAATCAGCCCTCAAACATGTTTTCCTCCCCAGTTTATCTAATTAATTTACTTCCATTAAGAAAACAAACCGTGCTCTCCTTCATGTATCTGTTTTCTGTGAATCGGAGACGGCGGCTCCAGGATTTCTGGGCTTGTTCTCAGAAGTCACTCGGCTTTTAGTTCACCCCCTCAAAATAGTGTTTTCCCTCTTCCTGCAGGTAATTTGGGGAATGAGCAAAACATCTCAGCAGGGGGACCTGAGGGTAGGGATTTGCTCTCCCGGGCCTCAGTAATTGCAAATTGCAGTCTAGTCTGGAAACATGGAGGAGGAAACCTCGTCCTCTTTGTGGATAAGTTCTCCAGGATATTTATGTGGATCTTTAAATGGTCCTGCAGATAAATGGTTGCAGTGATGGAGATGGGGGGGGGGAGGGATCTCCTCCTTCCAAGCCACCCACCCCATCACAATAATGTCTCTGAGCCAGAGCTGGGGGGAGAAAAAAAGGGCAAGAAGAGCTATTTAGGGCAATTTAGGGGTTTTAATTAAGAGTGCAGTAATAGAGGTTGTGATGGGAGGAAATGAAGAGAGAATGAATCAAGACTGGTAGTGACAGGACAAGGGGGAATGGCTTCAAACTGACAGAGGACAGAGTTGGATGGGACATTGGGAAGAAATATCAGACAGCTATAGGGACAGAGATAAATACATCCAAGTCAGCATCTTCCTGGGATGTGACTGAGCTGCAGTCGAGGATTTCTTGTTTTTGTGGGATTCACACCAATACACACACACAGCCTGAGTTCTCTTTTAAAGCCTTTATTACAGGAAGGACAATCAGGGGTTTGCTTGGCTCCTCTGGGATGAGCAGCCCAGCACAGCCCCAAGGAAGCTGCAGGAAGCCAAGGAGGGAGCTGCTCTGTGGTAACAGGACAGAGGTCACTGGAATCACCTTGTGGATGCATCCCTGTCTCCGCTGGTCACCCCACAGCAAGATCACGTGGTGCTTTTAAGAACACCATGAAGGTCTCAGCAGGAAGGTGAGTGAGCAGCAGAGTGTGGATGGGCTTAAGGGGAGCAGGTTAGGAATCCTGCTGGGATCCAGCTGGCTGTGTCTGCCCAGAGGAGCCCGAGCTGCTCGCTGAAGCAGGAGGGATGGCCAATGCCAGGGCAGTTTCCATGCAGGGGTGAGGATGTGCTGCCTTGGGGGCTTTAAAGTCCTCAGTCCCACAGAGCACAGCAGCTCATGGCGAGCCAGAGGCACGGCCATGGGTGGGCAGGAGCCACTGGAGCCCCGAGACGTGGTGGCCGTGGGGGTGCTGGAGTCTAGGGGCTGTTCCCAAAGGCTTCTCCTGGGAAATCAAGAGGTTAAAACCGAGCTGGGCAGTGGGTGCAAGGAGATGCTGCTTTCTGTGTGTGCTGCTTGCATGGAGCAGCCTGATGGGCCTCAGAGGCGCCTGAGATGCCAAGGAGCATCTGACAAGAGAACCCACCCTTTAACCTTGTTAAAGGCAGTTTCTGGGATAGAGCAGCCTGGCACTGGGATTCCCACCTCCACCACAGGAGCCTGAACACGGACACACACCACTTAAACTGCCCGGGGAGCGGAGATTGAGGCATCGCCCCTGGAAAGCTCGTCACTTGGGATCTCTCAAGTCATCCTCGGCCATGCAGAGCAGCGATGATTTCAGGGATTGGCCCGGCTGCATCTGCACATCTGGCTGGAGAAACTGGGACGCCCGGTCTGGTTACAGGGGCGGCTCCTCCAGCAAGCCAGGCAGGTTATGGAGTCCCCCCTTGTTCCAAACCAGCTTGCCTGCTGTCGGCAGCCACGTGTCCCCATCTCCACCTGCAGAACACACATTTCTGAGCCTCCTTTGTCCTTCCACCAATAAACCACAATTTAAAAGAATAAATGTGCAGCAATTTCACGGCTCCCCGTGCGAGGCGACCTCTTCCCAAGGCACAAAGTGCTGCCTGTTGCTTAGGAACAATCTTTATCCTACAGAACGAAGTCGTGCGCTCTCCGAAGAGTTTTTCAAATGCCCCCAAGGGGTGTTTGCTTTGCCTTGCTCAGACACTGACCCAGCTTCTAAATATACCACAGGATGAAGTCTGTGTGCTCCAAATACGGCACTGGACACCTACAACACCCAGCCAGGATTTGGGATAGAGGGATTTGCCCCATCCTCAGCCATGATACTCATCTGTTGCACTGTTTCAATGAGCCAAGAAACTTCTGTTTCATCAAAACCTTTGCCTGGCTCAGGTGTTTGTTGTTGCACTGGTTTGTTGCCCCCAAAGAACAAAACATCCTTGAGCTGCTTAAGTGATGAGGACACTTTCTCCATCCCTGGAAGTGTCCAAGGCCAGGTTGGACGGGACTTGTAGCAAGCTGGGCTAGTGGAAGGTGTCGCTGCCTGTGGCACGAGGGTTGGAATGAGAAAAGCTTTAAGGTCCCTTCCAACCCAAACCATTCCATAATTCAAGGACACAAATCCTGTCAGTTTTGTTGCCTTTCCAAGCATGAGAGACTTTTCTGGGAGGAGCAACAAACCAGCCCAGCCAGCAGCCACCTCCCACACCCAGTGTGTGTACAGCCAAGTGCCTGCCAGGTCCGAAAGCAAACCCTCTCCCTTGAGGCCCTCCAGCTAAGATAACCTGGTCTGCAAAGCTATCTTATCCGAGGCAATGGTGGGAGCATCTGCCAGGGTGGAGCAGGTGTTGAAGCGGGAAGCCTTGCAGGACATGGTGCCAGAGCTCTTCTTCCTGCGGTAGAAGTAGGTGCTGAGGTGGAACCAGAACTTGTCGTGGAGGGAGGCGTAGATGAAAGGGTTGTAGCAGGCGGAGCTCATGGCAATCAGGTGGCACGAGACCTGGATGACGTTGACGTACCTCTTGTCCAGGATGGTGAACTCCTCGTCGATGTCCCGGATGAAGTTGACCACCTGGAGAGGGAGCCAGCAGATGGCAAAGCAGACCACGGAGACGGTGAGCACCCGGAAGGTCTTCTGCTTGGTCCTGGTCCACTTGTCCTGGCAGCGATAGGCAGCGCCCGGCACGTTCCTCCTGTGCAGGTGGTAGGTGATGGCACAGAAGGAGACGGACACCGCCAGCAGCGGGAGCATGTAGGACAGGAGGAGCATCAGACACGAGTAGAGCAGCCGCTCCCTCTCCTCGTGCTTCCAGAACTCCTCACAGATGATCATGTCGTGGCCGATGGCGTTGAGGTCCAGGTAGTGGGTGTGCAGCGACGTGGGGACGGAGGCCATGATGGAGAGCAGCCAAATGCAGGCCACGAGGCACACGCAGGCCCTGTGGCTGATCCGCCTGCGGATCGGGTACGCCACCACCACGTAGCGGTCGATGGCGATGGCCGTGAGGGACAGCACGGACACGAACACGGTGGCAGCCTGCAGCAGGGTGACAAAGTGGCACATGAACGCGCCGAAGAGCCACCCCCGTGCCTCGAAGGCGTAGGACACGGTGAGGGGGACGCAGGCCAGGCACATGACGAAGTCGGCCACAGCCAGGTTCCCGATCAGGAAGTTGGTGGTGCAGTGCAGCTTCTTGGTGAGAGCGATGAGCAGGATCAGGAAGAGGTTCCCGGTGCAGGCCACGGTCACCAGCGTGGCGTAGAGGGGGATGAAGAGCGGCTTCAGCTCCAGGAGCAGGTCCAGGCCAGTGAACAGGGGGGCTGAGCTGTTGTGCCAGGACTCATTGGGCAGCTGAGCCATGGCAGCCCCTGTGGCCGATGCAGCTTCTCCACACCTCGAAGTCAAGCAATGATCCTGTGAGCCCTGGTGGGGAGAGAAACACGTGTGGGTTGAACTGGGCAGAAGGAGCCGTCCCCAGTGTCCTCCTGTCCTCCTGCACAGCTCCCGGTAAGGAGCAAGGTTGGGAAGCTGGCTGTGAAATGGTTAATCAGCCAGCCCAGATCTGCGGGGAGCTGCCAGCCTGGGGCAGGAAAGCAGCTCTGGAAGCCTCGTGGAGAGTGACCTGGGAGCTGCGCTGCCATAAGGCAGAAATAAAAAGGCACTCCTGCATTTCTTTGCTTTTTATTTACCCCAGCTAATTCCATGCCGATCAGCCAGCTCCCGCCCACCCAGCTGGGCAGGAGGGTCCTTTCCATCCCCTGTGCTCCCATGTTTGACCCCCTTGGTTATGTCTCCATTACCCAGGGAACTTTGGCTTCTCCTGTCTTTCCCTGTAGCAACTGAGGGAGGGAAGAAGGAAGGGGGTGCCTGGCTCCCCGGGAACCTCCACAAAAGCACTCACAGAAGCACAGAGGGGATGAGGTCAAATATATTCCAGCAGAAAGTGTATGGAAATGAAGAATTCCCCTCCAGGACCCTTCTCTTGGACCCCACGCTGTCAAAATTAATGTTTCATTCCCCTCATGAATGTGAACAGTCTTTTCCCCCCAGTGGAGAGTCAAACCAGCATTAATTAAGTAACCCCTGTAATTAACCGAGGGATATTGTGGTTTTTTGCACCCCGGCTGCACAGGCAGAGCGCACGCTGCGGTATCGCAGCTCCGGGTTCCCGTGCCCTGCCCGGCGCAGGAACACAAAAATCATCCGGAAACTTGCAGCCGAGGAGCTGAAACGCTCGTTAACTTAGAGAATGAAAGCTCTGAAGCTCAATTGAACTCTTTAATTCTGCTTCACGCCCCCGCAGGAGTCGAAGCAGCCCTTCTGTGCTTCGCCAGGGTCCCGCTCCCACTCCGGTAAAGGCTGAACCCCGCGGCTCTGACTCCGTTTTGGGGGGTCCCGGTCTGGCTGAGAGACCCTTCTGTCCCGGTCCCGGAGCGCTCTTACCTGCCGGAGGTCCGGGGTGCTCCAGGCTGGGAGTCGCCCGCTGCCCGCCGCTCTTCCCGTGAGGATGAGGAGGAGCGTTCCCTTCGCGGGGTGTTGTTCACCGGGAGGCTCCGGCACCGCCGCTCTCAGCCGGGTTTTTGTGTTGTTGGGGTTTTTTTATCTTGCTTTGTCTTGTTTTCTTTCTTCTTCTTCCTTTTTTTTTTTTTTTTCCTCCCGCTGCCTGAGCCTTTTCAGTCCCGGAGGAACAGGACGTTCCCTCTCACGGCGCTCTCACGGTGTTGCAGGTACTGGGGAGGGATGCGCACATCCCTCTGCCCCGCATCGCGGGTGGAGCCGCATCCCCCTCCCCCGGCCCGGCGGGGAGCCCCCCAGGGGGGGCTGCGGGCCGCATCCAGGACATTCCCCAGGCTGGAAAGAAGGGGAAGGCGCGGAGGGGACGGGGCGGGCGCAGGGACCGCGCGGCGCTCCTGGGGGTCGGCGGCGGCTGCCCCGTCGGGGGATCCCAGGGGCGAGGGAAAAGGGGGAAAAGCCGTTGTGGGGCAAGGGCAGGGTGGGCTGAGGGTGGTCCAGCCATTGGGAATTGCCCCAAATGAGAACGGGAACCGGGGCTGGACAGTGTTGGTCATTTTTAGCTCTTCTTATTTTTCCACTGAAGGAAACGCAAACCTTTGCTTCTCCACAGGCATCTCTTTGAAGCCTGAGGCAGCAATTCCCATTTTCCCTGGGGTAAGTGTGCAGTCCAGGGCTAATGGATTTTTACCGTGGGCAGTACCTGGCTCCTGATCCAGAGCCTGTTGCTCTGGATGGCCCATCAGCTCCATTTTCTTTAGAAGCCTCTGATTCCACACGGAAGATTTCTTCATCTTTTCTTTCATATCTTACTTAAATAAGGGAAAATTAAAAATACTCGTCATCCATTGGTATTTTTTGGGGGGTAAGAGGGGTGGAAATTGTCAGAGCAGCCACTGAAGTTCTGCAAAATTGAGAGTTTTGGTGTGAGGTGGTGATTAATTCATCCTAATCTGAGCTCTTCCCTCTGCACAGGCTTATCCTGGAAAAACCCTCTTTGACTGAATCGTTACTGCCTCCAGACCCTGCAGGAAAAGGCACTCTTATTCCCAAAGCTCGTTATGCCCCGCATCAGGGTCCTGGCTCAGGGGTACAAGAATGGGTTGGAAAGCTGCAGCCCACCCTGCTGGTTCCCAGTTGGAGAGCTGGAGATGCTGGAAGCATCCCAGTGTCCCTCCCACCCTGTACAGATGATTGACAGGAATCAGTTGGCTGTGATTTTATCTTTTCCTTTGTCGCCAGGGTGGCTTTCAGAAGGAACCGCAGGTTTTCCTAACCCAGATCCTTGAGAGCTTGCCAGTTCCAAAGCAGGATGGGATGTTTAACGGCCATAAGCTGAAGGAGGGAAGGTTTAGATGGGATATTGGGAAGAAATTGTTCCCTGTGACGGTGGGGAGGCCCTGGCACAGGTTGCCCAGAGAAGCTGTGGCTGCCCCTGGATCCCTGGAAGTGTCCATGGCCAGGCTGGAAGGGGCTTGGAGCAACCTGGGCTGGTGGGAGGTGTCCCTGCCCATGGCAGGGGGTGGAATGAGATGGCCTTTTGGGTCCCTTCCAACACAGACTATGCTGGGATTCTGTGATTTTCAGCATCACCACAGGGTGCTGCCAGCTTGTGCTCCTGTGGGATTGAATTCCCTCAGCCCAAGCTCATGGTGAACCCTCTTTTTGCTTCTGAGGGGGCACAGAAATGAAGCTTCCTGTGGAAAAAAAAAAAAAAAAAAAAAAAAAAAAAAAAAAAAAAAGGTAAAAACCATTGTCCTTAAGGGGTACAAGGAGAAGGGGGGCTGATGTTTCCTTTGTGATTACTCATTTCTCATGCCTGGGAAATCGTGCCCTGTGTCTTGCCGGCAGGTCTGTGCTTGTGCCTCGTGGGCTGGACGTGATGCTTTCAGACACCACTGCTGCAGATCTGCCTGCACTGACTGAGAACTGGCCTTTTTCTGTCACTGATGGCTCTTTTGGGTTAAACTGTCAGAAAACAGGCTTCCCAGGGCAGTGGTGGAGTCACCAGCCCTGAGAAGGATCTAAAAGCCGTGTGGATGTGGCACTCAGGTTTAGTGGTGGCTGTGGAAGAGCTGGGGTTGGACTGGATGATCTCAGAGGGCTTTTCCAACCTAAATGGTTCTGTGACCTTCCTCTGTGGGAATTATTTCCACATATGGGAAGGCTGGTGTTGCTGTGGGAGCAAAAACCAACCCTAGTGAGGCTGCTGGTTGTACCCAAAGTTTGTTTTGGGTTTGTTTTTCCTAAAATAAACCACTTTGCTTGGAGGTAAAGTCCTTGCTACTCAAACCACGTGTGGCATCACCAATTGCAGCCACACTGCTCGGACACACCACGCTGCTTTTCACAGTTTCAGTGACCTTGTGAAGAAGTTTTTGAGGGTTTTTTTAAAGGTGATTTAAGTACAGACCCACCCCAAGTCTATATTTCATATTATTATTTAATGATCTATAATTAGAGTTAAATAATTCTAAATTATATTTATTATACGTGGGAGGCAGACAAAAAGCTCTATCTAAGGAATGAATCAATTAAGGAAATTACTGTTTACTCTTTGCAATGATCACTTGGCTTGGTTTTCTTTTGCCCTACGTGTTTCCACAGAGCAGGTCAGAGAATCCTTGAACGGGTATGATTTTTACAAATGAAATGAGATTTTTACAAATGGAAAGAGCTGCTCCCTCAGGTCCTGTGACCAAAGGACATGCTCGGTGACATGGATCTGCAGTTCTTTCAGCTACAGCTCTTCTGGATGCACTTCTTTCTCAGGTACCTTCAGGAATATATAAAATAACATAAACCATCCAGAGTGACCGGGAGAGCAGCACCATTTACACACAGAGACAGGAAACCGGGAAGGTCTAGCAAGAATTTACTCTTAAAAACTGTATTTACGAACAGGTAACATAAGGAACACGGGATGAATCTGGCGGGGATAAACCCCTAGAACCACAATTTCTCTGCAGGAGCTCTGACAGGCGCGTGCTGCTTCCCTCTACCGACCCCCAGTGTCGGTGCTGAGGTGGAACACACGGATCAACCAAAAATCAGCACAGAATTACAGATCCTTTGATTAGTAAAGGGAAATAACCCTCTGCAGAGCTAAACGGGGTAAAAAACCCCCAATTAAATACTAAATATACTTCAATTCAGAGAATTCTATGCGAGTCTGTGATGAAAACAAGCTGTGGACTGCCTGGTTATCGCTCTTGGTTTCTTGATGCAGAATCTCAGCTGAAGGGATAAAGAACAGGTACAAAATAACAAACAAGAGGAAAAAGCAGTCCCGGTCTATAACAGAGAGTTTGGGCAATAAAGTAGGGGTATTAGGGAGTACTAGGGAATGTGAAATAGGTACGACATCAATTTATTGACTGCAGTGAGAGTTTCCTTCAGGGTCCCAAAATTCACAGGAGTGAAAAGGATCTGTCTTCCTCCAGGCACAGCTTGGGGCCAACTCAGACTGAAACAGCAAAGATCTGGAGAAAACACCCCTGTGGACTTGGTAGGAGAGGAAAAAATGCCCTAGTGAGTAATAAACAGGAAGAAGACAGAAGGAAGTGATTCAGTGGTTTCTCTGCTTTGCTCTAGACTGTGGTGTTTTCTGATACCTCTCAGCAACTACTTTCTTTTTTTTTTTTTTTTTGTTTAATGTGTCTCCTGGTGGATTCCAAACAATCCGCATCCAGGCTGGAACGATGAGGTGGCTGCAGGCTGGGAGAAGACCAGAGTGGGGTTTCCGCTTCAGCTGTGTCACAGGTGCTCTTCTTCCCCTCTTGTCCTTACCAATGTCAGTCACTGTCTCTGGAGCTCCAGACCTGGAATTTTGTGTGTTGGGGGGTTCTCTTCGCTTCCTGAACCGCTGATAATTTGCTCTGTGCCCTCCTCCCTGTTATCACTACAGCTGGGAACAACTTCCTGAGGGCTGGGGCAAGAGGCAGCTCTGGGGCCCTCACTGCTCCGCAGCCGGAGGCTCTTCCTCGTTCTCCTGCTTCTCCAGCTGCGGTTCCGGCGGGATGAGGCACTGCACCTCCTCGGAGCTGATGGCCACCTTGTCAGGCTGCAGCCAGCGCTTCAGGTGTTCCAGAGTGCTGGGGGGACAGAGAGAGAGACACACACACATACTGAGAGCAGGCAGCAACAAAGCCTCGCAGGAATGTGCGGAAGGAGCGACGGGAAAAGCCTCCACGGGTAATTCCTGCCCCTCTCTGGGTATTCCTGTTCCCACTGGTGAGGTCTAGCGTTGGATTGATCCATATGCCAGAGGAGCAGGCAGAATATGGCATTCTACAAAGCCATGCTGCTGCAGTTAGGCTTTATACACTCTGGTTAGAAAAGTTTTATGCTCTGATTTTTCTCAGTGTAAAGGGCTCTTTTCAACCTTTACGTGCTTGGAAGTTCTCTGCCTCTGATGCCACAGATTCCAATTCAATCAAACTGCCAGAGGGCAGGGTTAGATGGGATATTGGGAAGAAATTCCCTCCCTGTGAGGGTAGTGAGGCCCTGGCACAGGTTGCCCAGAGAAGCTGTGGCTGCCCCATCCCTGGAAGTGTCCAAGGCCAGGTTGGACAGGACTTGGAAGCAACCTGGGCTACTGGAAGATGTCCCTGCCCATGGCAGGGTGTGGAATGAAATGCCCTTTAAGATCCCTTCCAACCCAAACCATTCCATGTCTTTCCAGGTTTCTGGGCTGGAAGAAAAAAAAACCAACAACTTCTTTTCAAACCAACCAAGCCCCAAACTGCTTCTTTGTGATGAAGATCAGGAAATACAGGGGGGGAAGGGCACAAAGCCAAAGCAGGAAGCACATCCAAAACTGTGTGTGACAATAACACCAGAAGGCTAAAGAACATATATAACCCTGAAAATCTAATAACATAGTTCTGTGTGCTTAAAAGTTAAGGCTTGTTTAATTACATTGGTGGGTGAGACTCAAAACTTCATCACCATTCAGGAGTGACCTCTAACTTCATAGTCAAATTCTAGGGACTAAAATTCTTTCATGGATAACATCCCCAGCCTTTGAAAACAGTAGAAAGAGGACATAAAGGCTTGCTTTTAAATATAAATCCCACTGAAGTTATCTGGCCACAGTAAGACTCTGAAACCTCCTTATAAATTCGGATTATTTTTCACAGTTAACTCCCAAACTGGCTTAAGTAGATTTTCTTCAAGGGAGAGACTGACAGCCAGAAGCAATCATGGAAAATGTCAGCTGAGAAAGGAGGAATTTGGAGAGGATTCCAAGTGATTGGGAATGGGAGATTGCTGAGGAAGAGGACTCTCATCTTAATTCCTTCATCATCCAGGAGAAGGTAATGGGTGGGAGAGCAGCACTGTAAGAGAGGCATGGAGGGGAAATCTCATCCCAGGACTGGCACCAACACTGCAGTGACCCCTAAATCCCAGCCTGAGATACACAGGACATTCCTTCCTCTGCTCCATTCCTTCCCTACCCCACGTGCTCTGTGTGTTCCCTCTAGCCCAAGCCAAAGGGGAATTCCCAAAATCCTCCAGAAAGCCCGTGGCAACCTCTGGGAGCTGCAGAGAGGTGGGATTTCCCTGTAATGCCCTGACAAAACCTTAGTCTGGGTTTTAAGAGGTGACTGTCGATCCCTTCTCCCCAACTCGCTCGTTACCTCTCGTCAGCATCGTGGCCCTCCACGTAACATTCCGCCTCGAACTTCTCCTGCAGGAACCTGTCCCAGCATTCCTTCTTGGCCTGGGACAGCGTGCGCAGCATGTCCTTGGAGGTCACCTCCTGGGACAAGCCCTTGATCCTCATCAGTCTTCTCTCTGTGAAGAGAGGAGGGGTCTTTATTTAGTTTTTGTTGTTTGTTTGTTTTTTTCTGAAGGGAAAGAAGAGAAGGATCTGGACTTCTGTATCAAAAAAAAAAAAAAGTAAGCTGAATTAACTTTTCAAGGCTAATTTCTATTTTAAAAGGAATTTCCACCCCTGTATTTCAAGCCTGCACGATTCTATTTCTTACATATCCACAAGACGATATTTTTAGGTGATGCTTCTGAAGGAAATAAGGTTTATGCAATCAGTTAACTCTGCCCATTTGGGGTTTTAATAAGTTGCACAGTTACTGCTCAGTTTCCATGAAATCACACAGGAAGGCACAGAACTCGCAGGCACTGAGTTCCCATAATTTTCATGCAAATGGGAACATAAATCACACTCACTGCATTGCTTAGTGCACTGTAAAACAGCAATGAAGGCAAGATGGAAGCTTCAGCAGAAATAAAAGCTTAAAGAGCCACTTCTGCCACCCATTCCTCTTGCCTTGTTGCTGTGTGCAGCCTCTAACTTATTGGGGAGGGGGTGTTAAAGCCCAAATTTTTTAGCTTTTACTTGATAAAAAGTTGCTTTCTGTGGCCAAGCTGAAGAAGCTCTGAGTGAGCTTCACATTTGCTGCAAGAGTGCAGTAGGGCAAAGGAGTCAGATTCTCCATGGAATAGTTGGGGGACCTTCTGCCCAGAGCACTGCCACGCAGACAGAGGTGTCACCAGGCCCCTCAGCGGCGGGGGACACTCACCCAGGGATGCCAGATACACCTCAGAGTCGTTCAGGGGTGCCCAGGGCTTCAGGCTGGGGCAGGAAGAGCCACTGGATCCGCTGCCCTGGGCGTAGGAGTCCATGAAGGAGTCTGTGAAGGCATCGCCGCCGTCCTTGAGCTCGGGGTGGGGCAGACAGGAGCAGATCTCGGCCCAGAGGTCCTCGCTGGACCGGGGCACCACGGAGTCCACGCTCTCCATCATCCTCATCCTGGAGTCCTGGGATGGGGGAATAAACAGTGAGCACCGAGCAGGACCCCCCGCCCAGGCCTCCCCGCGCCCGCTTCCCTCGGCCCAGGTCACATCGGCGGGCGTTTCGGGGAATTCTCATCCCACCGGGAAGCCTGGCCGCCCTCCGGGAAGCGATGACACGCTCCAGGGTGTCGCACCCAGGGAGACCCCTTAGGGGACAGATGGGCGGTCCCCCGCCGGCACCGCACTCCCTCCGCCCGTTCCCGGGCTGGGGGGGCGACAGGGAGGGGCCGCGGAGGGGACACGGAGGGAACACGGAGGAGACACGGAGGGGCCGCAGCGGTCCCGCACTCACCGCCTGGCGCACACGGGAAGCCGCGGCAGCTTCACCGCGCGCGTCCCCAGCGCCCGGTGCTGACCAATCGCCGCGCGTCCCCGGCAGGAACAAGGCGCCCATTGGTCCGTAGCGCGGGGGATCGGTGGGGCGGGCGGGGCGCGCTGGCGCCTCCGTGGCGCCATGTTGGAGAAGGGCGGAAGTTGTCCCGGGCGGCGCAGGTGAGCCTGTGTCACATTCCCGGCGGGACAGCGGGAAACGGGGAGTTTCGGGGTGGCTCTGAATCCCCTTCGCTCCGCAGGCCTCTGCCGTGCCCTTGGGATGAGCCGCCTGCCGCGCCGCGCGGTGCTGGCACTCATGGGGCTGCTGTTCGCCAGGACCATGGCCTGGACATCCAGCGGGAAGACACACGCGGAGCTGGTCAACAATCTCTACAGTGAGTCCCAGCAGGATCCGCTGGAATGCCAGTATCTGGATATTTAATGCCAGTGTATGGGTGTTTAGTGTGACACTGTTCGCTCTGAAGGGCTGGGGTTGATATTCCTGAATTCCGCCTTTGTCCCAGCCTGAACTCGTTCTAATTATAACCAGAGAACAAGGTGTTGTGCCAAAAGGGGCAGGAAAGCCTCTGCACGCCTTCCTTCCCTGCCTCTGGAAGTGTGTGACGCCCTTTAAGGAGTTGCAGCTCGGAGCCCGCGGGTGCTGCCGAGTGTCCTGGACACCCAGGACCCACCTTTTCGGAGGGCGGTGTGACTCCATTTCTCCCCCATTGCACTTGGCAGTGCCAGAAATGTGGATGCAGGTCACCACCACCCTCTGGGGATAGGCTGCTGGCTGGGACCGTAGTGGAAATGGGACAGGATGTCCTTTCACTGGCATTTGTTTTCTGTCCCTCTCACATCTCTCATTAAGGCTGAATTCCCCCAGGTCCATGAACTCCCTGAACTGTGCTTCCCCTTCCAGATCTCTTCTTTCTGGAGTGCTGAGGGTTTCAATCCTGCCTGTCTCTCTTCCTTCCTTCCCAGAAAAAGGGATCGTTAAGTCCCAGCGAGTCTTCGATGTGCTGTTGGCCACAGACAGAGGTCACTACATCAAGTATTACCCATACATGGATTCTCCTCAATCCATTGGTGAGTCATTTTGGAAAAAGCTCTAGCTGTGGAATCCCCATCCCTGGAAGTATTCAAGGCCAGGTGGGATGGGGCTTGGACATCCTGGGCTAGTGGAAGGTGTGTCTGCCCACGGCAGGGGGTGGAATGAGATGCCCTTTAAGGTCTCTTCCAACCCAAACTATCCTGGGATTCTGTGAAATTCTATTTTTAGGGCAAGGTGTGGAAGAATTAAGGACTGTTCCCGTGGGCAATTTTATTCTTTATCAAATAACTTTGTCACCTGTTTCCTTTTAGGCTACAAGGCCACAATCAGCGCCCCACACATGGTAAGATGAAAACACTTCAAACAGAAATAGAGGGAATTTTTTATTTCTCTTATTATATTTCTTTTTTTTTTTCAAGTACAGAAGTGGAACATCCCATGCACGTGATTATCCTGCTAGTTTCTTTAGGGATTTTTTTTGTTTTTTTAAGAGGAGTTTCCCCTATAATCTTTCAGTTGCTTTAGAAGTGTGCTCAGATGGGAATTCTGTGTTGTGCATTTTTTTCCCTGCTGTTTCACATGTAATTCCTGAGCCTCTTCCTAAGTGTGTTCCTGCCAAAAGACCTTCCAGGTCTGACCCTTGAGTTTCACTCTGGAAGTGTCAGGCACAAGGCCCGGTGTGCTGGGATTAAATCAGAGAACAAGGAAAAGTGGTAGCAGAGGAGACTAACCCGGGATGCTTCCCACCTCCATGTCCACACAGCACGCCCACGCCCTGGAGCTGCTCAAGGATCAGCTGGTGGAAGGTGCCAAGGCGCTGGACGTGGGCTCTGGAAGCGGATACCTCACTGCGTGCTTTGCCAGGATGGTGAGCTCATGACACCCCATTCCCAGCTCGGACAGTGGGAATGTGCTTTTGGTGGGGAGAGCAGGAGGTGGGAGGAAGGGGACACACTTCCCAGACCAGCTTGTAGCGAAAACAAATACTTCTTAGGGATCTAAATGGAGGCTGTATCTGCCCTGAGATATTTTGTGTGTATATCCACTGTGCAAATCCATTGTGGGTTCCTTTTAGTTTATGTCTTCATTACTCACAGTCTGTTTCCTTGTTTTTTAAACTCCTGGAATTATTTGCTGTGAAGTGCTAGAAAGCTGATCAAGTTACTCAGGAGGGTAATTAGTCAAGAACTTGCCATGGAAGCTACTAATTCTACCAAATAATGATTTCTCTGGCAATGAAAGATTACTGGGAATCCTTGGAGACTTGGCAGTTAAGGACTACTGGGAATCCCCGTGGACAGTGTCTGTGTATCCCTTAAGCAGCTGATAGACTACTCAGCCTTCAAATCAAGAGTGTTTGCACCTCCTGTTCAGAAACTCTGCTCTGGTGCTTATTCCAGCTCTCCAATTCCCATCAAAACCTGCTTCATCAAACACCTCTCTTTGATATGGGAGGTGCCAGGTGTTGGACTGATGTTGCTCTTTCCAGACTGGCCCGACAGGGAAAGCTGTGGGAGTGGAGCACATCAAGGAGCTGGTGCACGAATCCATCCGGAATGTCCAAGAAGATGATCCGACGCTGCTCAGCTCCGGCCGTGTGAAGCTTGTGGGTGAGTTCCGTGCGATCCCGGGGTTGTCCTCTCTGGGAACGCCTCGGCTCTGCTCCCTGAAGTCGTTCCAGTCTGTGTCGGTGCTCTGAGTTGCTAGGAGAACAACTCTTCCCCGCCTATTTTCCCCCCTGCAGTTGGAGACGGCAGGCAGGGATACCCCGAGGAGGCTCCGTACGACGCGATCCATGTTGGAGCGGCCGCAGCGACCGTCCCCAAGGAGGTGAGAGTGGCCCTGCAGGGTGTCTCTACCTCTTTTTTTTTTTTTGTGAGAACACTAATTAGGAAGCCACTAGAAACTTCTATTTTGTCGTGACCTTTCCAGTGTGGCTTATTCCCAGCGTCTCTTTATTTTTTGAGCTCTGCTCATCGCCACAAACGTTGGGATAAATGAAACTCTCTGACACTGTTTTCAGTATTAGGAAGGAGGCATTACTTTATTCACAGCACAGGATGCATGGGGATGCTCCACCTAAATGCACATCCACTTTCAAAACTTTTCACCACTTAAACATTTTAGCAAACAAAGAAATTACTGTTCATGGGCTATAAATTACGTAATTCTCTTTATTAATTACTATTCTATCATCTATTGATTTCTCGCTTCTTATGCTAATTAGTCCACATTTTCAGTCTTTTTATTATCTTTTAGGGTAGAGAGGGTTTCAGTATAATTGCTGAATTGTCTTTGTTAGTTTCTTCTTCATCTCAGGGTTCTGCAAAATGTCCTTGTGGCGTATAAATTCAGCATTCCCTGTGTCCATTTTCAGCAGTATATCCAATATTACTCTCCCCCAGGCTCTGTCCATTGAAGCACGTCAAGGTTGGTTACAGTTGTTCTAGCACAACTTAAAGCTCTAGTAGTTTTCCCAAACCACGTTCCCATAAGAGCAGCCTGTGAGCAGCCTTGCTAAATGCCGGCTGCAGTGGCAATTATGACTAATTAAAAAAATTAGAGAAGTCCTTAGGAAGGTTGTGTCATTTCCAACGTGCTGAGTCGGGTTCCTGTGTTTTCCCAGCTGCTGAACGAGCTGAAGCCGGGCGGGAGACTGATCCTGCCCGTGGGGCCCGAGGAAGCGAACCAGGTGCTGATGCAGTACGACAAAACCAGTGACGGGCGCATCGTGGAGACCCAGCTTATGGGCGTCATCTACGTCCCTCTGACTGACAAGGAGAAGCAGTGGCCTCGGTAAAGATCTGCTCTTCCCTGAGGAACGTTCCTTCTTCATCTGTCCCTCTGCTTGGCTTTGCTGACCGAGTCCTGGATCCCTGGCAGATGTAAAAAAAAAAAACAAAGAGAAGGAAACAGCTTGGCAGAGCAGGAGAACAAGGGGGTGTTTACCCTTGGATAGGGTTGACCAACTTTTTTTATTTCCTCTTTTCCTGGAACCTGTGTGTGTTTGTAAACCCAGTGTGATGCCGTCGTGGAGCTGATGAGGGCCACAAGTAGTAACTGTTGGTTTTTCTTTGCCTCAGGGATGAACTCTGACACACGGATGGATATCCCTAAAGGCCCCTCAGAAAGCTCATGAGTGGGACTTAGGCCTGTAGATGGTCGGTATGGTTTTGCTTTTTAATGGAAATTTTATCCATGGATAAGGGGAAGTTCTGCTTCAGCAGAGCTCGTTCCGGAGGGATAGAGAACGAGGGCAGAACCAGAGGAGGCTCTTGGAGGCCACGGCAGCTTCCAGGGAGCGGATCCGGGTAACTCCAGCTACCCTCTCCAATAAACTATAGATAACATCAGAGAATTCCAAAAGCAGACAGGATTACTTAAACCTTCACTAAAACAATTTTAATATCGACTACTCTGCTTAACGCTTGGTGAAAAGAAGTCACAATTAGTGTCTCAGAGCAGTGAGACTGATTTGTGTGTTTTTAATTATGGGAATTCTGGTCGTGCAGCCACTAATTTAATCTTGGGCAGCAACACTGAATTTTGGGTTTAAGGAAAAAATTCTCATTTCTTTTGATTTTTTCTGTTTGGGGTTATGAAAAATGCTCATTACTTCTGGCTTTGGGGCTTTTTCTCTGTTCAGGGTTAAGAAAAGTGCTAATTTCCTGGCTTTTTTTTTTTTTTTTTTTTTTTTCCTGTTTGGGGTTATGAAAAATTCCGGGCTTAAGAAAAACGCGCAATTCTTGGCTTTTCCGTGTCTGGGGTTATGAAAAATGCTCATTTTTCGGTTTTTCCCTGACGTGCCCCTCCCGCGGGCGGTGACCGGGGAGGCTCACGAGGGGCCGGCGGACTGCGGTGAGGCTCGGGGCTCACTAGTGGGACAGTTCCGAGGAGGGGACTGCTTTGAGGTAAATAAAGGCGGTAAATAAAGGTAAATGACGGCGCTGCCGCTCCCGCCCCGTCCCGCGCCCTCCTGAGGCGATTGGGGAAGGGGGGGGGGGGGGGCGGGAAAGGGGCAGGCCCTGCTGGGGGCGGGGCCTCGCGGCTTTGCGCCGCTCCGATTGGCCGCGGCGCGGCGCGCGCAGTGATGCGTGGCGGGCTGCGCCGCGCGCTGTGTGCCACGTGGGTGCGCGGGGCCCGTCCGCCCCCCAGCCCGCCCCGCGGGGCCATGGCCGAGCCGGGACCGGGGCCCGGCGGGGCCCGGGATGAGGAGCCGGGCAAGGAGGGAGCGGCGCCGGCCCCCAAGAAGCGGCGGCTGGCGGGCGGCGAGCGGTACGTGCCGCCGCCGCGGAAGCTGAGCACCGGCGTGAGCTTCGGCGCCGAGCACTTCGCCGAGACCTCGTACTACTTCGAGGGCGGGCTGCGCAAGGTGCGCCCCTACTACTTCGACTTCCGCACCTACTGCAAGGGCCGCTGGGTCGGGCGCAGCCTCCTGCACGTCTTCGACACCGAGTTCCGCGCGCAGCCCCTCGACTTCTACCGCGCCGCCGCCCGGGCCGGCCGCCTGCGCCTCAACGAGGAGCCCGTCCGCGACCTGCACGTCGTGCTCAAGGTACGCGACCCCCGGTCCCCGCGGTCAGATAGCCCCGGGGAGGGGTTGGACTGGACCGTCGGCGCTCCCGGGGAATCCCTGCCCGTGCAGAGTTGGGGGGGCGTGGATCCTGCAGCTCCGGCTGTGCCCAACAGGTTCCCGCTCAGCCTCTGGGAAGGGGAATATATGCCACGGGATTCATGCGGGGACACGCTCTGTTATTATCCTAAATCCAGGGGGCCAGGAGAGAAGGGCTTTAATTCCCCCCCCTCCCCCCCCCCCCCCACACACACACGCCCCGGGGGTTGTCCACAGGCTGGATCCCGACTGACCGCCCGTATTCCCCGCAGAACAACGACTTCCTGAGGAACACGGTGCACCGGCACGAGCCGCCGGTCACCGCCCAGCCCCTCCGCATCCTGGCGGAGGACGAGGAGGTGGTGGTGGTGGACAAGCCCTCCTCGCTGCCCGTGCACCCCTGCGGCAGGTTCCGGCACAACACCGTCATCTTCATCCTGGGCAAGGAGCACGGGCTGACGGAGCTGCACACCCTGCACCGCCTGGACCGCATGACCTCGGGCGTCCTCATGTTCGCCAAGACCGCGGCCGTGTCCAAGAGGATCGACGAGCAGGTCCGGGAGAGGCAGGTCAGAGAGCAGCGGGGCCGGGAGTCGTTTGTACCATGTTCTCCTGCAGCAGGTTTGGCCAAAAATCAGTCGGATTTGGGGTCTGAACGAGCACGAGTTCCCTGAACAGCTTGTGGTCGAGTTGCTGTTCTTAAACCTCTTGGTGCTTCTCGTCCTTAACAGGATAAAGACAGAGTGAAAATTTAATTGAGCTTGATAGTATTGGCTTGGAAGGGATCTCCTCAAAATCTAACTGGTTTTGGTAATATTGGCTTGGAAGGGCTCTCCTCAAAATCTAACTGGTTTTGGTAATATTGGCTTGGAAGGGATGTCCTCAAAACTTAGTTGATTTTGATAGTATTGGGTTGAAAATATTAAGTTGAAAACCCTAAACATTTTAACTGATTTTGGTCATACTCTATTGAAAGGGATCTCCTGAAAATTTAAATGAATTTGGTGATTTCAGATTGAAAATACTAGATTGAAAACCCTAAAAAAAACTGAATTGATTTTGGTAGCATCAGATTAGAAGGGATCTCCTAAAAAATTTAATTGAATTCGGTAATATTAAATTGAAAAGGATCTCCTGAAACTTTTATTGCATTTGGGAATTTAATTGAATTTAGTAATAGTGGATTGGAAGGGGTCTCCTGAAAATTCAATTGATTCTGGTAATACTGGATTGGAAGGGATCTCCTTGAAGTTTAATTGATTTTGATAATATTAGATTGAAACATTTGGTAATACTAATTGAAAATATTAGATTGAAACCCCTAACCATTTAACTGATTTTGAGAACAGTGAACTGGGAGGGATCTCCTTCCCTAAGGGACTGTCCCAAGGGACTATGCAAAACTGACTGGGATCGTGCAGATCAGTTAGAGAGCAGGTTTATTTGTGAGTGAACACAGGTCAATCATCCACTCTTTCAGTTTTCAAATTCCCATTTTTCCAGAGTTTCTTGACCCAAACAAAACTCTTTCAAGGATTGGCTATAGGGCTGTAAACCAAGGGTTGCTGAGAGTTTGCTCCTGGATGTAATATGAGGAAAAAAGGCCAGACCCTTTCTCCAGCTAACTGGGGAAAGTGCGAGGGGAATTTGGCTTTGAATAGCTCTTTTAATTTTTTTTTCCCTCCCCTATTGTAATGAAATGTTTCCTGTGGATGTATTTCATGGAAGCGAAAGGGGAGGAGGAGTGAGGATGAGGCCTGAGTGTATTTTCTGCCGTGTTTCCTGAACCTTCCTCTTGTGTCTCTGGTAGCTGGAGAAGGAATACGTCTGCCGGGTGGTGGGGGAGTTCCCAGAGCACGAGGTGGTGTGTGAGGAGCCCATCCTGGTCGTCTCCTACAAAGTGGGAGTGTGCCGTGTGGATCCCAAAGGGAAACCCTGCAAAACCATCTTCCAGAGGCTCAGCTACAACGGGAAGACCAGCGTGGTCAAGTGTCTGCCCCGCACGGGCCGCACGCACCAGATCCGGGTGCACCTCCAGTATCTGGGGCACCCCATTGTCAACGATCCCATCTATAACATGGAAGCGTGGGGCCCTGACAGGGGGAAGGGCGGGAAGATCGGGAAAACAGATGAGGAACTCCTGAAGGCGCTGGTGGAGGAGCATCGTTCCAAGCAGAGCCTGGAGATCTTGGGTATTTCGGAGGAGGACTTGAACTCCGGTGGTGAAAGCAAAGACTGTGGGGATTCAGGTGACTGCACAAAGTCTGCAGAGGCTGATCCTGTAAATGGGAATTCCTGCCCTGCTGAAGATGTGAAAGATCCTGAGAGGGATGCAAAGGATCCTCAGAAGGATGAGAAGGATCCTGAGAGGAATGACATAGCAGCTTGTCCACCAAACTCTGATACCAACCTGGAAACGCTTGAGAAAGACAAAGATCTCGGTTCGTGTGGGAATCAGGATGGGCAAATGGGACAGAAAGGTTGGGAAGAGAAGGACCCTTTATGTGTGGAGTGTAGGATGAGCAGGCGGGACCCTTCTCCCAAGGAGCTGGTGATGTTCCTGCACGCCCTGCGCTACAAGGGAGCAGGGTTTGAGTATTGCTCCAGCATGCCCGAGTGGGCAATGGATGACTGGGAGGAATGACCAGGGATATCCGACACCTGGGGACACTGCTGGCTGGGAAAACAGCTCAGGAAGACCAAAGATTGACTTTTCAGTGATGTGAACAAACTGCCTGGAGCTGGGGTGGGAAGGATCATTCTCTCCTGACTTCCGACACTGTGGAAAATGAGCAGGGAAATAGGGCTAAAATGTGAGGTTTATGTTGTCCCTTAGTGAACTGGCACTTGAGGGCAACAAAGACCAAACTCTGCTGGTCACAGGCAGCTTTGCCTTCATCTCAATGGATTCTGGATCAATTATCCACACGGATAATGAAGTGCATGCACTGAAAGTCAATAACTGGTTTGCCTGCCGGGTTCCTGTGTCTTAAAATATGAGCCGCTGGATATCATATCATAAAACTCCCTATTTTTATGGCGTTTTATTGTCAGATTGATTTTAAAACTCAAATATTATCACTGAGAGCGCTGTGAGGTAAAACCAGAGCACTGTGATCCCAACCTGTTTTGTGCCTGCTGTTTGTCAGCAAGGTCGATTTGCCTTTAAAATTCTTCTGCCAATATTCATTCAAATAATTATTTAATTTATAAAGTTAGGACTTCTGGGTGCTGATGTCTTGATATTGGGCCTGGTTTTGGAGGTATTGGTCCCCAGATTTTGTCTTTAAGATATTTGTTTAATATCACTTCAGTGTGACTGTCACTTTTCAAGATACACAAAAGCTGCTCTATGAACCAGAATACTTATTAAAAATAATTCTATATTAATATATTCCCAGAATGATAAATACCACTATAGCTCTTATTTTCACCAGTGTTTACAGTCGATTCTTGGCCTCTGGGAGGCTTGTTATAATAATTTTGGGGACCTCAGGTAGTTTTCCCTTAGAAATTAAAACTTTCCTTCTAAAGTCACTTGATGTCACCAGGATCAGGATGTGGGTGCCAAGCCAGAATAATCCAGTGCTTACTTCCAGTAGCTCAAAGGAGCCACGTGATTTCTTTCTCTGCTGGATCATCCAGCTGATGTGTTGAATATTTCCATAAAAATTCACTCGGGTTTGAGCTTTGTTCTTCCACGTTCTACTTTAAGCACAAATATTTGGAGAGATGATGGTAAAAATCAGTGTTCTTGGTAAAAGATGATGGTAAAAATCAGGCTGCTGCTGTTACTGGATTTGGATGCGGGGGTAAGGGGAAAGATTTAGGGACAACAGTTAAATTACACTTTGAGGTGTCCCAAGTTACAGTGGGAGGTGTTTTGTAAGAAATTTTTGCAAGGAATAAGCCCTTGAAAGGAATTTTCCTGGTTTGGGCTGGTAGATGGAGGCTGGGGCCAAAGGGCCTTATGAGGAACTGGAGCTCAGTTCTGCCTTTTCCCTATTTCCTGGAATAATTGCTGCCTTTGGCATCTTTTTATTCCTGGTCAAGAAACCCCTGGGCTTCTGTTTGTAGGATACTTTAAACAAGGCAGATTTAGGCTTGATTTCGCAAGGATCCTACCACCAACTGCGTTGTATTTAATTTTATTTAAAATTAAAACTGTTCGCTGTTTTGTTAGCAGGGAAGATGTCACTCTTGGAGATGTCCTGTGATAAATTCCCATATCAGGTGGGGGTCTGAGGTAAATCCTGGGTCCTGCTTTTGGGCAGAAACTTTCTGTACAAAATGTAGGCCCTAGAAGAATTCAGTTCCCTCATACAGCTTTATTTGGATACACCTTGGCAGTGCTGGGTGAAGAGTTGGACTTGATTTTAAAGGTCTTTTCCATCCTTAATGATTCTATAATTCTGTCTTTACACTTCATCCTAGCTGTGTCCCCTAAATCCCTCAGGACCCTCCTGGCTGTGTCCCTAAATCCCTCAGGATGCTCCATTCTGGCTGTCCTGGGTGGCATCTCTGCTTCCCCTTCTCCCTGAGGGGAGAGGCAGGAATTCTGCATATCTGAGGGAACGTGCTTCTAGCAGGAAGGGGAAAAAAAAAAAGAAAATCAGGGAAAAAGTTTGTTTCCCGACGAGGATGGGATTCGAACCCACGCGTGCAGAGCACAATGGATTAGCAGTCCATCGCCTTAACCACTCGGCCACCTCGTCACGGCGAACCTCATCCTCGCCGGGCCTATAAGGAAGCGCGCCCACCGCCCCCGCCATCTTATCTCGCACGCCGCTTCCCCTCGCGCGGCACCGCCAGCCGCGCGAAACCGGAGCGGCCACAGCGCGGAGCGAGGCCGCCCCAAGAGGACCGGGCACTCCGGGCAGCCCATGCGGCACCGTGCCGCCCTGATCACCGCGGCTGCGGGCGAGCGGGCCGCGGGCGGCGGCGAAATGGCAGCAGTGGGGCGATCCGAGGAGGCCGCCATGTTGTACGGTAAAAGGGAGCCGCCATGTTTGTACGGCGGCGCGGAAGTGTCGTCACGGCGCGAGGAGGGCGGTTGGATTTGAACGGGGCGGCGGCGACCGGGAGCGGGAAGAGGGATCGGGATCGGGATTGGGAACGGGGGAGCCCCGCCGCGCCCCCAGCGCGAGGTGAGAGCGGCCGAGGGGCACGGCGAGGGGAGGAGGCCGTGTTGGGGCAGCGCGGAAGCGGCGGCTGCCGTTGCCCGTGTCCGGGGCGGATCCTGCGGGGAGCGAGCGCGGGAGAAAGGCGGGAGGAGAAGGTCGGTGTAGCCCCGGGAGCGACTGGATGGAGGGAGGGCTGAGGCGTGTGTGGGGGGTAAAACCCCCCGATAAACGCGGTGTGGATCGATGCGATCAATTCACGGCTGGGGAACGTATCCAAGAGGTGTAATTAATTATATGAGTGATTAATAAGCGCCTGGGCTGTGGCCCGGGGGATCGTGAGGGGAACGGCCCGGGAGAAAAAAAAAGAGACGGGGAAAGGCCCAGGAGGGCCGGGATGGGCGGCGGAGAACGGACTGGAAGGACTATGGAGAGATTCTTGTGTTCGCGATGTCAAGTTAGGAGAATAAAGAGGGAAATGGTCGTTTATCAACAAAGCAACCTCCCAGCTCGGCGCCGTGGGCTCGTCTCTCAGGGGGTGTAGATAACTTCCAGGAAGAATTAGGGAAGAGCGGCTGAGGAGGGTGGCTGGAATGTGAATTCCACGTTAATAACCCCAGGGGCAGAGTGATCGGGGGTTTTAAAGTCACACGCTGCGCTCCCCCGGCACCTGCATGGCGTCCCCTGTCCCTTCTCTGTGTGCTCAGCTTGACCCAGGATGGCTGGATTTACACCCAAAACCTTTGGGACGCTGGCACAAAGGTGATTTTGGATTTGCAGCCCCAGAGCTGCCGGCCCTGGAAGCCAAGAGCCCCTCAGGCAGCTTTGGGCTGGGACCAGCATAAACCTGCTGGTCTTGGTGAGAGGAATTAATGGTTTTAAACTGCAAGAAGGGACACTGAGGTTGAATATTGGGAAGGAATCCTTCTCTGGGAGGGTGGGGAGGCCCTGGCACAGGTTGCCCAGAGAAGCTGTGACTGCCCCATCCCTGGAAGTGTCCAAGGCCAGGTTGGACGGGGCTTGGAGCAGTCTGGGCTAGTGGAAGGTGTCCCTGCCTGTGACAGGGAGTTGGAATGAGATGGCCTTTTAGGTCCCTTTCCACCCAAACCATTCCAGGACTCCATGGAGTACCCTGCAAAAATGAAACAAGAAAACCATGAGGTTCATTCCATTAAATCAGCCTCTGTGTACAAGTGCAGCGACACTCTGTAAAGCTTTTCTGTCTCTCTTTTTTAATACCTTCACATCTTACGGTGTCCTCAAAATAGTGCCTTTTTTTTTTTTTTTTTTTTTTTTTCTGTTTAGGCAAAGAGAAATTTATTGAAAAATACCTACTGGCTAAGTGTTGCCTGAAAATTGTGCTGCCTAAAAATTATGTTTGAGCAAAACAGATTGTTACTTTTCCCTTCCACTGTAACTCAAGCCAAATATATATGACACCATATCATGCTATAGAATTAATATAATACCATATAATAATTATAATAATATAATACCCCAATAATAAATTCCCAATAGCATTTCGTGTGATTTAGCATTCTGAACTTTCTTTTTCCTACCCAAGGCTTAGTTTTAGCTTGGAAAATCAGGGTGGGTTTGTGGTTTCCATCAGCTCCACTGAGGTAGCTGCATTGGTGGACAGGGAAAGCAGTGGATGTTGCTCATCAGAGGGAAGTTATCCGTGTTCCTGAATTCCTGATGGTTTAAAGAAGATGGAGCTAGGCTCTTCTGGTTGCATCTAGAGAAGGAACAAGAAGCAACAAGCTGAAATACCGTAAATTCACCTTCTAGGGTGAGGAAAGTATTGATTGAAAAGAGTCTTGTGTGTCAGAGCAAACTTTTTGTCTTGGATAAGGTTTGATCACATTTATCTCCAGCAGTTACCAGAACCTTAACTTTAAATAAGAGCCTGCCTAATCAGTAATGCTTAAACTGTTAGCACAGTTTCCTGTTAGTACAATAGATGTATAATATGGATATAACATGGAAAAGATGGAATCGAGAGGCCTGTAATTTCTGTAACCAGAGCAAAATGGAGAGAAAAAAAATACAGCATCAAAAGCTAATATCTTAGTTGTGTGTTTATGCTGTTTTCCTGCTGAGGTTCATTAATGTGCTGAGGTTAATTAATATTTCATTAATGTGGATTCTGGTTCTGTATTTTGCAGGGAAAGCACATCCTTCAGCGATGGACAAGATTTACACAGACCCAAACATGGAAAGGTGAGTTGAAACTGTTATAAGTAAATGGAATTAGTAATAAAATTTATTGAAGATTTATATAAAATGCAAATAAGCAAAACAGTGCGCTGGGCGTCCCGGGGGGCCCCTGCCCCACTCACGGCACGCAAGCGCGGTAAGCAAAAACAGTAATTTTTATTCCCTTATCAGTTCCCCTGCCATTGTCACTTGTTGTTCTTCTATTGGATCTGAGTTTGCAGGTCTGGTTCTGGTTGGTTTTCCTACAGGCCCGTTTCAGTTGCTAGGTGCTTTCCTTTCCATAGTTTTCATCAGTCCTTAGTCCCTGAGGCCTGGTGTGTTAGGTATTTCCAGATGTCCATCTTGGATTCTTTGTATCGCTTTAGTTCTTGACGCTTTGATTCTTGTCCTTCTTTTCGTTACTTTATGCGTGCTATGAGACACTAAGCTTTTTATAAAAGTAAGATACAAAATACTTACTCAACAAGGCACAATAATTTGTCCTTCTAGCTTGAGAACTGCAAGCGGCATGCCTATCAGCTTACAATGCTGACAGATTAATGAACCATTCTACAATTTACAGCCTCCCAACCTTAACAGAACAGTGATTATAATAACATATATATGTATATAAGAATATAACATGCAATACAATTTAATGAGTAAACTATTACTATTAATTTGATGAGTAAATTTCAACTACTACTACTACCAATTTATTACAAAACCTTCTAAGGAATTTTATGGGGGTGTAAATATTGTCCTTTAGAGGCAAAGCTTTTCTTAATGCACTCCAGCATCCCCTGAATGGAATGTGTTTTGCACTGTGAAGAAGAACAGGGAGTTTCTCTGACAGTGTTTGGGAAGCTCTGAGGGGATTTCGTGGCATCTGGAGATGCACTGACCGTGGGGCTGGGAGGGCAGTCTGAGTTTTCCAAAGCTTATTTCATTGGGAAGCAGTGCTGACATGATCAATCTGCTCCAAGCAGGTTGTTTGTTTGATTTCACACTCATAAAAATTACCAGAGAAATCAGTTAATTAACCTCGAAACCGGGGCAGGGCTGTTCAGAAAACACACCTTGGAGCGATTTCATGTCCTGATGCCTATTCCCCTTTCTCCCCTCCAGTGAAAACACGGAGCACATCAAAGGGAAGCGACTGTCCTCTGTGAGTAACTTACAGCACTCCTCAAAATAAAACTCTGGGAGGGAGGGAGGGAGGGAGGGAGGAAAGGGAAGCTTGGAGAGGAATTTTTTTTTTCCTCACTGGAGTTGAAGAAAAGCATTCCAAAAGAACCTGTTGGATTGAAAGCCACTGCCAGCTCCTAGAAACTCTCTCTCCATCCAAGAAATGAGCTTTTGGAGTTGGAGCTGCTCTTCTCAACTGTTCTACTCTCTTTCAGATTTTAAAGGCTCCGCGAAATCCTCTGGATGATCTGGGAAGTGGGAATGAACTGACCCAGGTAGGTTGATCAGGTCCTTTCTTCCCGATGGTCCTCGACATGTTGCTGATTAATCTGTGTCCCTGGAGTATTGCAGGCGGTTTTTAGAGCACCATTTTTAATAACAGCACCCTATTTTTGTTTGGGTCTGTGTCTCACGGGAAGCTGAGCTCATGGACATCCATCCGAGTGTTGTGTTCTTTCTTGGCAGGATATTAACATAGAGAAACGAAGGAAGAGCTCGCGCCGGGTCAGCTTTGCCAACACCATCAAGTAAGCGTGAGCTGAAGGATGCAGGTCTGCAACCTTTGAGCATAAAATGCAGGGAATAATCTCTATTCCCCTAATATTGCCCTCACTGAATAGTCACAAGTTCACTGCAAGCAGCAAGAAGTTGGGTTTTATATTATATATATTTATATTTAGTTATGTTTTTATATTGAGTTTGTTTGAACCCTGACGAGCCATTCTCTTCCCAGCTGGGAAAAAAAGCCCACAAAAGCAACAGTTCAGTGAGTTTAAAACAATTAGGAATTTTTCCTTCCCGTTCAGTCTTTAGTGTTTTCCATCTTAAATATCAAAATGGCATCATATAATATCATCTCCCTGTAAAACATGCTTGGTTTCACTACACTTCTGGCTTTTGATGTTTCATTTCAGAAGACAGAGAAAAAATTGAAATTATGGCTGATTTTTTTTTTTTTAATTTGCTTTGAAAGAGATGTTTTTGTTTTCTAAGAAACTTATTGTGATTTTTTTTCTTAGCTGCAGAGTCTTCCAGCGAGATCTTAAGAACAGCACATCAGAGAGAGAAAATATAGGTAAAACTCCTTTTTCTTCTTCTGACAGGATTCCCAGACTATTAACAACAAAGAGTTTAGCTTGGCTTTAAGAAGTCAGGCCTGTCAGTCTGGGGAAAAGAACAACATGGTCAGATCTTTGTCCTGTGCTGGCTGAAAACCCCTTGGTGACAGTTTTTGTCACAAGAAGACACATGAAGAGTGAGAACTTCAGAGCAGTTTCTGTGCAGTTCACTCTTGTCTTAGTGTTTTTTAGAATCAGAATCATGTAGGTTAGAGAAGACCTTTGAGATAAATAAAGTCCAACCATGATCATGCTTCTCACGTTGTAATTTTGTCACTTGTTTGTTATTTTTAGAGTATGAGGAAGATAAGGATGATGATATCTTTAATAAGCAGTAAGTATCATGTCTGATGGATATTTATTGTAATTCGATATTTGTTACCAAACTTTTTCCCTCAGAGGCAGAGAAAGTGTTAAGTCTGGCCTCAAAAGTTCTTGTAGGTAAAACACAGTGATGGGATTTTTAAAATTAAAGTGACCTAGTGGTAAAATAACAGATTTAGTAATTTTGTATGTGTGAAGGGGAATTTCATAGAATCATAGATTCTATGTCAAAGAAAGAATTGATCTTTCTTACTTGTCACTGAGGAATTAAAATGCCCCTGGCCTGTGGAACGCTGAGATAATTTCATGGGGAAATTAGGATTATGACTCAAATTAGAATATATTGAAGACAAATAAGTAGTGTCTGGTATCTGCTGCCCAGTCCCACGTGGCATCTGCCACAGAGTTCTGTGTTCTCTGTCTGTTCAGTTTATTGCTCAAGTGTTCTCTTTGGAAACCTTTTAACAAGCTCTTTATCCAACCTGACTTTTGTAGGAATGAGGAAACCGAAGCTGTGTCGTGTGAGATCACTGGTGAGTTGGGAAATTAAATTAGTAACAAAATTACTATCTTTATTTAAAGCTATTGATTGTGTTTGAGTAATTTTTAACGTGCCTAAAGTAATCTCCCTGATCTGGGAGGGCTCTCCCTGCACGTGCTTTGTCCCACAAGGCTGTTCACAAGGATCCTGTTGCAGAAGTCTGGGTGGCCCTTCCGCATCCTGAGGGGAGCAATGAAAATGTTTTTTTTTTTCAGAATGTATTTGGGTTTAATTTTATTTATTTACTCAGTGCATTGAACTTCAGCACTGTGGATAAAAGAATAAGCAAATAGCACAAGAACTGGAGTATTCCCTTTTCTTTCCACAGGGATGAACACTTTGCTTCACGCCCCCATCCAGGCTTCGGTGCAGCAAACTGAGGTATGTGAAAACTTTTAGGATTTTTTTTTGGTGCTGAAAATACCAGCGTCCAAAATATATCACAAGAATTTGTGTAGTAAAAGGTGAAACATTTTAACTGTCTGAAAAATGAACCTTTTGTGTATTCGCAGAAAATTCTTTTGCAAGTGGATATTCTATATTTTGAATTATTTTCCTAATCTGATAGCCATCAGACTGCAACATGAATAACTCTCGCTTCTGTAACTTCTCAGTACTGAGCTAGTTCCTCTGTTCTCTTCAATTCTTTTCTAAGAATATACAAAGGAGCTCATGTTTCAGATGGGTCTGGTTGTGTATTTACAAAACAGCAAATGTAATTTGAAGTAAATGTGAAGCTGTTCTTTGTATATCCATTACACCTCCATTCATTATACATCCATAAGGCTCAGTAATTGTTCCTTGCTTACTAAGGTGTGGCTGGATATGAAATGTAAAATGAGACACATTCTCTCATAAGAAGCCATTTAAATATGATGAGTAATTAAGTCATTGTCCATCCTTTGAATATGTTATTTCTTACTGGGGAGGCCTGTAATCAATAGGTTTGTTTTCTTTTTTTTTTTTTAAAAAGAGAGATACAAAGCTAGAACCTGAAGGTTGCATCAGCTGGCTTTTGTTTTCAGTAGAATAAACTGAATAAAACGATCATTTGTTTTACGTGCGAGTCACTGAGTTCTTCCTTTTCCTTTCTTTAATTTTTTAGTGGCGTGATGAGGACCAGGCTGTTCTGAAGGCGAGCAGGCAGGACACCACCCTGCTATTCTCAGAGGAGAATGCCATGGAGATGACAGCCAGTCACACGGCCCTGATCTCCCGCGACCTCAGGACCCAGCAGGCCGACAATACTGAGAAAATAGACATCACCTCCTTCCTGGCCGGGCTGAACTCCAGCCACGGCAGGGCAGAAACCAGCCAGGGATTCAGTTTGCTCCCCGAGCCCGCCAACCACCCCTGCCCGTTCCCGGGGCAGAAGGAAGAGGCTCCTGCTGTAAAAAAAATAGATTTCAATGAATTTCTGCTGAGCCTGAAGTCCAGTGAGAAGGCGCCGAGTCCTGCTGAGGGACCTGACAAGGAGAATGTTTTCTTTGTCCCTTGCCAAGGCCCGGACAACGTGGCACTGCCGTCCGAGGGATTTGTCTATTCCCAGGAGCAGCTGCACACCTGCAACGTAACAGAAGTCTTTCGAGGGCAAGAAGGTGGGATGGAAATGACAAAATGTGAGGCAGCTGGTGTTAAGGTTCCGTTCTCCAGTGTTGGTGAGGCTCCTCCAGAGCAGCTGGAGTGCATGGATGTCACCCAGGCCTTTGTGGACGATGGGATGGACATGACAACCAGTCACACTGCAAAAGTGTCCTTTCCCTGTTCTGGTGTTGGGAACCAAAGTCTCCACTTCCAAAGGGATTCCCCATCCACAGAGTTAGATAATTCTGTGTTGAAGAGAGCATCTAATCAGAACCTGACTCAGCAGGACCCTCAGCTCTGTGCAGACAGGAATGCAGCAAATGCTGAAGACAGAGGAGCCTCTGCAGTGCTGAGAGGGGTGAGACAGGAGGCCAGGTCAGTGTCTGCCGTCTGGGGATCCGTGTCCTCTGAGACCGTCTTCCGAGGGGACAAAACTGTTGTGTTTTCTAAATGTGAGGACATGGAAATGACTGGGAATTACACAGACATCATCTACAACAACAGCACCGTGGGAATGGACAGTTTATGTCATAAAACTTGTGAAAAGCCAGTGATCACGAACCCTGCACTAGCAGCAAGCAGGCACCCAGCACGTGGGGACGGGGACATCCCACAGGGTGTGACACCTGGAGATTGTGGAGTTGCTGTGTCCTATAAAACCAGTGCACTTGAACTGCCTTCAGCCTCAGATGGACATATGGAAAACGTGGCCCAAGCTCATGGTCCTGCTGCAGCGAATGCTGGGTTGGGCTCATGTACAGATCTGGGTGCTTCAAGGAGCAGGTTCCATCCCTCAGCACAGCCTCAGCTGGTTCCTTCAGGTGAGAAGACAGTAATATTCCCAGGAGAAGACATGGACTTGACTAAAGCCTGTGTTAAGGAAGATGGAAAGAGTGTTGATAATGAATCTCCCACTGCAGTGTTCACCTCTGTCACCTGCAAACCTCATTTTCTGGATAACAGATCCGCAGCTTCCAGTGGAGCTGAGCAGGAAGAAATGGAAATAACGAAGTGCCACGCTGTTGTAATTGGTGATCAAAGCAGTGGGACAGCTGCAGAAACCAAACAAATGCTCTGTGAAATCATTCCAAGAAAGAACCAGAACAAAAATGTCACTGAGGGTGCAAATTCCGTAGATATGGACAAGGAAAATATTGAGGTGATGAGTATCGATGGGAACATTGAAAGGAGCCAGGCTATAGAAGTGAATACTGAAAATCTTCAGATGATCGGAACAAACAACTTCCAGGCAAGTGATCTGAGTTCCTGTGCCAAGAGCAGGTTTTTGTTCCAACAGCAAAACAGAGGAGTCCCTGGGAACGTTGTCGCTGGCACAGGCGACAGAACAGTCGCGTTTTCAGGTGATCAAAGCATGGACATAACCAAAGCTTATCCTGCTGCCCTTGATGTTGCTCCTGTGAACACAGGACAAGAATCCAATAATAATAATAATCAAAATAATGCAGTGTCTGAGCAGTTGCAAAACCAGCCCTTCCCATTTTCCGGTCGTCTCAGTGTGGATGTCACGAGTCAAACTGCAGCAATGGAAAGTAGAGACTTGAACACGAAACAAATTGTTACTCCTTTGGCTCCAAGTGGTTCATTTATTTTCAGTAACAAGCCTGCTCCCTCTGGAATGAGAGGAAACGAGCAACCTGGAACGGCCTTAGGAATAAATGCGGATTGCCAAAACTCGGGCAGGCAAGAGAAAACCCACCCTGAGAGGGCCGTAAACAAAGCAGAGCCAACCCAAGTAGATCCTGAGAGACATTTTCCGACGGGTGAAACACTTGCTTCGGGAGAGGATTTAAAACCTCCTCCCTCAGCTGATGGGCTGCGAGCTAGGACATCCCAGCCCTGGAGGGGAAGTTCCCAGCTGCCTATGTTTGGAGGAAAGTCAGTTGTGTTTCCCTCAGGTGAAAGCATGGACTTGACTCGAAGCTGTGCGGTGATGGTTCCTGATTACACCATCAGTGTTGTTCTGTCACAACCAAAAGCAGCGCCTGGAGACCCCGATCGAGGTGGAAATGAAATCATGCCCTTAAAAATGGTGCCCACGATGAAAGCGAATAATCGGGAGCAGCCTGTGGGACAGGAGAACTCCTCGGTGTCTGGCAGGAAAACGTTGCCCATGAGCAGTTTAAAACATTCTGCTGATGAGAAAACCACCCTGTTTTCCGAAGATGCCGACATGGACATCACCAGGAGTCACACGGTGTCAGCAGACAACAGAGTCATTTTCCAGAGGAAGACTTCAGACGATGCCACAGCCCTGATTTCTGGAGATCAAACTTGTGTTTTCCCCTCTGACATGGAAATAACTAAGCTCGATCCCTCTGCAGTCAGTAAATCTGTGGGGAAAGCTGCATCTCAAGGGGTGCTCAGCACAGCTAAAAGGACTGGAAGGAAAAGCTTGAAGGGAACACCAGGGGAAAAGACTGTTTTGTTCTCCCTGAGCAGTGAGGACAATGACATGGAGATGACCCAGAGCCACACGGCTGCCATAGGCCACGAGATTGTGCAGGATGAGGGAGGGCTCCATTCCCTCCCTTCAGCTCATCCTGTGAGGAGTGTTATGTTCAGAGGGAGCCAGGCTGACGTGGGCATTTCCAAGTCTTTCTCTGCTGATAAAACCACAGGAAAAGTTGTATGTGGTGTTCAGCCAAACTCTGGTGAGGAGGCTGGACTTCTCCACAGCCAAGTTACCGTGTTTGCTGAGGAGGACATGGAAATGACCAAACCCTTCCACGTGGCTTTGGCAGAGAAACCCCTGCAGGGCTGGCAGCCTGTTCCCTCCACCTCCACAATCCTGTTCTCCAGTTGCCAGGATGCCATGGAAGTGACCAGCTCTCACTCCGTTCATCCAGGTGTTGGAGGAGACCTCTGTGAGGACAGATGGATCCCAGTGGAGCAGGGTGGGCAGGAAGCTGCTGCAGGGGGCAAAACAGTTGTTTTTGCTTTGGCTGAGGATATGGAGATCACCAAAACTCACACAGCACAGGACCCACAGCCCATTCCAGCCATTCCTGCTGATAAAACCGTTGTGTTTGCCCTCCACCAGGATGACATGGAAATCACTGCATCCCATACTGTTGCTGTTAACAACAATATCGATGGATTTGAGGCCCACATGAGCACTCAGCACTCCGCACAGCACACACAGGCTGTGCTGGGGCCTTCCAGGGGTGACATGGATCCCTCACATACCAGAGGCCTGAATGGTGAATATCCCACAAAACCTAAGGATCAGCCCAGCATTTCCTCTTCTGCTTCGTCAGCCTCAGCGTTTCCTGATGAGAAAGGAGCCACCAAGGCCCCAAGTGGCACAACACCAGATTCCGTTTATTCTGTCTCACTTCCAGAGAAGACTATGGATGTCCAGGCACCACGGGATTGTGACCTTCCCACGGGGAATTCTGTCCCTCTAAGCAGGGAGCAGGATCTCACACAGCCAGAAAACCTGCAGTCAAAGGGAGCATCTTTGGAGCTCCCAGGTAACGGTCCTGCAGATTGCAGAGAGGGAAGTGGCGATTTGGAATTCCCTGTTGCCTTTCCCACCCAGGGATCAGACCCTTTGAAGGGTTCCCCAGATTCTCCTGGTACTTGGAGAGGCCAGGTAGTGAAAGAGGACTTGTCTCAGCCTGGAAATTCAGCTCCAGATTTGGGTTTGGCTGGAGCAAGCCTCGTTCCAGCTGCTGACAAGGAATCCAAGGAAAATGAGGAGCCGTCAGCCGAAGGGGAGACGCCTCCACAAGGCTTCCAAATAAACTCTGAACAGACTGAGCAACCTTTGGACAGTGACAGTCTTTCACCAGAATTAATGGGTATTTTAAATGTTTGTTCAAAGCTGAAGGATCTGAGAAGGAAATCTGCAGCTTTCTCTGTTTCCCAAACTGCTTTTCCTGACCAGGCTCAGCCAGAGGATACCTTGAGATTGGGAAAACCCACTGTCAGTGAAGAAAATAACTCCCCTGATAGCAAAGAGCAGGAGAACACAGGTCTGGAATCTGGAGCTGCTCCCCTAGGCATGGCACCTCAGGATAAATATCCAGGAATAAATATCCCTCTGGGTATTTTCCAGCCTAAATTGCCAAACAGGAGAAATTCTTCTGTTTCCACTGTACAAGACATAAATACTAAATCCGACAGAGCTGAGCCCCCAGTACCAGTAAATACTGGGGAAACCCCAGGCAACAAATCCACCAGGCAGAACTTCAGCCCCTCTGAGTTCATAGCAGAAGAATTTCTCCCTGTATGCCTGGAAGAAATGGATTCCAATGAATCTGTCAGCTCTGAATTCGTGGAAAAGATTTCTGAGGGAATAAGCAAAAAACAAATCTGCCACCAGGAAGAGGATCTGTTTGAAGAGACAAGAACTCACAAGGCCAAAAGATCTTTGGGGCAAGATAAAGAGGATCTTCAAAGCCCAAAGAAGGTCAAGAGGGATGAAAATGTGGATGTTGAGGCACAAGATTTGCAGGTGAGCCTTACCCCTCACTGTAAGGATACACCAACAGGGCTTTGGGTTAAATTTTTGGGGTGTAAGTGGATCTGTTGGTAGTTTTCCTTGTTTTTCTTAACTGCCAGTTTGCTGTTGTTTTCCTGTGTCATTGCCTGTGTTTTTCATTGTTTTGCCAAAATAGAATAATCAGGTTGGTTATTCAACATTTGCCTGGACCAGGCAAAATGGACAGAATAAGGGATTTGCCAGTTTTAAACCATTCTCTCCATAGTATCTTTTTAATTCTTTCTCAACTAAATGCTCTTAGTCCACTGAAATAAACTATTTGCTAGTTTTGTCTTAGGTACAGCGAGGCCTAAAGTAAATATTTATAATCCCAGCATGGCTGTTTAGATCAAATTAATTTTGTTACAGACAGCACAAATTGCAGTTGAATCAAGAAAATCTGTGCAAAGACTGAATGTCCCTCTGACCTTAAAAGTAACTTTGCAACTGTCAGTATAAAATCTCAACATATAAAATGTAAAGATCTAAAATGCACGCAGCAATCTGAATTGTGAAACCATTCTGAATGTCAAGAAACAACTACAATAAACCACTTAGATTGTTTCATATAACTATATTAACTTCTTTTCTTTTTTTTAATTTGTTAATGTTAGCTTACTTTTGCTGCTGTGCCTCAGAACCAAGTGGGAGTTGATGAAGGTGGAGAACCTCCAAATCTCTCAGCTAAAAGCCCTGACTGTCCTCAAAGCAGTGCCAGCAGCTCCCTGGACTCTGTTAGGGCTGACACAGAATTAACAAGTAAGGCTCCCTTTGGGATAAGAGTCCCAAAGCTTGTGTTCTCTACTCTCTTAAAACATTATTAACCCCACCAATACTCCCTCTCTTTCCTTTCTGTTCTCTTTTCCCAGTCCAGCCCAGCAGTCACATGGAGTCCCAGCTTCTCACAGACAGCATTTGTGAAGACAATTTATGGGAGGTATGTACAGAGGCTGGAAGACACCAACTTCTTGTCCTAACACAGGAAAGCACTGGTGTGTGTTATACACCAGTAACTGTTCTTGCTTGAAAAATTGACTTACCTGTACGTTTTTCCCCCAATTTGCAGAAATTTCAGAGCGGTGCCGTCACAGTTGGGGAGTTTTTTACCCTTCTCCAAGTCCACGTTCTGGTTCAGAAGCCCCGGCAGAGCCACCTGCCAGCCAATGTGAGTATCTCTCCTGTGACAGGAACAATATATAACTGACCTTAAATTACAGACACCCACCCTTCCAAAAACCCCTAAAAACTTTCTTTGAAGGGGTGGAATTAATTAATTAATGTCAGTTATTTATGAGCTTTACTATGTAGCCATCTTAGGCTGAAATACCCCCCCTCATATTTGTTTGAGGAATAAAGCTCAATAAGGCTTGGGAACTTTGACTCTGAATTAAGCAGGGTCAGCTTGTTTTATTGTGGAGCACTCTTGTTACCTGCATAACAAATCGATGTTCTTAAAGCCTTCATCTAAAAGGGACTGAGCCTCTTTCAATATTTCATTTAATCTTTTAAGCTCTAGTGATGAGACACAATATCCCAAAAGGCAGCATGAGGAAACGCAAGGCGTGAAAGTGGAATCGAGTTGATTGGAAGTTACTATTTCTGAGAAATATGTTGATTTTTTTTCCCCCCCCCTTTTCTTCCTTGTGTTCCCCAGGGTGCAGTGAGTGCACCTCCTACCCCAGAGGATCTCATCTACAGCCAGTATGTTCACCGGCCCAAGCTGCGGATTTATGAGGAGGATTGCCAGGCCCTGTCTCAGAAAATAGAGGAGTGAGTGCTTTTCCAGCCACACAGTGTATCAGTCATTTCATGTCTTCACCTCTGGTTGCATGGAGAAACTTAATACATTAGATATAGGGAAAACAAAACCACAGTTAACCTCCTTTATGCCGGTAGCAATTTTATTACAGATTTAGAAATTAATTGTGTAAACACCAATCTGGCTGCTCTGTGTGACCAATGCAACTGCAATAAGGGCTTACAACTTTTTTTTGTTTCCATGGTTTTTTTTTTCCAGGTTAAAAACATATGCAAATGTCCAGGATCAGCCCTTGGTGAATGTGAACAGGAGTTTGTGGGAAGTAATGAGAACCTGCTCTGATGAAGAGGTAAGGCTGCATGGAGAGGGAATGCTTACACATAATGGGCAAGTGGTTAGTTTATGTATTCCAATAAAATAAGAACCAGAATGGCCACAAAATAGCAGCAGGTGAAACAAGACAAAATATTTTCTGAATGGAAAGCTTTGAAGCATTTCCAGCATGTCAGAAGAATGCAAGGATATGTGTCCTTTAAAATATATTAAAGGGGAAAAATTTACCCAAAATTATTTGCATGTAAAACCCAGAAGCATAAAAAAGTGTCCCACTAGAATTGAGAAGGTAGATCGAGAGACACTGTTTTCTGTGGTTCTAATGCCAAGGATAAACAAGAACAAAGACCTAGTCCATGAAAATAAGGAGTCAAAATTGATCAAAGACAGTATTCTTCATAATCCATATTTAGATATAGGATATCACTACAGTTTGGTTGTGAACTAGAGTCAGGAAGGGTTGTATTCCCACTCACTTTCTCTTCTGTATTTCCCACTGGTTGCAGCTGAAGAACTTTGGAGCTGAACTGAACAAAATGAAATCCTATTTCACCAAGGAGAGTAAAATCTTGGCTCACAATGAGAAGGAGACCTTGTACAGCAAACTGGTGCAGAGTGCCCAGGTAAGAAGCCACAGGTCTGCTGAGGTTTGGCTTTAGAAAAGGAACTTCTGCCATATTTCTTGTCATTAATTGTGTGGGAGCTTAATTATTTTGGTGTGCATTCTCCTGGAAGTTTTCTCTTTTTAAACACATCTCCCTGCTATTCATATGCAAATTGGATGGTCTTTAGGGTCCTTTCCAACCCAGCCCACGCAGGGATCCTCTGGTAAGTAATAAGAACATGACACAAGCAATGCATTGTGACAGGATCAGAAATTTTGTGTATATTAAAGCTCTAGGAATTAATTTACTTCCATGTCTTATCCCTCATTAGGGAGATACAGTAAGTATTTAGTATTTCCTTACACTGGCCACTGCCCCACTGCTTGTCATTTGCCTCCTGCCTCTAATGACAGATTCTATCAGGTTCTTTAATTAATGAGCAAGCAAAGAGCCATGTGGTGGGCCCAGAAGAAAATTCAGCTTGTTAAAAAATACCACTGACTCAAGTACAACTTTCCCACCTCTCAGGAACAACACGGGAAGCTCCAGGCAAGAATAGAAAAGGTGGATGAGCTGCTGAAGGAGGCAGAGAGCTGCCTGGTTGCTCTGGAATCAGGTAGGTGTTTCCAAATTGGTGAGTTATATTCTGATTTCTCCTTTTTTTTTCTCCAGAGCTGCTGTTCGAAAGGTCAGTTCAGGATTCTTTGTTTGTGGTTGTTTGACACAAGCTGCTGGCAGGGCTTGGCATTGCTGCGTAACAATGCTCTGTATTTTCAATTCTTTTCTTCCAGTGCCTGAAGTAGAAATCAAATGGCACGGTAGCAGCTTTGAAACAATGCAATAAAAGGAGCTTTCCCTGTTATTACCACTTTTTGAGGGGTTTTGTAGATACTTTTCCATATTTTTGTACATTTTTTCTGAGTTACCTTTGAAATACTGAGATTTCTAGAGCCCACAAAACAAAATAGACTCTTAAGTATTGAATCTGGGAGTTCTGCACAGACCTAATATTTCTTTCCCATAGATTCTTTCTGGGATAAAGAGGATGAAGGGGAAGGAGGGCAAAGCCTACAGAAAGGTAACAGAACCAGCTGAATGCACTTTTTGTTTGGTATTTTAAATTCTGAAGAGGGTGATACTGAACCCTCATCCTGATGGATCAGCTCTGAAAGAGATGCAAACACTGCTGTATTTTCTGCACTGCATATAGCTAATTATAGAGATGTTAATGGCTGCAAGTGACTGTTTTTCCCCTGGAAACATGGAATTTAGAACTTGCTACAGTGTGACTTGAAGAGTCATATTCAGCTGTCATATTCAGCACTTTAATTTGTTCAATGATTACAATCTCTGACCCCATATCCAGGCAGGGGTAACAGCCACCAAGTTGAGATCTTTCCTATTGTTAAGAACAGTGAGTGCACAGCAGATTAGGGCTTTTTGTGCTGCTCCTTTCTCATATTTCCCCTTTTCTCATTTTTTTTTTCCCTTTCTCTTAGAACTGGAAAGCCTCAGAGCCCAGGAAGAGGAACTTCAGAGGTAAGATGTCAGAGGGGATGTCGAGGATGTCAGAGTGTCATGTGCACACCAAGTTTTTAGAGGGTTAGTGTGTTTTTAACTACTGTGCCACATCCCATGGGGTTGGTTTATCCTTGCAGGGAACTGTCAGAGATGAAGACTGAGGATGAGCAGATGCTGGTTCAGATGGATGAGCTCAAGAAGGCTGAAAAAAGCTGTCGGGAAATCCTGGAGAAATACGAGTAAGGAAAACACCCTCAGGTTTAATTTTTTGTTAGCTATTTCTGGGGCCTCCCATTTGTACATAAATGTGCTGGGTTTGATTTTCCTTGTTACTCGATGTGGGAAGTCTTGGGATGCCCACCCATCTCCCTGCAGCCTGAGATAAGCAATAAAGCCTTGGAGAACTTCCATATGTAATTCCATTAACAGCTTTGCAGTGGTGCTCTATGTTCCAACATCCAACTCTCCCCCAATTCCAAAATTAACATTTATATAAAATGTATGGTCTTATACTTGCATTCCCAACAAATTATCACATTCTGTTGGAATGTAAGAATCTGCTTGGAATTGGAGAATTCATTGGTATATTATGTGGTAAATGTTGCAAGTGCATTTAATACTCCAATCTTTGTCCCTCAGGAAATTGTTTGGGTTGGTTGTTTGAAACTTGGGGTGATGGTGGGGTTTTTTTATCCCCTTTTTCAGCTTCACTGAGTGGGAGATTATGGAATGGAGTGAGCAGCAGGCAGTCTTTCATTTTCTTTATGATTCTGTGGAGCTCACAGTCGTGTTTGGACCCCCAATAGGTGAGTCACAACATGGGTAGGTCTATGTTTTACGAATTTGAAATGTTAGTTATAGAATAGAAACCTGAAATTTCCGTATTTGTAAAGATCTGCTGGAAGGAAATACAAAATATACTCCAGTGGGTAAGCTGAGATAGGTGGCATGGTTTTGGATATGTTTTTTGTATGAAAGTTCAGAAGTGTAATGGATGGCTGTTTCTGCAGAGGAAGAGCTGTAATTCCAGAACCAAGTATGGAAATAACTGGGTTTTTTTTCCTTTCCTTCTCAGACGGTGACGATTTTGGTGTAGATCCTTCCAGAACCATTGTTAGCCTGAACTTCGAATGTTTCCTGGATGGTGAGATATTTTTGGGTAGCTTGAAAGTAGCAGCCCTGCTAATCTGTCTTTGGGAAGACTCTAAATTTGTGCTTTACCCGCTAATGCTCTATGAAATGGCTTTTCAGAGGTTCCTGGCAATGTGGCTTTTTTTCTTTTGTGTTACAGTGGAACAAGCTCCACCCTCCTCCTGTTTAGTCCAAAGGCTCATCTTTCAGTTTATTGAAAGTCAGGGAAGCTGGCAGAAAAAGTGTCCCACGCTGTACTACTTGCCCCAGGTAACATTCCAGGGAATCTTATGAGACTCAGAAAAAAAACCAAAAAAACCCACAAAAACTCCTTAAATCTTTTCTGTCACAGAGAAAATAGGGCTGATCCTGAGAACCAAAGCAACTTAATGAAAGCTTTGGCAATGCAAGCCAAAATCTGCTTCAGGAATATTCAGAGGTGTGAGGGTAAATACCTGCCCCTGAAGGCAGGAGTCCTAAAAGCTGGACTTATTAAAAGCCCTTTTTTTTAAATTTCTGCTATAGAAGTAAAGAATTAAGCTGAAGGCCATTCTGCCTCCTAAAGAATGTAGGTTTAAATTGCCAAGCCAAACTTCTTCTGGGTCACTGCCTGGCTGTGACAGGCCCACTGACAAAGCAGAAAGGAGAAACTTAAAGCAAAAAAATGTACATTTGTTATATTTGTACAATTCCTTTTTTTTTCCATCCAGAATGAGGTAGCAGTTAAACTACCCTTATTTTTTTATACTTTCTAGGATAAACTGTGTTTTCAAGTGTCATGTAGTCACCACCTGGGTGTTGATGTGATTCCTTTTCTGATTGCCCCCTCAGGTTCTCCATGACGTCTCCTTGGTGGTGAATCGTTGCAAAATCTTAGGAGAGGAGATGGAATTTCTGGAGAGATGGGGTGGAAAATTCAATCTCCTCAAGACAGATATCAAAGACACAGAGTGAGTAACTTCAGGTTATCATGATGGGATTCTTGGGGCTGTGCAGGGACAGAAGTTGGATTTTGATCCTGGTGGGTCTCTTCCAGCTCAGGATATTCTGTGATTCCATTAGATGAGGTTCACAGCAGTCCTTCAGAGACTGTTTGTGGATAATCAGGAACAATCCTGTGGAATTAGAGGCAAGTCAGTCCAACTTAAAACTTTGGAAAACTTTAGCTACCTGGGAATGTTTTCATGCTAACTAGAAAACATATTTTTTGTTATTAGTCTCTATTATTCTTTGTTATTAGTCTCTGTTCTCCCGTAATTTTTGGATGGTTCTGTATTAACTTTTGCTGTGAGGGAAGTTGGGGCTTTGGATTCTGAGGTGTTGATGAAGTGCAAAGGGTCTCTTCATCTTATTTCTGCAGTTCCTGTGGGTCTGTGCTGGAACTCTTTGGAAGTTCCTGAGCTTTGTTACATCAGTGACATCATTTTATTCCAAATCCTGGCCCCAGTTCCAAGGTGGAAGCAGCACATTTGACTATTTTTCATGGATCTTTGTGTTTGTTCCACAGGGTGAAGCTTTTGTTCTCTGCTTCTGCAGCTTTTGCCAAGTTTGAGCTGACTCTGTCTCTCTCTCCTGACTATCCATCTGCTCCACTTCCCTTCAGTGTCCAAACCCACATTGGGAATGTTGGGTGAGTTGGAAAAGCACCTCTCCACATGACTTCATTCCACACTGGGGATGGGGAATTAAGCTCTCCAGATCCTCTCCAACACGTGTTGTCCTTTCATCTTCCCCAGGAAGGAGGAAATTTCTGCTGTTCTTTCCAGTGTTCCAGTTGGTCACCACTATCTGCGGAGGATAATCACCCTGATCCATCAGAACCTGCTCCAGGATGCCAGATGACTCACTGGATGCATGTGCAGGACTGAAGCAGTTGGAATGGGTAGTCTTTTGAGTTTATTCTTGTGAGAATTCCAGCTGTCTCTCACCGGAATGGGAATGCTGTTACCCCCCCAGCTCTAGTACTCCTGCCTATTTAGTATTCTGGTAGTTTACACCAGGTATTCTACTTGGTGTAGATCAGGAATTTTACAAAAGCAGAGGTGTCTAAAGAGGAGAAGGAAGAAATTCCTTTATGGATTGCCTTTATGAATTCAAGCTGCCTTTTATCTACTCTCAGTCACTCCAGGGGATTGTGGCCTCCTTGGAATGTCATTCCTAACGTGGATATTCTTCTGCCATAGCCATCCTGTTACTTTAGTTCTGGGGTGATTCACAAAGCTCTTGGGCAAAGCAATGATGAGGATTGTCTAAGTTAACTAGGCCGGAGTTTCCTTTCACTGTCATGATTTCATTATCCATCTACAGTTCAACAGATCCCACCAGGTCTGCTCCCAGCCTCTCCCAGTCCAGGCACTGTATCCCTGCATCTGATTCATTAACCAAACTGTAGCAATTAACCATGTGGCCAAAGTCAGAAATATTTTTGGAATTAAGACTAAAAATCCCTGTGCTTGACCACTGACTTTGGGATGGAACGGCCCCAAAGCCAGCGGTGTGACTGAAGTTTGTTCTGAGGTTCAGTGTCAGTCCAGCACAATCTGGGGGTGCTGGTGCATTGTCCCAGTTTGGAATGCCTTGGAATTTTTAGTGAGGAGATAGAGCTCCTTAAATTTAGGAGTACCTGTAAGATCTAGCTTGATTTTGTATATATTGTTTATATTATGTGGGTTTTGCTGTTGGAGCTGGTCTCTCCCTGGCCGAGTTATGGAGCATAAAGCACCAACCCTGGCCCAGCTCTCAGTTCTCCAGCTGCAAATCTTTGTGTCCTGTAAAATATGAATCTAAGAATGTTTCCCTGTGTTTCAGTTTTTATATATTTTGTCTTTTTATAAGTTTTCCTTCTGTTTGGAAGGCAGAAATTCATTAAACATTGGGTTTATCGCCCTTCCTGCTTCCAGTGGGGATTACTGGCTGCCGTATTTAAACCGGTGACTTGCAAGTTTGATGCTAATATTGAAGTAACTTTGTTAAAATACTTCGGGAAGACTTTTCGTAACATGAAAGAAAAGGGGAGGAAAAAAGGGAAAAGAAAAAAAAAAAGGAGGGGGGAAGAGAAAATAAAACGGGAAAAAAAAAAAAAAAAAGAGAATAAAAGGAAAGGAAATTCGAAAGAAAGGCTGGTCTCCATGAGCCCATTCCCTTCCCTTCCCGTTCCCATTCCCGTTCGCGGAGCCGTTTCCCGCGCGCGCTCCCGAGGGGGGCGGGGCCTCTGCGCGCGCAGGCGGGTGCGTCACGTGAGGAGGCGGCGGGAGCGTCCGAACGGCCGGGACGGCACCGGGACCGGGAGCGGCACCGGGACCGGCACTGGGGTGAGACGGGCCGGGCCCCACGGGCGGCCGAGGGGCTCCACTGGGGCCTCCCCGGTGCCGGGAGCGGCCGGGCCTGCGCCAGCCCCGGAGCTGCCTGAGGGGAGCGGGGGCGGGAGCTTGAGGGGCCCGTGAGGGGATCAAAAAAAGGGCCGGGACGGGCTCGGCGCAGAGAGGAGGGGGGAAAGGCGGAGGGCACCGGGGAGCCACGGACCGCGGGCTGGCACCGGGCAGGGGCTGCCGGCTCCGGCGGGAATCGTGGAGTGCCGGAAGGGTTGGGTGGGAAGGGAACTTGAAGCCCATCCGGTTCCACCTCTCGCCATGGGCAGGGACACCTTCCACCAGCCCAGGTGTTGCTCCAAGCCCCGTCCACCCTGGCCATGGACACTTCCAGGGATCCAGGGGCAGCCACAGCTTCTCTGGGCAACCTGTGCCAGGGCCTCACCGCCCTCACAGCCAGGAATACCATCCCCTTATCCAGTGTAAATTTCCCCTCTGCCAGTTTGAATTCATTCCCCCCGTCCTGTCACTACAATATCCAAACTGTGTGCTGTATCCAAAATGTATCAGTTCCCTGATTTCCTTCAGTTTCCCATGGCAGCTCGTGCCTCCCACCCTGCTCAGCATTCCCGAGGGTGGGACCATCCTCTGCAGGACCTGGAGCCCCTTCCAGCCCTTGCCAAGGTGCTGGTGGCTGTCCCGAGAGTGGCTCTGGGGCACAGCCCAGCCACGACAGCAGATGCCAGTTCAGAGGGCTCTTCCAGCCTGAATAATTCCATGATTCGGACTCGTTTCACCTCATGAGCTCTTCCTAAAATGGGATCCTGGGATGTTTGGTCCCTTCCAGGGGGTCCTGGCCCCTCGCTGCCATGGCCATGCAGATGCAGCTGGAGGCCAACGCGGACACGTCGGCAGAGGAGGAGAGCTTTGGGCCACAGCTCATATCCAGGCTGGAGGTAGGAGAGCACTTGCCTCTGCAGTAAGTTTTCCTGAGATCTGCTGGTCTTTTTCATAGAATCCCAGACTGGGTTGGGTTGGGAGGGATTTTAAAGCCCCTCCAGTCCCAACCCCCCTGCCGTGGGCAGGGACATCTTTCACTAGCCCAGGTTGCTCGAACCTGGCCTCGGACACTTCCAGGGATCCAGGGGCAGCCCCAGCTTCTCTGGGTGACCTGTGCCAGGGCCTCCCCACCTTCACAGGGAAGAATTCCTTCTCAATATCCTGCCTAAGCCTTTTTCCTTAAAAGCAAGGTGTACCTGAAAACTCTTGCTAAATTTTTACTTGTGTTCTGTCAAAAAAAACCCACCAAACAATCCAAAATAATCAAAATGTGTCCCTTTTTGCCCCCTCCCTCCCAGCAATGTGGTATAAATGCCAACGATGTGAAGAAGCTGGAAGAGGCTGGATTTCACACCGTGGAGGCCGTGGCTTACGCACCAAAGAAGGAGCTGCTGAACATCAAAGGGATCAGCGAAGCCAAAGCTGACAAAATCCTGGTAAGGGTGTCATGGAACATTGAGCCAAGATATTCCACAAGCTTCTTTCTGCTGGCTTGAAGAGTTCTGGTGGATTTGGAAGGTCTCCAAAGGGCAGTAAAGGTGGTTAGAGGTGTGACATGGCTTCTGACGAGAAGGGACAAAACCCAGCAGGACAGAACTGAACTGGAAGGGTGGGTGGCAAGGGGAAACTACTTCCATAAAACACATCAAATGGATGTTGGAGCCTTTTCCTGGAGCACAATTTCAGTTCTGTTTAGAGGTACCAACTAGTGCCCAGTCTGTAAAATAAAATGTGCGGGGAATGATAAAGATGCTTCTCCACAAAGCAGGAAATATTAATTCCTGAGGGTTAATGAACAGGGGGAGCTCTCCTGGCACTGCTCTGCTTGGATTTCCCTCAGGCTGAGGCAGCCAAACTGGTTCCCATGGGTTTCACCACGGCCACGGAATTCCACCAGCGGAGATCGGAGATCATCCAGATCACCACTGGCTCCAAGGAACTGGACAAACTGCTTCAAGGTAATCACTTGATTGCTCTTTACTTCTTAGCCTCCGTTATTGGGGTGGGCTTTTTACTATGAACACGATCCTTGCACAAAATCACAGAGAACAAGTTGTGGTTAAGTGAAAAATCTCCTCAAGTGCTGCTCTTGTGTAACTGTTTTCATTTTAAAAGCTGCAGAAATAGTTTTAAAGCCTTGTAGTCACAATGCAAGAGCCAGAGCTGTCCATTTGGGGATGCTGCTGGTTTATTCTAGTGTGTGATGTATTTCAAGACAACAAAACCAGGTATTACCATCTCACCATTTATCTGGTGATCCAAAAATGAACCAAATAATTTCAGTTCTGCAGCATCTTCAAAAACACACCTAAACCTTTTATCTACAACGTGAAGAAATCTCAGGATGACAACGAGATTTGCCAATCCATTTTGAAACTTTTGGCCAAATTAAGTGTTTTACTGAGTCTCTGTAATTTGCAATGTTTTGTATGTGGGTTTTGTTTGTAATTTTTATTGCTAATTATTATTGTTATTCTCTTCCCTTCAGGAGGAATAGAAACAGGGTCCATAACAGAGTTGTTTGGGGAGTTCCGAACTGGGAAGACACAGCTCTGTCACACCCTGGCAGTCACCTGTCAGGTGAGTGGGTCACCTCATTACAATCCAATGTTCAGACGCCACAGCATTTGGGAATTTGCTAATTTGGGCACTTTTCTTGACTTTCTAAGTGCTTATTGCTTTCTAGAGGTTGCTATTTGTTACAACCCGGTACAGAAGCTCCAAGCTTTAGCAGGTGTACTCTTTAATTTCAGACTTCCAGAGATTTTAGTATTCCGTAAAGTATTAGAGGCTTGGACTTAAATTTGGTCATTTAATTGACTCCCTAAACTTACCAGCTCGAAGTTGAGCACCTGCCCTCTTATGTGGAATCCTGGAATGGTTTGGGTAGGAAGGGACCTTAAAGCTCATCCACTTCCATGGGCAGGGACACCTTCCACTATCCCAGGTTGATCCAAGCCCTGTCCAGCCTGGCCTTGGACACTTCCAGGGGTGTGGCAGGCACAGCTTCTCTGGGCAACCTGTGCCAGGGCCTCACCACCCTGACAGGGAAGAATTCCTTCCCAATATCCAATCTATCCCTCCCCCTTTTTCCCAGCACTCCAGGGTACAACAAGGAAGGTGTCAGAGATCAGAACCAGGAATCTTTCCTCTTGCTTTTCCCAGCTGAGCGGGACTTTAGTCACAGTAACTTGGGATGTTACGTGTTGTATGACATCAGTGAAGGCATAAGGCCATATCTGGTGTATTTATGGACACTTAATTCCATGTTCCTTCCTTCAGCTCCCCATTGACCGCGGTGGTGGAGAGGGAAAAGCCATGTACATCGACACGGAGGGGACCTTCCGTCCGGAGCGGCTCCTGGCTGTGGCTGAAAGGTCTGTGAGGGGAAGAAAGGAATATATTTCCTCACAGCTTATCTGGAAGGCATTTTACACAGGTCCTGGAGGTTGACTTGACAGATGTTCACTCTGACAACATCTGATGTTGCTGTTCCTCTCCCGTCTCTGCCCCTCTCTCCACACAGCTCTTGTGTCATTGTCCCTCAGCAGGAAGTGATTTCCCACACTTTTTGCTACTGGAAGGGCACGTGAGCTTCCCAAGCAGCTGGGGACAGTACCAGCTCCTGTCAGCTCTTTTGGAAGGGAACTTGATCTAATCCTGCTGGCTTTTCCTGCAGCAAGGAGTGCTCCCACCAGTGGATATTAGACAACAGTCACCTCTGGGTGACACTGATGACACTTGATACTGATGGGAAATGTTGTTTGCAGCAGTCATAGGTGTGTCTGTGCTGGCTGTACACAGAGTACTTGGAATCATGGAATTGTTCAGGTTGGAAAAGCCCTCTATGATGCAGCCACTGCCCAGCACCGCCAAAGCCACCACTAACCCGTGTCCCCAGGTGCCACATCCACAGGGCTTTAAATCCCTCTAGGGATGGGGACTCCTCCACTGCCCCGGGCAGCCTGTGCCAGGGCTGGACAGCCTTTCCATTAATAAATGTCCCAATATCCAACCTGAACCTCCCCTGGTATCACTTGAAGCTGTTTCCTCTCATCCATTTAAAATGGTTCCAATTATTCCGTTCTCTTTTCATCCCCACGTGCTGCATTTTTTCCATCTGTTTTTATCTCTCCCAGGAAAGTGAGTTCTTATTCCAGCCTTTAGGCAGAGCTGCAGGATAACTCCTATGGAGGAAGCTGTCACTTAGAGGCTTCTATCTTTATTTCCCCAGGTATGGCCTGTCTGGCAGTGACGTCCTGGACAACGTGGCCTATGCCCGGGGCTTCAACACGGACCACCAGACCCAGCTGCTGTATCAGGCCTCGGCCATGATGGCTGAGTCACGGTAAGAACCCTGATGTTGTGGATCCTATTCCCAAACTGGGTTATCCTTTGGCTTATCCAGGTGACAAGCTCTGTGGGCAGTCAGTGATCATCAGCACCTCCCTGGCTGCTGGAATTTGGGGTGACAGCGACTGGCTCGGCCCGATGTCACTGTACAAACACAGTAAATTGTCCCCCAGTGCCAGCCTGAGAAACAACTTTAAAGCTCGGTTTATAACTGTTTTTAGAAATAATGTCGATTATTTCCAAGCTCCCAGAAATCCTGGGACTGGAAGTAAGACAGTTGCCTCTAGAGGGAAGGTGATGGTGGAACAGGGTGTGTAGGAACCTGTCCAGAGGCACCTGCGCTGTCCAAACAGGGTGTTTGTTACACCACAGTGAATCTAATTTAACCGTGCAGGAATCCCTTTAGGTTTGCTGGGGTTTGCTGTGTGGGGAGGAGCTGCCACCCCACCTGGAGCAGCATCCCAGCTCTCCAGGCCCCGGCATGCTTCCGGGGAGGCGTTGGCCGTGCCTGGCAGCGCTGCTGACCCCGAGTGCCTTTGCCAGGTACGCGCTGCTGATCGTGGACAGCGCCACGGCCCTGTACCGCACGGATTACTCGGGAAGGGGGGAGCTCTCGGCCAGGCAGATGCACCTGGCCAGGTTCCTGCGGATGCTGCTGCGCCTGGCGGATGAGGTAACACAGTGCTGCTTCATTCCCCAAACAGAACTCTGCGCTTTCCTCATGAATCCCAGCGACTCGGTACAAAGGGCCTTGTCTCTCAGTCTCTGCTTCCCTTGGTTCGGAGGGGCTTGATGCCACGGTTGTGGGCACCGGGGGTGCACCTGGCTCTATTCCCCCCCCTTTCTGTTCAGACTGTGGGAAATAGCTGGTTGCTTGCCCCTGCAGTTCGGCGTGGCCGTGGTCATCACCAACCAGGTGGTGGCACAGGTGGATGGAGCCGCCATGTTCGCTGCAGATCCCAAAAAACCCATCGGAGGAAACATCATCGCTCATGCTTCCACCACCAGGTGAGAGGAGAGATGGTTACCTCCCAGGAGCCTGATTTGGGGTTTATGGAATTGGCTAAGTAGTTATTAATTCTGGGGTTTACTTAGTCTGTCCGTGGCAGGTCCAGCCTGGGCTTGGATTTAGTGCCGCTCTGAGCCCTCGGGGAAATGAAGGTTTTGGGCATGTTCCTACAGCTCTGCATAGTGCTTTATGGATTAGGAGGATTTTCTGGAAGTAGGCTTTGCACCCTGACCTGTTTCCTTCCCTCTCTCTGTCAGACTGTACCTGCGGAAAGGCCGAGGAGAGACGAGGATCTGTAAAATCTATGACTCTCCGTGTCTTCCCGAGGCTGAGGCCATGTTTGCTATCAATGCCGACGGAGTGGGAGATGCTAAAGACTGAAAAGTGCTTTTTTCCCCCTGAATCCCAAGACTGTGTCCATAAGGGGCTCCTTTCTGTGTGGCACCTTATGGACATTCCCCAAGGCAGCTGACAGAGGAACCTGTTGTGTGTCAGGGTGTGTCCATCGGGACACCCAGAGAGGTTGGGAAAACATCTCCCACTGGGCTGTAGTCACAGATCGGATCCATGTGGTGCCCTGTGAACATTCCCAGAGGATCACACCCTTTGTGTTTTCCTGGCTTCCACCATGCCTGTGGGGCAGTAAAAATCTACATGGCCACAGTTCTGAACTTGGTGAATTTGAACTAAAGTTGGTGGGTTTGTCCTGTAAGAAAAGTGGTGATTTATAAAACTGAGCAGAGTGGTATTCCACACTAGGGATTTGGGATTGGTGATGATCCCAGTCCATAATCTTTCTGTTCATTTTCTTTTGGATGCTGCAATGTGCTGGTCTGGGGGAACTGTTCATTCCCATTTCAGTTTAATTTTTGGTATTTCATTAATTCTCTTTGGAAATTCTCTGCTTTTAATAAAAAGGACCATGAGGATATTGATGACATCACGTGTTCCTAGGATTCAGGTGGGTGTTCATGCAGACCAAGCATTTTTTGGATGGAAGAAGCTGCACTAATCTCCAAGGAATCTCAGTCTGGGTTTTTCTTTTCTCCTAATTCTCCTTGGTTTGGGGGTGCAGTGCAGCCGTGCCCTGTCTATCTCTTTTAAGAGTTTTTGGGGCTAAAAAGGTTCTTTTGTATTCTGCAATATTTATATATCTCTTGATTAAAAAGAATAATATAATATTGATTTGGTTTTAATTTGTTCGTTTGAGGTGGTTAATTAAAGCAAATCATTGATAAGGGAGTGTGTTGAGATTGAGCTCTGGCTGCAGGGGACTGTCAAGCCTTAGTGGCTGTGAGTTCATGTTCTTCTCACTAGGAAATTGGAAATAGTTATTAATGAGATTGCAGAAATGTTTTCTGAAACCTTTCTCCTTCTGCCTTTTGCTGATAGATCTTCTCTTTCTGCCTTTGAATGTACTGCTGTTCCTTGGTGTGGATTCATTGGCCTGAATTCCTTGCAGCTCCCAGCTGGGAAAACCTAGAGAGGACAGAGGTGACATTTTTATCCGAAAACCTGGGGTAATTTATAAGGGATACAGCAACTGTTTTTGTAGGAAAGTGTGTTTAACCACATTGGCCCCAGTTTGCACCAGCTGGGGCCAGAGGTGCAAGGCAATCCAAAGCAAACCCTGCTCAGCCTCTGAATCCCAGGGCATGGGAGAGCAGGCACAGAGTCCCTGCTGAGGGCCCATTTGGCTGCCTGAAAACAGCTCGGCATAGAAGCCTCTAAGACTCAGCTGGTGAGTTTTAGAAGCCAGGCATTCCTTGCTTACAACACCCTGCAATGATCCCAGCCCTCTGGCTGTTGTGGCAATCAGCTCTCACAGTGCACATAGAGGTGTCTCCACTGCAGCTGATGGGAGGGCTCAGCATTACATGAGGGTTCATTTTGTTCCCTGCATTCCTGGTCTGTATTCAGGACATTCCCCAACACCTGTTACCATACACAAACTCTTATAAGGTCTCTGAGGGGCTCCATCGGGGGTCTCTGGTGGTCACCTGTGCCTGGAGCCCCCAAAGTTCTAAGTGACCACCTTATCAACTTCCAAGACAATTCACCTGGTTGCAGAGTAACTTGGTGTTGCTTGGCTGCTACCTCAACTCCCTTCTTCCTTGTTTCTTTAGAAAAGGAGCAAAAAGCATTAATGCAGCACCAACAAACTAAGTGAGACGAGTCTTTGCCTCATAACCCTGCACGGGGAAAGACTTTGGGATTCCGAGGCAAACCCTGATACAGCCAGAGAGCAACAGCCCCTCAGCCCCGCCAGGGCTCCCCCCGGGGCTCCCCGGCAGGGACCGGGCTTACCCAGCCCCCGCAGCCCAGCACGGCACAGCGCAGCGCGCACCCAAACACCCCCCAGCTCCCCCGTTCCACGGGCACAGAGCACACCGCGCTCTCCGCCCAGCCCGGCCCAGCCCAGCCCAGCCCGGCCCAGCGGCCCCACCCTCAGCCCTCACAACCGCGCCGGCCCCGCCCGCCCTTCTCTCGCGCGGGCCCGGCAGCCGCTGCCCAATCAGCACTCGAGCGGCTCCGTCCAATCGCAGCCCGCGCTGTCCCTGCGGCCCCGCCCCCTCCCCCGGGGCGGTCCCCGTGTCTCGCTCCCGGCGCTTCCTGCGAGGGGAGAGAGGAAAAACATCTGAATACACGGGGCTTTTCCTAGTTCCTTCATAGAGGTCACCTTTTACGTTTTCAAGCCCTTTATTGTTTTCTTTATATACGGTAGATTTGTATTTTTAAACCCTACAGATCCACAGTCAGACTTATTATAGTCTAAAATACAGCAGATAGGAGGGTTTATTTTGGAAACAATTTTTGTAGAAATAAATATAATGATGAGAAAGTTTATAGTTTTTTACAGTACTTTACACACCCCCCCTCATGAATTTTCAGGCATTTGGAGGCTGTCATCTCCCTTTTTGGGAGGACCCCACATGACCCCTCTCATCCCACCCCACCCTTGCTCTCCCAGTGACACTGGGGTGCCCCCTAAGGAGACTATGACTCCCCTACCCCCAGAGAAGGCACAAAACGAGTCCAGCTGCCCTGACCGGCAGCTCAGTGCTTCCAGAAAGCCCTTTAGGCATGGACATGCCACCCAAAACAAGGGGGAAAAATCAAGGGAGGGCAGGGCAGCCCTCAAAGGGTTGGAGTCCCCCCAGCTCTCGTTTGGCTGCCCCACGGCCCAGGGAATGTCCCCGGGGATGGGGCCACATCTCCCACTCTGGCTCCAGCAGTGCCAGGAGATGTCTCCTCCCTTCCCAGGGCGCTGCTGCAGAGACATCCCCCTGGGAGGCTGCACTGGGATGGCAATCTGGGCTCCCAGACCCACCCAGCAGCTCCAGCCCAAGAGCTGCTGTGGGACTGCTGGGGAATGCACCACTGGGAGCAAGACAGAAATAAATTAATTCAGAGCACTATCTCGAAAGATTGAAGAAAAAAAAAAAACAAAACCTAACATTCCATGGCCTCCCTTTCTAAAGGGAACCGTGTGAGCTCCGTGTGAGCCAGGAGGCTCCGGGCTGTGGGAAAGCACCTGGAGGGATGGAAGGAGCACGACGCTCCTCTCCTTGCTCCATCCCCAGTGCAGCCCCTGGGATACTCGGCACCACAGCTGGGAAATGGCCCTGGGGATGCTTCACTCCATCCCCATGGATCCTGCTGCCCCCTCAGCCCATTCGGAGTCAGAACCATCTCTGGAGGGGGAATGGAATGCCGGGAACGGATGCTCGGCTGGAAGGTGACACATCCCCAGCAGCACCTAAATCCCCGCAGCTCTGTGTTTGCTGCCGCCCAGCTCAGGACATCCCCCTCTTCAGCATCCCTGGATGTTGTCCTCCTTCTCTAATCACACCTTGTGGGGCTGGTCCCAACCCTGGAGAGCCCTGGGGTGTCCCCATGGTGTCGCATGGACCTGCCACAGCCCAGCCCTGCCGCCCGCACCGAGAAACGAACGGGCCGGCAGCAGAGGACGGCACGGCTCCGGTCTCCCCGCGGCAGGCGGGGACCCCGGCAGTGGCTCCCGGGAACACCGTCAGCACCTCCCTGCCCACCCGTCCAAGGACACGGCACCGTGTCCGTCACAAGCGCTGAACGGGGCCCGGGGGAGGGGGGGCGGGACTCCCGCCCGTGACCACGCCCCCGCCCGCGCGGAGCCCCCGCCCCGCAGCGCCCCCGCCGGGCCAGCAGGGGGCGCCGCGCGCGGCCGCGCAGCTCCGGAAAGATCCGATCGGCGGCGGAGGCGGCCGAGCCGAGCCGGGCGGCGCGGGCGGAGCGGACGCGATGGCGCAGCAGGTCGAGCAGCTGCGGGCGGACGGCGTGGACAAGGAGGTGCTGCGGGAGGGCACCGGGCCGCTGCCGGACTTCCGCGACGGCACCAAGGTCAGAGCCGCGGAGGGACGGGCGGGGGCGGGGGGGAGAAGGGGGGGCGACGGGAGAAGGACGCGGCGGCGAAGCGCGCATGCGCATCCCCCCCTCCCTTCTGCGTTGCCATGGTGACGCCGCGGGCTCCTCCTGCCACTTCAGGCCACCTTCCATTACCGAACGCTGCGGTGCGACGATGAGGAGACGCCGCTGGACGACAGCCGAGCGCGGGGGAAGCCCATGGAGCTGATCGCCGGCAAGAAGTTCAAGCTGCCGGTGTGGGAGGCGGCGCTGCGGACCATGCGTCCTGGGGAGCGCGCGCGCTTCCGCTGTGACACCAAGGTGGGCGGGGCCGGGGGGCGGGGTTTGCGTTTTGGGGGCGGGGCTTGCGGCCGCCCCGCTGCGCCCCAGCCCCGGGGGGCGAGGCTGGAGCACCCCAGTGTTCGCCTTCCCTCCCCACATCCCGGCTACCTCCCCTCCCGCAGCACGTGGTGCTCTACCCGCTGGTGTCCAAAAGCCTGCGGAACATTGCGGCGGGGAAGGACCCACTGGAGGGGCAGCGGCACTGCTGCAGCATCGCCCAGATGCACGAGCACTACTCCCTGGGGTACCCCGACCTCGACGAGCTCCAGAAGAACCCTCAGCCCCTCATCTTTGACATCGAGGTGCTCAAGGTGAGGGGCCTGCTCATTGCCAGCCACCAGCACCCCTGCCCCAGGCAGGGGCTGTGGGCACTGGGGCTCTGCCCTGATGGGGAAGGGTCTGGAGCACCAGGAGCAGCCTGGAGAAAAGGAGGCTCAGGGGGAACCTTCTTGCTCCCCACAACTCCCTGACAGGAGGTGGAGCCACGTGGGGGTCGGGCTCTGCTCCCAGGGAACAAGCGGAGACAGCCTCAAGTTGTGCCAGGGGCAGTTAAGGTTGGATTTTGGGGGAAATTTCTTCATAGAAGGGATTGTCCAGCCCTAGCACAGGCTGCCCATGGCAGTAATGGAGTTACCATCCCTAGAAGTGTCCCAAAAAACCCCACAGATGTGGCACAGGGGTACATGGTTTAGTGATAGCCTGGGCAGTGCTGGATTAATGGTTGGACTCCATGGACTTAGAGGGCTTTTCCAACCGAAATGATTCCATGATCCTGTTCTCTAATTCCATGATGGGGTGCTGGCAGGTGGAGCCACCTGGCTCCTACCAGCAGGACCCGTGGGCCATGACGGATGAGGAGAAGCTCCAGGCCGTGCCCCTGATTCATAAGGAAGGCAACGAGCTGTACCGGCAGGGGAAGGTGCCTGAGGCAGCTGCCAAATACTACGATGCCATCGCGTGTCTCAAGAACCTGCAGATGAAGGTGGGGCTCCCTGGATGCATACAGGCATGGCCCCTGGAATGCAGGGATGGGAGCTGCCCCTCACTCTCCCTGCTCTTTCTCTCTCACCCCGCAGGAGCAGCCAGGCTCTCCGGACTGGATCGAGCTTGACCAGAAGATCACACCCCTGCTCTTGAACTACTGCCAGTGCAAGCTGCAGTGCGAGGAGTACTACGAGGTGCTGGATCACTGCTCCTCCATCCTCAACAAGTACGAGGGTAAGGAGCCAGGGTCCATGCTGGGCGGCTGCAGCGGGCGTGGGGAGACGCCGGCACTCCGCTGAGCCCCAGCTCTGTCCCCCAGACAACGTCAAGGCCTACTTCAAGCGGGGCAAGGCCCACGCGGCCGTGTGGAACGTGGCAGAGGCACAGGCTGACTTCGCCAAAGTGCTGTCCCTCGACCCCTCACTGCGCACCGTGGTGTCCAAGGAGCTGCGGAGCCTGGAAGCGCGGCTGCGGGAGAAGGACGCCGAGGACAAGATCCGCTTCAAGGGCATCTTCTCCCAGTAGAGCCCACGGCCGCAGCAGAGAGCCCAGCGCTCTCGGGACAGGTTCCTTTAGATATTCCACATGTGGAATGGTCATGGATGTTTATTAATGTTTAATACAGATTTTACTTATTTGAAGTCAGTGGAAGTGGCCCTGGAGCTCGCCGTGGCCCAGGGACATGGCCAGGCACTTAAGTGGCAGTGTAAAGCGTCGCAGCACACGGCTGAAGCTCTTTGCTGGGCTCTAGACTCTGATCATTGTCACACCAGGGACATGTGGGTGACACTAGCCCACCGCTCCCTGCTAACTTGTATCCCGTATTTGACATTTTTATACTTTATGGTGGCCACAGAGCCTTGGCCCCAGCTCCAACCCCTTCCTGCCTGTTCTCCTCCATGCCACACTGTTGTCACTTCTCCAAGCTGCTGCTATCATCCCAAACCAGTGTTTCCTCTCATCATGTCAGCGTCGGGAATATTTTAATAGAATAACGGCTTGTTCCTGCTAATCTCTATAAACCTCCGGTCGTGCTATGACAAGATAAACTCAAGTAAAACCTCACAGCCCCTGGTCACTGAAAATTTGCTATTAGAGGTAAATGAGATAAAAAAAGTTGGAGAGAGGCAGGAAGAGGGCAGGGGGAGGTTATTGGTACATACCCCAGAGCAGCAGTGAAGCCCATACACCCCAGGCTCTTCTCCATGTCCTGAATTGCTGTGCCCCAATGCCTCCTCCTTGCATGAGTCTGTGTCCCTGGGGGCTCCCCAGGGCTTTCCCAGAGTGTGGCAGTGCTGGGGCCGTGTCCATGGGCAGCAGGTACAGAGCAGGCACAGAGCAGGCACACAGGCACCGGCGCCTCGTCATAACATCTCTTTATTCAACACCGAAACAAAACGGGGGGAACAGAGGAACCGCTCTGGAACCCCAACCCGGCCCTGCCCCGCAACACCGGACGGAAATAAATAGGTGAGGAACAGGGAGGTGCCACTTGCCTTTGGGCACAGCCACAGCCCCCCAGTTCTGCACAGGGACAGTGACCCTGGGGCACAGACTCCACCGGGCACTGCCCAACAGCCCCAAGGGACACGGGGGGGACGGGGCTGGGGACAGCAGGAGGGACCCGGGGGAGCTCAGCCCCGAGGGGATCACTCTGGCCCTCGGTGGGGCTTGGAGTGCTGTCTCCCAGCACCCCTTGGTCACAGGGGACCCAGCGCCCTCATCTCCTTCCTATGGGCTCATGGCTCAGTGCCGGCTCCAGCCCCAGGTGCTGCTGGCTGGGAAATTAGGGATGCGGCAGAGGGGCGACGTGGCCGTGCCACCCTCACTCCTCACCCTCCAGCTTGAGGCTGACACTGCGGGGCTTGGCCCGGGACAAGCCAGGGGGTGCCGAGGGGGGCCCCCCATCCCGCTCCGCCTGGCTGGAGCCCCGGGAACGCAGCAGCTGGCTCTGCTTCCGGAGGAAGTCCACGGGCGCTGGGCAGCCGTAGGTGCCTTTGCCCAGCACGGGCCGTGGGGGCCCCTTGGGGGAGTGGGCCAGGGCTGCTGCTTCCAGCTGGGCCAGGTGGGCGACATAGCCCTCGGAGAGAAACTGCGGGACACACAGACAGTTTGAGCCCATGGCTGTGGCTGGCTGGTGGGGTCAGCCATCGTGCCCTGTGTCCCCAGCCTGTCCCCAACCCTGCCACCACCGTACCTGGCACTGGTTGTGGAACTTCTTGACGGCCCGTCCCACGATGTAGATGTGTGCCGGCGCGAGGCCTAGCGAGCTGTAGACGGAGACATCCTTGGTGGAGCCGTACCCAGCGATGATGGAGATCTCTGCCTGCCCAGGAACAGGAATGTTATGACACAGAAAGACCCTTCCCACGGGGACAGCCACCCCAGGGGCTGGGACAACCTCGTGCTATGAGGGATGGCTGGGGGCTGCCCCCACAGGCTGCCAGCTGCACTGTGGCAGCACATCCAACTCCCAGTGTCTCCACGGGGACACAGAGCCGCACAGGCTGTGGCACAGCCCACCCCACCCCACCACTGCCCCCAGCCCCCTGTCCCCCCTGCCAGCACCCTGTGCCCACCTCGGTGCGCAGGCTCTGCAGGAAGGCGGCTTTCTGGCGCAGCGGGTCGTGGGTGAGCCCATCACAGAAGGAGACGGCACCGTGGGGGAAGTTGTGCTGGGACAGCCAGGCCACCACACGGTGCTTCTGCATGTCGGGGCGCCCCGTCACGTAGATGATCATGTACCCCGCGTCCTGCCAGTGCCTAGGAGGGGACAGGGGTGGCTGCCAGGAGCCTGTGTGGGGCCAGTCCTGCTGGCAGGAAGCCACACCCAATACAGAATGTGTGAGTGCTGCCTCCAAAACCTCCCTGTTCTCAAGGATTTATCAAGGGGAAGGCACAGCAGAGCTGTGGGGATCACATCCAAACCCTGAGGGGATTATTTTCCACTATAAAGCACCAGAATAGATGGTATGCTGAGGCAAGGGTGGTGGGACATCTTCTGATTTGTACCTACTCCAATACCCTCCCTACCCTTCAACTGGGCTGTCACCACAGCATCAAAGAGGGAGAGATTGTCCCCCTGACCGAAGGGAACCCACCTTACGACATCCACAGCCCCTGCCCGCACTTTGGGGTCGCTGCCCATGATGGAGACGCTGGCAGTGAAGGAGCCATCGATGCTGAACACGACGGACTCGGTGCCGCGGGCCACCACGGTCAGGTACGCCTCGGCATAGCTGTGATCCCCCCTGGAACAGCAGTCGTGGGGGCTTGGCCCTTGGCCTCCGCTGCCAGAGAGGCAGGTGTAGCTCTGCCAAAAAGGCTGGGGGAGGAACTAAGGTGACACCTCACCTGACCACCATGCGCACGGGGTAGATCCCGATGGCCAGAGCCTTTTCCGGAGGGATGGTGAAGGTCAGGCGCCCGCTGCCGCTCGTCACCTCGGTGCCATAGTACAGCCACTTCCCTGACAGCGGCTGTGTCATGATGTAGATGTCCACCTGGGAGAGGGAAGCAGGCTGGGCACAGGCTGGGCACAGGCTGAACCCCAACAGCCTGCTGTGTCCCCACCTGAGAGTCCTTATGAACCTCTCCCCCCATCCCACACAGGGTTCTATTCACCCCCTGCCATGGGTGACACCATCCCCGTGCCCCGTCCTGGACACCCCCCCTTTGAGGGGGTCCCAGTGGCACCGTGACCCAGCAGTACCTTCTCCCCAGTCAGCGTCACCACGTCCAGGGGTCCATACATAAAGCGCCCGCTCAGGACCTGCGCTTTGCCCTCACACACGATCACGTCGCAGGCCCGGTGGTTGGCTGTCACGTTCTGTGGGGGCACGGCGGGCTCAGCAGGGTGACACAGGGACACCACTGGGATTGTCCCAGAACCCTCCCAGGGACGTCAACCCCTGATACCACGTGTGGGCTCCTGCTGGCCACAGGCCACCTACCCGGATCTTCACTTGGGTGCGCTTGCGCTGCCACTTCTCCCGAGGGATGGCAGGGCTGTAGATGGAGGTCTCCTCACTCTCTGCTGGCTGTGGCCCCTCCTTCTCCATCACCTGTGGATGGCACAGCCCAGCTCAGTCTCCACAGGCCCCAGCTTGCCACCCACCCCACGGCGCCCCCCGTACCTGGCGCAGGATGAAGGCCACCACGTCAGAGGACTCCCAGTAGCTGGCGTGGAAGAGGTGGGGCAGGGTGATGGTGGGGAAGGCGGTCAGGGCATCGGGGCAGTACAGCGAGTAGTCGATGCGCTTCGGGCCCCACCAGCGCTCTAGGACTGAGGGGAGAGCTGGAATTAAGCCATTCCTGTGCCTTATCCCATGGGATGGGAGGGGAAGGGCAGGGCAGGAAAGGAACTTACTTTTGACAACCTCACTGGTGTTGGCAGGAGTGGGGGGCTCTGCCGGCTCATTGCCCCTCCAAAAGCCCCCAAAGCTGCCAGTGGGAGTAGGGGGAGCAGCCACATCCACTTTGGGCAGGAACAGGGCAGAGTGTGTCTGCAGGGCCTCCGCTATGGAGAGAGCTGTGTGAGCACACCCAGAGCCCCCAGAGACACCCACCACCCTGGGACCCCACCCCAGCAGAGCCCCAGAGGGGCGGGAAGGGCTTGCACATCCCTTTCCCCCCACCCAGCCAGGCTGTGGATGCTCTGGGTACCCCAATGTGACCCTGGGGTGCCCGGGACCAGTCCAGTGGGGATCTGCTCACCCAGCAGGGACGAGGTGCCGTCACCCAGGGGGTACTTCTGGTAGCGGGGCACGCTGAGAGGGGGCACAGCATGGAAGGCCTTGGCCAGGAGGGGCTCCAGGCGAGAGGCACAGGGATCGGCGGCGTGGAACAGGTTGTAGATCTGCTCACAGGCGGGACGCAGCTGGGCCACTGCAGCACAGAGCAGGGTTAGGGGCGCCCACGAGGGCTGGGGGGCACCAGAAGCAAAGCACCCAGGAGGGGTAAAGCAGGACACAGCGAGAGGAAAGGCTGGGGAGGGAAATTTGGGGCACTGGGGACAGGCTGGGGCTGGCAAAGAGCGAGGACATTTAAGCCACCCATCACCACGAACACCCACACAGCCAGGGCTGGGCGTGTGGGGGCTCAAACCCAAGCAGGGCTCTTTGGGAAGGTCCTGGGGGGCTCAGGCTTGTGAGGGGAGCACAGCTCAGGGGCTCACGCCCTGCAGGAAGAGTCAGGGGCTGGCACAGAGGCTGGCAGGGCTCCTCACCATCCAGAGCAGGCATGACGGTCTTGCGCAGCGCGAGCACCAGCCCCAGCGGGGAGCCAAAGAGGAAGAAGCCGGATACCTTAAATTCAAGGCGGCTGCTGGCACCCTCTGCCCCATCCAGCACCGCGGTGCTGCTCCGGGGTGCCTCTGCCTCCAGAGGGGCCTCGCTGGCCTGCAGGCTGGGACAGCAGGGACAGTGGGCATGGGGAGAGAGGGCAACATCCTGCTCCCAACCACCCAGGGGCAAAGCTGTGCCTGGCATGGCCCCATTATTCCAGAGGAGCTCCAGCGAGACCCTCCCAGGGCAGGTAGCCCCCATGAAATGCTTCTTCCCAGCCTGGAGCAGACAGGAATTTTGCCCAAATTATTCAGGATGTCAACCATGCCCCTTGGCCTCACCTGCATGAGGAGCTGTGCTGGTGGCTGTCTCCCTGTGCTCCCAGGAGCTCAGGGCTGGCCTGGCCTAATCCTGCTGCTCCCTCTGTCCCATCAGCCAGTGGGTCCCTGCTGCCGCACAGCTCCGGGGAGACAGGCTCTGTGCTCTGCAGAGAGAGGCAGCCAACAACCAGACCCCACATAGCCCCCAGTGCACCCCAAATCCTCTCCAGAGGGTGCTGGGGTGCAGGCACTCACCAGGCTGCCACGGCGGCTGCTGCTCCGGCTGCCCCCGGAGCCTGGCCGGCTCTGGCACAGTGCATCAAACCCCAGGATGCCACCCACACAGTCCCCCAGCAGCACCACCTGCGGAGGGCAGGCACCCATGAGCGGTGTGACACCCCCAAACCCTCTGTGCAGGGCCGCAGCTGGACCCCAGAGCCAAGCTTCCTCCAAAATCCCCTCACCTGGCCACAGAAGCCAGTGCCCTCCCCAGAGTGCAGGAAGGCTCCATAGGCTTGGTTGGCACGAGCGATGACGGTGCCCACAGCATGTTGGTAGGTGCCCGAGGAGGTGGCCAGCAGTGGGAGCGCTGCCAGCGGGATGTGGTCCTGGCTGCTGGACAGACTGTCCCTGTCGTGGCTGTAGGGGCTGAGCCTGAGGGGGACACGGGGAGGGAGATGAAAGAGGCTGTCCCAACATCCCTGTCACAACCCATGGTGCTTGTTCCCCCCAGGATGCTACACCAGGGGTAATCCCCATCCCAATCCATCCCATCCCTTAACATTTGTTTGTCCTGGGATGCTGCACCTGGGGTTACCCCCATCCCATCCCAGACACCTTCTTAGGAGAAGCAAAGCCCCCTCTCCGAGGCCATCAGCTCCCCATTCTCCCCCTCTCCCGGTGTGAATCCGTACTTGGAGACGAGGGTGTAGGCCGCGGCGCAGATGGGTGGGCAGGGCACCAGGCGCAGTGCCACATGTCCCAGTGCCTCCGGAAAGTGGACACGAGTGACGGCGTCAAAGGTGGCCGCCAGTGTCTGCACATCCGCCTGCTTGGAGCCCGGCTCGCCCGCGCCCTGATCCAGGATGTTCCCGCTGTGCAGGATGAGGAAGAGCGCGTGGATCCGGCACATCTGCTCTGTGCTCTCCGCTGCGCCGCCCTGCAGGAAGGAGAGCGCTGAAGTCAGGGGGCACGGCTGGGGGCCATGGCCTGAGGGAGGGGACAGAGGACACGCACCTCGGGGAAGCCGGACGTTCCCAATCCTTCACTGTCTGCCTTCGCGGCACTGGAACCATCCCCTGCGAGCACACAGACCCGGTGAGCCTGGCTGGGGTCTCCAGGGCACCCACATAAGCACCCTCCCAGGGACACCCACACCAGGATTTGGGGCCGGAGTCCCCCCAGTGCTCACCAATTGCCTCATCCAGCTCTGCTGGCCGCTCCAGCGTGTCCAAGAAGTCGTTGGAGCTCCACTTGGTCATCTCCTTGGCAAAGACCTCGTCACTGTCAGACAGGTCCTCTGTGGAGGCAGTGAGGGGTGTGGGTGGGGGAAACTTGCCTGTGCCTGCACCCCCACTCTGAGATAGCCCTATCCCCCACCCAGCCCACCCCGAGCCAGTGCCTGTACCATGGGCATCGAAAAATTCCTCTTCGGAGCTGTTCTCAGAGTCCCGGGCGATGTTCTGCATCCGCCACTCTGACAGGCTCTGAGGAGACACACCCCCTGCCACCAGCAGGGAGTCAGCATGCAGAGACCCCCACAGTGAGACCCTGTTCCTGCTCCCACCTGGTCCTGCACCCAGACCCACACAGGGAGATCCGGGGACATCCCTGGATCACCCAGACCACATCCAGGAAACACACATCCATCCAGGTGTCACCCAGATCCATCCCTCGGTCACCCAAAGCCCTTCAGGAAACCTGGGACCAGACCTAGGACACCAAGAGCCCGCCCCAGGAGACCCAAGCCAGGGAAAAGAGAGTCCCCTGACACATCTCCTATGGAGAACAGCAGCATCTGGGGCATTGGACTCCCCATCCCACCCATGCAGGACCTGGTCTCTCACCTCCATGCTGGGAAGAGTAGGAAGACCGGGAAGAGGTGGACCACTGCTTGGCAAAGGTATCGTCGGAGGACGTATCGGTCCCCCCCTGCAGCTCGGCCCCCTCCTGCCCGCCGGGCCCCCCCGGCTCCGGCCGCCCCTCGGGGCTGATGCCGGCCGTGGGGGGCTCCTCGGCCTCGCCGCACTTGGCCATCTTCTGTGCCAGCATCCGCGCTGTCTCCTCCTCCAGCTGCCGGATATCCTCCATCGTCAGGTCCGTCCACTCGTCCTGCCAGCACCAGGCTTGGCGATGGGCGCGCAGCATCACCTTCCGCAAACCTGAGGGGGGAAAAGGAGTGGGGGGCAGCGAGGCTGGCGAGGCCCCGCAGCTCCCTGAATTCCACCCCCCAGCAGCAGCCCCTGGCTCCGGACTCACCCACGTCGTGGATGAACTGCTCGATCTTGGACTGCATCCCCCAGTAGCGGAATTCCACCTTGCAGAGCTTGTAGGCGCACATGAGGGGCCCGCCGGCCGCCGCGGCCTCCAGCCAGTCATCCCCCAGTGGCCCCCGGCCCGTCTTGGACGAGTGGTAGAGTTTGGGATCCTCCTCAGGCTTGTATTCCCCCGGGGAAATGGGATCACGCACGATGTCGATGGTGTCTGAGGGGGAACAGCACCTGTCACCTCGCAGCTCTCAGTGAGAGGGCATAGGTAGGAAAAAAAGGAAAAGCAGACAAAAGTCGAGCTAAATTATTCCCACAAGCTGTCTGCCCAACACAGTGAGCAGCAAACACTTTCTATCCTAGAACCCTAAAATCATGTAGACCTAAAATCACGGAATCCTGGAATGATTTGGGTTGAAGGGACCTTAAAGCTCATCTCATTCCGCTCCCCTGCCAAGCGCAGGGACACTTCCACTGGTCCAGGTTGCCCCAAGCCCCGTCCAACCTGGCCTTGGACACTTCCAGGGATGGGGCAGCCACAGCATCTCTGGTGCAACCTGTGCCAGGTCCTCACCACCCTCACAAAAAAGAATTCCCTCCTAATTAAGCCTATAAAAATAAAACACCCTGGGGCTGGAACATCACAGACACTCTTGGTGCAGCCAACCACATGGGGAGCGGCACAGCACGGCTGTGAGCGGCACAGGGGGCTCGGAGCGTGCCAGGGCTGACACACATCCCATGTTGGCCCGGAGGTCTGGCAGCTGGAGAGCAATCCCAGCCACCCCACGGGACAGGGGGGCTGCTGCTGAGGACAGTGCACGGAGCAGCTCAGCACAGTTCCCAGCTCTGTCCCCCCAAAAACCCTGGGGGTCCCCCCGACATGACACAGGAGCCTTGGGAGAGCTGGAGGGTGAATGGCAACAACTCCTATCCCCAAATAGGGGCAGCCTCTCCCAAAATGTGGGTGGCCACCCCCCACATGGGGATGACTCCCCAAATCTGGAGGGAGGCTTATGCATGGCACCCAGGAAAACACAATCCAATAGCCCCTGGGTGGCTGTTTGGGCTCAACCCAGCATCAAATCTCCTAAAATTTGACTTTTGCAATCCTATCTCCAGGCCACCCCACTGGCTCCTAGGACTGTCCTTCAGTGTTCTTCCCATTCCTGGGCATGCCAAAACCTCCATTTATTTTCCCCCCTTCGTATCCCCAACATGCTGCTGGCCTCTTCCTCCAGCTTGGGCTGAAAAAAAAGGGAAAAAAAGAACGAAGAGATGCCCTAAATCCACAAAAATGATGCAAGGCATGACACAATGCCAAGCATCTTGGATAGCAGCAGCAAGGAACAGGGATAGGACCTGCTGTCCCCAAGCAGCTCCTGGCAGTATCATTCCCACCACAATCAGACTCTCCTTGCTTTTACCACCGAGAGAAAGCTGCCAAGGAAGCAGTTATCCCTGCGGATCGCCCAGACCGTGTTATTCCACTGCCCTTTGAAACGTGAGATGGGTTTAAATCTGTTGGTGCTACGGGACACCAGCGCAAAGAAAATCCCAGAGGGATCCACGTCGGGGCTGGTCCCGCTCCAACCCCGCTGCCTGTGGGAAGCATCAGCTGCTGGAGACGCCGCATGCCCTGTGGAATGCCCATGGGATGGGCAGCAGGCACAGGGCCGTGCCCTGATGCCATCGGCTGGGCCTCAGTTGCTTCCCGGTGGTGGCAGGGGCAGAATTCCTCCCCCCAGGGCAGGGCTGCCGGTATCCCGGCCGGACATCCCCGGTGCCGCAAGAGCCGGGGAGAGAAATAGGTCAGATGAATCATTTCCTCCGAGTGCCTATTTTAGGCCTCCATTTTAAGAGGCAGCACGTCACACTCTGCTCCGGCACCTAAACCGACGACATCCACATTGCCTGGAACAGGATCCTGCTGGGGAGGGAGGAATCCCACCCCAAGCCCCCGGCTCTGCCCACTGGTCCCCCCTGGAAAGGAGCCAGAGAGCGATCTGGAGCAAAGCCCTGGGGAGGGGGGAAGCAGGGCACGGGGTGGGAAAATGAGGACACATTCTTGCAGCTCCCCCCACTCCAGCTGATCCAAAACACCCTGCGGGAACCCAGTGTGCTGCACACGTACACCCAGAGAGACTGGGAAGGCAAATTTGTGTCAGAACAGGGCTGGGACACGGAAGAAGAGAGAAGCAGGCTGGCAGTGAGAAAGGGAGACTGCAAACAGAGGCAAGGGAAGGGGCAGAGGACAAAACTGCGCCTGAAAATATCTTTAGTGTGGAATCTAATTCAGCAGTGCTGAGAGGGAGCAGTCAGTGAGCTTGGAGCAGGGAGCCTGGGGCACAGGGAGGATGGAGCCTGGGCTGCAGGGAGCTCAGGATCCAGGGAGCTCTTCCCTTCCAGGGTCCCCAAAACACAGGGGCCAGCACAAAGAGCAAACCTAAGCAGGGAAGCCAACCCCCTCAGGCCCCACTATACACCCACATCTCCATCCTAGCAGCACCAAGTGGGAATTCCAGCAGCCACGAGTCCTGCCTGGTGTCCCGAGCCGGCTGTACTCACCCAAAATCCTCTGCCTCTTCTCCGCAGCGCTCAGGTTGAAGACGTTGGTCTGCTGGCCCGCATCCGGTCGGTAGTAGGTCTCTATCTCGATGGAAAACTTCTCCACGAAGGGACACGTGTACCTGGAAGGGGACAGCATTGAGTCTGGGGGCACAGCAGCCCACCTGCAGCCCACCCTGCCGCCCCTCCAGCCCCTACCTGGTGCGTGTGTAGGGATAAGCATTCCAGGACTCCTCCTCCACCTGAAGTGCAGCTTTGGGGAGCAGTGCCCGGAACCAGCTGGGGATGTGGGAGCCGACATGGTAGATCTTGTGTGTGTACTGGCCGCTGCCCCCGGGGCCGTCGCTGTAGGGCCGGTTGGCCAGGATCTCCACCCCGCTGCCCTCACCGCTCGACTCCTCCCGGCTCTTCTTCTGCGGGGAGAGACAACGGCTCAACACAGTCCCCTCCAGACCCTGAGACCCTCATGGGCCCTTGGAGTCCCCGTCCGCTCCTGCTCTCGCCAGCCCCACAGCTGCTCCCAGTACCCCCTTCTTGGCTTGGCAGCCCCAAACCCACCCGAACCTCACTGACACTGACACCCCTGCACCCTGCCAATCCCCCTGCCCATCCTGGGGCCACACCGTGCCCCTCCAGGCTTCGTGCTCAGCCCTACAGCCCGCCAGTTCCCATGCTCAGCCCAAGATCCCCCTTGCACCGCCAGTTCCCCAGGCTCAACTTCTCAGCCCCTGCACCCTCCAGCTCCCCATGATCAGCATCAAAGCCCCCTGTGCGCCCCCAGGCTCAGTACCTGCACCCTTCATGCTCCCCCGCAGCCCCCTGTGTCTCCCAGACTACCACCTCCAGCCTCTCCCAGCCCACTGCACCCCCTCAATCTCAGCCCACACATCCCTGAACCCTCCAGCTCCTCAGGCTCGGCCCCAGAGACCCCCGACTCCCCTACCCCACTTCCCCAAACTCAGTCTCTCAGCCCTAGAGACCTCCGCACCCCTCCAGCCCCCCATGCTCAGCCTCCTGCACCCCGTGCAGCCTCCCAGTCTCCGCCCCCAGCCCCCGCCCCGCGCTCAGCCCTGCATCCCACCTGGATCATGTAGAGCTGTGCCACCTGGTACTCCTCCAGGCTCATGGGCAGCAGGATGTGGTATTCCTTGATCAGCATGGCGGCGGCGGCGGGGGGCGGCGGGGGCAGCGCCTGAGGGGTCTCCCGTTACACGGGGCCGGTTCGGCACCGTTCCGGCCGGTTTGGCACCGCTTCGGAACCGCTCGGCACCGCTCGGGCCGGCTCAGCTCCGCTTCGGAACCGCTTCGGAACCGCTCGGCACCGCTCGGGCCAGCTCAGCACCGCTTCAGCACCGCTTCGGAACCGCTCGGCCGCGGGTTCGGCTCAGTTCGGCACCGCTCGGACTCGGGTTCGGCCGCGGGTTCGGCTCAGTTCGGCACCGCTCGGGCCCGGCTTCGGCTCAGTTCGGCACCGCTCGGCTCCACTTCGTCCCGGCTCGGGCGCCCTCCCCGTTGCCATGGCAACCACACCCACCCCACCCCCTCCCCAGCCCGGTGTCCCCCCCCAGCCCCGCCGTCCCCCGGCCGCGGCCCCGCCGAACCTGCGCCGCTCCGCACCAGCCCCTCGGATCGTGACATCACAGCCCGTTCCCACGGCGACGGCCGTGACGTAGACAGGGAGGGGGGGCCCGTGACGTCAGACAGCAGGAGGCGGCGAGAGCCGCTCACGGGCGCTTCGCGTGCACCGGCGCGACCGCCCTCCGCCCCCTCATCCCCGCAAAAAAACGGGGCTTTTATTAAAAAAAAGCCACTTTTTAAGTGATAAAACAGAGGTTGAAGCATTCCCCCGATAACACCCTCCCACCTCCACCGTGCGTCCCCACTGCAACCCCCCGCGGAAGGGGGACACACCGAGTCCGAGTCCCAACATTGTCCTTTATTTATAAAAACAGGCATTTATAAAGAGCGGAGAGCGCGGGGAAGGGGGTGCGCGGGCAGCACGGCGGCCCCCCCTCCCCGCCGCTACCGGGGGTCCCGGGGGGTCCCGGGCGGCAGCTGCCGTTACGTGCGGGCGTTTCGCTCTGTCTCTGCCAGGCACTCCCTGACCAGCGCCCGGGCGTGGATGATCCCTGCGGGGAGAAGCACAGGGACACCCCACATCACCCTACAGTCCCCTGCAGCGGGGCTGGGGGAGCCCCGCGAGGGGCAGAGCCCCGCGGTTCGCCCGGTCCCGCCGCCGCCCGTACCCCGCTTCAGCCGCTCCATAGCGCTCTTGCTGCCGGCGTAGGTGGGCCGGATCTCCTTGCCCATCTCCTCGATGACCGAGAGCAGGTCGGTGTAGGTGCTCTGCGAGCCCTGCGCCCCGGGGGGCTTCATGGCCTGCGGGAACGGGGGCACACGGAGGCACGGCGGCGCTGGGGGCCGCCCCCGCAGCTGCCGTTCCCGGCCCCGCCGCCCCCGGCCCCGCGCCTCACCTGCACGTAGCCCATGGACGGCGGCCCGAAGTCATTGAAGAGCGGCCGGAAAGGGGCGGCGGCGCCGGGCACGGAGCCGGAGGGCGACGGGACACTCGTGGCTGCGGGAGACGGAGGGTCACGGCCGCAGCCTCCCGCCTCGGCACCCCCCGCACCGCGCCTCCGTCCCGCCCTGCCCCGGTGCCCGTCGGCGGCACCGGTCGCTCCCGTCCCCCCGCGGTCACCGGGAGGTCTCTCACCGGCGGACGGTGCCCCGGGCCCCGGCGGGGCGGGGCTGGCGCTGGCGGCTCCGGGGGTGGCGGGGGCGGGAGCGATGGGCTTGTAGGACATCCCCGACGGCCGCCCGCCGCTCCCGGGTGCCTGGAGCCCCGCGGCGGGGGTCGGCGTGCGGCCCCCGCGCTCGCCCCGCCGGTGGTAGCGCCGCTGCCCGCCTCTCTTCAGCTCAGCTCGGCCCCGCTCGGCCCGGCGAGACGCCGGGGAGCGGAGCGGAGCGCGGCGGCCCCGATTCCCGGTGGCGCTGCGCTGGCCCGGCCCGACCTGGGGCTCTCCCCCCCGCCGCCGCCGCCGCTCGCGGTGATGACGCACGCGCGTCGCCCGTCACGCGCCCCGACGTCACCGCGCCCGCCGTGTGTGCGCGCGCCCGCCCGCCCGTCACCGTGGAGACACCCGGCGTCGGCCCCGCCCCGCCCCGTCACGTGACCGGCGGCACCCCAGGAGTGAACCCCGGCCCTGATCCCGAAGGGAACCCCAGGAGTGAACCTCGGCCCTGATCCCGCGGGGAACCCCAGGAGTGAACCTCGGCCCTGATCCCGAAGGGAACCCCAGCCCTGATCCCGGGAGTGAACTCCAGGAGTGAATTCCGGCCCTGATCCCAGGAGTGAACCCCAGGGTGGAACCCTGGCCGGAACCCTGGGAGTGAAGCCCATCCCATATCCCAGGGTTTCCCTGTGACCGGCTCCACCGGCCTCCTGCCGTGCAGGGACCCCATGCAGCCCCCCCAGCCCTGGGCCAGCAAAGATCTCGAGGGGTCCCTGGGGTCTCCTAAGAGACACGGTGAAGATCCTGAGTGTTGGTTAACACAGGTGGATGGCGCGGTCATCAATAAATGCTCCAGAAACTCAACATAAAACACAACCCAAAAGTGTGCAGAGAGAGGTTTTTTTCATCTCCAAAGGGCAGAATTAACCCCAAAACTGCAGCCAGGAAGGGCACTCGTGCCAGCCCTGCCTACAGCACACTGAGCCCCCTCCGCCTGAGAACATCTGATTCCAGGTTTCTCTCCTCGAGGAGGTCCCAGCGGGGCACTGAGGCCCCCAGGAGCGTCCCCTGTGCTGGGGGCGGCTGGAGCATCCCCAAGGGGCCACACCGGCCTTGGAACTGGAGGGGTGTGCAGGATAGGGGGAAGTCTTAGCTCAAACCACGGTGACAGGGCAGGTTGTACTATGGGGTCAACATTAAACACAGCGTGGGGGAAGCCTAAGGGGCCCAGCATGGAACACAGGGAGGGAAGAGAGTGTGTAGGGACAAGCAGCAAGAGAGGGTGCAGCTGGAGGAGACTGTGATGGTCTGACTATTGGGGTGAGGTTGGGGGGAAAGTGGGATGGTGAAGGGAGGGAGCAGAGATGAGAGCGAGAGTGGCCAAAGCTCATCCGAGTCTGTGCCGAAAAGGGTCCCAGCCTGGGCCCCGGCGCCTCCCGTCGAGGTCGGAGCTCGGCGTCGGAGCAGCCCTGGTGCTCTTGGCCTCGCCCCAGGCTGGGGCGGCACTGCCCCAGCCCCTGCAGCCAGGAGGCCCTGCACAGCCCCCTCCTCGTCGTAAGGCACGGGGGGGCCCAGGTCCCACGTTGGCACACACCGCCTTCAGCGCGACATCATCCGCACGAACTCTGCCGGCGGAAAAGCACACCGGGAATGTCGCAGACAAACCCAGGACGCCCCCTGGCCCCTGACCCCCGCCCTACCTTCAAAGTCCACCAGGCCGTCGCCGTTGAGATCCACGTCCTTGAGGATCTCGTCCACCTCGCGGTAGTTGAGCTGCTGCCCCAGCAGCTTGCGCATGGCCTCCCGCAGCTCCGCCATGCTGATCTGCCCGTCCCCGTTGCTGTCGAACTGCAGCACAGGGCTCTGTGCCACCGCTGCCCTCGGCATGCCGGCTGCCCTCCCCACCCCTCGCCTCACCGCACCTCACGGAAGGCGTCACGCAGCTCCTTGATCCCAATCATATCTGCCGTCTCTGCCAGCATCTTGGGGCCCATCAGCTCCACGAAATCATCGAAATCCACCTTGCCACCAGCTGCGGTGGGAGGGGGGATGTCAAGGGGGGTGCCGGAGGTGGGCAGGGGTCGTGCCCTGTGCCTCCCCCCCACGTACTGATCTGCTGGGACAGCTCGATGAGCTCCATCTCTGTGGGCATGTAGCCCATGGTCCGCATGCACTCGCCCAGGTCCTTGTAGCTGATGTAGCCGTCGTGATCCTTGTCGAACTCCTGGAACGCCTGCTTCAGCTCTGGGGACACCACAGTGTCACCGCCGGCCGCCTGGCACCGCCACCTACCATCCCCCCCCCCCCCGGGGCGGGAAGCCCTCCCCGGCAACTTACCTTCGATCTCCTCGGGCCGCAGCTCCCGGTCCTGGGGGAGAGAAAGCGGGAAGAGCCGAAGGAGGGGTCCTACTCCCAGGGATCCCGCAGGGATCCTGCCCTCACCCCCCCTAGGGGTGCGGGCCACGCGAGGAGGGGACAGGCACGTACCCGCTGGGTGATGGCGATGCTCTGCCGCAGGAAGATGCAGGCCGGCCCCACCAGCCCCTGCAGCACCGAGTATCCCTGCAGAGGTGGGGTCTGTGCCGGGTCTAGTGCATCCTCCGGGTCCCCCCCACCAGAGCCCGGGACGCCGGAGCGCGGCTTCCCGTCCTGCGGGCACAGCGGGCATCAGTGGCGCGGGGGGGCCCCGCTGGGATCCCCCCCTCCTCCTGCTGCTGCCCTCACGGGCCGGGCCGGCCCGGCCGTACCTTGGGGAGCCGCCGCTCAGGGGTCTTGGTGCAGTTGCCCATGGCTGGGGCCTGCCCCCGCGCCGCAGGACATGCCTGGCCCGGGGGGGCCGGCTGGCGCAGACCGCGGGGCTGCCACCGAGGATTTGAGGTTTTTATGGAATATCTGGGGATATGCAGGGCAGGCGAGGGGGGGGCGCCGCGCCCGCGCGCATAATCCTCCGGATTATTCCCCGCTCGGCCGCCCAGCTCCAGATGTGGGGAGCCGCCCAGCTGTTCCCCGGTCCCGCAGCCTCCCCGCGGGGGCACGCGGGGTCCCCGGTGCCCGCCGTGCCCCGGCCCTGTCCCCGCCGCCGGTTACCTGCCCGAGAGCGGGGGGCGGCCGGGGCCCCGGCTCCTCGGCGGCCCGCTGCCGCTCCGAGGGGGACGCAGCGCTACGGCTCCAGCGCCCCCGGCTCCCCGCGGGGCCGGGACCGCCGAGCCTCAGGGCCGGGCGGGATCGGCGGCCACCTCTCCTGCCGAGCCCATGGGGCCGGGGACCGGCCCGGCAGGCGGGGGGCGCGGGGCTGCCGGTGCCGCGCCGCTGCGACCCGCGAAAGAGGAAGAACATCCCGCCTGCTCCCCGCTCCTTCTCCCCACTGTGGGAGCCTGGCAGGGTGGGAAACCAGATCCCTCCGAACCGGCGCTCGCCCCTCGCAGGGACGAGGCCAGCGCTGTCCCCGGGCCCCGCCGCGTCGCCCAGGAGACCGGGTGCAGCGCGACGACCCCCCGGGGCGCGGGACGGGGGGAGCGGGGCCGCCAGGGGGGACTCCGGGGGGGTCCCGGGGGGGTCTCCGGTTTCAGCGCCCGAAACCCGACCCGACACCGGGCGCGGGGCACGTGGCGGCTCGCGCCGTCCTGGCCACGCCCCCTCGCCGCTGAGGCCACGCCCTCCATGGCACGCTATCCCCCGGTGACCGCTCCCCAATGTCACCCGACGTGCTGCCCGAGATGCCACGCCCCCTGCTTTGTGACCACGCCCCCTTAGTTATGAACACGCCCCCGGCCCTCTAACCACGCCCCCGCTCCCGTGCCAATCATTGACGTCACTGTCGCGCCGCCGGCGCTGCCCGTGACGTCGCCGCGGGGGCGCCTGAAGGTGACGGTGGTCGGTCCCGGTGCCGATCCCGGTGCCGGTGCCGGTCCCGATCGCGGTGCCGCCCCGCCATGGCCGCCCGGCAGCTGCTGGCGCTGCGGCGCCTGCCCGCCGCCTCCTTCTCGGTGAGCGGGGAGCTCCAGGGCCATCCGGGCTGGGTCCCGGTTGCTCCCCGTGCTGATCCCGCGTGTCCCCGCAGACGGCGCCCAAGAAGACGCAGTTCGGGTCGCTGCGGGATGAGGACCGGATCTTCACCAACCTCTACGGGCGGCACGACTGGAGGTGAGCGGGCCCCGGGGGCGGCGGGCGCGGGCACGTCGCCCCGCAGCCGGTGCCATGGTGCGCGGTGCCCGCAGGCTGCAGGGCGCACTGCGCCGCGGCGACTGGTACAAGACCAAGGAGATCCTGCTCAAGGGCGTGGACTGGATCCTCGGTGAGATCAAGACCTCGGGGCTGCGGGGCCGCGGCGGCGCCGGGTTCCCCACCGGGCTCAAGTGGAGCTTCATGAACAAGCCCCCGGACGGCAGGTGAGAGGCGGGGGCTGGGGGCGGCGCCGGGAGCCCCCCGTGGCACCGGTCCCAGAGCTTTACCTGTCCCTAGGCCCAAGTACCTGGTGGTGAACGCGGACGAGGGTGAGCCGGGCACCTGCAAGGACCGGGAGATCATGCGGCACGACCCGCACAAGCTGCTGGAGGGCTGCCTGGTGGCAGGGCGGGCCATGGGCGCCCGGGCCGCCTACATCTACATCCGTGGCGAATTCTACAACGAGGCCTCCAACCTGCAGGTGCGGGGAGTGCCCCAAAAACACCGCCCCCCCCCCAGCACCCCGACACCGGCGCAGGGGGTCCCTGCTCACCCGTTTCCTTCCCCCACAGGTGGCCATCCGGGAGGCGTACGAGGCCGGGCTGCTGGGAGCCGATGCCTGCGGGTCGGGATACGCCTTTGACGTGTTCGTGGTGCGCGGGGCTGGCGCCTACATCTGTGGGGAGGAGACAGCGCTCATCGAGTCCATCGAGGGCAAGCAGGGCAAGCCCCGCCTCAAGCCACCCTTTCCTGCGGACGTGGGTACGGCCCCGGAGCTCCATCCCTAATTCTTGGCTGCCATCTCAAAACGGGTGTCCCCGGGGGTACCAACAGGGCCAACACCGCATCCATTAAGAGCTCCCAGTGTTTCATAGAGTCACAGACTGGTTGGGGTGAGAAGGGACTTTAAGGATCATCCCGTTCCCATCCCCTGCCACGGGCAGGGACACCTCTCACTAGACCAGGTTGCTCCAGGATGGCCTTGAACACTTCCAGGGATGGGGCAGCCACAGCTTCCCTGGGAAATCCATCCCAGGGCCTTCCCCACCCTCCCAGGGAAGAACTCTCTCCTTCCCTTTCCCAGGTGTGTTTGGCTGCCCCACCACGGTGGCCAACGTGGAGACGGTGTCGGTGGCCCCCACGATCTGCCGGCGTGGAGGCGCCTGGTTCGCCAGCTTTGGCCGGGAGCGGAACTCGGGCACCAAGCTCTTCAACATCTCAGGGCACGTGAACACGCCCTGCACGGTGGAGGAGGAGATGTCGGTGCCGCTGAAGGAGCTCATCGAGAAGCATGCTGGTGGGTGCCAGAGCTGGGCCGTGCCACGCTGGGGCTGGGCTGGACTGGCTGCTCCTCACTCCCCTCTTCGCAGGGGGTGTCCGCGGGGGCTGGGACAACCTGCTGGCTGTGATCCCGGGGGGCTCCTCCACACCCCTGCTGCCCAAGTCGGTGTGTGAGACGGTGCTGATGGACTTCGATTCCCTGGTGCAGGCGCAGAGCGGGCTGGGCACAGCCGCTGTCATCGTCATGGATAAATCCGTAAGGGACCGGCCCCCTGCCCAGACCCCCAGCCCCTCTCTCTCCCCTCCCTCACCTCACCCTCCTCTCCTTCCCCAGACCGACATCGTCAAGGCCATCGCCCGCCTCATCGAGTTCTACAAGCACGAGAGCTGCGGGCAGTGCACCCCCTGCCGGGAAGGTGAGCCGCCTGGAGGGGGGGTGCTGTGAGGCTGAGGGGTTGCCCAGCACAGAGCCCTGACCCCTCCCTGCCCCGCAGGCGTGGACTGGATGAACAAGGTGATGGCGCGGTTCGTGCGGGGCGACGCGCAGGCGGCCGAGATCGACGCGCTCTGGGAGATCAGCAAGCAGATCGAGGGGCACACCATCTGCGCCCTGGGTGATGGCGCCGCCTGGCCTGTGCAGGTGGGGGGGCCCCGGGGAAGGCCTGGGGGGGCCCACCAGCCTCTCCCCACCCCGGTAACCATCTCCTTTGCTCCTGCAGGGCCTCATCCGGCACTTCCGCCCCGAGCTGGAGGAGAGGATGCGGCGCTTCGGGGAGGCCAAAGCCCGTGCGGCGTCGGCGTAAGGATGCAGGACCACCTGTGCCTTTTCCTGCCGGAAGGGGGTTCAGGGGGTTCTGGGCTTCTGGCAGCAGTTCAGGAGGGTTCTGTGGAGGGGCCTCAATAAATGCTGCTGCTCTCGTGGGCTCTGTGGCGGACACAAAATGGTGGGAAGGGACTGATGGGGGGGCTTTGTGTCCTGCCTCCGTGGAGCAAGAGATCCCCAGGGATCACGGGGTCTGGGTACCCTGGAGGGGAAATCCCAGCTTTCTATGAGGCTCCACAGCCCCTGTCTGGGACTGGGCAGAGGCAGTGGCTGTGAGGAGATCACACGGACACAGCTCTTTGGGGACCTCATGCTCCCTGTCCCTGCCGTGGTGTCCCCAGAACACCTCCTGCTGTACCAGTGCTAGGGGACAGCTGTCCTGGCCCCACTCCATGACTTGGAGCCTGGGGCAGTTCCAAACATGGCTTTTACTGAATCACAGTGTGTGACATCACCGGTGGCTTCTGTGCCCCAGAGCCACCCCCTGCCCCCTCCTCCCTCAGGCCTCGGGTTTCCGGGCTGGCACGTGGGTCTTCCTGCGGTACTGGCCGGGCAGCAGCAGCTCCAGGGTGAGCTCAGTGACGATGGCTGTGAGCCCCCACACCCTGTGGGGGCCGTTCAGGAACACGGGCAGGGTGTAGCCATAGCCGGTGGCCGTGCGGAAGTGGGTGTAGCCCTGGTTCTCCTCCCGAAGCAGGTGAGCCAGGGGCAGGGTGAACACCTCCTCTACCTGCCGGCACACGGGGTGGGGTGTTGGGGGGGGTCACCGTGGTGACACGCTCAGTGACACCAGAAAAGGACTGCAGGCCCCAGGGAGGGGTCACCCACCTCATCGGGGTTGGGGGTCAGTGTCAAGGCCTCCAGCGGCCCCAGGTTGGCCACGACGGGCGCCACGGTCATTCCTTGCTGGAGGGTGTGTCAGCGAGGGATGGGGTGACAACCCCCTCTCTGGAGTGCCACCTGTGTGTCTTGACCCCCCTGCACCCAACCCAGGCCCCCACCACGTGTGTCACCCAACCCCCTCCTTCACCCGCAGCCACTGCCCTGTGTCCCCGTCACCCTGAATCCCCAGAACTCCTGTCACCTGTGTCCCTGCTGACTTGTCCGTATCACGTGTAATCCCTGTCACTTGTGTCCCAGTCAAACCAAGCCCATTACATGTCCCTGCTGCCTTGTCCCTGTCATCCTGAACCCATCACCCCTGTCCATGTTAACCCAAGTCCCCTATCACATATGACCCAGCTGCTGTCCCTGTCACCTGTGTCTCTGCTGCCTTGTCCCTGTCACTTAGAATCCCTCCTCTGTGTCCCTGCTTCCGTGTTCCCATAACCCTTGTCCCTGTCATCTTGAACCCATCACCCGTGGCCCTGACACTCTGTCCCCGTCACCCTCGACCCCGTCACGGATTTCCTGCCGCTTGCCCTTACGTCCTTGTCCCCCCCGCGCCCTTGTCCCGCCCCCGCGCCCCTGGTGCCCGGTACCCGGTCGGGCAGGGTCCGCAGCTGTCCCCACACGCTGGCTGCTGCCACCGCCACCCCCAGCTCCTCCCGCGTCTCCCGCAGCGCCGTGGCCACCGCGTCCGCGTCCGCCGGGTCCCGCCGCCCGCCGGGGAAGCTGCGGGAGGGATCGGGGTGGGCTCAGGGCCGGCCCGGCCCCGGCGCCCGCTCCCCCCGCCGGTACCTGACGTCGCCGCTGTGGGGGCCGCCGAGGCGGCGGGAGCGGAGCGTGTAGAGCAGCGCGGGGCGGCCGCGCACCGAGCACAGCGGCACCAGCACCGCGGCCGCGGCCGCCGCGCCCCCCGCGCCCCGCGCCGCCAGCCGCGCCCGGCACCGCCGCTCGCTGCCGCCGCTCAGCACATCCCCGGCGTCCGCGGCACCGGCGGCACCGGCACCGCCCGGGCCCGCCATGGCGCCGGCACGGGGACGGGGAGGGAGCGACCGGCTCCGCCTCCCCCGGCCGAGCCCGCCCCCGGCCGCCCCGGGACGGGGAACGGCCCCGCGGGTGCGCGACAGCCCCGCCCGGCCTGCGACAACCTCCTCCCGGTGGGACGCGGCCCCCGCCAGGTACGGAACCCACCCGCCGGCTTTGCGATGCCCCCGCCAGGCGTGCGTCCCTCTTGCTGGGTGTGCGACGGCCGCCGCCTTTGCAAGGTCCCCTGCCGGGTGTGCATGTCCCTGCTCCGGCCGTGCAACAGCCCCCACCAGGTGTGCAACAACCCCGGACAGGTGTGTGACCCCCCTCACAGCTTTACACGCATCCCTGGGTGTGCAAACCTCGCACCAGAGCGCAACCCTCACCTCTCCCTGCTCTGTGGGCTCTGCGGTGACCCCTCCCCATGTCCAACAACCCATTCCAGGTGTACACTTCCAAACCCTTCCAACTCCACCAAGTGTACATTTCCTCCCCTTTTCACAGCCCCCCCACATGCCACCACAACTTTGCTGTCCCCCTGTGCCTGGGAGTGCCGGGACTCAGCCCTGGATGTCCTACCTGGAGAACACCCAGAGTGAGCGAGGGGAAACTGAGGCCCTCTGTGACACCTGCACAGCCCATCTCAGCACAGGTGGTTATTTGTAAGGGGGTGACAATACCTGTTACCTCTCAGGGAAGTTTCCCCTGGGTAAAGAGCCTCAGCAGTGTCTGAGGCTGGGAAAAACGCTCCTGGATAAAATCAGGGAATACTGGAGACCTGCCAGCACCACTTCCTGGGAGACCCCCGTGGACAAATACTCTCACACCTGCACTTTCAGCTCTCAGCAGGAAATGATTTTTAAAAAACTGTATAGAAATCATCACTCTCCATGATTCTTTGCTTCCGGAGCCCAGCGTCAGCTCCACAATCCCGCTCCCGCCTCTGGAATCAGCGGAACCTCCGCTCGTCCCACACGTATCGCTTCCCCACCGGCACCTTGCGGAAGAACAGGCTGTTCCCTCGGCTCATGTTGCCCTGGAAAGGGAAAACGACCATGGATGGGCCATATGAGACCTGGTGTGGCCCCCCCAAACCCCGCACGGCTCCCACCCGGTTCCTTGCCACATTCCAGTGTATCCTGGTGCATCCCGGCTCCAGCACTTACCTCCCTGTGCAGCTGGCTCCAGCAGTCCAGCCAGGAGGAGTAGGTGGGTGCATAGGGAAGGAGACCCCCAGCCAGCCTGGGGAAGGGAGGGGAGACCCACCGGGAATTATTCCCACAGGGAATCATTCCCACCCGGGGAGGTGGGATCCGTCCCCTCCCCAGCTCTACACTGGGTTGAACCCCAAAAGCTTTGCTGCCCCAAAGAGGGATCAACCCTATGGAGAGCTGGAAACACCTTTTCCATGTGGGAATTTCAGAAAGGTGCTGATCCAAGCAGAGGGTCAAGGATGTCCCTGGGATTGGGGACTCACCCGCAGTTGTTCACGGCCATGAGGTTGGACACCAGGACGAAGGGATAGGTGAGCATGCTGGCGAAGAACTGCAAGGAAAAGCAGGGATAATGGGATGTTCACTCTTCCCTCTGTGTGGGGAGAAGCAGCCCCTAAAGATCCCTTGGGAATTGTGCCCCAGGGAGGGAGCCCACTCCTGCCACCTCCACAGGGTGACGTGTCCTCCACAGAGCATCCCCTGGCCTGAGAGCTGATCCAGCTGATCACAGCCTGGCTCCATGCCCACCATGGAAGCTGCAGGATTTCGGGAGCACACCGTTCCCTAGGGAAAGGATCCAATTCCCACCCGCGCTGTACTCACCCCAGTGACTGCCTGGGAATAGCTCTTCATCTCAGCCATGGTGGAGACCTGTGGAAGGAGCAGAGGCACCTGAATCCCCCCACAAGAGGGTCATGGCCCCCTGGACCACCCCTGGAGGTTCCCCCTGTCCACCCCGGATCCCAGAATCCATACCCCGTTCTCCAGCGCGTATGTGTTGATGAGGTAGGCCAGCATGTTGCAGAGCCACAGGGACAAGATATCGCCGAGGAGCCGTGGGATGAGGCCGCTGAAAGGGAAGGAACAGGGGGATTGTTGGCTGAGGGTTGGGGTGTGGCCGTGCAGAGAGCTGGGAACAGCTCCTTTGGGATGGGGGGGGGGGGCTGTTCCCACAGCAGGTGGGTGACAGGAGCACAGCCACCCCTGGAGGTGGGGAATGCTTGGATGGATGATCCAGAAGGGACAGAGGAGCTGCTGGAGGGAGCAGAATGCCCACGGGAACAGCCATCAGACCTTCACATCAGCGTCACCCCCCTCAGTGCCCCTCCCTCCCTCCCCGGCACTCACGCGAAGAATCCAAGGATTCCCTCTTCCCGGTAGATCGTGGTGAAGGCGCTTAGTGTCCCACTGGGAAGGGAGGGAAGAAGAGAGATGAGTTGGGGGGGAACCTCAGGATCCCCAGCCCCCCCGGAGGCTCCCGGGCTGTACCTGTACTTGGTCTCGCGGCCGATGAACTGCACCATGCAGCGCAGGGTGATCACTGTGGGGACACGGGGACATGGCGGGCATGGGGGGCACCTGGCCCGCCCTCCTCGGCCCCCCCCCGAGATCAGGGGTCACCTACCGTGAAAGGGGTGGGTGATGAGGGTGGCAGCGGAGCGGGCAACCATCTCCCGGGAGGTCTGGGGACAAAGGCGGTGTCAGCGGGAGGGGCCGGGACCAGGACAGCCCAGAGCCGATGCCCTGCTCCTGCTCCTTCCTGCTCCTCACCTCCTTCAGCACCTGCTCCAACGACGACACCGGCTCCTTCTTGCTGGCTCCGGGCTGGGAGGGAGGCAGGGTCAGGGGGGATCCACCCACCGTTCATCCAGACCCCCTGGGGGGGTTCGGCAGGTCCCGGCCCTCCCTCCGGAGCGTTCCGGGAGCAGGGCGGGGTGGGAAGCGGGGAGGGAAACCACGGAGGGGGAAGGGAGGGATGGAGGGGAGGAACAGAGAAATGGAGAGAGGGAGAAAGGAGAAGGGAGGGACGGGGAAATCGGGAGGCAAGGAGGGAAGGAAGATTCCCCCCGGCAAGCCCCTCCGCACCCACCTCAGCCTGCTCAGCCTCCTGGTAGTGCTGTGGAGCAGAGGGCAGGCTCAGCACCGCCGCGGGGTCCCGGTGTCCCCGTCCCCGGCGGCAGAGCCCCCCCGGCTCCCCCCGCCCGCGCCGGTACCTGCACCACTTTGCTGTGCACCACGGTGCCGATGGCGCTGGAGCACAGCCGCGGGGCCAGGCCCTTGAAGAGTCCCGCTCTCCCGTCCACCTTCACGATGTGCTTGGCTGGGGACACCGGGGACCGTCAGCCCCGGGGAGACCCCACGGCGGCACCGGGGCGGCCCCGCCGGGGCGGCCCCACCGGGGCGGACTCACCGTAAGAGAAGAGGCCGGGCAGCTGGTACACCTGGCGGCCGAAGATGTTCCTCCCCAGGGTGGGCGGCAGCGGCTCGTAGCCCACCTGCGGCGGGGACAGGCGGCTGCATCCCACCGTGGCCGGTACCGAGCCCCCGCCCGCCCCGCCCGCCCAGCCCTTACCTGCACCAGCACCTTCACGTACATGAGCGGCTGCGAGAGCACGGTGAGCCCCGAGCCCAGCAGCACCTGCGAGGCTGCGTCCGCCATGGTGCCGCCCCGGCGTCACGGCACAGAAGGACACAGCCGCCGCCGCTTCCGCTTCCGCCTCCCCCGGTACTTCCGCCGCCGCCGTGACACGGTCCAGGCCGCCAGGGGGCGCCGCAGGGACGCGGCGGAGTCGCCATGGCAACGCCCGGGGGGCCGAGGCGTAGTCGCCATGGCAACGGGGCCCGCGGGGACACCATGGTGACAGAGCCGAGGGGACACCGGGGGGGACCAGGGCCAGGTGCCAGCAACCTCTGGGGCGCCCGCGGGGACGTTGCAATTAGAACAGGCGTCAGCAGGCCCGGGCACGGGGACAAGGGTGGGTCCCAGGAGGGGCTCTGCTCTGGCACCAGGAAGGGTGCGGTTGGAGTGGGGACATCCCTCCAAGGCAAGGCAGGGACACGAGAGGGCTCCCAGATGCCGTGCTGGGTGTTGTGGGGGGCTGCCGGCTCCTGCCCAGGACCCCACTGCCCACCAGGGCCAGCGCTGCCTGTGGTGCAGAGGGGATGCTGCTCAGAGACGTCCCCCATGGGCACGGGGGTCTCTTCCCTGCCCATCTTCTGGCCTTGGGGGGAGCAGCACTGCAGCTAGAGGGCAGGAGGGGACAGCCACCGCAGCCAGGGCTCACCTCGGCAGCAGCCAGGGAAGTGTGGATGTGGACAAAGCTGCTGAATGGCTCCAGGACTGGTCCCCCATCAAAGCCCCTGGTGCTCCCACCCCTCCCCTCCCCTCTCCAGAGGCATCCTGCAGGCTCCACGGGTGGAGAGCTCTGGGAGCCAGGGCACGGCCACCACTCTGCTCCCAGCCTGGAGTATTCCAGGGGGTGGTGGTGACATAAGGGCAGGACCCAGCACTTGGCCTTGTTGACCCTCACACTGTTAGCCTCAGCCGATGGCTCCAGCCTGTCCCAATCCCTTTGCAGAGCTTCCTGCCCTCCCGCAGGTCCACATCCTACCCAAGTCAGTGTCATCCATGAATTCACTGAGGGTACCCCTGATCCCCTCATCCTGAATATCCTGGATTACAAGGGTCTCATTCTGCCCCCACCATGCCAGTGACCACCCGCCCCCAGCAGGATCAAACAGCTGGCCCTTCCCAAACTGCTACAATTTATTGGACAATGGTCAAGGGATCTGTACATCTGTAAAAAAAAAAGAAAAGAGCTCGGTGTGTGGCACCACATGCCTCAGGTGCTCGAGGCTGTTTTCCTCCGCTTCAGCCGCGCGCGCCAGTCCTCAGGCAGTGCCTCGAAGTTGGCGTTCCTCTCCGCCATGCCACTGTGGGACAGAGCGGGGGGTCAGCACTGCAGGGCCCTGCCACGGATCCCCCCCGCTTCACAGGGCACGAGGTGCTGGCCCCAGGGTCTGTACCTCATCAGCTGCTGCTGCTTCCACTCCTCAATGCGCCGCTGGGCTGTGGTCTCCCGGTCCTCCTCGCTGGAGCTGGAGTTCTCCTCCTCATCCAGCTCCCGCTGGATACTCTGCCACTTCTTCACCAGTGACGGCATCTTCGTCTTGCCCTTCTTGCCCTGTTCCGTAAGAGCAGCCCCAGTGAGCGCGGATGGAGAGGGAGGGGGAGTGGTGCCGGCAAGGGCCCACCCAACCCACCTACCTTGTCCTTGCGCCCCTTCCTTGGCTTCTCCTTGTCTGGTGGCGGGGGGGCCTTGGGGGCGGGCGGCGGGGGTGTCTGTGGGGGTGGTGGGGGCGGCGGCTGCTCGGCGGCGGGCAGGGCTGCTCGTGCTGGGGCGGGCTGCGCGGCAGCCACGGTGCCCAGGCTGACGGGGGCGGCGCATTCCGAGTATCCCATCACAGAAGGCGCGGCGGGAGCCGTCACGCCCAGGTAGCTGGACTGCAGCCCCAGCGCCGCGGGCTGGGGGCCGGTGTGGCCTGGGGCCATGCGGAGGTTGGGGCGGCCCTGGATGTCGCTCTGGAGGCGCTGGCGGGGCCGCAGGGAGGCCAAGGGCATGGCTGATGGCTGGTACTTGCTGGTGGCCATCAGGGGCTGGCTGTAGATGACGGGGCAGCTGCCGATGGTGGCCGTGCGCTGCATCAGTCCCGGGCTCATCTCCACGGCTTTCCTCTTCTGTGGCTTGGCTGAAAGCAGTGGAGCCGGGCTCGGATCAACAGCACTCTGGAAGAAAGCACTGGGGTGAGTGCTGAGCCAGAAACACCATTACACAGCCCCTTCCCAGATTGCTGCCCTCTGGGATCAGCAGAGCCATGGCTTGGCAGCTCACCTGGCTGCTGCTGGCAGTGGGGCGCACCAGAGACTTCAAGGGAGCATCCTCCTCTGTTCCTGGGGCAGGTGGCTCCTCACCCCCCTCATCTTCCATCTCCACTTCCTGGATCTCCCCATCTTCTCCAGGTGGTGGGGGTGGTGGTGGGGGCGGCGGTGGCGAGTCTGGGGGAGGTGGAGGCGGCGGAGGCATTTCCAAAGGCAAGGGAGGTTGGAGGACCGGGACAGAGGACTGAAGCAGAGTCCAAAATGGAGTGACCGGCATGAGAGACGAAGAAGGAGCTTGGCCTGAGAAGGATTCTTTACAAAGGGAGCCTGAAGAACACATTGACATGGGCTTGAACACTTGGGCTCCTGACTGTGCCACCTGCTCCTGCCCATGCTCTCGCTCAGGCCACCGGCTCCACCTCCGGCAGCCGGGGCACTGGGACAGCTGGGACGGTGAAGGCACCACCATCGGTGACTGCTCTGCCCCAACACACCCCCCTTTGGGGCCAGGACCCCCCCAACAACCTCCCAGTCCCGCTGTGGCCGTACCTGCGGGGCGCTCGGCGGGCTCCTCGGTGTGCTCTCCTTTGTCTTTGGGGGGGGGTTTAGGAGGACCGTCGGGTTTTCTGTCGGCGCTTCGCTGTCCCTCCTCTTCGTCCTCCCCGTCGGGGAACTCCCATTGCGACTCTCCCGAGCGCTCGTTAACATAGAAATAGCGTCTATGCTCCCTAGATCACAAGAAAGAGAAGGAGGCTTCAGCTTCCCTTCTCCGCCCCCGACACTCCAGGCGGGCCTGCCCACGACAGCGGTGCGCTCTCGCAGGGGAGACCCTCGTGCAGCGGGGCTGCCGCTCTCCCAAACGCGACAAACAACTTTGAGGACAGAGGCAGGAGAGGCCCGAGCCGACTCGCTCAAAGCTATTTGCCCTGGCTGGCTGCGGGACGTCGCCCTGAGCCCCCCGCCCCGAGGGAGGGGAGGGCCGGGAACGCCGGCGACGTCTCGCTAAGCATCGCTAAGCATCGGGACTTTCAGCACGGCCTTGGCTGAAAGTCACCCTCCGAGAAGAGGCACCGGGGAACAGCCCAATGGAGGGAAGCGGCTGCCCCCCTACCCCGTGGTGCGCAGAGGTTTTTATGATACTCTTGGTGTCAAACACACAGTGAATGCTAGAGAGAGGGAGCGGATCTGGGAGCTGAAAAACAAAAGAGCAAAGATTTCAAACAAAGGAAAATTAATCAAGAAAGCCAAATAGACAAAGAAATGTTTGGGTCTGACCTGCTGGCAGGAGACAGAAATCTTGTTCTTCATTCCGTCGGTGAGTTGAAGTTTGTCCTTTGGCAGAGCTGTTGGTCAGAAGAGTTGATCCAGAGATCCTGCAAAGTTCACAGAGCTCTCGCATGCGCGACCCCCCAGGCCCGCCCTCCACAGCGCTTGACACTCGCGAGAGGGACAACCAGCTCTGTCCGTCAGGGAATCAGCTCCGTCGCAAAGCACTGGGCACTCCGTTTGGATCCTCCCGTTTTGGTGGCCGGCCCAAACTCTGCGAGTGCCGGATGTTTCTCTGCCTGCCCAGCACTAACAGAAGCTGCTCTCAGTTCTGCCAGAGGGACGGCGCCAGCGTCGTTCGGGTGGTTGATGGTCACAAATCATGTCTGAGATGTCAGAGATGAAAGGTGAGAAAGGAGGAGAGCGCGTACCTGTCCCAGTGGCAGGACCAGCCTTTAGGGGTGGCGTTTATTTCGTATTGTTTAAGCTGTTCGGCTGCGTCTTGGAGTTTGCGTTTGAGGTAGTTTCCATTGAGAGCACCTTCTCGCCAGTCTGCAATGCGGGTCTAGAGGGCAAGAACCGGGGGAAGCCGGTGAGGTGGGCTGGGAGCGGCCCCAAGGGGGACGGGACTCGAGGATCGGGAGGCTCCCTTCCAACATGGGACACCGGGGGCCAGGAGGGGGACACCCTGCCTGGGCATGAAGCCATGCTCTCCCCCCGCCGAGGAAGGGAGGGCCCTGCGCGGCGAGGAGCCACGAGGTTCACGCAGCACCGGCGCTCGGACGGCGGATTGCATCCGATCCGCTCCGGAACACGAGGCCGGAGCAGGGGGCGAAGGCTCGGTTACCTCTGTCTGCAACAGCAACATGTGGAAGTTGGAGATAGATTGTCTGTTGATGCCCAGGAACTCCAATTTACTAGTCAGAGTATTTGCCAGCTCTCCGATCTGAAACTGCCAGGAGAAAGGGCAGAGTCAAAAGCCGCCCTCCAGGAGTGGCACCGGGCGGCTGCGGCCCCGCGGCTCCCACGAAACGCCGCTTGGGACCACCGGCAGCCCCTCAGCCCGGCGGGACTGGGACGTGCCACCCTGGCCCCATGTGCCTGTCACCCCCTCTGTTACATCCTGCACCCCAGGGACAGGGCAGCATGGGGAGGCCGGGTGACACCTCCTCCACAGACCGTGCCCAACTCCACGTGGAAGGACAGCAGGGGCTGGGGTTGCTCTGGTACTCTGGAGTTACAGAAGAGCCATCGCCACGGCAGAAAGCATAAAATCTGTTTCCCAAATAAATGGGCTGGATGGCAGGATGACATTCCAGGCTCTATGAATCATTGCTTTCCAGAAGAACTAGCTGGAAAGCACCAGAAAGGGATAACAGCAGCTGATAACAGTCAAAACTCAGGTCAGCCCACGGTGACCACAGCTACTCAACCCGAGCGTCCCATGGGAGGGAAACCTCCAGTGTGGGGACACGGGGATCTCCCTGGGTCCATCTCCCTGACTGGGGGCACTGCATGGATGCAGCCATGAGCCAGAAAGGAATGAGGAGCAGGAAAAGGGATGCCTGCAAGGGGCATTGCCACTGCTTTAAGAAGGGCTCTAAAAATGTCTATTTTTAGCTCCATTCCTCAGAAAAGGGTTAGGAATGTCCACAAAGCCAGCAAGGCAGCATCTGTCCCCAGAGAGGGGACGGGCCAGACAGACAAGCCCTAGAGAAGCCTGAGGTTGGGATATGAATTCCCATGTTAACATGGCTCCAGAGAAGCCAGGGAAGATCTCAGAGCAGAGAGTGACTTGGCAGCAGCGGCCCCGGCGCAGCTCCTGTAACCAGAGAGGTTATCCCGACCCGATGAGCAAACGGTACCGGTTACCCAGGGAGCTGGCATTCCTCCGACAGCTCTAAGGGAATCCTGCATGAAAAAGCACCACGGGGTCTGTCACTGCACCCGCCAGGACCAGGAGGGCAGGGGACAGCGCAGGGGACCAGCGAGCCCGGCCCTGCCACAGGCTTTTGTTATTTTAATTTAAATGAAATGATTAAAAGATCAGGTCTCACGCGGATGCTGCACTGAGGGAGACTCAGTTTTGTGCTGGGAACATCACACTGCAAAACCTTTGAAGAGTTAAAAAACTCCCATAAAAATGGGAGAAACGTGGAATTTTTCACAAGGGCAGCAACAAAGCCCTTCCCTTTCGCACCAGTAAAATGATTAAGTGGTGTGAAATGAGGTCAGGGATGGGCAACTCTCGCTGCAGGTTCCACCCAGGCTCCACCACGAGCTGATGATTTCCCATCTGCCACAGTGAGGTGACAACATTCCTCAAAGCCACTCCGGAGCCAAATTTTATGCTGCAGGAGATCTCAGGGTAATGAACGACCAGGGAATCATCCAAAGGACAAACGGGAAAGTTCTCCCCTACTGCTCTGCCATGCTGCCCCAGAGCCTGGAGCTCTGCTATGGATCAGGGAATGGATGTGGTGCAGCCAAAGGAGCAAACCGAGGCTCGGGAAAGAAAGTATCAGCAGGATGCTGCAGACAGAAACCCCCAGGGCCTCCCCGGTTTGCCTCTACAAGTAATGCCGGGCGAAGGGCAGAGCGGTACCGTCAGCCTCCAGAAACGGAGAGAGTACGGACGAGGAGTCTTCAGCCTGGAAACGGGACGACTGACGGGGCCAGAGACTGGAATATCGTTATTGGTGAAAACAAAGTCAAGATCAAAGTGGTTGTTCTCTGTCACGACAACACCCAGGGCTCAGTCTTTGCCCCCCCGCACCCTCCTTTTATCCAAGCTTTTGCTGCTGGATCCTACTGGAGACAGGATATTGTCCCAGTCCTGCACAGCCCTTCCTTCACAAGCTGTTCCCGTTGCCACGCCAGGATCTGAGCTTTAAGAGCTTCACCTGGGCCAAAGCCAGAGCCCAAAGCTCTGGCGTTCCCAGGGAGGAGGTGGCTGGGGGAGCCAGTGTGTCCCTTGTCCCTGTTGAATGCTGAGGACCCATCACATCCCTCACCTCACCGACACACACCTCTTCTTCTCCGTACCTTTAGGTCCTGCTCCTCCTCTTCCATTTTTGGAGCCACTTGGGATTTTGCTTTTTCCTGGGGCTCCTCAGATTCTGCCTCTTTGTCTGAGCTCTGATCAGCTGCTTCCACGCTCGGGGCTGCAGGAGAAGGAAGGACAGATCAGTCAGTCCTTGTCCCACCACCACCCCAGTGGTGCTGGCACCTGGCTGGATCCTGCTCAGAGCCAAAGCCAACATGGGAAAGGCGAGGAAAGAGCTGGGACCTCTTTTCCATCAGAGCCAGTGACAAGATGCTGAAATTAAAAAGGAGAAATGATCACTGCTCTGTGTTTTGGTGGTGGGGCCCTTCCAGGAGGACAACACAGGGAGGACTGGAGCTGCTACAGCACAAAGCAGGAAGAACAGCCTGGAATACAAGGCATCTCAAAATCTATCACTTTATCAACTGGTCAGTAAAAGGTATGGGGTATTAAGTAAGTTAATTATCAAAGAGTGAAGAGCTCCCAGAAAATTGTCAAGACCAGAGGGTTTTGCCTCTGGATGACTAATTCACTGTCCAAGTGACAAATTCCAGGGAGGGAACTTTGTGACAGAATCCCAAAGCCCCCAGGGGAAAGAAACCCCAATTCCCAGTGTGTGTGTCCTGATGCTGGAAGGCTGGAGACTTCCCTAAATCACCCTCCTGCAGCAAGGTGTTCAATTTAAACTGGTTGTTTTGGAGTGACAGCTTCCTGTTGCTCAGGTTAAGAAGGGGGAAAGGGGAACAACCGGCTTCAGGGATGCTCGGAAAGCCCTCAGGTAAAACCACTCCTTGGAGCCACTATGGAAAAATGACATCACTGACTTAGTGCCAGAGATGTCACCCAGCTCACGCCCCTGCCTGAAGCAGAGGCACCTTAGGGAATGGGGCAAGCACCAACACAGGCTGCTACAGGCTCTTTTGTACCAGTTCTTCCTTGGAAAAGCAGTTTAATTCAGCTTGCTGTGCTGCAGGCAGTTGGCCTGAAGCCTCATGCTGGGGAGGGACTGGCACGTCTGGAGAAAAGGAGGCTTGAGGGGACCTTCTCACTCCCCACATCTCCCTGACAGGAGAGGGGAGCCAGGTGGGGGTCGGGCTCTGCTCCCAGGGAACAAGTGACAGGACAAGAGGAAACAGCCTCAGGCTATGCCAGAGGAGATTTAAGTTGGGTATTAGGGAAAATTTATCTGTGGAAAGGGCTGTCTAGCCCTGGCACAGCTGTCCAGGGCAGTGGTGGAGTCCCCATCCCTGGAGAGATTTAAAAGCCATGTGAATGTGGCACTTGGGGACGTGGTCAGTGATGGCCTTGGCAGCCTTGAGGGAACAGCTGGACTCCATGATCTCAGAGGGCTTTTCCAACCAATTCCATGATTCTACAGTCTAGAAGTCCCAGGGCTGCTGGGTAAAGGGTATTCTTTTAAATGCTGCAGCTGGTGCATTTTAGAAAGCACGGCTCTGGAGGGTCTGACATGAACATGAAGAGTGGTTGTGGGCAACTGATATATCCACACACACCTGGAATGGATCCAGGAGTACCTTGCCATGGAGGCTGGAGCTACATTCCCTACACATGAAGTGTGGAGCCCAAGTGGCTCTGGGGACACCTCAGCTGTCTGGAATTTGGCCATTGTTACCAGGCAGCTCTGAAATTGAACTTTGAAAGAGGAAGGTGACAGTTCCCAGTGTACCACAGGTTGGATTTGTGATGTTGAGAGGAAGTGGAAGGCAGTGGGATGCGAGGCAGCTGTTATCCACGTCCCTTCTCCCAACAAACCACTGAATGTGGGCACTCTCCTGTTTATGTGATTAACGAGGATAAAGGAGAGAATGTGGCAGAGAACAGCTTGTCCTAGTGAGGCTGGGCTGTAACAGTGCTGACAGCCACCCCTCGGCCTGACCCCACACGTACCTCACGGCCCTTCCCGGCTCTGCTCCGCAGGTCTTCGGGGAAAGGAGACCCCCCGCTCCTCCCTCCGAAGGGAGCCTTTCCAATTACCTGCTTCTCCCACTTCTGGGCTCTCCCGGCCCGTTTTGCTGGAGCCTCGGCTGGCAGACTCGGGGCTGGCGGCTCCCCCCAGCAGTTTCCATTTCCCTCTCTTGGAGGCCAGCCTGCGGGATGCATCCTGCGAGGCCGACTGGCTCCTGTCGGACAGCGGGCTGGAGCCCGAGACGCTGCCATCGCCTTCCTCCAAGGCACGCAGCTCTGCCTGCCAGGACAGGACACCCCGGTTTATTCCCAGTAATACCACGGCTGCTGCCTGTGCAGTATCATTTCCCGGACAAACGTCCCCTCTTACCTTCTTCCTTTCCAGCACCATCTCCAGCTCAAGCGTGTCCTGCTCCTCCTCCTCCTCCTCAGTGCTCTCCCCCGACTGCACCACACTGCACAGATCCTCCTGCCCCGTGTCTTCCAGGGGGTCCCTGCTGGGCTCCGGCTCCTCGGGCACAGCCGGCGCCTCTTCTGCTTTTGCCTCCTCTTCCGGAGGCGGCTCGACCTCCTCCTTGCAGATCACCTTCCTCCTCCAGCGCTCCTCTTCCTCCTTCACCACATCGGGCAGGAGCGGGGCCAGGAGGGCTGCGGCCACGCCCTTCCTCTCCTCCTCGCTGTTGGAGAGAGCCTGCACGCCCTCATTCACTTCCTGTGGGATGAGCTCTGCCTGAGCTTTCCTGCAGCCGCCAGAGGAAGGAGCCTGCGCTGCTGGGGCCCTTCTTGGGGCTGCTTAATGGAGAGGAACGACCCACCCGCTTCCAGGGAAGCCCAACGGGGTGCCTATGAGCCCTAGGGCAACCAGAACCCGCCTGACTGACCTTCTTCACCTCCCGCTTGCCGAGGCTGGTCCCGCGGCTGGCGCTGCCCGGGGTTCCCTTCTCCTGCGGGAACTGCTCCATGGCTGCCACAAAGCTGCCGTTGGCACCTGCAACGGTGCTGCTGAGGGAAAAGAGAGGGAATGAAGCATGGGATTGGGACAACATCCCACGGAGCAACGTCCCAGGCGTCTCACCCACCTGTGCTGGTAGTGCTGCAGGCCCTGGACCTGCGTCGCCAGGTACTGCGGCAGCTCCCAGGTCACCTCGTTGCTCTGGGTGTTCCAGTAGTAGTAGCAGCCGGTGTTCTCATCCCACACTTCCTGCCAGTCGCCCATCTCCAGCTCTCCCACTGCAGGAAGGGGGACAAGGACAGCCCATCAGGCCCTTCCCCTGGTGACACCTGCCTGTCCCCGCTCCCTGTGGGGACGGGAAGGGCTCTCACCTCCGGCCAGCGAGCACTGGGTGTCGTACTGCCACTCCGGGGCCGGCGCTGCGCCCGCTCCGTTGGCTGTGCCCGCGGATGGGCCCGAGCCCGAGTCCTTCGGCTCCGGGCGGGGGGGTGTGGGTGGGGGCGCAGAGGAGGAAGAGGAGGAGGAGGCAGCGGTGGGCTCTGTGGGCTGCGGGGGAGCCGTGATAGCATCGATCTCCTGCAAAGACAACATCCCACAGCAGGCTTCAAGCACCAGGCCGAACCAAAGCGCTTACTCGGTCACGATACTCCCTTCCTCCTAAAAAGACCCCCTGGCCCTCCCTGGGGCGGCACTCACCGCCAGGAAGTTGGCCAGGGTGCTGTCGATGTCGGTGGAATTGCTGCCATTGGCATCCGTGGAACGGGCCGGCTTTTCCAGGTTCTCGCCCTCCTCATCATCACTGTCAGCGTAGGCTCCCAGCAGACACAGACCTCCTGGAGAAGGGAAGATTGAATCCTCAGGGGCATCCTTCCTGTTGCCACAGGGAATTGGATCCGATCCCCCACCCTCTCCTCCAGTGGTCCCACTGTCAGCTCAGGGGGAACAGCCCTCATGGAAGCAGCAGGGTCGGCTTCTGGGGACGGGCACCCCCTTCCTGTGAGCATTCCGGGGACAGACACCACTCCACCCTCTTCCAAGCAGCCACAGGGGCATATGTCACCTCCCAAAACTGTGAGGGACCAACCCCCGAACACAAGGGAGCAGGAAATGCCCTCTACGGCAAAAAGAACTCGACATGAGAAGGGAAAAATCAAATCCCCACCAGAGAAAAAAAGACTGGAGGCAGGGGGTCGGGATCCCACAAAACCAGAAAACCTCCATTTTTTTATCATTATGCAGCGGGGGCCGCTCCTGTCCACTCCCAAATCCAGGGATTTGTTATTTTGCGGGGAGGGGGGTTTAATCCCACGTTTCCCCCCACGGCGCTCCCTTACCTGTGGCCTTGACGGCGGCGGGCGCGGGGGGCGGCGGGTTGGGCGGGTTGCGTGGGGGCTCCGCCACCGCCTCGGGCTCATCTGCGGGAAAGAAGCGTCAGTTCCGGGGGATCCGGGGATGGCGGGAGGGAGGGCGCGGGGAGGGAGGCGCGGGGCCCCCCGGGCTCCCGCCCGCGCTAGGCCGCGCCAGGCCAGAGGCCGCGCCGCGCCAACAAAGCGCGCCCCCCTCCACCGCCCGCGACCGCCTTACCCGGCTCGGAGCCCGATTCTACCCCGTCGCCTGCGGGTCCCGCGGCCTCGTCGCGGCGCGGCGCGGGCGGCGAGAGCTGCAGGATGGGCCGGCGGCCGGGAGCGGCCCGCGGCTTCTTCCCCATGGCGGCGGCAGCGCCTCGGGCTGCGGCCGCGCCGGTGACGTCAGACGGAGGGGCGGGGCCAGAGGGGACACGCCCCCCGGGCGGAGACAGCGGGGCGGGACCGGCGGTGTCTGGGCCTGTAGGATGGGGATAGGGTGGGAATAGCGCCCCTTCCCGCCCGGGGAACCGGGACAAAGTAGAAATAGCGCCCCTTCCCGCCCAGGGAACCGGGACAGAGTGGAAATAGCGACCCCTTCCCGCCCAGGGAACCGGGACAGAGTGGAAATAGCGACCCCTTCCCGCCCGGGGAACAGGGATAGGAGTGGGAATAGTGCCCCTTCCTCCCTGCGGAGCAAGGATAAGCATGGGTTTAGTGCCCCTTCCTGCCCTATAGAAGGGGGAGGGATGAGAGTTTAATGCCCCCTCTTGACCTATAGCCCCATCCTGCCCTGTAAGACAGGGCTGTCCTTGCATTTATAGCCCCTTCCTGCCCTAGGGCTGCCCTTCAATGTACAGCCCAATTCCGCCCTTGACCCTGTAGCACATCCTATCCCAAAGCCCTGTCCTGTCCTACAGCACAGGCTGCCCTTGAGTCTATAGCCTCATGCTGCACTCCAGGGTTGTGGCCCCATCCTATCCTACAACATAATCCTAGAGCTTTCCTGGGAGATTATAGCCCCTTCTTACCCTATAGCCCCCCTCCTTCCCTTGAGTTAATCCATTGGGGATAGAGCTCCCTCTCTCCTGGGCCCTACAGCTCCATCCTGCCCTATATCCTGGCCCTAGAGTGAGGGCTGTAGGGAGAGGTCTGGGGAGAAAAGCCTCACAGCCTCCCCTTTTCCCATCCCGCCACAATGCACACCTGGAATAACGCTTCCATTTTATTAAAGTTCATCCAAAAACATACCAATAAATAAAAGAAGTTCCCAAAAGTTCCACGTCTGGAGCAGGCAGAGAGCAAGTGGGCGTTGTGTCCATGACCCCCCAGCCCTGGTCATCACCCACTGCACCCAGGGGGACAGCCAGGGGACACGCTGAAGGGGCAAACCCACCTCCCCAAACCCGATCCTTCTGGAAAAAACGACGAGTAAATCCAGCACCACAGGCTGGGATGGCGACGCTCCCGGGGGACGTCACCTGGGCTAGGGGTGGCAGTACAGGCGTTCCAGGGTGGCCACGCTGACCTTCTGCTGGTAGTCCTCCATCCTGTCGTTCAGCTTCTCATAGAGCTGGGAGAGGCAGGAGTCACAAGGAATCCCACCCCATCCCAACCCCATCCCAGTGCCCCTCCCTCAGGAATTTTGGGGACTCTGCACCTACCACGACACTGTTCTCGTTGGCGGAGCTCTCCCGCAGCGCCTGCAGCAGCTGGTCAATGGCAGTGTAGGGAAGCCACATCGTGGGGGACGCTGGGGACAGGGGGACCTGGGAGGGACAGGAGCCCTCGCACTGTGTCCTCAAGGAACATCCATCCCCCGCCACATCCCTCCCGCCTGCGGGTGAGCTCACCTCGATCCCGAAATACTGGTGCCCTTTGCCCAGCACAGCATCCACGTACTCCAGGACCAAATCCACGGCCTCCTCCAGCAGGTCGTAGTTCAGGTAGAGGCGCAGCAGCTCGGCAGCATCCACTTCCTGCAGAAGAAAAAAAGGGAAACTCAGCCAGGGAGTGTGACCAGGAGCCGGGACCACACTGGGAGGAACCTGCTCTGAGCCTCGGTCCTGGGTATAGGGCACCCAGCCCCGGGGCCTGGAGCGGGGAGCAGGGAGGTGGGTGGTGCTTGGAAGGTGCCCGTCGGAGCGAGACTGATCCAGCAGCTCTGGGACAAGATGGAATTTTGGGACAGCTGGCTCCCTGTTCTCACCTTGTAGCTGTTAATGAGCCAGTTGGGCAGAGGGATCCCGTGTGCCAGGAGCTTGTTGATGACGCAGCGATGGTACAGGCTGTTCTGGGATGGGTAACGCTCCAAGTAGGATGACAGCAGCCTCCAGGCTTCATCCGTGGCACTGCAAGGAAACAATTCCCCTTGGAACACATGCCAGCAGCTCCTGCCACTGTCTGGGAGGCCATGGTGTGCTCCAGGTCACGTGGGGACAGCGTGCAAACACAGCTCTCCCCATATCCCAGTCACACAAGTTCTGCTTTAAGGGGTTTTTAAGGACCCACGACACTCTGGATTCCCACAAGGCTCCTGTCTCCAGACCCTGCTGCTCCCAAATTGTGGACACGGACCTACCTGGACTCCTTGGTGGTGACCAGGGACGAGAGCTGGTTTGCTGCCAGCCAGTCCCAGGCCTTGGCCTGCGCCTCTTCCCCTCCCAGCTGGAGCTTGATGCACCTGCATGAAAACCAAAAACCAAAGAAAGGTGGGTCCCTCCAGAGCCCAGCCCTTTCCCACTGCCATCAAAGCCATCCCTCACAGGACTACTCCCAAGGAACAGTCGGGAATCAGCTGGATTGGCAGGAAAAGAAGGTTCTTAGGGCCAATTCCACCCCAAAACCACTGCGTCCCTCCAGCCCCACATCCCCCCCGAGGTGGGAGAACACCCAGACACGCACTTGAAGGTGAGGCCCTCGAAGATGGGCGTCAAGGGCAGCTTGAAGGTTTGGCACAGGGTGATGGCAGAGTCGAAGAGTCCGGCCCGGACCAGGAGAGACACCGTTTCCTCGGGCGTGGAGTTGCCTGAAGGGAAGGAGGACCAGGTAAAGCCTCTCCCAGTAACACCCAGTGCTTACTGGGGCCTCACCCCCTGTTACTCATTGAGAGCTGCAACAGCACTGCACTAACAGCCTCAAACACCCCGCAGCAGTACTTCCCAATCCACGGCTGGAGGCTTCCCTGGCCTCCAGAGCACCCCATGAGCCTGGGAGCTATCCCCTGGAGGGACTGCACAGAGCAGCAGGGAGCCACAGAGCTGGCCCTGATCCATCATCTCCTGGAGAGGGACTGCAGAGGGACACAGGCAGCAATATACAGCCTACAGGCAAATGCTGCTGCTGTTTAGAACCACGGAATTACTTGGAAAAGAACAAGATCATCAAGGCTAGGGAGGGGACAGCCTCGTCACAGCTCTGTATCCAAGCAAACAAGGCACCGGCTCAGCTCTGCCAGCGCAGAAACTGCGGCACTCGGCTCCCTGCGTCTCCACTCTGCCCTCAAAGCAGCTGTTCCCTCCTTTCCCTGCAGTCCCTTGCTGGGAAGTCACCTCCTCCTGACATTTAAAGGGGAAAGATGTGGACACGTTGTATAACTTCTATCAGAGATATTAAAAGGCCCAGGGTGGGAGAGTTGTGCCTTCCTGCTGTCCAAAAAGGAACAACTTTGAGGAGCTAACACTGTTCCATGAAGCAGGACTGTCCAGGAAAATCATTTATTCATCAATTAAAAAGGTTGGACTCAATGATCTTGGAGGTCTTTTCCAACCTTAATCATTCTACACTTCCATGATTTCCAGCAAGATAAAAAAGTGCCTTTTTGTCCCAACCCAGAAGCTCATCCCATCCTCCCTGCAGAGCACTAGAGCTTGGAAAAGCCAAAAAACAGCAGAATGGTGGATGGATTTCACGGGAGGGATGGGGATTGGGCAGTCCCTGCCAGCTCCTGGGTTTGTCCCTGGGGCAGGATAGGGACCTGAAGGGTCTGAAAGGGTCTGAATCCCTCTCACCTGCCACAGCCGCTGCTGACACGTCGTGTTCCACCAGGGTCAGCCGGATCCGGGCCAGCAAACATTCCCTCTCCAAATCCTCCAGCTCCAGGATCTCGATCTGGCGAGTGGCTGGAACAGATGGATACTGGGCTCTCAGCATTCCAAAAAGGGTTCTCTGGGCACTGTGCAGAATGTCATGGAATTGTTTGGGTTGGAAGAGCACTTAAAGCTCATCCATTTCCATGGGCAGGGACACCTTCCATTATCCCAGGTTGCTCCAAACCCTGTCCAACCTGGCCTTGGACACTGCTAGGGATGGAGCAGCCACAGCTCCTCTAGGCAACCTGTGCCAGGGCCTGCCACCCTCACTGGGAAGAATTTCTTCCCAATATCCCATCTAACCCTGCGCTCTGGCAGTGGGAAGCCATTCCCCCTTGTCCTGTCTCTCCAGGCCCTTTCCCAAAGTGCTTCTCCAGCCGTCTTGGAACCCTTTTAGGCATTGGAAGGGGCTCTAAGTTCTCCCTGGAGCCTCCATACCCTTGTAAAACCATCTCCACACCCCTCTTCCACCCTAAGAGGAGTTGTACCCCAAAAAGCACCACAGGAATGATCAGGATTTGCTGCCCTTTCCCTGGTCCCTTGACTGCACTCTCTCCTTGATACTATCCTCCAATTCCTCCTCCTCCAGATGTTACCTAATATTTGGGAACAGCTGCTGCTTTGCCTGCCAGGCACATGCCACAAAAAAAAAAAACTCTTCAGAAAGAGCTGGTTTAAAAATACCTGACCTTAAATTTTCCCCACCGGAAGGCTGAGGATAACCTGATCCCACATCCTGGGCTGTGGCACACACAGGCACAGCTTATTCCTCACAGGATTTCCAAGGGCACAAACAGTCTTGAACAACCAGAAAATGCCTCAAAAAGGTGTTTGGTTTTTTTTTTTTTTGATTACAAATTATTTCCACTGAAAAAAAAAGGCACTGTCAAGGCATCAACTTGCTGAGAGCGTGCACAGGAGCTCCTTAGGGAATAGCTGTATTCCTTGGGGAACCAACTGTATTCCTTGGGGAACCAACTGTATTCCTTGGGGAACCAACTGTATTCCTTGGGGAACCAACTGTATTCCTTGGGGAACCAACTGTATTCCTTGGGGAACCAACTGTATTCCTTGGGGAACCAACTGTATTCCTTGGGGAACCAACTGTATTCCTTGGGGAACCAACTGTATTCCTTGGGGAACCAACTGTATTCCTTGGGGAACCAACTGTATTCCTTGGGGAAAGAGTGGCAGGGTGTTGCAAATGGGACACTGGGAGAGTTAGAAACCTTAAAATCCCCCCACGTTATTGATCCAGTGGAGGTAAGAGCTGCCCTGAGCCATCTCCCAGCTCCCATAGGAGCAGCAGAGAGGCTGTGTGGAAACTCCAGAGGCACAGGAAGGACCAGGACTGGGCACTTACTGGGAACAGCCATGCACTCCCCATCGTGGCTTCTCTTCGGGGACGCTCCTGGGCGCTCGTACTTGCGGGAAAAAGCAGAAGGAGGGTTTATAGCCACCTGGTTTCCCAAGGATTAATCACTTTGATAGGATAAATCCCAACAGGATAAATCCCAACAGGAGCCTTGATTTGGATCAGGGAAGCTGTGCAACCCCTTGGGAACTCAGGTTACTTTATCTCTGGGGCTCTCAGGAACATCAGGATCGGGTGACCAGGCTGCAGCCACCTGAATCCTCATTGGGGTTTGAAACACAACCCCTATTACACCAACTCTCCTTTGCACTGGTATTCCAGCTGCTCACACACCCCTTTAACAAAAGGTGATTTAATTCCCATACATATCCACCAGCCCATTTCCAAAAGTTATCCTGCTTCCACCCTGCTCCAGAAAGGGGAATGACACGAGGGTCACAGGCAGGGGTGATGAGCAGGGCCAGACCAAGAGCAGCGGATTAAGAGGCCCAACACCTCTGTTCACACTGGAAAGGATTCTGGAAGCTCCCCTGCAGGAAGCTCAGCATTCCTACCACAGCTCCAGAGGCTGGCTGCACTATCCAGGCATATTCCGGGCGGATCAAGCGCAGGCAGTTAATAGCGGCCAGGAAACAATTTCCCTGTTTCTGGAGCCCTCGGAGCGTCCGCACCTCCCTGCCCAGGCGCATTCCGTACTCAAACATCACTGTTCCAGCTGGAAAGAGGGAAAAAAAAAATAAAAAAAATCCATCAGCCAAGAGCCTGGCGAGGCCATACACGTGGCAGGGCCAGGGGTGTCCTGGGTGGGTGGGCAGGGACAATGTGCCATCCCAGCCTTTACCTTTCCGGTAGTTGTGCCGGTAGACGTGGAAGGCGTAGAGCAGCTCGTAGTAGTTGTGAGTCATCAGGTCCACTGCCCGAGCATGGGATTCGATGATCCCGACGACCTGCAGCACAAACAGGCAGCCCGTGGGTCCATTAATCCCTTTCCTTTAAAGGCAGTGCCCCCAAGCCCCGTGATCCCAGCGCAGGATTACCTCGTTGTGCAGGTTCACATAAGGGAACTCCACCAGGTCCTGGAGCTGGGATCGCTCGCACAGAACCACCACTAGCTGGCGCAGGCAGTCCAGCTGCCTGTGGAGGGAAGCACAGCCCTTTGGAGGAGCAGGAATAAACCCAGGAGCAGGAACACAAACAGCTCCAGGATGCAGGATCTGAGCCGCAACCAACCACTTTGCGTCAAGCTCCTGCTTTGGGATGAGCTCTGTGGGATTCTTCCTGGCTTAGAGCCAGGTTATCCCTGTAGATTTCCCCAGTGCTGGAAACAGAGATCCTTTGAAAAGGATCAGGAGGGCAGTCTCCCTCCCTCAATCAGTTAAAAAGCATTCCTATTTCTCCTCCTTTATTCCAACCCACCCTCTGCTAGGATGAAGCTTCCTCTACCCAGTTAACTTCCCAAGCTGAAAACTCAACTCCAAATCTTTTCTTTATTGAAGTAAATTGACTTGGCTCCTAAAACTTTTAAACATGCAATGTTGCCAACAATCCTTCGGCCTCTTCCCAGATTTTTTTCCTTCTTTGATACAGTCCCAATCCCAGGTGTCCTTAAAATGAACATCCAAAAATTGCCTCCGCCTTTTTAAACCCACTTTTACACATTAACTCTTTAAACACAGCAGCCACGTCCTATCCTTAAGTGTCATTTTCCTTTCAGTTTCATGGAAAAATGGGTCCATGGGCCTCAAATAGAGGCATGAACTGCCACCTACCTGCCTGGATCCGGGTTTTGTGTTAAGGCTACATATGCTTCGCTGTTGTGTCCCAAATCCAAGTGATGCTTGAAGATGCAGGTCCTCAAAGTAGCCTGAAAACAGCACAAACCAGTTATAAGACCAGCAGGAAATTCCAGTGGAAGAGGTTCCCAAAGTAACACCTTGCTGGAAAAGACTGATTGTGTACCTGGCTCCTCCAGTCATCTGCTGATTCCATGATGGCCAGGGTGGCCAGCTGGATCACCAGCTCTGGCAAACCCACCATGTCCAACAAGCGAAGGACCTGGAGGAGAAAATACTTGAGTAAAGGGTTTTTTGGGTTGTTTTTTTAGGAGCTGCTCCTGGCTGAAAAGATTTTGGCCATGTTTTAGGGAATCAGACTGAAAAAAGGGAAGATTTGGGTAAATCACAGGGATCTGGATGAAACCCCAGCACAACAGGTCCAGGTTATGGCTTGCCTGGAGGATTCACCTCTGCACGTGGGGGATTTTTGAAGCATTTTAACATTAATGATTAGTTTTCTGGATCCTAATTCCAGGGATTCCCTCAGCAGGAGGCCAGCTCTGAGCTCGCAGCCCGACTGACCCAGGGCATTATGCAAGAGGAAAAGATCCTATCTCAAATTAAACATATTAATTTTAATTTGCCTCAAAGCTTAATAACCTTCCCCTTAGGCAGCGTCCTGCATCGAGTCTGGACATGTCTGGCTTCTGCTTCCAGCAGCTGGATCTCATCCTGCCTTTTTCAGCTGGATAACAAAGTCCTTGGCTTTTAGGAAACTAATAGGTGGAAAGTACCTAGATTTCACATGCTCACCTTGTCATCACCCCCAGAGAAAGCAAACAGAGGTTTCACCTCCCAAATATTAAATTTTCTGAGGTTCAAGTCACTTCTCCCCCCACCCCAGCCAGGGATTGAGCAGAAATTCTCTGCTCCCTGTGGAGGGACTTGGTGCCCGTTTCCCTGCTCAGGACTGTACCTTGTTGTAGTACTGCAGGCGTGGCGTGGACACCACCTCGCCCTCCTCGGGCTGGATCAGCCTGTCCAGGAACTCCTCTCTTCCCACCTCTGAGGCAGCTTGGCAGAAGCAATCCAAAGCCTGGAAGCAGACCTGGAATCAGCTCCCTGTCCCGCCAGGTGACCGATCCAGCAGCTGTACAGGTGAGGGGACAGTGTGGCCTCTCCCAAGCTCATGAGATCTTCCCCAAGAACAGATTCCATCACTCTGCTCCAATCCCATCCTTTCCCAAAGGAGGCAGAGCATGGGAAGGATGGTCTCTGTGCACCTCCTGCCTTCCAAGGGAAAAGGTCCCTCAGACCTCAGAGCACCAGAAGGAGATGTGGGGGGGTCTTACCTTGTGCCCCTCACCCATGACCAGGTAGCACCTGCCCATCATGAAGCAGCAGGAGCCCATGTTCACATGGCACCACGGCTGCAGCAGGCGGATGTATTCCTACGGGAGACAAGGAATGGGAGTTTGGATTCAGGTCAGCACTCGCTCGTGATCTGCAGGCACCCACTACCAGCTGGTTTTTGGTGGCCCTGTTAGCTCCTGTGCTCAGACAAATCCTGCTTTGCCAGCTCAACGGCTGGTTTTCCCAGCCCCAAATTCCCATGGCTGTGCTGATCATGGAATCCTGGAACAGTTTGGGCTGGAAAGGACCATCCAGTCCCACCCCCTGCCATGGGCAGGGACACCTTCCACTGGCCCAGGTTGCTCCAAGCCCCATCCAACCTGGCCTGGAACACTTCCAGGGATGGGGCAGCCACAGCTTCTCTGGGCAACCTGTGCCAGGGCCTCATGACCCTCACAGACAGGAATTCCTTCCCAATATCCGATCTATATCTCCCCCTTGTCCAAAGCCCCTCTCCAGCATTCTTGAACACCCTTTAGGAACTGCAAGAGGCTCTAAGGTCTCTCTGGTGCCTTCTTTTCTCCAGGCTGAACATTCCCAGCTGTCCCAGCCTGTCCCCAGAGCAGAGCTGCTCCAGCCCTGTGATGGAGAGACATCCCCATCGTGCTCCCGGGAAACAACCTGCTCCAGTGTCTGTAGGGAGCACCTGACAAACAGCTTCCAACATCCCTGAAAATCAGACGGGATTCCTTCTACATTCCATTGCAGGGACTTGCAGAGGAAATGTGGACAGAGCACGGCGGGGAGGGCAAAGGCAGAGGAACAATGGGCAGGTGTTAGAAGAGGTGCAGGAGGTGGCCAGCAGCCAAGGAAGCACATGGATTCCAGCATGTGGGACAGGGGTGGGATGGAACATCAGCGGCACACCAGGGGAACGATGACACCAATGGGACCCAGCCTGGCCCTGGGCCAGCAGAGCATCCTCATCATCCTTGGAGCAGCAGCCACATCCCGCTGGCAGGGCTGTGGGACTCAGCAGGAGAAACCAGGTCTTGGAAGTCAAGGCACCTCTGCAGGCACATGAACCCCCAGCACCTCTCCCCTCACCTTCCCCAGCCACAGGGCCACTCAAAGCCACGTGGCAACGCATCCAGAGCCCGGATTAGCAGCTACAAGAGATAAATCCTGCTCCAGGCTTGCCTAACAGCCTGTCACACACAGTTTGGCCAGTGTCCCAGGCCACTGCTTGGTCACCAGACCTTCCCCGTGCCCGCCAGCTCCTTGCAGGGAGCTTCCTGCATCCCCATGATTTGGGTCACCGTGCTCCCAGCAAAGCTGCTGTTATCTCCCCGGGGTCAAGGCACTTAATCCAAGTTTCCGTGACCGACTGGGATCAGGGAGCGGAACAGAAGGAGGAGGAGGAGCCGGCTCCTGTGGAGATAAAAGCCTGGAGGAGACACCAGCGAGGCGAAAGCAACACGAGGAGATTCAAAGCGTGTGCACATGCCAGGAGGCAGAAAGGATGCTGCTCCAATCTTGGCATTTCCTGGCTCAAAAGCTTGGAGGAATTGAAATTCTTCTCTCATTCTTCTTGGCAGCAACACAAAAGGAAGCACTTCAGCCCCCAGGTGTGAGGGGCTGGGAGGATAAAAGGTTCTGCTGAAAAACAGGCCTTCACAAACAGCCTGCCTGGCCCTGGTGCCTCCAGGAATGCCCAGACAGGGATGAAGCCTGTCACGTGGAGCTGCAGATAAGGAATTATGCCGGTCAGAACTAGAGCACAAGCAGCTCCAGCTGTCACGAGCCCAGGGAGAACCAGTGGCCTGAAATATAGCATGCTGTCTGAGACACCTGGAAATCAGGAGTTCGCTGTCCCTGCTACTGAAATGTTGGGAGCAGCCAGGGATGGAATGATGGTGGGTGTTTCTTGCACTGATTTTTATTAAGACATTAAGGCTCATTTAACAGATGAGCCCTTGCTGGGTCGAAGAAATCTTTCTGAACCCTGGTCCCATGGGCAAAGGTGTCACAGGAAAGGCTGTGAGCACACCAGCACCCAGCAAGCTCTTGGACTGCTGGGATATTTAAACAGGCTCTGCAAAGGTGTCACTGGAGCGTCATGTGGTCGGACAAGCCCTGGGAGACTGAACTCCTCCATGAAAAGGGAATGGAATAATAAAATGGAATATCTGGATGCACTTGAAAATAGATGAAAGAGGAAATGTAGAAGATGATTCCCCCTTGGCAGGGGAGTGGAATGAGATGAGCTTAAAGGTCCCTTCCAACTCAAAACATTCTGGGATTGCACGACCTTAAATCATTCCCCAACAAACACTCTGAGGCATTGTCTGAGCTTAGAGAGCAGTGACTAGAGGTGAAGGTTTTGAACTAAAAGAGGGGACATTTAGATTGGATTACAGGAAGGAATCCTTCTCTGGGAGGGTGGGCAGGCCCTGGCACAGGTTGCCCAGAGAAGCTGTGGCTGCCCCATCCCTGGAAGTGTCCAAGGCCAGGCTGGATGGGGCTTGGAGCAACCTGGGCTAGTGGAAGATGTCCCTGCCCATGGCAGGGGGTGGGACTGGATGAACTTTAGGGTCCCTTCCAACCCAAACCATTCCAGGATTCCATGACTAGAGGAAAGCAGAACTCCAGCTCCTGGAAAGATGATATTTTGGAAAGTTTTCTGGCACCTGTGAGAGGGACAGCACAAAGGACTCACCTGCAGCTGGGTGTACTGACAGCTCCCCATCAGGCACTCTGGGAAGAGGAAGCTGGGGTTGCTGGGCCATCTGAGCAGAGGTTAAGGAATACAGGAGAATCCAATCTGGAGAAGCAATCTGGAAGCCAACATACCTCTCAGGCTCCGTTTGTGGGGGGAAAGAAGAGAAGATTAAGCTGCTCTTTACACAAGTCATTATTCTGTAATAAGATTTATCCATATTAGAACAAAATCATTAGTACATCTAATCCCCAGCTCCCCGAATCCCGTTACCCTTCCAAATCTCCCAACACTCCGCCCCGCCAAGTCAAGTTGTGAGAGCTCAGGGGCTTAAAGTCAAAAACTCAAATCCTTTATCGCGCACCTAAAACAGGGCGAATTCCGTGAAATCTTAAAATACCCACAAATCCCATTAATGCCAGCAACCTCACTCCTTCAGGAGGCTTGTCTTGGAAATCTGGGGGTGGAAAACTGATTTTGGGATGGCAGGAGGTTTGGCGGCAGAGGATTCACAGCCAAGGATACAGGAGAGGCAGAAAATCCGCCACTATCGAGGTGATGAGGTGGGGCCAGTTCAAACTTGTCTCAGCCAAAGAGGTGTTTGGTTGCAGGAAGAGTCGGGATATGATGTGCTTTCTGGCCACTTCCTGAAAGAAGAGCTCCACGATGGTCTGAGGGCCGGATACTGAAAGTCCAAAGGAAAGGAACGGTGAGGAGAGGGCCCCTGCAGCAGAGATCCCAGGCTTTCCACCCCTCGCTGTGCTCATCAGCCCCAACAGCACAGATTAAGTCAGGGCAAACCAAAATCACGTTCCACACTCCGGCTTGTTGGTTTTGGATTTCTCCTGCCGTCTGGTTAAGTCAGAGGGAGCAGCAGGAGATCAAAGAGCCCAGTTCTGCAGTGTTTATTAACCACAGCTCAATTAAAACACACAGAAAAGGGGCTGTGCTCCCTCTCCAGTTGTTATTCCCAGCCCAGCTGCAGCCTTCCAGCACGACAGGCCTGAGGGAGTGCTGAGCTGGCTGCTCAAATGCCTCCCTCCTCATTCCAGCACCCCAGAAATCCCCCCTTACTGTTCCCAACGCCTCTCCCAGAGCTGCCACCTCCTTCCCTACGTTCCACATATTCTTCCCAAAGAACAGTGGCCAAACAGGACTTTCCTCACGAGCCAGCCAAGAAATAACCCACAACACTGGCACACACAAAGGGTGTTTTCAACCTCCCTGACATTTCCAGCTGCCTCCTGCACCCAGACTCTCCGTCAGGGAGAGCTCAGACTCTGAGGATCACAGATGTCAGAAAGCGGAAGAAGCTCTTCCCTGGCTCCCACATGGCAGTGCTGCCTGTTTGTCCCAGTTCTTCCCAGCTCCCCCTGAAGTATCTGAGCCTCCAAGTGCTGACTAGTCACAGCAGGCTTTTACCTGTGTGTTTCCTCCCCATCCCTGCTCACCTCCTCCCTCTGGAACCACTTCAAGGCCCACATCCTCCTAATTAGGCTGCCTTACATTCTCCCCAAAAAAAAAACTAACCCAAAGCTTACATCTTTGCAGCAAAACTTTAAAGATAAGAAGCAAATATCAGCTGCAGCATTTTGGGGAGGTATTTCTACATTTTCAAGCAGGTTTTGGGCAAGTATTTCTACATTTTCACGCCACCCTGAGCTGCTGCTCCCAGTTGCTGTGGGATAAAGGTTGGAGAGCAGGACAGGTTGGATGCAGCTCTGAGCAACCTGGGCAAGTGGAAGATGCCCCTGCCCATGGCAGGGGGTGGAATTGGATGAGCTTTAAGGTGCTTCCAACCCAAACCATTCCAGGATTCCAGGATTCTGTGACAGACCTGCTCTGACCACGAGAATTACTGTACAGTGCATGAGAGGTGAGTTTGGCTGATGCTGCCAGGGTTAGAATGAATAATTTTTTGCTGAGTGAGGCATTCCCATCGTCCTCAGGCAGAGAGCAAAACCTGAGTCCAACACTCCAAGGGCCTTTATTGTTGCTTGTTTGTTTTTTTTTTTGTGGACAGCCTGACAAACATCCCCACTTAAATCAGGGTCATTCAACCACACAGTCCATTAGCTCTCTGCATAAAGCCCTTCCCCCCTCAGGTGGCAGAGACAGGTCTAAATAACAGACAGGGAGAGCTGATGATCCGTGGACACCTTACCCAGCTTGTGTGGTGTCAGAGCCGTGGTGTCTGCTAACTCCAACACGGAGAGATGCTGCAGATTAGATTCCCTGGGGAAGAAAGGAGCCATCAGTGAAGAGACAACAAAACGCCTCCCGCTTTAATTGTGCTCATTGTTCAACTCCCACGAGCACAGAACAGCGAGGCCTTGCAGGGCAGATTTAGCACAAGGCAAAGAGTCAGCTCAGAACGTGGAAGGGAAAAAAAAAAACAAAAAACCCAACAACCTCCCCAGCGCTCCTGGAGCAATACTCCTACAGCAACCACCAGCTTTCCATGCCAGGGAGGGCATTTCAGGTGGATTTAGGAGGAATCAAAGCCAGAGCAGGTGGAGACTTACAGCGTGTCCACAGGGACGTCTGAGGCCAGACACTGGCTGGCCCAGCGGATCAGGAAGTAGGAGAGCAGCAGGGGAGAGGTGCGGTGCAGCAGGTCCTGCTGGGACTGGAAGAGCTGTCCCCCTCCCAAAACCATCTGCAGGGAAAACACAGAGCCTGGTTTCACACTCGGAGCAACCAGCGAGGTTTGTAACCGGCTCAGCCCATCCCTCCTCACACCCATGAACACCAGGGTGGTCAAGGGCTCAGCAGGGAACTCAGCCCACCTAGGAGACCAGCAGGACTCCTGCCCCATCCCTGGAAAAGTTCAAGGCCAGGATGGATGGGGCTTGGAGCAACTTTTTCAAACGGAAAATGCCCCTGACCAATTTAGGGGGTTGGAACTAAACAGTCTTTCAGGTCCCTTCCAATGCAAAGCATTCCAGGATTCTTGTCCTGAGAGTGAAATCATAGCTTTGCTATAACTCAGGGTCTCTCCATAAGCTCCAAGAGCAGGAATCACAGAAAAAAAAAAAAAAATCCAAGCTTCTGAAGGACAGAGGTGTGTCAAGGTGGGAAAGCAGCAGGTCACATGCCTCATGGTGTGGGAGAGCCTGGCTCCAGAGGACCAACCTTCCAATGCACCTTAAATGCTCCTAGGACAACCTTACCCCGGAAAAAGGGATTTATTTTCAACCAGGAAACTCCTGCAGTAATGTTTCTAAGTAAATAATATTGTTTAAACAAGGCTGTACTTGTCTGGGCACTTGTTCCACATCCCTGAGTCTGTCCAAACCAGCAGCACTGTCCTTCACGTGGCCTCGGGCCTGACAGGACAGACCCAGACCAGTCCATCCCACCACTCCAAACACAGCTCCCATTGAGAGGGCTGTTTGTTCCAGCTGGAGCAGCTTCCAAGGGCCTGAAAGTGCGACCTTGGGGTGTGCTGCCAGAGAATGGAGCTGCCATCGGTGGTGGGAGAGGGATGGGGATATCTGGGAGAGCTGTATGTGTGCTGATTCAGACAGAAGGCTGGAATCCATGCCCTCCTCCCACAACTAAAGCTTTGCTTCCTGGATGCTGAGCGTGAAACAAAGGGAATTAGGCTGCTTTACTCAGGGAGACAAAAGCAGCTGGAGGAGAGAGGAGGACTCGCCCAAGCCTCGGGCTATTCCAGCAGCCTTGTGGGAAGAGCCAGATCTCAGCCTGGCACCAGCAGAACCCCAGATTCCCAAGCTCAGGGAGCGAAGTGGCAGCTCCGAGGGCTGTACTCACAGGGTCCCCGAGGCGCAGCAGGAGCTGCTGGAGGATGAGCAGGTCCCGGCAGATGAGGAAGCGGATGCTGGAGATCTTGGCCACCCCCCCGCACACCACGTGGGCCGCGGTGCTGCTGCCGAACAGCTGGGACAGGTTCATCCGCAGCGCCAGGTGTGGAGCTGAGAGGGAAAACCACCTGGGTCAGGGCAGGAACCGGACAGGCAAGAACAATCCCCCAGGGTAAGGGCCCTTCCTGGCATTTCCCAGAAGCTGGGGAAGGGCTTTCACCTCTTTCCATGTCAGCGTCCGTCTCATAGTCCATCTCTCGGATGAGCAATCCGATGGCATGGATGGGGTTTCTGATCTCCTGCAGTTTGCTGTGAATATCCTCCATCACGTTTTCCCTGCAAGAACCCAAACCATTCTCTACATCATGACCAGCAACGTGAGATTCCGACTGAAGGGGGCTCCCTTATGCTCCCTTCCAGGGAGATCAGCACCTGATCAGCCTGGGCATTCCTACCAGGAATCCTCGGCTGGCTTGGAGTTTTATTACAGCGCCTGCAGGGACCAGTCTATTTATTTCACTCCCTCAGGCTACCAGGAAATAACAGCCAGATAGTTGGCATTCCATGAGGGAACGATTTCAGGTTAGCACAGGAACCACACGGCTTGACCGAGTCTCTGACCTCTCCCTACTGGCTCCAGGCACTTCTTTCCACACCTAACAGAAATTTGCCCCTCTCCTGTTCTCTAGATCACTTGAGAATCACCAAAATTTATTTCCTGGAGGGGTTCTGGCTGGAAGACTAACGACACCGAACCACACTCCCCATCCCTGGAAAAGTATCCTGCAGCACAGGGAGAGGAGCCCACACATCTCAAACGCCCTCGGATGTCAGGCAAGGGCGGCTCCAGGCAATCCCAGCTCAGCCATCCTGAGAAGCTTCTGGAAAAGACATCTCCTTACGTGTCATTAGCTATCAAGTCCTCCAGGATCTGCTCTGCAGCCTTTTCTGGAGGCTGGAGGCGGGAGCAAGCCATTTCCATGATGAATGCCATTTCCATGGAAATTGATTCTCCGATCAGGCGAAGGCACTGGACAAGACAGACAACATCACGAGACATCTCCAAATCTGCAATGAAAGAACCTAACTGTGTATTTTCCAAGAGATTTCCAAGGGAAGGTGGGAAGACCATGCAAAAACCGGTTAGTTAAGCTCCTATCACCAGTAATAGAAGACTGGTCCCAGTTCCCTGTGCCAAACCCTTCCCCACTAACGATGAGGACAAATTAGGGCTCAGGAGTTGACAAGGGAAAGATTTGGGGTTTATTACTTGGAAAAAAAAAATGATGCACCAATAAAACAACTAAAGTCCCTCCAAGGGATTTTTTTTTTTTTTTTACTAAGTCACAGGTTGCAAGGAGTAATGAGTGCAAAAAAATATCCCAGAGAAAACTGCTCAGCTTGGCTTTGCAAACCTTTATGGATGAGTTTTTAAAATTAAATCCCAGTTTTTGAGACTGTGACTGTTTGTAAGAGCCAGGGCAGGAACTGCTGGGGCTCCCAAATACAGCCCAGCCCTCCAGCTTTCCTTTCCTCAGCTCCATAAAGAGCTCAACCCAACGGATGATGATGATGCTTTATAAAAAATATATAAATATCACTTGAGCATGAAAGTGGAGCTTAAGTAACATTTTCCACTGCCTTTTTTCTAGTGAACCAGCATTCCAGGGCCAGCAAAGCACAGAGGGCACTGTGGTGACAATATTAATGACAGGTTTTCCATGCTCTGGCATTTATTTTCCAGAGAGAAGGAAAGGCACAGGCCCTCTCCACAGCTGATGTGAAAACATTTCATAAATCCTGGAATGGTTTGGGCTGGAAGGGACCTTAAAGATCATCCAGTTCCACCCCCTGCCATGAGCAGGGACATCTTCCACTATCCCAGGTTGCTCCAAGCCCTGTCCAAACTGGCCTGGAACACTTCCAGGGATTCAGGGGCAGCCACAGCTTCTCTGGGCAACCTGTGCCAAGGCCTCCCCACCCTCACAGGGAAGGCTTTGTCCCAGCCCAACCCATTCCATGATTTCATGATTCTATTTGCAGCCTTGACACCATTTTCTAATTCCCGGTGTGAGCACAACAGTAAGTTTCACAAAACAGATCTCCCTACAAAGTCAAACTATCTCCATGCAACTACGGGCCTGGAGCCCTTTAGGAGACCTCTGTGCAAGCTCCCACATCCCCGACACAGGGGAGAAACTCCCTGTCCCCTCACCTTCAAAGATGGCAGCATCGTCCTCAGTCAGGAGGTGCTCGTTGGAGAGGAGATAGAGATGATCCACCAAGGAGCAGGGCACAAGGAAGGACATGGAGCCCTGGAAAGTGAGGAGAAAGTCCTTGAGCTTCCCAGATCCTCTGGAGGAACTTCCCCAGGGAGTGCCACCACCACCCAGGCTCACCTTCTTCAGCAGGCACACCATGCTGGTGTAAGGGTTCAGATGCAAGGCCAGGGGCCGGGAAAGAGCCTCCTGGTACTGAAGGCAGCAGGCATAGAACTTGGACCAGAATTCCACCTGCAGCTGCCAGAACTCCTCCGGGGAGCACTCGTATTCCGTCACGCTGCCCTGGAACTAGCGGGAGCAAAACGAGAGGATCGGGAATGGCAGAGTAAAATAAGGAGGAGCAGGATAAAATGAGGGAAATTCGGACTCAAAAGGACATGGGAATAACTTCAGGTAGGTTAGTAATAATAATTATTATTTGGATTCTTGGGAAGAATCCCTCTGTTTTGGGTTCTCTTCCAAAATAATGAGAAACAGCTCTGTGTGGTGGGTGACCAAAGTGCACCAGGGAGATTCCAAAAAAACAAGAGGGAATGGAAAATCCTGGCAGGAAGGATGAAGGTTTGTACTTTTTAAAAAGTGACATGATTCCTTTTGAAGAAATACAGGATAAACCGAGGCCTGGGCTCACTCTGCACTTAATTTACCTTCACTGAACGACCACCACACCACGTTCAACAAAATATTCCATGAGGAAAATCCATCTCACCTCACTTTCCACGGCTAAGGTGACCTCTTTCCTTAACTCATCCCACGTCAGATCCAGGTGCCTCTCAGTTCCTTGAGAAAAGATCTGCAAAGCAGCAAAAGAAACTTGGATTTCAAAGCAAAATAAAAGTCTCCCTGAGGGTTCAAGCAGCACTGAGTGAGTGAGGTAAAGCAGCAGGAGAGCATCAGCCAGTGCTTTGTGGGATCTGAGTGTTACAAAACATGTCTGGATGCTAAATTTGGCATACATAGATACATGGAAGTGTGGAGTCCCCATGCCTGGAGGGACTGAAAACTATGTGGCTGTGGCACTTGGGTTAGTGGTGGCCTTGTCAGCACTGGAGGAACAGTTGGACTCCGTGATCTCAGAGGGCTTTTCCAACCTTAATAATCCCATGACTCCATGACACACCCTGACAAACAGCACCACAGGGGGCTGAGTCTCCGTTCACCTGGCTACGGCAGCAGGAACGAAAAACAAGCTCAGCAACCTGCTGTGCTATCCAAGGGGAAAAAAAAAGTCTGCTGGAAACCACACATTCTGCCTCCAGCTGTTGGCTTTCACTGGCTGCAGCACAGCTCAACAGCCACTAACTTCCTTCAGGGGCTCCCAATGAAAACTGGTGCCTGCCACGGGCTCCAAGGAATCCTGTTGCCTCACATCTTAGCAGTCAGGGAGAGAGGAGCATCCCCAAATCCCCCTCACTAACCTGTAAAGCCTTCTGGATAGCTGCATTAGAGAACTGGCCCGGCATGAAGAGATACTCCAGGTAGGTTTCCTGCAAAAAGATAATGATTTAAAAAAAACTCAATGATCAGAAGAGCATTTAAGATGCTGCTTCTGGTCTCTCCTCCCATTCTCTCAACCTCACCCCCTGGATCTGTTTCTATCCGCACCTAGCTCCAATTTGGGATTAAAAACTGCCTCCTGCCCACTCCAGACCTTGCTTGTTCCTGTTTTCTCTCCTGACTGACCTCGCTGCTTTTTGGTGCTGTTTTACAGCTGGCTCACCCTGGGGTCCTGGTTGTGTCGCACTGTCACCTCCTCCTCAGGCAGCGGCTGCACAAACACCTGGTTCCACTGGCCCGCGACATTCCTGGAAGGACACAAACCCAGGATCAGCTTTGCATCCACCTGAACCAAACCAGTGCCTTTCACCAGCAAAACCAGTCCCCTGGGACTGGAAACGGGAGTTTTGACGAGTGACAAGGGACAGGATTTGGTGGGAGAGGTTAAATGGTGGCATTCCCAGCCCTAAGCTGAGGGAACAGGTTGGAATCCTTCATTTAGATCAATGTTCTCTCCATCCCACAAGCTCCCAAGGAGATCTCAGACTGACCAGTAGCTTCTTGTCCCTAAATTTGCACACTTACAGCATTTTCCACCGTTTAACTCCCTGCTTCTGCACAAACCTGCCCTCTCAGTTTTATAGTCAGGGATGATCCTATCCCATCACCATCTCCTCAAAACATGATTTTTCCCGGAAGGGACCAGCTGGTTTTTTTGAAGGAGCTGTTGGGGAAGCACAGGGCCCTCCCTCTTGCCACGCTCAAACTCCACTTCCAGCACTCCTGCTGCCTGGATTTTTACATTTTTCACATTCCTGTCGCTTGATTACAAATCTTTAAGTTGAGGAGGTCCATCAGGGTTTTAAGGGGCTGCTCCTGCAGATATCCCAGCAACCCAGCCCCAAAACTCACTGCTCAAAGTTGATGTATTTCACAACAGTCTGGTTCTCCTCGTTGTGCCACAGAGCCCAGATCTCGGCCGAAGTTAAGGCAAAGTCAACCAGAGTCTCCTAGGAAAGAGGGAAAGAGCAAATTTCCCTTCTTATCCTAAACTCTAAGTGCAGCAGTGAGGTGGGTACTTAACAACAGCAAAATGTTCCCTTGTGTCATTTATCAGGCTTCGGGAATTGTTCAGTTTGGAAAGAGAAGGCTTTGGGATGACCTGATTGACCTGACTGCCCCTTCCAGTACCTGAAGGGAACTTAGAAGAAAGAGGGAGAGGGCCTGTAGTGATGGGATAATGGGGAATGGCTCTGAGCTGGAAAAGGGGAGATTTAGCTGGAATATCAGGAGAAAGTTCCTGTCTGTGAAGGTGGTAAAGCCCTGGCACAGGTTGCCCAGAGAAGCTGTGGCTGCCTCATCCCTGGAAGTGTTCCAGGCCAGGTGGGATGGGGCTTGGAGCAACCTGGGCTAGTGGAAGGTGTCCATGACAGAGGCTTGGAACTGGATGATTTTGAAGGTCCCTTCCAAGCCAACCCCAATTCTGTGATTTAAATCCCAATGTCCAGTCCTCTCCCTCCTGAGGAGGCCTCAGCTCTCACCTGTGAGGAGAACAGGGAGGAGATGTGGTCAAGGCTGTAGCGGTTGCTCTCAGTGCTCACCAGCTGGAAGACACAAAACTACAAACACACCTCATAAATCATTTCCTGAAAGACTAAACCACCACATCCCAGGGAATCTCATCACTCCTGTCCCTTTCCCTGCCTGGTGCTACAGGGAACAGAGCCCTGAGGGCAAAGGGAGGTGAGCTGAGCACATCACTGGACACTATGTACCATGTACTGACATCCTGGCTTCACCCTTCTCCCCAAGGACAAACATCCCTGCCTGGACCCGAAGGATTTACAGCCTTTTCCAAAGACTAAACTGGAAAAACTGTTAAAACCACTACTCCTGGAACTGCTGGTGACCACAAAATGTGGGAAAAGAAGGAGAGTAAGGTGGGAAAGCCCCAAATCCTCAGCTGCAGACCCAGTTCTGTGTGTCCTTCCCAGAGCAGAGCACTAGTGGGACAGTAGGTGTCATGCTATGTGCTCCTGCTCCATGTGGGAATTCCCTGGAGGATGGGATAAGCTATCCAACAGATGAGCCACCCCCCTCCTGCTAAATTTATCCTTCTCCACAAGAAGTTCTCCAGCAGTTGTAGAGGCGTCCCGCGCTCCCAGGAGTCCGGTGTAAACACACCAGCAGTATTTCCATGCTTTCAGCTCCTTTTGGACCTCTCCTTTTCCCACGGCACGTCCGTGCCTTCGGAGCAGGAGGGGAACGAGCCCTCACGGATCAGCTCAGCCGCACAGGGAATTCCACTCCCAGGGCTTGGGCACGCATCTGCCGGCATTTGGAAGGGAAAAAGGTCTATTTAAAAGCACCGATCCCTCCCAGAGGGGCACACAAGTGCGTAGAATTTTTCCCTATTTCCCCGCTTTCCAGGCCCGAATCCCAGGAAGAGTTCTCCCGCGGCCCAAGGAGCAGGGAGGGGCTGTGTGGCCGTACCTGCCCTCGGCGAGGGGCGTGCATGTAGACCCCGAGGTAGAGGCCCAGGGACTGGGAGAAGGCGAGGCGCAGGCGGTGCCCGGTGCCGGCCGCCAGCCGCAGGTCCCTGCTCACCGGCATGAACTCCAGCAGATCCGCCACCATCAGGCACATCTGATCCTGCCAACGGGGAAAGAGCCGGGGTAGCAAAGCAGTAAATACTCAGGGCTGAGAAACTGCCCTTCTTCCTCTTTCTCCTTCCCGCCAAAACCTGTTCAGACTTTTCCAGGAAGGGCGTAAATTAAGCCTCCATACACGTACCTGAACCACTCCTTGGCTTTTCCCACCTCACCTGTGCCCTCTCCCCACCCATCACACAGGCTGCCAGAGCCAGGCACGTAGCATGAAGCTTCCCCTCCCTCCCACGACACATTCCAGTGCCGCTGAGCCGTGAAAGCGCTGTGCTGCTCCATTAGCTCCGGCACTCAATATCTGGAGCAAGAGGCTTTTATTAACTTCTTGTTGACAAAGACACTTTCATTACTGCTGGAAACGGGAGAAAATCCAGTTGGGATGGCTCCTTGGGCCTCAAAGCGCTCCTGCCTGCTTTCCCCAATGCTCCAGTAGGTCTGGAAATAACTCTTATCCCAGGGTGAGAGCAGGGAGGAAACCACCCACTTCACAAACACGCTACAAACACGCACCATGACCGTTCTCACATGCTGTCCCAAATCCCAGCGTGGAGAAGGCACAGAGACAATTTAACGGGACATAAATCCATGCCAAGCACTCAGCTTTCACTCCTTCAGCCTCCCTTTGCTCCCCCAAATCCAGGCTTTGCTCACCTTGTAGGACCACATGCGGAGTTTGTGGTCCTGGCAGAGGGCGAAGAGGAAGGCGTCGTGATCCAGGCAGTGCACGGAGAGGCTGACGGGCACGTCCGACAGGCCACCATCACCTCTGGAGAACCAGACCTTACATCAACAGCTTGAAAGAAAATTCCCACCCCTGGAAGTGTCCAAGGCCAGGTTGGACGGGCCTTGGAGCAACCTGGGCTAGCGGAAGGTGTCCCTGCCCATGGCAGGGGGTGGCACTGGATGGGCTTTAAGGTCCCTTCCCACCCAAACCATTCCAGGATTCCATGATTCTAAAATCAAGGCAGGTGCACAGATCTGAGGCACTGGGGACTCTACCACTGTGGATTTAAATCCAAATAAACCAGTGGGGTGAGACCAGAAGAAGGCAATGTTTCAGCATCCATGGAGCAGAGGATCCCACCACGCCAGTAACACCCAAGCATGGACCTGAGTAGCACCAGGCACGGATCCCATCAGCCCCAGGCCACACCCCTCCCACTTCCAAAGAAAAGGCCCTAGGATTTGGCTGTGCACTCTAAGCCACCCTAACAATCCCAGTCCTAAAGATCCCAATCCACCCCAGAGCATCCATGTGATCCCCACGAAACCTCTGCCCATCAGGAACAACCTGACACCTCAGCACAAGGGCAGCGTAATCCCTAATCCGTGCTGGCTGCCGGCCACATCCTGGGCAAATCCTTGGAGGCCAATTACTAGAGAGAACATATTCACAGACACACAGAACCAGCAGGACCCCACTAATCCAGCATTCCGCTCCCAACTTCCGTACTCTGACAGCTCCTGTGGCCCAGTTAACTTTTTTGGGCGGAGTATTTATAGGTGCCTGTGTGACTTGAGCTAAAAATTCCAGGTGAGGGGATCCAAAAGCCAAAATTAGCTCCGTTTATCCGTCTCCAGACATTTACCTGATGGCAGTCGGCATCCAGCCAGTGAGGAAACGCTGCACCACCGAGCTCTGCTTCAATTCCACAATGGAAACGCTTCCTTTGGAAACAAAAGGGACACCAAATATCATAACTAAACAAAATTCCAAGCTGGGAGAGGGAGTGCAGCTCGCAGTGCTCACCTGGAGAATCGGGGGGAGGCAGCTTAAGGACAAAGATCCCTCCTGAGGCAGAGGGAAGGGCGAAGAGAGCCTCCCCCTCGCTGCTCAGCCAGGCTGCGGAGGCCACGGAGTTGGGAGCCAGCCCTGGCACGCTGGGAATCACGTAGTAATTGGAGGGGTCTCTGATGTGGATTTTGCTGATATCCGTGAACACGGACTGGACTTGGCTCTCCGTGATCAGCTCCTAGAAGGAAACAAGAGCAAACAGCCCCAAGTTGTGCAGGGAAGGTTTAGGGTGGATATCAGGGGAAATTCCTTCATGGAAATGGCTACCAGGCATTGGAACAGGCTCCGGTGCTGGAGCTCCCATCCCATGTGGATGTGGCACTTGGGGACATGGGTGGCCTTGGAGGTGCTGGGGGAACAGTTGAACTCCCTGATCCCAGCGGGTTTTTCCAACCTCAGGGATTCCATGGAACAGCAACTCCTGAGCACACATACCCAAGGCACAGGAGAAAAGCGCCAGACACCTGTGGAATGGCAACTGCCCCTTGATAAAAACATTTTTCCAGTAAAAAATTTTTGGGACACCTCACAGCAAACCACTGGTGACAAATCCCAGGAAGAGCAGCTCTGCCACAGCACAGGGTCATCCCTTGGGAAAGCTCTCCAGAGCTCTAAAAGCAGGGGAGAAGCTCTCCAAGAGAGAAGAGGAACCCGGCAAGAAGCAAAGTCAGGGCAAGCGGGGAGAATCACGGAATCCTGGAACGATTTGGCTTGGAAGGGACCTCAAGCATCATCCAGTCCCAACACACATCCCACGGAACGACGGTAAACGTGGAAGATGGATCCTGGGCTGGATTCATACCGCACGACATACAGATGCCAACCGAGAGTGGAACGCGGCAGAATTCCCGAGAAACCCCCCCTTTCCCTGCAGGTGGGTCAGCCGTCCCTGCCCGGCACTCACGCTGCGGTAGAGGCGCGCGGGGTGCGGCAGCAGCAGGCGGTGCACGGTCTGCGCCGTGAGCAGCAGCACGGCCAGGTGGCTCTGCAGCTCGCACAGGTGGACCCCGCCCGGCAGGAAGGGGCAGCCCTGCACCCGCAGCCGCAGCGCGTTGTGCAGCAGAGGCACGTCCAGGGACTCCTCCACCAGCTCCACCGTGTCCCCCGACGTGCTCCTGCGGGGAGACACAGGATGAGAGGGGGGCGAGGGAGACGGCAGGAGGGTCTGAGAGGGTGGGAAGGGCCTGAAGGAGGTGAGAAGGGAAAACGTGAGGATGAGGAGGGTCTGAGGGGGGGTGAGGAGGATCTAAGCAGGATGAGGAGGGTACAAGAGGGTGGGAAGGGGAGAGATGAGGATAAGGAGGGTTTGACAGGGTGGGAAGGGGAAAGATGAGGATAAGGAGGGTCTGACAGGGTGGGAAGGGGAGAAACGAAGGGGAGGAAGGTCTGAGAGGGAGGGAAGAGGAGAAACGAAGGGGAGGAAGGTCTGAGAGGGAGGGAAGGGGAAAGACGAAGGTGAGGAAAGTCTGACAGGGTGGGAAGGGGAGAGACGAGGATGAAGAGGGTCTGACAGGGTGGGAAAAGGAGAGACGAGAAAGGTCTGAGAGGGGATGGGAAGGGGAGAGACGAGGATGAGGAGCGTCTGACAGAGTGGGAAGGGGAGAGACGAGGACGAGGAGGGTCCGAGAGGGTGGTAAGGGGAGAGATGAGGATGAGGAAGGTCTGAGATGGTGAGAAGGGAAGAGACAAGGACGAGTAGAGTCTGAGAAGGTGAGAAGGGGAGGGAGGTGAGGATGAGGAAGGACTGAGGGGGGCGACGCGGGGGTGGGGGCGGGTGCGCGTACTCACCACCGCACCCATCGGTTCCTGGTGGCGGCCGCGAGCTGCGCGCTCTCCTGATAGCAGAAGCCGCCGGCGCTGTCGGGGTAGCGGCCGGCGGGGAGCGGGGCGGTGCCCGGGGGCACGAAGAGCAGCTCCTGCGGGGGCCGCGGCGGGGCCCGGCCGGCCGCGCTCAGCTCCAGGCAGCTCCGTGCCGCCAGCGCCGCCGCCATCTTGGGCCGTCGGGTTCCCGCCTCGGCCGCGCGGGGCACGACGGGAACTGCGGGGGAGGGAGGGGCGCGCCCCCTGGTGGGCGGGAGGACGGGGGGGCAGGAGGGAGCGGGGCGCCCCCTGGCGGGCGGGAGGACCGAGGGCAAGAGGCAGGGGAGGGAGAGGGTCTGGGGAAGGGAGGAGGGGGTGGTTTGGGGAAAGGAGGACGGGAAGAGGGTCTGGGGAGGGGATATGGGCGAGAGGAAATCTGCGGAGGCGGAATATTGGGAAGAGTGGTCGATGGAGGGGTTTTGCGGAGGGGATTTGGGAAGAGGGGAAGGCAAGGAGTTATGGGGAAAGGGGGCTCCGGGGAGACGAGGAGGAGAGGGGGATCTGGGCAGGGGAGTTTGGGAGGGGGGTCTGGGGAGGCTCCATGGGATTCTGGGCAGGCGCATGGGAGACAGGACAGGATCTGGGTCTGTCTTAGTGGGGGCAGTGACAACCCCGTGTGCCCACCGGCAGTGCCCATCATCCAGCCCCCAGCACTCACCTGTGCCCACACCTCATCCCGGCGAAGGAGCTGCCGCCTTCCTGGACATGTCCGGCTCCGTCCGCTGGCACAGCGTGTGTTCCTGTGTTGGTGTGGGCAGTGGGGACCCCACCACCCCATGGGTGCCACACGTCTCCCCGCGATGCCACGCGGTGCCGGTGCCGGGCCTGGCCGGATTCCCGCTCCACTCGGAACAATCCGGCCTTTCAGCGGGATGTGGCGCCGGTGGCACGAGGCTCCCGCCGGCAGAATGGGCCCATTCTGGTGGCAGGTGCCACGGGGGGCTGGGGGCTCCAGCTGCCCCCCCGGCTTTATTTGGGGTCAAAGAGCCTCATGGGGCTGTGGGAACCATGGGGAGCTGGCACAGCCGGATTTGGGGGCTCAGGCATTGCAGCAGTGCCTGAGCTGGGTGCTGGCGATGGAAGGGGCAGAGGTGGGATAGAGGGGGCCTGGGTGTACCCCCACCGTGCCCTGGCAGCGGGGGCTGCCCCACATCCACCCCATGGCTGGTGGCACTGGGTGCCCGTGGTGGGGCACTGATCCCACGGGTGCTTCGATGCGTGTGGGATCCCCCCACGCTGTGCATCGGTGCATCCCGGGACAGCGTCAGGGCCGTGCTGGGACAGTACTGGGACCGTGCCAGGAATGGGTCAGGACAGTATTGGGACCATACTGGGACCGTGCCAGGACCGTACCGGGACCATACCCGGACCGTACCGGCACCGGGACAGTACCTGGACCACACGTGGACCGTACCGGGACAGTACCTGGGCTGTACCGAGACCATACTGGGACCGGACAGGGACCGGGACAGTATCGGACCGTGCCCCACACGCAGCCCAGAGTCGCTGGGATCCTATCCCGCTCCCATTCCCGGGAGTCCCCGTTCCCGGGGTCGGGCGGGGCGGCCACTGTCCCCGCCCCGGGGCGCTCCCGCCGCTTCCTGCGGGCACGACCGGGACGGGGCGGAACGGGACGGGCTGGGGCGGCGGCGGGAGCGGAGCGCGGTGAGTTCGGCCCGGGCGGGAGCGGGGCACGGCCGTGGGGGCCGCGGAGGGGGGAGCCGGGGGTTCCCTCCGGGCGGGAGGAGGCGGTCCCGGGGGTGCCCGGCAGCCGGGGTCCCGGTGAGGCGGGATCCAGGGGTCCCGGTGGGGCAGGAGCCGTTGCATCCCAGTGGAGTGGGGTCCGTGGGTCTCGGTGAAGCAGGATCCGCGGGTTCCAGTAGGGCGGGAGCCGTTGCACTCCCGTGGGGCAGGATCCGTGAGTCCCAGTGGAGCAGGATCCGTGGGTCCCGGTGGGGCGGGAGCCGTTGCGTCCCGGTGGAGCGGGATCCACGGGTCCTGGTGGGGCAGGATTCTTGGGTCCAGGGATGCCCGAAGCTGTGGGTGCCAGTGGGGCAGGAGCTGGGGGTCCCCACGGGAGCTGTGAATCCTGGGGTGACCAGAACTGGGTCCCGGGGGGTGCAGGGGACTGGGGGCCCTGGGGGTGCTGAGGGACTCTCGGGACAGGCACCCACGGAAACGTGGGGGGTCCCTAGGCCCAGCCGGAGGGTGCAGGACAGTCTGCGGCATGCGGGGTGACCCCTGGACGGGGGTCCCAGTGTGGGGTGGGGGTGCCCCTCGCCCCTCCGTTGGTATTAGGCGGTGGGACGCCACGGGCGCCGGGCAGTAAGAGGCTTTGGCAGCCCGGCGGAGTCGATGCTGCGGTGTCCCGGGAATGTCGTGACACGGGGACCCCCGTCGTGCCGGACCCCCGATGTCCCCGCGGGCGGGAGCGCCGGCGCCCAGCCCGTGCCCGCCGGGCCCGGCGGTGCCAGCCGGGGCCGGGAGCGACGGGAGCGACGGCCGCGGCAGCTGGGCTGGAGCCGCGGGGACCTCCCCGCTCCCAAGGCCGCTGGGATTCTGGAAAATGCCTGGAAATGGTGAACCGCCTGCCCTTATATGGCTCCGGCGGGCTGGCGCGCCTCGGCCCCTCTCCCGGCGTGCCGTGCCGTGCCGAGATCCTGGGAAAACGCCGTGGGCTGTGCCTCGCGCCCCAACTCCCGCCCTGGAATGTGCAACGGGGCCGGCGGATCCCACGGCGGGGAGAAAACCCCACCTCCCTCCCGCCGGCACCGGCACAGCCCCGGCCTCTGCCTCAGCTTCCTCGGCTGGGGAGTTTTGGGGAGCCCCCGTATGCACCCAGGTCGGCACTCCGGGGACTGGGGGTACCCGGGGGGCTGCGACGGATCTGGGGATGAAGGTCAGGGCTAATCCCACCCGGAGTAGGCGGGAGCCGGGGGGCTCTGGACAGCCGTGTGCCCACCGAGGTGACACTGGGGGAGTAAGAGGATCAACCCCCCCCGCTCCCCGGGGCGGGACGGAGGTGGCCAGAGGGCCCAGGCGAGTGGCCACGGTCCCGGTGACGTGGGACCGGCGCCGTAATCCCGGTGCTCTGAGCGGATTAGGGTGGCCGGGACTGGCCTCTGGGGACGAACTGCAGTGGCCGCAAATCCCCGGCCGGGTGTCACGTGGGGGAGCTCCTGTCTGGTCCCCCAGTGCCACCTGCGGGTCCCCTTTTGTGCTCCCACAGAGTGGGATGGGGGTCAGACCGTGCCAGGGGGGATGGATGCCTGGGGGCCTTGGTGTCACGGACTGCCCGTGGGGCTGGGTGTCCCCCTGGAGTCGGGGTGCGCATGGGGCCGAGTGCCTCATGGCTGTGGGACTAAGGAATTTGGGGTCTGGGGGGAGCTGTTCCCCAAATCAACCAGATCTGGTGTTCCCGGGAGGTACCCCATGGCAGAGGCAGCTGTGCCAGCACCCAGGGTCCCAGGCTGTGGCACCGCTGGGGCTGTGCACTTGGGGAGCACCACCGTGGCTTTTTGGGGGGCTCCTGGTGTGCTTTTGGGGAAGCCCCGGGGAGGGCGGTGGCAGGATGGCGGCCAGGCGGCACGGTGGGTGTGGGGAGGTGCCGGCAGGAACCGGCCTGACCGGTTGGGTGCCGGTGCCGGGGGTGCCGGGGGGCTCGGGTGGCCACGTCCCCGGCACAGCACGTGGCCTGGCTCAAGGTCACCGTCCCCAGGGCCACTCGCCGGGGTGACCGGGCTCGGTGGCCTCGCTGTTCCGACATGCTTTGCTGCCGGCCGCCGCTTTTTGGGTGCCCCAGCTGTGCTGGTGGCACCGAGCAGTTTCGGTGGCACGGGAGGATCCCGGTGGCACTGGTGGTCCGGAAGGGCGAGCCGGCACTGAGCTCACCTGGAAGGTGTCCCGCGGGCGCGGCGCTGACGCACGGCCCCGGTGGGTGGGGGCGATGGCGCTCGTCCCACCTGGTCCCGGCACAGTCTCTGAGTGTGGGGTGAGGAGGGGGGGGCTGCTGAACCCCTAATTCTCAGCATTGCAGTGGGCTGTGCTGAGAACCCTTTGTGCCGCATCTGGGGATTTTCTGGGGTCGGGGGATGCTGGCACCCCTTGGCATGGGGGGGGTTTGGCCATCAGGGCTCTTCCTCGGGGTGCCCCCCCCTTGGTGCCACATGCACCACTCAGATTTGGGGGCTCCCCGCACCCCCTAACCCCACCGCTCTCCCCCCAGGGCCGCCCTGTGCCCCGCCGGTGCCAGGCGATGCTGGGATGCCAGTGCCCGCCTGCCCACAGCGCCCTGCCCTGAGCCCGGAGCCCGGCTGTGCCATGGAGGATCCGGCTGGTGCCGTGACCGAGCCGTGGGCCGAGGGGCTCCACAACACCAACAACAATGCGGCCCCAGGGGGGTGGCCGGGTGGCCGTGGCGGACACCCTCTGGCACCTTTTGGGGGTCCTGGGGCCAAGCCCAGCTACCTGGATCGTGTGGTGCTGGAGATTGTGGAGTCGGAGCGCACCTACGCCCGTGACCTGCGCAGCATCGTGGAGGTGGGTGCCGGGGGGCCACCCGGGGGAACGCCCCTTGGGTGGGGTCCTGGGGGGGCATCAGTGCCATTGTGGGTGCCTGGCAGGGTTACCTGGGCAAGATCATCGACGCGGAGGAGCCGGTTCTGCGGCCGGAGCAGGTCAGCGCGCTCTTTGGGAACATCGAGGACATCTACGAGCTCAGCAGGTGGGTGAGCAAGTACCACTGGGGTGGGGCACTGGGGTGCCACCCTGTCCTGTGAGTGGGGGGAAGCTGTGGTCACCCTGTCCCCTCTGTGTCCCCCAGCACCCTCCTGCAGAACCTGGAGAGCTGCGCCAATGACCCTGTGGCCGTGGCTGTGTGCTTTGTCACCCGGGTAAGGGCGAGCATGGTGAGGGGCACTGGGGGCACCGGGGGGGCACTGGGGCTGTGCCAAGGTTTCACCACACTCCCCTCTGCCCTCAGAGCCAGGAATTCACCATCTACACCCAGTACTGCAACAACTACCCCAGGTAAGTGGGAGCACAGGGGTGTGGGCAGAGAGGGGGGCTGGGGGTGTGGGCAGGGGGCTGAGCCCGCTCCCTGCCCACAGCTCGGTGGCGGCGCTGGCCGAGTGCATGAGGAGCAAGGTCCAGGCGCGGTTCCTGCGGGAATGCCAGGAGCGGCTGCGGCACGCGCTGCCCCTCGGGGCCTACCTGCTCAAGCCCGTCCAGAGGATCCTCAAGTACCACCTGCTGCTCCAGGTGGGCGCCCGGCATGTGGCACGGCATGGTGTGGGCACTCCCCGTGGCAGGGGCACCCGGCACAGGTCCCCTGGAGCAGTCCAGGCACCTGGCAGGGCACATTCCCCTGGCACACCCCAGGCAGGATGTGCCCGTGGGCACTGCCCTCATGGCACGTGCTGTGCCCAGGAGATCGCCCGGCACTTCGAGCACAAGGCGGGGGACGACTACGAGTTGGTGCTGGAGGCCATTGACACCATGACCTGCGTCGCCTGGTACATCAACGACATGAAGCGCAAGCACGAGCACGCCATCCGCCAACAGGTGGGCACCGGGGGGGGTCACCGCTGCCGGGGGCGCACTGGGTGGGCGCTGTGTCAGGTGTCCTAATGCTTGTGTTGTCCCCGTGTCCATGCAGGAGATCCAGTCGCTGCTGCTGGGATGGAAGGGGCCAGACCTCACAAGCTACGGGGAGCTGGTGCTGGAGGGCACGTTCCGGGCCCAGCGGGTGCGCCACGACCGTGCCCTCTTCCTCTTCGACAAGGCCCTGCTCATCACCAAGCGCCGTGGGGACCACTACGTGTACAAGAGCCACATCCCGGTGCGGGACAGGGGTGGGGCACTGGGGGGTGCTGGGTGTGGGGGAGCCCACTGAGTGCCGGGGATCCTGGTGGATGCCAGGGATAGGGGAGCCCACTGAGTGCCGGGGATCCTGGTGGATGCCAGGGATGTAGGAGCAGAGTGGCTGTCAGGGACCTCAGTGGGTTCTGGGGTGGGAGTCCTGGTGCATTCCGGGCATGCCGATGCCTCTCCCTGCAGTGCTCCTCGCTGATGCTGATTGAGAGCACGAGGGACTCGCTGTGCTTCAGCCTGGCGCACTACAAGCACGGCAAGCAGCAGCACAGCCTGCAGGTAAAGGGGCACAGGGCATTGGGCACCCTAGGGACCCCCCTGCAAACCCCCTGGCTGACCCCAGCACCCTCCCTGTGCCCCTCAGGCCAAGAGTGTGGAGGAGAAGCGCGTGTGGACCCACCACATCAAGCGGCTCATCCTGGAGAACCACCACGCCACCATCCCCCAGAAGGTGAGGGTGAGGTGGATGGCACCTTGGTGACACAGGGGACCCCCCAGTGTGGTGAGTGGGGGGGACAGCTGCACCCTACCTTCACCCCCATCTCTCTTCATCTTCCTCCCCACCCAGGCTAAGGAAGCCATCCTGGAGATGGACCTGTTCTGTGAGTGGCACCAGTATCCCGCCGTTCCCTCTCTGCCCTCCTCTGTCCCCTCCGTGTTCCCCCGTGTCATCCCCTGTCCCCACAGACCCCCCGCGCCTGCCCCGCTGCAGCCCCGAGCGCCTGAAGAAGAGCTGGTCCTGCCAGCCCCTGGGTGACACTGCCACCGAGCCATTCCAGGGACGCCGGCAGTCCGGTGAGAGCTGCGTGTCACCAGTGTCCTGACTGTCCCCCGTGTTCCCACTGCCCCTAGTGTCCCCACCACACCACCTCCACCACTTACCTGAGCCAAGCCATGGCTGGGTGACACCAATGCCTGCAGGGAAGGTGGCACCAGGTGCTGATGGTGTCCCTGTCCCTGTCCCCACAGAGCCCTTCCAGCACCAGGGGCACACGGAGACTCTCCTGGAACGGCTTCAGGAACACGGGGGGCGCAGGCAGTCTGGTGCGAATGGCAGCCAGGCACGGGGGGCTCGGGTTGCTGACAAGTTTGGGGACACAGGGGTGATGCCACTGTCACCTCACCTCCCCACAGAGCCCGCCAAGCACAACCTGTGGCCCCTGGGCGAGCAAGGTGAGCTGGCAGGGCTGCGGCATGGGTGTGATGGGCAGAGGGGTGGCCGGGGGCTGTGGGGGCAATTTTGGGATGCTGCACCCCCCTAATCTCTGCTTTTCTCTCTCCTGTTTGGCAGGGCTGAAGGTAAGGCTGGATGTGGGTGGGTTGGAGTGCCCAGTGCCCTCCAGCCCTGCCACAGGGTACTGAGCCCTGCCCTCGCCCCCATGCAGCATTCTGGCAGCGATGGGGCACTCCTGGAAGTGGGGGAGCCCCCCCAGCACCCCAGAGCCTGGGCAGCAGCTGAGGGCATGGTGGAGGAGGAGGAGGAGGAGGAGGAAGGAGAGGAGGCTTTGGGCAAGGACTGCCAGGAAGAGCTGCCTGAGCCTGGGAATCTGCTGGTGGAGCCCCAGGAGGAGCAGGTACCCACCTTGGTCACCCAAATCGCTTCTGGGGCACCCCATGTCACTCCCAGGGCACACAGTATAGCTCCTGGGGCATCCCACATCACTTCCTGGGCACACCACATCCCACCCTGGGCAGGACCCAGTGTCATTCCCGGGCACTCCATATTGTTTCCAGGGCACCCCATACGACTCCCAGAGCACCCAGTGTCACTCCCGGGACACCTGGTGTTGCTCCTGGGCACTCCATATTGTTTCCAGGGCACCCAGCATCATTCCCAGGGCATCCCACATCTCTTCTAGGGTATCCCACATCACTCCCAGAGCATCCCATGTCACTCCTGGGGTACCCCACATCAGTATTGGGGCACCCCGTGTTGCTCCCAGGGCCACTGCAGGGTCCCCAGCTGTGGTTTCGCTGGGACTCACCCTACTTGGAGCACCTGGGTGCCCCCCCAGCTCATGACACCCCACCTTTGCTCTCGCCCAGGCCGGGGGGCACTCGTGGGTGCTGGAGGGACCCAAACGGCCGAGCAGCTGGGGGCCGGGCAGCTGTGAGAAGGTCAGTGCACCCCTGCAGCCCCCACCTGGGGGTCCACAGGGACCCAGCACCCATTCACCGGCTGGCAGCGCTGGGGAGCACCGCGAGGTGCCAGAGGCACCCAAATCCCCGTCCCCGGCGGGGCCCCTGGCGCTGCCCAGCGGGGACAGGGAGCCACGGGAGCGCACCGCGGAGGATTTGCAGGTGCTGAGCAGCGAGGAGGAAGAGGAGGAGGAGGAAGAGGAAGAGGAAGGAGCTGCCAGCATCCTGCCGCCCTCGGTGCTGGACCAGGCCAGCGTCATCGCCGAGCGGTTCGGCGGCGGCAGCAGCCTGTCCCGGCGGAGCAGCCTGGCGCTGGAGGGGCCGCTGGGACGCGCCCCCAGCCACGGTGGCAGCACCCTCAGCCTGGACGGGGGCCCCCCGCTCGAATCCGGGGAGCCCGGGGGCTCCTGCAGCACCGTCCCCTCGCCCGAGCCCTTTGCCAGAGCCCGCCGGGAATCTCTGCTCTCCAACCGGGACCGCCTGCTCCTCGACAAGATCAAGAGCTACTACGGCCACGCTGAGCACCGCGACGCCGGTTTCGGGGTGCGCCGCCGCGAGAGCCTCTCCTTCATCCCCAAGGGGCTGGTGCGCAGCTCCGTGTCCCGCCTCAACGGGCTCCCGCGGCCCCCTGGGAGCCCCGAGCCCCCCGCCCAGCCCGAGGCACCGGAGCCGTGCCAGGAGAACGGGGTGCAGCCCCCCGAGCCGCTGCTCATCCTGGAGGAGGATGATGTGGGCGCCGGGGGGTCACCCCCGGGGCCGCCCCCCCAGCTGCTGCTGACCCCCCCTCACCTGGGCACCAAGGTGTACCAGCTGGCACGGCAGTACAGCCTCCGCATCAAGAGCCGCCGCGCCGGCGCCCGCCGGGCCCCGCTGCCGCGGGAGGACGGGGACCCTCCTCCCAGCACGCTCTCTCCGGCTGCGCATCGGGACGGGGGGCTGGCCGTGACCCCCATGTCCCCGTGTGCCCCCCGCAGCCCCTCCAGCCCCATGGGTGCCGAGCCCTTCGTCTGGCCCGACGTGCGGGAGCTCCGTGCCCGTTTCGGTGCCCCCCGGCCCCCGCCCGTGAGCCGCAGCCGCTCGGCGCCCGAGGGTCCCGTTCGGGGCGGGCGCCCCACCGGAAAGGAGCGCGGCGGCGGCGGCCGGAGCCGGAGCGCGGAGGCCAACGCGGGGTCCGACGGCCCGAGCCCGGGGCCGGCGAGGCACAGCAGCGACGGGGCGCTGTGGGTGGCGGCAGAAGCCCCCCTGGGCCCCGGGCAGCGGGTGCTGGTGCTGGAGCGGCTGCCGGAGCCCCCCACGTACGTGCAGATCCGCTCGCCCACCACCCGCGAGAAGATCTGCCTGAAGGCGGTCGTGGAGCGCTGCAAAGCCTACCAGGCTTCCGAGGAGTACCGGCGGCGCTGCCCCGAGCCCCCCGACACCCCCGAGCCCCCCCGCCACGGCCTCGTCAGGGACCTCCGGCAGAAGTTTCAGAGCCTCGACGCTGCCAGCTAGGGGAAAGATGGGGAGAAGGGGCATTCTGTGGACCCCCTGGGGAAGGAGCGCCCCACGGACCCTCAGGGGAAGGAGTACCCCATGGACCTCCAACTTACCTGGAAGAAAGGGCACTCCATGGCACCCCTGGTTGTCTGGGAGAAGGAGCACCCTGGGGACCCCAAATTTGCCCAGGAGAAGGGGCACGCCATGGATCCTCCCAGCCCTCCTGGAAGAAGGAGCACCCCATGGACAGCGAACTTGTCCAGGAGAAAGGGTACTCCGTGGACCCCCAACCTACCTGGAAGAAAGGGCACCCCATGGACCCCCCAATCCACCTGGCAGAAAGAGCACCCTGGGTACCCCCAATCTACCTGGAAAAAGGGGCAGCCCCTGGACCTCCCCCCCTGCCCAGGACCAGGGGCCCCCCCCGTGTCCCCTCGGTGCCCCCCACACCCCCTCCCCCCGGCACCCAGCACTGCACCCCGCTCGCTTTCGTATCTTTATTAGAAAAAAAAACAAACCCAAACTGAACCCAAAGTTCCTCTCTGGTCGCCCGCCCCCCCCGGGGTGTCTTGGCCCGGCCGCGGGGTGCAGGGGGGTCCCCCCACCCCGGCTGGGGGGGGCACTGGGTGGGGGGTGCTGGAGAGGGGCCCCCATGGGCCGACGCTCTTTGGTTGGTGCCCGCGGGGGCCGGGGGGGAGTCCCCCCTCTGCACCCACGTGCTGCGGGGGGGGGGTTTATGGCTTTGGGGGGCACCCGCGCACCCCCCCGTGTGGGTACTGGGTGGGGGTCCATGCACACCTGTGCCGTGCGTGCAGAGAGGGGGGCCGGGGGTGCACCTGCATGCGGGGACACACGTGTGCAGACGTGTGCGTGCAGGGACACGCATGGGCACGAGGGGCACATGCCCGGGGGGGGTGGGGGAGGGCACCTGCGCTCGCCTCCACACAGGCGTGTGCCTGAAGCGTGTAAATGTATGTATATATATAAATACAAATATATATATATATATATATACACCTGTGCACACCGACACGTGTGCTCATGGTGGGGGGGGGGGCTCCCGCCCACGTGTGACCCCCCCCCCACGTGCCCTCTAGACCCGGTGGCACCTGTACAGGTACCCACACATGCGTGTCCTTACACACGCGTGGCCCCGCTGGCGTGACGTGGGGTGTCCCCCTCCGCCCGCCATCCAGGGGGGTTATTTCTTTTTTGGGAAGAAGCTGAAGCGTTTCTCCTTGTCCTTGCGGGGCAGGGGGGGCTCCGGGGGGGCCGGGGGCAGGGACAGGGGGAGGCTCTGCGTCTTCCCCCAGCTGCCCCTACACTCGGTGATGGCCGCGCTCAGCCCCTGCAGCCAGGCCTGCAGCTCCTCCTGCGGGCACAGGGTGGGGGTGGAGATCAGGAGGGGCTCCCCTGTCCCCTCAGCACCTTCCTGGCCGCCCCCGTGCCCCCCTGGGTGATGCCATTTGCCCCCGTCTTCCCCAGCTGCCCACATTTCCCTGGGCACTGCCAGCCCCCTCATTGTGTCCTCACGGCACCTCTTGCCACCCCTGTGTCTGCTGAGCACCACTGGCCCCACAACGTTCCCCTGGCCACCCGTGTGTCCCCTGGGCACTGCTACTACCCCCCTGTGTCCCTCTGGGCACTGCTACTACCCCCCTGTGTCCCCCTGGGCATCACCAGCCACCCCATGTCCCCCTTGCTATTGCTGAGTGCCATCATGTCCCCTGGGCACCAGTGGTGTTCCCTGTGTCCCCTGGGAATGGCCAGCCACCCCGTGTCCCTCTGGACCTCTCTGGCTACTACCCCTGTGTCCCCTGGGCACCACTGGCCACCCTGTGTTCCCCCGATCACTGCCGGTCACCACCATATCCCCCACCCACCCCTGTGTCCCCAGGCCACCCCTCACCTCATCCTTGCCATGGAACAGCCACTCGCTGCCGTTGCTGAGCCTGGGGACAGAGCACATACACCAGTGCCATGTGTGCCCACTGTGCCCCCCCCCAGTGCCGCGCCGTGCCCTCACCTGAGCTTGAAGACGTGTTTCTTCTTCTTGTAGCCTGCGGGGACCTCGCAGCGGGCATCGCGCAGCCCCAGGGGCTCCTCGCCCTGGCACGGCAGCCCCAGCGCGCGGCTCTTGGCGTCCTTGAAGAAGGCGAGCTGGCCACCCCGCAGGACGCAGTACCGCGTGCTCCACGACCTGCGCCAGCACCGGGTCACCCCGGTGTCACCGCCCCGCCTGGGGACACCGCGGGCCCCGCCGCCGCCACCCTGCCTACCGGTTGGACGCGCGCTTGGTGGCCGCCTCCAGGTCGTGCTTGCGGCCGAGGTAGCCCTCCAGCTGGACGCTGCTGACGCGGGCTGGCAGCGTGGCTGGCTCCTCCGGCTCCTCTCGTGGTGGCCGTGGGGCTGGTGACACCGGCTCCTCGTCACCCGTCCTCGGCGCCAGCTGTCGCAAAGCAACGGCGCGGTTATGCCGCGGGGTCACCCGCCGCCACCAAGGGATGCGTGGGGAGAGGTGTTGTCCCCTCCCGTGGTGGCACCAGGCACGTGGGTCGCTGTCACCGGTGGGTCACAGTTCTTGAGCTGGTCTATAAGCTCTGGCCCGGGAGTGGGTCACCCCCAGGTCTCCATACCAGTGACCCCACCAGATCTGGGATGTGGGAACTGGGAGGACTCCAGTGATGGCTGGGACCCTCACTGAGGTGCCAGTGACCCCAACAGTTCTAATATGTGGAAACTGGTGGCTACTGGGAGGACCCCAGTGAGCATCTCAGACATGGTCCAGCCCTGGGACCCCCACTACAGTGTCAGTGATCCTAACAGCTCGAATATTCAGGAACTGGTGGTTACTGGCAGGACCCCAGTGAGTGGCTGGGACATGGTCCAACCCTGGGACCCCCAGATCTCAGTGACAGTGACCTTATCAGCTCTGGCATGTGGGAACTGGTGGCTGCTGGAAAGACCCCAGCAAGCAGCAAGGACCCTCAGCACAGTGCCAGTGAAGCCACCCCAGCTCCAGTACATGGGAACTGGTGACTACTGTAAGGATCCCAGTGAGCTGCTGGGACACGGTCCAGCCCTGGGACCCCCAGATCTTGGTGCCAGTGGTGCCCCAGATGTGGGTTGATGAGGTTGAGCCGAGCCAGGTGAGCAGTCCTGGGAGCCACCCTGCTGTTGCTGCCAGCCCAAGGTCTTGGGGACAGTGGGAGGTCCAGTCAGGGGCCGTGGTGCCCAGTAAAGGGGACCCCCATCCAGCTGGGTGCCACAGGAGGGGCTCGGCCATGATCCCTGTCCCCAAGGAGCCAGGAGATGCCCGTGTCCCCAAGCAGGTAGAAATGATCTTGGACCCAAGTCGATAGTCAGAGGCCCTGTTCCCAGGCAGGCAAAAGTGATCTTGTCCCCCAGGAGTAAGGAGATCCCTGTGTCTCCATGTAGATGGGGCTCCTGTCCCCAAGCAGGTGAAAGTATCCGTGTTCCTGAGCAGGCAGAGAGGACCCTGTCCCCATGGAGCCAGAAGATGCTCGTGTCCCTAAACAGGCAGAGGGGGCTACTGTCCCCAAGCAGATGAAAGTAGTTGTGTTCCCAAGCAGGCAGAGCAGGACCCTGTCCCCAGGAGATGCCCATGTCCCAGGCAGACAGAAATGATCCTGTCCCCGTGTAAGTACTCCAGGATCTTGCCCCCAGGCAGGGGAAACTGATCTTGTCGCCAAGGAGCCTGAAGATGCCCGTGTCCCTGAGCAGGCTGGCAGTAGGCAGAGGGGCCTCCTGTCCCCAGGCAGATGAAAGTGGCTGTGTTCCCAAGCAGGCAGAGCAGCACCCTGTCCCCAAGGAGCCAGAAGATCCCTGAGCAGGCACAAATGATCTAGTCCCTGTGTAGGTACTCAAGGATCCTGTCTCCAGGCAGGGGAAAATGTTCCTGTCCCCCAGGAGCCAGCAGACACCCGTGTTCCCAAGCAGGCAGAAGAGGCAGAAGGAGTTCCTGTCCCCAAGCAGGCAAAGCCACCAGAAAGCCATCGTGTCCCCACGTAGGCAGAGCAGGCAGGAGGAGCAGAGAGGCTGGCAGTGGTCACAGGGGGCTGGCACATGAGGTGACAATGCCCCGAGGGGGGCAGTGCCCTGTGGAGTGACGATGCCTTGCAGGGTGTCAGTGCTGTGGGGGTAACGACGCCCCACAGGGTGCTGATGCCTTGTAGGGTGGCAGTATCCCACAAGGTGACAATAACCCAGAGGGTGACAGTGCTCCATGGGGTGACAATGCCCCATACAGTGATGGTGTCTCTTGGGGTGACGATGCCCCGCAGGGTGCTGATGTCCCGCAGGGTGCTGATGTCCCTCTGGACGGCAATGTCCCAGGGGGTGACAATGCCCCAGGGGTGACGATGTCCCGCAGGGTGACGATGCTCCTTGGAGTGACAATGCCTCACAGGGTGACGATGCCCCACAGGGTGACAATGCCCCATGAAGTGACAGTGCCCCACAGAGCGATGATGTCCCTTGGAGTGACACAGTAGCTGGGATCTGGCCGCTCCAGGGCAGACGCTCCAGCTCTGACTGTTGCACGGATCCCAGACACTCACGTGCACCCATGGGTGCCACCCCCTCTGTCACCCCAGGAGCTGGGGCAAAGGGGACCTGCAGCACCCCTCTGCCCACCTGGCCTTTTTGGGGTAATTTAGCATTTATTCAACTCAAGGCAAGGACAAGGTGAGGGTTGGGAACACAGGGAGCCATCAGCACAATGTGGTCACAGTCACGGGGGGTGCCAGGAACGGTGGGACATGCAGGGAGATGGTTTTGGCTGTCGGGGAAGGTAAAAGCTAAACTCAAGAACTGACCGGCTCTGGTCCATCCGTGGTGGGTAGCGAAGTGTCCTGTGTGCTCACATCCTTCCTCTTCTCCTCCTCATCTTCTTCCTCCTCAGACCTGCACAGGAAAGTAGCTGTTCAGCATCCCCATCCTAGACGTGATCCTGCAGGGATTTGGGGCTGGCTGCAGCTCTCCTGTCCCCCCTCATAAGGGATGAAAGCTCTGTCAGGGTGAGGCTTAACTTTCATGCTGCAGAAGAGCATCAGTTTGTTGCTTGGAAAAGGTAAATTGCTAAAAAGCCCCTTAATGCTAAAACAAAAAATCCTTAATGGTTTGAGAAAAAACGATGTTAAAGTGGTGTCCGTGGTCACGTGGTATGGTGGTGGCAGCCCTTACCTGGCATCCAGCTCCCCATCCAGGTCCAGGTGGTAGTCGGGAGCCTCTGAGCGCGTTGTCCCATCCCGTGGCAGCCCCTCACGCAGCGACCGCCCGCCCAGGAGCTCCAGCTGCCGGGGAAGGGGGGAAAAGTGTTTAGGGATGGTGGGGGAGCTGAGGTAGGGCAGGCAGAGGCCTCGTCACGAGCCTTCCTCACCGTTGTCAGCTTCCTGAGGGCGGCGATTCGCTCCTCCCAGGTGGCCGAGGACTTCTCGAAAGCCTCGTGTCGCTTCAGCAGCTTCTCCACCGCGTCCACCGTCTGCCCGTAGTCACTGCTGGCCAGGTAGGGCTCCTGCGCCATGAGCCACGACTCGGCCACTGAGGCATCACGGGAGAACTGGCAAACCTCCAGCACTGGGAGAGGGATAGACAGAGCTCAGCCCCTGGCCCACCCTCCCCACTGGCCCCTTGGCACTGCCGCGCCCCTCCCCGGCACCCCCAGCACACTCACGCAGCCGCAGCCGCTCCCAGCGCTGCTCCCACGTCTCCATCATGGCTTTCCTCTTGTCCACCAGCTCCACCAGCTTCGCCTTGATCTGAGAGGGAAAGCTGTGAGGGGGTGGCCCTGGTGGTACTGTCCCCACCACCCCCCATCCCTGATTTCTTCACCTCTGGCGAGTCCTGGTGCTTGCGCTGCAGCAGCTTCTTGCCCAGCTCGATGCAGGTGGTGAAGTTCTTACTCCGAGCATCCACCTCTGCCCTAATTCCCTGGTGGTACTTCATCAGCAGCTCCACCGAGGAGACATCCCTGGGGACACAGGGGCACCGACGTCAGTAGTGCCACTGGTGCCGTTCCCATCCCAGGTGCCCGCCAGGCGCATTCCTACCTGGGTTTCTCCTGTGTCTCGATCTGCCGGACGGTGCTCTCCATCCAGGAGAGCAGATCCCGTGCCATGCTGAAGAAGCGGTGCTTGTCTGCCGTGTCCACCAGCCGTGCCCGGCGCCCGCTGCACGCCTCCAGCAGCTCCTGCAGTGCTCGGGACACCTCCTGCTCCTGCTCCTGGATTCCAGCCGCCTTCTCCCCGGCATAGGCGGTCTGCAGGCGTGCCGCCGTCTCCCGAAACTGCTGCACCTGCACGGAGCAGCGTGGAATGGTTCAGGGCGGAAGGGACCTTAAAGATCATCTAGCCCAACCTCCCGCCGTGGGTAGGGGCACCTTCTACTAGACCCCTGGGAATGCTGAGTGCTGGCATCCGCAATGCCGGGACGGAGCCTCACCTGTGCCTCCAGCAGCTGGAGGTCCCTCTCGAAGGCACTGTGCATGCGGTGAAAAGCCTCCACTGTGCCAGCGTCCTCGCCCAGGTCCTGGGGCAGCTCCTGGCGCCGGCTGGCGATGAGGGCCAGCAGCTCAGCGCCGTCGTAGAAGTACTTGTGGAGGTCGTGGGAGGCGGCGAGGAGCTGCATGCGGGTGTCGATCAGCTCCAGCAGGTCGGCCCAGCTCTCGTTCAGCCCGTCCTTCCACTCGGCCATGGTGGCTGCCTCAGTGTGCCCCGCGTCGATGAGGTCCTCGATGGTCAGGTTCACCCGGTCCACGCGCTCCTGCCCCACACTGCCAGTCTCACGTGCAAACTCCCGAAACTTCTCCCGCAGGAGCTGCACGGAGGGGAGAGAAGAGTCACGTCACAGCCCCAAACCACCCACTGGCACCGCCAACGCTCACCCTGTGACCCTCACCGTGACATGGTCCAGGTCCTGCCCCATCTCCTGGGAGGAGGCGACCACGTCGCGCTCAGCGATCCACTGCTCCAGGTCTTCCACCTCCCGCTTCAGCTGGAAGAGGTGGGACATGTTCTCCAGGCGCCGGCGGCGCTCCTCAGCCGCCTCCTTCAGCCCCGCGTAGTGCTTGTCCACCTGGCCCTGCAGCCGGATGATCTGCTCCCTGCGCGGTCCCGGCACACAGACACCCAGTTCTCACCCGGGAAAAGATGTCCCCGACCCACTCGTGTTGACGACCGGGGGACTTTGGGGGTGAAGGACCCGCTCTGTGCTCCCCACATCCCTCTGCAACCACCTCCCGGCCCAACCAGAGCAGCCAACACCGCCAGAGCTCCAGCCAAACCCCCCACCCACACAGCGCTGAGGGCACGGGACTGCCCCAAGGGACAGGGGACAGGCAGCAGTGGCACCTACCCCTCGGGGTGGCCGGCAGAGAGCAGCTGCTGTGCTCTCCCCGCCAGCTCCTTGATGGTTTGTCCATAGTCCTCGATGGAGCGCAGCTGCCGGACATGTCTCTTCAGCATCACCAAGCCACTCTCCTCATCCTATGGAATGGAAGACACAGGCGTGGTCAGGGCACAGGAACTGGGGTCAAGACCCACCACACACCCTACAGGGATGCCCTGGCTCCATCTGATGCCTTGGGCAGCAATGCTGAGCTCAGCGGGGCATGGCATGTGATGGCATGGCATGGGGTGGATGGTGTGTAGTGGCACAGGAATGGCACATAGGAGTGTGACACACCACAGTGTATCCTGTTAGACGTGGATAACATCCAACAGCACAGCATGGCATGGCCCAGGTTAACATGGGGTGTCCCAGCACAACGTGACACGGCACAGACCCCCCCCATGGCATGGAGCACCACATGGATCCACTCCTCACCTTTGGCTTTTCCTCGGCTCCCATGAAGAGCTCCTGCTCGCTGACCCAGGCCTCGGCCTCGCTGGCATCCAGGTAGTACTGCTGGGCCTCTCCAGCCTCCTGCAGGCGCCGCTGCCGGGCAGCTGCCTCCTTCTGCAGTGTCTCCCACAGTGCCTGCAGCTCCTGCGCCCGCACCGCCAGCTCCGGGCCCGGCTCCTCGCCGCTCCCCGCCGCCTCTCCCCGGCTCAGCACCTCAGCCAGGCGGGGGGCATGGCCCGCCAGCTCCTTCTGCAGTGTCTGCCGGGGGGTGGGAGGTCATGTTGAGGGTCACCCAGGGGATGGGTGATCCCAAGGGACCCTCTGGGGTGGTGGGTGTTGCCGCAGCACTCGGGCTCACCTCGTTCCTCTTGGCCAGGCGCTGCACGGTCGGGAGGTCAGTGCCGTGATCCGTCGACCTCGCCAGGGACAGCCGCTCCTGCACCCACAGCTGCGGGAAAGAGCATCCACTGAGCCCCCCGCAGCACCCATGGGTGCCCCCCGCACCTCAGACCCTGCTGCGGTGAGGACGCTCACCGTCTCATCCTCCAGATCCCGCCCCAGCTGGTACATGGCCTTGGCAGTCTCCAGCTCCTTCCTCTTCCTCTCCAGCGGCTCCAGCAGCTCCAGGACTCGCTGCCGGAGCATCTGCTCCTGCCCGGTGGCATCTGGCACATCCCCAGCACCAGGGGTGCCCTGCCATCCCAGTTCCTCCAGCTCCTTCATCCACGTTCCCACTTGCTCTTCCAGTCTCTGCAGGGGCAAACCCACGTGAGTTGCGGGTCAGAGCCAAGCTGGAGATCCCCCAGCCCCATTTGGGAACAAAACCCATCACCTCGGACCTCCCGCTCCTTCCCAAGGAAATCAGCGAGGTGCCCCCACCCACCGTCAACCTCTTCAGCAGCAGGTTGGTGGCGGTGAGGTCCTGGACCTTCTCGGCGGCGCGCAGCTCCTCCTGCGCCCGCCCCAGCCACCTCTCCAGCTCCGCGTAGCTCTGGGCGTACAGCGCTGAGCGCTCGGCCTCGAACAGCTGCCGGCCCTTCTCCTCGGCGGCGCCGCGCAGCCCGTCCCAGCGCTGGCGCAGCTCCTCCAGCCGCCGCGGCACCACCGCGCTGTACTGCGGCTTGCGGCTCGCCAGCTCAGTCCCCTCCTGCGGCAACAACAGACAGGCTGGTGGCCACCACGGCACAGGGCCATCCCTCCCATGCTGCAGGCTGAGATTCCTCCCGAATCGTGGAGTCACTAAGGTTGGAAGACACCTCTAAGGCCATGGAGTCCAACCATTCCCTCAGTACTGCCAAGGCCACCGCTGACCACGTCCCCAGGTGCCACATCCACAAGGCTTTTAAATCCCTCTACCACTGCCCTGGGCAGCCTATGCCAGGCCTGAACAGCACTTTCCATGGAGGAATTTTCCCTGATATCCAACCTGAACCTCCCCTGGTGCAGCTTGAGGCTATTTCCTCTTGTTCTGTCCCTTCTTTCCTGGGAGCAGGGTCCAACCCCACCTGGCTCCACCCTCCTGTCAGGGAGTTGTGGGAAGCAAGAAGGTCTCCCCTGAGCCTCCTTTTCTGCAGGCTGAGCCCCCCCAGCTCCCACAGCCATTCCTCATACTCCAGACTCTTCCCCATCTCCGTTGCCCCTGTCCAGTCACAGTGCCAGCACCCACCGCCTCGATCTTCTCCAGCCAGCTCTGGTTGGGTGCCAGCTCAGCCATGAATGCCTGGTGCTTCTGCCACTTGCTGTGGAGACCACGGGCTTCTCCGTAGGAGACATCCTGAGCCGTCAGCATCTTCTCCTCCACCCAGGCATCAAACTGCAAGGAAAGGGTGTCAGGACTTGGCTGGTGGGGACACCCCAGGGGTGCCACCAGCCATGCCGTGTTCCTACCTCCCGGCAGCTCTGCAGGAAGGTCTGCAGGTCATGGTTGTCCTGTAGCAAACCAGCCGCCTCCTCCACCTTGGCCATGACAGCTCCGTACCTGGCAAGGGAGTGGGGATGGGCAGCATCAGCCCCACTGCCCACCCGCTGCCCACCCACCCACCAGCCCTGAGCCGGACTCACCGCTCCTGGAGAGCCTGGCACTTCTCGGAGATCTTCTCGGCAAAGATGTTCCCTTCGGCCACCAGCTTGTTGCCACTAGCCACCACCTCGGGAACCTTCTCAGCGCTGCTCTCCACACCGGTACGGAAATCCTGGAAGCGGCGCAGGGCAGCGGCCGAGCCCTCCAGCGTGGGGGGCAGCTCCAGGTGGGATAGCGTGTACTCCTGGGGAGTGGGAATGGCAAGGCGTTAGCACAGGGTTACCCCTTTTTGGGTGTGCCAAGGAACCCCAAAGGACGTTGCCTGGGCACCCACCTGGTTGGTGAGGAGGATCTCCGCCTGCTTGGCATCGCGGAGGAACTCCTGGAAGTCGCGGCACTGGGTGAGGAAGCGCTGCCGAGCCTCCGCCATCCTGCCCAGGGCGGCCCAGCCGGCCTCCACGCCGCCCAGGCGCTGCCGCAGCCCCTCGTACTCAGGGTCCGTCTGCCCCCCCAGCACCCGCTCCCCCGCCTCCACCAGGGCGGCGAAGGCACCCGTGTGCTCCTCGGCGTCACGCCGGGCCGCCTCATGCCGCTGCAGCATCTCCTCCGCCTCCGCCAAGGACGCCGGCACCTCGTCGGCAGCCGCCACGGCCTTCTGGGCGCCGAAGAGCCACGCCTGGAAGTCATCCAGGTCCTGCAGGAAGCTCCGGAGCTGCCCGGCTTCCCCCAGGGATGCTGCCCGCTCTCCCAGGGCCGCCTGCAGCTCGTCCCAGGCGGACGTCGCCGTCGCCAGCCGCTGGGCCACCTCCGGGGCCGCCTCGGGCCGCTCCTCAGCCAGGCGCTCGGCCTGGGAGCGCAGGGCGGCCAGGCGGTCCTGGGCCACCGCCAGCTCCCGCTCGATGCCGAAGAGCTTGCGCTGGGTGGCCAGGACCCCGGCCAGGTCACGGCCCAGCTCGGCCGTGGCCTCCACCGCCCGGGCTTTACTCCGCAGCCATTGCTGGGTCTCCTCGGACTCCAGGTTGTAGTTGAGGAGTCGCAGTGCCGAGCCCACTGCCCGCCGGCGCTCCGACACCAGCTCCCGGAACCGGTCCCACCTGCGGGACACAGGCGGGGGATGGCGGGGGACGCAGTGCTGGAATATGTCCCACCAGCCCACCCCAGTGCCACACACCACGGTACCTCTTGTTGAGCTGCTCCTGGCACTGCAGGACCTGGGGACTCCGGGGGTGCCCGCCGGCCAGCAGCCCGTCGGCCGCCTGGTTGACCGCGGCGATCTGGGAAGCCACGGCGGCCATGTCCTGCTCCAGCCCGTCCAGCCTGCGGGGACAGCCGGGCTGAGCGCGGGCAGCCCCTCGGGACACGAGCACGGCGGCACCGCCGCCACCGGGGGCTCCTTACCTGCGCTGCGCCACGTCCAGGTCCTCCAGCGCCTGCGGCACCTCCAGCTGCGCCAGCCAGGTCTCCTTGGAGCCCATCCAGAGGTGGCAGGCGTCGCTCTCCCCGAAGACGGTGTAGAGGTTCAGGGCGTCCTGCAGCTGGCGGCCGCGGCGCTCGGCCAGTGCGGCCGCCTGTGCGTGCAGCTCCCGCAGTGCCGCCAGCCGGCTCTGCGCCTCGGGGCCGGCGCGCAGCTCCGGCGGGAAGCCCTCGGCTTGCTGCGCCAGCCGGTCCAGCTGCTCCCGGGCGGCCGCCAGCTCGTCCAGCAGCTCCTGGTGCTGCCGCAGCAGGACGAGGGTGCGGGATTCATCCTGGCCCAGCTCCTCGGCGGCCGCCCGCCGCTGGGCATCCTGCAGCCCCTCCGCCAGCTCCTCCACCTCCACCTGGAACTGGAAGAAGCCCTCGGCTTCCCGCAAGCCGCGACGCCGGAACGCCGCCAGCTCCTCCAGCTGCGTCCACAGCGCCCGCACGGCCGCCCCCCGCTCCCGCAGCCGCTCGGCTGCCCGGCCCGCGGCCGCCAGCCCCTCGCCCGCCGCCAGCGCCTGCTGCAGCCGCCCGCCCCGGCTCCGCAGCTCGGCCTCGAAGGCAGCGTGCCGGCGCTGGAGCAGCAGCACACCCGGCAGGTCCTTCCCGAAGTCCAGGGAGGAGTAGAGCTGCTCCTGCTCCTTAATCCAGCTCTCCGCCTCGTCCAGCTCCCACAGGCAGGTCCAGAGGGAGCGGGATTGCTCCAGCAAGGCTCTCCTCCGTGCCGCCAGCACCTGCAGCTCCCGCCGGCACATCTCCAGGTGGCTCACGCGATCCCGGATGACTTTGGGGTCGCAGGGACGGTAGCCTGGACAGGGATCGAGGAGGGCGCCCATCAGCACAGCATCCTGCCTTCCCCTGGCCGTGCCATGGATGCCGGGATGTCCCGGCACACCCACCCTCGGCGTCGGCAAAGCGGAGGGCGGCCGCACTGATGGCCCGGGCTGTCTCCGCCTGCATGGCCATGTCAGCCTCCAGCAGCCGGTGGGTCTGCAGCAGCTCCTCTGCTTCCAGAAGGTGCTTCCCAGATTCGGGAGATGCCAGTTGCACCTGCGGGAAAGCCTCAGCTGTCACCCACTGCCACTAAAAACGTGGCACCAGCACCCCAACATCTCATCCCCCCCCGCCCTGAGGGGTGTGACACCCAACACCCACAGCTCACCTTGACCTCATCCATCCAGTCGATGCAATGCAGCATCTCCTGGAAGAGGTGCTGCAGGGTGAGGTTCATCTCCAGGCGCTGGCGCCGGGCAGCCAGAAGCTCCAGGAGCTGCTCCCAGAGCCGCAGGATGTTGTCCTTGCGCCCGTTGATGCGCTGGATGTCATGGTAGCCCTCTAGCTCCAGCTCCCTGGCCACCGCCTCGATGGCCTGCACCCGCTCCCTGTAGGCAGCCGTGTCTGTCTCGATGGCCTCATGCTTCTTCTTGGCTGCCTCCACGGCAGCCAGGTCCTGCCCAAAGTTGTCCTGCCCCAGCACAGAGCCCGTGGTGAGGCTCTGACGGGACTCCCCGGGGTGGGGGTCCATGGGGTGGGGGTCCCTGGCCTCACCTGGGCCACCAGGCGCTGGTTCTCGCTCAGCCAGGCCTCCCTCATGGCCGCTTTGCGGTCGAAGCGCCGCGCTAGCTGCTCCAGCTTCTCCTGACGGATCAGCTCATTGCGCAGTGCCAGCTCCCTCTCGTGCTCCGCTTTCTCCAGCTGCTCCCAGGCCTGGGGAAAGGCGACACCGGAGGGGGTGGCACCCTGAACTGCCCTGGGAGATGAACCCAACCCGTCCTAGGACCTGAACTGCTCTGGGACAGACCCAATCTGCCCCAGCAGAGGGATTCAGCTTCCTCTGGGAGATGGGCTCAACCGGCCCCTAGGAGATGGACCTGCTTTGTCCCCAGGAGATAATGGATCCAGTTTGCCCCCAGGAAACAGACATAACTTCCCCCAGGAGGTGAACTCAAATTCCCCCAGGAGATGGACCTGACTTGACCCCAGGAGACAGACGCCAGCAACCCCAGGAGATGGACCCCGTACCCGGTTGATGTCAGAGACCAGGCGCCCCTCGTGTGGGGTGTAGACACGCTGGTTATTGGCTCTCATCCGTGACTGGATGGTGAAGAGCAGCACCTCCAGGTTGCCCTTCTCCTGAAACCTGCCACGGAAAGAACTCAGAGGCCACCCTTGGGTGCCCCACACCACCAGGCAGGCCTGGGGAGGGTGGGGGGCTCTTACTTGGGAGGCTTCTCCACGGTGCGGTAGGTGCTGAAGGCTTGCAGCTGGTGCTGCACCCCGGCCAGAGAGTTGGCGAAGCTGCGGCTGTTGAGGGAGGCGATGGTCTGCTCGATCCAGGTGAGCAGGTCAGACGCCAGCCCCCCATAGCCCTCGATCATCCGCTCTGTCTCCTTGGCGTGCTCGATGACCTGCGGCGGCACCAGCGGTGAGCGTGGGGGGCTGGCACCCCAACCGAACCCCCCCGACCACCTCACACTGTCCCTTACCTTGCCCAGGCGCCTTCCCTCCACCTCCAGCACCTTCATTTTGGAGAAGTAGTGGTAGAAGGCCACCACGTAGGTGATGATGGACTTCTCGTCAGGGTTCTCCGTGAATACATCTGCCCGGCACAAGCGAGAGGCGTCACTCCTGACCCGACCTCCACCCACCCCACAGGCCACCATGGCCTCATGAGGGCTCCCTGGTGCCCACCCAGACCCTCCTTCCTTTCCATGGGCTGGGAACCTCTCTGTGCTCCATGGAGCCTGGCAATGTCCCAGCAGAAACTGAGGCAGGAGGGCTGGCAGCACAGACTCACCTTCGGGATCAAGGAGCGGGGTGATGCCCAGGTGCCGCTCTGCCACGCTGAACGCATGCTCCAGGTTGTGCCGGGCATTGGATTTGGTCAGGTTTTGGAAGTCAACCAGCTCAGGTCTGGGGATGAAGGGCATGGGACAGCAGTGACACACCTGTGGGACATCACTCAGTGCCACCACTACCCCGGTGCCCGCCGCCATGCCACCTACCTGTGCCTGTGGATGAGGGCATTGAAGGCCAGCCCATCCTTCCAGCTCGAGGTGAAGTTGGTGACATTCACGTGGGGGTACCTGCAATGGGGACAGTGTCACTGTCACCCTCCGGACACTGCCGGACCCCGGAGCAGAGGTGTGGGGCACCTACCCTGCCGTCTTCATCTGGCACCAGAGCAGCAGCGCATCCCTGGCAGAGCGAGTCTCCCGGCCCTCCTGCGTCTCCACAATGATATCCTGGATCTGAGGGCAGAGGGACATCCCGGGGTTGAAACAGGAGATCCATGGAGGATGGCTCCTGCTTGGGAATGAGGTGAGGAGCTGAGAGGTACGCCAAGCCACCTGTTCCCACCTGGAAGCGGAGGATGATGGTCCAGATGAGGCCGAGGACGAGGCGGTGGTTGCCATCCACGATGTCGTGGGAGCCCATGTTCTCCAGATGCACCCGCTGCTCCTTCAGGAACTGCAGTGCCTTGTCCACATTCTCCAGGCAGTGGATCCGCATCCGGCCCTTGGTGGGCTTGGGCTGGGGCACAACAGCACTCAGCACTCTCCCCTCCACACCAGGTACCCCAAACCCCACACGGGACACCCCCATGCCCATGCTGCCACCCCAGCCCTTGGTCAACGGCAAGGTCAGCTCCCTGGTGGAACAGCTGACATGGCATGGCATGGCATGGCATGGTGTAGGTCCCAGGGTCTCCAGCTGGATGGGATTCCTACCAGAAGCTCTCCTGACAACACCTCCAGCAGCTTGATGAGCACACGCCCGTCCCGGAGGTCCATGTAGAGGTCCGAGATGCGGCAGGTGACACGAGCCAGGTGCGAGTTCACCCACTTGGTGAAGGTTTTCTTCTGCACGGCCTCTCGCTCGTCTGCAAGGACAGTGGGCACGGGGTCACTGACAGCTGGGACAACCCAGGGGGACCGCGGGGAGCTGGCACCCACCTGCCAGGGCTTTGATGCGGGAGCGCTCAAAGAGCCGCGCCGAGCTGTTGTCGTTGTCCAGCTCATCGTCGGACGCGTCCCAGCGGACGTTGATGCGGCTGTACTGCTGCTGCAGCTCCAGCTGCTCGTAGTCGTTGGCCGAGGTCATGGTCCCGGTGTCCCCCGGCCCGGTGGCCGTCGGCTACCGGCGAGAGGCCCCTGGGGACAAGGGGACCGTGAGAATCAGCGCGGCTGCAGCGGCTTGCCAGCCCTGCGGCACGTGGGGATTTGCAGCTCAGAGCGGCTGGATAAGCTGCTCAGAGGGATTTAGCCTCACCCCACCCAGGTGTTGGGGGGGCACCTGGGTGCTGCGTGCTCCAGGACCCCCCATGCTGAGCTGTGCCAAACTGTGCCAATGGCTATTTACGGTGCTGTGTCCCCACCCAGGTCCCTCCTGCCCCACTAGCACCCCAATCCGGGTCTCTGGGGGTGTCCCCCAATCCTTGCGTGCCCCTAGGGAAGTGAGTGCTGCTCACCCCAACCCCTGCACAACAGAGGGGCTTCACCAACACTGGTGGCAGAAAGTGGGTGACAGCTGCCAGCGGGGGTGGCCACCCACCCCCGCGGACATTTGAGACACAGATAGGACATGGCTGGTATCTAAAAATGCCTCCGAGCAGCTGTCGGTGGCTGCTGGGGCCCCTGAGGGGTGAGAGGAGATGGGCTCTGGCTCCCCACAGCCAGCAACACATCCAGGACCACCCCCAGCAACCCAGAGCTGCATGGAGCCCTCAGCTGAGGGTGCTGAGGGGAACCCTGCATGCCCCACACTGCTGGTGACCCCCTGAGCTGTGACACTGCACGATTCCCCCAGGCCCCCCCGGAACCCCTTGGGGCACCCCCTGGATCCCCTCGGGTCCCCCTTGGCGGCGTTATCGGGGCGGCCGGGCTGGACCGCACCCCAACCCCACACCCTAATCGGGGCAGCACAGGCAGGGCTTGGCCCAGGTCTGGTGGCACCAGGAGTGTGCAAGGACATGGAGGAGCATGCAGGAGCATGGACACGGCAGCAAGGGCACACAGGAACATGTGCATGTGTGAGGAAGGGCATGTAGAAGTGTAGAAGTGTGACAGAGCCTGTCCATGGGAGCAAGGACGAGCGGGAACGCGCCAGAGCATGCAAGAGTAAACAAGGACACACAGAAGCATGGCAGAGTGTGCACATGTGAGCCAGGACACATAGAAACATGCCAGAGTGTGCCAGAGCCTACACATACCAGCAAAGGCAGGCAGGAGCATGCCAGAGCATGTATATGTCAGTAAGGACATGTGGAAGAGTGCCAGAGCATGTCAGAGCGTCCACGTGAGAGCAAGGACATGCAACAACATGCCAGGGCACGCAAGAGTGTGCACATATGACCAAGGGCATGCAGGAACATGCCAGAGCATGCACACATGAGCCAGGCCATGGGACATACACAGCAGGCACGTGAGCACATGCAGGAGCAGGCAGGAGGGTGCCAGAGCCAGGCCTGCAGCCCCCCATGCTGTGGCTCTGTGCCACTGCCAGAGCACCTGGCTCCTCCTGGCAGGAAAGCCCTGTGGGAGCCCAGATTTGGGGACCTTCCCCCCAGAACTTCAGGGACTGCCAGTGGGATGGGTGTGCTGAGCTGAGTCAGGTCTCTGCAGGACACCTCAGTTCTGACTGTGTCCCTGACAACACGACAGCAGGGCCACGGCCACGAGCATCCAAGGAGGAGAGAGAGGAGGAGGAGATGATGCTGAAGGGAGCCACAGCAGGCCCACGGGAGCGCTCTGAGCGCGGGCGCTCACCCACCCTTTAAATCTCCCTCCGCCGCACCGGCGCCTCCTGAGCATCCCTCCCTGGCACAGCCGCGCCGCCACCGGCACCCGCCACTTGGGAATTGTCATTCCTCCTGCTCGGTGTGCGGGAAGCTGGGAGTGCCGGCTTGCCGGCCTCACCGCCAGCATCCTGCAGCCGCGGCCCGAGCAGCGTCGCCTTCCCCGGCCAGCGACTCGGCACGGTGAATCAGCACTTCCCGGCTTGGGGCTGGCACTGTGCCGTCGCCACTGTCCCCCCACTGGGCACAGGTGACATCCCCCCACATCCCGAGGGCAGCCAGGGCAGCGGTTGGGTCCTGGCACCCATGGCACCCTCAAACCCATTCCCTGGCTCATCCCTTGCCACTGCAGCATGCTGCTGGAAAACCCCTTCCCGGGGCACAAGAACTCATTGGGATACCCCCAAACACCCCAAAAATGCTGCCCCACCACCTCCACCCGCAGCCTGGCGTGTCTCCATTGCTCCACTTCACCAAAACACCTGGATTTGGCATCTCCACCATGCCCATGGGCATCCATGCTCTTGTTGGGAAGAGGGTAGAAGCTGGGGGGCATCCCCCCAGCCCCCCAACAGCCTCCTGCCTGCCAGGCGCAGGGCCAGAGCTGGGAGCAGATGGTCCTGCTCGGCACGGCCGCGCGGCACAGCACGGGGCGCTTGGGCATGGCCTGGCATGGCTTCTCTGCCCGCGCTGCCCCACTCCGGCCAGGGCTCCCCTGCCACACTCTCACCCGCCTGGAGAATTTGGGCTTCCCCAGGGCCACACACTGGCCGTGCCAGGACTGTCCCATGTCACCCAAGCCGGAGACACGCACACGTGCTGACACTCCACAGACATTTTTGGCTATAAATAGGCCTCCCCTGTGCGCGGCGCCAGCCGAGCCCCGCTCCCTTCTTAGGAGCTGCCCCCCCCCCCCCCGCACCCCAAAATCGCCAGTCGGTGCCACAAAACCGCACGATAGCTGTAAAATACTCTGCGAGGGGTTGTGCTGGCACCCAATGGGGCTTTCTGGGTCTCCTGGGCTTGCCACCCTCTTCCAAGGCACCCTGATCTCCTGATTCTGGGAGCTGGAAATTTATAAAGGGAAACGATGGGAAATCAGCCCTTGGGGACCCCCAGGTTGTTGGGGTGAGGGTAAGAGTTCCCTCAGCCCAGTGCCTATCCGTGAGCATCCTTCTGGTGCTGGGATGGGGGGGGGAGGTGTCAAGGGCACAGCACCCCAAAAACCCTTTCCAGTAACTCCAGTTTGCCCAGTTGCTAAAAACTGGGGGACAAAGTGGGTTGGGCGGTGTGTTCCACCAAGACCCTCCAGACTCGGCTTGCCCACCGTGTCTTGACAGAGCTGGGAGCACCCACGACTGGCTTGGGGAACCCTCCAGGGGTTGGCACCCCAGGGGAAGTGTCCCCAAGGTGTCCCCACGTTGTCCCCAGGGTGTCCCCAGAAAGTCACCGCCACTCGCCCGCCCCGTCCTTCCTGAAAGCAGCCCCGAGGGACACGGGGTGACAGCAGAGCCCTCGCCGCAGGGCGAAAAGGGCGTTTAGCCCCCTCCGGAGGGTTCCTCACCCCCCACCAAACTTTTCGCCGTGCCTACTGCCCTCCCTCCCCCCCGGTGCCGCTCCCAGTGCTCGGTGCAGACCCCCCGCCCGGTATCCCCGGGGCGGGCAGCGCCTCCCGGTGCCCCCCCCCGCCGGCGTGTCCCCGGAGAGCAGCGCCTCCCGCCGCCCCCCGAACCCCTCCGTACGCCCCAGAGCGGCGCATCCCGGTGCCGCGGGGTCTCACCTGCGCGGGGCGGCGGGCGGGAGAGCGGCAGCGGCGGCGGCGGCGGCGGCGGGGCCGGTGCGGGAGCGGGGCGGGGGGAGCGGAGCCGCCCTGCACGGCGATATAAATAACATTATCTGGGCGCGCAGGGACATTCCTGCCCGGAGCCGGCGGCGCTGCCCGGCCCCGATAGCCCAGCTCCCCCCGGGAGGGCCGGGCCGAGCCGACCGGGCGGGCGGGGACGGGGATGGGCGCAGGGACGGGGACGGGGACGGGCCGCCCGCCCCGCAATGCAGCACAGCGGCGCCCCCCGGCCGCCAGCGCCACCGGCACCCGCGGCACCGGCAACGGCACCGGCGGCACCGGCACCGGCACCGGCACCAGCACCGACAGCATCACCGGCGGCAGCAGCAGCACCGGTGGCACCGGCACCTGCCAGGAGCGGAGCAGCGCAGCGCCCCGCCGACAGCGGCGGGGGTCCCCGGCGAACCCCCTCCCCCGGCCAGCCCACGTGTCCTCCGCTAGCCCTGGATGCCCCCCAGCTAGTCACAGGCACCCCGCAGCTGGCCCTCAGTGATCCCCAGCCAGTACCGGCTGTCCCCCGCTGGTTCTGGGTAACCCCCCCCGCTAACCGTGGTTATCTCTCATTAGCCCTATCGGTCCCCCAGCTAGTCCTAGGCACCCCCCAGTTAGACCTCAGTATCCCCCAGCTAGCCCCAGGCATGCCCCAATTATTCCTGGGTGTCCCCCAACTAGTCAGTGGTGCCCTCCACCTAACCCAGGCAGCCCCCAGCTAGCCCAGGCCCCTGCATGATCAGCCCTGGGTGTCCCCCAAAAGTCCTGGACACGTCTAGGTAGCTCCAAGTGTCCCCCAATAGCCCTGGAGGCCCCCAGCTAGTTCCAGCAACCTCCAGCCAGCTCCGAATGTCCCCAAGCAGCCTTGTCCCCACTAGTCCCGGCTGTCCCCAGGTAGCCCCAGTTTGTCCTGCACTAGTCCTGTGTGCCCCCGGGTGTCTTCAACTAGCCCTATGTGTGTCTCACTAGTCCCGGGTGCCCCCAGGTAGTCCCAGGTGTCCTGCACTAGTCCTGTGTGCCCCCACTAGTTGCAGGTGTCCCCCACAAGTCCCTGGTTCCCGCCAGACAGCTCCAGGTGTCCCTTCCTAATCCGGTGTGTGCGCCACTAGTCCTGTGTGTCCCCACTTGGGAGGCCCCAGGTGTCCTGCACTAGTCCTGTGTGCCCCCAGGTAGCCCCAGGTCTCCCCCAGTACCCCCAGTTTCTCCCCCTCCCCGCCCCATTGGCAAACGCCCCGCCCCTTCCCCTCAAGCCCCGCCCGCAACCACTGAGACCGCCCCTCGGCCCCGCCCCGCCGTCAAGCCCCTCCCCCTTGGACGCAGCTCTCGCGAGACCCGGGGCGCGAGATGTGCGGGGGCTGTGTGGGCACCGAGTACCCCGAGCGGGTGAGGGGCGGGGGGGGGCCGGGCCGGGCCGGGACCCACCGGGACCCCTCCCCGGGCCGGTCCCAGCCTCTGCTGCCGCCCTAGGGCACCACCTGCCTGGAGGGCGGCTCCTTCCTCCTGAACTTCGTGGGCTGCGCGCAGTGCGGCCGCCGGGACTTCGTGCTGGCCGCGAACCGGGCCGCGGGCTTGCACGGCGGGGAGGAGATCGTCACCTACGACCGTGCGAGGGGGGAGCACCGGGGGGGGAGGGAGGGGCGTGAGCTGTGGGATCTGGGGATCTTGAGGGCCGAGGGGGACATTTGGGGTCTGGGGCTCAGGGGGTCGCTGAAGGTTGGGAGGGGTGACTGGAGGACTGGGAGGGGTCCGGAGATCGGGGGTTCTTGGGTGTTGGAGGGGACCTGGGGCCTCTGGGGGATCTCTGGGGCCTGGGGTTTGGGGGTGCGATAGGGAGGACCCGGGCTCAGAGGAGGGAGGAGGCCTAAGGGAGGGTTGATTTGGGGACCCAATATTCAGGAGGTCCCTGAGGATGGAAATGGTGATTTCCCAGGGACGGGGTGTCCTGACGGGTTGTCAGGGAGCTGAGGGGCATTAAGGGGTGAGGTGCTGGGGTGGGGGAATTCGATGCTTTGGGGACAGGAGGTCTGCACCCCAGGAGTGAGGGCAGGCATGGAGGGTGGGGGCTTGTCCCGAGGGACTGGGAGGGGGGTGTACCCCAGGGACAGTGCCTGTGTCCCCTCACCCCACTGTCCCCCATCCTCACAGACCTGTGCAAGAACTGCCACCACCTGATTGCGCGTCACGAGTACACCTTCAGCGTGGTGGACGACTACCAGGTGTGCCCCTTTTCACCCCAAACCCCTTCCTGGTTCCTCTGCCTCTGGAATGTCAGACCACCCTTCCGCGGGCTGATTCCCACCTGCCCTGGGACGGAACCTCGAAGGATTCGGAGCTGCATCTCTGTGCCTGGGGCTACCTGGAGGCTCCCAGCACTAGTCCATGCCTTGTGGGGGGAGCCCAGCTCACCTGGCACGGGAATGTGGGTGATGGGAGGGGCCTGTGCCCCCCATTCCTTATTCCTGTCACATTTTCTATGCAGCAAACAGTTGGAAAAAGGGCTCGGGGGAGCCAGTGGGGCTGGAAATGAGATCCCCCGGCTCTGATTGCAATCGGGGATCGGGTACCGCATCCGGCTCAGGTTTCCCTGTGGGGGAGCAGGGCCGTGGCAGCCCCCTTTTTTTTCCATCCCCCCCTTTTCCTCCCCCCAGGAATACACCATGCTGTGCCTGCTCTGCGGCCGTGCCGAGGATTCCATCAGCATCCTGCCCGACGACCCTCGCCAGATGACCCCGCTCTTCTGAACTGGTGTGTACTGTGGGATGAGATCCCTGGAACCACAATCCCTGGGGACCACACAGTCCCTTATGTGATTCTCTCCCCCAGACTTCCAGCCTGGATTCAAGGAATGCCCGATACCGGATGGTCCCGTGTTTCCGGAGCCCTGTGGCTCTGACCCCGGCTGCAGGGATGGGGTGCAGTGCCACGGCCCGAGCCCCCCGTGTGCTGGAGACATAAAGGAGACCCCAAAACAGGGTCTGTGCCACCCCAAAACAGGATCCAAAGGGATTCCCACCCCATCCCTGCCTCAGGAGGCCTCTGGTGTGGGGCAATAAATGTGACATGTGACAGTTCAGTGGTGCAGGTGGGAGTATTTTGGGAGTGGGCTTTACCCCCTAGAGCTGTAGAAGGTATTGGGGGCTGATGCAGGGATCAAGGGGGCTTTTACCATCCCAGGAGGCTATGGAATTCCTCTCTCAGTCCTTCCCAGCACCTGAGAGCCCACTGCACTCTTGCAGTGCTCTCCTGTGGAGAAACAACTTGATTATTTTCCCTCCCTGAGGAGCTGGCTTGGGGTCACGTCTGTGTGCCCTGGGGTGTGTAACTTAGCCCTGCCCTGCCGGGAATTCCTTATTCCTGTGGCGGGAAGGAGCTGGGTGTGGGAAATCACTGCCCTGGGGTGAATGAGGTGCTGCTCTTGGCACTCAGCCCCAGCAACACCCGCGGGGAACTGGGTGCAGCCGGTCTGGCCCCCTCCACCCCTGTGCCGCTGTTTCCTGATGTGGCACCTCAGGGCTTCAGGGCTGCAGCCTCCTTCCTGCTCCCCCCAACAGCTCCTAAAACCCACATGGCTATGGGTATGTTCCCAAAAACCACACGGATCCGGGCGCGCTCCCTCCGGCTCGTTTATTGCCCCCAGCCCGTGCCACCCCAGCGGCTCCAACTCTCCACCCCCATCGAGCCCCCTCCCCGTGGCGGTTTCGGAGTGGGCTGTCACCCTGCGGAGAGCTGGGGCCACCCCAGGGTGACCTCGGAGCTGGGATCACATCGGAGCCGGGGCCGTGCCGGAGCCGGGGTTACTTGGCCAGCTTGAGGAGGCGCTGGATGTCGGGCTCCAGCTGCGCCGTGGGCACGCGGGGGCTGTAGCGCCGGAACGGCTCCCCCTCGGGCCCCACCAGGAACTTCTCAAAATTCCAGGAGATGTCAGAGCGCCGCACGGGGCTCCAGGTGACAAAGCGGGGCTCGGACATCAGGTGTGCAGCCTCGTCGGCTGGCGCCGGCAGGTGAGCCTTGAGGTAGGCGAACACGGGGTGGGTGTCGCTGCCGTTCACCTGGCACTTCTGGAACAGGGTGAAGTTGGGCTCAAAGCCGCCCCCGGGCCGCACGTGCTTCAGGGTGTTGAGGATCTCCTCGTTGGTGCCGTTCTCCTGCAGTGGGGAAGGGGAAATCCGGGAGCTGTGCGCTTCCCGGCTCGCCCCCCTCCCCCCACCACACCGCCTCGTAGCCCACAGGACTTACCTGGTAGCCAAACTGGTTACAGGGGAAGCCCAGCACAACCAGCCGCCGGGGGTAGCGGGCTTGGAGCTGGTTGAGCTGGGTGTAATCCCGCACCGTGGTGCCTCAGAGGGACGCCACGTTCTCGATCAGGACCACGCGGCCCCGGAAAACACCGAAATCCACCTTTTCCCCGTGCAGGGAGGTGGCGCTCAGGTCGTAGAAGGACTTGGCGATGGGGACACTCATGGCTGCGGGCGCGGCTGCCTCCCCCTTAGGCGCCCGCGCCGCCTCTTAAGGGCTTCCCGGCTCCCACGTCATGGTCCAAAGGTCTGCGGGCCCTGCCGCAGCTTGGGAGAAATCGGAGCTGCCCGTCCCACCCGTGGAAGGAGGAAGGTGGCATAGGGCCAGGGCGATGCTCCACCTGCCTCAATAATTCATGGCACGGCATGGTGCGGCTGCTCATCCCAGTGCCTGCAGGATGGGGGATGCTGCTGGCCTGGCACGGCGTGTTCCCGAGATTTGGGAATGCTGGTGGGAATTGGGGAATAACGGGAGTCTGGGAGCTGGGGCTGTGTGGGGTGGAGGGCAGGGGGGACGGGTGCCCAAGCACTTCAGGCCTGGCACTGCCTTGACATCGCCTCTGGGGCCTCCTGCACTGCCATCCCAGTGCCCACCAGTCCCAGGGCACGCTGGTCCCAGTGCCAGCTCAATCCTTGGGCCCGTCTGCTGTGGTGCCCACCATTGTCCTTGTACCTGCCCATCCCAGTGTCCGGCAGCATCTCGGTGTCCACCTATATGCTGGTGACCATCATCCCAGTAACCACCCATCCCACTGGTGTTGGCCGTGGCACCCCATGGGTCCCACACTTCATATTCCCGTGCCCAGCCTGGAAAGGGGACACCGTCCTGGCTGCCCCCAATCCCCGTCAATTATTGATCACCACTCGGGTGTCCGTGCCCGGGCTGTGCCTGCCGCACGCTGCTCCCTGTGCCGGTGCCTCTGGAGGGTGACCACCACCATGGCATCGTGCCCACAGCCCCCCACGGAGCACACGGACCACCAGCACCTCCAGCATCACTTTTATTCTGCAAACGGTGTGTGTAAAACTGGGGGGGGGGGTCCCACGGGCACGGGGTGGACACCGAGTGGGCACACAGCGGCTGGACACCCCCCACCCCACCCTGCACACCAGGGGGGGCACAGGTGCCAGGATGGGGGGGCACCCCCATGCCTTCCCCCCTCCCATTGCCTGTGGGGTGTCCCTCCCTGCCGCCATGGGGACCGCCCCAATCCCGCCCCTATCGTGCCCTCCCCCGACACAGCCCGGGGCGGGGTCAGGGGGTGTCAGCCTTCAGCACCAGCAGGTTTTGGGGGAGTCCTCGCTCTGCAGAGGCTGCTGCTCCTCCTCCTCCAGCCGGGCCAGGGTGGGGGCGCGGGGGGGTCCCCGCAGCTCCTCCAGCTCCTTGCGGTGCGCCTGCAGCACCAGCTCCGTCAGCCGTGTGAAGGACTGCGGGAAGGGGCGTGTGAGCCCGGGAGAACGAGCCCCGACCCCTCCAGAACCTCCAGCCCCTCTCCCAGTCCCCTCAGGACCCCACGGCCCTCCTCCAGCCCCCCCATACCTCCTTGATGTTGAGGTTGCTGCAGGCACTGGTCTCGTAGAAATCCATCCCGTATTCCCTGGCCAACTGTGGCGCCAGGATTTTGGCGGGGAGGGAGCGTGATTTGGTGGTGGGGGGGATTCAATAACCCCGCTTCCCCCCCGGAACGTGCACAGCCGGGCACGGGCAGACGGGTGAGCTGAGGGGGCTGGCATAGGGGAACTCCCCCAGGTCTGGGCACTGGGGGCTTTGGGGGTCCAGAGCTTCTGGGGGGTCCCTGGGTGCTTTAGGGGTGTAGGGGACCACGCTCGAGGTGCGAGGAGGGGTTGGGGTTCCCTGGACACCCTGGGGGAGGAGTGTGTGGGGGAAAGGGGGTTCCTGGATGCTCTGGGAGCTGGGGGCGGGAGGTCCCTGGTCATGCTGGGGGGGCACTGGGCATGTTTGGGGGTTCCTGGACACAGGTAAGGCTGCAGGAGGGCTGTTGGGGTCCATGTAGAGTGCAGGGTGGGCTCAGGGAGGGACTAACCAAGCCGGGAGTAGACGAGGGGGGTACTGGATGATTTGGGGATCTAGAGGTCCCAGGGAGGACACTGGGGGGGCGGGCACTGGGTGCTTTAGGGGTGCAGGGGACCATGCTGGAGGTCTGGGGAGGGGTTGGGGGTCCCTGGACATCCTGGATGAGCAACAGGGAGGTCTAAGATAGCCCTTGGAGTGTACAACTTCTGTGGGGGAGGCAGGGAGCTCCTGGATAGTGGGAGGGGAGGAGGGGGCTATTTTTTGAGTGCCTGGGTACAGACTGCAAGGGGGTGGGAGATGCCTGGTCATGCGGAGCGGGGGAGCTGGGGATGTTTGGGGGTTCCTGGGGGCGCAGGGGTTGGGGTCCTGCCCCCCTGGGGGGCACAGGCCAGCCCCCGCTCACCTGCAGCCCTTGCTCTTTGGGCACTTGCCTCTTGTGCTCCTCGTCCGCTTTGTTCCCGATGAGGATTTTTTGGACGCCGTCGGGTGCGTACTGCGGGGGGGGATGGGGGGGGAGCCGAGGGCTGTGTGAGGACCCCTCACCACGGCAGGGCGACCCCCAGCCCTTCCCACTCCCCCATGCACCCCCACCTCATCCACGTCGCTGGCCCACTTGACGATGTGCTGGTAGGAGCGCTCGCTGCTGATGTCGTACACCAGGAAGATGCCCTGCGGGAGGGGGGCCGGCCACTGACACTCAAAATCTGTACCTCAGTTTCCCCTCTCCTGCTCGCCAGGATGGGCCCCCCCTCCATACCTGTGCCCTCCGGTAGTACTGCTTGGTGATGGTCTGGTACCGCTCCTGGCCGGCCGTGTCCCTGCCCGGGGACAGCGGGTCAGTGCCACCACCCGCGGCACGAGTTGGGCAGGGCTCAGCCCCCACCCCGGCTGGAGGAGTGGGACTCAGACCCTCCCTGAATGCCCCCCCCCCTCCCCCTGGGATCCGGTGCCGCCACTCACCAGATCTGTATCCGCACCTTGATCCCGTCCACCTCAATCGTCTTCATCTTGAAGTCGACACCTGGGACGGGGACGGGAGTGGGGACGGGGGTGTCCCAGTGTTCCCCACCGCTGGAGCTGCTGTCACCGGGGGCGCTCCGTTCCCCTCCTGGCCCACCCCAAGCCCCGCCGTGGCCCGGTCCCGGTGCCCACACCCGGTGCCAGGCCTGGCAGGAGGTGCCAGGTAGGTGATCCCGGTTCCCCAGTGCTACGGCTTCCCGGTGCTGTGGCTGCCCACTGCTCCCAGTTCCCGGTTGCATGCTGCTCCCGGCTTCCCCGTGCCACAGATGCCCAGTGTTCCCGGTTCCCCCGTGCCCATGATTTCCTGGCTCCCTGATGCTCCCGGTTCCCCGAAGCCGCGGCTCTTCGGTGCCCCCGGTTTCCCAGTTCCCGGGTACTGCGACTCCAGATGCTCCCGATTCCCTGGTTCCTATAGTTTTCCCACTCTCTTGTTCCCCGTTTCCCCGGTGCCCACGGTTAACCATGTCCCCGTTACTCGCAGTTTCCCGGTGCCCCCGCTTTTCCCGTGCCCGCTACTCCCCGGCTCCCCGGTGCCCACGGCTCCCAGGTACCCTGGTTTCCCGTTTCCCCGATCCTGTGGCTTCTCAGTTCCTCGGTACTCCCCCTTTCCCCGGTGCCCACGGTTTTCCCCCTCCTCTGTTTCCCGGTTCCCGTGGCTCCCTAATCCCCCCCAGTTCCCACGGTCTTCCCACTCCCCGGTTGCCCGGTTTTCCGTTTCCCGGGTGCTGCAGCCTCCAGGTACTCGCGGTTTCCCGGTGCCCACGGCTCCCTGCTTCCCCAGTGCTGCGGCTCCCCGGTTTCGCGGTGCTCCCCGTTTCCCGGTGCCACGGCTCCCTGGTTCCTCAGTTCCCTGCTTTCCCTTTTTCCCAGGTACTGCGGCTCCCAGCGCTCCCGTTTCCCCGGTGCTGCGCCTCCCCACCGCTCCCGACTCGCCGATGCACCGGTTTCCCCGGTGCTCCCGTTTCCCCCGTGCTCCCGCTCCCCCGACGCTCCCGGTTCCCCGTGTCCCCTCTCCCGCCGCCGCGCGCTGCCGGTGCCGGTACCGATGGTGGAGATGTGGGCGGGGTGGAACTGGTTGTCGGTGAACCGGCAGAGCAGGCAGGTCTTGCCCACGCCCGAGTCCCCGAGCAGCAGCAGCCGGAACAGCACGTCGTACTGCTTGGCCATGGCGGGCCCGGGCACCGGGGCCGCACCGGAGCTGCGCCGCCGCCGCGCCGGGCCGGGCTGGCACCGGGGGATGCACCGGGGCGGGGCGAGGGCGGCGGCGGCGGCGGGAGGGGGGGCACCAGGGCGGGGGGGTGGGGGGTTAACCGGCGGATGCTGTGGGGAACGGGGAGGGGACACCGGGGATGCGGGGGAGGGAGCACCGGGGGTGCACCGGGGATGTACCGGGTGCGGGGGGGGCACCAGGGAGGCACCGGGGAATGCTGTTGGGAAACGGGGTGGGGACACCAGGGGAAGCACCGGGAGAACCGGTGGGAACACCGGGGGATGCTCCGGAGCACCGGGAGAGGGACACGGGAGTGCGCAGGGGAGGGAGAACCCGGGATACACCGGTGATGAAGCAGGGGATGCTCCGGGGCACCGTGGGGAATTGTAGGGGAGCTCCGTGAGGGACACGGGGGAACCGGGGCCGATGGGGACACCAGGGGATGCTCTGGAGGGACACACAGGGGAGGCACCGGGGATACCTTGGGGATGCTCTGGGAAACAGGAGATAGGAGAAAAGGGGGATGTACCAGAGGGACCAGTGGGGACACCAGGAGATGCTCTGGGGCTGCTGGGAAGGGGACACAGGGGTGCAGCAGGGGACGCTGGAGTGACCCACGGAGCTGCACCAGGGGAGCTGGTGACACTTTGGAAGGATGGGATGGCCTGGACAGAGGTGGGCCCATGGGAACCTTGTGGGGGTCAAGGAGACCAAGGGCAGGGTTGGCACACGGACAACTGCTGGGATCAGTGCAGGATGGGGATGATGGGGTGGACAGCAGCCCAGAGGGGAGGGATTTGGGGGTGTTGGGTGATGTCCTCCACTGCCGTGCTCAGATGACAGCCCCCCTGGAGCACTGTGCCCAGCTCCGGAGTCCTCGGCATGGAAGGACATGGAGCTGCTGGAGCAGGGCCAGAGCAGGCCATGGAGATGCTCTGAGGGCTGAGGACAGGCTGGGATAGAGCTGGGGGTGTCCAGCCTGGAGAAGAGAAGGCTCCAGGGAGACCTTTGAGCCCCTTCCAGTGCCTAAAGGGGCTCCAGGAGAGCTGGAGAAGGGCTTTGGACAAGGGCCTGGAGTTACAACACAAGGAGAAATGGCTCCAAAGAGGAAAAGGGAAATTTAGACGGGATATTAGGGAGAAATCCTTTACTGGTAAGGGTGGTGAAGCAATGGGAACTGAATTCTCAGCGAAGCTGAGCCTGCCCGTGGATCCTTGGAAGTGTCCAAGGATGAGCTCCCTTTCAGAATCCCAAGCCATGGAGTCCGCGATGACGTCACGCGTGACGTCACACCGCCATGACGCAGCGCCCTCCCGGCATGCGCGCCGGGACCGGGCGGGGCGGGGGGCGTGACCAAAGCGACAAAAGGGCGTGGCCAGTCCGGAGGGGCGTGTCCCTGGGGGGCGTGTCCGCCTGTCCCCTCCCGGCCGCCGTCGCCGCTCCCCGCGGGCCGCGATGGCGGGAGCGGCCCCCGGGCCCGGCGGGCGGCGGCGGCTGCGGGACGATGGGCTGCGGACCTGCACCTCCGCCGAGCAGGTGCGCGGGGAGCGGGGGGCTGCTGCCGTGCTCCGCGATGGGGCTCGGGGGGTGGGACCCAAGAGTGGGGTCGCCAGGCTGCGGTGTGGGGTCTGGGGTTTGGGGTGCGGCGGGACTGGCCCTTGGGGGTGCGGCGGGGTTGGTGTGCGGGGTTCCGGGCTGCTCCCTGCCCCAGTTTCCCCGCGCCAGCCGCTCGCCGCACACCCACCGCTGTCACAACAGCTCGGTCACCCGGGAGGGGTTTGGGGGGGTTCGGGGGGTGTTGCCACCCACCAGCCGCTGCAGCCCCCGGGGGACACCGACAGGGGCTCTGACACGTCCGCCAGAACTAGTTCGGGGCGGGTGAGAGGTCCTGGGGGGCAGCCAGACCCCCTCCTCCCGTCCTCTGTCCTGATCCAGCCGCTGGCAGCTCCCCTGGCTGCCGGGACGGGGTGAAAAGTGACCGCTGGTTTCCCAATCCTTGGGATTTCTGCTCAGTTCCATCCTGGCACGGCACAGTGCCATGCGTGTGGGTCCCTGTGCTGCCCCTCCCAAACCCTGCGGCCGATCCTGGGGTGTTTCCTGGAGGATTACCCCGGGCCGGGGGTGCCGGAGTCCCTGGTTGTCCCAGCGTGAGTGGGAGGAGGGTGTTTTCCATGGGAGTCCCAGGATGGATCAAACTCCAGCTGGATTTGTAAAGCAGCACCAGATGGTGCTGGACTCTGACATAATTCAGGGCACAAAGCTCCTGGCAGCTCCCACTTCGGTTTTAGTGGATGAAATGGAACTGTGAGTCGGATAAAGCCCTGGGATGGGGTAGAAACTGGGGGGCTCAGTGGGAATCATGTGCGGAGCCGCTTCCCAGAGCTCACCACAGTCTTTATTCCCTCTTTCCCCGCCAAGTCCAAGGTGGAGGACATCGTGCAGGAGGTCTATGACGCCTACAAGACAAACCATCACTCCTCGCAGTGAGTCCCAAAATTCCCAATATACGTAAACAACCCCCATCCCAAAAAACCACCATCTCCGGTTGTGGTGGGATCCTGCCTCTCCTGCCATTGCCCCGCTGCTTTTCCAGGCCATCCTGCCTGCTCACCCCTGTCCTTCCTGTCTCCCAGGTACGTCCTGCAGCGGGAAAAGCACTTCCATTACCTGAAGAGAGGCCTCCGGCAGCTCACTGAAGCCTATGAGGTACTGGGAATGCTGGATATCCTGCCCTGGAGCCGCTGGCTGGGGCGAACCCCTCACCCCGGGGCTGTCACCAGGGCTTTGCTGGCCCCGGGGTGGACACAGCATTCCCTGTGTGCCCGTGGGATGCAGTGATGCTCTGGGGGTTCTGCTCCCTGTCCCCTCACCCCTGCCTGCTCCTGCAGCACCCCGTGTCCAGTGCCAGTCCCCAACTGTCCCCTCTGTCCCTGCAGTGTCTGGACGCCAGCCGCCCCTGGCTCTGCTACTGGATCCTGCACAGCCTGGAGCTGCTGGATGAGCCCATCCCGGAGTCGGTGGCCTCTGAGTAAGTGGTGGGAGCCAAGGGGGGACCCCAAACTCTGCCACGGCCAGCGTCCCCACGGGCCACCCGCGTGACACTGGAGGTGCAACCTCCCGCTGTCCCCGGAGCAAAGGAGCGCTTTGTCTCCCTGCCGCCGTCAATGCCGCCCATTCTTCCGGAGGCTCCCTCGTGACAGCAGAGATGGGGGGGTGACACCCCCGGCTTCGGCCTCAGCGGGGGTTCACGGGGCTGGGAGGGGACACATCGCCCTGCTGGGGCGACACAGGTAGCAATGAGCCCCTTGCCCACTTTTTCTGCAGCGTCTGCCAATTCCTGAGGCGCTGCCAGAGCCCCCAGGGGGGATTTGGAGGGGGTCCCGGGCAGCACCCCCACCTCGCCCCCACCTACGCCGCTGTCAATGCACTCTGCATCATCGGCACTGAGGAGGCCTTCGGCATCATTGACAGGTCTGGGGGCCGAGAGAGCTGGGGGGGACGTGGGGGGGTGTGTCCTCCCCCCTCACAACTGCTGGCTCCTGCAGGAAGAAGCTCCTGGAATACCTGTACTCTTTGAAGCAGCCGGATGGCTCCTTCCTCATGCACGTGGGTGGAGAGGTGGACGTCAGGTGGGTGAGGGCTGTTTTGGGGGGCAGGGACACTTTTGGGGAGCCAGTGCTGGGAGCTGGTGATGGTTTTGGGAGCCATTATTGTTCTGGGGAGCTGGCGCTGTGGTGGGGAGCTACTTTGGGGTGCCGTAGCACGGGGCTGGTGTCAGGAGCTAGTGCTGTTTTGGGGAGCCAGTGTAATTTTGGGGAGGCAGAGCTGCCGCAGGGAGTGGGTGCCATTGTGGGGTGCCGGTGCCGCATCCCTGCGTGCCCTTTTCCCACATCCCTGAGCACCCTTTTCCTGCAGGAGCGCCTACTGTGCCGCCTCAGTGGCCTCACTGACCAACATCCTGACACCCGCGCTCTTCTCCGGGACGGCCGAGTGGATCGCCAGGTGAGATTTGGGGATGAGAGGGGACACACACACGCACAAGGGATGGCACACACACGGTGCCAGTGCTGCCCTGACCCTGCTCCCACAGGTGCCAGAACTGGGAGGGCGGGATCGGCGGCGTGCCGGGCATGGAGGCGCACGGTGGCTACACCTTCTGCGGCATGGCCGCGCTGGTCATCCTGCAGCAGGAGCACCTGCTCAACCTGCGGAGCCTGCTGGTGAGTGACCCCTGCCCGGGGCATGGGGGTCTCATCCCACTGGGGAATTCTGATCCCACACCGGCTCCAATCGTCCCGCAGCACTGGGTGACCGGGCGACAGATGCGCTTCGAGGGCGGATTCCAGGGCCGCTGCAATAAGCTGGTGGACGGGTGCTACTCCTTCTGGCAAGCTGGGCTCCTGCCCCTGCTCCATCGGGCACTCCATGCCAGGGGTGAGTTGCCATGGGCTTCCTGTGCTCCCCAGAGTGGCATCTCCAGGGATCTGACACCCCCTTCTGGTGTTTCTTCTCTGGGTTTCCCTCCCAGGTGACACAGCGCTGAGCATGGCACACTGGATGTTCGACCAGCTGGCACTGCAGGAATACATCCTCCTGTGCTGCCAGTGCCCGGCCGGGGGGCTGCTGGATAAGCCAGGAAAGTGAGTGATGGGGGGAACACGGGGCTGCCCGCCCTCCCCAGGCTCCCCCTCAGCATCCCAATATCTCCCTGCGCGCAGATCCCGGGATTTCTACCACACCTGCTACTGCCTGAGCGGGCTGGCCATTGCCCAGCACTTCGGAAGCGGAGACCTGCACAACGAGGTGGTCCTGGGTGTCCCTGAGAACTGCCTGGTAGGTGCTGGACATTGCTGCAGTGGGCAGGCCTGAACTTCCAGAGCTCCACAGTGCCGGGAAAGGCAGATCCAATGGAGGTGGAGAGAGCTGGCATTCAGCCTGGAGAAGGGAAGGCTCCAAGGGAGAATTCAGAACCACTTCCAGTGCTTCACAGGGCTCACAGAGTGCTGGAGAGGGGCTTTGGACAAGGGCTCGAAGATTCAGGACAAGGGGGAATGGCTTCAAAGTGTAAAAGGGGAAATTCAGATAGGATACTGGGAAGAAATTCTCCCCTGTGAGGGTGGGCAGGCCCTGGCACAGGTTGCTCAGAGGAGCTGTGCCTGCCCCATCCCTGGAAGTGTCCAAGGCCAGGCTGCACAGGGCTTGGAGCAACCTGGTCTGGTGGAAGGTGTCCCTGCCCACAGTGGGTCAGACTACATGATCCTTAAGGCCCCTTCCTATGCCAACCCTTCCAGAATTCCATGACTGACCTCTTCCATCCCTCTCTCTCCCACAGCAGCCCACGCACCCCGTGTACAACATTGCCCCAGAGAAGGTGGCGAGGGCGGTGATGCACTTCCTGCAGTATCCCGTGCCCAGCCTGGATCCAGCACCCACTGCTGACTAGGGGGAGGGTCCCGCTGCCGCCTGGGGGTCCTGTGGCCCCAGAGTGCGCGGCCCAGCCCAGCCCATGGCGTGGCGTGGTGGCCTGGCCAGCACAGCGAGGTCCTCAGGGTGCTAGCAATACCAAAACCCAGCCTGCTCCGGGCTGTGCGTCCCGCTGCCGTCCCAGCCGGGGCCACGTGGGACACGGGCTGTGGCAGAGCATTTTGGCATCAATAAACCAGAAGTGACACCCTGCCGTGTGCTGGGGGCCCTGGGGACACACGGGACAGGAGGTGACACCGTGTCCAGCTCTGGTGGCACCACTTCCCTCATTCCAAGAACACGCGGTGACCGCAGGGCAAGATAAATTAAGTGGAATTTTGGCTTTTTTTTTGTTTATTATTTATAGTCTTATAGTAAAGGGAAGCCTTAACTTGCAAGACAACTCTGGGCAGTATGTACAACATACCTTAAATTCATGGAATGGAATCAAAATGGGGGGAAAACGGGCACCTACGGGGCAGGGACGGGCCACTGGAGTTTGGAAAATGCCACGGAGGTGGGGAAGGGGCCAAAGGAGGGGAAAAGGAGGAGGAGGAGGAGGAGGGGGGGGGGACGGGACCCCCCAAGCCCGGCTCTGTGCCAGGTTGTGCTCCGCCGACTCAGGCAGGTGGAGTTTGCACACAGAGAAAATAAATAGGGAGACCCCCCCAGTGTTGCTCCCTTTTTTTTGGGGGGCTGCCCAGCTCCTCCCCGCTCCGGACTGCGCTGGTCCCCGGCTATAAATAGAAATGCTCCTATAAAACCAGGAGGGACAGGGGAGGGGGGTCACTAGCGGGGGGGGGGCAGCAATGGGGGGCTCTCCCTGACCCCCCCCAAGTCTTTTGGCTCGGCCTGTCCGGCTCCCCCCGGGGCCGGCGCGGTGGGAGCAGGGAAGGGGCCGGGGAGGGCTGGGAAGCTGCAGTCCGAGAGCTTCTAGGAGCAGAGGGAGCGAGTCCTGCCGCGGGCCGGGGGCTGCCGGGGGGGCCTAACTGGCCTCCATGCGCAGCTTCTTCCTGCTCTGCGGCTCGTCGGGCTCCGAGTCGGAGCTGGAGTCGGAGCCACCGTCGAAGGCGGAGATGGCGCTGCCCTTGGGGTTGGTGTAGAGGCTGTTGTCCGCGGGGTAGCTGGCCTGGAGCTGGGCACTGGAGCGGGCCTTCTCCAGCGCACGCACTGCGGGGATGGCACGGTCACCCTGCGCCCGGCCCCGCATCACAGCTCCTGCCACACCCCGGCTCCCACGGGATCCGGATCACAGATCCTACCACACCCCAGCTCCCGTGGGATCCCGGATCACAGCTCCTGCCACGCCCCAGCTCCCACCAGATGCTGGACCCCATCTCCAATCAGATCCCAGCTCCCACCTTGCTGCTCCAGCAGCGCGTTCTGCCGCTTGAGGTCGTCGATATCCTGCTGGTGTGTGTGGTTTTTCCGGCGCATGTACTGGATGTACTCTGTGGCTTTATCCAGGATTTGGGCCCGGGATGCCTGTTGCAATAGTGGGAAAAGCCAGAGGCAAGATAAAGACCTAGTCCAGGGGGGGAAACCATGGGATTTCATCTGCTTCATCCCACCCTGGGTCCACAGCCTGGCTCTGGTCTTCACCGGGGATTCCCGTGGTGGGACAGAGCCTTGGGAATGTCCCAAAACACGAAGCCTGGACACTGGGTGGGCACGTGTCCGTACTCCCAGCACGCTCCATAAACTCACCTTCTCTCCCTGGAGCGAGGGCACGGAATCCCGCAGGCTGTGGAAACTGTCCTTGATGTGGTCCCTGCGCTTGCGCTCCAGCGCGTTGTGATGAGCCCGTTTGTCGGCCTGGGAGGGGGAGACAGGGGTGGCACCGGGGGGAGCCACCATCTGCACCCCTAGAATTCCTTCTGGGAAGCACTGCGGGAGCCCGGCTGGGCCCCTGGGGCGGCTCCGCGGCCGTGACGCCGCCGGCTTAGCCGCGAGGGCGGGGAAGGAGGCGGCTCCCGGTCCTTTCGGTTTCCCCGGCTTCCTGCTGCCGGGGCAGCCCCGGGCTCCGGGGTGGGGGCAAAGCACCTTCGCCCCGGAACTTGGTTTCCCCCCACCAAAACAACCAGGTGCAAGTCCCCCTCTGCCAGCCCCCCGTATCGTACATCTCTCCAGTACCCCCCAAATACGGTCCTACACCCCCCCTAAAATGACACAAGCCCTGCACGTTCCCCCCTCCAGACACCCCCGTTTTACCCAAAGAGACCCCGCACTCCTCCTGCCCTACAGAGCCCCAGATCTCCCTCCACAAGTCCCACAACCCGCCACTGGCGATCCACCCTATAACACCCACATCCCCGCAGGACACCCCCAAGCCCCTTTTCCCCTCCCCCCCAAAACTCCCAGCCCCGCAGATTCCCCCTGCGTGTCACAGCCCCCGGAAGACCGCAGCCCCAAACGTGTGACCCCCTCCCAAAAAGACCCTCAACCCCAAAGGACACCCCCAAACCCACCCTCCCCCCCTAGGACCCCCGCTTCCCCCTGCTCCCCTTCCCAAACCCCCACCCTCACCCCCCACCCACGTGCTCCCGATCCCACGGGGGTGCTGCGTGGGGGGCCCCCCTAGCGACCTACCGCGGACTGGAACCTCGGCTGCTCCTCCTGAGGAGCCCCGAGCCAGGCGACGAGGAGGAAGAAGAGGAAGAGGAAGAAGATGGTGGAGGGGGGGGGGCGCCGCCATATGAGGGAAGAACAACACACAAACCAAACGTTACCCCGTTCCCAGCGCTCCTAGGGCGGGGAACGGCTGCGGGGGGGGAGGCGGGGGGGTTACCGCGGGGCTGTCCCGGGAGCGGGGACCCAACTCACGTCGCTCTCCACCTCGATGTCATCGTTGTCGCTCATCGCTCCCGCCCGGGTGAAGCCGCGGGCCGCGCCGCCACAACAACAGCCCGCACCGCGCATGCACGGGGGAGGGGGCGCGGCGCTGCGGGCAGCGATGGCGCCGGGCGGCGCGAAGGGCCACGGGAGTTGTGGTTTGGACAGGAGGAGGGGGAGGAGCGACTCCCGGAGCGGGGACTACTCCTCCCGGCGCGCAGCGCGCGGGGAGCGTTGCACGCCGGGAGCTGTAGTCCCCCGCCTAAAGAAGGGGCGTTGAGGGGCCGGCGCTCGGCCTTGGGATGGAGGTGAGTGCGAATTGGGCAGAGGGAGGGGGTTTGCTGAGGGAAAAGCGGGCTGGGAGGGCTCGGGGTTGCGATGGAGAGGGGTGCGAGGGGGTCTGCAGGCTTAGCAAGGGGGGGCTGTAGGGTGGAGCTGCAGGTATGCCTTGGGTGCTGCAGGTTGGCCTGGGGATCTGCAGGCTTAGCAAGGGGGGGCTGTGCGTCTGTGGCCCAATTTGGGGGTCTGCCTAGGAGGGTGCAGGGTTGCCGGGGGGGAAGGGTGGGGCTGTCCGCCTGCCCCGGGTGGGGGGCTGCAGGGTTGGGCTGGGGTGCTGTGGTTCTGTCTGAGGGGCTGCACCCCAGTTTAGGGGACTGTGGGCGTGGCCTGCAGGGCCATGGGTCTGCCTCGGGGTCTGTACCACAGTTTGGGGGTCGGTGAGCCTCTCTGGGGGACTGCAGATCAATCTGGGGGCCTGTGGACCAGGTTGGGGGGGACTGTGGGCCAGTGTTAGGGGACTGTGGGCTGCTTAGCTGAAGGGGGGGGCTGCAAGCCTGGCCTGAGGGGATTTGGGGCCCACTGGGGGGTTTTTGGGCATCCCCAGGGAGGGCAGTGGCCCCGCTCGGTGCTGGAAGCAGGGCGGGGCCGGGCTGTCCCTATCCCAGCTGCTCCCCATCCTCTCTGGGCTCCTCGTCCCCGTGGGCAGCCCCGGCCGGGCTCTCCCTGCCATCCTGCTGGTCCCCGTCACCCTCGGAGCCCGTCTCATCCGAGTCGTCCTCCTCCAGGTAGCGGTACCCGCAGGACTTGTGGCGCGGGCGCGGCAGGCGGGGCACCCGGTACTCCACGTGCCGCGCCAGCTTCCGCTCCATCCACAGGTACGTCCCCACCGCCACCACCAGCGTCAGCAGCAGCATGGACAGCTTGGCCTGTGGCAGCACAGCGAGGCGTTTGGGATCCCTGCAGAGCTCGGAATGTCCCGGTGCTAGGCTGGGGTGCACCTGGAGCTCACCTTCATGGGCAGCCCGGACCACAGGTAGACGGCAAAGATGGCCAGAGCCTGCCACCAGTGGTAGATGGTGAAGATGAAGTCTTGGCGCTCCTTGTTCTTGTACAGCATTCCTAGGAGGACTGTGGCAGAGATTGCAATCAGCGCCTCCCTTCCTGTGCAGTGGGTCCCCCTTGCGTGGGGGACAACGGGATGACAACAGTGTCCCGCAGATCCCAGGAGTGGGAGCACAAGGTTGCAGCGCCAGGGTTAGTGGGGAGAGGATGAGTGGAGAAGCTGGGGACAGCCGAGGCTGCTTTGGGGGACCACCACCGATGATGCTTTGGGGATAACGGAGACATTTTGGGAACCACCGAGGCTGTTTGGGTTTTTTTTCCCCCACCACTCACTGCTGATTCCGGTCTTGTTGAGAGCGCTGCCCATACCCCAGAGCGCAGCGACAGCATAGAGCAGCGGCGCCTGTGCCTGCCGCCGGGGCTCTGGCGCCCAGCAGAAGAGCATCACCAGGAGTCCGGCGTGGATGACGGCCCCAGCCAGGAGTGGGATGTGCCGGCGCAGGCGCAGCATGCTCAGGGCCAGGCTGGAGCACGCCGAGGCAGAGAAGCCATAGGCCATGAGGAGATACGCCAACTTCTCCAGCCCCAGGGTGCACACGCCGTAGTTCTGCGGCGAGCGCGGGCTCAGCATCACGTGGCTCTGCTCCCTCACCCCCCCCACCCACCCCATCCCAGGTCCTACCAGGGAGAATCCGGTGCAGACAAAGAGCACCTCGAAGCCGCTGTAGATGAACAGCGGCAGGAGGTGCTGCAGGCGGTAGTCCCGCATGTGCTTGAAGGGCAGCTGGAAGATGTTCCCCCAGCCGATGCTGCGCATGTCGATCTCCTCCATGGGCCGGTACGCGGCGCCGCACAGCACCAGCACCTGCCGAGCGCCCAAGGTGAGGCGCCGCCCCTGCCCAGCCTGGCGCCGTCCCCACCTCCCCAGCCCGGCACTCACCACCAGCATGGCGAGGAAGGCGGCAGCCATCAGCGCGCTCTCCACGACGATGAGGTTGACACTGCGGGGGAGGCTCTGCAGCACCGTCTTGTTGAAGCCGGGCAGTGTGCCGTGGCTCAGGGTCCCTGCCGGGGAAGGGGGGGGGCACACTGTGGTTAACCCCATTGGGAGTGGGGGGCTCCCGGTGCCGCCTTGCGCCCCCGCGGCCTCACCGCAGTGCTTCACCGTGAACAGCGTGTGGTTGAGCTGGTACAGGTAGTTGTTGAGGAAGAAGACCATGGGCAACTGAGCGCAGACGAAGCTCAACTAGAAGATGTAGCGGGGGGCAGGCTCAGTGCTGCTGGTGTGGCCCCCCTTGCCTGTCCCACCCATCCCACCAGCGCTCACGTGGAAGCAGGAGTAGAAAATGGTCTGGAAGACGATGATGTAGGTGTTGCAAGCGTCCCGCGGCGCCCGCTCCTTCTCCCGCTCCTCCTTGTAGTTGACATACTCGTAGTACTTCTGGGCCATCCTGCACGGCACAGCAGGTCAGCCAGCACCCCCTGCCCCGCGCCCCCCACCTGCCCACCCGATGCCTACCGCGTGATGTAGTTGCCCATGGAGGCCCAGAGGGGCACGATGACCACGCCGATGGCCACGGCGGAGGGCACCAGGGTGTAGTAGCGCTCCCAGTAGTTGCTGGAGACGAAGAGGGCGTAGATGCCCACCGCCAGGAACATGGCCCACTTGGTGCCGAGAAACCTGCCGGGACGAGGAGCGGGCAGGGTGGGCGGCCGTGCCGGTGTGCCGTGCCAGCCGGGAGCTCGGTGGGGCTGTACCTGATGAGGATGGGTGTGTAGAGCAGCGCTGCCACGGGTGTGACGTTGATGCCCATCAGCACCTTGTGGTCGATGTCCTCCAGCTGGATGTTGCTGTACTTCACCTCCCGGTAGGTCTCATCATAGTGAAGGATCAGCTGCATCTGCAGCAGGCCTGTGGGGGTGGCCCAGGGACGGTCACTGCATGCTCTGAGCACCCTGGATTGTTTTGGGGACCCCTGGGAGGTGCCCATACCCAGGTATACGCCGTAGGTGAGGGTGCCGGCCAGACTGGCGGCCACCACATTCTTGATGACGCCGAGACGCTTGCGGCGGAAATACTTCTGCTCCTCCTCCTCCTCGTTGTAGTCGGGGTGAGCGCCCACAAAATCATCCAGCTGCAGGTGACCCTGGCTGTCAGACCTTGGGGATGGCCACCACAGGCCTGCCCACTCCCCCACCCCCTCCCGGGTTCCCTCCCCTGGTCTCACCTGTGTCTCTGTCCCCTCAGTGCCCAACCCGGCACCTATCACCATCTTGGCCCCATCCTGGCAGCAGTCAAGGTCCTTCTCCATCACTGCTTCTGGGGGGATTTGGGATGGTGCCAGGATGGGGGGGAACCTGTTGGTACCCCAAGTCTCGTACCCATGTATTTTGTACCTCTGTGTCCTTCACACCCAGACCTTGCACCCCCCGACTCTGCACCCCTGTGCCCAGCACCCCCAGACCCTGTGCCCATGTGCTCTGCACCCTGAGAGATGCACTCCCAGACCTGCACCTATGACTTGTACCCCCAGCCCTCGTACCCCTAACCTTGCATTTCCTGCACCCATGTGCAGGATGGGTGCATTTCCTGCACCCGTGTGCCCAGCACCCCCAGATCCTGCACCCATGACTTGCACTGGTGTTTGGGCACCCTGTACCCACGTGCTCTGCATCCCTACACCCTGCACCCCCTGAACCCAGCACCGTCCCCACCCCCTCAGCTTTGCACCCCCCCGAACTGCACCCCTGGGCCCAGTACCCCCAGCCTCCCCCGGACCCCCCCCCCCCCCCCCCCCCGGCACCTGTACCGGGTGCCGGAGCCTCCCGGGGCGGGGCTGTCGCTGCTTCCTCTTTCGGACGGGACGGGGCGGGACGGGGGTGGTTAAAGGAGCCGCTCCCACATTCCCCCCCACTCCACCCCCGCACCTCTCGTGTCCCAGACTTCCCCCGGCTCCCGCCCCCCGGTCCCTGCCCGCAACCCCCAGTGCCCTGCACCCGCCCTCAGCATCCCGACCCCCCCAGCACCCATCACCCTGACCCCCCTGCACAGCACCCTGAGCCCCCGGCACCCATCGCTCCCCCGTTGCACAAGAACCCTCAACCCCCACCGAACTCCCCTTCCCAGCCCCCCTGTACCCCCGCAGCCTCCTCAGTGCTCCCACCAGACCCCGGACTGGGTGCTGCCTCCTCGGTGTGTCCCGCGGCACTGGGTGCTGGTCCCGGCTGCTCTCGCTTCCCCTTCCCTGCCTGGGGGATGTGCCAGAGTGTCTGGGCGGGGGGGACACCCCAGTCTGGGGGTATGGGGCACTGCCTGGCCTACTGTCACCCCAAAGCCAGGGTGCATGGCATGGCAGGGTGCCTCGGGGCAGGGTGGGAGGACATGGGCAGGGCAGGAAGGGGTGACATCTTCAGGGCAGGATCTGACCCAGCCGGTAGCGGGGGATTCTTGACATGGGATTCTTACCAGGCTGCTGGTTCCTGAAGGATGAGTGGGATATGTGGGGAACAGCCCCAGAAGGGTCATGACAGTGGGGAAGGGGCAGTACCCATCCTGAGGGCCCCCCACACCCCAGGCAAGGGGAGCCACCCTGGAGTGCCAGGGGGAAAGGGTCTGTCCTGGGAACAGGATGAGGAGTGTCTGTGGGAACCCCGTGGGTCAGGGTGGTCCTTGGAGCAGGATGATTTATGTCTATTGGTTGTGGAACTCTTGGGAAGTAAGATGAAGGGCTGTCTGTGGGACCCCATGGGTTAGGGTAGTCCTGGGAACAGAATGAGGGGTGTCTGTGTGGTCCCAATGCATCAGGGGGGTTCTGGGAGCAAGGTGAGGGGTGTCTCTGGGGTCCCAGTGGGTCAAGGTTCACGGTGGTGGCTTGGTGGCCGTGGGAGTTCCCTAGTGCCACTGTCCCATGGGGGAGGTCCCATCCTATCCCATCCCAGACTTTTTCCCAACTGCCAGCCCCGTGGAGGCGGGGCCCAATCCTCCCCGCCCCTGGCCATGGGGCCCAGCCACTGGCCCCACAGCATTTAGGGGCCCCCGAGCCTCAGCAGCACCCACCTGGCCTCGCGCTCCTCCAGCCCCTGTGCAGCTCCCAAGGTAGGCACTGCGGAGTCCCCAGAACTGGTGTCCCCTGCGTGGCACCCCCTTGGCATCCCCCGTGCAGGTGGGGATTGTGAGGCATTGGGGTGGGTTCCCTTGAGGAAGGGGGTGGGTGCCTTGGGTGCGGAGAGGAATGGAGGGATAGATGTGGGGCTGCAGCTCTGTCCCACAGATTTGGGGGTGTCTCGTCCCTGGGGTTCCCATGGGTGACCCCACATCAGGTGAGCAGCCCGGGCAGGTCAGTATCCAGAGGCTGGCAGTCATCCCGGGAATCCCAGGCATCTCCCGGGGCCTCGGGCAGCAGCACTGGGCTGAGTCACCCCGACAACCAGGACGGCCCCGAGCACCCAACCGCCCTTCAAAGGTGCCGCAGGTGCCTCCTCTTGGGATTGAGCGCTTCAATCCTGGTGTAAGCCACCCCTGTCTCTCCCCAGGGCCACCACACTCTCCATGGAGACCGGTAGCTCCTTCCAACAGCTTGGCAAGCAGCAGCCCCTTGAGCCCCCCGGGCAGCAGCTCCTGGGCTGCGGCAAGTGCAGCTCCGCAGGCAGCGATCACGGCAAAGACCTTGGGAAAGCTGCTGGGTGCAGTGGAGGCAGTGGGATCGGGAAGGGACCAGTGCCGATGGTCTGCAGCACTGTATGGTGAGAACAAGGGGCTGGGGACAGGAGGGTGGGCGATGGGGCTGTGGCAGTGCCAGGATGTTGGGGACCCCAGGTTGGTGCTGGGGGACAAGTCTGGGAAATGTGGGCCACCGCCTTCCAGCATGGCCCAGGGGAGAAGATGAGATCTGCCGGGAACAGTGCCATGTTGGGCTGCTCCTGGCAGCAAGGGAAGAGCATAGGTGTGTGGACTCCCTGCCCTGTCCCCAGGGACTCTGGGGCTCCAGTTTGATGCTGGAGCATGGGACGACATGGATCTGGGGTGACATGATGCTCTGAGGAGCTGGGATGGGGCTGGGGTCCCTCTGACACCGCCATCCCTGCAGTGGGAACCCTTATGCTGGGCTGGTGGGCCACCTGAGGGCATCCTGGCTCTCCGGGAAGACACGGCCCATGGAATACCGCATGGCCCAGCTGGAGGCCCTGGGACGCTTCCTGGATGAGAAGAAGCAGGAGATCCTGGAGGCCACTGATTTGGACATGGGCAAGGTGAGAGGGGGGCTGAGATTTGGGGGCTATTGGCATCATGTCTTTGGGGTCCTTCATGCCCCTTTGTCTGGCTGTTGCATCCTTGTGGGGGTCAGGGCATGGGCATGTCTCCTTGCCAGGGTCCTGTGTCCCTCTAGGTGTGCTTCAGGGCTGGTGTGGCGCATCCATAGGTGCTGAGTCCTCTCAGATCCGGGGACATCGGAGGGACTGTGCTGCTGATCCCATCCCTGGAGCCCTGGAATTGGGCAAAGGCCCCCTTGGCTGACGTGAAGTGGGAACGTTTCACCTGATGTCCGTCCCCCCCCCACATCCAGCCCCTGGGGGTCTCTGTGAGCTCCACAGAGGGTGATGTCCTGGGGTGCTCCTGGCCAGCCTGGCACACCCAGGATTACTGGCATTGTGCAAGGCGCTGGCGCTGCACATTCCCAGAGCCTTGCAGGGACTGGTTTCACTGGCACGGTGGCATGGGCAGGGACCTGGATATGGCTCAGGGTATTGCAGCATGCCAGGAGGTCCTGGATGAGCCGCTGACGAAGCGGAAGCATCCCCACCATGGATAATTCCAGTGGTCTCAGCTCATTGTCTCTGGAAGTGTTCAAGCCCAGGCTGGACAGGGCTTAGAGCAACCCGGTCTAGTGGAAGGAGGCCCTGCCTGTGGCAGGGAGTGGCGCTGGATGAGCTTTAAGGTCCTTTCCAACCCAAACCATTCCAGGGTTCCATGAGATTATCCTCACCTCTTTGTCAGGCATCAGTGCAGCAGCCTGTGCTCTCAGCCATGTCCTTCCACATCCTGCCATCTCCCAAGGCTCCTAATTGCCTTGTTTGTTGGAGGCGAGTCCTTCTCTTTCAGCCAGGCCTTGATAGGCATCAGTGTTACGAGTGTGTCTGCCACCTCTCCTAATTATGCCTAATTAGATCTGGTTGTCCAGTAACGCGCTTGTTATGCAGCCAGGCCCTCATAGTTGGATGGACACTTCACCTGCTCTTACGTACCTGAGGAGGTGCCTCACGTCCAGTGATGCCGGTTCCTCTCCAGTGCTGATGATCAGCAGCGCTTGGATGACCTCAGGCTTAATGTCCCATCTCCCAGCCTTCATATCCCATCAGAACCCATAATGACTCATCACCTTCCTCACGTGGTGATGCAACTGTCATCCCAGATCAAGAGTGGCCCCGTTGCTTCACCGGATTATCCCACGTGCCTGCGGAGCTCTCGCGTCCGGGAGGGTCCTCATGCTTCCTGGCAGCAGTGCTTTGGGGACCGTTTTATGGTGGTGGAAGATCGTGGGAATCAAGGACCAGCCTTCCCAACCCCAAAGTAGTGTGGTGATGGGAGAAAGGCTCCAATACAGGGATGTTTTGGAGTTGGAGTAGTCCAAAATACGGTGTCACAGCACAGGAAGCTTTGCTCCTCCAGCTCTTCGCAGTCATGAGGGGGCTCCACTGAGCCTGCTGGGTTATCCCTGGTGTCTTCACAGTTCTCCTGCAAGTGTGATCCTGACCTGTGCTCTGTGGCTGTGGAGAGGACCCACTTCTCCATCTTGAGGAGTTTAATTGAGCTGTGGTTCTTTGTACTTCCCTTTAATCAAGGTCTTAAGTTCAGGTTTTGTCCATGGGCACAGGGAGGAAGCTCCAGGCTTTGCTTCCAGCTTGAGTACCCAAGTGGTCAGGATGTAAGAGCATTGTCCCATCCCAGGGCAGCAATGTGGAGCTGCCTCTGGCACCAGGAACAGCTCTTCTGAAGCTCCAGTGATATTGCTCTGTGTCCTCTTGGCTCAGGGCTCTGTTGCTGGTTCATAGTGCTGAGCTCAGGAATTTGTTAAATATCATGAAAATATCATGATATGTTCAATTTTGGTGTTTTTTTTTTTCCTCTGGTCAAATACCTGTTTTCATAAAATTTCCAGGACGCTGATATTCCCTGGGAGTTATACAGGGGGTGATGGCAACTAATGTTTAAGAGCTTCTCCTGCTCTTCATGCTTGGAAGAGGGGAGAAGACACCTCCTGAGGTGGTGGGGTTGGTGTTGGGGTGACATTCTGTGATGTCTGCCCCCAGCCATCCTTTGAGGCTTACTTCACCGAGGTCCTCCTCTGCAAGAATGAGCTCAACATCACCCTCAACAACCTGTCCCAGTGGATGAAGGACGAGCACGTGGACAAGAATCTGGTAAGATGGAAGCTCTAGGGAAAGGGAAGGCAGGGAAAGGGATTGCTGGTGGGGAGGACAGGACTGAGGTCATGGATGTTCTCACAGGTGATGCAGCTGGACTCTGCCTTCATCCGCAAGGAGCCGTATGGGGTGGTGCTCATCATGGCGCCCTGGAACTACCCTATCCACCTCTTCCTGGTGCCCCTCATCGGGGCCATCGCTGCTGGTGAGCCCCACCTTCCAGCCCCCTGGCCCAGAGGATCTGGGCAGCGCCGGGGTATCGTCCCCAGAAGGGCTGGCTGTCACTGTTGTCACTGTGCTGATGTCCTGTCCATCTCCCCCCAGGGAACTGTGTCATCATCAAACCCTCAGAGATATCTAAGAACACCGAGAGACTCGTTTCTGAAATGCTGAGCTGTTACCTGGACAATGTGAGAAGCCCTTCTTGTCCTTGTCCCTGTTCCTGGGCCGTGGTGTTCTCAACCCTGCCTTGCAACCCCAACCCCACATATCTTCCATGTGCTGTACCTCCTTCCTTCGCATTCAGCTGGTGTCTCAGCATCCTGGGATGCTGTTTGTGGGGACAGATGGTGACAGGAGGTGTCCTATTCTCTTGCAGGACTGCTTTGCTGTGGTGACTGGGGGTGTGCAGGAGACCACCAGGCTGCTGGAGAACAAGTTCGACTACATCTTCTTCACTGGTATGTCCCGTGGGACAGAGCAGAGCCCTGCCTGGCCTTGGTGTGAGGGGGAATAGGGATTCCCTCCGGACATACCTACTAAAAGACAGGGATTGCCTTAGGGTTGTGGTGCAGGGATATGTTGGAGGATCTGGGACGTGTGTCTGAGGTCTAGTGGGACTCAGAGTGTGGCAGAGGTGTGTGATGGCTGGTGCGTTTATCCCCATCCCTCACGTTTTCCATGCCCACAGGCAGCCCCTCGGTGGGGCAGATTGTGATGACGGCGGCTGCCAAGCACCTGACGCCGGTGACGCTACACCTGGGGGGCAAGAACCCCTGCTACGTGTCCGACACCTGCGACGTGACCAACGTGGCTCGGCGCGTGGTCTGGGGCCGCTTCTTCAACGCGGGGCAGACCTGCATCGCACCTGACTACCTGCTCTGCAGCCTGGAGATGCAGGAGAAGCTCATGCCCGCCCTGCGCGAGGCCATCGTGGAGTTTTTCGGCCCCAACCCCAAAGAATCCCTGGACTTTGGGCGCATTGTGGGGGACAAGCAGTTCCAGCGGGTGCGGAAGCTGCTGTGCAGCGGGCGCGTGGCCATCGGGGGACAGACGGATGAGGCCGAGCGCTACATTGGTGAGGGCTCGGGCCTCACGCGTCTTTGTCCATGCATGGAGTGGATATGGGGTGTGGAGAGGGCCTCACATCTGAAGAGGGGGGGCTCTAGAGGGAAATGAGGTTCAGGGAAGGTTTCCACTGGAATTGGGTGCTTAGGGCTGGGTCTTGGCAGGAGATCCATGGTGTCACCTCCGACCTCTGTGCCCGGCTGATGCCGTGGGGTTTCTTCTCCGCAGCTCCCACGATCCTGGCGGACGTGCAGCCCTCGGACCCTGCCATGCAGGAGGAGATCTTCGGGCCCATCCTGCCCATCGTCGTCGTGGCCAACATGGATGAAGCCATCGACTTCATCAACGCGCAGCCGCGGCCGTTGGCCATCTACGCCTTCTCCTGTGACAGCAAGGTGAGTCTGTGGAGCGGAGCAGGTGGGGAGGAAGATCAGGCACCACCCCGACAACCCCCCAGAAGTGCTCTGGAGGGATCACTCTGGGATCATCCGAGGGATGAGTTGGGGGACGTTTGCCAAGTGCGAGACCCTCATCCGCCTTCTCTGCTCCCTCCCAGGTGGTGAACCAGGTCCTGGAGCGGACGAGCAGCGGCAGCTTCTGCGGCAACGACACCCTGATGCACGTGACGCTGACCTCACTGCCCTTCGGAGGGATTGGTATGTCCAGAGCCCCCAGCCTGACCAGCTTCATTCTCCCTTTTAGGCATAGTAGGAACTGATAAATACATGGAGAACCTCTTATGATAACTTGGAGATCCTCCTCAGAAAAGGGGAAGTTTTTGTTCTCGGGGTTGGTGCAATTTGTTTTCTTAGGTGAAAAGCAAGGTCCCTCAGCCCTGGGCCTTTGCTGCAGCGTGGTCCAGGGATACAGGAACACAGGAGTGTTGTTCCCCAGAATAATTCCCAATCTCCTCATCTCTCCCCAGAATATTTCTGGGATAAATCCCTCCCTTTGGTGCTGCCCCTTCTCAGCATCTCTGTTCGGGCTGGTGGCTGAGTCAGACAGAATGAAACACCTTAACAATTAATTCCTCACCTGCCTGTGGCTCAGCAAACAATTTTTGGTGATTCCCATTCCATAACTTATCTTAATTGGGAATGATTCAAACCAACCACCTCCAATTATCAGCTAAAGCCACTTTAGAGCAGGGGAATGAGCTGAAGTCATTGGGGTGAGACGGGAAGTCACTGGACTCAACCTCCACTTAAACCAGCCACAGGAACTGGGAGAACTGGTGTTGCCAAGGTGGCTTCAGGTTTTAAGAGCTCTAGGAAGAAGATGGAACAGCTCCAACCGTGGGGAGATGCAGTGGAGCATCATGGAGGGAAATCAAGGCTTGTAGCCCCAACAGAGCTTGTGTAGATAAATGGAAGTGGGTAAAAATGAGGTGCTGAGGCCTCCAAATGGCTGAGCTACAGCAGGATTGGTTGGACTGCATATCCATAGACCTGGAAGAGGCACTGGGAAGGATGGAATTCCTCCACCATGTCTGTGTTGCTCAACAGAGAAAAGCCTGGAGGTTTTTTTTTTCCCCTCTCATGTTGATGCTCAGAGTGGGTGTCACCAGGAGCAGAGTCCTATCCTGAGCACGGACTTGTCCTGTGCGTTCCAGGGAACAGCGGCCTGGGAAAGTACCACGGGAAGTTCACCTTCGACACCTTCTCCCACCACCGGGGCTGCCTGCACCGGAACATGGGGCTGGAGGCCCTCAATGCCCCGCGCTACCCGCCCTACACCCAGCAGAAACTGGGGCTCCTCACGGCCACCTTCGAGGTCAAGCGCAGGGCCACCTGCACCCTGCTCTGAGGGTCCCACGTCCTGATCCAAGGGTCTCCATGCACAAGAGTCGCTGTGGAGGACCAGGACTGTCCCCCAATCCTCACCGTGTCCTTTGCCTCCCTGGAGCGTGGTGGACAGCTGGGATGGACGCCCCCTCCTGCACCCTTGTGGCCTCTGCTCTGGACCGTTTTCCAGGACACAGCTGAAATGGCCCTGAAGCTCTTTTTCCTCTTCCTGGTGGAGAAATGGTCCCGTCAGCCCCATCTCCCACCACATGGACCTTTCCTTGGGGATGATCCTCCCTCTCCTCACTGTTGCTCTTTCCTCCGTGTAATTCTGCCTGTAGTAAAGACTTTGCATTGAGCTCTCTCCCGCCTCTCCTTGTGCCTCTGTCCTCCGGTTTGGGGGGTGCTGGGAGGTGCCCTGGGCCGGATTTGGCTGGAATGGAGCCAGTGGTGATAGGCAGCCCGGCAGGCAGCCAAGGGGCAGAGCAGGAAACTGGCAACCACCCTCCTTTGCACTCCCCCAGGGAAGGGGGAAGCTGCAGTTGGCAGCCTCAGGGCAGCCACCCCTGTGTTTGCTCCTGTGGGACCATGGAGACTGACAGTGTCTTCCTGCAGCCCACCGGGAGCGGGGCTGGTGTTGCCACGAGGTAGGAGTGTGATGGGACAGAGGGGCAGCAGGAGGGATCCTGGTGCTCTGTCCTCTCCCTGGAGTGGCAGTGGGAAACCTGGATAGGGCGATGCAGAGCTTGGAGGAGCTGGGCTGGGACTGGGGTCCCTCTGACACCCCTGTCCCCACAGCGAGAACCCCTATGCTGGGCTGGTGAGCCACCTGCGGGCATCCTGGCTCTCTAGGAAGACACGGCCCATGGAATACCGTATGGCCCAGCTGGAGGCCCTGGGACGCTTCCTGGATGAGAAGAAGCAGGCGATCCTGGACGCCACTGCTGCAGACATGGGCAAGGTGAGAGGGGCCTGTAACTGGGGGGACCTGGTGGCAGGAGGAGCCGAAGGGCTCCCCCACCCCAGCTGAGGGCACTGTGTCCTCCTCCCTCTGGTGCTCCATCCCCTCATGGACTCTTCCCTGGGTTCACAGCCTCTGGAGTTGGGAGACTGAGGTGAAGCATGTCCCAGGCCCCCTCCAGAGCTTGTCCCTGCCCTGACATGGGCAGAGGGGATTGTGGGAAGCCTCCCGACATCGATAGCCATTCCTGCACCTGCCAGCCTCTGTTTCCCTCTTTCCTGGGCAGGTTAGTCCCTGCTCCCTGTCCGAGATTCCCACCGAATTGTCACCCCCTTCCCTCCCTAAGGGCTTGCCCAGGCTGCGGCATTCTGAACCTGGACTCTGTGGCTGCGCTCTGTGGCTCTGCAGCTGGAGCCTCACCACCACACAGGGCTCATTGTCTGCTGTTCTCCAGCCTAGACCCTTTGGACACCCTCCCTCCCCATCCTTCCTGCTGTCTGGATCAATGGGATCTGCATCATTTTTCCTATTTTTTTTTTTTTTTTTAAGCAGTCAGTGCTTAAAAACCTCATGCCCCAGACACTGGGGGGGGGGTGCTCAGCACCCTTGGGGGTGGAGGCTCCAGGGTGTCAGTCCACAAATCCTGGGGAAAACAATGTGAAGTGTGAGGATATGAGCTGCCCTGTGCTGCAGGACACACTGGGGTGACATGTCAGGTCCTCTGTGTCCCCAGCCACCCTTTGAAGTTGAATTATCTGAGGTGTTCCTGTGCAAGAATGAGCTCCACGAGACCCTCAACAACCTGTCCCACTGGATGAAGGACAAGCAGGTGGACAGGCCTCTGGTGAGAGGGAAGTGGAGGGAGAGGATGGGAGGCAGAGCCGAGTGGGCTGGTGGTGCAGGATGGGACCTGTTGTGGTCGGTGTCCTGCAGGCAAACCAGTTGGATTCGGCCTTCATCCGCAAGGAGCCGTATGGGGTGGTGCTCATCATAGCGCCCTGGAACTACCCCATCTACCTCATCCTGGGGCCCCTCATTGGGGCCATCGCTGCAGGTGAGCCCCACATTCCAGCCCCCTGGCCCAGAGGATCTGGGCAGTGCCAAGCACTGGCAAAGGCACTTTGTCCTCAGAAGGGCTGGCTGCTACCATGTCACTGCTCCAACATCCTGTCCATCTCCCCCCAGGGAACTGTGTCATCATCAAACCCTCGGAAATATCCAAGAACACTGAGAGACTCCTGGTGGAAGCGCTGCCCCACTACCTGGACAAGGTGAGATGCTCTCCCCATCCCTGTCTCATGGCTAGGGTGTTTCTACCCCTGCACACTCAGAGCTGTGCCCTGTGCCCACCCATACACCATTCCTCGCTCTGTGAGCTGCCCAGCCTCCTTCCTCCACACCCAGCGAGTGTCCTAGCATCCCAGGATCCTATTGTTGAGGACAGATGGTGACAGGAGGGGGATCTGTTCTGTTCTCCTGCAGGACTGCTTTACTGTGGTGACTGGGGGTGTGGAGGAGACCACCAGGCTGCTGGAGAACAAGTTCGACTACATCTTCTACACAGGTAATCCCGTGGGACAGAGCAGAGCCCTGCCTGACCCTGGTGTGAGGGGGAAGAGGGATTCCCTCCGGACATACCCGCTAAAAGACAGGGATTGTTGCCTTGGGATTGTGGTGCAGGGATGTGTTGGAGGATCTGTGACGTTTGTCTGAGGTCTAGCGGAACTCAGAGTGTGTGCTGTGGCCCCCCAGGTGCCGCGTGGCAGAGGTGTGCGACGGCTGGTGGGTTTATCCCCATCCCCCATATTTTCCATGCCCACAGGCAGCCCCTCGGTGGGGCGGATTGTGATGACGGCGGCTGCCAAGCACCTGACGCCGGTGACGCTGGAGCTGGGGGGCAAGAACCCCTGCTACGTGTCCGACACCTGCGACGTGACCAACGTGGCTCGGCGCGTGGTCTGGGGCCGCTTCTTCAACGCGGGGCAGACCTGCATCGCACCTGACTACCTGCTCTGCAGCCTGGAGATGCAGGGGAAGCTGCTCCCTGCTCTGTGCGAGGCCATCACGGAATTTTACGGCCCCAACCCCAAAGAATCCCCGGACTTTGGGCGCATTGTGGGGGACAAGCAGTTCCAGCGGGTGCGGAAGCTGCTGTGCAGTGGGCGCGTGGCCATCGGGGGACAGACGGACGAGGCCGAGCGCTACATTGGTGAGGGCTCGGGCCTCACGCGTCTTTGTCCATGCATGGAGCAGATATGGGGCGTGGAGAGGGTTTCCATAGGATTTGGGTGCTTGGTGGGGTGTCCTTTCATAGAGGGGCTGGGTCTTGAGGGGCAGCTCCATGGTGTCATCTCTGACCTCTGTGCCTGGCTGGTGCCAGCTCCCACGATCCTGGTGGATGTGCAGCCCTCGGATCCCGTCATGCAGGAGGAGATCTTCGGGCCCATCTTGCCCATCGTCATCGTGGCCAACGTGGACGAAGCCATCGCCTTCATTAACAGCCGTGAGCGGCCCTTGGCTGTCTATGCCTTCTCCTCCAGCGACAAGGTAGAGTGACAGCAGGACTGCGCCTGCCCTGTGCCCCTTGGCAGGCATATCCAGCCATGTCTGAGCTCCAGATATTTTCCTTAGAGCACACAGCCCTGGTTAGGGGTGCGGGGGGATGGATTGCAGCTGGAGGTGTGAGAGTGAGGTTGGACAGTCACTTCCCTCTTTCTCTGCTCCCTCCCAGGTGGTGAACCAGGTCCTGGAGCGGACGAGCAGCGGCGGCTTCTGCGGCAACGACACCCTGATGCAAGTGACGCTGACCTCATTGCCCTTCGGAGGGATTGGTATGTCCAGAGCCCCCAGTCCTGGCCAACAGGAGCCAGGTGTGATGCCACCCATGGTCAGGAAGGGTCTCAAGGGGAACTCTCTGCTCCAGAGGGCTCAGTGATCCGTAGGGAAATTCTCCTTCTGAAGCTATTGGCTTCACCTTGGGCTCTTTGGCTTTGCTGGACACATGTGGAGCACCCTGAGGTTCCTTCTCTCTGTATTTCCTGTCCCAACCTCTCTCTTCCCTGTGTCTGAGGGAACGTCTTGCTTAAAACATTGGGAACTGGGGCTTGGAGCAACACAGTCTAGTGGAAGGTGTCCCTGCCATGGCAGAGGGTTTGGGACTGGACAGTCTTTAAGGTCCCTTCCAACCCAAGCTGTTCTGGGATTCCATGATGGAGACACCCAGTTTTGATGGGATGATCTCCACTGTCATGGAAAATGACCTGAATCCCGCTCAGCTGGCCGGGTACCACCAGTGCCATCACCCTTTATCCCAGGGTGCCACGATGCCCAGCCCTTTGCCCCAGAGAAGATTTGCATTTTATCAGGGAGACTAAATGCCTCGGGACCACTCACTGAACTTTATCCTATCCCTTATCAACATACAGGGCATTTCCTCATTATCTGCCAGCCTGCCTGCCCTTCCCTGTGCTTGTTCCTGGCTGGCCACCTTCCACCTCTCAACACTGATCCTTGGAGATGGGTCCCACCTTGCCAAAGCCACCTTGACCATTGTCCCTCTCCACTCCCAGAGTCTTTGCAGCAGCAGGGCTGGATCCAGCATGGATGGGGATGTGTTTTGGAGGGTATTCCTGTGGTAGGGAAGCTCATCTGGTGGGAGCATCTTGCTGCTGCCACCAACTCATCAGCGATGCCCTTCTAGTTGCTAAATGTGTTACCTGAAACGGTGAAATCCACTGGTTGGAGGGTTTTGGGGAATCTCTCCACCTCCCAGGCTGATCTTCCCACTCCAGACCATCCCTTTGGATGTGCACTGGGTTACCTCGATTGGTCCTGTTTCAGTCACATGCCTGGGAAGCTCATTCATGGCTTGGAAAGCAGCTGGATGAAGACAGGGGGTGCCGTTTTTACAGATCTGGGAGCTTAATTTTGGGGTTCTTTGACCCAAACAAATGGCCAAATCCAGCCACACCCCCGGGTCCTGTGCTGTGTGTTCCAGGGAACAGCGGCTTGGGAATGTACCACGGGAAGTTCAGCTTTGACACCTTCTCCCACTGCCGCGGCTGCATGAAGCGTGGGATGGGCTGGGAGGCCCTCAATGCCCCCCGCTACCCCCCCTACAGCCAAAAGAAATTCGGGATCATCCGGGCCACTTCCAAGGTGACGCGTAAGAGTGACTGCGTCCTGCTCTGAGGGTCTCTGTGTCCCATTCCAAGGATCCCAACCCCGGCTGTGGTGTCCAGGTACAATGAAACGTGTTTACTCACATCCTGTGTCTTCTCCTCCATCTCCCTGCACCCCCTGCTCACCTCAGAAGTCCCCTGTCCCCCACATCTCCCTCCATCCCAGTCCCACATCCCCTTTCCTGGCTCTTTGGGGCTCCATCACTGCTGGTCCCACCGCAACACAGGGGTCACCTCCATGCCCCCCCCCACTGAGGACTCTGCTCTGAGGAGGTCCACAGCAACGCCCTGATCCCAAATCCTTACGCTGGAATGATCCCAGTCTTTACAATGATCCCAGTTTCCCTTGATCCATGACCTCCGTTTCTCCTGCTCCGTGACCCCAGTTTTCTTTGCGTCCAGTTGTGGGGGGGGGGGGGGCTGGTTGTGCTCGAAAAAGTGCCGTGACTGAATCCCAGAGGGATCCCCTTGGGTAGGACGGGGGGGGCGCGGGAGAGAATCTGAGAAGGGTGTTGAGATAAAGACACTTTAATAGGAAAACACAAGGAAAGAGGGGCCGCGCCCAGTACCGGCGCCCCGCTGCCCCCGGGAGCCGGGAGGTCCCCGAATCCCAGGAAGTGCCAGAAGCCTGGGACGCTCCGCGCCGCCGCCGTAACCATGTGCGGCTTCGTCGCCATCAACACGCGCTTCCGCTTCCGCCGGCTGCTCGGACACGCTCCCTACCCCGATCCGGCCAATCGCCGCTCGGCGGGCTCCGCTCCGTCCAATGAGTGACACCCCACCTCCCTCCCCTCCCCCGCCAGCGTGGCTCCGACCAATGGGAAGCGCGTCTATTACTGTGAGCCCCGCCCACCTCGCACAGCCCGCGCGCGCATGCGCAGTGCCCGCGGGGGCGGCCAGGGGTCAGGGCGCTGCAGGTGAGGGGACAGCGGGGGGGACCGGGCTGGGCTGGGCCGGGCCGGGCTGGGGGTCCGGCTTAGGGCAGAGGGGGCGCCCGTACCGCCCCCCCCGAGGACACGCACAAACGGTGAGCGGCGATTTCGGGGGTGACAGGAGCAGTTGGTCCCGTCGGGGGGGTCAGTGGCTGCTGGAGAGCGGGAAGGGGGTTTGGGAATGGACTCTTGGGGCATGGGGGTAAACGGGGGGCTATCTGAGTCCCTTCGGGCGACGCCTGGGTCCTTTGTGAAGGAGACAGGACTCCTGAGTCATTTGGGGGGGACGGTTGGGTGCATTGGAGGTGGAATGGGACATCCCGGGGGGCGAGGGGGAGGCAGGATGCTCGGGTCCCCTGGGGGGACACTTGGGGTCCCTGGGGGTGGGGAAAGGGGTGTGTTGGGACACCAGGAGAGAGGTGCCTGGGTTCCAGGTCTCTTTGGCTGGACGGGTGGGGGTCAGGGTCCCAGGCCCCCCCGTGGGAAGCTGGGGGGCCTCCCTTGCTTGCAGACCCCTGAGGTTCCCTCTTCACCCCAGGCAGGACCGGCCATGGCGGCGCTGCGACTGCTGTACCGGGCTTCCCGCGCAGGTGAGGCCACACCAGGCACCCCCGAACCCTGCTGAGCCCCATCTTGACCCCTCCTAACTATCCCCCATGCCTCCCCCAGGCCCCCCGGTCCCGCTGCGCCTGCTCAGCACCAGCACCCCCAGGGACTGCTACAGTGAGTAGGGCCGCGATGCCCCTGTGTCTCCTCCGTGTGCCCTCTCTACGCCCTCCCTGCGGTGGGCACAGCCCCTGCCCCCAGGGCGTTCGGGATGGGCACAGCTCCCTTTTTCCCGCAGAGTATGTCAACGTGCAGGAGCAGCCCATGGACATGCGCTCCATCACCGACCGCGCCGCCCAGACCCTGCTCTGGACCGAGCTCATCCGAGGTGAGCCCCGCTCGCCCTGCCCATCTGTAGGGTGCCATCCAGCCCACCCTGACCCGGCTCTGTTCCTGCTAGGCCTGGCCATGACCCTGAGCTACCTGTTCCGGGAGCCGGCCACCATCAACTACCCGTTCGAGAAGGGCCCGCTGAGCCCGCGGTTCCGCGGAGAGCACGCGCTGCGCCGCTACCCATCCGGGGAGGAGCGCTGCATCGCCTGCAAGCTCTGTGAGGCCGTGTGCCCGGCACAGGTGAGCCTTCCCCCCACCCTGCTCCTGCTGCCCGGGGGCTCCGGGGCTGACGCTGTCCCCGTGCTAGGCCATCACCATTGAGGCCGAGCCCCGCGCCGACGGCAGCCGCCGCACCACCCGCTATGACATCGACATGACCAAGTGCATCTACTGCGGGTTCTGCCAGGAGGCCTGTCCCGTGGATGCCATCGTGGAGGTAAGAGGTGCTTGGGGTGGGCTTACAGACTCCCTTTTCCCCACTGTGCTGACCCCAAGGGTGACCTTCCCACTTCCCATCCTGGCAGGGTCCCAACTTCGAGTTTTCGACGGAGACGCACGAGGAGCTGCTCTACAACAAGGAGAAGCTGCTCAACAACGGCGACAAGTGGGAGGCCGAGATCGCAGCCAACATCCAGGCCGATTACCTGTACCGGTGACGGCCCCCCCCGGCACCCACCCACCACCAAATAAAGGGTCTGGGGGTTCACCCGTCACCGGGGGCACCGGCCCCTTCCCAACCCACAGCTCCGTGTCTCTTCCTTTCCAGCACTGGTGTTTGACCCCTCTGAGCCCCAGGGGGGTCCCTGGGTGTGTGGCTGTGTTTTGAGAATGAGGACGAGGGTCCTGGGGGTGACAGCAATATTGGTGTGGGGAGTGGGTTGCAGAGAAAGTGTGGGATGGGGTCAGAGGTGGGCAGGGTTGGAGGGGCAGCACTGGGAAGAATTAGGGAAGAGCTGGGAGACTCATTTCCAGCTTCCAAGGGCAGCCAGGTACGGAGGGCTTGGTGGTACTGTTGTGGGGGCCCCAGTGGTGGTGGTGTGAGGGTCTGGGTGATCCCAGCAGGGGGATCCTTGTGGTACAAATGGGAAGGTCCTGGTGGTACTGGTGTGGAGGTCGTGGTCACCCTGGCAGGAGGGTCCCAGTGATCCCATCATGGGGGTCTCAGTGTGATCCCAGTGGTACCAGTATGGGAGTCCAGCCTCCCTGACGGGGGCGGTTCTGGTGGTTTTGGTATGGAGGTATCAGTGATACCAGCCTGGGGGTCCTGGGGGTCTCAGTGATGCCAGCTGGGTAACTCTGGTGGTGTTGGCGTGGAAATCTCAGTGGTACCAGTGTGGGGGGCCTGGTGATCCCCGTGGCACTACCAGGAGCGTCCTGGTGATACTGATAGGGGGTTTCCCGGGTCCGAGGTGGGGGGAGTGCTGATTCCCATTTCCATCCTTCTCGCTGGACGTTGCAAGGGGCCCTGTCTCCGAGGGGCCTCTTCCCACCGCGGGGTGGGATGCGGGATGTCCCGGGAAGGAGGGGGGTTCCCGTCGGGCGGCGGGGCAGGGCCGGTCGGTCCCTCCCCGGGGCCGGGCTCTTCCTGGGGAAGAGGAAGTGCGGATGGATCCTCGCCCCGCTCCGCCGCGGGGGGGACAGCAGGGGCGGGTGGGCCCGGAGCGGGGCCGGGGCGGTCCCGGGGCGGGGGGTGCGCTGGCCCTGACTCAGAGGCAGCTGAGCGGGGCGGGGATTGTGGGGAAATAGGAGGTTTGGGAAGTATTTTGCCAGCCCGGTGCTGGGAAGAGCCGCGTGTGACCGGAGCGGGTCGGTTTCCCACGGCCACAGCAAGGCGACACCGCGGTGCCGCCGCCGCCGCCTCCGGGACCCCCGGGGTGACGCCTGGAGTGACCCCCCTCCCCCCGCCCTGGTGTTCCCCTCTCTAGCCCTGACCCCCCTGTCTCTCAGTCCCCCATTCCCATCCCATCCCGTTCCTTCCTGTACCGTTCTATCCCATCCCCAGGCGGGTGCCCTGACGCCTCCGCACCCCGGGCCGGATTGGGGGTCTCTGGGGGTCTGGGGGGGCCATGGGGTCCCTGTTCCGCAGCGAGGAGGTTTGCTTGGCCCAGCTCTTCCTCCAGTCCGCCTCTGCCTACAGCTGCATCAGCGAGCTAGGGGAGCGCGGGCTGCTGGAGTTCAGGGATGTAAGTAGGGGTTGTGGGGGGGGGGGGGGCGTGAGGGGGTGTCTTTTGGGGTGTCGTGGTTGCAGGGGATTGGTCTGGTTGGGTTTGGGTGCCTTGGGTTTGGGATAGGTAAGTTTGGGGTGCTCTGGGAACGGGGACTTGGTCTGGGTGGGTTAGGGTGCAGGCTGTTTGGAGTGGGTGGTTTGGGATACCTATGGATTCAGGAGGGTCGGTTTGGGGTGCTGTGGGAACAGGGAAGTTGGTCAGGCTGGGTTGGGGCGCAGGGAGTTTGGGATGGTGTTTTGCGGTGCCTGTGCTGCCTGTGACCCCGGGATGCTGGACTCCCCATCCCGTGGGGCCATGCCCTGATTGTCCCCCCGCCTCAGCTGAACCCCAAAGTGAGCCCCTTCCAGCGGCGCTTCGTGGGCGAGGTGCGGCGCTGCGAGGACATGGAGAAAACCTTCAGTGAGTGCCGCGGGACTGACTGGGGGGGGCTTCTTAGGGGGATCTCCCCCTTAGCCCTCCACTCTGACCATGTTTTTCTCCCCCGTCCGGCAGCCTTCCTGCAGCAGGAGCTGCGGGGCGCTGGGCGGGTGCCGGGGCCGTGCTCCGAGAGCCCGCGGGCGCCGCTGGCGCGGGAAGCGCTGCGGGTGCAGGAGCAGTCGGAGCAGCTGGCGCAGGAGCTGCGGGAGGTCAGCCGGAATCGCGCATCCCTGCGCGGGCGCCTGCGGGACCTGCGGCAGTACCTGCATGTGCTGCGGGAGGGACGGCGCTTCACCAGCCTGCCGGTGGGTCGGGGCGGCCCCGCTGGCCGCGGGGGGACTGCTTGGTGCCTCAGCTTCCCCTGCTTCAGACTCATCCCTCTGCTCCTCATCTCTGCAGGCCCCCTTGGGCTCTCCGCCACGGCCTCGGGCGCTCTCGGAGCGTGAGCCCATCCTCGACCCCTCCCTGCACCAGCACCTCGAGCGCAAGATCAAGTGAGAGGGGCTGGGGCGCAGGGGGTGGGGGGTCAAGAGGGACCGTGGGGCAGCGACGTGGCCACGGGGCAACTGGGAAGCTGTGGGATAAGGGTTGGAGATGGCCTGTGGGACAGTGGCTTGGCTGGGGGGCAGCTTGCCCATCCCGACACCCCTGCCGTGTCTCTGCAGCTTCGTGGCTGGCGTCATCCACCCGTGGCGAGTGACCGCCTTTGAGCGGCTGCTGTGGCGTGCCTGCCGTGGGTACCTGGTAGCCTCCTTCGTGGAGATGCCCGAGCCCATGGAGGACCCAGCCACGGTGAGGGGGCACCCAGGGGGGAAACTGGTAGGGTTGGAGGGCTGGGACACCAGGGTGACACGGGCTGCGCTGTTCCCAGGGCGAGAGCGTCACCTGGGTCATCTTCCTCATCTCCTACTGGGGCGAGCAGATCGGGCAGAAGATCCGCAAGATCTCGGACTGGTGAGGGGCCGTGTCTGTCCGCACAGAGGTTTATTTAGTAACACCCACTCTGGATCCCCCCACAGGGCTGGGCTGGGAAGCCCTGGCACACCCTGACACGGCGGTGTCCATCTGTCCCAGCTTTCACTGCCAGGTGTATCCGTACCCAGAGAGTGAGGCCAGCCGGGAGGACACCATCACCGGGCTGCACAGCCAGATCCAGGATCTCAGCGTGGTGAGCTGGGCGCCGTGGGGGGATGTGGGAGCCATGCTGGGTCCCACATCCCTGACCCAGGTACCTGCAGGTGCTGGAGGAGACGGAGCAGTACCTGGCACAGGTTCTGGACAAGGTGGCGCTGGCGCTGCCCGCCTGGCGCGTGCAGGTGCAGAAGATGAAGGCCATCTACCTCATCCTCAACCAGTGCAGCTTCGACGTCACCGAGAAGTGCCTCATTGCCGAGGTCTGGTGCCCCGTGCAGGACCTCACCCAAGTGCAGGACGCCCTGCGCCAGGGATCGGTGAGTGGCTCAATGTCCCTGTGTCCTCGTCCTGGGCAGGCTCCGTGTCCTTACACTGGGGTTGCTCAGTGTCCTTGTGCCGGAGCTGCTTTGTGTCCCCATGTCCTCATGCCAGCAGCTGCTTGGTGTTCCTGCATCCTCGTGCCGGGGGTTGCTTGGTGCCCTCGTGCCAGAAATTACTCGATGTTCCCCTGCCCTCGTGCCTGGGTTTCTTGCTGCCTCCATGTCCTCATGCCGGCAGTTGGTTGGTGTCCTTGTGTCCTTGTGCCAGGGGTTGCTCAGTGTCCCCATGCCCTCGTGCCAGAGGTCACTCAGTGTCCTTATGTCCCCTCACCTTTGTGGGACATGTGCCAGGAAACGAGGTGCCGGGACCAGGCTCTGGGTGCTGGGCAGGGGGGGTTGCCGTGGGGTGGTGCCATGCAGGGGGGTGCCAGGATCAGGCTCTGGGTGCTGTCCCCACAGTACCAGAGTGGCTCCAGCGTGGAGTGCTTCGTGCAGCGTGTCCCCACCTCGGAGAGCCCCCCCACCCTCATCCGCACCAACAAGTTCACTGCCGGCTTCCAGAGCATCGTGGACGCCTACGGGGTGGCCAGTTACCAGGAGGTGAACCCCGGTAAGGCCCCCCCGGACCCCTGCTGCGGCCCCGGGGCTGGGGAGGGCACCCCACGTGATGCAGTCCCTGTGTCCCACAGCACCCTACGCCATCATCACCTTCCCCTTCATCTTTGCCATCATGTTTGGGGACGTGGGGCACGGGCTGCTCATGTTCCTCTTCGCGCTCTGGATGGTGCTGTACGAGGACAGCCCCCGCCTGCGGCAGGGCACCAACGAGGTAGGGGCAGGACAGAAGGCTGGGATGGGGTTGGAAGTCAGGGATGGGTTGGGGGATGTGGAATAGGGTTGGAGGTGTGGGATGGCCTTGGAAGCATGGGGTGGGGTTGAAGGTTTGGAGCAAGGTTGGGGGTGTGGGATTGGGGTTAGAAGCATGGGATAGGGTTGCTGACACAGGGTGGGTCAGGGCTGGTGGTGTGGGGGAGGGGGATGGCGTGGGGCAGGGGAGGTAGTGAGAGACATGGGAACCTTATTTGCCCCCACCAGATCTGGCTGACATTCTTCGAGGGGCGTTACCTTATTCTGCTCATGGGAGCCTTCTCCATCTACACTGGCTTCATCTACAATGAATGCTTCAGCAAAGCCACCGTCATCTTCCCCTCTGCCTGGAGCGTGGCCACCATGGCCAACCACTCCTCCTGGAGGTGGGATCCCACCCCTGTGCCCCCTGCCTGGGTCCCTGGGTCCCTGTCAGTGCTGACATGCCTTGCTCTGCCCCCAGCTCTGCCTACCTCGCCACCCACCCCTCCCTCACATTGGACCCCAATGTCACCGGTGTCTTCCGAGGGCCATATCCTTTTGGGATCGACCCGGTGAGTGTCCCCTGGCAGGGACAATAAGGTGGGACCCTCTTTGAGGTGGCACAGAGTCTCACCCACCTTGTCCACAACAGATCTGGAGCTTGGCCACCAACCACCTCAACTTCCTCAACTCCTTCAAGATGAAGATGTCAGTGGTGCTGGGCATCGTGCACATGGGCTTTGGTGTCGTGCTGGGGGTCTTCAACCACCTGTGAGTCCTCAGGCTGCTCCCAGTGGCTCTTGTCGTGCCAAGGGGACCAGGATTGAACTCACCTGGGTGGGATGGGGTGGGTGACTTGGGTCCTGTACTCCTACACCTCAGTGGGTGCTGAGGACATGCGAGGGGGAGGAGGGACAGACTGAGCATGTCTGATTCCCCCCACCCAGGCACTTCAAGCAGCGGCACCGGCTGGTCCTGGAGTTCCTCCCGGAGATAATTTTCCTCCTGGCTCTTTTTGGCTACCTGGTCTTCCTCATTTTCTACAAGTGGATCAAGTTCAGCGCTGCCAACTCCCTGGTGGCCCCCAGCATCCTCATCCACTTCATCGACATGTTCCTCTTCACCTCCAATGCTGAGAACCTCCCGCTCTACCAGGGGCAGGTACCACCCCCCTGCCATGGGGACCACCCAGGGTGGGAGAGCTGGGAGCCCTGGTGTTGTGAGTGGGGCCGTTCTCAGCTCAGGTAGCCCGTAAGGGACCCCAGAATGATGTCCCTGTGCCACAGGTGCCGGTGCAGACGGTGCTGGTGGTGCTGGCGCTGGCGTCGGTGCCCGTCCTGCTCCTGGGGACGCCGCTGTACCTGTGGTGCCGGCGGCGCTCTCCGACTGTGGTAAGGCTGTAAGGGGGGCTGTGGGTGGCTCAGCGGGGAGGTGCAGGGGGGGCACATCTCACGGCCTGCCGGTGCTGTCCCGGTGCAGCCAGTGGCTACAGGAGAGCAGGAGCCACTGCTGGACGGGCAGGAGGCTGGGAACTCTGTCAACGCCACCAAGGAGGACGTGGAGAGCGGGGGGCACAGCCCAGATGCCAAGGTAAGGGGCACCCAGGGTGAGCTCAGGTGGTGGGAGTAGGGGTGTCTGTGCCCCCTGCTCATGTCCTGTGTCCTCTCCTCTGCAGCACTTGGACTTCTCCGAAATCTTCATGCACCAGGCGATCCACACCATCGAGTACTGCCTGGGCTGCGTCTCCAACACCGCGTCCTACCTGCGGCTCTGGGCGCTCAGCCTGGCGCATGCCCGTGAGTGCCCTTGGCCTCCTGTGTCCCCCACCGGAGCTGGGCAGACCCTCACCCCCTCTGCCTGCCCCTGTCCCTCCCATTCCCAGAGCTCTCGGAGGTCCTGTGGACCATGGTGATGCGGAACGGCTTCGTGGGGCTGAGCTACGTGGGCGGGGTGGTGCTGGTGCCCGTGTTCGCCGCCTTCGCCGTGCTGACCGTGGCCATCCTGCTGGTGATGGAGGGGCTCTCCGCCTTCCTGCACGCCCTGCGCCTGCACTGGTGAGTCCCCAAAGCTGGTGGGGTCTGGGGGGTGGGAGCGTGATGGACCCCTACAAACCACCCCTCATCCCCCAACTCTCCTCGCCAGGGTGGAGTTCCAGAATAAGTTCTATGTGGGTGCCGGGTACAAGCTGTGCCCTTTCGCCTTCGCGCCGGACACCTGGGAGTAGCCGTGCTGAGGGAATGCCGGCTTGGAACATCGGTGGCAGCTCAAATTCCCCCCTGCTGGGCCCCCTGGAGCCGAGGGGCAGCTGGGTCTGGCTGCAGCATCCCCCTATCCCCTCCTCATCGGTGAATAAAGCTGCCCCCGTGGCTTCCCCCCAGCTCTGTGTTGCCATCCCTTGGGTCAGGGGTCTTGGGGGGATTTGGGGGTGCCCCCCATCACTGCTGCCCATAGCCAAAGGTGGGACCTGCGGCGGTGCCGTAGGTGCTGAGCGGGGGGAAGGTGGGCAGGGGGTAGGGCAGGGTGCGGGGTTTGGCCCCCACGTAGACACTGGGGGGGCAGGTCAGGGGCTGGAAGGGAGGTGCAGGGAGCTCGGGGAAACTGGGGGGTGCCGCTGGTTGTTGGGTGGCAGCAACCAGTGCCCCACGGCTGCGGGGGGCCCCTGGGGGGGAGAGAGGCAGCAGCAGGGGGTCTGACCCCCCTGCAGCCCCCCTACCTTTCTCCTGCTTCTCGGGGTGGGGGGGCAGTGGGGTGGCCCGGGTGCGAGTTGTTGCCCCCAGCAGGGACCCTGCTGGCACCCCGCACCTGCAAGGGAGATGGGGGGTCAGGGGAGGTGGTGTGGCCCCCTCACTGCGGTGTGGGGGCAGTGTCTGGGGGTCCCTTACCACGGCTCGGGATCGCCGTCCCGAAATCCCTTGGCGAAGGGGTTGCTGGCGATCTTCAGCTGGGTGATCTGTGGCGGGGAGTGGGGTCAGGGGGTCCCTGGGAGGGTGCCCCGGTGTCCCCCGCCCCCCGTGCTCACCCGGTGGTTCTGGTAGGCTGTCACTGCCATGAACTGGGTCTCGGGGAAGCTGAAGGACTTGAAGTTCTGGTGGGCGAAGCGCTCGCTGTTGCGCCGCGGGTCCACGAGGACGACGTGGAATCGGGGCTGATAGCGGTGCATGGAGTTGAGGATGATCTGGGGGGTGGGAATGGGGAAGGTGGCAGGAGACCCCTCTCCCCCCCCCATGCAGAGGTGCATCGTGTCCCCCCTCCCCATCACCTGCCCCACAGCGGGGCACTCACGTGGCCATTGTCATCCAGGAGGTTGTTGGTCAGCTTGAGCTTGTCGAAGGAGACGATCTGCCGCATCCACTGGGCGCCCTTGGCGGGGGAGTCGGGGTGGAAGTGGACGCGTCCGGGAGCTGCCGGCTCGGCCCGGCCCGCTGCCAGCCAGGAGGAGCTGTGGAAGGCATATCTGCAGGGCGGGGTGGGGCTCAGCACCCCCAGATCCAACCCTCTGCCCCCACAACCCCATCTCCACCTGTATCTCTTGTCGTCCAGCGGGATGAAATCCATGAGCAAGACGTAGTCAGCCAGCGGATCCAACCCCGACAGCTTCACCTGGAAGGTGGGAAACATCCTCCTGCACAGAGAGGGGGGGTGGGAAGGGTGTGCCCCCGCCCCGGCAGCCCCCCGTGCCCCTCAGGTACCAACCTGCCCGCTTTGGTGACGATCATCTCGGTGCCCAGGCGGTTGAACTCCTCCCAGAGGCTGCCCATCTCCAGCCGTGCCGCGGCGTGGCACACGCGCTGGTTCTTGCCGCTGGCCCCTGGCCCCTCGCCGGCCCACCCGAGACCAGGGGCACACGGGGGTCCCTCACCTGCACCCCCCAGGAAGGCTGCAGAGGGATGAGGGGGTGTTTGGTCTTGGGGGGAGCAGACCCGGTGTGTGGATACCGCATCACACCCTCCCTCTGTGGAGGGATGGGAGGATTGGGGTGGGGTTTATCCCCCTCCCCATCGCACTCCCACTCTTTTGGGACTGGGTGGCCCCCCACACCCTTATAACACTGTGGGACCCCACCAGTGGACCCGGGAGCATTACCACAGGGGAGTTTTACCTGTCATGGGTGCAGCAGGAGGGTAGGAGGTGTCCGTGGCTCTGTCTCCGGGCATGGTGGCAGTGGGGACCACACTGAAGCCCTGTCCAAGTGCAGCGCTGGCTCTAGACTGTCCCCCGCAGCCTGCCAGGGGTTTTATGCCCCAGCTCCGGGGTGGAGAGGCGGGGGCTGGAGCTGAGGTGGTCCTCAGAGGCTGGAGCACGGCCCCCTTCCCTGACCTGCCTTGACGCAATGATGACGGACAGGAGGTGAGCGGTGGCACTTCTGGGACCACCACTGGTCCCCAGCTGGGGCTTAGGGCACCCTGGGCTGTGGAGAGACATCTGTCTTGGGGTCTCCATGTCCCCTTTTATCACAGATCTGAGCAGGGGAGTTGGGGGCTGCTCTGACTCCCTCCCCCAGGCAAAGCCCCTCTCTGCACGTGGCTGTCACCACCTGATATTAAAAATCACAGTGAGATGTTGAGGCATTGGCTGCTCTGGCAAAGCCTCTGTGGGGTGGGGAGGGAGGACCAGGCTGTTCCCTCTCCCTAAACCCATCCCATCCCAGTGTGGGTCCTGTCTCTGCCCTGGTACCTGGGACCCCCGTGCCCCCCATCGCTGTGTTCAATACTGGCCTGACAGTGGGAGATGGATGGGGATGAGCCAGAGCTGCGGGGCTGAGAGATATTTGCAAGGAGGTGACAGACACCAGGGCAGGGGGCTACGGTGGGAAAGCAGGAGGCTACTCCAGAGCCCCCCACTTCCCTATGAACTGCGTCACTGCATGCCACGGTGTGTATTTTGGCGGGATGAGGGGTGCTCATGCTCTGGGGAAGGGTCTGGACGACAAGGAGATGTCCTCATGGGGATGCTGGCGCTTCTTTCTGCCCACTGGTGCCCCGGTGATGGTGGCACTGGACTGAAATCCCTCCCTGCTTTGCATGTCTCCAAGCTGGGTCTCAGTTTTCCCTTCTGCCTTGGGGTCAGCACTGAAATCCTTCCTGTGCCTGCCATAACACGGGGGTTAATCCTATGTCCCCCGTATGTTGTGGGGGTGGCCGAGGGGGGGGCGTGGGCAGCACTGGATTTTGGAAGCAGGGCTGATGCAAACCAGGGAGGAACCATCTCCCCAAGCCCCCCTCCATCCGTCACACCTGCACACGTGTCCTGTGGAGCCGGCTCGGCCCCATCCATCTCCCGCTGTCAGCCGGGCCGTGGCCGCGGGGCCTGTATTGAGCGGGGAGATGAGGAGGTGCGAGAGGCAGAGCTGACAGCGGGGGGAGGATGGAGGGGGCTCAGCCCCCGGCAGGAATGGACCTGGCAGGGCTCCATCCAAAGCTCCTGGATTTCCTGGGTGGAACCAGATGAGCTTTAAGGTCCCTTCCAACCTAAGCCGTTCCAGGATTCTCTGGTCAGGGTAGGTGACTGCAGGTGGATCTCCTGAACCCGTGCTGAAGCGTGCGACACAAAATGGCTTTTCAAAATGAGCTTCTTTGGTCCAAAATGTGCAGGTGGAAACTAGAAAACCTCCAGAAAAGGGAAAACGCTGACTCTTTCTGATGGGGAATAATTGCCCCAGACAGCAGGACGGGCTGGAGAGCAGCTGTGGAGGCCACCAAGATGGAGATGAGCCATCAGTGCATCCTCGGTGCAAGGACACCCACCGGCAGCTGGAGAAGAGCAGTGGCAGCTGGTCAAATGACTTTTTGCAATGAACCCCTGACTCACAGGTAGAATGAGGAAGTAAAAGCTGCTTTGGGAGGGTGAGGGGAGAAGTGGAATTGACCTGAGCAAATGGTCGTCTCACAAGGAATAGCAACCAGTCAGCACAGCTGGTAGGAAAAGGGAAGTGAGAAGGGAGGAAGAAGTAACACTCATTTGTCAACCAGACATTTCTCAACATAGTTTTGGGTCAGAGTTGGCTCTTTATTTATTTTACCTATTAATTTTTAATTCTTTCTTTCTTTTCTTTTTTTTTTTTTAAACCCTGAATAAGAAAAGAGGAAGGAAATTTCAGCAGGTAAAATTATACCCTGGAAGTGTTCAAGGCCACATGTGGATGGAACTTGGAGCAGCCTGGGCTAGTGGAAGGTGTCCTTGCCCATGGCAAGTGTTTGCAACAAGATGACCTTCAAGGTCCCTCCTAACCCAACCATTCCAGGATCTAGGATCTGTTCTAGAGAATATGTAGTACAAAAGAAAATTGATAATTGCAAAGATAAAGCAATAATTTCCTTAAGTATGTCCATTACTGAGAGTTTTTTTCCCCTCCCACATATAATAACTAAGATATATATTATACAACTACAATTGTATAATTAAATGATAATATAGAATTAGAGAAGAATTAAAAAAAAATTTTTCAAATTCAAGTCTTCAGCAAAAGTCCTTGATTTTGTGTTTCACTCCTCCCAGTCATGTGCACGTAAGCAGCATTGCTCAGGCTCTGCAGGTATTGGTTCTCTTGTGCCGTGGGGATCCCGTCCCTAAAATCCAAGAGAAACTTTGGGATGGATCCCAAGGCCCTTGGGGAAGGCTCATTCTGTTTTCAGGTGCCTCAGAGACCCTTTGGTGATTGGTCCCCTGAGGATGGTGCAAAACCTAAATCTTCTGGCCACGTTAGAGGGCGGAACAGGGAAAACTTCCTGGTTTCGGCAAGACCAAGGGATGGAGCCTGTGGACTCCAGCTCAAGGACATGTGAGTATCTTGGCTTGACTGTCATTATCCAGAGAGGGTGGAATTTTAAGTGGTTTTGAAACAGTTTTTCACTGGATGGGGAAAGTCATCCCTCCCAAGTTCCTGCAGAAGCAGGAACCTCTTAGTGAAGCTTTTTATGGGATATAAAAAAATAACTCCAAGTTATTAAGGTCTTTCCTGAAGGTAGAACACATACTCCGCTACATCTGAGTCTTAATTTTTTAACTCAAATTTGGGGTGAATGTTCCTGATATCAGCACCCCCGGGAGGCACAAGGAAGATACCGTGCAAGTATAAATTGGATTAGAGGGAGGTGTTTTTTCCTTTAAGCTGCACATGGATGAAATTGCAATTAGGAATGCTGATCTTGTTTTACTTGATCCAAACTGATTGGAAATCACTTCAACAGGTCTGTTGCCAATTCAATGCAGCACTAATTAATGTGGCAAATGAAGGCATGATATTATTGTATTTTTTTTACCTCCACATAGGAACATTCCCCCCTACAGAGACAATGCCATCCATTCCAGGGATGGGGCATCCAAAACTTCTCTAGCCCTGGCACAGGTTGCTCAGAGAAGCTGTGGCTGCCCCATCCCTGGAAGTGTCCAAGGCCAGGCTGAACAGGGCTTGGAGCAACCTGGGCTAGGGGAAGGTGTCCCTGCCCATCCAGGAACTGGATTATCCATAAGGTCCCTTCCTACCCAACCCATTCCAGGATTCCATATGTTGTATTCAGATGCACCTGGTTTGTCTGATGGCTCCAGAACTCCTCCATGGGCTTATCTCCTTCTTGTATCCCCTCATCCAGGCGAGGCTGATTTTCCATCCCAGCTGCTGTTTACTCATAATTCCTGCTTCCAGATTTCAGGAGTGGAGTCATCTCAGCTTGGGACTCATCCTCTCTCCTTTTAGGCCTTGAACAAGTCACCCCAGGTTCCGCTTATGGAGACAATGATATGTTTGGGGGCTTTGAGTCATCTGATTTATTTCAGGCATTTTTGTTTCGAAAAATGGCGTGTATTTCTCCTGTTGCTGTGTGGTGGTGAAAGGTTGGCAGGGTGACACAGCCATGTGAGAAATGGGAGACTTATTCAGAGCACACAAACTCCAGGCACAGGGTGAAGAGTCATTTTGAGCCTAAAGGACTTAAATTCAGTTGATAATTATCACCAGAAAAATGTAAAAATAATTTGCAGCAGGGGAATTCCAGAAAAGTTTTTGCTTCATCCCCATTAGCAATTGTGACACGTCTCCAAATCCTAGTCTCTCTCCCAGTCCCTGAATCTCAATTTCTTATGTCAGTTCTTTTTAATTCCCTGTGGTGCTAAGAGATTAATTATATATTCCAAGACATAAATGTGCATATATATATAATTATATATATTTTTAGGAAAAAAATTCTGATATAGTTTGTTATGTATCTATTTCCTTTATAAATATATAAATTATGTTAATTTAATATTAAATGTGTACATATAAAATTATATAAAGTTTTTGTGTATATATGTATATACATACACACACACACACACATATATATATATATAAATAAAGAAGTAGAAAATAAATCCTCCTGCTTCTATTTAGCTTCCTGAAAATCATTGAGTTTATTTAACTAATTGTGTTTATTTGTCAGTGCAGGTCTCCTCCTTAAGGAGCTGCTTCCAAAGCCATCCATTCACGAGGGAAATTTCCTCCTCCAGAGACAGCCAGTGACAAACCCCTTGGTCTTTCCATGAATGAAGATTATAAACAGAAGGTTTTTTTGCTCTTCATGAGGGGTAAATAAGTCCCACTTTCCACACTGATACTGGGAAAAATTTGGATGAGGCCCTAGCACAGGTTTTGGCCAGAGAAGCTGTGGCTGCCGCATCCCTTGGAAGTGTCCAAGACCAGGCTGGATGGGATGATCTTGGTCAGTCCTCAGGTGGCTCAGTGAAAGGTCCTCTACTGCCTTTCCCAAAGATCTTACAGAATTTGAGTAGGAAAACAAGTGCCACAATGGAGATCCTCACCCCAGGAGGACAAGAATGAGCATTCCTTTAGTTATTCAGCAGAGTGTGGACCAACCACCCACCTCTCAGCAGGGGAAAAAAAAAAAGACCCTAATCCATACTTTTTAATTGAATTTATTTTCCTTCCACGTCTCAGATTCTTCAGACAAAAGCAAAGTTTGTTTTGTTGAGTAAGAAAAAGCGAGGCTGAACTTTAGTTAAGGAAGAAATCGAGGCCGGTTCTCCGACGGCAGCAGATGTCGCATCCAGGCAGGCGGATGCTGCCCCCAGGGGAGGACTCAGCCCCAAAACCGCTCGATTTTTCATTATTTGTGACATCTCCTGTGGCCTGGCCACCACTTTGCCCCCAGTGTCTCCATGTGGGTGATGAAAGGAAGCTCTTAAAGCCTCGTTAACAAACCAGGAGACCAGACACGTCTCTCCTGGGACACCTGAAGCGGGACGTCGGGTTCTGGGGGTGAAACTCAACACTTTGGCCAAGGCTCATCCAATAATGATGATTTTTAGGTTTGGATCCCTCTGTCAGGAGACAGCAGTGCTTACTCTTGGTTTACTCTCTGGTGTAACTCTGTCAAGACATGATTAATGTTATCCAGGAGAAAAAATCAATGTTTATTTATTCTATCTGTCATAGGGTGGGATTTCAGGAGCTGCTGTTCTCTCCCTGGAGAGCGGTGAGATGGAGCCTGAATTTATCTTTTATCTCCAAATGAAGCATCACATCTGAAGCAAAGTGAGGTGAGACAAATCCCAGCTCTTATTCCTACACCAGGAAAAAATGCACTGTGCAAAGTCACGTTCTGCAGTGCTTTCACCTAGAAAAGATCTTCCTGGGACATGGGGAACAGGTATTTATTCTTCAAGTGCTCAGGCTGGACTGGGAGCAGTCAAAAGATGAGGAATAATTTTTTTTTTCCAGCAGTTATTGGGAAAATCATGAACTTCCATGTATGAATGGTTGGAGGGAACTAGGAGGAAGCCTTGCAATTTATTTATGATTTATTCTGGTATGGTATTTCCCTCCTTAATGCCTTAAGTATCCACCTGCTTCCAAATATGTTGGCTGAACGGGGATACCGGTGTCAGGAACTTGTGGTTTTCCTCTTTTGAAGAGAATTTACGTTTTGTTGACTGGAAGTTTTATAACCTATTGACAAAAATTGATGTTCTTAATATCACTGATGGATTTAATCCTATTAAATTTTTCAGTTTGAAAGACACGAAGCAGCTGAACTGGACATATAAAATATTCAGTATGGTTGGAGATAATGAGACATTTGTGCCCGTGCATATTCTCCTGGGCTTCACAAGCCAAGCAGAGCTGCAGGTGATGTGTGGCCAAGTTCCAGAGGTTTTCTGTTGGGATGGTGGCTGATGCTATCAGCTCCACCACACACACACACACACACACACACACACACACACAAACACACACACACAGAGTTTCCACATTCCGTGCCCCGTTCTTCTGCTCCAAGGTGATCCATCACTTCTCCTGTGATGGGCTGCTGCTGCTCACCCTCTCCTGCTCCAGCACCCGCACCATCCAGGCTGTGGTTGCTACCGTGGTGGGGTTCAAACATGCTGAGCACCGTGGCCTTTATCCTGGTGTCCTACTCCTCTGTCCTCTCACTGTCCCACGGCTCTGCCCTGCAGCTGGTCGGCACAAAGCCTCCCCCCCCGGGAGGGAAGGCTGTTCTGAAGAGCACACCGTTCTTGGGTTCCCATTCGCTTCCTATTAAATGATACCACGGAAATAATTTTTTACTGAAAGGGGAGAGCAGCTGTTTGTAGGAATTCAGATGTCCATGATAAATCTTTATGCTTTTTCAGTTCAGTTCAGTTCCTAAACTTTCTTACAGTGGTACAGGCAAAAACTCCACAGCACCCCTGATGGAGATCCTTAGAGACCTTATAAGAGTTTATGTGTATGATAACAGGTGTTGGGGAATGTTCTGAATACAGAACAGGAGTGCAGGGAACAAAATGAACCCTCATGTAATGCTGACCCCTCCCATCAGCTGCAGTGGAGGCACCTCTGTGTGCACTGTGGAAGCTGATTGCCACGACAGCCAGAGGGCTGGGATCATTGCAGGATGTTGTACGCAAGGAATGCCTGGCTTCTAAAGCTCACCAGCTGAGTCTTAGAGGCTTCTTTGCCGAGCTGTTTTCAGGCAGCCAAATGGGCCCCCAGCAGGGACTCTGTGCCTGCTCTCCCGTGGTTCCGAGGAATCTCTGGGCCTTCACACCAGCACCGAGATGTTCTGGGGAAGGCCCTCAGATCCCCGGAGCAGTCTGGGACACAGGCACGATCCCCCTGCATTTTGGGAGCAGATTGGGCCCCCTGGAGGGACAGTGCTGTTGGTGCACCCTGAGGACTCGAGCGTGCACTGAAAGGATTCTTCGGGGAGCTCCTGTGGGTGCCCCAAGCTGGGGCTGGGGAGCTCAAAGCAAGGTCCCTGGAATGGATTCAGGCATTCCTGAGAGTATCAGAGGTGAACCTGTCCATCCTGAACATGGAGCTCTAAAATGGACTATCATTGGGTTATAAAAGTGGTGCTCCAACTGCAAAAGAAGTGTGGGATTGGCATTAAGGAATGAGCAGTGATGGTACCATTGGCTGTTTTCTCTTGACAGGAATTGTGAGAGCTGCAGGAGTGCAAGGTGTGGGTTCCCCCATTTGGTTTGCACATGTCCTGGTCAGACACAGGTAAAACTTCCTCAGTTCTTAACACAGTAGAAGGAGAATTAAGGAATGGCACTGTGAAGGTGATTGGTGTGACAGGGGTTTAACTGGGAAAACATTGGGTAATTCCTCAGTTTCTGTCCTTGCCAAACTCACCCAAACCTCTGCCAGGAAGAAATTGATTGTAAAATTTGAGGCAGAAATCAAATTGAAAAATGAGATATTGAAATTGTAATTCCTGAAACTAAATGTGTGAGAGCAGCAGCTCTTCTTGTGAAGGAAATAACTCCTGTCAGCAGCAATACCCCGACTGAATTGGCAGATGGAGTTGTTCCTGTCGTGTGGGCCAGTGGAATTCCAGGAGAATGGACAAGGGCAGAACCTGTAAGAATTACCCCGAAGCCAGAGTCTGTACTGGTAAGGCAAACCCAGTATCCTTAAAAATTAGGAAGCCAAGTTGGATTGGTTCCTGTAACAGCCAAGTTTGGTAATTATGGTTTGCTTGTAGAATGTGAATGCAAGAAACTGTAAAGAAAGGAAATGGGAAAGATGATTGATTCCTGGGAGCAGGGGCTGACAGACACTGGCACTGGATGTTTGGTTGTGGTTGGGAATGAGCAGCTTGACCTCCCCATGGTTGTCTGTGCTGGGTGTGGGTTTGGGTCCTGTTTGGCCACAGGTCTGCAGCAGCTGGAGCCTGGGCAGGTTTGGGGGCTGTGGTGTCCCAGCCTCTGAAGTTTGTTGTCACTGTTTCCTTTCAGTGGCAACGTGTCCCTGCTTGACTGTTTATTTCCCTGCAGCCAGAAGAGCCCAGCCCTGAGATGGCTCAGTGTTGGTGTGACCCACAGTCGGTGTCACCTGCCCTTGGGACAGTGCCCAGAGCTCCCTTTGCCATCCCCTGCTGCAGGGTGGGAGCTGCACAGAGCCAGCAGCGTCCAGCTGGAGGATCCAGGAGGATGCAGCTCTGCTTTTCTGGGAGGTAAGAGGTGGGGGTGCCGGAGCTGGAAGGGGTGTTTTCCAGGCAGAGGGAGGGAAGGAGCAGGGAGAACTGCAGTTCGCAGCAGCTCGGTCAGTGCTGGCTGGACTCAGGGCTGGGAAAGGTCACTCAGTGTGAGGGCAGGTGAGAGCCCTGGGAGCCCTGGGGCTGTGAACAAGTCCAGTGGGCAAAGGAGTGGACACTGGAGAGCTGGGCAAACAGCTGGAGGAGTTTCAAGGAGAAGCAGGAAACTGGACTCTAGGAGCAGCAGCTCTTTGTGTTTGTGTGTGTAGAAGCAGCTCTAGTGCAGCCACGAGTGAGGTGGGAAATGAGTTTCAGGAGGATGGGAACAAGTCCCACAAACTGGTTAAAATGAGATGGACTCTTCTGAAGTGTCTGAAAACTGGAATGATTGTTGAGCTGTTGGCATTTCTTTTCCTGCGTCTTTGGTGAGGTGTTGACTCAGTACCTTTATTGGAGCTGCTGTTGGATGAAGAGATGCCCCTAACTGACCTGTAAGATTCTAGTTTTCTTCCCTGCTTCTCCCAGCTTGTCCAGGAGATGGAATTCCAGTGCTACAGTATAGATGGCTTGTGGTGCTCCCTAAAGGAGCCTTTCTGCCTTCAGGGCAAGTTGTGGTGCCACTGGAGCTGCTGGGAGAAGTGGAGGGTTGGCAGTGCCAGGCCTGGAATGCTGTTGCTGTGGCACAGATGTTGTTCCTGGCAGGTTCTTGGGTTGGATTCCTTGGCTGCCACTTGGCAAGACCTGGAACGGCTTTAGTTGTGTAGGGAACAAAACATTGGATGGGAAAGCAAAGCGGAGGAGGTTCTGGTTTCAGAAAGGATCACTGCCTTCTCTTTCTGAAGGGACAGTGAGCTGGTCCAGCTGTGGCAAGAAGAGCAAGTGGGCTGTGAAGGTTTGGAGCAGTCTGGAAGGTTCCTCGTGCCCAAAGGATCCTGGCAAGTGCAGCCCTGGAAGAGTCAGGAATAATGAAAAGTGCCCCAGTTCTTGTGAAGCTGAGCTTTGTAAGACATGTCTCAAGACCAGACAAAATCCTACCACAGTGAGCTTGGCAGAAAAGGCCCTGTGAAGCAAAGCAGCATGAAAATCCAGAGCTGCTTGTGGATGGCAGGTGAAAACTGGAGCCCTCCCAGGTAAAGGTGTCTGATCCCCACAATCCTCTTGGTGTCCTCTGCCAGCAGCTGCCCTTGGTCATTCTTGTGGTTTGCAGGTTGTATAAAGGGCCTTGGGGATTTGCTTCTGGGAACAGGGATCTGTTTCCTGATGGGAGTCCTTGAAATAGAGTGAGAAATGAGGAGGCTGCAGGAGTGCTGGGGCTGGAGAGTCCACAATGAGTATGGTTTGAGTGTCCTGATGTCCCTGACCCAATGCTGTGCTGTCACCAAGTCCCTTCATTCTGATTTAAATTGTTTCTAAATGTACTGGAAGTCCAAATTGAAGTAGAAAATGCTTGTGGAAAGCTTGGTGTTTCCCAAGGGAATGCTTTAGGGATGTGCAGCTTCTGAACTGCAGAAATAATTTGGATTCCCCAGAAACCTGCTGGGCTGTGGTGTTTTTTTTTTTGGTTTTGGTGGGTTTTTTTGTTTGTTTTTGTTTTGTTTTGTTTGTTTGTTTGTTTGTTTTTAGTTTGTGTTTTTGTTTTCTTTGTTTTTTTTCTTCTTCCCCCCTTTTCCCCCCCTTTCCCCCCCTTTTCCCCCCCTTTTCCCCCCCTTTTCCCCCCCTTTTCCCCCCCTTTTCCCCCCCTTTTCCCCCCCTTTTCCCTCCTTTTTCCCCTTTTCCCCCTTTTTCCCCCTTTTCCCCCCTTTTTCCCCCCCTTTCCCCCCCTTTCCCCCCCTTTCTCCCCCCTTTCCCCCCCTTTCCCCCCCTTTCCCCCCCTTTTTCCCCTTTTCCCCCCTTTTCCCCCCCTTTTCCCCCCCTTTTCTCCCCCTTTTCTCCCCCTTTTCTCCCCCTTTTTTCCCCCTTTTTCCCCCTTTTTCCCCCTTTTTCCCCCTTTTTCCCCCCTTTTCCCCCCTTTTTCCCCCTTTTTCCCCCTTTTTCCCCCCCATTTTTTCCCCCTTTTTCCCTCCTTTTCCCTCCTTTTCCCCCCTTTTTCCCCCCTTTTTCCCCCCTTTTTCCCCCCTTTTTCCCCCCTTTTTCCCCCCTATTTCCCCCCTTTTTCCCCCCTTTTCCCCCCTTTTCCCCCCCTTTTCCCCCCTTTTCCCCCCCTTTCCCCCCCTTTCCCCCCCTTTCCCCCCCTTTTCCCCCCCTTTCCCCCCCTTTTCCCCCCCTTTTCCCCCCTTTTCCCCCCTTTTCCCCCCTTTTCCCCCCCTTTTCCCCCCCTTTTCCCCCCCTTTTCCCCCCCTTTTTCCCCCCTTTTCCCCCTTTTTTCCCCCTTTTTTCCCCCTTTTTTCCCCCTTTTTTCCCCCTCTTTTCCCCCTCTTTTCCCCCTCTTTTTCCCCTCTTTTTCCCCTCCTTTTTTCCCCCTTTTTCCCCCTCTTTTTTTTCCGCTCTTTTTTAAATTTTTTTTAAATCCCATTCCGTACTCCGGGAAAATCCAGTCCGGGTCTTCCCCCATTCCGTACTCCGGGAAAATCCAGTCCGGGTCTTCCCCCATTCCGTACTCCGGGAAAATCCAGTCCGGGTCTTCCCCCATTCCGTACTCCGGGAAAATCCAGTCCGGGTCTTCCCCCATTCCGTACTCCGGGAAAATCCAGTCCGGGTCTTCCCCCATTCCGTACTCCGGGAAAATCCAGTCCGGGTCTTCCCCCATTCCGTACTCCGGGAAAAGTCCAGTCCGTATTTTCCCCCATTCCGCACTCCGGAATAATCCAGTCCGGGTTTTCCCCCCCGGTCGCTCCCGGTGTTCCCGGAGGATGCGGCGGGACCGGCAGCACCCGGAGCTGTGGAGCGTTCGGTTCCCGTTCCGTGCGGGGGCTCGTGGGGAGCTCCCCCTTCCTCGGGGATTGACCCGTCCTGCGGCTTCTGGAGGGGTGAGCTGAGCTCGGGACAGCGCGGGGCGGCTGGGATGGGCAAAGGCAGCTCCTGCTGCTGCTGGAGCGCTTGGCAACCCAAAGAGGGAGGGAGGTTTTGTCCCCTGCTTACGGAGCACGATACTGGGGCTGAATCGTTCCCAGGGACGTGTCCGCTTGAACGAGGTGTTTCCCAGCGACATTCCAAGAGCCCTAAATGTTGGGCTTTGGGTCTTTGCAGCGATGGCTCGGTGGAAACTCTTTGGAGAGAGGAGAGTCAGGCAGGTGTGCTGTCCCACACTCGGAGGGCAGGCGGCATCGCTTCCCCGTGCGCTCCCAGGGAGCCGCCACCTCTCCCCGGCTGGGAGAGGGGGAGCGGCGGGCGGAGGGAATCCTTTATCCCCCACCCTGGGGCTTCCGTGGAGAGCCGGTACCTGCTGCTGCCGGTGCCCGGGTGCCCGTGGCCGGTGTCCCAGCGCTGCCGGATCCTGCCCGGCCGTTCCTTGTGGCGGAGCGGCCGCGGGGTGAGTTGGAGGGGCCGGTGGCCCCCACAGGGTACCACTGACTGTTTTCTCTTGACAGGAATTGTGAGAGCTGCAGGATTGCAAGGTGTGGGTTCCAGTCCCCTCCATTTGGTTTGCACATGTCCTGGTCAGACACAGATCCGGCTTCCTCAGTCCTTAACACAATAGAGGGAGAATTAAGAAATAGCACTGTGAAGGTGATTGGTGTGACAGGGGTTTAACTGGGAAAACCTTGGGTAATTCCTCAGTTTTTCTCTTCGCCAAACTCACCCAAACCACTGCTAGAAAGAGACTGATTGGAAAAGTTGAGGCAGAGATGGAATTGAAAAAAGGGGAGATTGAAAATTGTAGTTCCTGAAACTAAATGTGTGAGAGCAGCAGCTCTTCTTGTGCAGGAAATAACTCCTGTCAGCAGCTATGTCCGACTGAATTGGCAGATGGAGTTGTTCCTGTCGTGTGGGCCATAGTCGTGGCCTATGAAGGGCCAGGTTGGACACTTGTCAAACAGCAGCAGAAGTGGCTCTCCAGGTAGCCCAATATAAATATGGGAAGCCAAGGGGTCAAGTAAACCAGTGCATGCTGTGACTGCAGAGGCAGGGATAGGTTGGGATCCCAAAAACTAGGGGGGAGGTACTTGGGATTCAGCTGCTTTAGAGCGTGGTTCAGAGGGTGAAGTGTTTGCTGAAGCACAGCCAATAACAGGAGGGAAACTGGAAGGTGTCCCTGATGGTTATCCCATCAGGTCTGATGTGGTGGAGGATTTTACTCAGCCTATAAGGGGGGGAGTCTGGATCATTGCCTTCTCTTTCTTCAGGGACACTGAGCTGGTCCAGCTGTGCCAAGAAGAGCAAGTGAGTTGTGAAGGTCTGGGGCAGTCTGGAAGGTTCTTCATTCCCAAAGGATCCTGGCAAGTGCAGCACTGGAAGAGTCAGGAATAATGAAAAGTGCCCCAGTTCTCATCAAGCTCAACTTTGTAAAACATTAATGAAGATAAAATTCCTCAGCAATGAACTGTTGTGTCCCAAATAATATTGGAGGGAGAAGCAGAAACTCCCACTGGTGCTGGGGCTGAACTGTCTGCAGTGACCAGGCAGGACTTGGCCCTGATGCCTGAGTGCTCTGCAGTCCCCCAGGATGGATCCCACCTGTCAGCCCCTGTCTCCATAACTTGAGGAGAGGGTGTTCCTTCAAGCCCAGCTGCTGTGTTGGTGGTCCTGTGTGCACTTCTTGCCCTGGCCTGCTGTGAATGTGTTTGTGTTGCAGCCACCCCTGCTGGACATACACCCTGTTCCTGAACAAACCCCCTTGCTGTTCTCTCCGGGTCTCCCGTCACAACTCCCCTCCTCTGATGCTCCAGGTGCCAAGGCCCCTGTTTTTGAGGGGCGCTCCTGCTCTGCTGCCCCCCCATTCTTTGTAAAGCAAGAGCCAGGAGCCCCAAGTGCAGAGAGGGCTGCAGGGAATAAGTGGCAATGCCTGCCTGTGTCTCCCTGTGTTCCCTGCAGTTCTCCTGCCAGTTCTCCCCTGGGCTGGAGAGCCCTGCCTGGCCTGTGTTTATGGGAAGAGAGTGATGTTACTCCATTTGTCCAAAAGGTGTGTTCGTGGGCACTTGTTTTCTGACAGGCAGTGCCCTTTTCCTGTTGCCTTTCCCAAGTTTTCCCAAGTGCTACCCAGCACGGGCCTTGGTGTTCTGGGACAGCGATTGCCAGGAGGAAGGGGAGCCTTGGCCTCAGCTGCCCAGCTCGGGTGGGTGGGACAGGATTGGGGTGGCCTGGCAAGGCACGAACATATTTCTGAGTTCTGGGGTGCCTTGAAACCTTTCCCTGTCAGGTTTCTCTCCCTGATTTCCTGGGGTCCAGCATCCCAGGTGTCTCTTCCTTTGTCCAAAGTCCAGTGGCAGAGGACTGAATAACTCACAAGGGGGGGTTTGGAATGAAAAGGGTTCTGTTCTAATTGGGCAAAGAATGCAGTAAGAAAGATGAGCCTCCTTTTAGTGCCTGAAACAGAGAGGAATAAAAATACTGGAAAAGGTCACATTTTCTTTGGTGTCCCCCCTGAATTTCTCATGGATAAAACTCTCTAGTGAGCAATCAGAAGAGAAGGGTGAAGGGCAGGAGCCTTTGAGTTCCCCAGTGCACTGAACTGTCTTGTTCTCCTCTCTTTCAGGACAGGCCAAAGCCCTGAATTCAGCCCAGCTCTGCCCAATGCCTCGGGGTGTGAGCGGCCAGAGGCAAGAGGCTCCAGCCCCGCTGACTGTGCTGGGGGCTCCTGGTCCTGCCCGTGGGGTGGGGTAAGTCAGAGGGACACGTTTCCCTTCTCCTGCCTATTGGCATTTGCTCCCTGGGCAAGGACTCTTTTTCCCACTGCAGGCTGGTCCTTGCCGTGTGTGCTGGGAAGGGTGGAGAGGCAGGGGCGAAGGGCCAGGTGCCGGTGGGGTCCCAGAGCTGTGGGGTTGGGCTGTGCTGAGAGGGGCAGGTGGGTTCCCGTGGGTGAGCCTGAGCATTGGTTTGGGGGTTCAGGAGCCTGGGGGGTGTTTGTAGCTCTGCTGGGGCTGGAGCTGGGCTGGGCTGTGGGACAGACGCAGGGGAGCTGGGGGAGCCCCAGGAGCTGGCACTGACCGTGCCACGGGTTGGGCACAGGCTGGTCCCAGCTCTGCCTTCGGTCCCTCAGACCCTGCATCCCTGGGCACGAGGGCAACTGGAGTTTGACCGGATCCCAGCGCCCTGGACAAGTGTGTTCCCATGAGCATGAGCCCGTGGCCTCATTCAGCCCCCCTTTCCCTCCAGGGAGTCCCAAAGCCTCCCCCTGTCCTTGTCCATTTTCCTGGAATTCCACTGGCCCACACGACAGGAACAACTCCATCTGCCACTTCAGTTGGGATGGTGCTGCTGACAGGAGTTATTTCCTGCACAAGAAGAGCTGCTGCTCTCACACATTTAGTTTCAGGAATTACAGTTTCAGGAGTTACAATTTCCATCTCCTCTTTTTTTCAGTTTAATTTCTGCCTCAACTTTTCCAACCAGTCTCTTTCTAGCAGTGGTTTGGGTGAGTTTGGCAAAGAGAAAAACTGAGGAATTACCCAAGGTTTTCCCAGTTAAACCCCTGTCACACCAATCACCTTCACAGTGCCATTCCTTAATTGTCTCTCTGTTGTGTTAAGGATTGAGGAAGTTGGACCTGTGTCTGACGAGGACACGTGCAAACCACATGATGGGGACTCTCACAATTCCAGTCAAGAGAAAACAGCCAATGGTACCATCACTGCTCATTCCTTAATCCCAATCCCACACTTCTTTTGCAGTTGGAGCACCACTTTTATAACCCAATTACAGTCCATTCCAGAGCTCCATGGGCAGGAAGGACAGGTACACCTCTGATACTCTCAGGAATGCCTCAGTCCATTCCAGGGACCTTGCTTTGAGCTCCCCAGCCCCAGCTTGGGGCACCCAGAGGAGTTCCCTGAAGAATCCTTTCGGTGCGTGCTCAAGTCCTCGGGGTGCACCAACAGCACTGTCCCTCCAGGGGGCCCAATCTGCTCCCAAAACGCAGGGGGATCATGCCTGCATCCCAGACTGCTCCAGGGATCTGAGGGCCTTCCCCAGACCGGCGTGAAGGCCCAGAGATTCCTCGGAACCACGGGAGAGCAGGCACAGAGTCCCTGCTGAGGGCCCATTTGGCTGCCTGAAAACAGCTCGGCAAAGAAGCCTCTAAGACTTAGCTGGTGAGTTTTAGAAGCCAGGCATTCCTTGCTTACAACACCCTGCAATGATCCCAGCCCACCTGGGGTCCTAGCCATTGGCTCCCACAGTGCACACAGAGGTGCCTCCACTGCAGCTGATGGGAGGGCTCAGCATTACATGAGGATTCATTTTGTTCCCTGCACTCCTGGTCCATACTCAGGGCATTTCCCAATACCTGTTACCATATACACAAACCCTTAGAAAGTCTTTGAGGGGCTCCATCAGGGGTCTCTGGTGGTCACCTGAGCCTGGAGCCCCCAAAGTTCTAAGTGACAACCTTATCAACTTCAAGACAATTCACCTGGTTGTAGAGGAACTTGGTGTTGCTTGGCTGCTGCCTCAGTTCCCTTCTTCATTCTTTCTTTACTTAGCTTGCTTAGTCCCTTTAAATCCCTTGGCTCAGCTCCATGGAGTTTCTAGGGTATATCCCACTGCAAAAACTACTAGTTCTGTTACACCTCAAAACTCAGATATCAGGGAGAGAGGCAGAAATCAACTAATCCAGGGCAATACCTCCAAATATTGGAACAAAAGTACCATAACAATCCACGGCCTCCCTTGGTAAATTAACACCCAACTGCTCAGACACAAACAATAATAACCTGCACATTACAACAATCTGCCACTGTTGGTTCAACCCAGACAAGTCAGTGGGTAAATTACACAAGGGGAACTTTTTTCAAGTTTCAGTTATGATACAAAAATCAGGGAGATCAGAAACTCCTCCATCCAGTTTTACTTGGAGGAGAGAAGGAAACCAAAGCCATCCCCAGTGCTGCAATACCTCAGGCTCCCAAAAAGGCCCAGGGATTGCACTGGAGCACAGGCAGGAACACGACGTCACCACCCCACAGGCACAGCTGAGAACCCAAAGAGCAGCCACACCAGCAGCTCCTGGAAGCCCTGCTGGGCCGGGCCTTGGGGAAGAAGGGCACTGGCCTTTCTTCCTGCCCAGGAGGAAGAAGTCTCCTTGCTGAGCACTTCCCCTGCCCAGGGCATCAACTCTGAAGGGAACTTCATCAAGTGCAGCTTCTCAGACCAAGAAAGATTTCTGTTTCCTGGAAGATCTTTTTCCAGCTGAACTCAGCACACAGGAGAGGATACAGGGATAGGATTGAAGCAATGACTCATAAGAAACCCATCAGGACTCAGCGGCACCAGTTCCAATGCTGCTGGTACTCCTTCAGAAAGCCTGGAAAACCCTTGGAAGCGATGCTGATTTGTCCTTGTTGTCCCAGCCTCTTACCTGGACATTGACTGCTTTTAGCACAGATGCTGCTACCTCAGTAAGGCCTTGGAGTAATACTGAAAGATATTTTAAGACCTTCCTGACTGAAAAAGCATAAAGCTTTTATCATGGACATCTGAACTCCCACAGACAGCTTTCAGTACAAAGTTATTTTCGCAGGATCGCTTCATAGGAAGTTCCTGGGAACCCCAGATTGTGCCCTCGAGAATGGAAAATAAACAGAGGGAAGGAGCTTAGCACAAGTGTAACACACTCCAGAACAGACCTGACTTTAGTTTTAGTCTTTGTGTTCAGATATAGCACAGAAAAACTTCAGCAGGAGAGCTGGCACATTCCCAGTGGCACCCTGAAAGTCCATCCGGCCCGGCAGCCTCTGCCCCATCAGCACTCGAGCGTCTCCGTCCAATCGCAGCCCGCCCTTCCGCGGGATTTTGGGATACGAGGAGTTCCAGATGCGCATCCGTGGGGTTTGGAAATGCAAATAAAGCTTTTGTACCCGTGAGCTGAACACTAAAGGCACTCGCCGTGCAGCAGCAGCAGGGTGGTGGCCCCGAGCGGGGAAGGAGCGGCGGGGCCGGGCGGGTTCTCGGGGCACCCGGGGCGTGTGGTCTCCCGTCTCTCCCGGAGTGGGGGAATAAAATCACCCTTTTGAGTTAGAACCGAGGCAATTAGCGAGGGACATCCTGGGGAGGCAATTGAAGTTCTCCCAGCGGGACGGGAAGGGACAATTCTGGGGTGAAACCTGAGCTGGGCAGGGGAGGTTTGGGTGTCAAACCCGAGTTCCCGTGCAGGGGACATAGGGAACGTTTGTGATGGAAAAGCAGAGGCAAATTGGGAGGGGGAGCAGAGGGGTGGCATTTTCCACAGAAAGGGTGAGGTAATCTGGATGAAACAAAATCACCTTTTTTGTGGGGTGAATCCGGGAGTACCTTAGAGAGGAAAAAAGGAGCCTTTCTGAGAGAAAGGCTGGGAACTCAGAGAAAACCGAGGAACCACTTTGGACAGAAAACCTGGGGTTACTTAGAGGGGATTGAGGTGACCCTTTTGGCTGAAAACCTGGGGTAATTTAGAGAGGACACACCCACTGTTTTATGTAGGAAAGTGGGAGGTGATGTAGAGGGGAGAGAGGTGGCATTTTGGAGGGAATGGCTGAGATCGACTGCCAGCTGCAGACTGAGCCCTGGGGGCTGAATCCTTCCCGGTCAGCAGGGGCTGTTCCCCAGTGCCATCCCCTGGCTCATAACTTGGTGACATTGTGATCCTCCAACCCAACCCCCAGGTGCTGATGGAACCATTGCCTTAGGTGTGTTTAGTTTGTGGCTGGAGACCTGTGGATGGGAAAAGGATGGAGTAAATCTCTTCCATGGATGTGTAAGGAAGCACTGAGTAGCAGGGAAGGGGAGGATTTATAAACGACATCAATATTTGACCCAAATTTGGGGGGAAGCAGTGATGGGGGTGGTTGGGTTTGGTCTGGGCTGGTCAGGATCAGCCATGAACAACTCCACCAGACCCTGAACTCTCAATGGACACGGCCAGCACCTCAAAAGAAAACCAAGTCAGTAATTACTACAGAGCAGAAATTATTGAAAAATTACCAGGAAAAAAAGGAACTTCTGTTCTTCATGGCAGACCTTCTGTTACTCCTTGTGCAGTCTCTGCATGCTGTTCTAAGAGTTACTAGTTAGTAACAAAACCTGTTAGAAATTCAGATGTAGGATTCGAATTTGGGTCCATTCCCTACAAACTCCTGCAAAGCCTGAAGGACTGGGGTGGTGACTGCTCTCAGTGAAGGCTGTTTATTAATATTCTGTCTGATTTCCCTCAGCTCTGGGCGGGAAAGGCAAGGGTTTGGGTCAGGCATTGTGCAAGCAAGGCCTGTGTGCCCGTGGATGTCTTGTGTGTGTGGCAGGGCTGGGACAAGGAACTCGTGCAGGGACTGAGCTGGCACTGGAGCTGTTGCCGTTCTGAGCCATTCCCAAGGTGTGATTGGAGAAGGAGGACAACATCCAGGCATACTGAAAAGGGGGATGTCCTGAGCTGGGGGGCAGCAAACAGAGAGCTGTGGGGATTTGGGTGCTGCTGGGGACGTGTCACCTTCCAGCCGAGCATCCGTGCCCGGCATTCCATTCCCCCTCCAGAGATGGTTCCTTCTCCGGTTGGGCTGGGGAGGGCAGCAGGATCCATGGGGATGGAGTGAAGCATCCCCAGGGCCATTTCCCAGCTGTGGTGCCGAGTATCCCGGGGGCTGCACTGGGGATGGAGTGAGGAGAGGAGCGTCGTGCTCCCTCCATCCCTCCCCAGGTGCTTTCCCACAGCCCGGAGCCTCCCGGCTCACACGGAGCTCACACGGTTCCCTTTAGAAAGGGAGGCCATGGAATATTAGGGGTGTTTTTTTTCCTTCCATCTTTTGAGGTAGTGCTCTGAATTACTTTATTTCTGTCTTGCTCCTAGTGGTGCATTCCCCAGCAGTCCCACAGCAGCTCTTGGGCAGTGCAGCTGCCAGAGGTCCCTCTGGACTGTGGGACAGGCAAAAATTCCAAATAAAAGCACAGGTACAGATGCTGAGACTGTTATAAAGACAAGTGATGGGACATAGAAATAACGTCTCGGTTTTGGGTAATGGTTGTGTTTGTTTGGGTTTTTTTTAATTATTTCCCACTAGTTATCATTCTTCTATATGTTAAAGCAGTTCCATGGTGTGAGAAGAGTGAGACATGAAGCTAATCCCCCGTGCTTTCATGATGTTTGCTGAACTGCATGTCTGAATACAAGCATTTTAGTAAGAAATCTGTCTTGGAGTTATGGCACACAGGCAGTGAGCCGAGATACTTTTCTACTGGCCTTAATGTCCATCTTTATTTTGCATTTTTAGCGATCATGTAAGAGAATTGTCCTTACAAATGTGGAAGTGCCTTTCCAGGTGTGCTAGAGCAGGGCTGGCAAGCAGACTTTGCAGCTCGCATGGTGATGCCTAAAAAGCCAGGTAGGTGGAGCTGTTATTTCATGAAACCCTGAGTTCAGCCTTTTCGAGGAATTAGATGTTTGTTTTAAAATAAAACTTTGCAGGGAATTCTATTAGATATGTTTGGGAGGCTAATGCTGCTTATAAACGTGTATAAATGTGAGGAAGCACAAAGTAGGGGGTTTGATTTGGACTTCTGAGTAGTTTGGATTAAACTACATCCTCACATGAAGTTTTTTAAACAAAAGCTGTCAGGATATGCTGTGATTGTTCCTGCTCCTCCTCTGCTGCTGACTCTGTCTCAGTGGCACATAAGCTGGATGACCTTCAATGACAAGTCTTAATCTAAGAAAGATGAGTAAAAAATAAATCACTCTGGTTAGTTCAGTCTTGTGGCATGAGGGTAAAGCACTGCTCCCAGGTTTGTAAGGTGTAAAAGATGTGCTCCTGCAGGAACTCTGATTACTCAGAGCAGAGAGGGGAAAGACTCTCTGGATCAGGATTGTTTCTTGATGATGTGGTTGCTTTTAAGTAATGTGCAGGATGAAGAGACCGACAGTCCACAGGTGTCTTCAGAGGCCAAAACTGGAATCAAGTCAAGGATGTTGCTGGTCTGCTGCTGTTTCTTTCCAAGCTGCTTTAATGGCACTCATTAGATTGGCTGGGCTGATTGTCAAGGGGGGCTGCAGAGTTGTCAAAGGGGGGTATTTGTTTCCTCTTTTAGCAAGGGGAAGGAAAAAGCAAAATCCATACAGTAGAGGTGGGGTCAATATTCGAGGCACTCCACTGTGATAAGGAAAAATGGATATGACAGTGCAAGCCCCATTTTGGGTGCTCCCAAAATCCCTGCAGCTGGAGAGAGGGGGGAGACTCTTGTTTTCTCACCAAACAACATGATGGGATGCACTTTTCAGTTGCCTGAGTCCATAAAACAGAGTATTTAGGAGCTGCAGGGTTTTTAAGAGAAGCAGCTTTGATAACTTTTCTAACTTACCACACAATTCCATAGTAAATAACCCAGGAAGAATTTAAAATTCTCATCCCTGACAGTTCTGAGACACAGGTTGGGCAAACCCTCCTGGCACAGACTGGGTGTATTTATTTCATCCTGTCTCAGCGCTGAGAAACTGTTTCTCTTTTGAGGGCCAGTCAATTGTAGCCTTCTTTTATTGCAACTGCTGTTCTCACTCAAGGGAATCAGGAGCATCTCCTTTTTAATTCAATAGCCAATTTTGCATTAAAAAAACCGCAAACCCCTCCCTACTACCAGAATTGGGCTGTAAAAGATTTTTTGGTTGCTTGCTTTTTTACTCCCACAGTGAATAAACTGATTTCCAGAAAGTTTCTCGATATACTTATTCAATGCCTCTCACCCACTTTTTTTTTGAAAAAAACCTAAACCGCCCATTTTCAGCAAAGAAAAAAGACAATTTTTGTATTTTCTTTTGTGAATAAATTGATCTCTCCATGTTTCTTTTGCCAGCTATTACCTCTCTGTTGCTGTAACATCTCGCACGAGAAAGAAGTGCTCTGCTGAAGAGACTATATGTGAAGAAACCAAGGATCTTAAGAGAAAACTGTCCCTGACAAAAGGGCCTATAAGAAACGTCGAATTATTGGGGGTTGAGAGAGAAAATTAGAAGCAGAGTGTGGGAAAAGTAAATAAGTACTGAAAAGAGAGTGAACTCCGGCATGAATAGGTTGTATACAGATAAAAGATCTGGCCAAGTAACAACAACAACAAGCAATAAGTTGTTAACAGATGCTTGAACTTCATATTGAAACAGCAGAAGTGTTGATATAATTCTGTTGATATAGCTCTGTTGTGTTATTGTTGGCAGAAGAAGTTAGTTTAACTTTAGGGGAAGGGTAAATTGTAGACTCTTGTTTATTTTCTCCGGCTAAAAACCTCTGACTTGACTTTTTACCTATTTTTGTAGTGAATTTTCATCATACCATGTAAGTATGAAATCATTCAGACAAACATTTCACATGTCAATAAAACTGTGTGTATATATTAGCCCAGCACATTTCATTCCTCTAAACCATATTTATTACTTGAGCTCTGCAACATCAATTTTGCCCTTGGAAAAACAGAGGAGCAGAGAAAACAGAAAGCCAGGGTTGTTTGCAGAGGAATGTTGTTGTGAAATCAGCCAGGGAGGAAATAAAAAAACCTCCCCAAATAGTGGTGAATGATCATTAGGTCTCTTTTGAGGTCTTTTCTCTATTTCTATTTCTATTCAGTTCAGTCTCTGCTCTGTGACTGGCTGAGAGTGAAGCAAAGGAAGTTAAGATCCAAACTGGAAGTTGCTATTCATCCAGGGAAATAATAAAGCAGTTTTGATTAGCAATCTTGAAAACTAATGCTAATTAATTTCTCAAGAGCATATAAATTTGGTCCTTATTTTCCTGAGCCTCTGTATTGCCAGTTCCTAAGCCCAATAAAAACCGTGAAAATGTAAATGCTTACCACATTAAGGTTTATTTTCTGCAAACTGAGGTGTTTTTCTTCAGTCTCCTTCTTTGTATTAGAAAATACAAATATTCTGAGCAGCTACAAAAAAAAAAAAAAAAGGTCAGGATAACAAAAATAATTATTTTGCAGAAAATGAATCAATTGTGCATCACTTGGAAGTATTTCTTACAAGCATGTAAATAGTCCTACACCACAGGACTTCATCCTCCCACCCAAGGAAAGGGTTTTTTCCCCTTTCCTAACTGAGGAGCAGCACTTCAGTGTCTGTTGCAGAGCACTGCAGTTGAAACAGCAGCAGCGGGGATGTTTCTTTGTGTCTGTGAATATTCAGCTCTAATCTCTGCTGCATTAACAGACTCTGCTTTGGACCTGGTCACCATCATGAAAATGGTGTGAGAAATGTAAACTTTTTCTCTGCATTCAGTCTGCAGAAGAGCCTCTTGACAGACCAGAAAAATACCTAAGTGTCTCCCAGAGGCACTAAAAGTTTGCTTTAATAAACAGAAATGAGGGAGCCTGGTCACACGTGTTTGACTTTTGAGTTAAACTCAGCAGTGGGTTCACCACATCTGTGACTGGAGACCATGACAAACCAAAAAGGGGGAATACATTTCCTAAAAACAAGTATCACCTCAGGCACTTGTGATTTTCATTCTTCCCTTCCAGAATGTGCCAATACAGTATTTTCCATAGTAGTGAGTCACTACCTGAGTGTCATTTGAGTTTGGTTTTTTTTCAATTCTGATTAGAGAGGGAGCGCCTGGTCTGCTCGAACACAGTGCAGTTCTTATCCACAGCCCTCGTTTCCTTTGAAAACATGAATAGCTTTATGTAGCCATTAAGTGACACAGGATATGACTAGGTTACTTACTCACAGGGATTTAGATATAATAAATAAGAAAGCAAATCTGGTTTCATCATCCCCCTCCCTTGATTCTTGGGGGAGGAAGTATTACTTTCTGCTTTCTAAAGAAACGCTGTAATTTGAGCTAGTCCGCAGCGCTGTAGTCAGAACGAGATACAAGTTAGTCCTAACCAACAATTTGGAGTTCATTTTCGTACACAAACATAAGGGGAACGTGTTGCATTTGTTCCCAAAGATAAAAAGTCTATGGAGGAGCGTAACTTCCTGAGAGAAGACTGGATTACTCTAAATCAATATATAGCATTTATGTATTTTCCTAACTGTCTGTGCACTTTAGAAGGAAGTTACACACACCACAGCTTTGTCTGCCTACCCTCAAGAAGCCACATACTGTGTTTTCTCCCCGTGTAGCTCTAGTTTGGAGATGCAACAAAAATTAAATGACTTGTAATTTAAGATCAGACCCAAGCTCTCTCCCTCTCGTCTCTCAAATACACATATACACGTATTTTGCTTTGCTGTTATTCACCAGTTTTGGAGGGAGGCTTTTTAAAGCAGATGGAGCCTGTGCCACATCTTTGCCAGGTATCTGAACCTGGCAGTGATTAATTGTCATTTCTTATCCACAAGAAGCCCCAGAGGTGATGACCAGCTTAGCTCTCCAGCTCTCCCTGGTCAGAGCTAAAAGACAAGCATCGGAAAGATACAGAGAGATCTGGTTTCAGAGGGAAAATTCAAAAAGACAGAAGTCAAGAGACTTAGCAGAATTTCAGAACTGACTTTTGGTTTTACCTCTTTCACTCTTCGAAGACAGGATGAAGATGATGTAGCTGAAATTCACAGTAATTTACTCTCTGGATTTTCACTGTTCCTTTGCTGCTTCTAATTCCCTCCTACTTCCAGCAGTACCTGAGTAGAGTAAAATACCTAAAAAACTTCAGGAGTGTGGCCCAGAACGAACCACCAGACTGCAGACCCATTTCTTGCTGCCCGGAGAGGCTGGGCAGTAAGTCTGGCCTGCTAAGATTTATTACTTTCTCACTTAATGGTTAATTACTTGCAATTACCTTCCTTCTTCACCTACAGATGTACTTTGAAGATTATTACCTTAAGAAATGTGAGCTGCTCCTGTAATTACATGCTCCAGCCAGGACAGCTGGGAATTCCATGCTCATGAGGCGATGACGCAGTGTTGCCATCCCAGTTCAGAGCAGGCAGAGCAGCCACTCACCTGCACATCCCCTCTGGGGCTTGAGAACTTACCTGCTGCTGAGCCAAAGGGCTTGTACCCACCAGGACACAACTTCAGTTCTGGAACCCGGGTGAGATTTTACAGCTTGATCTGCTCAGTGTTAAAAGTAAGTGTGTGTTCTGAGAGGAACTGTTTATTTTTGATTGCCAAGGATTGTGGTGTTATTTGCAATGCAGTGGAGAAGGCACAGTTGCCACACTCTCACTGATCCTGGAGATATTGTCTCCTTCCTACTCTGTTTTCATCCCATTCCTTCCAAAGGACCAAAGCCTTCCAGCTTTCACCTCAACACAGGACCGACAGGGTTGCGTGACTTGGCAGGATGAGATGGCACATCGCTGCAGGAACACTGGCAGAGGCTGCCTGATAACCCATCTACGAGATGTCCTTGCCTTAGGAAGCCATTCTCTTCCCAGAAAAAACAACTTCTGTGGCTGATCTGTCAGCTAGCTCGGGTGTGAGAGCATCAGCCAAGAGCCTGTTCTTCCTCTCTTCCCTATTTGCACCTTTCCCCCAGCCCCCATCTCATATTCCAGCTAGAGAAGACGGCCAGTCTTTTTATTTAGAAGTAAAAATAAGGAATAACCTTTTCTTCTGCTCCAAGACAGGTTGCTTACCTGCTACCTGCCTCTTGCCCTGAAACATGGTCTTTGTTACAATTTTAAGTTTCTTTAGAACAAACACTCAGTTAAACATCTTGTATCTTTTTTCTCATGAGCATCCCAATGAATTACCTTTCCCATTTTGGCCTGAATTTTCTCACAGAGGTGGTACCGAGCAAGGTGAAAGCTATGACCTCAAAATCTTTAAAACTTGCTGTAACCAAGTTCCCATGACTGGATTTTCCAAGCCCTTTTTTTGGTGGAAATGAGAACAATGGGGCACTCAACTCTTTGCTGCTCTTACAACACATCTGCATCGAATTATTTTGGCTTAGGCTGACACTGTGGGTTATAAAAGTAACCTGCAATAACTGTCATGAGTTTTTAAACTGGAACCAATCATTCAATAAGCAACTGTTAGCCTCATGCAAAGTATGCTGCAATCACAGGGAATCAATGGAATTACTTCCTTTGGCTTCAGGTGGCCTGGAATCAGGTGGCATGAATGGAATTACAAACGAAGGATGGGGGTTAAAATTCAAAAGAAGCCCCATTAATAGTTGGTTTCTCCTTCCAAAAGGCCTGTTGGGCTAAAAAAAGAAGGTTAAAAAAAGAACTTCAGTTTTTCTCTGCTGGACTAAAAATGGCATATTGTGTTTGGTCATGGAATAAATAGTGCTCAAATGTGCAAAAGAATTGAACCAGAGTCTGAATGGAATTCATGTAAATTTTAAGACGGGGTTTCTTCAGTGGAAAGAGGACAAAAAGTTGTTTACTCTGAAAACTTCACAGGAAAATACAAATGCACTCAGGTGACCTCTGGAACTTCAGGAGAGGTCAGACTCCTGAGGTATCAGGATGAAAAGTACATTATTATTGCTTATTGGAAATCACCACAGCCAAAAGTATCATTAACAGCTCAGGACCACAGAACACAGAGGGTTTAAAAATAGAAATGTGTCTGTGCCTTGACGTGAGGCTTATTCATCCTTAAGCTATTTAAGACTGCAAAATATTTGCAAGACAGTATCTTAGAAACACAATGACATGGAAATCCAGAAGATTTAGATTCCCAGTGGCAACACAATAGGGTGGGTATGATTTCCTCCTCAGATGCACTGACATTGTGTCTTTGCTACAAACTTTGGATGGCAAAAAGCAAACTGTGATTTAGCAATGGTTCAGAAATGATCTACAGAGCCATTTCCAGCAGCAATCTTCCCTATTGTCTGCATTTCCTCTCTTGGACCAAGCAAACTGGTATAATGACTTTCCTCTTATATACATTAAGACTTTGGGTTGGGGATTTTTTTTTTATTTTTCTCTCTTTGATCAAAGCAGGGCTGAGAAATGGGGTTTTGTACTTACAGTTTTGGGGCAGAAGCAGGCTGAGAACAGGTGGAATGCAAGTTGTGGAGATACTGTCATATCAACACAAAATTCAGCTGTATTTTTACAAATAAAAATATTTGTTTTGCTATCTTTCATCCAACCTGGCCCGGAGAGTTCATGGGAGTCACACTGAGGCATGTTCAGGTATCCCTTGGTCACTTCCAGGTCACTGCTTCTCTGTTTTAAGGTTGTTTTTCCCCCCTCCCCTCTTCCAGTGAATCCTTATTAGCATAATCCTGCCTCAAATTTGCTATTGCTAAAAACCAAACTTGTTTCCACTCACATCCCAAACACGAGAAAACCTTCAGGAAAAGCAGCACAACCACAGTGCAAGCCTGGTTTTGGAAGGCATTATCTTGTATCTAACAAGATCTTATTTACAATTTTGTCCTTAAGAACTGACAAACCCAGTTACCAACTCGGCTTCTGGTGTTCATTTTCTCAGAACAAAATTCCCACCTTCTAACTAAATGCCATGAGTTAAGAGTGTTCATATTTTCTGGCTAGGAAAGGAGGATTGGTACGAAGCCTCATGCCTTGCCCTCTCACAGAACTGTTAAATGGGAGAAGATGAAAAAATGTCAATCAGCAAATCAAGTTCTGAGCCCAGCTTTGCCTGTGAAGGTCCCTCAAGGCAGCGAAAACGTGACATCCACTCTGCTTCCCTTCACAGTTGAGTCAAAGGAATCCCTGAGCTTCACTCCTTGGGTTTTACCATTCCATTCTTAGCAATTAATCCACTTTTCAAATTAAAAGAACAAAGCAATTAGCATTCTTCCTCGTTAGGAGCCCATTTCAAATGTCTTAGTGAAAGCTCCTACACGTTACACTCTGCTAAATGCCAAGGATTAAATCAGAAGAAAATGAAAGCTCCCAGGCTAAGAGTCATCACTTAATATTTAGTGTCTGCAGTGCAGCCAAAAACTCCCTCTGTGCTCTTGGAGACAGAAGGATTTCAGGGGGGATTCACTGATCTCCATGTGGGTCTTCCAAAGCAGCTCCAAACCCCAGATGTACCTTGGGCTTTGTTAGGAAGATGTTGGCACACTCAGAGCACAAGGAGAGCTGGGAACAGAACCTGTCCCACAGGAGAAACTCTTGCATATTTAAGTTTATTTCAAATAAGTGTTCAAAGAAAAAGAAAAAGGAAAAAAAAAAACAAACCAAAACAAAACTGAAACCAAAATAAAACAGATTTAGTATATATTTGCTTTTCTTAAAAAAATGATTCCATGAAAGGATTTTATAGATATCTAAGTAGTAATACAGATTTTTATATACAAAATTCCATTTCAAACAATTTACTGTACAAAAGAAAGTATAAGCAACTGTTACTATTTCATGATTTCAGCAAATAATGAAAAACTCTGCTAAGTATGTGTTCAGGATATAGTTCTATCATTTACAGGAATGTCAGTATTAAGTTGGGAATACTTTCAGGTGAGTATTTATAGATTAAATCCCCCTTCAAGGACGTTCCCTAAGATTTCTCTTTACAACAGGTAGTTCAGGTTTGTCTTTCTTCTGGATCTTTTGGGCTACCGAGGAATGAGAGGAAGAACATGTTTTCAACAAGATGTGTGGACAGAATTCTGCTTGAATTATTCCCACTCGCAGTCCTTTTGCAGTCAGTGGGCCTGATCTGGTAAACACTCACTACTAGGAATAACACTTACGTGGGAATAAGTCAGGCAGGATTTGGCCCTCCAGCAACAATCTACCATAACTTACAAATTTCAAAAATAGTGACATTCCTGCAAGTCAAAATACAACAGAAACAAGAGTTAACAAAATATAAGCCCTTTATTAATAAAAATCTTTGGTTGGATCAATATTTTAAATAAGCTTCAAGAATATTTGGTTAATACCATTTTCTTTCTTCCACATAATTTCTCTTCTGGTACCTTCTTTGGACAGACTACAGAAAAATATCAAGTTTATCACATACTTTAAAACAAATAAATATATCAAAAGCTAAATATGGCAATATATTTTTTAAAGTTCTAGCATTAATCTTTAAATTAGTTTGGCAAAGAAAAAAGAAAAGGAAAAAAGAAATAACCAACTTCTCTTGAAAACAGTCTTTCGACGTTTGGTTTTTTAACAAACCATACAGTAGTTAGACTCTAAAGAAATCTTTCCTTTTTATTTTCTTTTTCAGTTTTATATTTGCAATGCAAGTGCCATGGACAAGACAAAGCAATAAAAGAAATCAGGTTAATTGCACCAATATTATTTGGAAGTGCAGTTTATCAATTGACAAAGCAAAACTAAAATGCATTATGCTTAAAAAGAGTTGTACTGATGGGGTTTAACTAGGCATGGGAAGTAAGGATTTTACACTTATACTTTAAGGAAGCTCCTTGTACAAAAGATAGACTATTTTAAGACAAAAGAAGAGTCCTGTAACTAACTGAAGGTCTGGTCCTGTAGCCCCAGTGCAGGCAAAACTTCCACTGAAGACAGTGAGCGGTACACATTTTGGGTTCACTCCTCTGGCACAGCCTCTGGGAAATGCCACTCAACAGCAGAAAAATCTGTGGGAGAAACTGGGGTGCAGACTCCCTTCTCCTGCAGAGGACACAGGGCTACAGGGGGAAACCTGGCTGGGAAAGGGATGTGCTAAAACAACAGGGAAAAGGGGATTTCCTCAGCAACAACAGTGTCCGAGTACTGGGCAGGGCAGTGTGAGTCACTGGAGCTTCACGTGTGCTCTGTTAGTTCAGGGCATTTCACAAAATGCTCTGTGATCATCTCCCTGCTGGGAGGATCCCAAAATTGTGCTGCTGCTGCTGCTGCCTGGCCATGAGGGAGGAGCTGCTGGGAACTGCAGCCTGGGGCACCGGGGTAGCTCCATCCACAGCAGTCGCTCAGTGGTGAAAAAGGACTTTCCAGATTCCCTTTCCTGGTGGTTCTGGAGGTCTTGGATACACAGCAAGTTGCCACAAGTGCCCTAAACACTTGGTGTGACACTAAAGCTCTGCTTGTTTCAGACACAGAGCTAAACCCAGTCTTGGAAAGCAAGTCAGTCTGGGAGGCTTTACGTGGGTTCTCTCCACTCTAGAGCTGATGTTGCGTATAATTTATCTGGTTACCCCATGGACCTTCAAACCTGGGTTTCCAAAAATATCTTAACTTGCTATTATTATTTAAAATTTACCTTTACTTCACTAGTTAATCAATAGGCTAAGGTCAAATTCTCAGAGAGTATCTCTAGCAAGATGTACTAAGTACCTGCATTTATGAATGCACACCAACAACAAGAGTGGTATCTAACGATGAAATATAAAAATTCCCTGCATTTACTGCTTGTGCAAAAGAAAAAGAACGTTACCAGAAATAGAACGTGGTCCTCCATGTCTGCAAGAAGGGCATTTCTCACAAAGATGGGAGTGAAATGGCAGCACATCCTTCAACATGCACCAGGTTGTCCATTACTCGAGTCCTGCCCTCTGTGGCTTGTGGAATGCCCCAACATACTCAGCTCCCTCCTCTTCTACACATCCAGAGGATAGGAATGGCAGGAGGACAAGCTGCCACTGTGGCTCCTGGAGAGTCTGGGGCTGTGATTGTTACAGTTTTCACCTTTTCTCTTGTCCTTGTCATTCCAGGTTTCGAGCATGTGCAGCTTCCCTTGCTCTTCCCTCATGAAGACCTCCACCATGAGAACCTTCTCTTTGTGGATCTGCTGACTAATGTCCTTGGGAATGTCTGGGATAATCCAGTCCACAAAGTCACTCATAAACATGACCAGGTTCTGGAAACGAAGTTGTGAGAAAATGTCAGCAAGGTCAAATGAAAGGATGGCTGTGGGGAAAGGGGGCTGGTTTTGGTGTACTCAGGGAGGAAGGATGAAGAAAGGACAATATTTGAGTTGGGATCAACTGCATGTCACAAGGCTGGTGCTGAACCAAATTCACCTCGACTGCTTGCTCGTGCTAGAGGTGAAAAAAAAACCTCCTCAGGCTCAGATCTTTGTGATTTATGTATGAATACTGTCACAGCCACTGAGAATTCCAAAGGAAATACTGGCAGTGATAAACAGTCAGGAGTTTTGCAGCAGGAAGGCTGAAGCAAATGGAAGAGGTAAAAAGTGGTGACAGCTTGTAAAATACACTCCAGTTAAATGTTTCTGATTTAAAAACCCTGATTCAAGGAAAGGGAGGTCCTTCACAAAAAGATACATATTTTATAAAAAAAAAAAACCCAATAAATTTTTGAAACAAGTTTTTCAGATAAGGCAAACTTAAAACACTTGTGTCACAATAACCAGTGTCACTGTTGTGACTGAATAATGTCATTTAAGGACAAATTACAAGATTTTGCCCTCTTGTTCAGTTGCAACTTAAACTGTAACTGGGAAAAATTTGGAAATTTCATTTCTTGGCTAGCTCTAAAAACGATTTTGCATTAAATTTATGCTGCTGCATTGAAATTGTTGATGTCCTATGGGAGAAATTGGCGGGACTTAATTAGTATCAGCCTTGTGCTTTGCTGCTCTCTAAGGTCATTAAGTTCTTCTGCATCAAACCAGTTCAGGGAATCCCTGGGGATGCATTTCTGCACTGAGGATATACCTGTACCTGGGTTGGTGGTATGAAGAGGGTGATGAGGATGGACAAATTTCTTTTCCTTTTCCATGAAACAACTATGAATGAAGATATTTCTTTGGCCTAATAACTTATTCCCAAGGGTCTGCAGCACAACCTACCTGGAAAACTATCACAAAGGCTAATCTTGCTGCTAGGACAGCCCAGAAATCCTTTGAAATGTCATATTTGTTTTCAGACCAGGGGGGTTCTCGATAATCTTTGTACCTGCAAAACAAGACTCGGTAAATTGGTGATGTCATTCAGAAATTTTAGCACTGGGATTAATAATTAATACCAAATACTCGAACAATAAGTGCAACTGTCTAAAAGAAAGTTCAGTATTACAGCATGATGTCTTCCATAACCTTCAAGCTTTACTCCAATCTAAAGGTCTTCCATCTTAATACCCTCTGATTAGTACAAATAATATCAATTTTTCATAAGATGGAGTAGCATACACAGCTCAGATTATTTATTTTGTTTTAACGTAGGTAAAAGGACAACATCTATTTTTCAAACTGATTTTAAAGGCAAAAATACCAATCTCAGTAAAAACCAGTTTAAAACCACAGCATCCTGTCAATATTTTGATGGAATTAGGGCCCTATACTTTCAAATGATTTAAAAGTCCTTGAAATACCAAAGAACGGATGGAGTGGCAAGAATAAAGTGGCTGGGATTAGAAAGCAAATAAACTTGGCATTTTGCTTTTAGACTGTGACACTGACACTGCTGTTCAGTTAGTTCTGTGCTAAAACCTGTTTGCCAGCCTAATTCATCCTGTGCCCAGAGAGCACCAGAAGGGAACCAGGAGAAAGTAAAAGCAAGCAAAGGTAATACTTATGCAATTTTGGTTGTTTGTTTTTTTTTTTCCCCCTTTCATCTTAGAGAGATTTTTTCTGTTTAAAGGTCATTGCAACCAATTAACTCGCACTGTCAAATATATAAAGAATATAAATATGAATGTGATATATATATAAAAATACAAAAATATAAACATTCTTTTATAGAAATATAAAATATTATGATTATAAAGGTGAGGGTTTTTTTCCCTGATCAGTTTCTGTAAGTTTTCACTATATGTGAAAGTTATCTTTCTTTTTTTTACTCCCCTGGAACGTCTCTTTCCTCCTTGTCCTCTTTGCATGGACAAACAGTGAATTTAACTAATGCCAATCTCCATTTCCCAGAAGAGAAGCAGTAATTCATATTCAGGCTTTGTGATTGCTTAATACATAAGCCAAGATGTTCAAGACAATGGTTGTAAAAGCCCCCAAGGTGCTAAAAAGGAACTGAAAATGCAAGGGGTGTAAAAATCTGCCCCATTCCCAGCCGGCTGCGAAAACACTTCTCATCAGTTATCATTCAAGGGAGTACCTGCATATCTGGACCTCGTAGCCAAGATCCAGGGGGTCGTTGGGAGCTGTTCCTGCTTGGAAATCGCTGACATTAAAAGAGGATAGTGTATGGTTGACGAAGCCATGCATGGTGCCATTCTCACTGTACATGTACAGGTACACGAGGCGTGGAATGAAGTCGGATGTGAATGAGATCACAAATGCCTAAGCCACAAGAGTAAAGAGTGAGCGCAATATCCAGGCACTGCTTCATTAACAATACCCTCATTAATTGCCCAAACAAGTCATGCAACTTAGGGGACACTGCAGCCTACAGGGCCCTAGAAATGGGGCATTCACTGCCAATATTTACTGTGATATGGTGATATTTACTGCTCTGCTCTTCTGGGTTGCAGCATATCAGATGGAGTAATTCCATGCCAACTGAGATATCTCTGGGTGATCTGAGCCCCCCAGAGAATGGAGCAACTGCACCCCCAGCACCAGAGGAGAACTAACACAGTAATCCTTCCCCTTGCCCCAGTCACAGCTTGTCCCTGGTGCATTGCCACAAGGTCCAACTGATTGATTTCCAAGTGCTTTTCCTGTTCTGCAAAGAACTGACAGCAAATTGACTCTTCAAGTTCTCATTGCATTGCAAAAGGGCCATTAATTGTGTGTGGTTTTTGACTCTATCAAGATAAAAGGATGAGAAGACAGAGCCCAGTTTTATTTTTGAGGTCACAAAAATTGCATTTCATTTGGTTATTTAAAATGGTTCTTTTAAAAAAGATTGCACAGACAACGCACAACAGCCAATTTGGCTGAGTTCTCCATAACTTTACCCTTCCTCATTTATCATTATTATGAAACATTCTCAGTGGCATAAATCTCATGTACATGTGGAACAAACACGGTACAAAATGTTTTATTTATTTTATGGTAAAGAGGAATAATACATTGATCAAAGAGGGAAAAATAACACTGACAAAGAGACTACACAGAAGGAAAGAGAAAAACAGAGAGAAATTATTTCCAAAGAAAAAGACAAACTAAGGCAGCAGACCAAACAACCAAAAGAATGGTTTTGCCACAGCCCAACAGACCCCTGGGGGCAAACTGAAGGGATTTCCAGTCTGGATAATGTAAAAAAAAAAAACCCAAGTGAGTTGATGGACATGTGGCCATGAGCCCTACACAGCCCCTGGTTTGCTGCATTGCAAACATCTTTCGTTTTCATCTTTCCCCAGCTGGGTGCAAGGAGGATGATCATTGTGGGATTATATTCCTATAAAGTACCAGAGAAGCACATACATTAATATATTAAAGTGTGCTAAATTTTTCTAAGGGCTGGGATGTGGATTCTGATGTTGAAATAGAAAGTATTTTCAGGGTTTTCAACACTCTCTGAGTGGGAGCAATGGGCAGATTCTCAATGGAGGGGCACTGTGCTCTGAGGAGCTGAACTGATTCTCATCCCACACCAGACCCAGAACAGCACTGAAGTTAAAAAAAAATCTTGGAAGCATTTCAAAAGAGCAAAAGTAAGCACCCGTGGTCCTATTTGTTTGAAGGGCAAAGCTGCTTTATGAAAACATTCTGGAGAGAAGCTGCAATGACTAGCTACTATTTTACATTATTGCTACTACTATCACAGCTTTAAAATAAACACTGCAACTAATTCTCTGATAGTCCCAAAACTTTCTACATCACACACTTTCGCTTGATTTAGGGGATTTATGCTAAAATTAAACTAATGGAGCAGAATGAAAAAGCCAGCCTACTGAATTCAAGTTTTGTTCATGCTGATTTACTTACGTTTATGATGACAGCAAGCTTTCCAATGCCTCTGAGGATGTTATACCAGATTCCTGAGGGAAGAGGCAAACATGTAAGTTCTGTTCTAGTCCTTAAAATTCCATAAATTACATTTTTAGTTAACAGTGTTAAGAGTACCTGAACTAGAGTTACATCTTAAATAAAAAAAAAAGAACAAATTATAAGAAATTAATTTAATGACCTGTAAGCAAAGGGAGCCCAGCTCTGTCTTCCAAAGCTATGTCTGAACACCTTTTTTTTTTTTTTTTTTTTTTTTTTTAAACAAAAGCTTCTTTACACAGGATGATGTCCCTGGAAGACTCCTCCAGCCTGGCTTTCTGGCAGAGCACACAAACCAGCCTGGGCAGAGTACAGAACTTCAGGAAAAGGTATGACAGTGTCCATGGAAGCAGGGATAGACCTCTGTTTGTGGCTACCCACTGCCTTAGACAGGTGGGACCTTATCCCTCTCCTGATCCTGACAATCCCTATGCTAAAAAACTTGTCTGGTTTGTCTGTGGCCCTCTCAGTCTGACTTTAGGATGTCTCTGAAAGGAATGAGTTTTTTTCACCCACAAGACTGTGATGGAATTGCAATGAATTGCAATTAACACCGTCTCAAAAACAAATTAAAAAAACACCAAAAAAATCAAAACTCCACCACAGGCAAAAAAACAACAACACCCTCCCTACCATCTCCACCAGCAACCCATGGCATCAAATCAGGCAGCCACAAAAAAAAAAAAAAACACCCCCAAAGCAAAGACATGGCAAAACATGATGTGTTCTTCAAGTCCAGGGTGATCCCAGGCCACAAGGATGAGCCCAAGGAAAAGCTCTGCCTGTACAACAGCAGAATGAACCCTGAGTTTAGTGACAGACCACACACTTTCCTGCTCTCGTTGACCAGCTCTGTAATAGAGACAATTATTTTATTTCTATTTTTATTTTAATGACCTTTTTAGTCATAAGTAACCGACATTTGGGAAAAACAGCTTCCTTGATACGTACACCCGGAGCTGTTAGGCCTCCCAGTAAGGAGTGACTGGTCTGTTCCAGCTACATTCACTGCAGCTTTCACCCTTCTGAAGTTCTTGCTGAGTAGGGATACGTTTACTCACAGCCTTCTGAGTCTCCTCTCACTCCCAAGGGTATTTCTGAGGTCAGTCCAGACTTATTAAATGCAGAAGTGTTTGCTTCTACAAGAAAACTGCATTGCCGGGAAGGATCATTGCTGTGCAGAGCCATGTGAGATATTTTGCCGCTGCATTGATCATTTTGATTTAAAAAGTGATAATGCTTGCTTAATAAAATATTAATCTGAATTTAAAGCTCTGGTCTTCCTATTTTAAAAGCAAAGCCTCGAAGAGTTATGGCAGTTCACAGTTAAGCCGCAGTCTAATGTTTTGAATTTTCCTATAAATATCTTCCTGTTATTGAAACGAACTCAGCACAATAACATCCTGCCATCAATCCAGGAATAAACAAACAGGGATGCAATAGCAATAAGCACTTACCTATATCCTTTGCTCTCACTGCTACCGGTCTCCTCAGCTCAGTCACAAACTTTTTGGCATCCAGACGGATTTCAATGATGTTGTTCAATAAGGCAAACAGAGGTGCCAGAGGGAAGGACGCAACGAACAAAGTTACAAACCCAAACTGGATAACTGGAAATGAAAAGAAACCCTTTCAGTGGCCGTGGGCAGTATTTACCAAATGCTTCCATCACCACGTCAGTGCCATCCCCCGAATTCTGACAAGATGACAAGTTCTGGGAGATTAAATCCCATTTTCTGTGTCAGGCACAGTTTGCATGACGGCTGCTCCACTCAGGCATGGAAGGGCCTGTTGCCACCTTGCAAAAAACGCAAGGAAAAGTAACCACAAGGATGGGGAAGCTCCTAAAACAATTTTTCCATGGGGAAGACCAGCACAGGAATGACCTGAGGGAGTGGGGTTATGGCAGCAACAGTGTTAGCTCTACCTAAACTTGCCATTTTCCACCTGGCATGTTTTTAGCTTTCACCGATCCCACTGGAAGCTTTGGAAAGGACATGACTGATTCTCTGCCTCTGCTGGGAATAACTTGCTTCCTGGGATACATCCCAGATACCTGAGATGTATCTGCTTTTTGTTTGCTGAGGATATTGCATTGATGTCATGCTCATCCTAGCACTGCCAGTGCCCCATCCTTCTCCTCTGTTACTTCCAAATGCTGATCTCAGTAACTGCATCTTTTCTTATTTTTAGGAACTGACAGCATGACCTCTTAGTCTGTAACATTAGATTTCCATCTGTTTCAAGTACTCTGAACATCAAGGTCACCACATATTCTAATTTGTCTCATTCAATATAATGCATTACTTGAAAAAAAAATAATTAAGTGTGATCTGTTGAATACAACCTGGCCTAGAGACACATCTTTCTCTCAGCAGATTTAGACCAGATTTCAGAAAAAAACCCAAAGACTCTGGTGTGGAAATTATCAAACCTTAATTAAGTTATTTGCAATATAGGGTGATAAAATATGCCTCACAGTCTCAAGTATATGCCACTTGTAATCATTTGCATTTGAAACTTGGCAGTGACATGTCACGTGGCTTGAGAGAAAACATCCACAATATCGTGCTAAAGTAAGGGCTTGTGAACAGCAGGGAGCACAATTCAGCCCTCAAGCAGCCAGGGTTGGCTGAAACATGCTGCAATCCAAGACCGTACACGTCAATAATTAAGTTATCTTCATGTCCACCGAATCTACAGTTCAAAAAGCTCTGCCCTCCATCCCAATCAGTCAGAATCATTATGGCCTAAAATGCCTTCTTTCCACCTCACTCACTCATTTCCATGTATTCAGGGGTGAGCCCAGCAAAAGGCTCCAGGTTATAGTCCACTTCATAACGCTGCTTTTTTTTCATGTGCTCTTCATGGTCCAAAGAACGCCGACGCTTTAATTTCAAGTATCGGATTAATTTCTTCATTTTTCTGAGGGAAGTGGAAATGATTCAGTTAGAATCCCATTCTCTGCACATTTCTCAGTTATTCACATTAACAGGCACGACAAGCTCTGTACTTATTTTCATAAGAACTGTGCAAGAGCCACAATATGCTATGAGTATCTTAGGTGTATATTATAAAAGTATACATCAAAGGGATCAGGCACTAAAATATGGTAATAATTGAATCACTTGTTCACCATGACACCTCTTGCTAACCAGTAGGAAAGCAATAGATTGCCCAGCACTTTTCAAAGACATCTGCATTGCTGGATGCATTGCAGCAAGGATGCAGCTACTCCCAGTCGCAGAAGCATGGAATCCCAGAATGGTTTGGGCTGGAAGGGACCTTAAAGCTCATCTTGCTCCACAGGCAGGGACACTTTTCACTAGACCACTTTTCACTTTTTCACTAGGTTGCTGGTCATTCAGCTTGGCTTTGAAGCCCCCTCAGCTCCTGCTGCTCTGCAAACACAAACTTACTGCAAAACTGCCCGTGAACCACCTTCCCATCAAGGGGCAGAGGACACACAGTGCAAATTGCAGGCACTGTAAAAAACACTTGTTAAAAGAAACAGAACAAAAGTCTCTACTTACGGGATGCCAATCTCAAATAGATTGTTCTGAATCAGCTGCTTGCCCAGCATGATAATACTGAGCTGGATGCACAACTCCATCAGGCAACCCCCCGGAGCACACTGGGGTGGACAGGGGAAAGGAGAGTCAGAACAACCTGCTGCATCAGTGTGGCAGGGGCAGAGGGTGCTCCCACCCAGCAGGACTCACAGACGGGATGGGAATGCAATTACCTCTTCCATCCGGAAAGAATGGAAAATGTAGACGTAGTCACCTGGACGTCCGACAAACCTAGGGCACAACGGTTAGAGTTAAATGTTTTATACTTCTCATATTTTATCCTTAGAGCATTTCATGTCATAATCCACGCCTTTGAGTGGGAACACTCAAAGTTTGGGGCTGAAAAGATGAAATCCTGAGCAGCCCTTGGCATCACTCACCGGCCTTTGAAGAAGGCGACGTAGAAAATCGGGGTGTAGGCGTTGACAAATTTCAGGAGGAAAGCCTTGAAAATCAGCCTCTCTTCGAAGTTCTTGTCAGTTTTGGGCACCTCTGGAACCAATGTGACAGGGATAAATAGCATTAAGGAATCATCCTACCTGCAATGCTTCAAGATTTATGAACAGATTTTGGAAAACACCTTTTAAAACAAAGGGGTGTGTATGTATAGCCTTATTTATATATATATATGTATACATGTGTATCCATACTTTTTATATTTATATATATATATAACATATATGTATATATGTGAATCTATCTATATTTTTCTATATAAAATATGTATTACATATATTTTATATATACATAATATTCTAATATTCTCTCAATATAAAAATATATATATTTTCAATATATAAATATATGTATTTATTGAGGTTATCTATCTATCTATCTATCTATCTATCTATCTATCTATCTATCTATCTTGAGGTTGGTGGTCAGTCTGCTGAGGATCCCACCATTCAGACACACTACAATAGTAATTCCAGTTTCATTCCACTTCTGGCTGACCTTCAGGACAATCATTTGCAGATGGACGAAAACTTACCTGAAGATATTCCTGAACCTTTTTATTACCGACGCTTTTTTGGAAATTACTCAAAAAGTTTTTTTACTAGAGTGCTTTTTTAGCACTCTTTTTCTGCACTTTTCCACGTGCCTTAAGACAAATAAAAAATGGCAGAAAACAAAGGCTAACTAAACCTACCGATCTGCGTGAGCCACCTGGCGATGCAGCCGTAGACCTCGTCCAGGATGATGATGACGACCAGGTTGATGATGACGGCGGTGGCGGTGACGGTGACGCGGACGCTGGAGCGCCCCGAGGGTGTGGAGCTGATGGCCAAGGCGGCGGCCGTGGAGATCCTGTAGATGATGACTCCGAACACGATGGCGAACGTCAGCCCAACCTGCCGGGGGAGAACGGCCCAGCCCTCCGTGAGACACCCGGCTGAAACCACTCCCTTTGGGACTCAGCAAGGACCTCAGGAACGGGATCTCTCTGGGCCACATCCCCGCTCCAGCCAGTCCCGCATTCGGGCTCCCAAACACTTGGATGGGCTGCGGGAAAGGATCCTCCTTTGTGAGGAACTTGAAAATCACTTGGAAAAAATTGATACGACGATGCCACAGCCACGGGCAAAAGGTATTTTTTTCAAAAGGCACCCAAATGTGAACTACTTGCTTAGTAGTATTAAAAAAAATATATATTACTAATTGCTAAATACTGAGGACTAAATACTAAAATATTATCTATTACTAATTAATATAAATATCAATACCTATTAAAAGTATTGGTGGCCTTGCTTTCAGGCCTGACACCAACAGCATTTTGTTTAGTAGTATTAAAAAAATATTACTAATAATTAAATATTAAAGAGAAATACCAAAATACTATATATTACTAATTATCATAGATACTAATTTAAAAGTATCAGTGGGCTTACTTTCAGGCCTGACACCAACAGCATCTTGCTTAGCAATATTAAAACAAATTTATATATTACTAACTGCTAAATAATAAGAGATTATTTATTACTAATTGATATAAATATCAATACTAATTAAAAGTATTAATGGGCTCGCTTTCAGCCCTGACACCACCAGCATTTTGCTTAGCAGTATTAAAAAAAAATTATATATCACTAATTGCTAAATACTGAGCACTAAATACTAAAATATTATCTATTATTAACTATTATAAATATCAATACCAACAGCATCTTGCCTATTAGTATTAAAAAAAATTATATTACTAAAAACTAAGTCGTAAAATATTATCTATTACTAATGGACATAAATATTAATTAAAAGTATCAGTGGGCTTGCTTTCAGCCCTGGCACCAACAGCACTCTGCTTAGTAGCATTAAAAAATATTATATATTACTACTAAGTAAATAATTAGCACTAAAATGCTCTATATTACCAATTAATAGAAATACTAATATTAAAAGTATTAGTGGGCTTGCTTTCAGCCCTGGCACCAACAGCATATACATGTGGTATTTCCTCTACTAATATAAAAAAGCCATCTTTGAAACAAATAGGAATATTTCTGCTTAACTCTAACACAAGCCTTCGAATCCCTTACTTAGGCTCGTTATGCTTTTATAAACATGAACTAAAATTAAATCTGACTAAATCAACATAAATCTGGCAAAGTAAAATCTCACTCAGTTTTTCATTGTTTAAACGGAGGAATAATTTTAAAAGGTAGTTCTTATGAGGTACCAGTTCTTCAGCTGAGAATATTAGATTTGCTACATTTCCATTCTCTAAAAATGCAAGCATTAAAAAAAAAAAAAGCCAAAACAAAATCCCTATCCCACAAAAAAAAACAAAACAAAAACAAACAAACAAAAAAAACCACAAAAAAATCAACAACCAAATCAATTCAGTTAGTCTGGAGAATTCTACTTTTGGAAAGGGCTTAAGCTTTTTTTATCTGCCTGCCAATTTGTTCCATACCTTGAGTTATTGTTATTTCTGTCAACATTTGTTTTAAACGCTTATGCTTTATCAGCAAGTGGAAGAAGGCTGTTCTCATCATAATTTTACCTTTTTCTTGAATTAAGTGCTCTGTTTGCAGTTCTCCTGTTAGATGGGGTAACTCCAAATTTGGCTGATGCATTAAAAATCCTTGCCATCATGATTGCAATTGGCAACAGCATTTCTTTCAAAGAGGTTGGTACAGAAGTAGGGCTGTTTTCTACTTCCTGACCACTTTCTGACAGGTTTTGTCCCATCAGTGGTAGTGGGAATCTTCATTTCTGTGCCCTCATTTTCTCCTGCCCCAATTTAGGGTTCTTATTCCTTTACTGGAAAAAGATGGCAAAGCAGAAGCTCAAGCTCTTGAAAAGATTTTAGATTATGAAACAATAAAATGCTTGAATTTTTTCCACTGGGAAAAAGCCACTGTGAACCACATCCATCTGATAAAAGTTTCACTCATGTTTCCATCACTTCTATTCTACACAATGACTCAGTAACACAAATTGCAGATTTTGCCAGGTGGTGCTTACCATGAAGATGATGCCAACAAAATTGGTTAAATAGGCTGGAAAACGGTCCTTCCATGTCAGCTTTTCTTTATCTGTCTAAAAAGTTTTTTTGGGGAAAAAAAGAAAAAGCAGATTTAATGAAAAGAAGGAGGGTGTGCTTTTGCACGTGGGACAAAAACAGAGAGGGGGAAGAAAAGGCTGGCAAAACCACAACCAGTCAGAAGATGCAGACATAGTGTTTACAGCTACAATTCCACTCAGCCAAATTGTTTACTCCATATCCAGGTTCAAACTGGTCAAGGGGCCTGCACTGGGAGTATAAATAAACCAGATTTTTTTTCTGTATACTTTCTGAAGGAAACATGCAAATAGGCTGTCAGAAAGCATGAAGTAAGGTCTCTCTTACTGTTAAATATTTTCTTTTGCTTTCCCTAGAAAAATTCTCCTCCTTCCTCTCTCCCTCCCCAGTTAAAATTTGCAGCTTTATAGTTATATGACTGGCTCACTTAAAACAGAGATTTAAGCATGGTATGGAGTAACTCCAAGGTGAACATAGAGTTGACAGGGAAGATCTTGTTTTGATGCGTGGCAAGACTTTAAATTCCTTGGGTGTGAGTGATTTTTAACTATCCCCTTGGTATTCAGTGGATCACACCAACAGGAGTTAAGATGCCCATGGCAGGGGGCTGGAATGGGATGGTCTTTAAGGTCCCTTCCAACCCAAACCATTCCATGATCCTCTGAATAAAAAGTCTTTGTAGAATTCCCTAAATCCAGTCAACCAGCCACTGACTGAATTTGGCCCTGAAAAATTCATGTAGAGCACTGTTGCTCATCCAGAGTCCTTCATAAACTTTGATGCCCGGAATTGTTTTGAAACACCAGAAAATAAAGAAGAAAAGGAACATCACAGGAGACGATGCACACATTGTAACGAACATAAAATTTTTGCTCAAGCTCTATTCTCACGACATGCACATTGTCATTTGCAGGGAAAGTGCAAAGCAACTCTCTCAACACATGGCCCATGCTCCACTGCAAAACAAAGTCAGATTTCCCAGGATGGGAAATCTAAGATTAGCCATGCAGTGCCATTCGCGACGCATGGAACAGCGTCCCACAAGGTGCTGAAGAAACAGGGGGGAAGAAGGGGAAGAAACCCAGAACTGAATATGTGAATATTAAACAGAGGTTCAACAGCCAAAAAAAACAAATTGATTTGTGTCTTCCATAATTACTCATAATTTGACTTCCTTCATAAGTTTGAATAAAAAGAACCAATTTCACCCCAGCCATGACTGTCTTAACTCTTTGTCTCCATTTGTTTGCTGTCTCTTCTGGGAAATATCGGTGCTTCTGATGGCAGCCAAAGGAAAACAAGAAAGGGTCGGGCAATATCACATTACAAAGCACTGCTCAATTAATTACACACTCTCTACTGCCTCAGCTGACACAGCACTTGACACAAGTGAATGCTCTTTTAGTTTGCTTAAGGCTTTGTGTTTCAGCTTTGAGTTAATAAAACATAACAACAACAACAACAACAGGCAAACCCTTGCCCCAAATCCTTGGGTACCTCAGGCAATCCCGAAAAGGATATTCCCTTTTTAATTGTGCCTTTCTGTTATGAAATATAAAGAATGTCCAAAACCTTTTTCCTTTAATTTTTTTTTTAATTGGACTTCTCTTGAAAATAATATAAGGAATTTTGGTTTAGCTTTACATATTTTTTTCTTTGATAAGATTTCCAAGTTGTCTTACAACTGTTGAGAATTTGAACTTTAACACACCAGATCCCAATGAAAGATAACCACCAAGTCTTTCAGGAAAAAAACCACAAAACAACAACCTCCTTTTCTCACGTTTCCCAAATTAGCAACATCCAAATTGAACGCAGCCCAAAAATTTATAAATAGTCTGGTTAAAAAAAAACCCAAAAAACCAAAACCCTCTTAATTGCTCAACTTTCATTCTTAGGGGGCCACCATTCATTAATTGCTCAATTTGTCTTCCACATTTAAGACCTGAATTCTTAATATACTCAAAAGTACAGCTTTTTTTACAGAATTTAGCAGAATACAGTAAAATCTGTATTCAAAATTGTTTACCCAGCCTATAAGAGGGCAGCAACCCAAATTCTTTCCCTTCTGCAAGAGATCTGAAAGGGATTTGATCTGCTGCAACAAAGGTATTGCATATGGCACTGGACCCCTTGGAGCATCCTATAGATTAATGGGAACAAACCACTGGCAGCTCTGCAGCATCTTTTAAGAAGATGGTACTCAAGTATAAATTTACTTTAACACCAGTCCAATCTATATATGCTTCCCTTAAAGAGTATATTCTGCAAATACTGTTATTGCAGTTGGTATTTTCATAGGGTTGTCATAAAATCCCTATTTAGGGAATGGCTCCACGCTACTGTGCCATTGGCAACAGAGATAAGAGAGGAAACTCTGCCAGCAGGTTTGGTTTTTAGCTGGAGCTTTTGCTTCTCTTCTTAAAAACACAGCACACAAATAGCTAAATTCTTGCAGTTAAGGGGGAATAACTTCTGGTAGGGTGGAAACCTGTGTGTGAGGGAGAAATGGAGCTTTTTCAAATCAGTCTGCTCTTGACAGGCAGTCACAGGGAAAGAATTACAGCCTTCAGGGAAAGAGCAGGGAAGCTGCTCTTAGGGATGAGTAGCTGCTTTCAGGATGACTGGCAGCACCTTTCTCATGATGGTGTAAAAAGAGCAAGTTAAAAGCAAAAGTGAGCGCTGCATTGTTCAGTGGAATAAAATTGAATTTGTGCTTTTAAAAGGCAGAAGATTATTCTCAAAGCTGGAATTCAGCGTGGAAATCACTCTTAGTGCTCTTCATTAATGTTTTTATTTGCAGAGACAGTCTAGTAAGGCAGAGAACCTCTCCTGAGAGGCTTTAACTGCACAGAATAAGATGTTTTGTTGCAGTTTTCTCAAACTTGATTTATTAATGTAACAGGAGTACCCCTTTGATGGGGCTCAACTAGTTTCCCTAAGCCACATTCCTCAATCTAATAATTAAAGGCATTTCTAGACTTAATCAAGTGTGCCCTGGCACACACCAAGTATTCTAGGATTGAAGACTCCTGGAATTTAAACACAAGTGAGCAATAGTTCTATTTTTTAGCTATTCCTTAGTCTTGGGTCAGTGCCTACTGTAATAACCTTCTTTTTCAGTCTTTTGTAAGTGAGACAAGTCAATATTTTTACCATACCTCTTTATGTTTGTGTTCTTTTCTCAGTGACTTTTCTAAAACTTTAGCTTCGTACTCTGCTCTTGGATGATCCTGTGAAATAAGTCATATTTAATAAAAAGCAAAATTACTTGTTTTCTATATCAGCTACATAGGGACTGTTTGCAGGTCGATTTCCTGGTAATTTCTGAGTTTTATAACTGAATCCCAATTTTCTTGATGCCATTCATGTCAACTGATAGTTGACTGTAATTAAAAAAATGTTAAATTCTGTACCATTCACAGTTCTACAGCAGCAACTGCAGAACAATCTGGACACCCACGTGCACTGTTATAGAGATTAAATTTAATACATGAGATGTACAGCACAACCTGCAGACAGCATAGTTCATACCAAGTGACATGATGCTTGGATTTTAATTACCTATATTTTCGATAAAAATTAGATGTCACTGTAATTTCAGTGATCCTCAGCTCATGAGGGAAACAATTTTCTGCTGTAAGTTTGCAAAATACTCGGCTTTGGGATCCCAGAGAATTGTCAGCTGGGGTGTTCCCCTAATCCTGTCTTGGACAGCACCCACAGATTCTCCAAGTGCATTGAAGGAGAAGGTGTAGGAAACAATTGGAAGTAAGAGACAGCCAAAAGATTCAGAAAGATTCACGGATTCACAATAATTATGCATTCATAAAAGAGTCAGAATTCAATTGTTGGATGGGAAACAGAACGGAGCTGAAAAAAGTCTGAACAAGTGGAGAGCGGGAGGGTGTAAAGGCAAAGCAACCAGTGGGAGATCTAAAGAAAATCTGATGCTCAAAAAAGAAGAAATGGAGGTCAAAAGATGGCATTCATCAGTAAACATGGAATAAAAAAGGTAGGAGCGATTTAAAAAAAAAAAAAAGTTTTCCAAACCTTGACTGCCTCCTTCAGGAAACCAGAAAAAACCCACGAAAAACAAGAAAAAAAAACACAAATAAACAAAAATTTGATTACTGAACAGTTGCAGATCATACTGGATTTATATTTTCAAAATTACATAAAACAGACACAGGTACAGCAGATGGCAAAAATCAGTCTACTCGTGTTCTACATTTATTAATATTACTGTCAGTGTTTTATGAACTAAAACCACCTGAAAATGAAACACTTTGGGTTTTAGCATTTCACTTGAAACCCTGATTCTTCAACACGATTCCAGCTTAAGTTTCCCCCCAAAATCAGAGATAGGAGGAGCCTAAATTCGGGGCTAAACACATGACTAGATTATCCAGCACTGACTACCCAAAACACAGAATAAAACATACTGTATTAGCAGCTGCCGTGTGGAGCTCTGAGCTCAGACATGAAGGGGATAGACATCGGAAAGATACACTTAATCCTCTCCACTTTCATGTACGATAACAACAAGTTGCCAAAAATAAAGGAGCGGTGTAGTGTCCAGGAAATAAATCCCTCTATTAAATCCCAGTAAACAGGTATGAACCAGCACAGCACACGGCACAGAGGCTGCTGGCACAGGGGCCCCTAAATATATTAGGGAAGGAGATAAACATATTAAGGGCAGGGGATAATTCAAACAGAAGGACTTTGGGGGCGAGGAGAACGATGCCTGTGCCCGGCTTAGTGAGCTGGGTCGTGTTAAACCCGGGGCTGGGCAGGGTTTTGTTTCACGTGAGCAGTATTTGTTGTGTATCTATTTAGAACATCTCGAGATATGACAAGGGAGGTCATAGTTCTTTTAATAACAACAGCAGGGCAAGGCTGGGGGGTGGGTGTGGGGGGGCTGGGACTGTGTTTTGCTCCAGGAAGGTGCCTCCTTTATCTTTTTTTTTTTCTGCAAAGTGACAGAATTAAACACAAAAAGGTGGGATACAGCTTTTCAGCTTCTCCTTTCCTCCCTTGATTTTGATGACCTTTTTTCATACAAATTCAGCCCTTTTCCCCTTTATGTTCTTTATCATATTTAATACAACCCTGGCCGGGGATATTATTTTTCTTAGCCAATGAAAAAAAAAAAAAACCCACCACCTCCACACTATGTCCCTCCCAATGCCTCAACCCCACAAGTCTGGCAATGCTTTCTTAGCTATTTTCCAAGTCAGGGCTTGATCCTGCATCGTTAAAGTTAATAGGAATTTCTCAGTGCTTTATTTTACAGCGCTGTAACTTTATCAGCTCCAGTACATTCATTCCTGGTTTACAGCAGTGTGTGATGAATGAGGTCCTTAGCTGTTGGCACCCTGACATCGGCCCAGCAGTGAGCTCTGAGCTGTATATTCCATGCCTACACTAGGTGTGACCCGACTACACACTTCAAGAAAAAAAATAAATAAAAAAAAATCACATTTTGTGGCTATACAATTACGTTTCTACGGCAACAAGACATACTAGTCATACCCTTGCTACAGAAACCTCAAACAGCTCATGTATAGGGATTTTCCTCTCTCTTAAATGATGGAAACAACCCAAGAACAACTCCCCATGAGGCAAAGCCTATCAGGTCAGGGTGAGGAGCTATTGGTAACACCACGGTGGAAGTGAAAGAGTCAGAACTGAAGGGACAAACCTCCTCCTCTTCAAACCCAGTCAGGTCCCACCTGTAGTTGAGACGCATCTGTTTTCTCTTCCAGTGTTCCATAAAGGTGGCAGCTGAAACAATAGTTTGACATATAATACCATATAACTTCAATTTTTGCTCTCTTTTATTCAACAGTCATGTCTGTCTGGGAAATACTTATGGACCAGGAGTCATATGTTTTATCTAGGTAAGCCTAAAAAAAAAAACAACAATGAGGCATTTGTTGCAACCACAGCTTCATGCAGAAAGGTACCTGCAACTTTAAAGGGGTCTAAGAAAGTCAGGCTCCTAAGCTTATTTAAATATTTTTATGTGTGATTAATGGTCCTCATCTGCATATAATTTCATCCAGAAGTGCAAACAAACCCGTGTTTTATCTATATAAAATATGAGCGATTTAACTAACCTTGAACTGGTGGTGGAGTTATTCCCTCAAAGATATCAAGATAAAGCATTTTTATATCATGTAATTACATCCATCTAAAGGTCATAATAGTGTGGTTGGCTCCAGTCATCACACCCAAACCTGGACACTCACGGCTGGTGTGAAAGCTGCAGGTGGGCAGGCTGTGAGAGAGGAAGCCTTTGTGGGTTTTTATCACTGAAAACACTGCCATTTTCTTTTTGATGGAGAGGGACTTAGAGGAAAAAAAACCTCATTAAAGCAAGTCTTGAGTCCCAATGAATGATCCCAGTCTATATCAGTCTATCTGCCCCTGAGACTGAGTTCTCAGAGGACATATTTAGATGCTGGGAATACACCAGAGTTGTATAATAAATAAATGATTATGAAAGAGGCAAGTTTACCAAGAAATGGTGTTCCCAGGGGAGTTTCCTGCAGTGAGTATTAACAGATGTGCTCGGAAACACTCATATCCAGAGAAAAACAGAGGCAGGGAGAGGGTAAGAAAGTTGAATGGAGAGGAAAGGACACCCTCATGACTGGAGCCAGGCTGGGGCCGTGACATTCATTCGCCTTCCAAGTGAAACTCTCACATGGAAAACTTACAACTCAGCCCCTTCACAAGCCACAGGCTTCCTGTTAATCAGGATGGCCATAGCTGTGTCTTAAGAGGGTCTGTGTCATGGTTCTGGAATTGCCTCCCCTCTCCCGGCAGTTCTCACGCCGGGATCTGCAGCTTCCACGTGCAGCCAGAAACACGGAAAACGAACAAGATGCCCTCGTGCCACTAGAAACCCTTCTGTGGCCCTGGCTTACAACAGGGCAAGATGAAAACACTGTCTGAAATGCAGCCAGCTCGTTTCAGAAGCCCTAAGTGAAGGTGCCAGGGAGCGATGCACCGCTGCTCTGCCAGGAGCACCTGCATTTTCATATTTCATCTGCGCTCGTAAGCGTAAGTGGAGCTTAAAAATTCCCAAAGGCTGCTGTCCAGACGATCTTATCTGGGTTCTCTGACATTTTTAATGCCATTTAATACCAAACAGCACTGGGCTAGAGTCCATGCTTAATGCTGAACTTCTGACCCAGGGCTCATTTTGGTTCTATAGCTGGTTTAAGGCTTGTGGGAGTGGAGTTTGCCAGGGCGTTAAAATACCACCACAATACAAAGGAAGCCTGGCCTAATGTTTGCTCACAGTAATACCCCTAAACCTGGACTAATTTTCTTGCTGTGCTAGGGGTGCCCTCTGTCCTGAGCAGGTTACTTGGGTCTCCTCTGCCTCAACTCTTCAACCCTACATGAATTCAATCATGCAAGTTCAAAACTATGTGGAAAAAGTTCTTATTTTCCCAACTGAAAAAGACCTCTCTGAAACAACTTTTGTTTTATGTGGTATTGTACCACAGTAGAATTTTAGGTCAATTCCAAAGAACTTGAGGAGTTTCACGTCCCACTTCAAAACTCTCTCAGATTTTGTACAGAGCCCAGAAATTTGCTTCTGCCAATCTTTTTTACTTTGCCCAAGGCTGTAAAAAACCCATGTTTGCTATGGAAAGGGAGACAAACAGTTACTTTTTGGACAACAGGATTCACAGTAATGGTAAAAAAGGGAGACAGAAGTTGATACTTGACTCTCTGAATGAGAGAATTTGGCTGTTTAAAATCTGACACTGCATCTTGCTTTGGGGTGTATCACATTTCTCCCTAAATGCTGCATGGCCAGATGATGATCTGTGAGACAGCAATCCCTCCTCTCTGCAGCAAAGCTGGTTGAACTCAACCTCCCCCCACCGCTTCCCAGCTTTCCCTCCAAACCTGCACCCCACTGTTCCCAAAAATCCCTCTGCCCTAGTCCTTCTCCTCATGGTACTTGATAATGAGCTCTTAGCACTGCATCATCTAAAACATTATCATCTCAAATAGAGACCTTGGCAAAAAAGACAACTGCTTTAAATTGAATTCTGTAGAATTGTACTTGAACCTGTTCAGGTGTATAGTAATGTAAAAGCAGCTCCCACGATAAATAAAACCTCAGGGTATATTATTAAGACGAAGTATAATTCAAAACAGGTTATGTTAATTCATATTGTACGTGGCCACCAAAACTCCTCTCCCCCTGAGCCCATGCCTGGGGATGGGGTCCCCATCCCTCCTCCAGCAGGGAGGAGAAAAGCCCTTCAGCAACCATTCCTGAAGTCCCTCTCACAGAGGTTTCATGAGAGGGTTAATATCTTTACCCAAGTTCTAGAGACAAGCCAGGAAAGGTTAATTGATGTGCTCAAAGCACGAGGGCAGCCAGCAGCAGGAAAAATACCTCCAAAGCCACTGTTCCCACTTCAGGGTCTGCCTGCTGATAAACTTAATTGCATCTCGGAGCACGCTCAGGAATCAATGCTGGTTTGTCCTGAAGATGCCAAAGGCCATTACACTTCCCCCCAGAGCCCTCCCCTCAACCCCAGAGTACATTAATACATTTCTTCTGTAATGTTCTAAAGTAGAAGCTGGCTCTGCAAAGAGATTTTTTTTTTTTTTTGGGCAAGCTGTGCAATCCCATTAATGAAATTTTGACAGACCACGCAGCAGTTTTATGACAGATGCTTAACAATTTCATTTGACATTCATCTTGAGCAACTTTCTGAATATTAGCCTCCAAGTCCAGAATATAAATTTGGGTGTGGCAGATTCACGGGAAAGAAAAAAGGAAAAAAAAAAAAAAAAAGGAAGGAGAAAAAGAGAAGCTCTTTATATCATTAACTGCCTGAGTTTAAATACACTGCTTTATCTCTTCTGTTCCTTCCTGTTGTATTTTAAGTAATTAAAAACTTAACGTGAAGGCATAGATCTTCTCACCCCAGAGAGCCATGAAGACTGAGAAGAAGACAGTGGCAGGGTTATCAAACAGATGACTCGCACGAGCAGTCGCACAAGCTGAGCTCATCTTCCAGTAACTGCACGTCCTGTCACACAGGGGACACATGGTGATGTTGTTTCTCTGGTCACACATTTCCATACTGCAACAAAGCAACGAGACATGGGGAAAGCATGGTCAGTGTGGCTCCATCTTTGTGCTCTGATGATCTTCTCTCCTCTGGGGGTCTGTAGGACCACCAGATACCACTCTAGGAGCAGTTCAGAGAACTCAGAGCAGTTCTGTCCAAAACCTCCACCACGGCAGGGGCTGAAATCCTCATGGCTGCTGACTCCCTTTTTGCTACAGGATTTTACAGAATAAAATAAAACTAAAATACTTTTGTTTTGAAATTCTAACTACAGTAATAGATAAGGTACAAGTATCAAAGGACTGGAGTTCAACCAATTTATCTTCTCCGTGCTCCATCTGTGTAATAGCAACAGTGACCCTCCCTTTGACTTTCTTTAACTGTTGGAAGCAGTACAAAGCAATCTTAATGAATTTTAAAAACACCAAACAACTATTTTTTCTGTATCCATTATCTGCTTTGTTATTCAGGGCTCGTGGCTGTTGTACAAACCATGTAATTTGCATCTCCAGCCGATGATGCGTGCAGGGCAAATAATGCAAAAATCAGAGGGCTTTAAAAACATTCTAATGCAAAACTTACTAAAGGATTAAAAATAGGAGGACATTAAGATTTTGTTAATCTGATCACAGTTGCTTATTTGAGGGATGTACATTCTTGAAGCATCTCTAAGTCACACAATGTCAAAGCACCAAACCCCATCATTAGCAGCATTTTGTTGGTTTGTTTTAACATAATGATCTCAGTTTGGAAAAAAAAAAAACCCAACAACCACCTGAGCAACTGGCCAAGAATTATTTGTAGCACATTAATGCAAACTCCACATGTAAAATTAACAATAAGTGCTAATGAGATAAAAATGGGCTGTTTTGTGCCTTTGGTAGGGCTCCATCACTTACTGGGAGCTGAGACCAGTGGGGCTGCAATCCCCCCCTCCCTGTGCAGGTGGCTTAATTTTAAGCACAGCTCCCAAAAGGTGAGGCCTGCAGGGCATGAGGATGGAGAGTGGTAGGAGCACACCCTTCTCCAGCAAGCTGGCACAGAGAGAACTTGGGAAGCCACAGCCAGGAAACATGGATTGGGGTGTCGGGATGTGGGTGGCACAGGGCAAGCCCCGGGAACCACAGGCACAGGGGGTTCAGCTTTGCTCACCCTACATGACAAAACATTTCTAAAGAAAGGTAACTTTGAGTTTCCAGTGCCCTCCAGCAACAGAATCTATTTATTTATTTGTCTTACCTGGGTATATTCTCATCCACAGTGGCACAGCCATAGAGGAAAACAATAATGCCAACAATGGAAGCTGGAATGAGCATTTGTGTATAAACTCCCAGCCAGGCAAAATATAGCCCGATCTTCTCTCCAAAGTATTTTCTGAAATACATTTTTAAAAAAAGAAATGAGAGCGAGAGAGAGAAATGTTTCCTATTTCTTAAAATAAAACGTGGCTAAAATTATGAATCACAGATGGATTAAGCATGGAGAAAGTAAGATCTGATGACCTGTGGGAATTTTTTTCTTCTCAGAGGACTCTCTTTCTCATGATGCTTGGAGCTTATCCAGAGATACAGACAGGCACCATGAAAACAAGTCAGCTCAACTAGTCATTTTCCCCCACACACACGTTTCTGCTCTGCAAATTGGTATCTTTGGATCTTCTGTGAGCGAATCCTCTTAAAAAAGCACCTCATTTTCTTCAAAGAGCCTCATCATGAGCAAACAAAAGTGATTCAAAATTCAAAGCTTCCACTCTAGGTGGGATGCATCAGCACGTTTCAAACTCACACAAAACTCCTTTTCTTCCCATTTCCCATTCACCAGAATCCCCTGGGCTGGCACTGAGGGCATGGACACCCTGCCTGGACACCCACATTGGCACCTCCGTGCACATCTTCACCTCTGCCCCACGGAAACCCAGCATCAAGGGCTGAACTCTCACCTCACCAGGTCGATTGGCTGGTATTTATAAAACACCCCGTAGCTCGCCCACTCCTCACACAGGAGCTGCAAAACAGAAAGGAGAGGTGAGAGCTGAAGGAGCAGCGTGTTCCCCTTTGGCCCCAGCAAACTGCAAGAGCTCGCACTGGGGGTCTGATCTCGCCGCGCTGCGGTTTCAACCCACAGCGTGCCAACACGCTCAGTCTGCATTAAGCATTAAAAAATAAATGTGCTGATTTGGCATGCTTCTAACACAGTGATGAATTCTAGTACATTAAAAGGCTCTTCAGCAACTGGAGTGATGGATAACCACAGCAGAGACAAGGGAGAGCAGTCCTGGTTTTATCTCTGTAGTACAATGGACGTGAAGGATGAATATGCTTCGAGCGTTCAGAAGGCAGAAAAAAAAAAAATTAGGATAAACTGGTTTGTTTTTGTTACACAAACTACATAATTCAGCATCCATCAAGAGGTGCTGGGCAGAGGTGCCTCAAAGGCTGCATTTAGGATGATTTTCTGCTTTAAACCACAAAAACCCAATGATTTCCACTCTTCCTTTTGGTTAGGATTAGGCCCAAAGAAAACAATGATCCCCATTACTGATCTAAAAAATCCTCACAAAAATCCCTCACAAAAATCAGTTCCTTTGAGACCTTTAACTTATCCCGTATTTTCTAAAAGATATAAACAGTGCTTCTCAGACCTGATTTTTTTTTTTTTTTTTTTTATTAATGCAGTTCAGCTAATGGAGTGAACAAGAAATCCAAAAAATACTGAAGAAGATGAACTGGGCTCTCTGGCCACCTCTGTGGGAGAAGAACAGCTTTACATCTGCTTGTGAGGTCACATCTCCCTTTTCTGTTTCATCTCAATGCACAAACTTGGTAAATGCTCCTGGAGCAAGGACTGATATTTCAAGGAGACCCCTGGACCGTCACTTCTCTTTTTATTAATTCAACAACACAATCGCTTTTGTTTTTTTCCTCAAATGTAAGAGCACAAACTGATTATTGCTGAGGTATTTATTGAATGTGGGGTAAACCAGAAAATGTCAGAGCTTGGTTACACGACCCTCCCTGGGTGGGGTGAGGGCTGCACACACAGTGCAGCTTTGGAAGAAACTTGAAGAGGAACCGAGACCTAAACCAGGATTGTCAGAGGGAGGGAAACATGATTAAAACCTTGCTCACAGCAAACAGCCCAAGCAGGATGTTAATCCCTAAATATATAGGCTATTTTATCATGAGAACCTTGACAGATGTCGAACTCCTCCATCTCCCCAGTGAAATGAAGGGCAGACCAGAGCCTGACCACTGCCCATGCCCATTCCTCCTGCTCACACTTCATCACACGCAAGCCAGCAACGTTTCTAGAGCAGTTTTGGAATTCTCCTGCCAAAAAAACCACTAACACAGACTTTCCAAGCTCAGCTGCCGAACTTCTAATGCAAATGGTTCGAGTCATCAAAAAAAAAGCAAGCAACTTAACTTTTACAGAAATATGATATCAAAAATAGAAGTGGACTGTGGGTTTTCCCACTCAGCAACCTAAAATCATTAATCTGTATTAATTTCCTTACAGCAGTAAAGGCAGAAACTGAATCATGACAGCAGGCCTTTATTAAACAACAACATCCTTGTATATTTTGTTTCTATTCTGTTTTAGGTTTCTTTCAGCCACATTTTCCAAAAGTTTAGGGCCCACTGCCTGTGTCTGGGAAGCAACGATTTGGGGCACCTTGACATCCATGTGCACTCTGTTTTAATTTCTTTTTTACAACTAAGTCTGTGCCATAAATTGGATTCCTCTTCTGTGGTCTAAGCTTGTCAGGCATATCAGGAAAATACTCAGCTAAAGGGATTTTGCATCAGTGCCATGTTTTAGTTTTGTGCAACTCGAAACCAAATTTGTGTCTAAAGTACAAATGAATTATCTCATTTATCCTGACATTTATCAGCCTGATATTCAAAGCACAGCTTCAAAGACGTGATTAGAGGAGATCAGCGCACTAGACCTAAATATTTACTTCATTTCTATGCCTCAAATCTTTAATTTTCTTGTTAAAAAAAGGCACAGACCTAGGCTAACACTGGATTAGATTAAAGAAAGCTTCAAGAAACCAGAAGAAACATGCCAAAAGACACCAAAAGATTATTTGAGGGAACTTAAAGTCAAAAGCCAAGGTAAACATTCCCAAACACACAATGAACTTGTGAAATGAGTGAATTTGTGAGGTTTGAAATGTTAGCAGTGAAGAAGATAACCCAGACACTTTCAGAAAATATGGACCTTCATCCTAATTTTGGATGGGTGTTGTGTTGCTTAATGATGAAATGACAGGTATATGGTATTTTTAACACAAATCAATTGAGGGAGGGCAACAACATCCACTGTCTTCTGATGAGCCATTTGCATCCTAAAGGCCCAGCAGACTGTTAATTTTGGGTACCTATTTTTATATGTCCAATCTGAAGGTCTTTAGATCTCCTTTTCCTAAGAGAAATGAATGTCCAGAGCATTTCTTTGGAGATGAAACCATGAACCAAACTGCAAAGGCAAAGTTTCAGGTCTAAAAGCCACCACATGACACCCAAATTTAGCAGCTCCTCCTGATGAGAGAAATGGTTGTAACCTCTCTCCTTCAGTTTTTGTCTGACACAGAGACAAAAGCCAGACTTCTTCAGGGAAGTGGGATGGGGAGGGTGTAGTAACTGCACTTTGAATTTAAGAAACCAACATTTCCACAAAGGGTGAAAATTTAGTGTTGTTTTTTTTCTTTTTCTTATGAAAAATATTTCCTTAGAATAATTCCCACTTGTTTTACCACAATAAACTGATGTCTTTCACTATACAGGCAGTTAAACCACAATTTAAACCATGGACTGAAGAGAAATGCTGTACATCCACAGGGCAGTTTCTGCCTGAAGAGCACACACTAAAGCTTTGCTGAGGACCTCTTATTCCTGATAAATATTCCATATTTATCTTTCCCAGTCACTTTCATGCTTATGTTTTCAAGTGCTTCCCCCACACACACACCAATTCTGATCCTCACACTGCAGATCAGATCAGCAGCAAATTTAATTCGGCAGAGGTTGCAGTGGTGAGCCTGGACCTCGCCACGGAATGAAGCAGGATTTGTATCTGGTGAAGATACCAGAATAGGACTGAGCATATTCTCATCAGAGCTGGCCTGAAATCATCTGAACTTTAGGAGGAATTATACATAAATGCTGTCAATATTTTTACCAATGTGGCATGAAATGTATCATTATCGAGCTGGGTATTTTATACATATTCCTTATTTATACACACCATATATACTACTTACTGATGCATATTGTACTGCATTCCACATCTGGGCAAATTTAAAAGCTGGGAAGTACTTCTGTACTTCTGCTGCTTGGCATTTAGTGCCTTTCTGCAGTATTTTCTGTGATTGCAACAGGTGACATGTTAAACCCCCTCTGTATCAACTTACTTTTCTGTCATTGGGTTCCACGTTTTCACCTTCATAGTCACCCTTTAAAAAAAGAGAAAACCTGCGTCATTCAGTGAGTTGTGCCCAGAACTGCTCTGTATTTGCATTCCCCTGTATCCCACTCACTCAATGCATCAAAACCAGAAAAAGCAAGCTGTAAAATAATGCTGTATTTTAGGAGTCCATTTGTCATGGCACACTTCGTCTTCTGTCACCAGGCACATTAAGAAAGAGTAATAGTGTCTGTCATTGGGGGAGAAGGAATGAATAAGTGATAAAGGTGGCCTAAAAATGTCAGGGGAAAGGATGTGGTATTGCCAGGGTACTTGGGGTTCAGCTCAGTCTGCTTGAAAGAGAAGAAACCAGCTGAGAGAGCTGATCCCTATCCAAACTCCAAACACTCAGGGCTGATTAGATTTGAGGTTTTAATTTGGAGCTATTTTTAAATAAGATGAAGGAGTAAACTAAGACAATAAATAACTTATATACAAGACTATCAGTAGTTGTCTAAAGATGTGAGGCAAGAACATGCAGAGAAGTTTATTTAGCCTTTCTTGATTTCTACACGATACCGCTGCAGTTTGAGAGTCCTGGCATTTATGAGAAACATCAGGCAGATAAAGAGGCTGTTCTGGTCTTGGTTACTCCAAGATAAAACTCTCACAGTCCCATGTGAAACCAGTGTGAGTGTGGGGAGCAGAAAACTAGGAAGACACACTTCATTCTCACATCCCAGGCCGGAAAACCGGCACCAGGCTTGGCAGCCCTTGGATGCTCACACAGACGGCACATCAGGAGCAAAGAGGGTGACTGCCACGTCCCCTTGACATCTGTTAAGCTTTTCTGTAGAACTAAGAGAGTGTGTTTGTCAGTTCTAGCTGTGCCTTGAACCTCTAAGTAAAAATGCTATCGGCATCCAGCTGTGGGCCCCTCCGGCAGGATGGGAATCTGCAGCCCTGGTATGAGTGCCACCAAAATTCCTTAGCTCTCAATAACCCTTTCCATGAGCACCACAGTTGAACACACTCTTGACAATCTTAGTGAACTGCCCAGAAGCAGGTTTCATCACTTAGAAGGTCTGCAGTCACACCCAGTCCCAGGAAACATGTTACTTCAGAAAATGCTTATGGTTTTTCCCCAAGTGGCAACTGATGGCACAGACACACAGCTACCGACACCTCCATACAGCTGGGGGGGGTTCAGGGAGGCAAGGAGGGAACCAGCCCTTGGTGCCCCAGGAATAAATATGTTTCCCAGCACTGATGCCAGGCATCTCCCGAGCAGAAGGTCAGAAACAAACAGAAGCATTTAATTTGCTAAATCACCGAAACGGCTCTCCTAACGCCACGTTCCAGTGTCACTCATGATTACCAAATGTAGGACAGAGGTGGGGGGGATCCATGAAAACCGAGCAGAGTGATGGAAACAACGTGCAGAAATTCCTGCAGTCGTGGTACAGGCAAGCAGGAAGTCAGGAACTGAAATGCTTGTGCCAGGGATGATGCCATTAACACACAACACATGAAGGGTTTCTTGGTGACAGACAGTGGACACGTAAAATATATTACAAGATCGCTTACATCATGCAGAGGATACGCAGCACTGTAAACTCCATTGGCAAGCAGACTGGTGATCCCTTGAAAAATAAAGATATAATAGTTATTTATAATTTCAAGGTTAGACAGTCTCACTTTATCATCGTTCCTGGAGATTTCCCTCAAAATAACAGTCATTTGATCAGATAATGATTTTTTCTGCCATCTCATTCCTTTCCATGTAGCTTCATTTTTAATCATATAGGTTATTATACATGACTCATTTTATGAAATGGAAAACTGCAGAGAGCAAGAGGAAGTCATATATATTTGAGAATCAAGAAGTAGAAGCCAATGACTTGAAATTAGTCATTAAAATAAATTACATTTTCTGAAAAGTCAGTTTGATTTAAGGGCAAGCCTGAAGATTTGAAAGTGTAGCAGAAGGCTGGATCACAAGGAGAATGTGGCTGGAATTGATGGCACATGGAAACACACTTCCACACACATCACCCACACAGAGCTTTGAATTGAGATTTCAGATTGATCAGAGAAATTGTAGGGAAAGCCTTTGCGAAGACCTTGGCGTAATACTTACCATATTTACCACATTTTCGTCTTTTATTTAAAAGGGTAGTTTCCTTCTTTCTTCCCTCTCCTTTCCCTGTTTACACATCCGTTTATTAGTGACATGCATGAGGCTGAAAGCAATTAATGCTTCATCTATAAATTTACGTGGCACAAGGGGCTGTGGGGCGTTCCAGGGCTGGTATCCTCCACGTCCACCAGAGTACGGGTGGGGCAGGAGGAACTAAATGTGTAAGTCTGGAGGAGCACAACACTGCAGCTCCCTGCACTATTCCCAAAGGTTGGGAACCTGGACTTTGGAGGGCTGTAGCTCATTGCTTCTCTAATTCTCTGCTGATATTAATTATAAGCACTTCCAATTATGGTATATTAACCACGTCTGGAGGTGTCGTGCCATCCATCTGGGGAGTCAGTGAACCGGTTCTGGGTGCTGAATCAGGGCTAAGCCAAGCACTCGCCTTTGTGCAAGGCAAGGGTGACTAATGCCAACTGGGGAAAGAAAAAAATTTTAAAAATCTGGCCACTGGCATTGTGAGGAATTCAAAAGGATTTAAAAAAAGAAAAGAAAAATTATGTGCTACAGTGTGCTCCATGTCCCCCATCACTTCATTGCTAGGAAAAGAGTGTGGGACTGGATATGAAAGAACAGCAACTATGAACCAGGAACCACTATGAGCCAATATGGACTATGAACCACTGTAGGTTCACAGAGTCATTTCTGATTGCTCTTGGAAGGGGAATTTTTCAAGTTCATTAATGTTTTTGAGATACTAATCACCTGCTGGAGGAACAGCTCCAGGAGTGCTCAGTATCTTGCGGTATCATTAATTTTCAAAGCCCTATTTAAGATTATACAGGTCTATGAATTGTCTGCAAATGTTCTGGCAGAAACAACCGGTGAGCAGATAAATTATTTTTCTAGTGCTGTGTGACTGAGAAAAAGAGCTACATAATACCCCTCTACATTTAACAATGGAGACAGATTCACATTTTCACCAATTTTCAAAATAAATAACAAAGACTGCAGTGTTCCCTGGGCAGTTCCCTGTCTTTTTCCTGCTGGGCAGCAACGCTGCAGCGTTATCTGTATTTGCTCAAATCTGTTTGCTGAGTTGTAACCCAGCATTCCAGCACTGGAACACAAAGGATCTGGCTGAGTTATGCTGAGTGCCCACGGCGGGGCTGGCCTGGCCTGGCCTGGCCTAATGGCATTTTTATTGGGTATATTGTGTGGCCTTGCCAGTCCTAGGCAGAAGAATGATCCAGGAATCCTAATACTCTACCATCCTTTAGCCTCTGCCCTGTTCAACTAATCTCTAATGTGTTTCCCATTTCTGGCCAAAAAAAAAAAAAAAAAAAAAATAAAAAAAATAAAAAAAATCAAGTGAGAATCCAACTCCAAGGCAAGAATTCAAACTGAGCTGTGTGACCTTCCCCTTTCAAGAGTGCAACGACGTAATTTCCAGTGAAAACGATCCAGCACCAGACTTGAAAAGGGTCCTGAAAGTCACAGATTAATTTGGATTTCCCAGGCTACAGAGTACAGCACTTCTGTTAATACTGGCTGAACACCAAAATTTAGTGTATATAAGGAGTCAACAATTGTACATTGTATGTTGTTAGTTCAACACAAAAGCCAAAGCATGGAAATGATTTCTGGCATAGTTATTCTTCTATTATTTGATGTCTTTCTAAGCAGCTGATGGGTCAATATTGAACAGAACTACCTGTAATTCAAGTTCTCATTGTTTTATTTAACTGCTTGTAAGCAAATAAACGCTATAACAGATTTCAACGGTTATCAAACATTTTCTCCCATGTTCATGCACTTTGCTCATACAAATTTGTTTGGGAATTCACCCTGCTGACTTATTTATTTTGATTTACCATTAACTATTTGTTAACTTTGGTCTCATGGTCAAGTATATGCCTAAATATGCATAAAACAAAGCTTGCAACAGCTGAACAGGATAAGCTCCCAACCAATCTTTAAGGTGATCTGATTTGCAATTCATGTTTACCTGTATTATGAGTTCAATTCTTACAGCTCAAACCCTAGGGCTGAAATCCTAAAATTATTGGTCGTGGCAGCAGAAACTCCACACCCCTGACTTGCAACAATTGTTTTGAGGGCCAGTTCCAGTGCAAGCCTCAGTCCTTGGCTGTCCCAGTGGATTAATCTCAGTTCCACTTAGGACAGCATTTTGGGCAGTCACCAGTTAAGACCATTTCACTCAAGGTACTGAAAAATCACCCCCCTCCCTTCAAGATGTGAGGCTCCTGCTTAAAAAGAATGGGCCAAGCCATAGGCTTTCACTGCAGTTATGGAAATTCATGGTGATACCCTCATCCCTCTCAGTGAGGGCAAAACTGAGCCAGCTTATCCACTGGTTTGTATCAGCAGCCAGCACTGCTGTAGAAGACCTAAGTAACATCTTCAGGGGCTGAATGCTCACTTACGATTTAATTTAGAGTCAAATCTTTAAAGTCACATTTGAAAAAATGTCAAACAGCTACCCTAATTAAATTAAATTTCCAAATAAAACAATTACATCCACATACATCAAATTAGAGAGCAGGGGGAAGAACCTAAACTCCACAGCCATTTACAACAAACAACTACAATTGTTTTCAATACCTGAAAATTATATTGATCTTAGAGCTAAATAAAGTTCCTTACCCATGCTATATTTTGCTTTGGTACATGTTGTTCTTTTCAATATTTCATAGACCTGCAGGAGCAAAATAAAAGAAAGGAAAGGGTTACTCCTGACACTGCCAGTGAAAAGCACAATCTTTCTGTGTGCAGCTCCAATATTGGCAAAACCAAGACGTCGATGAAGTCATCATTCTTTACTAAAAGTCATGGCATTCAGGAGAGCAGAGCTTGGAGCTTTCCACGCCGAGTTATCCGTGCAACGGAGAAATGCTTAACTAAACAGCCGGCTACTGAGAGAATTGATTGGGGGAAACGGGGCTGCATCTACCCAAAAATGCTATTTTTGCATTAACTGAAGATCAGGAGCCCTCTTCTACCCAGAGCAGCTCTTCCTTTGCCTCCAATGGCACAGGTTGGCCCCAATCCAAGGGCTCCAGCAGAGCTTCGGTCTCACGGCGTGTACACAGCACGCAGCCATTTATCAAACGGGACTAACACGGGCTGACCTTAAAATTTCTGAGCCTGCCTGACCCCAGTGGCAAAACAGATGTATTTATTTTGGGATTTATTGCATTTATTGTCAAATAACCTTTGCACAAGCTCAGCAGTCTACCCCAGAGGTCGAGCTTTCGGCCGCTCCCGGGCAAGGCAGGCACCCGGCCGGCACGAGGCTGGCAGGGGACCGGGCAGCACGGGAAAACCTGGAGCAAAAGCATCTGCTGCCCACTGCCTGGCCTGTTCAAGGAGTCAGGGATTGGTTTCCTGGCTCCCTAATCCATGTGCTAACTCGGCTGCTGTCCAATTCACGTGAGGAAGCAAGTGAGGGCACCCGGGGCAAGCCCCACAGCTCATCTGCCTGTCATCTTGGAACCCCAGTGAGTTAAAGGGCTGTCACAGAGAGATTTCCACTTATAAAATCTTTTTATTTTCTTTTTTAATAACCAAAAGGTCTTGGGCTTAGTTTCTATCCAGCAAAGACTCATGGGTAGTGACTAGATTCCTGTTCACTCTGCAGTAGGCGGAAGGGTCAATATTTGCACTGTGGTTCACGAAAACGTATGAGAGAGAACTTTTAAGAAAGAAGAATACAAATAGAAAGGAACACAGGATAAAATGGTGCTGGGAAGCATTCAATATGCCCTTCATTACTGGGTGATTTTTTTACAGGGATTTAAAACAAAGCAGCACGCTACCAGTATTATTGTTATATGCCCAGTGTTCCTTGAGTGGTTTAAAAAGCCCCTATCCCTCCTCTTCCTCTCAGTCTCTGCTACAAGCTACTGTTTCAGCCCATTTTTTAGTTAGTCTTTCTCACCCTCTTGTCATACAGTGCAATTTTGTCTTTCTGTCTTGCTCATCCTGCTGTCACAAATTTTAACTCTTCACTTGTTCCATTAAGTTCCTTCTACTAACAAGCTTTCTTTTACTGCACATCTAGACATTTATAAAAGAAAGCCTGCAATCTTTTTTTTTTTTTTTTTGTATTTGTATTTCTTTTTTCAATCTCAAGTTAAATGTTTTATCTCAAAGAAACAAACCAATATTTGTCCCTTTCTTTCCCATTTCTGTGCTGCTGCTGCTGCATCTGCCTTCCCTGGCCAAGCTCACTTCGTCCTGATAACCTGCACTCACATCAAACCACTGCACTTCAAGCTAGAGGGGAACTACATTATGGAATTTCAAAGCAGGAAAGCAAAGTTAGATATCTCACACCCCTTATCCCCCCAGCAATAAAAGGCAGCTCTAATTGTGATATAAGCTCTTTTTGAAGCCACTCAGCATCCCACAAGGCTAATGTTAAATATAAGATAAAAGTAGGCTTGCAGTCACATTCCAACACGCCAGTCAGGGGCAGTGGAATGGGGCAAGGAGTCCATGTTATACTTTGAAAAGTGCTGCAGCAAGTGCTGTTGGGCACAGTCCCTTCCAGCTGCCCTGGATGTCCTTTCAGTTCCCCACTCAGTGCCTATAAAGGAGGCTACACCTTCTTCCCCACTCTCTGTAAGTCAGATAAAAATCATGTACCTCAACACTTTAAATATCATTCTAGAGAACTCCCCCTCCTCCCCAAACTATAACTAATACTCCCTGTAAATACCTGGCTGTTCCACCGGAATGTCTCTTGGGGTATTTCCCAGTATTTTGCAAAAAAGAGCAACATCATAGTTACAAAAAGGTAAATGAGTCAATAGGGGTGCAGGCAGCTGGTGACAGAAACAGTGGTAGAATTTAAATATCCCTTTCTGGTGATATCTCCACTAAGAAAGTGTGTTCCAGATTAAATGTGAACTAGAAATGATTTTCCAAAAGGCAGCAAACTGTTAGCATCAAACACTATTCAGCACATAAACTAAATGTAGAAATGCTTTATTTATAATTTTAATAACTGATGGCACAGGAGAACCCTGGCATTTGGTTAAGAAAGGTAAACTTGAACAAGCATTGCATTAAAGCTGGCAAAGGGGCTGTTAACACATCAATTAAAGGCACTATCCACCATAAATTATTTACATTCAGTACTTACTATAGTGCTTCTTGTTTTGCTGTCAAAGAAGGAATCCTTGTCAGACAAATCAAATCTGTTAAAAGATCAGAAGGAAGCCCATTAGGTTAAAAAAAAAAAAAAAAAGTCAGTAATTTCCTGCCTCTTGTCAACCCCTTCAATATTTTCATTTCTCCAGGGGATCTCTCAAAGCTACCACTAAAAAGCAGCTTGTAGAAACCTTGTTGAAAAGCAAATCCAGCCCAGTTCCCATAATTTAAAGAGGCTGCTTATCCATTTTACTGGGTTTGTATGTTCAGGGGATTTTCTGCACAAAAGACACTGTTGATGCTCATTGAAGTTGAATTCCTGACCACTGCTGGCACTGAATTTCCCCTAATCATCTCTATATTTTCCTCTGTGCCTGAAACCCTGTGAGGCCCCTCTTGCCTCTCTTATTCAACAAAGGCACAGTTGGCCTCACTGAAAAAGCCACCACTGCAAACAGCAAAAGGCATATTCACACCTAAGCTCAGGAGCATCTTTTGGACCTTCTGTGAGCCACCAGGCTCCTTCACTGCAGGAACATCCTGCATTTCCTGCAAGTCCAACACCACGTCAGATGCCACATACACTGACTGGCCCAACTCACATACACAACTCCATCAGTGTTCTGCACCCCTTGATGAAAAACTAAAAAATGCTGTAGGTGCAGTGAAGAAATACTGTCCTGGGACTGTTATTTGTTCCAGCTGGCACATCCATAAACACAGGCTTCAAAGAGACTCCTCTGGGATTCTGGCCAAGGAAGAGTAGCAAAGCAAAGCAGTCCAGGGCAGTAGAAACTTTGGCTGGACCCCACCTTATGATTTTTTCCTACACCCACATTTACAGCTGTTCTTACTGATCTGAGGATCGATGGCAAAGCCACCACTGACTTCACAAAGCTTCAAAGACGAGGCCTGGCTGGCAGAACCTGTGTCAGCTGCCCACACCAGATAAATGAAATTACTCTAAAACTTATCAGCCCACATCTCTGGCTACACATTTTACTGAGCATTTTACTTTATGTGGAAAAGAGACTATTGTAAACCACATTGTAAATCGTGTTTGGCAGCCTAACAGTTGAAGTGTATGGCTATATAGATATGCATGGTGTGCCACAAGAGCAGCCAAAACACACAGGGATTTCACAGAGTGGCTCTACAAAGGCTCATTCCTCAACGGAGAGCAAAAAAAAAAAAAAATCCCCCCTAAAAGTAAATTTGCTACAAAGTGGAGCAGTAATCCCAATCAAAGTGTTGGTGTTCATTTCCCCATTCACCTTTTGGTGTCTTAGCTGCTACCAGAGAGGCTGGAACCTGCTGATGTGGAAATTTAGGGAAAGCTTTCACTTACAAGTGCTGCTTCTCTCTGGAGAAGGGGTAGGAGAGGCGCTTCACCGTCTGAGGTTTGTGTTCTGCCACTTTGGGCTGGATAGGCTCCGTTATTTTTTGAATCACAGAATTAATCTTTTTCAGAAGACCGTGGGTCTGGTTGATCTGATACATCTGAGGGGGGCAAAGGGAAGAACAGTAAAACTCCATTGTTCTTTTGGTTTTCCATAAGTTAGAGTGAACTGTAAGGAATGAAGCAGCAATAAAATAAATACAGCCCAATAAACAATCAAGGACCATGGCTTAGCTTCTTGAAATCATTCAGAGATGGATGGGAAAGTCAAACCAAGGCAAGCAGAGGAAACCTATTGCTTTTCCCCTGAGACAAAACCTGGCCAGTGATTGATTCCAAATAATCAGCACTTGGCTCCTGAAACACTGGCTCCTCTGGCTTTTACAATTTTTTTTTGGTGCAGTGGAACAAAGAAATAAAGGAGCTACAAGAGTCCCTCTGCAAAACAGCTTTCCCAGGGGGCTTTCTTGGGAATACTGTCTGTATTTCAGGAGTCTCACCTCTTCCATATAAACGAACCAAAACATCTTGTATTGCCAGTTGAAGTTCTGTAGCACTAAATGCAGGAATTGTGTTAGCAGGTCAAAAAAAGAGGATTATAGGCTTCCTTCTCCAAGCCACAGAGACTACGTGCAGATCCATGGCAGGGCTCCCACCACAGGAAGATCAGCTGGAATTAAGGCTTTTGGGATCTGAGGGTGTTGCCAGGCACGTGGCTTCTCCTGGGCAACGTCTGCAGGGTTAGGTGGCCTCTTTTACACACTGAAAACCCACCCACAGAATGCCCACCTGAACTTTACTGCGATGGCAAAGCAGCTTTAACCACAGGATGGCAACAGACTTTTTTTACCTAATTGTGCTCCTGATTAGAATCGGTGGCGAGTGAGGCAATAATGGGGACTAACATGAAATCCAAACCAAAAGCGTGGTTTTACTCTTGTCATAAATGATGCTGGGCTTTGAGACTGTCTCTTGCTCCATTACAGACTTCCCTCTGCAGTCTGGGACACGCACTTAGTCTGTGTTTAAATATTAATCCATCTCTAAGCTGTGCTCACTGAACAGGTAGCTATCTATCATGGGTGATTTAGAATTGATGAAAATATACTGTCATCTCTTTAATGATATTTCAAATATTCTGAAAGGTAATTTATTTTGTGGGAGAGTGGCCCCCAAACCCTGCAAATGTGACTCACGATGGACATGAATAGTCACCAAACCCAGCAAGACAATTCCTTATTTTTATGTTCATTTTCACAAATCTGGTGCTTCAAATGAGGAAAAAAATGTCCAAAACACACACAGAAATTTCATCATCAGTTGCAACCTCGTCTTTTAAAACACACTGAGGATGAAATCACTCTCATCATGTACAGATGGTGGTAGTGACCAGAAATTCTTGATTTCCATTCCTCCTTCCCCTTATTCTTTCTGCTGCCCCAAGCAAGTTTGTGACTCTCATTTTTGGTGCAGATTACTTTTAAAATGGTCGTGGGAAGAAAAAAAAGAAATCAATATATTTAAACTAAGCCTTCAGGAGGAAAAAGCAAAGCCATGACTCACCTTTTTTGTGGGCATCTTGAGCTTAAGAAATTCTGCCTCCCGACACAATACATTCCATGGTGCGTGTATTTTTACAAATCCAATCCCGTGGATTTTAGTCTTAAAAAAAAAAAAACACACACACACAAAATAAAGCAGGAGAAAAGGTTACTGATGAGAGGAAATTAAATATTTTCCCCCCGTGATTGATACATATTTAAGGAACAACCAGTCCCTTACGGGCCAACACGATAAATCTCATTTGTTTGAGATAGCTGGTTTCTAACAACAGGACAATCACTGAACACCTCACTGTGCTGAGCTGCTATAAAATGTGACTCAAAAATGCCATTGTCTTCCAGAACAATTACCACAAGGTTAAACAGATTAAAAAACTGTTTGGGAAATAAAAGCTAATGCCTATGGACACGAATACAGGCAAAGCCAGTTAAATCTGAAGCGCAGGCATCCAGCCAAATGGCGTGATTTTGTGAGTGTGTTGTAATTACTGGGGCTGAGAGAGCCTCCTGAGAGCTGCCCAGTATCTCAAAGGAGCAGCCTCGGAACCAAAGGTGAGTGTTCACATTAAAACACTGCAGGTTATGATTGGGAAAACTGGTAGGAAGAATTCAACAGAACAGAAGGAAAGAAGGATAATAGTTAATGACAGTATAAGTGACAGTGTTCTTGCAGCCCACTAATTCCCTGAGTTCTGCTCTGGAAGGCCGGACATGGATGTTTGCTCCTGGCACTCCCATGTACACCCATGTTTACTCCCACTGGAGCAATCATTTCAAAGGCACTGGACAAATGATATCAAACCAGGAGGCACTCAGCAAACAGAAGAAAAATGACCTCTAATGCATCTTTCTAACCTTGCTGCTGTACCAACTCAGGCAGTACAGTAAGAGCTCTCCCGCAGCTTTATTCCTCACTGGCTTTCCAGAAATTGGTTACTCCGAGGACCAGAGAATGGTTTGGGTTGGAAGGGACCTTAAAGATCATCCAGTCCCAACACTCCTGCCATGGACAGACCAGGTTGCTCCAAGCCCTGTCCAGCCTGGCCTCGTTTTAATCAATTATTTTTGGACATTGAGCCACCAACCACAACTCCGAGTGTGCCCATCCAGCCACTGCATTGAAGAGAGTTCAAGTGACTTATTAAACATCATCTGTTTCAGAAACTTTTGCTCTTTTGGAATCAGTAAGGCCTCCCATGCAACTTGTGGCTTTTCAATCCCCAGTGATTGCAGGTTTTTCCCCCCTACATTGTGTAAATCCCTGAGGCTTCTCCATACTTTCCTGATCTGCTTTGGTACCTCGCACTGAAAGGACAGAGTTCTCTCTCTTTTACAATGTCCTGGCTTGAACCCTGAGCCCTTCTGCATAATTTGAAATCATATTACATGTCACAGGTGGAATCTCCCATCTTGCAAAGGATTTAAATATCCGTGACTTGGCACAGCCAAGCTTTCAGTTCACTACAACAACCTGCAAGTTGGACAGAAAGCAAGTCTTATTTTCACTGAAGGGAAAGGTCTGTTGAGGTTTTTTTTTTTTTTGCATTAGACCATGTAAAATATATATATTACATATGTATATATATAAAACACAAAAAATATGTAAACGTCAAATTCGTGAGTAGTAGGTGGTGGATTTATTTTCCTAACACTCTTTTCAGAGGGTCTAAATGTTTACCTCAGCTTTCAGATCCTGTCAATAAAACCAGCATAAATGTTTACCCTCTCCCTCAGGAGTTTCAGGCGTATTGGCTGCATCAGTTAATTGTAATAGCTTTCTTTGAAATTAATATGGCTGTGTCTATTTTCTACTAATCACACGCTGGCAGTACTTCACACACATCATTTTTTCACATGGGCTAATGGTCTTTTAATAGAATGTAGTGGTTTCAGGGTACAGGTGAAAGGAGTCACAAGCTGTACTGTCCACGTCTAAGAATGGAAAGAGCAAACTGTAGCACAGACCCACGCGCTCGGGCGCACACCAGAAAACCTCCTGAGCAAATTTAATTCCCTTCGAGTCTCTACAGAGGGATGAAAATGTCACCGCAGTGGGTATTTTTCCCTCAGAGCTGGAATTACCAGTGGACCCAAAGCACTGCGTGCTGTAAACCCACCAAACTGGGCTTAGCCTTCGGGGCAATTTAAGCCTCGCTAAGAGATGTGACAACACAGCAACGGGCTGTGTTGCAATAGTGGACGTGCCACGAGTCCTGGCCAGGAAGAGTCAGGAACTTCACCTCACTGGGGCATCAACAACACCGTGGCACATTCCTGTGATGCGGATTAAATCCGTGGGTGAGGATGGCGCTGCCAGAACTGACATCAAATTCTGCAAGAGCTGGGCTTGTGTAACCTTGATCAGAGTCAGGTTCACAGGAGGGGCCCAGCATCTCCCAGGATTTGACCAGTTATCCTCTTTAAGTGTTTTGAATGGATCCTTACATCCTCATCACGTTCCAGTTCCAGACCAGCCTCCACCAGGTTCCCTTCGTACTCCTCCCTGCGAAACCTCTTGTCGTCCTCATGGTAATCCATGTGAGGTTCACCTTCCCCCATTTCCAGCTGCACTCCCTTCCCGGGAAGTGGCTGGTCCTGCTTGGTGCTTCGGACACTTGAGTCATTCTGCTGAGCTCTCCTGGCGAGCGTCTTCCCCGCTGAGGACTTCTTGTAGTGATAAACAAGGATGTAGTCTACTTTCCTCTTGCCATCTCTGAAGTAGAGTCCATATTTGCAGTCAGCATCTGGATTTTTGGACAGGGAGTTTAACAGCTGGAAGCAGGGAATGGGGGTGTGGAGAGAAGGAGAGAGAAAAAGAATGAATGCATAGGCCAACACGGACACCAGACAGACCATCCCTCGTATCAAGGCCTCCTTCTTGCCCGGAGCACATGATGACCTGCGTTCAAAGAGCCGGCAGATGGGAGGAGCCCCCCCCATGCTACTTACTCAAAAAATTTTTGCAAGTTAACACCTTCAATTTTACTGATAGCCAGCTGGGATTTTATTGGCCAGAAATAAATAGATTAGATGGCTGGGATTTAATCTAATCACCAGCACACCAGTTCATAAGTCAGCTACTCGGTGGGTTTGGTTTTCTCCTTTGGGGGTTAATCGCCACTAAGATCATCTGTCCTTTTCCACCCGTGACATCTGCAATGTTGCAATTCTGACAAATAGATTAATATCATGTGGAAACATTTCTCACTTCTCTTATCTATCATTGCAAGTTCATATCATCTGAGAAAGAGATCATCTTAGATAGAGACTGAAGGGAGCCAGCTGGTCCTGCAGCGTGGCCAAAAATGCAGATGGACCGCGGCCAGGGAAGTGGGTTCGCTGCTTATTGAGTTTCATCGCTTTTTCTCTCCCACTTATAAAACCCATGTCACTATGCAATCTGATGGTGGCAAAGGCTTTATTCCCAACCTGAATTAATGCTGTGCAAGATGCAAGAAAGGCGAGACTTTCAACACAATTCCATTTCCAAGCATTTTTCTGAAAATTGCACAACTGCAGAAACATAAAAAAGCACTAACAGTTCTTAATTTCTACTTTCATAGCATTTCTCATGCATAATTCACAATCCTACTCTTGGAGATTCACAGACTAAAAGAAAATTTAAAAAAATTAAAAAAAATTAAAAATTTACACCAAATAAATAAACATACAATAAAATAATACAGCATTTGGTGCCACCGTGGAGTTCACTCTTTGTCCTCTTCCCTCTTTTCCCTGTTCCATGGAAAGTTATTTAACCATGACAAACTCTTCAGGGCACAGGCTGTTCGTGTTTGTGCCCTATATGTAGTTCTTAAGCACATATAAAAAGACCATTATTAGCTATTATATACAATTGTTTCATGATTACTGGGCACGCAAGTGTGAACCCAGGAAGGTTTTTTTAAAGCAAGCTTGTGGCAGGCAACTCACTGATGCAAATTTCTACAAGAACCAAATACTAACAAATGGTAGCTAACTGGATTGTATTTAACTTGTAAAGATGCATTGATCTGATTAATTAATTAATTAAACAGCAATTTCTGAAAAACTGGACTGAACCACCAGATGAGAATGAGAGCTCCTTCTCAGTTCTCTGGACTTTCCTATTGGAAAGCTGACCATGTGGAAAGCTGATTACTTAGGAGAAGGTGCTGCACTGTGGCTGCTGAAGGCTCAATAAATTTATTAATACATGAGAATGGCTATGTCCCACTGCAAACAGGGTGCAAAGAAATAAGTGGCCAGATTATTTTAAGGGTGGGGTATTAATGCTGAAAGGTACTCATGGGCCACAGGCTTTCTTGCAGGGCTGCTCTGCTGAAATACAGAGTTGCATGGACTTAGACCATTTAAAGTTCATGGTCCCTTCAGCTGAGAAAGAGACAGAGAAAAGACATTTCAGTTTTACCACAGCAGGAGAGATATTTACACCCTGACAAATTAGTCCTCCATCCTAACTAAGCCCAAACACCATAAAAACACATCTTGATTTTTCTGATACCTCTTTCCCCAGCAAGATCTGTTATACAGCCCACTCCACCTCGATTCCTTCACCTGAATAAACTTCTTTTTACGTGTTTATGGCACAATCAACTCGTAATCATGTTGGCTATTCACATTACTAACTGTCTTTAAAATCCGTGTTACAGAATTTAACTAAGGCACAATTAATGACAGAGGATATCTAACCTCTATTGTGTGCTACTCAATATTAGTTTAATGTTGCCTATGATAACAATGGCTTTTGCATGACATTTTAGACATTCTTTACTGTTCTCCTCCATATGGGCAAGGAGGTTGCCACAGCCTTGTTGCCAGATTCCTTCCCCTGAGAAGAGCCAACACCTTTTTAGGCTACAGGTCAAACAAGGCTCCCTTGCTTCCCTTTCTTGCACATCAAGGAACAAACCCTGTGCAAAACCATGTCCTGTGGCTCGTGGCAATCCTCCCCAGCACCTTTGAAAACCAGAGGGAGAGGATTTCAGAGCATCCTGGGAATGGAAGGAATGAGAAACAAGCTGAGGGGTGAAGAGCAGGATGCCTGTTATGAGACATCTGGCAAGTCCTTTACTCACTGTGCTCTCGTGCTGGTCATATCCGATGTCCTCAATAGCTCGGATGTTGATGATGTGGATCCCCTTCTCCTCAGCTGGTAGACAGGAGTATTTCTTGTTCACCCTCATTCCTGTCTCCTCTGGAACCTCGCTGAGATCTTCTGGCAGAAAATCCACCCCATGAAACTCACTGTCTCCGTCTGAAAAGAATGACCAATTTTATCAAGACACTTTTAATTCCCAACCCTTGCTCCTCCCAGAGCCGCCCAAAAGCTGAAACGTATCCTGTTCCTGCCTTCTTCTGCCAATGAGCCCTTGTGCAGGGCTTCCCACCCCACCCCTTCTCTGTGCCTCCCTTCTCAGCTTTCCTCAGCCCTCTTCAGCCCTACCTGGGTCTCCTCCTCCTCCAGAGGAGAAGTGCTCAGTTAACTCAGTTAACTTTTCTCCCTGCACTGCTGTCCCAGGATGTGTTTATGGTCTCATGGAATGGTTATATTTCTTGGCAACAGAAGGAAAAAAAAAAAAGAAGGAAAAAGAGGAAAACTGGGAAGGAGCTGGTGAGGATAGATGGCATGGTGCTTTCCTCTTTTCAGCTGGCATTTTCTCCTTCAACATGCACTTGTTCATGCTGAGAAACAAAGTTGAAAGTTTCCCTTCAAGTACCTGTGCACTGCATCAGATTTACTGAACCATCCTTTTTTAAGTAGTCTTGAAAATCTGGGCTTTTCTCCCTCTCAACCTGCCACACATTTAAACTGTTTCCACTGACTATTTAAGTATATAGATACCCTAAAGGATCTAACATAAAAAATTCACTACAAACTGAGCAACCAGCTAACTGACAAAATGCAAACTAGTGTTAATTATTTTATTAATTTTGACATTGGAGTAAAATACTGCAGCATTGTACCTTTTTTTTTTTTTTTTTTTTTTTTAAACCACACAGGAGCAGGACTTGCTTGTCTAAAGAGTGAAGATAGAGCAAGAATTTTAGAATTTAGCCTTTAATGGGCTGCTAAATCAGCTTTCCCAAATGACAAAACCATGCAGAGGAGCACACTAAAATAGCAGTTACATTACAACAGGCAGTGGTTGCTGCAACTGGTTCAACACTCTGTCTCTGGAGCAGATAGCAGCAGAGGTGCTTGAGTGCACAAGGAGAGATCCCCATTTATGCAGCCCAAAGAAAAGGCAAATGATGGGGTCCCATTCCTGCCTTCAGCTGCCAGCTGTGCAGGTACAGACACAGCAGTGCCAGATTCTTCCCACAGGGGCACAACAAAAGGATGGGAGGCTACAGACACGAGTTGCAACAAAGGAAATTATGACCAGATATGAAAAAAAAACAACCCTCAATTCTCTAACAGCAAGGGTGACAACATGATGGGGAAGGAGCCAGCAAGACTACAAATCTCCATCCACCCCTGGAGGTGGCCAGAGCTCGACCACACATGGCCCTAAGGAACCTGACCCAACTTTAATGTTGGGAGGGCACTGCAAGGACCTGGTGATGTGCAGGAGCTTGCATGGACAACAACCTGCAGCAGCAGGGGAGGAAGACGCAGCCAAAACCTTGGTACATCTCTTGAGCTTATCAGAGAAAGATAAACATTATTATTATGGAAGTCACAGCTGCAGTTATGCCTGTCTGAAACTTGCAAACACCACAAGTTTGTGGATCTTCGTTTCAGTTCTGGGAAATCTGGTGCCCTGAGCGGCAATCTCCAGGCTGCCTTCCCAGGAACTTCAGTGCTCATTAACATCATCACCCTGCCATAAAATCTGGGCATCAATTATCCTCAGACATTCATGTGCACAGCATGGAACACCCACATCTCTGCAGATCTTTGCTGCTGTTCTTGGTCTTTCTTTAAAATTCTCAATAGTTCCCTCGGAGCAGATGCCACACTTGTGGTCTTGGGGCAGCATCCTCCAACTCGGTGAACCACTTGTAACAGTTAAAGAAGCTTTATTCTGGAATAATATAGAGATGTAGCCCCCCCCCCCCCCCCCCCAAAAAAAAATCTTCTGTCTCATGGGAGTAATTAGGATGTTTGTAACAATTCCCTACATATGTATGCTCTCTTTTTTCCCAATGTATACATGCACATACATGCAGAATCCCTGAACAATTGGAACTGAAACAAGTGTGATCAGCTGCAGGACCCAACGTACTCAAGCTTTTATTCTACAGCTGTAGAATACTCATAAAATAATACAACAACTTTTGGAACTTCCTAATGATAACAACCTGCCTTTTTATTCGGAAGGATGTCTGAAACAACTTTGTATGAAAAGTGAGTTAAGTGCTGTAAAAATCCGCTCTTCTCTTTCCTCCTTTCACACCTCTACTAAGTAAAACCAAGTTACTTCAGCAGATTACAGAGGATTCTGGAAGAGAAGCACCTTCTTCTGACTAGGTGAAATTGAATAGGTAGAATATCTCATAATGGACCTGTGACCTGAAAAATCGTAATTTAGAAATTACAACTGAGATGGAACAGCTTTAGAGCAGAAAAAAATCACAAGCTTCACTGAGCCCAAACAACCTCCCCATGCTCTGGAGCTGCACTTCTGAGCAGTATTTGCTAAGCACACAGCACAGAGCAAGGAGACCTGCTTGGATGATTCAGGACTATTGTGCAAGCCCAAACAATCCTCCATCCACAGGTATATATTTACACTTCTGTTTACACATCAGTAGCTTGGCAATACCGGAAGGAACAAGAGCTTCAGGTAGGCAACGAATCACGCAATTTTGGTTTATTATGGCTGCTGGAAAAGGTGTGAATTGTGAGAGCCTTCTTGATAGAATCTTAATTACAACAAGTTTGATTTCTGTACTTAAAGGTGGTGTTGGGATTTAATACCAAGTAAAGCCATCCAAAACCACTTTGGTAATCACAAACACACAGGGATTATAACCAGTTCACTTGTGCTGATTTGGCAGAGGTCAAGGCCTTCTGTTGCAGAACACAAAACATCTTTTTACATGGAATGGAGTCTTTTGAAGGCTTAAAACCAAGAATCTCTATTTTGCGCTGATTATATTAAACAAGGACAATAATTAAATCTCAAAACAAACTCATGTTCAGAATTATTTATGGCAAGATAGTAGGTGTTAGATGAAGAGTGCAAAGCACATTAATGCCCTAATTCAGGTAGAGTGACACCCTAATCTCTTTGTTGGGAGCTGAAAGAGGAGAGTATTGTGAAAACTGCTAGCTTTGCTGCCTTCTAATGCTGACTAACCCACTCTCTTCTATTTATTAAGCAGAAAACACTACAACAAAGACTCGAAGAAGCACTTAATATATTTCAACACAGCTATAAAACTAATCCATCCTTTCTCCTCTGTATCCACAGGTGATGTTGTTCAAAATCCCATGGATTTCCAGTCAGCAGAAGTCCCTAATATTCCTGGAACATAGACTCAGACCCACCCAATGCTTCTTTTACACTTTATTATGCGTTGCTTTGTCATTTCCCAATATCTGCTGCGAATCACAAAACACCCTGCTAAGTGTACAGTATAGAATTTTGAATACTTTAAAGGGATACTTCAAAGTATTCCCCACTTGACTCAAAACATCCACATTCTGTATGACTGTAAGAAAGCTGAAAAGCACTTGATATCAATTTCATTCCCATCCATGAGCCAGGTTTGAGAAGGTATTTGGTGAAAATCAGATGGGCATGGAGCTTCTACCTTCCTTAGCATAGGCACTGCCAGGTAATTCCCCTATTTGCAGTTAATAACCCTGTATTTTTCATATCTGAAATAAAAGAACTGACCTTTAGGCAGCATTAGTGTTTAGAACAGCCCCATAGGTTACGTGACCATACAAATACCTTTAAAGCTGTTCCTTTTTTGTTAGGAGTAAGGTAACATGGGAGAGCAAGAAGGAGAAGATGTAGAAACAGATGTTTGCAGCAGCTCTTAAACTACCTTTCTGCTCCCTGTGGAAGTTTTCCCAGAGATCTTGGAACGCTGTGGATTACAGTGAGCCCCCAGCTGCAATCCAGAGCACGGAGATGCTACAACAACCTTGTAAAGCGCAGCAAAGTCAGAGAGATTCTGAAATTATTTCCCTGTGAGATGCATCAGGTACAACGAGACTCGTGCCATTTCCAGTACAAAAATAAGCAAGCACTGTGTTCCTCTGGAGCAGATAAACCTCTATGAACCCCAGAGATGAGAACATGAGGACAGAAACTGGGGTCTGTGCATGGTTGGTGTCTTCACACCAGTTACTTCTCCCCCTGAATCTCCAATGAGTCTCTCACTCTGAACAATATGGGAAACAAGACTGAATCCATAAAAAAAAAAACAAACCCTCAAGCTTGAAAATACCTCCTCCTTTGTTCAAATTTCATTTGCAGCTCAAACTCTTCTTGCAAAAATTAATGCTAACTAATGATGAATTTCCCACCACTGAAATTTTCCTCATTTAGACAACTGGACTCCTGTATTGGACTTTAATCACCAGGTGAACCAGAACCAAAAACCTGCTCTAGAAATTTTCTCCCTGACTAGCCACAGACTCAGTCAACCAGTTTACTGATATTATAGTCATGATCATGCATAGCCACTGAATATTCTCAGACCAAAAAAACCATTTTTATCATTAAAATAAATTTAAAAATTGCATTTACACCATGCAGTTTTTACAAAAATATCCTGCACTACTTCTAAATGAGCGTCATCAAGTCAGCATGAGTATATATAAAAAAATTAACAACTAGTTCCCTGAAACTGATAATGTTGCTGAAGTTGCCTTCCCTTATCTCCTGTTGCTTTCTTTTTTAGGGAGTATAAGAAAGTGGTAGAGCAAAAAAGTCATAAAGACACCCGAGTTAACTGTCCCAGTTGTTCTCAACAAGGGAGAAGCAGGAGAGTTATGAGACCACGTGATTAAGACTATGAAATGTCCATGTTCTTATCTTTTCGCTTTAAATAAATTATGATAGAATTCAGAATGAAAACTCAGGAGTCACTCAGAATGACCCTGCTGAGATAGGGGAGGGTGCACATTAAGGAAGTCATCTGCACACACACATACACACATATGCTAAAAGAAATAGCACATCACCTACAAGTAAAGGTTGAACATTTTGTTCACACCAATATGTTGGATATTTTTTTGGATTTGAGCTCTTTTTTTTCAAGAAAAACTTCGATAAGATACTGAGATAAAATGCCTTAGTGTGGTTTTGCTTGCTACATATTGCCCCCTAGCAGCAGAATCCTCCTTCAGCACATCCTGACCCATTTCTTTGCCTCCTGCATCTTCCAAATTCAAAGTCAGAGGTTAATCCTTGGGCTAAGAATTAAAAAAAAAATAAATAATTATCTCAAGTGACTCACCTATCACTTCCCCCTTTTTTTAGCCCTGATATACTAATGTGTATATATATATATATACTGTATATATACAGGCTGTCAGGTTTGGAGCCCAAAATCCCTGCTTCATCCCCAGGAAAAACCAGGCAAGGCAAATGTCATGGGAAGGCTCAGCCTGCCACCACCCCAGCAGCACAGCTCATTCCTGACCAACAGGTCATTCCTGCCGGCCCTGGAATCTCTGCCATGGGAATGCCAGCGAGGATACCCACTGCTGGCAGAGAGGGGAGTTCTTTTTTGGGCTGCTGACACCTGTTTACGAGGCACTGGCCTGGGACCAGCAGCCCGGGCAGGAACCGCAGTGCTCTCCGAGGAGCGCTCCTGCACGTCCTGAACTTCTGTTCTCTTCAAAGCCCAGAGGTTAAGCCCTGATTAGATCCACACCTGGGGCCAGCTGATCTAAATTTTCCCTCACCTCTCCAGCTGTGAACGGCCAGATGTTGCCTCCAGCTGTGCTACTGGTGGAGAGGCAGCAGGTTTCACTCACAGCACTGCCCGGCCTGGCAGGCAAAGGGCTGCTGGAAAAGGCAACCAACCTACCCTGGGGGAAGTTTAGTGCCTCTGGGGATGTTGACACCACCTGTCCATCCTTTTGGGGATGTTCATATGTCCTGTCTATCCATCTGCAGAAATGCCCCTTTCATCTTCTCTAACACCACGCTAAGTAGGACACCTTGGAACTCTCCCATCTCCTTTGCTTTTCCATTTATTTTAAAACTCGTAGCCCAGGTCTGTACTGGTTATTACCTTAATGAATCAAACATGATGTTATGATCCAATCCATTAAAATAAAAAAAAAAGAAAATGATCAAACAGTGAAATAAGACTTGGACTCCATGGACAGTTTCCTTTACAGACTAGAAATACTTTTAAAGCAGGATAATCTTAATATACCTGACGCTGACAACTCTGTTGGCCCTTTGCATCACACTGAAGGGACAGAGACTTTGTGTCCAGTATTTGGGAGGCTGAAAACCAACTGCTGCCACATGGGTGGAAAAAATTCAGTTCCTGGCAGGATTATTTGAATGATCAGCTGGCTTAGCTCTCAGTACTGAGAAACGGTGGGTCTCTAGAGTGGGGCTGCAGCTTTCCTGGAAGGCTGTTTACAGCTTTAAAGTTATTGATCTATTATTATCATTGACATCCCAAATGCAGGTTAGAAGGACACACAACTATGACATCATTTCTATTTCTGCCCTTCTATTTTTGTTTTTAAAGATTCATTTACCCCATTTGCAGACCGGAGCCCCGGGCTTAAACACATCTGATCTGCCACAAGCCTTGTGAAATAAAAACAAAGAGCAAAAGTCACCTGAAAACTGCTGTGACAGTAAAATGAACATTTTTTTGATTGAAATGGCATTTTCAACAGCTCGTAAAGGACCAGAAAAATATGAATTCTACCATAACATCACTGCCTGTTTATTTAGAGCCTGTGAAATCTGACATTTCAAAAAGACACAGGAAGTCTCTCCCCCATCCCAAGACAAACTGCATTTTTTTTCACCCCAACTACCAACAACTATTTAATAATCCATTAAGTTTGCTTTCAGACATATTTCTAGTATACCTAAATTCAGCACTCCTCTTCTGCCAGGCAAAAGAAAAATATTTCAGATTTGCTTCTTTTTGCTATTCCACAAAAAAAAGCACTAGAGCCATGCTCAAGTCTGTCATAAAAACATGAGAATGGACTATATATGCAAGGCCCCTTTAAAGGGTTATGATGCTCATTACTTTGTCTGTATGTTCTGAGGGAAGAGTTTTTATCTATGGAAGCAGCAAGATGAAAGGAAAAAAATACTAAAAAAGAGATTATGGGGAGAGAATTGGTGTGTATTGGGACAACACACCTAAACTCTCACCAGCTTTTTAAGATGTCTAAATACACTTAAAATATTGAGTATATTTTCCCCTACCAGGCAATTACAAAAGACTCCTTGTACCAAACACGTGAAAAGGAGGGTCCAAAAATTACCAGTTTTACTGTAAAATCCCAGTCAGAGACTAAAATCTGGGGCTGAGGCCACAGCATGCACTGACTGGCAAAGCTGCTCTTTATCCCAGAGGTTTCCCATTTAAAGTCCTAATCTTGAAACATTTGCACTCATGTTTACATTTCCATGCAAAGTCACCAGGGCATTCAGACCACATACACTCGGGCAAGGATGTCTTGGAAGGCTTTGCTAAGCTGATAAAGGTTTGGGATACAGTCACCACATTCAGGAGCTGCAGCTCTTTTAGGTTTGCCCTGAGAGAGGCAGTCACTGTGGTCAGGGTTGGGTCCTGTGGGGCAGAGCTCCACCTTGTTCATATATGTTTTCTGGGTGTGCCAAGGCAGGTGGAGCTGATTTGACAGGGAGATGGTGGTATGTGATATTCAGCCAAAGTCCCAGTGCAGCCTCTACCTCTGTGCTGTTTGAGGAAATCAAACCAGATCCTGCCCTGAGTGAAAGTTTGGCTCTCTCAAGTTTTCTTCACGCCCCTGCAGTTTTAACTTGGATGCAGAACAGCACTGATTTATGACAATAAACGAGCAAGTTCCACTGGCAATTGAAATAATCTCCCCCCCTGGGCAAGGGAACGCAAATCAGTGACTGGGAAAAGCTCTGTTAACTCCTGTCTATTCATGAGAATCCCATTCCCTGTGTTCACCAGTCTTAATTAATTAAGCTGAGGCATTCCAGAGGCAGAAGACCTAAGAAGTGATGATGCAACCAGGCACGGTTTTCAGAAAGGCTTGAGATCTGACTGCCACAGAGAGGCTGATGCTCCAGGAGGGTGCCACATGCCAGCCAAAGAAGCTTCCCTTTTGCCAAAGGATGCAGAAACACACGCTGCAGGAAAATAAGATACTACTCCTTAGGTTTCCCAGTGGTCCCGTCTTGAGTGGCAAAATCCTTGGAGCAGAGAGCTGATCCATCAGCAAAGACAGCTCCCCTTCAGTGCAGGCAATGGGAAGGATTGGGCCAGTGCCTTGTTAAGGCATTTTGAGACCCCTCAGATGAAAGGTACACTTGAAATGTTTGAGCAGGGACAGACATTCTTTGCAGTTTGGCCCTCAGCAGGGAAGCTGGTCATGACAGCAGGGCTGAGCCCAGGATCACCAACCCCCTTCCTTAAGGAGCTTTTGACAATATTTATTATCTAATACATCTTCCTGTCAAAGGAGCACCCAAGATCCAAGTGTTAACAGCTGCCCCGTAGGTTTTGTAACAGGGGGACAGACTTATTAACAAGGCTTATTCACAATCCATGAATTCACATTTCCCACTGAAAAACAAAGGAGGGGAAATTGCCATGGAATTGCTGTCAAGTGTAAAATGGAAAGGAGCAGAGCATGGAGGGCTCTGTGGTTGCTGCAGGTGGTCAAAGGCAAAGGGGCCAAAACCTCTCTCCGAACTTCAAAGTTTAACTCCTAACTCATTCTTGTTTGTTCTGCAGCAGGACTTTTCCACGAGGAGCTCCGAATCCATACCCAGGGTATGGATTGTAGGAGCAGATTTCTGCTGGAGGGGCACTACTCCTTCCAAAAATCCAAACAGCAAACCCAATGGGTTCATGTCATGAGACAGACGTATTTTGAAAGATCATTGTGTCCAATCCATGCATAAACAAGAACATCTTGGCAAAATCAGACATGTCCTACCAAAAAAAAAAAAAAAGACAGTTTTTCTAATTATGATAATCATGGAAAACACTAATGCACTAATAACAAAGGGCAACTGCGGTCCAGTATTTTATTTCAAAAATTGTGAGATAAATAGGAAAAGGGGGAGTCCTTTCTGTCTTGTTCCTTATTCTCTGAGAAATCATCCCCAGAATGAGACTGACAACCACAAGCATCATCATCATCATCATTATCAGGCTTCCCACGACAAACTCTCAATGCTCTCTCTCTTTAGTACCAGGTATGAATTCTCCTCCACTGTGGAAGCAACTCTGAGCACCATAAATGTGTGAACCCAACCAACTAAAACTGGAAATTGCGTATTTTCAAACAGGATTTCTCTTCTGGAGCCAAATACTCTGTTAATTCCCCCAAACTGTGGCTGTTCCACCATGAATCAGACCAAAATGCATCCCATGCACATGGTTGATGAGGGTTTGCCCAAAGATATTCTGGGTAAGAAAGGAACCAGCAACTCCTGCCAAGAGCAAACATTTGACATCAACTGAGATAGAGGGAAAATATTATCTGTTTTCATATTTCCTGAGAAAGACATTGAGGATGCTGTAACCTTGTTTTTTATAGAGGGTCAAGGTTTCATCCCAGAATTTAGGAAAGGAATTTATTTTCCCCTAAAGTGTGATTAAGTTTATAAGCTTAAGACAAGTTTTGATTGTGTGCATGTTTGTTGCGGTTTTTTTCTGTTTTGGTTGGCAAAATAATATTTCATTTTCTGGTCTTCTTCTTTAAAAAAAAAAAAAAAAAAGAAAATGTGCTGTTCATTTATCTGGTAAATGTTTATCTGTTCAGTGTTAGAAAACCCTAAACAGTAGAATTAAATTGAATTAAACTTTAATATATTGCTTATCTTCAAGCATTAAAACACTGGGAAAAATAATACTCTGCATGAAAAAAAACCACCTTGTTTTACCAAAATGTTTAGAAAAGTAATTTTTTTGAATACTGTCCTTTAGTGTATATCTTATTCCATAAACTCTTTCAAAATATATTGTAAACTGTTATTTGTAAACTTTATTGCTTTTTAATAACACATATTCTGTGCTGGTTGGTTCAGCCAACCAGTTTATAAAACACGGGATGCATTTTTCTCAGCTACACTGCTAGTCTCATAAATAGTGTCTATATTTTTAGGTTGGCTTTTTTTTTTTTTTTTAATATTCAAGCTCTTTGGAAATTATCTTCGTGACTGCTTTTTTAAACCAGCAATGAACTTACTGCTGATTAAGAGAAAGAAAAGTCCTTCTCCCTGACCACAACAGTAATGTCAATATTTAATTTTAAAGGAATAGAGGGCATCTAGCTAAATAAAAACAGAGGTGTTGCAATTCTGACTGAGTGGAGATATAGCCTTGAACCATTTGCTTTACTAACCTTTTGGATGTCTGGAACTCTTAGCTGCTTTGTTATTTGGTTGGTTTTTATTATTATGACTGGCCATGTGTCTGAGATACTTTGGGAAGTGATATGATACACCAACAGCATTTATGGTGGAACAGGCACAATAACAACCAATCAGATATTGCCCAACGCATTCATTTGAAGGACATAGGATATTTAAAATATTTGAACCAGTTGCAGCAGCTGAAAAAAAACACCTAAGGGTGTAAATCTTTTATTTTCACACTGTCAGACTCCTGCCCAGTTCCAGATCAAGGGACCCTTTCCATGAGCTGCTTGGTAAAGACGTACAGAGGGGGAGGCAGCTCACCTGGCTCAACAAGACCAGGGCATCACCCTCTCGTGGCCCTGTTTCTCTCCTTCACATGATAAAATTCTCAAAAAAACCCAAGACAACCTTCCAAGTGATGTAAATTTGCTGCCAGCTGGAAGCCATAGAGAAACAGCAGTAAATATTCTTGAGATAAAGTGTGTGTGTAATCCATCACCCTGGATTTATATCCTATAAGAGACCATATACTGGAGGGGAGTTTAGGGGTGCAAATTGGTTGGGGGACTTGGTTGGGGGAAGCTAAGTTAGATCTCCTCCCTGAGGAACAGCTTCGACTGAATCAGTTCCTCTACTACCAATGCACACGTAAATTTACTGCCCCCAAACAGGTCATAGCAACTGTACCTCTGTCAATAACTACACATACTTACAAGAAGAAATATTTCAACATTGCAGCATGTGTAAAGTTTCTGAATCTGCTTATTTTCTTTACCTAATTTTAACACAAGGGTGATTTTCGTTTAGATGAAACCAAGACTCCTTTCCTGAGAACTTTTCTCCCTAACCATATTCCTTCAGGAAGTATTTACAGCTCAGATCAGCAGTTTGAATTCTTTACTCCTTTTCCACTTGCAGGCTGGTTCTTGCCTGTGACTTGCCCTTGAGACTGAGGACAAGCAGGACAGCAAATGCCACCACAGCACAGCTCCAGACAAAACAGTCCAACAAGATGCTTCAAGGAAACTTCACAGACCAAAGAAACTCTTCCTGATTAGCAACCCACAGTGTTGCATCACCAAACTGTACTTTGTGGAAGGCTGGATGCTCTAATGGCATTGAAAACTGGAGCTAGTATAAACGTAGGTATGACTTGACCCCACCCAAAGATTTTGGAGTGCCAGTCCTCACAGGAGAAAATATCGACAGACCCCTGCTGTCACTCCTGAACATGATGTGCCAGTGGAAAAAAAAAAAAAAAAAAAAAAAAAAGCATCATTGCACCTACTCCAGGCCTGTGTTAACAATTCCCACAGCACCCCATTGGGATCCCCCCTGGATTAGAAAATATCAAGTGCTTTCTCTGCTAATCTTTGCACTTTCTAATCAGCCATCAGGCTCTTAGAAGGGGCTCAGCCTATGGCCTTTTCAACAAGATTTAAGAAGCCAAGCAGCAAAATCAGCCAATTGTAGAAAAATCTGTATCTGAAACTCTGTTTTACATAGTAAAACAATTGCTTGCTGGAAAGGGACGCTTCTTGCTAATCTTGAGGCTTTTGAGCACTTGTATCCTGTTTGGCTCCTCTCCTCATGCCTATTTATTTGGGAAGTTTATGGTGCAATTCCCAGAGGTTAGTTTGGATGCTGTATCACTTACCCACGTCAATAAACAATTTGGAGCACTGTTTAAATATGGAAACACTTTGTAGCAGCACAACCAAAGGGACTGGTTGTGCTGCTGTTGAGCCTTAGGAAATCTATGCCTCAGGGAAAAAAGGAGGTGGGGAAAAGGGGATCTTCCTGTGCAGGCAGCCATTTATCTGTCATTAATCCATCAGCATCCCTGGGGCACATCACACAGCTGGAAGATTCACAGATTGCAGAACAGTGATGCAGTGGAACAGATAAAATTCCCACCTGCAATGACCTTTTAAAACTTTGTCCTTCTGAGTGGAGTTTTGTTTCATCACCAGGAACCAAACCAGGCAGTCTGGTTGTATCCTCAAGGGGCTCAGTCCTCATGGGTGCAGTTCAAGCTGGGATGCCAAGGTTCTGCACCCCTAAAATGCATCAATATCCCCACCACTGGCACAGGGTCTACTCTGCCCTTGAATTGAAGACTCTTCCTTCTGCTTTTTGAGAAGGATATTATTGTTTTTACCATTTACTGACAGTTCTCTCCTTACTTTGTAAATAATAAAGCCCAGGATGTTTCTGCTCAAGTCCCCGTGTCTTGTTTTGGGGGAGACACCTTCTGGTGAGAACTTCAAGCCAGCACTGCCAGCAGAGGTGCCCTCAGATCAGAACAGCAGCAAACAGTGTCCAACCAACTTGCAGCCAACACCTCCAGATCAAACTGCACACCCACTGCCTGTCCACCCTCTGCCCAAACAGGACTTCTCGATTTCAAGGAACACCCACAAAAATAGCTTTGCTGTGACTGTAAATCCTTAACAAGCCCATCAGGGCTCTCAGCACAGCGGAACGTGGTTCTGCTCAAACACAGGCTGTTCCTAAACTTCTCACATGATAGCTCTGTCTAGCATTGCAGGATGCTTCAGGACTCCCTCCTTCTGTGTCAGCTGATTCCAGCACAAGTGTCCCTCTGTGAGACACAGCTCAAAATGAAAATTACACTTCAGGGTATATCAAGCCAGGTCCTTCCAGTAAAGATGAACAAGCAACAGCAGAATTTCTCTGGGGTGTTGCCTGCAGTACTCATCATCCCCTATTTCAGACACATGAGCTCAAATTTAAACACGCAAAACGACAGAGGTGGCAGTGATGGAAGGGGAAGCTTGTCTTGCTAGAAGACAATAAAAGAACTAGAAAACTACTCCTTCATCACCTTCTTTCCTCCTACCTCACTGAGTGGTCAAGAAGCCAAAGGGCAATGAAGAACAAATGAAGTGCCCATGTGACTACATCCATATTTAAAATGCTCAGTTTAGAGATCAGCTTGGATGAGGCTCCAGTGCAGAGGCAGGAGGTTCATACCAGAGCAATGGAGGCAAACAAATAAAATAAAAACAAATAAATAAAATAAAACTAAATAAACCAAAACTATTTTCGTAATGGTACTTGAGAAATTTATGAATGGGATTCTGCGATGTGGTTGCCTGAAATAGCAAAGATTTGGACATGATGAACCAGGAGTTCCCTGAAAGCAGCTGGCACAGAGGCCACGCGTGCACACAGGGTTTCCTGCTGTTTCCTTTCCTCTCCTGCAGGCTCTTCCCTCTGAGTTACAAACAAATCCCAGCAACAACACAGAGCACCTCAGACTAGGACAAGGATGACAAACACTGTCCCACAAACAAGAATTCTACCCAGGAAGCAAAATGAAGTTTGCAAACCCCATTGGCCAAAGTGCGTCTCTTCCGCTGCTTTCTTCCAAGACATATTTTTTCTTTCATTTTGGTTGCTCCCCTGTCGGCTTCAAGCTGTATGACACACACTTTTCTTGTGAAAAGATGCTTGAAACTGGATAAAGTACTCCAGGTCAGGCTTTTCCAGCCCTGAGCAGGATTAGTACATGTTCCCTTACAAGATACTGTGGATTTATGAGTCCTAGACCCTTTTCTGAAGAACTGCTATTTAACTGGCTCATTATTCCTACCCAGATGGAGGATTTTGCACTTGTCTGGTTCTCATCTCAAGTCATGGGAGCACATCCTTTTCCAGGAAGATAAGAAACAAAAGCCTGCTTTAACAAGGTAAGATTTAAGGCTGCTGGTGCCAGATCCAAAACTCCACAGACAAAGACACAAAATGCTGAAGGGTGAACACAGTGACTTCACTGGTTCAAGTTTCAAGAAATTTTTGTTGGGGGAATTTGGCATCAGCAGGCTTTATTTTAGATCTATTATCAACTGTCCTGCCACGTCCAGCCTGAAGTTGGCACAGAGGAACAGAGCTGCCATTAACTCATCTGGGTGATTTTTTGAGGAATTTGACAGAAGTACAAACCATATGTGCCCACACTCAAAGAAAATGAAACCAGTACTTCCAAGTGACCTGATCATACACAGATCCAATACCTGAAATTGTGGAATCAGGGCAAAAGTTTGTTTTTTTAACACAGCAAAACTTAGGAGGAGTAAAGCTGGAGGAGATTCTTCTCTGTAAACACAAGAGCACATCTGATGGAAGATCAAAAAGAGAACTTACACTAATTACACTGAAAAACAATCAGCACTCCAGAACAGATAATAATGAGGAATGAACACTGAAGGAAACTCTGATGTACTTCGTAGATAACTGTAGTACTTTAAAACTGGATTCAACTCAAACATGTAAAACATGTCAGTCTGAGATCTACATTTCAGATTGAGAATGTGTTGATGCACAACTAGACTTTAAAATAAACACACGGTGGAGCAGAACACAAACATGAATTGAAAAAGAAAAAAACCCACCAAAATCTCGCTCTTCATTTAAATCTCCCCTGTTGAAACAGCTTTAAAACCTCTTCTCCTTCACACAAGCTAAATCCAAATGCCAAATTTTACTGAAGCTATTCTTAATAATTGAGATTTCATCCTGGGTTGGGTGAGATGCATGTTGACTCAGTGCAATTTGAGTCACGGGTACAGCCCTGATCAGACTGACAGCTCCTTCTTTGACCACTTGACTAACAGGCCTTATTTATAAAGAAACTGGAAATAAGTGAGCACAACACTAAGGGCAAATATGTCAATCCTGACTGAGGAAAACAAAAACCTGTGCATATTTCAGCAGTTTGTTCCTCTTGCTGATTCTGAGCAAAGATCTCTCAGGCTGGATGGGTCTGGTTCACTGCTGACTAACTGGTAGGACCAAGTTAAAAACGTGTTTCCAAAAGCATCAGGAGCAACAAGGACGAGGAATAAAATCACAAAGAAAAAGGATAGAAATTTGGAGTCATTCAAGCTTCTCTAAACACAACATTTTTTCTTATACTCCCGTATAACAGTAAAATATTTTTCTATAACACCCCTCACCAGAAAGTCACCCGAGACTAAACTAAAAAGACTGCTAAAGTTTTTCTAAGACTGCAGCTGAATGAAATGCATGAACGTGGCAAAAGGCACCACAGGGAGGGGAAAAACCACTCCAACAGCAACAACGTTCCAACTCAGAATATTTGGTAATTCTGTGAACAATCAATCCCTCCATTCACACAACAAATAATGTCCATGTGATACACTTCATTTTCACTCTCTGCAGCCAAGGCAGGGAAATTGAATCTGTATCATGATGTGACTTTGATGGCATCAGGTGTCATCAAAAAAACCCATACAATAATCTTCAATATATCATGAAAACTCAGAAATGCTTTTACAACACAAAATATTGCCCCCCCTATTTTCCATTGACATCTCCTATATTCTTAAGTTCAAAATTCCTATGAAAGTCCCCAGCTGGGGGCATGGAGAGCAGGACTGGAACACATCCACAAGCTCCACAAAAAATGAACATAAAGGCAGATTTTTAGAACACTCTACATCTAAACTATGAGACAGCATGTGCTGTCAGGATTACCCTTCACAAACAGTATTGGCCAGCACCTGTTCATGAAATTTGCCATTAAATTTAAACACTTCAGAGGGTGGAAGAAGAGCCTGTTGCTCGCCCATCACCGAGTTGGGTTTCAAGACTTTGCTGAAGGGAGACTAAATGAGTGTGTAACAGCTCCAGGGATGAGCACAGCACAAAAGAATGGCCCTGAATGAGTTATGTACATGCTTCCTGAGCTACAGCTTTTCAAAAATAAGCAAATTAACCAGCAGTTCTCATTAACCCAGCCAACCTTAAGGACATCTGAGTCGAGGGCATGGAGAGGGGCATCAAAGGGGAGACGGGGTGCTCTCAGTTGCAAGCATGTACAGGCTCAGTGCCACCAAAATGTCCTGACACGTCTCCATCGTGTCATTTCCAAAGCAGCTGCTGCCCACTGGCTCTGCTGAGGGTTTAATTACATGGAGTGAGCTTTGGGAGCCCGATGCTGCTCTTAATTAGATGGAATAAGCGTTGGGAGCCCAACGCTGCTCCAGCTCACAGGATGAGTGCCCACCACAGTGGTCACCCTCTCCCCTCAGGTGATGGATAACCCTGGCAGCACATGCTGCCTCATAGTTCATATGTGCAGTGTTCTAAAAATTAATGTTAATTTTTTTTGGTGGAGCTCACGGATGTGTTCCGGCCATGCTCCCTGTGCCCCCAGCTGGGGCTTTCACAGGAATTTTCAACCTAGGGAAACGGGAGATGTAAATGGGAAATGTGTGTAGGGACAATATTTTGTGTTGTTAGTATAATTTCTGAGTTTTCGTGGTATATTGAAGATTATTCTATGCCAAAGTCACATCATGATAGACACAGATCACAGCAGTCACCTGCAAAGGTGGGTCCTTCCTGGCACCTACACAATTTCTTTAATGCTGGAGTCCATCTCTCGACCTGTCTGACCCTCTGGACCCATCAACACATTTCTGACACCAAGCAAACAAGCAGCATGTGAAATTTGAACACATCCCACTCCAAACACTGGCGCCCTTTCCTTAAGAGGCAAAGGAGACAGATCTCGTTTTATTTTCAGGGTGCAACAGAAGCTGGTACCAAGGAAAACAGAGGTGGAAATACTTTTCTAAAGCCCTTTCCAAAACATTTGCATCTGCATGCTCGATGATGGGCTGTGTCCACACACTGTGGGATTCTGGAAGCGGAGCAGGGGTTTCACATTCCTGAACCAGACAGGAGTCAAACATTTTCCAGGGAAAGGGCAGCCTGTATTTCTTTCAATCAATTACCTGCCTACTGGTTACAGCCAGTGGAAAACACTAAAACTGAAAATCTTACAATTGATAATTCATTATTTGAATGCATAAATCTGGTGGGACAATGTGCATCTTCCCCTCAGCAAACTCCCAGTCCCGTTCACATGGAAGCTTTAAAGAAAAGAAACAATATCAAAATGCCTCCTATGTTTATAATTATAGCTTTAATAACATTCCAACTCCTTCCTAACTCTTCTTTCAGGTTCCATTTTTGGCCTGTTCTCAGTGACAGCCTCTCACAGACATTTCCAAACTGTAACACATACTTTGGTGACTATCAGTTTCACTTAGTCCAGACTGATTTTTACTTGATGATAGCCCTACCATGAAAAATAAATGCTGCAAGTCATTCCCTCCTGAAGCCTTATAAAGAGAGTTTAAAGGATAAGCTTCTCTTTAGTGCTCCCAGAAAGGTTTAGCACAGTAGCAGCTTTTAGACATCCTTGTACACACCCATCTCTTCACTTCTATCTGGACTTTTTGATTGGGTTCAAGTTCTACATGAAGCAAGTAAGGAATGACAAGATTGAATTTTTAAGATGTAAGATTATAGTGTAAATTAGGGTGAAAAGAAAGGAAGGAAAAGAAACTCCAAGGAAAGGTGAAAGCTGCAAACTCAATCAATAAATGATTGATCAAGTGTTTAAGCAGGAGAATGCTGAGGATGGAGCAAAGCCTCCTGAAGAGCCAAAGTTGGCATTGCTGTAAAATCCCTGCTTCTAAACCCACACACAACAGAAAGAAAAGCACTTGGTTGATGCAAAGGCTCAGAAATGCTGCAGTTGTAACCCTCCTGGTCCAAGTTCATAATTTCACTGTATAAATCCAGTGTGGCCAGACTGGGCTTTTCCTCTCTCTCTCTCTTTTTTTTTTTTTTTTTTTTTTTTTTTTTAAACCAGAGTTCCTTGATCCTATGCTGCACACCCACACTGCTGTACAACACCACTGACACACAGAAAATGCACAGTGAAAGTCTCACTGAAAAATGCAAACTCTCACTGAAAGACACCAACTGAAGCAGAGCATCCTGGATTCAGGAATGAGGTGTTTCACAAAAACAGCCTCTCAAACAACAACTTTCCCGACCGACATGAAACTCAGAAGTTGTGAATATGAAAGAAAATCCTTCTGGGGTAAATTATCCTCCCTCTGTTTGGGCTAAGAATCCTTGCCCCCTCCTCAGAGGAGGCTGTGGGATATGCCTGGAACGTATCCTGTGGCTTTGAGGAGATCCAGCCCATAGGAATGTGCCGGTTTCCCACAGCGAACTCCTGTGCCCTTCCAATTTGGTGAGTAAATATTCCCATGCCTTATCTATCGATCGTGCCCCAGATGTAAAACAAATCAGTCTGTGTAAGAGGAGAAGCTACAAAAGACTGAGATCACCCAAAATCACCCACTTTCAACAGCTCTAAAAAAGATCCTCTTTCCTCCCAGGTGCAGCCTCCCTGCTCTTACACTCCCACATTCATCCCAGGAGGACTCTTATGTTTCTTCTGGTCCTGGATCCTCCATCCCAAAGGAGCCAGCCCCAGGAGGCAGCGAGGCACTGCAGCCACACAGCTGCCTGGCTCTGCCTCTGACTCTCTGCTCCTCCCTGGTGCCCTCTGACCGTGGGAAGAGATGGGATCCGAGGGCACTCAGCACCCCTTGGGGTGCCGAGCCTTGGGATGCATTCGGTGCTGGGAGAACACAGCTGGACACAGAGGGACAGAAAAGCACCGGTGGTCTGCACCAAGCATGCTCAGGCACCGGTTAACAAACAAACCCTTTGCTTTTTTGGAGACCCAGATCTTTAAATCTCCTTTTGGCCACAAGTACTGTTCAGATAACCTATGTTTTTAGACATCTGATCCACCATTGGACAACCATATGGTTTGGGGGGCTGCTCAGGTTGGGGCTTGCAGGGACCCAAGACTGACCTCTGCCAGCACCACTCTCAGTACTCACCAGCGCTCAGCTGAGCAAAGGGCAAGTATCCAGAAAGAAAAAGAAAACTAAAATTAAAAAAAAAAAAAAAGCCATATTCTTCCACGTGAACCTCAGGACAGCTCAGGAGGTTCATCCTTTTCCTGCATATGGAGCCCCCCCAGAGCCCGTGGAGCTTCATCCCAGCTCCATGAGCACAGGCACATGGCAAAGGGATAGGAGCTGGGAACACATCTCCTACAGCCATGGAACTAACACTCCATCAGCATCCAGCTGCTCTCTGGATCCATTGCTTCCTCCCCAAATAGAACCAGCTTAACAAATAGTTGGGGCGCTAATTTTTTTTATGAAAAAGAGAAAGCATCCAAAAAAAAAAAAGGAAGAAAGAAAGAGAACAGGCAGAAAATTCAACAATCTAACTTAAAATAAACTCTGCAGTATTATCTGTCTCTTGTCAAAAGTTATTAGGGAATAAAAGTGACAGACTGTCTACTAAGATACATCCCATGTCCAAGTGACACACCTAAAACTTGTCAGAGATTTCCCTCTGTTGATGTGTCTGCTTATCCTTAGTGCCCACACGTGTGACATTACTGGATATTCTTCTAGGGTGGAAGCACTTGATTTATTTGTCGAAGGGAAAGAACACTTTTTTCCCACCTGATTTCACCCTTCCGACGTGACAGGTCTTTGTCTGTTCCTCACATAAACCAGAAAAGTCCTCGACTAAAACCAGACTCCGTGTAATTATTTTGCCTTAAAAATAAAGTCAATAAAACTGGCAAACGTGAATAAAAACTGGAACCGATCTATCAAAGAACTGTAAACAGATTTTCCCTCACTGCACATTCTTCACATCAAGGAATCACTACTGGTCAATATTAAAACCAGACAAATTATGTGGTGCTTTGGTGAAAGAGAGGATTAAACAACTCATGTGGACAAGTTGCAGAGATGGATAAAGGAGATGTTGCCTCAGTCCAGACAGCAATTAGCTCTTGGGAACTCGGTGTCTGGTCCCCAGCCTCCGCTGAACGCTGCACGTAGGGCCCCTACACAACATATCAAACCAGAGCTGACACACCAGGCTTGGCCAACTTTGGGGGCTGTTTGAGAGCTGGACTCCAACCACAGCTTTGATGTGGTTGTGCACTTGGGGATGTTCCCATGGAGCTTTAATTCTTGTTAGAAGCCGCGGAAGGGTAGTGCAAGGACATGAGGAGAGTTCAAGAGAAAAGTTCTGCCGTGGGGGGTGATGTGCAAAGGGTTTCCTTCGCAGGGGGAACGTACAGTACAACCAGAAACATTCAAAGAGGTTTAAAAAAAAAAAATAAATGTTTGTAGTCGAACATCTGTACTTTTTTCTTAGAGGAAACTTTAAATGGAAATTAAACTGAGCAAATAAAGCAAACTGCAGCTATTGAAACAGAAAGTGATCATGGGAAGGAGGACAGAGCAAGAGAAGCACTTCAGCTGGAAGGTGGATCCTGGGGGTACAAGCACACAAGAGTTTAAGTGAGTCTAAGTGAGTGCAAGTTGTGTGTCAGAAGCCAGCCTACACCATATCAGCCTGACAGATGGGGATCTTATCTGTTAGCATTGGTAAAACCAGACTAAGCACAGAAGTTCCTTTTGTTTCTATTCATTACAACCGAACAATTGAAACTCTCTTTTCCGCACTTCAAATACCTACTTTAATTTTGGTTTCCCTGAGCAATGTGAAGGTAACCTGACAACAGCAAAGTGATTCTTGCCTAATGCTGTGAGGAATCCATAGCCCACAGGGTACTGCTCCTGGACTGTTCCTCAGAGCATCCCAACACCATCCCAGCATTGCTTGACAGGGCTGTATCATCAAGTTTTAGAGATGGTATTGAGTCAACCAGAAAAGAAAAGTGCCTTCAGATACGAAGAAAAATCTCTGGCTTTCCCAAAAGGAGTGCAGGAGGCTGAACCCCAAGAAAACCCGTGGCCACGGAGGGGTTTGACTTTTAATATGGTTTAGATTAAAATCCTATCTGTCTCCACAATTTTGATGAGATTTTTGTTTTCTGTGTCAACCGAAGGCAATGAGTAAAACAAAGAACTTGACACGTACAGTCTCCACTGTACAAACAACTGACTGTCTCCATAGAAAATTAGAGGACAGACAAACTGAAGTAACTCTAAAAAAATGAATTCCTAGTTTTGTAATAAAGGCCACATGGTCGGCTCAAGTGAGGAGAGGCATGACTGATCAGCTTGAACCAGACACCACCACTGATTTCATCTTTTCATGCATTTTTTTCTTCATCCCAGGACACGTCCCTGTGCCTTGGTCAATGGGAAGTGCAGGACTCACCTTCTCACTTCGCAGAGCATTGGTGGAATTAATTACTGAGCACTTAATCAAATTAAACAATGAATGAACGTACTCTGAAGCAGGAGTTTGTGAAAAACACAGAGCAGAAAACAACACCATGGACTGAATTTTTGTGGTTGAATGTGAATCCCTTATCTGTACTCACTGGAACAATTCTGGTCTGGGTTGCACACAAACTTATTTTGTACACCAGAGTCGAATACAGTTCAACAAAGCAGAAAATTAATAGGAATGCCATTTGGAAGTTAGATATTACAAACACCTTCTGTGAGATTTTAACACCACCAGACTCCAGATTCTGCCCTAATTTGGTAATAAACTGATATTCTGAACCCCATCTTACAAATACCACAAAACCAAACTCAATCTTGCCTCCTCTGGGCACCGTTATTAAGAAAAAAAAAAAAAAATCACTGAACAATAACGTTGGCCCTGTAAGTTCAAGCAAGGAACAGCACTTGCAAAGGTTTTGGATGTGAGCTGAAAACCCATTTGGTTAAGAATATTTTATTGTGGAAAAGGATGTGGAAACAGAAAATAAGTTAAAATGATAAAGAGACCTGAATAGAAAACCCGTGGTTATAAATGGAACGGTCGCTGTGAGCAGACAGTTCTGTACATCCACATCTGCTCCAGTTCAAAGCAGTTCATGTGAACCAGGGGAAGAAACTATTTTTTTCCTTCAGCTTCAGTGCTGCAAACCTAAGTCTGGCCAGGGCACAGAGTGGGAAGAGGGAGAAACCACCACCACTGCACTGGCTCAACCCAAGTTTGGAGGAGATGGGGCTGCCACCAACATCTCTCCTTGCCTGTCCCCATTTCCCCCCCAAGGTAAAACACAGACGAGAGCAGCAACATTTGCAAATACTTACGGCAATTATAGCTGTCTGTTTTTGCTAAAACCAAGCTTAACAAAAGCTCTGGTTTTGTTCCTCCACTCACAGATAGTTTCTGTTTCACAACTGTCCCTTCTGGGGCAGCTTTGATGATAACATGGGAAAAGCAGACAGAACAGCCAAACAGGGAAATAAATACATAAAAATAACAGGACTGCTCCAGGATTCATTCAGGTTCCAGAGGAGCTCAGATTTCCTGTCTGTGGATGGCTGAAACATTTTCTCTACCCAGTTCTGGCTTTGTTTCTGTAATATCCACTTTTCTCCATCTTTTGAATTTTAAAAACTAATTTTTTTTAAAAAAAAGGCAAAAAGAAAGCAGTGGCAAGAAAAATGTGATGGAGAGAAACAGAAAGAGCAATGGTCTTAAACTTGAGAAGGGGTAGAAGCTGGAATTAGCTCCCTGTTTTGGTCTGACAGCAACACCAATCTCCAGAGGAAAGACAATCCCTGGTAATAATCTGGTTACGAGAAATCTTTACTTTCCTACTTAAATTATTAAATGACAGCACAATATACATCCTCCACTCAACGCATGAGATTTAAATGCCTATTTTGTTCGCATTAAGGTTGAAATATGTTTGGTAGGGTCCCTGATTTTATTTGCCACGTGAAAAACATGAAAGCTTCCCGCAAACCAAGCCTGCTCCTGATGGACAGTGTGCTCCAAGTCAGTCAATACAGAGTAATTGCTGCACTGAAATCAATCACAGGCTCCCAGGAACTGCTTCAACAGGGTTTTACTTCAAAGATTGAGTGTCATGACTGGGGAGATGCTGAACTCCTTAACTACCATTAGACAAGTGCTTCGCTTCCAAAATTAAGAGGGATGGCAAAACCTCTACCTGAAGTGCAAGGATTGTCACTAAATAACCCTCAAACCCCCTGAAACAGATGCAGGAATGAAGGGTGAGGGCTGTGTTGTGAAATTCTGCCCACATTAGGTGGAGAAGACACTGTGGAGGGTGGGAACTGTGCTGCAGGTTTCCCGTGAAAACAGGGATGTGTGGAAGCTGCTGGGACACGTGGGAGGCTCTCCTGCTCAGTTGCCCACTTGCCACCAAAAGCAGGGCTATTTGTACACTTAAGTGCTTTACTGGACGAGGGCCAGAGGGCACAGCAAATTGCAGGATACAGCCCCCATGAGCTATTTTGAGAAAACCTACTGAGGAGAAAGAGAAAAAAGGAAAGCTTTCATTAATTTATATTATCAAGACAACAAAGATCTTGTTTTGGAAACGGCAATCTGTTTCTTTTAACGGAGAACTCCTTAGATGCTAAAAGGAGGAACTTTAAAAATTCAATTAACTCATCTGCCATTTAGAAACTACTAGCTTTAAAAGGCTTAGATTTGATTTCTATGCCTCTGGTATGTAACAACGTTTAAAATCTAAACCAAAACCTGTTTCTGCTCTTCCGCTTATAATTAGTACGTGGTCTTTGGTTTTTGTCACCCAGCTATTCATTTGTATTGTTAGATGCGCCTTAAATGGTTAAGATTAATCAAAAATACTCTATCCCGACACACAAAAGACAAGCCATTACAGCAGAGTGAGAATGGTACCAGTGAGCACAATTTCTCTTGCAGTCCATGACTTGTCATTATTCTTGGTGTGTTTGAGAGAGCAGATTGTTTCTCAAATGAAAATGAGGAGCTGCAGTTTCAAAAAAATGAGCTGTTTCCTTTGGGCCAGATTTTACAGTGTGATGACACCCATCAGTCAAAAGTAAATAGCAGAATGGATAAGCACAGGCTGATGGTCTAAACTCCGGTTCTGAACTAAGGAGCACTTAGAACACTCTGACCCTATTTAATTTGGGTTTAATACATACTGCTCTGCTTCCACCCTCACCTACACAATGCTCACGGTCTTGCCCTGGACAAGTATTCTCTCCTCGCAGCTGAATCTGTGTCAAGTGAACTAAAATGACAATTCTTGTTTTCTGTTACCTGTCAAACCCATAAATTCAACATATTCACTCTTGTCTTATAACAGAAGTTCTGCAACAGCAAATCAACGCAATGCAAATGAAGCTGACAGGCTCTCCTGATGTCTCAATAAAATTTGTGAAGTCCTCTAAGATCCACGGCTAAAGAAATACTTTGCACTTCTAAAACATGTGCAAAAGGGCTGGGGCACGATTTGGGTGTTCAGCCTTTGCCTCTCAACCTGGTTTCCAACCAGGTGAGCTCAAGGAGGATCTCCTGGACGTCCTTGAGTACAATTGTTCAGAAACAGGAGCTGTTTCTATTCTAAGAGCCCAGACATCATCTTACATCTCAGGGCACGTGAAGTAAAATATTTCTCAAAACATGCTGAATTTGAAATACAGATCTGCAGCATAGAAACAATTGTCTCTGTTAGCTGAAGTATGTCCTGGCAACGTACCTTAAGCTGCTCTCTCGTGCCTTTAGCCACTCTCAGCTTCCTGCCAAATGGATTATTGACAGCAATTGTAAAGATGAAATAACATTTCAAATCTATGTCCCTGTCGATGTCAACACTAAACCCCAGAAGATTGTTCACAGACAAACTGATGGAGCTGCAAACACAACCCTACTAGCACGGTGCTGATACCCATATCCCCAGAAACCCTGACAGGAAAGTTAAGGATCACTCAGTTCACACCCTCTGTACGATCAGTCCTGCTGGTTGAAAAAAAAAACCCGGAGTATTTTGACACTCACTCTTTATTGTTCTGTTTGTCAGCAAGTCCACTTCTCCCACAGGACACATACCTTGATACACAAAGCTTCAGAGAGCACCAATTCCCATTGTCCAGTACATCTTATGTCTTTCCTATTTAATACACCTTCTAACATACAGATGTGCTGCTTAGCCACAAAGAGAGGTACCCCCAAGGCATATTCTGGCCAAGAAAATGATGCTCAGGATGTTTTAGGCTGGATTACTTCACATTTCTAATCAGTACACAGAACTGCAGCCTGTTCTGCTACTGATGTACAGAGGCAGTCTTAAATTTTAGTGGGCAAATGCAAAAAAAGAAGACCATTAACCTTTAAACTCCTGGTAACATTCATTTATTTTCAGATCTGTTTCATTCAGGTTTATGCTTGGTTTGGGGCACACTTCCAGCAGCAGGAGGAACTGTCTGTACCCCCCAAGAGAGTGAATTTGTCAAAGTACGTTGCTTGAGCTGATTAAATGAGAGTAACTGTTGCTTTGGATGTTGGGTTGGTCAACAATCCTTAGGGATTGTGTGAGAGCAATAATTAACTGGGATCTCACTCTGCTTTTATTATTTTACTAGTAAACTAACCTTAAAATTCTACGTTTAATTACTTTTTTTAACTCTTTGCCCGGAGCTGCAAGGTCTTTCCACCTCTGAAGAAGACTCAGAAAGCAGCAGAGTGGGCAGTCTTTCATCTCCATATTTCATACGTGAGACCCCTGAGGCACGGCCCCAGGGCCAGCCTTTTCCCTCCACGACCCCAGAGCCGGAACTCCTACACCTGGCTAAAATCCTGGAAAAAGCCTGGCTCCACATCCTTACTTTGTGACTCAGGCTCATTTCTGTTTATACTCCAGTGAGCTGAAGAATGATGATGACTACTAGCTATATAGATAAATAAAGTATATTAAGTCACAGGAAGTAAAAAGGGAAAACCATTAATTTATTTTTAGAAACCTGTTCTTGCCATTCATCAGAAAAAGAACATTCAGAAGTATGCAGTGAGATACAAGCATCTGGATGAGGTTTGCTGACCACATACCAACATTGAGACTACACACAGAGAACCATTTTCCTTCTTTAGACCAGTCTCAGACTCTGTGCCAGGAGCACAGGATGCAGACAATAGTGTAGTAGTTTCCACTAGTGAGCATGGGGATAGGGTGCTTTCACCACACTGCTACAGCTGCTTGGACGTGGTCTGCTTAGTCTCATCCTTCCACTGGTCCCACAGCTGGTGCCTGCCTCCAGATACATCAGCTGGTGCATCCCAAACTGTTCCACACACACCTTCCATCAACAGTGTCCACCCCAGGCTAAACACACGAGAAAAGGTCTCAAGGTCTAGATCAGCTCCTCCATATGAATAGACCAAGGTCCTGCACCTCAGCTGGGGCAATCCCAAGCACAGACACAGGTTGGGCAGAGAACGGATTGAGAGCAGCCCTGAGGGGAAGGACTTGGGGGTGTTGCTTGCTGAGGAGCTCAATATGAGCTGTCAGTGTGTGCTGGGCTGCATCAAAAACAGCACGGCCAGTAGGTCGAGGGAGGTGATTTTGCCCCTCTACCCTGGAGAATTGTGTCCAGCTGAGCGTCCCCAACATGGGAAGGGTGTGGATGTGCTGGAGTAGGTCCAGAGGAGGCCATGAAGATGCTCAGAGCCATGTGTGGAGACAGGCTGGGAGAGCTGAGGTTGATCACCCTGGAGAAGAGAAGGCTCTGAGAAGACTTTAGAACCCCTACAAGGGGCTCCAGGAGACCTGGAGAGGAACTTTGGACCAGGGCACATAGTGATAGGACGAGGGGGAATGTCTTCAAGCAGGGAGGGCTTGATTTCTGGCAGGCTTAGATTAGGTACTAGGAAGAAACTCCTTACTGTGAGGGTGATGAGGCATGGGAACAGGTTGCCCAGAGAAGATGTAGCTGCCCCATCCCTGGAAGTGTTCAGGCTAGAATGGGTTTTGAGCTACCTGTTCCAGTGGAAGGTGTCCCTGCCCATGGCAGGGGAGTTGGAATAAGATGAGCTTTAGGCTTTAGGGTCCCTTCCCACCCAAACCATTCTGTGATTCTCTGACAATGCCAACACTAATTAAAAACAAAGAGGTGATTTAATATGGAGCTGAATGGCCAACTCCCAGGCACACATCAGTGAATGCAGCACTCCCACACAACCCTTCTTCTTCCTTGTATTGCTAGTTTGCCAAAATCCCATGAATCCATCACTACAAAACCTTTTCAGGACAATAGCGGTGCAATTCACTGTGATGAATGGGATGGTGTTTGCATAAAAGCTTCCATCTTTTGCAGTCTGCAGTAGATTTTTTTTTTTTTCCTGGGCAATCATACCACAAGCATAAAGTCACACCATATTTTATGTCTTTGCCTGCCAAAACCCGGGAAAAATTGCAAAGCACATCCATTGACATATCTAGCCGTGCATCATCAGCCAAGATGCCATAGTACCAATGACCACACATAAATACAGGATGGGCTTGTCTTTGCCTGCTACTGCTGCACTGAACTACTGTCTGTCACCTTCCCTACTTCAAAGTAGTAAAAAACCCCAAACTTTGAATGGTGCTCAGCCCTGGCTGCACATCCTTCTACCTTGGCTCTTTTTTGCCCTCTGAAGAACAATTATAAAACTCCCTATTTATCTTGTTAAAAAGTAGCGTTTCAAAATGTATTCAGAGGACTCTGAGTTCATTACTTTTACCTCGGTGATGTCACTGAAGTCAGTATCTGCTCACTTTTCTTATTCAATTTTTAACAATGTGTCCTGAATCTGCACTGGAAATGTAATTTAGTTGCTAGACTTTTTCCTTTTTTTTACTAATTTAACGCTCTGTAATGTATTTCTCTCTCCCTGGTCAATTTTTTTTCTCAGTGAACGTCACTTATCAACACACAGATCCCTATTGCAATATTCCAAGCTTGTTCTGCAAGCAGGATATCAGCTGACGTCAGTGAAGATGTACAAGGGGCAACAAATATTTGCAATGTGTTTAGAAAACAGAGGGTTTTTTTTCTCATTTTAGTACATGCTCATCAAGTTTCTCCCTCCAAAGGATACAAACAGAGGGAGAGGTAAAACAGCAGGACTGGGAGCCAGGAATACATAACTTGTATTGTTATGTATCACTGCTGTCATGACAGAAGTTAAATAATTTATAAGATATAAAAAGAGCAGTTAATGCCTGCAAACCACTTAGGCTTTTCATAACAGACTACAGAATTTAAAACTCCCCCAGATCACTTACAGTTGTGTGGGAAAAGTCATAGGTGCTTGTGTCAGCTTCAAAAAAGAAAGGTTCCATCTTGCAAAGCTGCAGCCCAAAAGGACATCTCAGTAATTGTATACATTATTAATATACCACTGATAGGAGTAGGAATGTACATCCAGGTCCTAGCACAGATACAGAGCTGCCAAGAATAAATCAGATATGCAGATAAGGTAAGCAGGCAAAGATATTAAATAGGAATGGCACTGGATCTGGTGTTGCTACTATCTTTCCATCAGGTCAAATCTGGAAATAGTTCCCGTAATAGCTGGAAGGACAGACTGCCAGTAGAAGGTTCAAAAATGTGAACTGTGGGAGTCTGAAGAAGACAGAAAACCCTGGCATGTGGGCCAGCCACAGAGCAGAGGCAGGGACAAGACACTGGGAACAGCAAAGGGAGCTGAAACGGCAGAACCCACGGAGCAGCACAAAGGAACAGAACAAACGGAGCGAGGATGTACACGGGGACACGGGTCAGCTGCTGCAGATAAAGGCTAAAGGATACAGGGAGGTTAGGGGGCAGGGAGAAGGGCTGGCCCTCCCACCAGGATGTAGTACTACTTTCAGAAACAGAGGGACGAGGGATACAAATCAAAGGCTAAACCAAATAAATAAGAATCCGTTTCCCTGGAGGGCCTGTGGGCTTGCCTGTGAAGCTGCCGTGGTGACTAATGCAGCCCAGCACGAGGAGCTTTGCTTCCTGTGCATTCCCAGCCTCCCAAGCAAGGCAGCCTCCGTGGTTGTTGCTAAAAGCCCCATATCTACCACAAACTACCTCTCAGGAACAATGCAGACACCACTATCTTTTTTTTATATAATTTTTTTTTGCTCTTCAGAGCAGCAGAACGGAGTCGCGCAGCATTAGCGACATGGCTTAGATCTAACAGCTGGCACAAGATGACTTAGCACCACTGAAAATAACACCCTGATAGGGTCTCAGCAAAGCTGCCAACCCCTGAAAATTTGTCATTTGTAAAACCCCTCTTGGGGTTTGTACCTATGACAGAACTGCAAGTCCTGCCATAATCTCCAGTTGGCGTGCAAACAAGGGTGAGGTCTGGAAGGTGAACGTTCCCATCCCCATCTAAACATCTTCAGCAGCCTCTGAAATTAGGCAGAACTATTTCTAACTTGGTTTGTGTAATAAGGTATGAGGCTGTGTGCAGAAAGGCTTTCTCAGAATCCCTGAAAACACTCATAAGAAATAAGGAAAGTGGTGACTTCTGTTCCTGGAGCTCACCAGACCAACAGTTCACCTGCACAGTGACCCAACAATATTTCCATATGGAAAGTACCCATTTCTATATGAAATGCATGCTTGATAGGGTAAATACTCCTAACTCCCCATCATCTTGCCCAAGGACAACGCCAAGGACTTCGGACAGGCTCTCCTATGGAGCCTGCTTGGTGCTTTTGGTCTGCACAGCTCTCATCCCTGTGCTGACTGCCCTCTGCAGCAAATGAGGATAAAGCAGAGGAATCAGCCTTCCCATAGCACGGGGCAAAGGTTTACAAGTACCTTGTTAATACAGAGCAGGATGCTGGGGTCTGTGCTTCATATTGATGGGATCTCTTTCCCCACAAGTCCCAAAGCTTGCTGCACAGTGCAACACAACCATCTATTTAGCACTATGATCTCAGTGAGAACAGCTTCTCCCCGCTGGAGAAGTTTCTGGTCAGCAGTGTATCAGAGGGGATCTTACTGAGGACCCGGCTGCGTAAGATGCCAGGCATGCCCAGCGAGTGCCAAGTATCCCCAACAAAACAGGGGAGGGGAAAGATGAGTAAACTTGGCATTCGTCAGCCTTTCACACAGTAAAGTCCTGTTTATCATGCCTGCTACAGCCCCTTCCTTTCCTCCTCTCCCCAAAGTGATTCTAATTTAAAGTGAGCCTTATTTTCCAACCACAGCACGTCCCCAAGCATTTCCTCTTCTCAAAATCGCCAGAATTCAAAGGGTGCAATTCAAGTCAAAAGGGACATTTTTCCCTTCCTGATGCCAACAAATGCTGCTCCTTCCCAGGGTCACTCTCCCGCCTCCCCGTTCTGGCACGTTGCTTTTACCCCATATTTCACGTCGCACCCGGCCAACCGCAGCGAGCGGCCAGAGAGCCACACGTGCCTTCCCGGCTCACCCACCACACCTGGCTCTGCAATTCCCCACTTCCCACCGCCTCGGTGCTCTGCAGGAGCTCCCAGGGGCTGACAGAGCGCCCTGCTTGCTGTCAGTCCCGGACAGGACTGAGGCACAAAGCTGGAGCCGCTGCTCCGGCCATGCGTGTGCTCACCTCCCAGAAATTAATAGGTTACTACGGCAAATTAAAAAACTAAGTTAATGATGTGCATGACTGCAAGTTACAGAGCTGGAAAAGAAGTCCTAATTAAATCAATACAGTTATTAGTCCCTTGTCATCTCTGATTAATTATTAGCTTAATATGCTTCATCATTTTCACCGTTTAATGGGAATAGCTGCAGTGCTACCATGGGAAGCAGGGCAATATGTACCAAAAACCCACAGAGCTGTGCTGGAGGTCCCAGCCTTGGATTGAGCAAAGTATTCCAGAGATACAACATTTAAGCTGGTGACAAAACTCACCCATGTTTTTCAACGGGGGCAGATGTCCATTCAGGGAATTTTTGATTGCTGAAAGGTTGAGGGGTAGAGACCTGAATCCTACACCTGTGCTCAGTCCTGAGCACTCCTCCCCAGTGCCTCTAAGCTTTTCTCTGAAGTGACAGAACATCAGCACGGTCCTCTTAGAAGCCAACATGCCAGTACCTTTCTCCAGAGCCCACCCTAATTCTGACCCTCATCCAGCCTTTATTAGATGCCCTTGTTACCCCAGGACATGAGGAAGGAGTTGCATATAACAAGCTGACAGGCATCAGCTGCATTGCCTGGCTCCTTAGAGCACAGATGTAGCTGGGGACACCTGTCCTTTCATGCCACCAAAAGAGCCAAAAATAATGTGCTGAGGTCACTTTTTTTCTTGTGAGTGACAAGTTAAACAGTCCTTTGGATGTAGGCAACAGATAGTATTTACCCAGAGCTTACAGGACCACAGTTTTTCCCCTTTGTTTTCCTGTCTCACATCATCCTCTCACTGACCCCAAATTTTTTCCCAACTCCTTGTAACAAGCAAGTCTCCTTTGCTGCCTGCAGGAGGTTTTCTGAGTATAAGGAGATCATACAAACATCAAGGCTGTGTCTCCACATGTCTCTCCAGCAATAAATGCAGAAGTTACCAAACAACTGGATAGGATTTGTACCACAATACATGGCTGTGCTATGTAATTAGACGGGAGTTTCATCTTATAACCAGCTTTTACAAATAAGCTCTTTTGCACAGGTTAACAGCAGAAACACAAACATGCACTTCCGAGAGCAAAACTGCTCCTTGAACTCATCAATGAAGCTGGTGCACAATGCTCATGCTGCTTATGGGTGACTCAGTAAATTAAATAATGTCACTGCAAAATACTATGTTTCCCAAAGATAAAAAGCCACTCAAAGGATTTCTCGGGACTCACCCTATCGCAGTGATTACCTCATGATAAATTGCCACCTGCCCCGTGAGTAATGGTGGAGTTTCTAGTGCCATTTTATCATGTAGTCCTCTTACCGATATCTCTGTCACTGTACTGTGACAACACTTCAGCTCCCCATGCTCTCCATGACAGTTTTGAAAAGTTCAAGCTCCTTATTTTCATAAAGAAGTTAAGGTGGGAACAACCAGTGGAATACAGAAACCTTGTCCCCCAGTATTTAGATACAAAGCCCACCTGTTTTGTGTCAGACATTAAAGTTCTCATTCTGAGCTCTCTGACCAGCCTATGGTTTGATGAGCAAACAGCATTTCTCTAAGAAATGGGCTGAACTCCGATTAAATATTTGGCCATTTAATGAGCAGACTCCAGGATAACAGTTTTCGTGGGAATCCAAAAAGAGGGAGTGAAGAAAAGGGCTCCCTGTGCTATTCTTAGCTGCCACCAGTTAGATTTGGAATTTTGATTGTAAAGCGTGGAATTTATAAATGGTGCCATGCTAAATTTACTTCATTTGTATACAATTCAGCTGGATAATCAAATGTGTTCCAGTATGTTCCTGGTTAGCATCTCAGTCCCGGTTTTATTGTCTCTAAACTGGAACAAAAATGCGCTCAGTAAATAGTACTCACAAAATTTGTGTTCCAACGCCTGTGTGCGAAGGTTTTATATACACAATGTGTGTGTGTGTGAAGATTTTATATAAATGCACATGTGGGTGCACATGCATGCACACAGGCACCGAGCTGTGATTTATTTCTAGAGGGAAGCCAATGAAATTCCCACCCCCTACCACTTAAACGATCTGCTCTTTGGCTCCAAACACTCTGTAACTTCTCAGCCAAGGAATGTATTGTCCCCTTCCAATATATATAATTTATTTTGCTGCACACATTAGTTAATGATACCGAGATACATGATTTAGTCAGTTCTGTAAAAGCATTACTGACAATCTCAGACAGATCCATTTCATTTAGTCAGATTTTTTTTTTTTTTTTTTTTTTTTGAAGCTCGACTTCCGCGGCACAGTGTGAATTAACAGCAATCATCAACTCAAGGATTTGTCACATATACTTTGTACTCCGGCAATTTTTTCACAATTACAGTGGCTTCCCCGGAGCTAGAAGAGCTTTTAATTACGATATTAACGCAGGTTAAAAGGACTTTACACCGCTTGGTGCGGGGGGGAGGCGGAGGTGGGACAAAGCTATTTCATTTCGCCGCTACTCCGCGGAGATTATTCTGGATTTTTAAAAATAGTCGATGAAACGCTAATAATAAATCCCTTATCGGGGCAGGCGGGGCGGCCCGCGGAGCCCGTCCCCGGCCGGGCAGGAGCGCTCCCCATCCCGCACCGTCCCCGCCGCGGCCGGCGACACTTACGCGGTCCCCAGGGCGCGGCGGCCGGCAGCCTGCGCAGGTGGATCTCATCCTTATCCATCGCCCGTCCGAGCGCTGCAGCCCGCCTGTACTTGGTACCACACCGAACTTGCCAGGATCCCTCCTCCTCCTGCTGTTTCTCCTCCCTTTTTCCAACCCACCCCCCCCAGCCACCGCCGCCTTCCCGCGGCGCCTGTCGGGGAGGGCGCGCTCACCCTGCGAGCGGCTCCGCCGCCCCCGGCACACTTTAAATACGGGCGGCCCGGCCCGCCGGAGCGCGGCCCTCCGCGAGCAGCCGGCCCTCCTTTCCCTCCCTCTCCCTTTCCTATTTTCCCTCCCTCCTTTCCCTCCCTCTCTCCCGGTGGCGCCGCCCCCGCGGAGCCCCCGCGGGTACCTGCGCTGACCTTGGGCGCGGAGCGGCGGCGGCAGCTGCGGCCGCGGAAGGTCGGCGATGGGGAGACGCTGCACAGAGCTAAGACCCTCTCGCTGAGTCCTCTCTCAGTGCTTTCCCGCTCCCTTTCCTAATTTTTTTTTTTTTCCCCCACGCTCCCGCGCCTCCCCGTCTCGCAAAAATAAGACGAGATTTTTAAAAAATTAAAAAAGATGCCTGGGGGTAACTGGACCCCTCCTCCCCGGTTCGCCGCCCCGCGTTTCCCGCTGCCCCGGTGGGAAAGGTGACAGGGCTGGGGAAGCGGTGACAAGCTTCTCCTCCGCCCCGCTGGTGCCGGGGCGCCCCGTCTCTTGCGGATGGTTCTGTGCAGGGCTAAGGGTTGGACTCGATGGTCCTTGTGGGTCCCTTCCAACTCGGCATATTCTGTGATCTCTCAGGGAGGCTGAGACTGCCCCCAACCCCCTCCTTCCCAGCTCTGGTCTAGGAGGGATGCTCCGGATGTCACCGTACACACCAACCAAGTCACGCCCTCAAAGAACATCACCAGGTTACTTTTCTTAACTTTGCTTTTAGGAATGTGAGGTGTCAAACAGCTGCCCCTTGCCTTTTACACGTCCCGCTGGGGAAATGCAGTATTTGTGCAGGATTTTGAACAGGATTCCGGGCTTGTTCATCTCCACGGATTTAAACCCCTCTTCAGTGCCCCCCAGGAATTCCTTGGTCTTCTCCAAACTTACTGCCTGAGCCTGTGCTGTGCTGCAGAAAGCAAAACTGACACACGTTTATCTGCATCATTCCCTGACTGTTTTCCCTTTTTTTTTTTTTTTTTTTTTTTTTAAATCTCAGACAAGCAATTAACCCTCAAAAACGCGAAGAGAAACGTGCAAGGGCTCTGCCAGAAGGAAGCAGGATTCCCAGCTTCTGGCAGTCAGACCCCAAGTACCCCACATTTGTCATAGCTCCTCTCAACTGTTGTGCTCCCGCTGTACCCGGGCCCTTCCCGGTCCATTTGCACCCCCAAAAGGGACATTGCTGAGTGGCATCTTGCCTGTGGTACTCACCTCCAGGAAACGGGGAGCCCAGCACCATCGAGGGGGCAGAGGGGTGCCCACCTGGTGACAGCGAGCAGTCACTGTTCCCCCTTAGATCATGGGTCTGGTTCCACCCTCAGCTCCCCTTGGCTACCCAAAAGATAGCAGGTTACGGCTCAGATGTCCCCGTGGGACAGTGTTTTTAAAACTGTAAAACCATCTTACCTGGGTTGGTTGGAAGTTTGAGAGGAGGGACAGAAAACAACACATAAACACATAAGTGAGGGAATTTACATGTATGGACTTTTCCTTCATGGATTATAAACCCATAACCCATCTGGCTTTGAGTCCAGATGCTTTCAGGCTACATTTCATATCTTTTAACTCCTTTTTTAACTTTTGTTTTTTTTTTTTTTTTTGAGACAGTATGGATTGGGCTGTTTTTAAAATGCCCGTCACTTAGTTTATTCTTAGCAGAAGAGAGGGCAAGTAGATTGTGTTGCACTGAAGCCTCAATTACCAGCTTGCTTAACCCAGGATCAAAGGCACTTGGGAACATGCTCTTTCCCCTTTGCCTAAAATTAATTTATTTTGGATGGAGATTTGCGACAGAACCGAATGTGGGCACAAGACCAACACATATATTTGTTTTACGGATGTGAAACGCAAAGAAATCTGGAAATAATGCTGGATTCCAGTGTCCTATCTCATCATGACCACAAGCTCCTTGAGTATCTGCTGAGTACAGCTGGGATGGGAACCCAGCCTGGATGTATGCACAGGGCAGGCACAGAATGTGCCTTCACCACTGAAGTGATACCTTTTCTGTGGGTAATTCCCTACTAGAAGCCCAGCCAGAGGTCGACCTGCTGATTGATGACATCATTTTGTAACAGGCTTTAGGAAGCTTTAGTCTGACAAGCAGTATTTCCAAAATTAAGCTTGTATTCCAGCTCCAAGCGTGGAAAATAAATAGAAATAAAGTCAACATTACTGCCTCATTCCAGGTATTTAAGTGTTAAGGGGCAATCCTTACTTTTAAAGTGCCCTAAAAATTAAAATACATTAAATGCCTGGTATTATTTCAGAAGGTCATGGTCTGATATGGCCCAGATTTGAGTGGAAGTGGAAAAATCTCAGTGTGCTGTGGAACCTGTGCTCCACCCGGTAGCACTGAGAGGCAGAACAACAAGCTTCCTTCCCACTCCCCTCGATGAGCTCTAGCAGATCCTTGAGCTGCTGTGGAGAAGCCTGTTTTTGGAAACTGATATAAAGATAATGGGAGAACATCTGGACGGAGCCTGCCTGACCTCCACTCCTCTGTCCTGCTTCTCCACACAATTTCTTTTACTTGTCAATATTCCCTGGGCTCCTCTGTGTGGGCACATGGACTTTTTAATTGCAGACTAACAAGGGCTGGACCAGTGGTGCACCTGAAGTGACAGAACTGAGCAGTGGGGCTGCTCGGGCTCCGACCGTGCACCAGAGCAGAGGAAACATGATTTGTCTTCTCAAGAGCCCCACGAGCTAAAATAGGCTGTTGGGATGACAGGAAGCAGAGACTCCAGCTCCGGTTTTCTTCCTCAGCCTGTGATAAACCCAGTGTGCCATCCCAACACATACTTGTGAGAAGGATGGCGAAGGGATGGAGGATCTACTGTCTGTGCCATAAAACAAAAATGCCTTCTTAACGGTTAGGAAGGCGACAGCGAAGCTTGGCATCCACACCTATTGCTGGAAATATTTACAGTCTGCTCCTGCAAAATGTACTGTGTACCTTTGTAACAATAATAATGCAGTTCTTGGCTCTTGTGTTTGGAAGCTGAGTGAAGGCTCTGGGTGTTCAGGCTCCGAGGAAATGCCTGCCTGTGACGCCGGCCCCACCATCCCAAATGCCAAACCAACCAACCAAACAGCCCACCAATCTCCTCCCTGCCTTGGAGTTGCCTCTGAACTATTTTTATGAAGTCTTTTACACTTTTGAGGGGCACTCAGTGAAGGCATTGATACACTCCAGCTCTCTGTTCAGCTGGGGCATCCAGAGATAAGAGCCCATATCCCTGGCAGCCACCCGAAAACAGCACGAACACAATCACATGATGGTGAAACAAGCCCTGGCCGTGGCTGTGACAGCAGTGGAGCCCCTGCTCCTCACCTTCACCACTACACACAACACAATCCCTGCCTGTCATTGACTCACCAGCAAAAAAAAAATGGGTGTGTTGCACAGAGTCAGGTTCCAGAGAACCCTGAAATCACAGGCAATGTGGGAAAGATAAACTGGGAATGATAAGTCACAATATAAAAACTAAGGCATACCCAGAGAAATTAGCAGGTGGCGAGATTAAATGAATAAGAAAAGGTTTTTTCCCATGTAATAAACTGAAACCATGGGATTATTATGTGAATTACTATATAATAGGAAATATAACAAAACTATAACACAGAGCATTGTTCCATTTTCATGAGATACAAGTCAAGTCAGAAGGAATTTTTTTTTTGAAAAGGCATGAGAAATATTTGTGCAAAATAACTCCAGTGGTGTCTACTCTACAAAGTGGTCTGGCTACAAATTTCAGCTCAGTAAGCTCTTAAGATTCTGATGGTTGGAAAGGCATTTGTGGGGAAGGATGTTTTGTTTCTAATCTCCTTTCCTTGCCACTTGCCACTGACAAACACTGGGCCCTGGGCTAAAGTATGTCAGAGTATGGCAAGTCTTTTGGCTGGATAACACTCAGCATTTGTACAGAGCTCATGTACTTAAAGCACAGGATATTTTGTATGTTTTGAACTCATTCATGTCAAGCACAGGCAATTCTGTGCATGCTTATGTTAAATATTACTTCTGTGAACAGTCTCTGCTTCTTTTTTTTGAATATTTTTTTGTGTGTGTTTTAACATTTTGCCAAAGTTGAGTGAGAAAAACATTGTAAATACCAATACACCAAGTACATACTCAAAGCTGCAGGTGGTTTAAGGACTGAATAAAACAATGTCCATAGTGACAAACATCCACTACCTTGCAGGTCTCTGCCTGTGCCAGTGGCAGAAGCATGCTGGGGGTCACCATGCAGTGCCTAAATTAAGAATAAATACTTAGAATGACCAATTTTCACAAGTTTAGACGATGTAAGAGAAGTGGAAAATGAAGTTCTGCATAAGAAAAAAAAGAAATTAAGAGACAATCCCCCACCCTGCTTCTGCATATGCGAGGACTATTCCCTTTCTCACGTCCCCATGAAACACTTTCACCAGTTGCTATTAGGCACTAGGATGGGAAACACGCAGGGTTTTCCCATTAATGCTGCCGAAGTTTCCAAGTGTCATTTTACAAAAAGTCAGAGGAACCTCCCACTTCTCCCCTCGGCAATTTACAGTTGAAAGTAACACCACCCAAGAGCCCAGCCAGGGCTTTGAAATGAAATTAGAAGATGCTGTAAGCTGTGTTCACGGGAACGGCGAGGGAGAAGATTTGACTCAGACCATGTGAGTCACAGCTGGTCTCTGATTCTCCCCTTGCTGCCGATGGAAGGAAATTATGACAGCCTTGGCTTGCACAGCTGCACCAGCCAGAGGGGTGGGGGAGTGAAACTGAGCCCACTCCCATTTTTTTTAAACCCTCTGCTGTTGGATCCAGTCCCCCTCTCCATCCCAAGGCAGATTCGACTGGACCCAAGCTACTACTGATCTGAGTTTCCTCACTCCTTTTGATGAGATTGCCATCATCCATTTCAAGCTCCTGTGGGAATCTGGTGCTATGCTTAAAATTACCCTTGCATTTAGAGAAGTTTTTCCTACTCTCAATCCCTTCTTGCTATAGGGCAAGTCTGCTGGTCCATGGCCATTTCCATTAGACATAGCAGTGTGTGTTCCCTGCTCTTTGATCTGTGACTAGCAGCAGCAGCTATTGATTACCTTCTTGAACTGAATCTTCAGGTATATAAAAAAAATCAGAATGGTTCTCATGTGCTTTTGATTTTCCTTTTTTTTTTTTTTTTTTTTTTTTTTTTTTTTTTTTTTGTGGGGTGCAGTCCAAAGCAAAAATCAACCCACACTGCTCCCACCTGCAAACTGTAACTGCATGCTACAGCCTGCCTCTGCATCTTTGGCCTTAAGCAATCAAGGTTAAATATATAAATTTATATATATTTATATATATATCTAAAATTGCTTACCAGAAGTTACTCTTAGAGGTTTAGTCACTTGAATCACAAAGAGGAAAAGAGGAGTGAAGCATTTACTTGTGATCCACTTGCCACTCTTTGCATTTATGGGAGCCAACATCTCCCTCAGCACGCATTTAGTCTAAGTGTTTTCTGCAACTTTGTTTTGAACCTGCAGTTGTTTCACCATTTATAATTGAAGCAGTGAAGCCTTTTCTTATAACATACAAAGAGGCACTAACAGTGACTCAGGCTAATACCCTTTAAGTGGCTTGGATACTGGAAGGCTGCAGCCCATGTGCTACAGTCATTCTACAGCAGAATTACCGTCCTGCACAGGTTGGCAGCCCACTAAGAGACAAGTTTTTAGCACTTCATTAACGGTGATGGGAGTTTTGCCATGAGCAGAGATGGTTTTCGCATGCCAGGACCTAAATACTTTCATATCCTCGTTCATTATCAGCAGATACAACGCTAAAACAGCTCAAGATTTCTTATCCACCAAAGATTAGATTCCGTAAAGCTCAGAGATTTGACAGCACTTGCAGGAGATGCTGGTCCTTCCAGCCCCCCAGGGTAACAGAGGTCACACCTACAGACCCAAACCCCATGGTGTTTTGCTCCCTGTCCATCCCACCTCCCGAGCCTAGACTGACCTCCCTTTTCTGCATCCAGCACAGATGCCACAAGCAAAGAAGCCCAGGTCACCCCTGGTGACTCCTCAAGGATCCCTCCCTTTCCACAGCTCCCATGTGCCTGATGCTGGGGCTGCTCCTCTTCACTCAGGTGTTTCCAGCTGGCAGTGTGGCCACAGCTGGGAAGACCTATATTGACTTCCCAGGTTTCTGCCACCTCTGGGGTGTGTGATCCTGTCACGAGGGCATTTTTTGCAGTCGCAGCTGACAACTTCAGACCGTTATTTTACAACAAAACTTCCCAAAAAGTAGAAAATTTGGACTTCTGTAAATGAGTGAAGACCTGAAGTAGTAACAGTACCATTTGTGGTATAACAGCAAAGAACCTGTTGCACTAATATTTGGATAATATTCCACATGCTGATGTGTCTGATTTTCAGAATTTAATTCCTACAGCACTCTAAAGTGGTCTATACAACAATTACCTACAAACATTATAAGGCCTTTTGATGGACATGAGACATTCCCAATGAAGTTACACATGAGAATATCACTGATTTGTAGGTTTAGATTCTATACTTTCATATATTCTGTTACAACTGGTGGTTACCGGGTGTTTTTTTGTGTGTTTGGTTGTTTGGGTTGGGTTTTTTTTGTTAAATATCTACAACGTATCTCCAAGGTGTTTGTGTTTTAAACACATGAATCACAAATTCAGTTGGGATCTCTGTGAGGAATCCCTGGAAACAAGAGAACAATGAGCTGAGAACCCAGTCCAGGGCTGAGTCAACAGGAGGTTCAGAGAGATTCACCATTATTTTCCAAAACATGAATGCCAATGACCTGCTTGAAAAACTGAGAATGGTGAGCTTGGTTAAAGTTGTGTTCACTTTTTCAGCCTCAAACTGTGTTTCTGAAGGGCAGATACCGAAAGAAAGAAGTGCAGAAAAATTTGAAGAAGGATGTTTTAATACACAATCATCCCTCTGAGACAGGGTACGCAGATCTTGGCAGGGCAGAGCATCACCTGCAACAGATGAGTCCTGGTCTTGGTAGTCAGGGATGGTTGCATCCTGCATGTGCATGTCTTTGAATACCAAACGGATCCAAGAAAGACTGGACATTTCTACATTGTGCTTTGAATCTCTATAAATGAAATAATGGGGTGGGGATGGTTTCCTGGTGGGATTGAGCACCACAGACTTCCCTGCATTATATCTGTGAATATAACTGGCCTGTCTATACCCAGATGGGTAATTAAGATTAAGAGAGCCATGCCACTTATTACTGTACACAAATGAGCCATAAAAAGGCATCACTTGCAGCGCAGAGCACACACATTGGTGTTTTAAAAGCAAGTGGATGACTCTGGGTCCTGCGTGTTCCCACAGCCCAGGTCTCTGCTTTCTTCAAAGCAGGTGAAAATCAGGGTGGGAAGTCAGGCAAAGCCAGAAGGGGTGACAAACCCAAGGTGAATCAAAAGCCTGTAGCCATGGGCTAGGTTTAGATAAGAGAGGAGGGCTGGACAAGGAGGGATAAAAAGAATTGATAAAAAAAGTCTGTACACTCCTGGAGTCTTATTCACCGTGACTAAGCCAAAGTCAAACTTCTCTGATTAGCTCATGTTAGGGGTAGGTGTGACATGCAGGCCGTTTCCTCAGCTGCAATGCCACTTTCTCCCCCTAATCCTAATTAATCTTTTTAATTAGGAGTTGATATGTCATTTGAGAATTTTTTTGCAGCTCATCCTCCAAACTGTCAAATGCACATCTGTCTGCAAGGAAAGAAGAAAGGGAGTTCCACACCTATTTTTGTCAGGACTGTGATCCAAGAGTATCCCATGAAGGAGGTATTTTTTTCAGGGGGGAAGCTGCTTTTCAGGACAACTCAAATCACAGCACAGATGAGAACTGAATTTGAGTGGTTTTAGGAAGTTCTGTGCCTATCATTTCTGTAGGCCAAAGTGGGAAATAGATACATTCACACACATTTCTGATCATTCTGGCGATTTCCTCTCAAAATCAGCTCTGGGTTTCAAAACCCTGGACCTTCAGGAGCTCTTAAAATTTCCTGGAGCCTTGTATTTTGCTGGGATGGTTGCCACCCACTCAGCCCACGTCTGGTCATCCCATAACATGCTGCCATAGCCTGTCAGTCCTTCTCAGCTGCTGGGTTGCTGACAGGGTTCCTCCTATGCTCCTGAGTCACAGCCAGTTTGATGGATGTAATTTTCTTCCAGAACTCCAGCAAAATGTTTACTTGCCAACATGCTACTGACCCAAATCCATCTGTGTTTTGTCCTGGAACTGAAAACCATGCATTTTTTTTTTTTTTTTTTTTTTTTTTTTTTTTCCTTTAAATTTTATTTTATTTTTCCCATTCTGTGTTACTGCACAAGACTAAGGGGGAAATCTGGTCATTAGTGACCACATATGTAACTTTTCTTTGGCCTATTTTATCAGCTATTCCAATGCTAAAAAGACATATAAAATTTGTTTCTACACAATTCTTTCACCTTAACAACAGGTTGAATTCCCATGGGAAGATGCCAACACATGTACTGAGGATGAGGATATCAAGAGCTATGAGGTGAGGTACTTGGCACAAGGGCTGAAAAGGACCAGTGACACAATAAGAGAATTTCCAGAGGCTGATTCTGCTCCAGCTCCTTTTTCTCATGTATAATCTGCACACCCAACAACTCATACACCTGGAAATAAGGATATCTGAAAACAAGCCCACAGATAATACCTTTCACCATCAGGACACAGAGAGTATTATTTGATTATTGATTATATGCATGAGAACATGAAACCTGAATAAGAGAAGAAATCACAGCATTCTTTTTGAATATTTTTAGAACACTTTAAAAATACAATGATTCTAAACTTTTAAATGCCTGTAATTTATCAGTGGCTTTAGTAACATCTGGAATAACATAAAAACAATCCCGAAAAATTCCAAGCTAAAGCTCTGTTTTCAACTCCGAAAGAAAGCTTTTAAAAATCCTTTGTTTTTAACCCCCTCTGCCCTAATTTTCACACCTTTCTTAGGTATAATTACTTAAGTTCTTCTCCATGGACACAATTGATCTTTATCACATTCTTTTAAACACGAGGGGGCACCAACAAGCCAGTAGAGCAAGACAGAAACCGTTCACATACAATAAATCAGAAAAAACCCTGCTACAACTCGTGATAACCTTCTGAAATGAGATGGATTTTGAAAATAAAGGAAAGCAATGCAATGTTTTATCACTCCTGCATCTGGAATGACTGGGAAAGCAATCCCTGCCATCTGCCTCATTTCTTTTACATGGTAGAACTGGGATTATTTCCCACCGCAGATGGTTCCCTAGGAAGGTGGAATCCTGTTTTCATGGTTTTGTAAGGCAGGAAACCAGCTTTGAAGCAAAAAAAAACCCAAATACCCCCCGAAATGCAAAACTGAGACAAAGGACCATTACTTTTTTGTTTGGTTTGTTTTTGGTTTTACTATAGAAGTATCAGTTGTGTTTGTGTTACTCAAATTTCCCGTCCTTTCTCAATTTCTCTGTATTTCCACAACAAAGCTGACTGAAAAGGAAGTCTTGGGATATAAATTAAGATATGAAAGTTCTTAATTTGGTGTCATCCCACCTATTGAAATATGGGCATCTGCACACACAAACAAGTGGAGTAGTGAAATTCATGCCAGTGCAGAGGATGAGCACAAGACCCAACCCCATGAAAATCCCCAGAGCAGAGCTGTGGTGTGAGGGAAAGGCTGTCTAAGCACTGTTTGAGCACCTTTGTCACTGCTGAGCTCCTGTTGTGCTTTTCTAGTCCCATTGCAAGGCCCCGTGTCAGGTTGGAAGGTCACGTACGGGAAACATCAGCTGCTATTCATTTTCCCACTGCTGCTCGTAAAAGAGAGCTGCATTCAAAGGAACATGATGTTTCAGTGCAGTGAATGAAAGCAAGGCAGCTCTGGGGCTTCAGTGAATGGTTTTGACAGAGCATTTTTCTTTTTAACTTTTCCTGACTTTTCCTTTTTCCTCCTGTTTGGCTTCAGATGCTGAAGGTTTCCTCCCGAGGTGTTTCCTGCTTTCTTAGGTGCACCCTCATTCCTCCTGGATTTTTTTTTTTTACTTTTTTCTAATTCTCAAGGCAACTCCCCATCTAGCCCTTCCCTCTTCCCAGCCTAAACAAACATTGGTGGAAGGAGTTTTCAAAGAAATGAACACTTTCCAGGTCAACGTGGGGTCTCCTGGGGGCTCCCTAACTGAGAGCTCATTTAGGTAGGATCCTTAAGTCAGCAGGTAACAACCACAAGGAGGAAATACATTTTTTTCCAAGTGTTACACTGTTTTCATTCATTCAAAATCACAGCTGAGCCCTGCACAGCCCTGTAGGGAGTTAAAATGTCTTTGCAATGTAGTCATACCCTACCCAGGTCAATTAAACCATTCATGAGATGATGATCCAAGTATGAAGGTTTCAAGCTTTCTGTTATTCTGCATGGGAAAATGGTTCCACAATGACACAAATCTCATGGTTGAGATTTTCCTGATAACTGACTGTGTTTGGACCTGCACAGAATTGCTTTTCCCACTCCCTGTGTTCATCTGGGTTATAAACTGCCTGCTCAATGTTGTGTTTGTCTGTCTGCCACATGTGGGTCTCAAATACTGAAACTTGTCCATGGGATAACCTCTACTATCAATTTATCTGTCCCACAACAAAAGACAGAAGTGGCTGTGGCCCAAAAAAAAAGCAGAAGGTCTCTGTGGGGGCTGGAGAGACCAGGACACTGTTGGATTAAAAGTCCCTCTCATTAATTGCTTGCAGGTAAAACCTTTGACTGGTGTGTAATCACAGCTGTTAAGTTTCTTTGCTCCAATTTGTAGACATGAAAATACAGTTGTTTGCAGCCATTAAAATACTGTTTCTTATTTCTTACCTATTTAATGTAGGTAGAACTGTTTTTAAGTGGTTTCCAGAGTGAGAAAACTCCTTTGGCTTTGTAAATACATATATGTGTTGAAGATGTGATGTATTCTTTAAATTCACCACAAACTGAGAAGTATCCCATGACTTAAAAATGGGTTTGTGGATAAAACACAGAAAGGGGAGTTGAGATATGAATCCTTTTCACACTATTAACCACCTTGCTTGTGAATGTGATTTAGCTAATTTGTCTGTGCTTCGTTTCTCACGTGTAAATGTTTACCTTGTCCACTACTCCCAGTTAGGAGGAAAAAAACCCACATCACTTCTGCAAACTTGAGACCAAAGCCTGGCTTTTCCAACTTTACCCTCAGGGCTCCCACTGCACCTATCAGCCCTTGAAATCAGGGGAATCTCTGACTTCAGAAGATGTGTAGGTGTGTGAGAGAGGCTATTTCTTAAATAGGTATCGGGTTGGAGTGGAGGTGAGGAGCAGGTTAGTTTAGCAGTGTCCAACCTGTTGGCTGATCCAAATTTTTCGCTCTTTTTGCTTAGTTCCAAAAGCAGTAGAGGTTTTTTACTTGCATTGTGCTGCATCTCCAACCGTGTTTATCACACAAGCATTTGTGTGTGTGTGTTTGTAGCACTGTCAGTTCCTGCACTTGCAAAAGCCCGAGTGTTGCTTGTGCTGTTGTGCACAACATCACTTCAAGCAGAGCTGTTCCTGTCTGACATTCAACAACCAGCTTATTCACCACAAATGCCAGTTGAGCATCATCACCTGATGCTTTTGTTCAGGTTTGCACTGATCAATGTGCACTGACATCCTCTTGTTTTGCTTACTTTCCAGGAGTCATTATTCCTACAGTGGTGCTCAAGGCTGCCTCCCCTTTCTCCCTTAGACAAATACATTTTGTTCTTTCTGCCTTCCTTTCGTTTTATGATCTTTCCTTCTTTTATCTGCAGTTATTTCACGTGTGCCCTGGGCTTCTGGGATGCCTTACATTAAACATGACTGCAGCATCCATCTCTGCAGTGTATCCAAACAACACACAATACAGGGAAGCAGGCCAAGGACACCAGAGCAGTCTCTGTCATTCCAAAAGCTGTCCTGGAATTTTTAACATTCACATCAAACATCTGCTTCTTATCCACCCACGGTACTTAATACATCTTCCTCAGACACATGAATCAACTCTGTGGGGATTTAGATGAGTTGATTTAAGGAAACAAGGTAGTCCTTACATGATAATGAAATGATACAGCGATTGTGGTCCCACACGAACAACTTCTGGTGACAAGATTGGCTTAATCCATCCCTCTCCCTGGGCCTTTTGTTGCTGCACTCGCTCCTTCCCCTCAGCTATGGCTGTGCAAACCTATGAGAAACTACTCAGGTAATTTGGCTGGATAGGGACAAGAAAAAAGAAAAAGGAAGTTTTGTTTTGTTTTGAGTTGAACCAGTTCCTCAAACCATCTCAGAACGACAACACACATGCTGGTGGTGGTCCAGAGCAGGAGGCAGCTCTGAAAAGGGGAAAGAGCTACTTATAAAGTTCCTGAACTAGAATTAGTCACAGAAAAGTTAGAAAATGCCCCTTTGTGAATACTGGAACTTCTAACATTAGGGATGTCAGGTCTGATAAAATTTCCTTTCAGGCAGCAGTGAAAACTTCCTGAACTTTATTTCATTCACTATGTCAGCTCCGGCATATAATGTTTCAATCTACCTGAAATAAAGTGTTCTTTCCAAAGCACAGAACTTTCCTGCAGGCAGGAAATTCTCTTCCTAACCAACCAAATAGAAATAAAGTCAAATGATGAATACAACCTGGCTTTCTTGCTGTTACAGTCAAATTTCCACCCAAGACAATAAAAAAATAGAAAGAAATAGTACCTTAACTTTTCCAAAGCCAAAAACTCAAACTCTAAAGTAAAGCTTCTGAGCCATAGTGCTCTTTTTAAACTTTTCTTTGCTATGCAGATTTCCCCTTCATTTTGCTATATTTAGTTTGTATTGACAGGGAAAAGGAATTTCGATCTGCAGAGCTGAATTGTATCAATCAGCTCTAGAGCTGTGCTTTACAAGGAAATAGTAGTTCCTGAATGCTTTTGATACATGCAAAACTCAGAAGCAGTTAGAAACCTCAGACATACTAGATGATAAAATACACCAGGGAATCAGAAAAGGATAACTGGCCTGGACAGCGAAATGCCCAGAGCTCGTGTAACACATTTATACATTCATCCCTTCTCCCCACTCTCTATTCTCTGTATTTGGCACCAGAGCACAGAAGTGCTTTTCCAGTGACCTGCAATAGCTGCCTCCTCTTCAGGTGGCTCTGTTTCAGTGGCACACCATGGTAGAAACAAAACAAAGCACTGATAAACAGCACTCCTTGCCTTGAAAGAGCCTGGCTGTGAAAAAAGCGAGGTGTTGGCAAAAGTTTCAGAAATCTGGGAGAGCGTAGCTTTGCTGTTATTGAACATCAAACACTCAGCTGATGAGAAAAACCTTGTGGCAGAACCACACCAGCATCACCTTGAGCATTGCAAAGCTTTAAAAATTGTAATAGCTCTGGTGATTTTTGTCAGGACTGAGGAAGACAGAAGACATCCTTTCCTCCTAAATGCACTCTTGTTGCCCTTGTTTCTGGGGAGTGAAAACCCACTGAATTAAACTCTCTGTTCAGAGCATAAGGCAGACTAGTAGCAGGGAATAAAATCCTGAGGACATGCTTCATCTGCCTTGGCCTGGGTCTGATGCCAAGAAAACCTCCAGCAAGATGAAAGGGTAGTCAGCACCAGATAGGAATGGCATCACAAGCAGGAGAGCACAAGGGAGCTCTGGTAAAGAGCTACTGGACTTGCAGGGTGATAAAAACAAAGGCAAGAAAGATGTGGAATGAGAGCTTCATGCTCTGAATCTGTCTCCTTGCACTGATGTAATCAAAAGCAACTCCAGTGAAGTCAAAAAGTTATAATGTAAGTGGGATCAGTAACAAATATTTGGTCCTTACAAAACTTTAGGATGCTGTCAGACAATATGATGCTTAAGCTTTGATAAGAGGCTAAAGCAATAGTTTAAGAGTTGCTTAGTGCAGGGCTTAAGTATTTATACATCTTTTATTAGCATTCATTTTGCAATTACCAACAAGTTATTGTGCCAGATGTATGTTTATAAACACCACCAGGCTCGCTAGGGCACCAACTTCACTTATGGGATAAATATTGACATGTTTGTCTTAGAAAATGATCTCTTTTGCTTTGGTGTCTTTAATTAGTTCCGCTTTCTGTCATTCCCTGGAATTGATTTTTGCATGTTTACTCTTCAGGAACTGTGTGTACAATCCTTTGCATAACTGCCAGGACTTGGGTGATACGTTGTTCATCTCTGGAGCTTTGCTCAAGTGTTTTGAAAAGTGAAAAATCGAGGTTCCTATAAATCTGCCAGATCGTTGTAGCCAATTTTGTTATTTATTTATTTTCTACTCTTTTTTTTTTTTTTTTCTAGAAGTCGAAGAAACTTGGAAATGGGCAGGAAAAGTTTAAATGTGTTTTCTTTGACAGTTTGAAACATCGTATTTCATGGTGCTATTATAAACAGTGAAATGCCCTATTCCCTTATTTGGTTAAAAAAGCAGACAAGCTATATGCAGTGGGTATTCTGCCTTAAGGACCTTTTTTTTTTACAACAATTATTAATTACACTGCATGCTGGTTGGCATCCCATATTGGTGCTACTGAGCTGAGAAGCCAAATACTGAGAGTTTCTGTTTGAAGGTTCAGTTCATAACCCCTCTGTTTGGATTAAGAGCAGAATGTTTGTGTGAATTTTTTTGGAAAAAAGCTGAGCTTCCAATGTTTAATGGAAGTGGTATTATAACACAGGCCATGTCTCCAAAGTCATCTCAGAACGAACAGCAAAACAGTTTTAAATGCAAACATATGTTTCATAAACTTTGCCTTATTTAAACTTTTTTTTTTTTTTTTTAATGGGGAGATGAATTTTACAGCTGACAAAGTAGAAATTAGACAGCATTATGTTCAACAAGCATTCCATCCCGAGGGTTTTTTTTTTAAGCTTCATAACCAAGATTTCTATTTATCTTAGATTACGCAATATCGAGTGACTGGAAGTCTACCCTGTGTAAGGATTTTCACATTGCTCTGCATCCCATTTTCCAGGTTAATTATCTGTTGCAATCTAAGCCTAAACTTAGATGCAGTACTTAAAAAAGCTTTGTCCTGGTCTACAGTTTTCAGACATGAATCATCACATAACTTCCCCACACGCTGACTGCATTCACTCGAGGAAGAAGCTGATCTCACAAGACACATGTCAATGCTTGCCCAGGAGTTGGGTGGCAAGTCTGGTTTCAAGAGGTATTAAATTACCAAAAAATAGGGACGAACGCCTTTATATGGGCATATCATAGCTGTTTCAAATGCACAAGCGGAACACAAAAAACCCATGAAAGATGGAAGAGAGGTAGTTTACCTGATCAGACTCTGCTCATCCAAGATTCCTTCAAAGCAGAGTGTGCTCTGCTGAGAGCAGAGGTGCTGCAAAAATCCACCAGCACGATAATCACTGGATTTGTACAACACAAAAAAAGGGGGGAAAGCCCACCTGTGCAAATACACCGTGAAAGGAGAAAGTTCACAAGCTTTAGACCCCTGCACTAAGACACTGGAATTCACACCCTTTCTTTTCCCTCACAGACGACCTGGGATCACCCCAAAAAGAGAAGAGACATTCTGGCATGCTCTGACCAAGCAAAAGACTCTCTCTTCCCTTGAAACTCTCACAGTTTGTTTAGGGTATGGGATCAAGTCTGCCAAAAGATTTTTAATACTTGACATTACCTGGCTCTGTAAGTGCCTGAAACTACCAGGCAAGTAATTCAAGATTGTTCTGAAAAAAAACAACAGCTTTAAAAATGAAAGAGAAGTACTCTTTAACTTTTTGAAAATTCAAAATTCAGCACTGTTTTTCCAAGTTCAATTACAACAGAAAGGGGAGTTCAATGATTTTAACTTGCTTTCATTGTTCTTGCCTACTCAGAGGCATGAGAAAACATAACACATACCTGTCTATTGGTATAAATTTAAAATCTTAACTCTGATCTGAATGCAAGCCTTGAAGAGTGGTTTGGTTTAATTTCAAAAAGACTTTTTGGTTTTGTTTATGAAAATAATGGTCACTGAAGTGTAATACTTGATGTAGTGATGCTCAGGAAAGGAGCTGATCCCACCCTGGCTAAGTTCTAACACAAAGCACAGCGGGAATATTTGAATTCAGGTGCAAAGCCTGAATTACTCTCTTTGTATCAAATTTTCCAGCAGTTGTTTCTCAGTGCAACTAAAGAGCCTGGTGGGAAGTGTCACACCAGGAGTCACCAAATTCTCACCCTTGTGTGAAAACTGGAAGACTTACAGGTCAAATAGAGAACAAAATATTAGACTGTGCTTCTGCTTTGAGTGTCTGGAAAAGTGTCAGCTGCTCACTGTGCGTGGAATCTCTCTCTCAATTAGCAGCAGATTTTACTGTGACTGCCAAGTCTGAACAACCAGTAAAATGAAAATATTGATCTGGAGTTTGTCCTTACATCGCACATAATCAGCAGAATGGTCTATTAGAGGAGAACACTTCACATTAATAAAGTTCCAGGGGTTAAGGAGATGAAGAAATATCACTGGAGGCATTGGGAAAACTGGCAAATCTGTTCTTTCTCCCAAAGGTGTGCAAATAGAAATGGGTCCAGTCTCATTCTCAGATCTCAGAATATTTCCTTGAGATTGCAAGGTCTGCAGTGGAAGGGGGAAAACCCTCTAAGAAGCAGCTCTATGCCACGTGAGCCATTACAGTCACAGATGAGATGAATTATGATTGAAATTTAGTGGAATAAAGTTTTCTAGACAGAAAAGTAAAGTACCTCAAAGCTCTCAACATACATTCAGAATTACACCCCAAAATTTGGGCTGTTTTCTAAGATTTTCAGCACCTGTTTCTAAGTCTCATTACATAAAATCCAAACCTCATGAACTAGAAATATAGTCAGGCTAAGCAGGGAGATTTTTTTCTTTGCTTCTCTTGATTTGGATTATAAATGTCCAGCAAGATGGTCCTAATTTTTTTTTTTTTTTGGTATGAGCAACAAAAACTGTTCCAGAATTAGCAGAGAAGGGAATAACCGAATGGAAAGTTATCAAGTGAGTAGAGCTGATGAAGACACTTCTGAACTAGTTCTGTCAGCAGCATTTCTGGCTTCTGAGAATCTGAAGGGTCTCGTTTCTGAGATGTCAAGTCACAGTGGGGGAGTTGCCAAAAATAAGGCACAATTTAAGAACAAATATAAATCCTATCTAGTTCAGAAGAACTCGTCATAGGGTAATAGTTTCCCAGGCTTGAATACAATCAGGGAAATGGTCCTTCTAAGGATGTTTCTGCTCTGGAGGGATCCCCCCTCAAAACTTCAAGATGTTATTACAGAGTCACTATCTCCAGCTGCCAAAAAAAAAAAAAAAAAAAAAAAAAAAAAAAAAAAGAGTCCTATGAGAAAATTACTACCCTGACATTTCCTTCTGAGGTCTCTTCTTTCTTATTTTCCAACTGGAGAGCTTCTGCCTGGGAGTGTGAGTCAGTGGCAGCAGCGGGACTCATCCTGTCAGAGACTCTGATGTAGGAATACATCTTTTCCACGGATTTCTATACCCCATTTATCACTGCTTTGTCTCAGTGCCCTTCATCAGTGTTTGAGCAATAAGACTAACATCTGTCATGGGCTTGCTCTCTCATCTTCCCAGTGGGAGGAGTGTGTAGAGTGAAGTGTGGTTTATAATGTACTCACCAACACGTGCATAAAAGGCACACAGAGCTATGCATGCAAATCAGAGAAAGATCAACAGCCAGGACATGTTCCCTGAGCTTTTTCTGGGAGGTTGTGACATTTAGGATGGTCACCAGCTCCTTTGGAAATCATCAGGAGATGGAGGGACTTGGAAAGAAGCTTTGCTATCTCTGTTTTTTACCCTCATTGCAGAGCTCCACCACCACCACCACGAGAGGTCCTCCTGCATCACTCTGGCCAAAGATGTTTCTGGATGTTATTAACAGAAGTTGAGAATTAGGAGTTGCTCTTGAGAGCCCAGGAACATTTCCAAAGTCAAGGCAAGCTATAATCTTGACCAAACAATTGTAAGACCTCTGACCAAGAGCATTAAAATGTAGTTAGGAGTTTTCACGAGTTCTATCACATAAGATATGCTGTGCTTTGAAAAAAACACCCAGGTGCCAGGAAACAGTGCATAGGAAGGAGATGCATGACAGCATAATTAGGCTGAATTCAAGTGATCAGATTTATATGAAGTGGCTGCAAAATATGATCAGTATTCAGAATGAAACTGTAAGAAAGAAACCTGGCTCCTTTTGTACACAGTCTACTCAAGATTCTTATGCTTGTCTCAAAGTGCTGGTCCATGGGAGTTTCCATGTCTTGATTCTCAAAGGAATCCCAAAAGTGCAGCAAAAGCTGCAGGAAAAAGGAGAGTAGGGTAGCAGTACTCAGAGGACCTAATTCACGTAATGTATGACCTTTAGTATCTCTCTGTGCCTGTATCTCTTTCTATTCTAAGTCTTTTTAAATTGTACCTTCCCAGAAACACAGATCATATTTGGGGCATTATCATTACCATATTTCAATAAAATTACTGTTAATTTTAAAAAAAAATGAGTTGAGTACTAAGTAGGCTTTGGATAAGGATTCAAGAAAATGGAGTTCACTTCTCAGGTCCAGCACAGAGTTCCTACACGAATTTAAACAGGTATTTCACTCCCTAACTTCTTTCCAGCTCTGGAAGACAAATCATCTTTGGAATTCAAAGCTTCATCCAGGTAGATTGTGAGGCTTACTAAAACTTCTAAACACTTTTGTAAGCCTGCCTCTTCAGATAGAGAGAAAATGTGAAATCAGATAAGCTTAATCTGCTTTTGTATTTTTGCTATCAGAATTTTGCACAGCTCAGATTTTCTCTTTACACCGGTTGCAGATAGCACCTGAGTTCTGTATTGGCAATTTCCAGCAGAAAGAGGTGATGGCACTGTGACGGTTTTCAAGACGTCCCATAAATACAGAATGTTTTACCCCACAGTCAATCCCATTGCTCATAAGCAGAACTTGGGATTCAACAAACCTAGCAGCAAACTGTTATAGAGGAAAATTAAGAAGCTTAGGTGGCAGTTTTTATTCCCTTTTCTCCTTCTTCTATGCCTTAGAAATTACCCTTCTCTTCCCACTGCAAAGAGACCTCCTTTTAAGTGCATTTCCCTAAGGAAATTGGGATGTGTATCTACTTAATTTAAAGGGACTGAATATAACTGTGTTTTGGAAATTTTTTAACCTGATGAAGAGCTGCAGTCCTTCTCACTGTGCTACAGACACCCTACCAAAACAAACAAAGCATCTGGGAACACTCTTTGCCCTCCAAGTGGATTTTCACTCCTCAGAGGACTAATGCACGAAAGTAAAAGGCATAAACAGAGTCTACATCTTTGGTGAGAGTCTACAGATTCCAGGTTTTACTCTCTGCTTCCCCAGGATTAAGATTTCATGCCCTTTACACCAAAATAAAGGTGCTGAGCAATCTTGGTAGCAGAATATGAGGTAAAAGGAGCTGGAGGCTGGTGTGCAGTAATTGTTGAGGGCAGGTAAATGGCAAAGTGCTTCACCTGAATTACAGATCAGGAGAGCTGGAGAAAATCCCAAGTTGTTTCTCTGTTTTTCATTTCTTACATAAAGAAATGCACCCCATTGATTTAAAGGTATTGTGTGGGAATTAACAGCTATGAAGTATTTAGGCTCCCTGAAAATAATAACCAGCGTGATGTTATTTGCTTCACTTTAATCCTCCAAAATACATTCTGTTCTCAAACCCTTCAAGTTAAATGATTTCATTAAAAACCTCTAGACTTAGAAAAATCATAGCTCTTTCTAATGTTCTCAGCTAAAATTAGTTACGTGCTGTGTGAACTGTGCTACAATGACGGTGTACGTTGTTGTAAAGAGTTCAAATAGTACATGTGACAAATGTGAATTGTTATTTCATCTAAATTACAGCACAATATCTATTTTTATACTTGATTTCTCTATGACACAATATTTACTTTAAAGACAGAAGGATGTGTATTTTATCCAATACTGCTACCACCCCACTACTATTTTAGACAGTTGAATAAAAGAACAATAACAACACATCTTTGAGTACATCACAGGTCCATCCTTATTCCTGCGCATATTTTAAAATAAATACTTCATACTTCATTTTAAAATAAATGCATCAGTGATATAAATGCTAAACACATGCACATAGTATGCCACTTGTTCTTGAAATGATTAAAACAAATTCAGTTTTGCTAAAGAATATTTCCAGCTTATCTTTCTGTTATAGATAGTGTTCTTTGAAGTATAAAATATGACTTGTAATACCAACACATGGGGATTATTTTCTACACCTGAAACTGTTTGGGGCATGTATTTGGATATAGGGTAATGAATTTTTTTTCCTAGATTACTGTTGCATAATTAAGAAACAAATTATGTTAAGTCCACTGTGCTGTTGCTCAACCTCAAATCCAGTGCTGGATAAAAACAGATTTACCAAGGGTTCCATTTTGACCATCTCACAAAAAATACTTCCTTTCCTCCTCTCAATTTTTCAGTGGTCACCTAGAAAACCATATTAGCGAGGAGTCAAACCGAAATAGATTTCACATAATTCACTTCCTACTTGTTTGAATAACTTTTCCCTGGAATTCACACTGGAGATCTCTTGAGACCCTCCCATCATAGTGACATTTCCTCGCCCAGCTGGGTCAGAAACAGTGCACTAAATATTCTTATGCAGCTTAAAACCTTTTTATCCCACCACCACCACCAAGCAATGCACAGAAAATTAACACAAACAAACTTAAGGTCTTGTTAAGCCTCACAAAAATTAAGTACATTTAATTAAATTTTGGGCCACAGTTTATGTCATATACATTCAATCAAAGACTGACAATTATTTTCTGCAACAAATAACAACAGCCATAAGTTGGAGGCCTTAACTTTAATTCAGTCCTTATTCAAACCAAGAACAAAATAATGAACATGAATGAACGAGGAATGAAAGGGCTCTTTAGAATAACAAGTAGCAAAGTCCAAAATTACTTTATATCTCTTACATATATGTGAATGTGCCAACAGACACAGCAAGTCTTTCATTGTTGCTGGTATTTCCAGGTGAACATTTCACCACTAATGTTGGTTTGGTTATTTTTTTTTCCTTTCTGTGGTGACCTACTTGGATTCTAAGGCAATAATTTCTGGGAATATCTTTTTCTCTTCATATGAAATTCACTCTCTGGTTGTCACTGTCCAGTGCTCAAAAGAAGCACAGCAAAGTCGTGTCTTGCCTAGAGTTAAGCCAGACTGAAGTGATTCGCTGCAGATATAAAAATAAAACCCCACTTTGTGAACTTCAAACACAACCCAAGAGGAAATTATGAGTTTTGAAGGGAAAACAACTTCCTCTTTTTAATTATAAGTACTCGAATAATATGAAATTCTATCACACGTTCTTTTAAGGTCTCACAGACATAGGGGTGAGAAAAGTTTTGCAACCATTCCTCTCTTTTGCAGTTATTAAATTCATCACTTTACTGTGTCTAATCATCTATATTAAATACATCATAAATAGCCACCAGTGAAACAGAGATGTCAGCTTAACAATGTCTTTCCTAAATATTATTTTGATGAGAAATGTGATTTATTTATAACATTTCAAACACTTTTCCTGTTTCTGAGTTAGAAAATGCTTCCCATAGGTGTGTTTGCAGTATGACTCGGACTAAATTCCATTAAGCACAGGTTTATTTACTACTGGAATCATTGTAGGAAAAAGGAAAGTGTTACTTGCAGGGATGCCAACAGCAGAGTCCATCAGTTTGCACTGGGAGTTCTTTTGGTTGCTCCAAAGGAATCCGTTGAGAAAACAGGATATTATTTGCATAATGTATCAAAATGACTGTTAGTTTTTTCCTTTATGGAGGCACAACAAACTTCCTGACACAGATAATATCCTAGCAACTCTTTGTGGTAACAGGGACACCATTACAGCAACAGAAATATTTACAGTATGTTTTTATAGAATATTAAGTCTCAGCTATTTAAAAAGCTGGATGAATTGTTCTGTATTTCTAAAAATGGAGGCTAAGCGTAAGCCTGTAAAACTGTGCATAGTTTAGAATCCAATTGTTTCTTTCTAAGTTAGATGCAGGGTGAATTTGGAGGAATATTTTTAAGAGGCATGATATTCCTGTCATTACATATTGGTCAGTGTTTCCAGTAGATTTTCAGCAGGGTGGTAATTTTTTGTTAGAAAATATTAAGGAGATTGGAGAGAGACTGGCAATGTGGCAAAGTTTAACTCTTGTTTAGTAAATTATGTCATGAGTATATATATAAAGAATAAAATATCAACGGAAAGCTGGCTAAGACATCAATGAAAATCCGTATTTTAATATCCAGATATTCGAATTTCGTTTTATCTAATAAATGATTTAAGAATAACACAGCATATTATTCAGTGTGTATATGCAGTTTATTGCATTGCCTTAATTTATATAACAGTTTTAATCTCGAAGTTTGTTATAGTGTAGAAAATGTGCACGAGTGTTAAACTCCTAAATGAACAATTAAGACTTTTGATAGTGAAAGGCCAGTTTCTGAACTGTCTTTACACTCTGGAGTTGGTTACTCATATGACCCCACTCCGTCACAGTCAGTAGGACTTCCTGGGTGAGGAACTTCCTGAGGCCCCTTTCCTGAAAAAGTATTTGCTGCAGAAGGGTGATTAGGTAAATGTGGAAGCACCTCCTGAATAACAGCTGGTCACTTATGTGATGAAGTATTCTCCTTGCTGCCTTGCCTCAGAAAGTGAATCTGTAGCTGGTAAGGCAAAACCAGCTTGAAAGTGAAGGTCCACTTGTCTTTCATGATATCCTTTATCTTTAGGTGCAGGTCTGGATGCTTCATTGTCTTTCTTATGTTTCAAAACTGATCAGAAACACAAAATAAGTGAAGAAGTGCAGCCCCATGTGCTGTGAAGGAGCTCTGCTGGCCACAAACGGGGTCTCTCCAGAACTTAATGGCTCTTTGGAAAACACCACATTAATAATCCAGCCCAGCAAACACTTAAATATTGATGCTTTTACAGCTTTCTCACTGAATGAGTTTAGTTATTCATTTGCCTCATGACCCAAGTCAGGAAAATGTGTGTTCAAAGTACCCTGTCATCCATCATTTTCTTAACTTTAAACACGTGTCAGGCCCCTGTGAAGCTGATCAGCCCTTTAGGTCACTTTGAAAACTGCAGCTTTTGAGCAGCTTTTAAAGAATGTTTTAACCTGACCTCTCTATTCCTTCGAGATAGCAAAGTCAAGACTAGGCCATGCTTACGATTTTTAGCTGAAGGAAGATGGAGCTCAGCACGCTTAGCTACCACCAGAATCAGGAGCTGTAAGAATATTGTGGGGTTTTTTGTGAATCCAAGTGGAGTTTTGCTTAATTTGTTTCGTTGGCTTTGTCGGGAAATATGATATAGTGCTCAGGAACGTAAACACTCTGACTTATGAGTTTGTTGCTATACAAGTAAAGGGCTTTTTCTCAAAGTCATGGCAGACATGAGTGTACACAAAGATATTCTGCATAGCAGAGAAGGCCACCCACAAAGTTATGCGAATTTAATTTTTTTGATTCACATTCCTCTTCTCCCATAAAAGCCAAGGTGGGCCATGGCTGTTTTCCCGTAAAGTGCTGAGAGCACTCAGTCTGAGACATTTGGGCCTTGAACAGAGAACACCCCATCCCCCCCATCATCCCCAATAACACCCCTCCCCAGATAAGATTCTCTCTTTGTATGTTCAACAGGGCAGCAAATTCCCTGGAGGAAACGCTCAGGCCGAGGGAAACATTGCAAGGATGTTATCCTTGTGCATCTCCAAAGAAATTTCCTGGCTGCCATCAGACCAGATTCCCAATGCCAACCATGGGCCCAGCCACAAGAGATGCCACTGCTGGAAGAAAAAGCATTCTGGCTCTGGGCACCTACATTTTGCAGCTGCTGGGGATGCACCGTGGGTGGTCGGAGCCTTTGGTTTCCCTTCTGAGACAGCAAGGGAGATAACAGCGAGGGAAAAAAGGAGAGAGAGGAGCTTGGAAGCTCTAATCTGAGACATGTGGAGCCAGATTCTCTGAGATCTAAATTAACTTGTCTCTGGTCACGTCAATTTATGATTTTGATGCCTTGTAAAAGCACATTTTATGTCGCGAAGAATGAAGGAGAAAAATTAAGCCCTAAAACCAAATTTCTATTGAGTACATTCTTCATCTTCCACTGCCACTTTAGGACAAACATAAACCAAATCAAGAATAGCACCGGGGTATTTTCCTAACAGAGGCTTAAAACCCGTCCCTGCTCCTTTACTGTTTTTTTGTTGCTGTATTTATCTGGAATTCAAACAAGTGGTAGCTCTGGGGTACATGGAGCCAGTAACCTTGTTGTCTGAGTGTTTTTAAATATATGCAAAGCAGTTTCTGGCATTCCAAATATGTGTGTACATAGTCATTGTCAGGCCATTTCTTTTTCAAGTTACTACTGGCTTCTAACAAAAATCCCAGGAAAAGGTTTGCTCTAATTCTCTGCAGATATCAATGATTTAGGAAGATGAAATTGGAAACTAGGATATTCCTCTCTTGGAAGAAGTTGAAAACAACTTAAGCTCAGCAGATCTGCTTTAATTTTGGCTACACTTTTTTCCTGAAAGTGAAGCAAAAATATGCTTTCCTTTATAATCTTGACAATGTTTAATTTGGAACAGACAGCAAATATACAGACAAATTTTGTAATTTAGGGGAGGCAAAGTGAATTTCTCTATTTCTCAGTTTCTTTGTTGGGGAAAAAAAAAAAAACCAAACCACAAGAGAGTGCTTTGAGGACAAGCCCTGTGGTCCTCTTGTGCTTCACATGATGTTCAGGAGTGTGAGCCAGCGGTGTGCAACAAGCACTTGGAAGTGGCAGAGGGGCAACCACATGGAGCAAGCAGGAATCCTTTGCAGGATTCCAAGATCTGGGACAGATCTTGGTCCAAATTCTTAGACAGATCTTGTCACCACAAGTGATGGACATCCAGAGGAGAATGGTTGGAGTTCTCTGGCAAGTGATGTGACACCAAGGAATCTGACACCAAACCCTATCAATATCTCAGAAGAAAAAGAGGATGCTAAAAATCACTCATCCCATCAAACACTGTGTCAGCTTGTCCCTCAGGGGAAGGAACACAGAAACAAACTGCTAAACCAAAAACTACCCTCTTGCTGCTTTGATTTTGACAGAAACTGTGACGAAAACTGCAGCCCTTGGGCAGAGGTTTATCATTCTGACTTACTGAGGATGAGGACCTGGTTCAGCTGCTCACACACCCCTGGCTCGTCCCATTTTAGCCACCCCAGCCTAGCTAAGATATTCATATGCTGGAAGATCTACAGGACACACCTGGAGCTCCAGGTAGAAGCCAGGCAGGATACTTTGGAGCATCTCAGATGGCACTAAATCACTGTGGGCATCAAATCTATGTCTTGCCATTGACCTTCTCTCAGAACTAAAAAAACCCCACCCTGTCAGGCACCATTTGTGAGCACAGCCAGAGAGCTGGATCCCCCTTTGTGTGTATATCATTTTTCTCAGGGGGACTTATGGTCAAGTCCAAACTTCTTATCATCACCTCCTCAGAGCAACTGCTCATTTGCTACAGAGACATCTGAGTTTCCCTGTGCAACATGAAGTTGGCTTCCTATGGGGATTTGTGTGATCTCCAGGAGTTAACATCCTGAGGCTGAATTAGTCTTAGCACCTCTTTATTGAGTGGGTAAATATTTACATCAAATTGTCCAGACTTTAGCATAACAACTTCAATTCTTCCTGGCAAGAAAGCCAGCACAGGTCACTTTGTCAATGGCAAGGCTTCTAGATAATTAAACAACACTCACTGGCCACTAATTTATATGCATTATAACTCAGACTTAAGAACCTAAATAGACCAATAGAATAAACTTCACAGACACTAAACACTTATTTGCTGTGACACTATTTACATTTGGGACTACAGAAAGCAGTAAATCAAAGGAGGACTTTAGCAGAGGAAGAAGAGAGAACAATCTTCCTTTCCCCAATATTAATATTTAATAACCTTACAGACATGTGCACTATTTGATGCAATACCTAGAAATGCATTCAGTATGGGAATTTTAGATGAGTGAGTCAAATAATTAACAGCTCTGAAAAAAACATCCCTTCAGTGTTCTTTTAACACCCCCAGAAGTGGACGCAGACATTCACTAATATTTTTTTTTCCACGTGTTACACACAAAAAGCCCTTTAAAACAGCCTGCCTTGACTGTGCACTGAGATTCTGTGCACAGGCTGCAGCACGTGGACCTGGGATTTTAAAACCCTCTTGGCCTGGAGATGTCACAGCCCCTGTTCCCTGGCAAGTGTCTGTCACACTTGGAGCACACTGTGACCTGATGGCCCAGCTGCTTTCCATCAGCACTAACCTAGTCCTGGGCAGCCTTCTGCTCCTTAATTGGACAATAAAAACACACATGGCATGTCCTTGTCATCTTGAAGTCCTTACTCTGGGTTTAGCTTAGATTTTGCAGCAAGGCATAATTCGATTTACCGGTACCCACGTTTCCAAATTCTGTTCTTGTGGGAAGAAGACCCAGAAAATATCTCCAGGAGTGTTGCCAAATGAGCCTGGTGACAACTGATCTACCATCCTGACAGCCCAATATTATGTTATATTCCAGTAAAACACATAAGACATGAGGGAACTGTAGCAGTTGAGACTCAGCTGGTGACCAACAAGTAGAAATCCAGATTTCTGCCTGTTTTTTGTGAAAAGGACAGCAGCTGTGCATGGACATATGTACAATAAGAGTTGACACTTAAAATCATGTTTCAACCATGCATAAAACAGAGCGAAAACAAAGGGAAAACATCACAGTGGCAACAAACTAGAAAATGAGTTTAACATGTTGTAACTGCTTTTCCTGGCATAGTGGCAGGGCCTACTGTCAGATTCTAGGGCCTGGTGTGAAAAGCGGCAGAAGAAGAGGCATAAAAACATATTAGAAGTGATTGTTCTTGTGGCAGAAATTGAAAATTGCACGCCGCAAAATTATATCCACGAGTGCTACGAATTCTTCTCTGTGGGGGGTAAGTTAAAGAGAACAAAGCATATAAATAATATTCTATCAAAAGGTCACCCTCCACAAAACTGGGCTTCAAAAACCCATCTACACAATTAAAAAGTTCGGGGGTCTGGGGATTTGTTTTTCTTGCAAAACTAATACTGAGCATTGAAAACACAGAAGAACATTAAAAACAGGCAAGAAGCACAGCTAAAATTCCAGGGGTCGTTCATCTCTGCCATGGGGAAATAAATAAATCCATTTCTGTTAAGGTTCTTGGGTTTTAGCCTCTGATGCTCAAATGTCATCACCGTTTTTATTTTTTTTTTTCGTTCTGTGATTTTGATCAAACCATTTTAGATTATGCAGTTTATAACCAGGTACGGAAAAATCATTTCGCCTTCCTTTTTCTCCATGCAGTAATATTCAAATCAATGCACAAGTTCCTTTCTGCTTTGAGCCTGGTGCTTCTGTGTTTCACAAGATGTTTTATTTCAGGATAATGATCATGAAGATGGATTACATTCTTGATTGCTTTTGTGTTTCCTCGGTTGTTGTTTGTTTTATTGCTTTTGGCAACAAATCAGAACCAGTGGAGGTGTCTTCCAGTTGCAAGCAGGGAGTTTTATACATGCCTTATCACATCATTAAATCAATTGTGGTAGTGATTTCTCAGCTTTTCTTGGCTGTTCTTTCAGCCCTTTTTGAGTTTTCCCAAACATAACAAGGTACAATTAGTGCTAATACTCAACCATTATCTACACTATTTTTCAGCTGGGAAGTCTTTGATACATTTTAAAGCACAGCAGATCTGTCAGTTAATAAAGTCAGCTAAAAATGTAGACATTTGTCTCCATTCTAAGTGTTGTTTTTTTTGCGTCCTGTTTGGCCCTGAGAAAACGCATTGCTCAAAGCTGCAGGACATTTTCCTTGTGGGCACATGAAAAGTGAAGGCACAAGCCCAGCTGGATTTCTCATGGCAGCAGACTTAGCAGATGTCTGTGCTTCATCCCTCTCAGGGCACTGAGAGATACCTCGATGCCTTTCGGGGCAGACACCACGGTGCTTCCCCCCAGTGCCAGAGGAGTTTGCACCATTGTAAATAAGAGGCCTTATCTCCAAGGCTGAAAATTAAATACATTTTCAAACAAGCTCTATCAGATGGGAGGCATCAAGAGGCAGGCTCTCAGTTAGCCCATGGGTGTCAGCCTATGTGGTGCTCCATCACACAAACCAAGGCTCCAGCAAGTCGTGGTGCCTCCTTCCAAGTGCTGCTGTTGCTTCCCATTTTAGGCAGAGCAGCCATGAGAAACCGTCCTGCTCCTGAACTATTATTGTAAAGACAATGCCCTGACATTTTTTAAGCTCTGTATTGCTCCTGGATTTGTGTACTTGTGTTTATATACATTTTAGATTCAAAGGTCTCCCCTGTGCTGGAGTACATCCAGTCTCACAGGTCACATTAAGGGAGAGTTTTCCTTGACAGCTTCTTGGGGAGAAAGGCGTTTTCTGCACTTTCTGTGCTGAGCCCTGGGCTACAATTCCTCGTCAGAGGAATATTCCACGGGGACTACTGGATCTCAGAAAAACCCATACAAATAAAAGTAAACATTTTGGAGATCTGTGCATATTATGGTGTAAGACCACGTACTCATCTAATACTTTCTCATATTGGGGGCTGCAGAGGTAAGAAGCCACTCTTCTGCTTTCAGCTTGTGGTGTCACATAGCCCAAAAAAACTTGCCTCTCACAGGGAGCTTGTAATCAAAATAGAAAAGAAAAGGCAGTACTAAAATATTGACCATTCAGTGTGAAAACGGAGAACTGCTGGGCCAGCATCAGGCATAGGGTTCCAATCACACTCTCAGATGCCTTGACATGATTAGATTTTCTAAGTGATGTGAAAATTAAGATCAAGTGAAAATTGATGTTGAGGACTGATTTGCAGTCTCAAGGACAAAGCCAGTGGCAGCCCCACTAAGGTGGAAGGTGAAAAGTAGGATCTTCTCAGGGACATGATGAAAGACTGATTGGAGGTGCAGTAGGAGGGATAGAATATAAAAGAATTTTTCAAAAACTAAGAAAGGACAAGATTTCAAAAACAATACTAATCACCTCTCTGAAGAATGACGGATTAGGGAAAATAAATAAATGCTGGGAATAATTACTAGCTACAGTAACATCATCACAAACATTGCATATCACTGGAACCGTTTCCTAATCTCTCATAATGCAAGTGATGATTCCCCAAGGAAGTGGGTCTTACTGCCACCAGTCTCCTCAGGTGACTGAAGCATTTAGTTTTTCCTTGTAGGCTCTGACAGACACTGTTCTGCCCAGGCCAAACATCTGTATTAAATATCCATGTTCTGTATGTCCTGGCACTGTGCTGCAGACTAAGAAAGACTTCTTCTCCATTCATAAAGCCAATCACTCTAGGATCTGAGGAGCAGCCTCTGAGTGCACCTTAAAATGCTGCAGAATTTGAACATGGAATTTAAACATTGGATATCTGCAGGTATTCAGACTAGATACCTCACACTGAAATAACTTGATCTCTACAGTGCATGAACAAGGGCTTTGACTGTACCATTTTAATTCAGAGAGGGAGTTTTCAACCCTCCTGTTCAATGACTTCATAATAGCCTGGGGTAGATCCCATTCCTGCCAGATTTTTTCTGTGCTAACTCACACTTTGCTTTGCTCAGTTTTTCCTGACCAAACCAGGTTGGGCTTTAACATCTTTCATGTTTGAAAGGTTGCCTAATAAACACCAGCCTGGAATAATTTAAACTATTATTTGCTCAGACCTTCAGATTTGTCACTGGAAGGCAAAGCAGTAGAACGACCACGTTCCAAACGGCTTTAAAACCGGAACAAAAATAATAATACAGATACCCCTGTCAAGGACTTGTGTTTTTTCACCATTCCTTTAAGCATCCCACACACATTTCTTGCTGCTCCAGCCGTGCCCCTCTCTAACATTCTCCCAACATTTACACAAAGCATGTAATTACAGTGCCTGCCTTTGATGGGAGGTGCCTCAGGTTACTACATGTTTATGTCTTAGTGGTTTGATTTAATTGCCTGTGAACTTGTCAATCCAGAAAGCTGCTTTGAAGAACCCTGTGTTGTTTAATGGTGGTATTACAGAACCAGCCCAAGAGCAGAGCTGCATGGAAAGGGGAATAATTTGCTAGGTGAAAGAAAAGGTCACATGGAAATGCTTGACAAATTGTGTTTGTCTTACAGGACTTTTTTTTGGTGAAGGAAATTTGAGGCCCAGGAAACTGAGGCCAAGGAACACCAAAGGACATTGTCTGGCACACAGTGACAGGGGAAAACAAAATCAGGCTGGGGGTCAATGGAAACAAGTGGCTCTCATGTGTCTCAAGATTAGGAATTAATGAAAATATTTAATTAAAAATAGCTGTTTTCAGACACACACCTCAAACCTCTACATAAAGAATATCTGGTGATGAGGAACCACAGAGACAGACATCAGGTATTTTGACTTCTGCTTACAAAATTGCCACCACTTTCCTATGACTCTGCAACTTTCTTTTATGACAATGAAGAAATTAATCTGATAAAAACACATGCTCTGAAAACAAGAGCTTGGCTTCAAATGTCAAGTGCCACAAAAAGAGAGCCTTATTTTAACAATTTATTTTCAAAGGGAATGGGTGAAGACCCAAAAGGCCTGGCATGGTATTTATTGGTCTATCAGGCAATCTGCAAGTACATGAGCTTAAGTAGAATCTCAGATTCTATTGTTATTTCCAGGATGACATATAAACCACAATCCACATTTTCCAAAACAAAGAGGGCAATAACCTTCTTCTTGAATTTCCTATCACTGAAATAAGCAGATTTCAGCTGTTCTCAGCTTCACCAGGCGGAACTGAAACAGAACAGTCCCATCTGTAATTATAAATTCATAAATCACTCATCCAGATTGTGTATTTTTTTGTAATTCAAGGTAGGCAGGATGTGTTATACTAAAGCACAGATCCAATCCATGACCTCCTGTGTTTTGAGAACAGTGCCAAAGATGGAGCTGCAGAGTGAGTGTCTTGATGTTACAAGACACAGCGAGCATTTGTGAAATACAGTTTGGAAAGCACTGCAGAGTGGCAGCCATGCACAGGAAATTTGATATGTAACAGATTTAGAACAGTTATAAGGAACAACTTCCTTTATGATGACGTCTAGGAAGTCATTTATCATCTCACAGAGGAGTCTGGCACCTTAAAGTGTTTATCTAAGGAAAGGAAATGAACCCCTGTCATCTAATAGAAACAGTATTTGATCCATTTCACAAAGAAGTACACTGGTCAAAGGAATTTTAAATAATCCTCAACTCCAGCATTTGGCTATACCTGCTTCTTGTCTCCAGGAAGCTCTCAATCCATTACTTTCCTGGTGTTTTCCTTTCTTTTCAATCCTTTCCTTATTTAGACAGTCTCTGGGTTTGAAGAATATCCAAGATTTATTCCTTTTCAGATTAAATTTACAAATACCTCCAGTTACATTGAATAAAATAGCTGATGTACTTTAAACATACCCAAAAAATTTTGGTTTCAGGAAGAAAACTAAATTGGATTCACTAAATATTCCTGAAGTTTATTCCACAGACCACAACACAAGGACCACCACGTTTAGAGCATGATTCAAAGTCCATTAAAGCCTTTCCACAATCTCCAATGGACTTTGATTAAGGTGTGTGGGTGGGATCATGATCGAAAACTTTACTGAAAGAAGTGTGTTATAAGGAGGAATTTATTTAAAATGAGCAGAGAATAAGGAGGGAAACCTGCAAGAAAAACATGTGGACAAAGAGGAGAATGGGATGGGAACAGGTTTGATGGGAAGTATAAAAAATGGAGTGAAAATAGCAAGAAAGCTCACGAGGAAAAATGAGAGCCAGAATGCACAAAATAGTAGATTTATTGCTCCTCTGAGACAGATATTTAAAACTGATTTGTGGGCTGAGAAATCCAAGCAGGAGTCTGAATAAGACACCAAGAAGAGCAAGAAATGATGATGATGACTCTTACCATAGTGTTAGGGATGGATGAGAAAGTAGGGAGGAAGAGAAGGGATCTGGGAAAAGAAAGCTCCACATGGCAGATTTCACCAGTAATCTGGAAGGGGACAGGAGAGAGCTTCAATTCTTAATTTCTAAGTCTTGATAGTGACAGCTTTAACCTGGGAAAGGAACAGTCTGACAACCCCCCCCCCCCCCCCCCCAACTAGGTGGGCATAGAAAGGATAACAGGACAAGTGTGGAAGAGGTCATAGGGAAATCCTCAGGCGTGGCTCTGGGTGATCAGTGCTGAAAGTTGTGGTTCCTTCCCCAAAAGAATGAGAGAGAAACTGAAAAATTGGCACTGGTCTGGTGTCCAGGCAAGGGAGCAAAAGAAATAAGACTGCAGGGAGGCTGTGGGGAAAAAAAAATTCTATGTATTGAAGGAAATAAGTGAGCAAAAGTGATTGTCAAACATCAGCTTCAGGTCACAGGGTTGTGTGGAAGCAGCTGACTCTTCAGGGCTTACTTATTGTTCTCTAGGGCAGCAGGCACAAAATATTCCTGTGAAGTTACTGATAACTGAAACAGGTTGAATTTGTAGTTTTTGGGGCAATATGGGTTGCTGGCTGTGCTCTGTTTCACACCCTGAATGCATCAGGGAATGCAGGTGAATTCTAGACCCTCCAAGTTTCCCTTTCACTAGGGAACCACTTGCAAACTCATATTTTCCTTAAGAAATAATAATAATAATAATAATACCCCCCCTTGTTCTGTCCATTGCTGTTTTCTGCCTCCCATCTCCCCCTAACTTTCAAATAACAACTCTATGAAGAATGTAATGATCTGCCTGAGCATCTCTCTCTGTCCATGACCTGCTTGAATCACTCAATAAAAGCTGTGCAAACATGTTTAGGAACTGCCAAAGGAAGGGGGGAAAACCTCTTTCCCTGCCCTCCAGGTGACAGGTTTTAACTATTGATATTTTTATATGCCTCATCCTTAATTTGGAGACAGTGCTATCTAATTCCAGCAAAATGGCAAATCAATTCAGATTCGTCCCTGACATAACTTGTTATTTTCCTCCTACTTTCAGTGGCTTTTCACTGGCAGCTCATTTGGCTGAGGTTCTCCTACCTGGCTGAACTGTCCTCCTCTGACCTGTGCTTGTCTTTGTTTAGAAACAACACATCAGAGACAGGAGTTGAACACGGTGCTGAACAGGAAAAGGAAAAGTGTGCTGAGTCCAACAAGCCTTTTACATTTATCTCTTCTCCGTGTTCCTGCTGTGCCACTAAAACCTTAAATCCACTCTCTCAGTTAAAGAACATCTGTCTTCCCCACAGGTCATCCAACTCTTTTTTTTCTTTAAATGACCCTACTTGGCAAATTACTCCTGTGTTCACTACCTATGTGAAATCTCAGAGTTTGAATTCACAGTCTGGACCTAATTTTTCTTTTTCGTTTTGCTTGCACCATTCTCACTGTAGTTTCCTCTTCAGGTTTGTGATGATCTGTTACACGTTTTCAGTACTTTTAGAACTAAACCTCTTTCTTTCAATGAATTAATTTCTCCTCCTCAAATAAATGACCTGATTCTTTCCCCCTGCTCTCTTTATTTTTCTCCTTTTCCCCCAGTAGACCCTGGCTGATGTTTCAGAAGGGTTTGGCTGTTTTGTAGCAATAAGCAATCCTGAGAAAGGCCAATTCCCCTGTAGCTCTGTGCAGTAGATACCACAGCCAGGCTGAAGATTGCTGTCACTTAGGTCTACATAAACCCTCAATAATATCACTGAAATCAAAGCAAATGGATTTCAAATTACCTTTTTTACATTATACCTTTCAAACAGTGAGTTTTATACAATTTCAGATGTCAACTTCTTAAGTAGTTTTGCTCTTGTTGTAACATTTTCATAGGAAAACACATTCAACCTGCTAAATTTTCTAACAACATCCAAAACCTTCTCTTCAGCAAAACCCCAGAAAAATAGTCTTGTAGAAAAGTGCAGAAAGCAGCTGTATGTTTACCAGCATCAAGGAGGGCAATCACTGTCCACAGGGAAATGATTTCCCATTTTCCAGCTGGGAAATGACTGCTCAGCTCCAGGTGATGGCCTCATTTTTCCCCTTCTTCCCTGAGCACAGCCTGGATGAAGCGAAGGGCTCACCAAGTCCAAGCAGGACTGCACAATGTTGAAGTCCTGGAGTGAGAGTCCCTGAAGAAAGGACTTTGGTTAAACTGGACAACTTTTTGCTAAGCAGAGGGTAAGACAACAGGGAATGGTTGGATTCTTCCTCCCCTTTTCAGTGACCAGAACTCAGGATGTGAAGCAGAGCACAGCCAGCCAGTTTTATCTTCATCACTAAAGACCTTGTAGTTATATGCAGCATTTACAGCCTGTGGGATGTCCCGGCAGCCTCTATCAACATAATGCAGAAATGTTTTACTTCATGGAAAATAGAAGTTTATGCTGTGTGACCTTACATGTGTCTCTATTCAAATGTCAGGTTTTCCTGCTGTTTAATCCTCCTTTAATGTTCATTCCCAGAGGACTGGCTCAGAGTTATGTTTTACCATAACCTGCTATATGTCTCATGACCTCCCCTGATAAAACAGTCAGTGGCAATTTACTACAAATCCCAGTCACTTTGGTTTTTTGGTTTTTTTTTTTTTTTTTTTTTGGTGCAAAAATATTCTCTGCCGAAATTAAACTTTGGTATAGATCCATCAATTTTTGTATAATTTCTATTCTGCAAGACTGAGACTATGCTGGAAATGGGCCTCTTGTCTCCTCCAAGTGTATTATTCTATATGATTGTGTCATTTGAGTGGAGTCAGTAAATAAAATCACTTGCTCTCACTTCAGTGTGTCCGACTTTCAATACATTCATCCAAAAAATTTCAAATCTTTTAAAATCTTGTTCCATCCATCAAAGCTTTCAGTGCTTCCAATTTTAGCCTCTGCCAGCTTTGGATGTTGGCACCGTCCCACTGCCATCATTTCTACTCTACTCATCACTGGGTCCTCAGGAGTAAGGGATTAGAGAAAGTCTAAAAATACCACGGAGGATGTCATTAATTTCAGTCACTTCCCTGGAAAAGCAGACACTGCACATTCTGTTCAGACCTTTGTCCACCTCAGACTGTCCAGCTTTTCCACAGCTGCCCCCAAGGCAGTGTGGTGCTCCGACTTGGGAGCACAGGGAGTCGTGTGAGGCTGTCCCAGAGCCCTTCACACACTTTTCTGCTCTCCAGTATCAAAAGCTAAATACTGGTAAGATAATTCTGTCATTGCCTGGTAGTGACTGAGAAAATTATTTCCTTAATGTTTTGGTTCCCCCATCTACTTTCTGCCTACTCTGTGCCTATAAATAGGTTTGGTGTCATTTGAGCAGGGAACTACAGCTTCACGCTCAAGGTTTATTTCTGCTCCTCTAATCAACTGGTAATGGATTGTGTTGTACCATTCCTCTGCATCAAAAGGAGTAGTCAGCATTTACTTTTGCTCCAGAGCCTGAAGATGTCCTAACTGCTCCACAGGAAAGAAGTAACAAACCCATTGCCAGAGAACACATGATCTACCATTGCCGGATTAAAGGACATAGAGTTGCACAGAGGAGGTGAGCAACAGAAAATAAAGAGAATGGTCAAACATAAAAAGATAATAGAAACAATGGGATAACGGGTTTTCTGAGCAAGGCCACGATCCAATGTCACTGAAGCTGTTTGAATGAGCAATTAATTTCTAAATGTTTTATTCAAAAAAGATGGACTTCTGAATATTTGCCTGTATCATTAGCTTTGTACTTGCATGCTTACCAAGAAAGGGAATAATCTCTGAAGGGTTTGGAAAGTGACAAAGGACATAGCTTGGTCCAGTTTTCCCAAGGAGAAGGACAAGACACAAGGAAGAGTGGATTGCTTTTACAAATGAAGCAGAGAACTGTATCAAGGACACCCTTTGGTGCCCCTTGCTGAGTGCCCCATGCAAGATCACTGGAACGAGCTTTAGTAGTGGTGGGGGTTTCTTCATCTTGTTTTGCCCCTATTCACAGAAGTTTACTTGAAAGAATTTTTTGAAAAATACTTTCAGTTCAACACACCGTGTCCTCCTGCAGTTGTTTGGGATCGTCTGAGGTCAGGAGTGTTCCTGTGTAACTCTGTGCTATCTCTGTAGATGATTGACACCAGGCAAGGCTGCACAGCCCTGGCAGAAGGGCCAGGGCAGCACTGCACCATTATCTGTAGGAACACGACTCCTTTATTTCCTCATGCTGAGGAAAAGTTGGGAATAACAATCCAGCCCTTGCTCAGCAAGGCCTCGCTCCTCTCACAACCTCTCTAATCTCCAGCACATTTAAAGATCAGTCCACCTTCAAAGCATCACTTGACTTTATCTCTCCTTGTGTCTGTTCACACTGTCCTGGCCAAACTATTTTACTGCATTTTATCTGCAAACTCACTGTGACTCAAGCTGAACATGGACACCTCCTCCCACTGCCTGGTCCATCATCCCTCCTCTTCAGCCCTGCTCCTGCTGCCATTACTGTAATTGCAATGGCATGTGCTGCAGTTTAAGATGAAATACAGCTTCCCACAGTAACCTCGGGTTCTCATCATTTCTTGTGCGTGTTTTATTGAGGATTTTTAGGTCTGGCATTGGTCCTCTCCCCACGTTACTCGAGCATCTGTGGTTTCATAATGGAAAAGGGATAACCTACGGTACTGTAACTGCCTGTCACATCAGCTGGAATCAGTTTCTTGCTGTCCAGAGGACCAAAGACTTCTTCTAAATTACTCCTTTGTGAAAGAGGGTATTACATACCCAGAGAGCATCAAGAAGCAGCCATCTAATAGGGGAAAAAGAAATACCTGTAATCCTGAACATAAGCAGTTTTCTATACTCATAACTCCAGGGTGGGAGAGCCTACATATTCTCTCACCAATTCTGGAAGGGGAGCAAGTGTTTTTAGTTTGCAGCTACAAATTTTATAAAGCCTTCCCGAGGACAGAAACAGGAGGCAGACAACCCTTCTGCTCAGGATTTGTTCAAAATATATGGATTAAGAACTGCATTTTCTGTGTTCACAAGAGAGAAACACTCCTATGTTATTCGCTGTTTGTAAGTAAGAAATTAGGCAAACCAAGGCCAGGATCAGTAAAGCATTTAAACTTTGCTTAGCTCTATCCCTAAGCACCAAAACTTCTCAGAGCATGCCTTCCTTAGCCCCACTCCAAGTCCTATTTCCCTCAGTTTCACATCAGCATAAAAGACTTCTGCGGACTCCCTGTGAATAGTTATGCCAAAACACACAGTCCAAAACAATCCAGAGGCACGATATTTTCAAAGTAGCATTAATAAGCTTCCCCATTGCCTTTCTGCACAGTCAGACTATCTGAATCTGCTTTTCAACAGGTAAGGTTTTCGCCGTGTTTTGCATTACAAATCTTACCCACAACAACAAATTAAGCCCAAAGGAGAAGAATAAAGATCGCTTTTCCTGTTTCAAGTGAGAATTCCCATGCTGTCCTAAACTGCTTGCCAAGAGGCGTCAAGCTCCATCTACCGGCATTAAAATGAACTTGTAACTCTACTGGCATTAAAATCAACCTGTAACTCAGCACGCTGAGCTTTGGGTCTATCTACACAAAACAAACAAGGAGATGCATTGCCTTTGCAGCATTTTAGTCTAATTCCATTATACTAATCTGTTCATCCACCTTATTTAAATAGTAGCTGGATTTCCAAACTCATGTCATTAGTTATGTGAACATAGGAGAAAAGACTCCCACAATTACTGCAGGAGATGCTGGGCTATGCATAAATAACCATACATAAACATGTATAAATAACCATATATTATGCCTATAAAGATGCATGGTATCCACACAGCTAAACCAGAAAATATTGCAGTTTGTTATGCTACTCACATCCCGAAGAGAGGCTTCCACAAGGCTTTGACCTTCTTACTTCATCCTTAATTCAGTCTTTGAAAACACTCTTTAGTGGTATCAAGGAGGGCAGTTTCTATCTGTAAAGTCTTCCCTAAATGACTGAACAAGGAGGGGAGACCTCCCTTCAGCTGCCACCCTGTGAGAGCACAGCAGCAGCAGCTGAGGGAAATTGGGCTGCAGAAATAGGCACAGTCTCTTCCTTTAACCAAGAAGACAAAGTTAATTTGCTTTCCTCCAGTATTTGTGCCTCAAACACATAATTTCTACATGCTTTTTACTATACACTCTGCCTGTTTTCAAGTATAAAACCTCGGGGACTGGAAATAACTTCAGCAATCCTTTTGAAGAAAGGCAACTGCTGCTGGTTCCTGCAGTTTTTTATGTCAGGTGGAACTTTTGATAACCTAAAGATAACAACACATCATGCTAGAGCCATGCATAAGTGGGCACTGTTTCAATTATGTGCAATTATGATAAAATCAATCAACTCAAATACAGAGCACCAAGGGGCTTGTGTAATAGGCATTGTGCAAATTCAAATTACCTTCAAGCTACTGAAGGTATAAAATGACCCCTGTACATCCCTGACTCATGTACAATAAATATAATAGATTTTTAATCTCATTGAGCCAAAAAGGAGAGAGAGAACAGGAACAGCTTTGACAGGAATCTGGTGCTCAGAAAACTCAACAATCAGAAAAGTCTATGATTAGTGTTAATAGAACATAACATCCTATCCGTTTCATGTTTATTTACTTTTGAGGGAACATTCTTGCCTTAAACTGCATCCTGTTTCAGAAAAAGCCTCTATGCTGAGGTCTTACATTCACCAAGATTAAGAAAGTAGGTCGCCAAAGTCCTGTTAATCTGCAGTGTAGCTCAGCTGAGTGGATGTGGGAGCTCCAACTGGGACTGGGGGTTCCTCTCTGCTCCTCTCTCCCAGATGCTGCCTTTTTCCCTCTCCTGGAGCACTTTGCAAAGCTCATCCTGCACAAAAAGCTGGAAATCCAAATCCCTTCCCCAATTTCCAGTGGTTTGCACTGTTGACCACCAACTTCCCCCTCCAATCTTCTCTCCCCTTAGCTTTTATGACTCTGCCCTCTCCTGGCTGGTTTCCCTCCTTCTTCATTGTTTCTTTCTTCCTGATGAAAGAATCAAGGGGAACCTCACAGAGATCAGCTCTTGACCCATCTGTCCCCACTCTGTATATTTAAATATATGAATTTATTAGAAAAGTGTCTGCCTGATCACATCTGGAAAAGGCTGGTGACTACATAAGTAATGCATCCACTGTGTGCCAACCATCTTTATTCTCTGGGGGATCCCATTCCAAAGCATGGGGTCATCAACAATACCTTCCCTTTTCTCAAGCTTAGGAACAACAGCAGTGCAATTCCTGTTGCTGAGGATGGCGCTCCGAAAATTATTTTTGACTTGGACCTTTCCATGGTGTCTGCATTTGGAACCTGTTCACCCTAAATTCCCTGTCTAACCAGTCCAGAAAGTTATGCCCAAGTTAGGTCTAGCTGAACTTCACATTGCAGGTTCTTCCCCTTAACACCTTTCCCAGTGTACAGTATATACTTCAGCACTCTTTATGTATTTTGAAATCTCACAGTTATTTCAAATCTTGATATTTTTCCGTAATTTTCAGATTTGAAATGGCCTTTTTAAAAAAATAAAAAATAAAGAAATAAAGTATCAGCAATCAAAATAATGGTAAAAATAAATGCCAGTGCTTTGCAGGGCTGAAGGAGAGGTTACCCATAAAGGTAAGCTTTATTAGCATTTCTATATCACTATCAATAGGAAGATTAATAAAAGCACCAACTGAAAATGCTGTGAAAATACCACTTTTTTTTTTTTTTCTCTATTTCTCTTTATCTTTTGGTTTAGACACTCATTTCAACTAAAACTCACTAATTATTAAATCAATCTATTTTGGCCAGCTCTGCTCTTGGAAATGCTATCTTGTCACCCTTTATCTGTTCCAAAATCCTTGGCAAAGTCATAACCCTGGACTTGCTCCCGCCACTCCTGTGACATCCTTACTCTTTCTCTTCATTCAGCCAAGTTCAAAATCCCTCTTTGAAGTGACACCAGAGCTTCTTACTGAGCCTGACAACTCTTTTGTGGTGCTGTGTCTTACAGAGATGTCCTTGACGGTCATAAATGAAACGTCCCATTCATTTTTTTTAATTTCTATTTTTACACAACTTTTTGTTGCTTTCTTGGAGGAGATTTCCACAGGTATCCCCTCCTCCAGAACTATGCTAGGTCATAAAGTGTTTGAGACAAAACTGGACTTAATATGGTCAATTTTACACTCCAGCCTTTTACTTTTTCCTCTTGTTCCACTGCTGAGCATTTCCTTACCCACCTCCATTAATGCTATGGAAATATCTAATAAAGAAAGGATTTACCTGTAGCAGCCTCTGACTGCCTTAAGCATCCTGGAAGCATCACATAAGCCTTTATTCAGCTGTAAATACAAAGGAACTCTCATTCAAGAAAATGGGACTAACCACTAGGACTCTTCAGTTTGATACTGAGAGCCTTAAATAGTCATAATGTGAAATTACCTAAATTAAAGACGCATATTTTGGTAGTTTCATAACATTGAAACAGTATTCCAGTCATTTTTTCTCAGAGTGCTCAGTGGGAAATGCTGGTATCTCAAATCACATAATTTGTCATTACTAAGAGCAAAATTCTGCTTTAGCATTTCCTGGAGCAGCCTAAGGCACTGATAACTTCATAAGAAGGGAGCTCATAAGTCAAATATGGGGAGCAGCAGTTCTCCAGTCTCCAAACAACTTTATGCTCTTTGTTTTGCCTTGCCAACTTGTCATGAGCAGACATTTTTCTTCAGAGAAATCTGGATGAGATAGAGGCAGAAATATTTAGAGAATCTAGACCTAAAGTCATCTGATAAGGAAGCAGACCCTCTGCCTCCAGAAGGCTGGAGGCAACTTCTCGTTATTTCTGAAGTGGAATCTGACACATAAATGGGGAAAACTCACTCCTCTCCTGCCACTTTATGTGCAGAATCATAGGACTTCATCTTCACAGTCCCAAACACACAGTGGATCTCTAGCCTGAACTTGGGCTTCAAGAATATTTTGATGTACCCTCAATGGCTCATCAGGATAAATAGTGTGATGAGGGGGAAAAAAAAAAATCAAGGTTAGCCAAAATAGTTTATTCTTCTTAATCTGTTATCTGGTTATTCCTGTCATCCTTCTTTCCCAGGAAAAACAAGGGTTTTAACAGCTGTACATAATACAGTAAGACATAACAGGGTTTACTACAGAGAGGGTTTAATGCACATTTTACCATACATTTTGCTATACTAATTGGTGATGCATATTTTAAATCTGCAAAGTGTTCTGCTGGGTATATTTTAATGGGCATACCTCCTACTCTGTAATTGCCTCCAGAGTTTTCCCTTTTACCCTGACATCTGTCCATTCCCATTGCCATCCTGAGCCCTCCTGTTGTCCTCTTGCTGTGACCATGGCCCTTCTCTCTTTGAAGAATTCCAAGTCTCTGCTTGTTGTCTTCATCTTGAAATCCCTCCAGGATTGCACCTTGCATAATTATTCCTGCTCTCTTGTGAAATGCAAGTAGGCAAAGGCAACGTCATGGACATTTTGAGACTGAAAAGCTCATTTTCTTCTGAGCTGGAATGAAGTAGAATGTGTCCATGCACTCTCTCTCTGCATCTTCTTCACACTTCCTGACCAAATTTTCCCTGGGAAGTTTCACTGGGGTTTTTTTGTTGTTTTGTTTAATCAGATCCAAAATGTTTGACTCCAGTTAAGAAAACATACTTCGATGGAAACGCATTTGGCTGAAGCTGTTCCAAAGCATCAGTTCTAATCACCTCTGACTTTTAATCAGCCCGTGATATCAGCCTCCCACTGCAAACTTGCTACTTTTTCAAACTTTAGTTTGTCCTGTTTCCTCCTATGCTGTCCTTTAAACCCTCACAAAGCTAAGTCATTCTCCTCCTCCTCCTAATCTCTCCCTTGGGATGAGGGAAGCTTACAAAAAAAAAAATGGATTCTGGTTGGGCCACTCATTCTTCGACCCCCACTGCCTCTTGAGCAGTATTATTTCATATTTTTTCTCCTTCTTGGACTGTCTTCCTCCTGTTTGCCATGAACACATGCTGGATGCTGTCATAAATGGGCCACCCTTTTTTAAGGGCTTTTCTTGCCCTTGCCCTCACAGTTGACAAGTTTCTCATTTTACTCTTTGTAGGATCATAACCACAGTCACAATCATGTTCATAAGATACTTCTATCTAAAGGGCAGTCAGGACATGAATGATGCTGCCCAGAGAAATTAATAATTCTGAAGAAAGCAATGCAGCAAAACAGGCAAATAAACAACCAGTTGCAAGTTAACTTTTTGGGAAATACCTCTGAGTGAAGCAGAAGCTTTCATTTCAGCATTTCATTTCAGCGGAAACTTTCTCTAGGAGAAACTTTTCAGGACAAAGATGAAATCTGGGATTAAAAAGACAGGAAACAATGCAATCAAAATATTGCAGGCAGGTTCATTTTCATAGCATTGCATTTCAGTGCCCTGTGTGGCTTAATTTGGAGAAGCAAGTGCACTGGGTGCTGGGCATAGGTTGTTTTGGGTTTCTTTTTTTTTTTACACCCCCTGCAAGGAGAATGTGAATTCACCCCTGTATATGTTGTAGTAGACAATAATAATAAGCTGCAGAAATATTTCATTATTACTTATATATAATGAATATTTTCATTATTGCATATACAAAATCGTGTCACACTTACCTGCAAAATTTCCTCAGTAAACTCATAGAAAATGAATTTGCTTTTATAACATTATTGAGTGCATGTATTAGTGTGTTTGTACACAGAATCACATAGGATTTAAAATCTAGACCAAGGACAACACAAACATAACGTCACTCACACTGCAGGTCATGTTTAAATTCCCTGATCCTTCCCTGTTTTAGTCCTCTTAAAAATTCCAGTGTATATTTTGCACCTGCCCAGCTCAATTTATTATGGAAAAAAAGTCCTGAGTTGCACCTGTATAACTAAAATTAAAAAAAGAAATCCATGAGTGAAATCAGCTTCCTCTGACTGTAACAGGCTTCACTAATTGTAATAAATATGTTTCTTGTTCAAAAGATTTTAAAAAAAATCATTCCCCTTTTAATTCCAAATAAAATACGACCAGGTGTCAAATGCTAAAAAACCCCAAATATTTTGATTCCAAATTAGTATTGCAAAGTGAAACACTCTTTTTTGTTTGGCTTGTTGTTGTTGTTGTTGTTGTTGTTTACTTTCCTTTTATCAATTTAGGAAATGAAAGTTTATGTTGAAATGCTGGTTTGAAAAAGCAGATGTAAACATTCAAAAAAATTGTTTCTACATTTCGGATTAGAAAACTCAGTTCTAGCTAAAGACTAAGTCCTTAACTAGAAGTGAAAAAGGTTAGCTTTGAAGTGATATTATTTCAAACAGTGTTTGAATTTGAATTATTCTTGGTACCCAGACTCCCTTTGCTGTCACCAGATGGCAGCCTCGACCCATTTCGGCGAAATTCAGGTTTCTTCTGCGAAGTTAAATTTGGCTTTTGTGACCATTTTCCTTTTCAGGTGATTTCTTTGCTCTACACGCTCTTTCTGACTTCATCTCAGTGCTCTGCCATCATTTCTGGCTGATGCCAGTCTGCAACGCTTTGCACTGACTTTAAATGCTTTAAATTTAATTGCTAAAAGCACTGGTGGCAAAGCCATAAATTGGCATGATTCAGTGTATTTCTTTGGCTCAAGGGAAGGCCAAGAATGGAGAATTCATTACATAAATGCTGGAGAACTTACTCCATGCCCTTTTTGTTTTTGGCTCTGGGTATCCATTCTCTTTCTTGTAGTCGATGAAAAAAAACTGGAAAATTTTTTGCTTACAAATTCGGTAGTTTCATCCCTGGGTTAAACTTGTGGAGATCTTATCCCTACTCTGCAAACAAAACAAAGGAAACATTAGGTATATCAGCAGAGTTCCCATTCTCTGCTACTGTGCCACCACAGCCCTATCACTTCCAAAAAAACAAAGAGGAAGTTCTGAACTGAAATTAGGGACTCAAATACCTATGAACTTTCTAGAAGTAGCAAGAATCTAAATCCAAATTTTGGAGCTAGTTTCATAACATTGGGCCACATCATCTTGTCAGGAATACACTTTATTCTTTGTGTCTTCTGGCACTACAAACTATGCTCTGAGTTTGGTGCTTCAGCCATCCTTCATTATAGTTATCAGAGGAGAGATTTTCCCCATCCCAAGCTTCCCGTGCTTTGGATGAGAAGACAGAGCTCACAGCAAACACCACGTTGCACAGGAGTGTGAGGTGAGAAATACCAGTAAAGCCCTCACTAACCATCCTGTATGTCTGCAGGATCTCTGGTTTAAAACTTCTCATCCTGAAGACCTCTACTTATCCAGCTGTATTTTTTTCCTAGTCCTGAAATTTATGCACAGATCAATTTCTACTTTAAAGGCACCAAATGAACACTTGCAGGCCTTGGATCCTACTTCTGGAGAGTATATCTGAGGAACCTCATCTGAGCTAAAGATGATCCCTGGTTCCTTGGGGGTGATGCATTTGGGACAGCTAATTGTGAGATCTGAAATGGGTAATGAGCTCCAGATACACAGATGGTACTCCAGGAATATTGTCTTAATTTTCTTTTTCATTTCCTTCCCTTTTAATAAGATGTTCCTATAATTAAACTAGCCTAAGGCTTGATTCAGCGGGTAATAACTCACGCTGAGGTTCAGCGAGAGCCCCAAGCTGAATATGCTGAGATATGAATAATATACAGTTATTTTTCCCCCTGCTGCTTCCACTGCCATATCCCTTGGCCTGTTTGAAAATGGGGAAGAGAACACAGAACTCATGAAGCCAACACTCTCTCCCGCCAAGGAAGGAGCTTTCCCTGCCTCCACCCTGCAGATCTCCAGAGGTCAGATCCGCAGTGGATCCATCCACCCGTTTTGAGCCTGCCCAGCACCCAGAGGTGGTGTGACAATCCAGAAGGGAGGCTAATCCTCCCAGCATGTGCACTGCCAGCTCCCTGTGAGTGTGTGAATGGCATATTCATGTGTGCAAAGTCACACTCGTGCACACACAGTGCCAGGGATGGGGCCCTCACCGGCGTTCCCAGCCAGCTGCCCACGGCTAATGAGGAGCACTCATTAGTCAGCACCGAAAACAGCTCTGCACAGGAGCCAACTGAGGGGCTGGCACATCTTTGCTGCTGAAATCTGAGGGAGGTAAAAAGGTTTTCAAGGTTGTTTGTTTTTTTTTTTCCCCTTGTTTTGTCAGCTCCCATAACCAGTAATGTAGAGAGGCCAAGTTGTTCACGAAGTGAATTGCTCATCCATCAAGAAAACCTCTGAATGCAGAAAGTTTAAAACCTCTGAATGCAGAGAAGTTAAGGATGTCACCATTCCTCTGACTTAAAATTATTGTCCCTTTCCTCCTCAGAAAATTCCTTTACATCCTTTGTTTCCCTATTTCTGTGGCAAGCTAACACCTGAGTCACATTCTGGAGTCTGGCTATGAAATCCTCAGGTAGCCCTTTGTCACCAAAGCACCACAGCAGAGAAACAAACAGCAAGACAGGCACTGATCAAAACTGCCAAACTGACATAACTGTGTGATGAAAAATCCAGCAACAAAATTCCAGTTGATATATCAAAAGTCTATAGCTGGAGATAAAGGTGTGGATGTTGTTCAGCGAGCTTTTATTGCTCAGGACTTCATGTTCTTCAATCATTATGCAGTTGTTGGTACTGCATCATGTTTATACCCTGTTGATCCACACCTAACTGAGGTCAACCCATGGCATTTATAAACATACTTTGTTTAGTCTCGGGGTTTATCCCCCCGTAAAAGCGAGCAATTAATAAACGACAGGATAACGGCCACACAAAGGGCGGGCTTCCAAAACGCAAGACGTGAATGTTTCACTTCGAATGCCAGGGCTTCAGAGACTGACAAGCACTTCTAAAGCTTAACCTAGAGAAAGCACATGTGTGCTTGTGCACCGGGTTAGGGTTAGGGTTGAGCCCGGGATTAGGCGTGTGAACTGACGCCGGCACTCTGTCATCGGCACCCAGAGCTCAGCTCCAACCGGGCCTGCCACACACAGCACTTGGGGGGTTCGTGCCACCAGCCTTCTAAAGATAGCAAAGCACGGCCCAGGAGCCTTTGCTCTTGTTTCAGGCTCATTAGATGAGTGATGACAGGTTATAGCAGTGGTCCCTGGTGGCCAGACAGCAAGCCAGGCCCCCAACTGCTGCTGTCCACCACGATTGCAGTTGAATTCAGCCAGCTGTTGTAACAACCAGGGAGACACAGACCTCCCTGAGCTCTGCCTTAATGAGCTTTGTGCATTTTATGCAGGTTCCCCTGCAAGATGCCCCTCAGACTGGGAGGCTTTGTGCTGCTGCTGAAGCACATGGCTGTAACCTCTCACTTCTCACGTTGTCCTCCATCTGGGCAGAAACACCTTCCCCTGAGCTGTTTCCTGGCTTTCAGCCTGCTGAGTCTGAACTAAACTGAATATTTGCAGGGAAAGAGGAAGCAGGTAGCTTGCCTCACCTTCCTGTTTCTCTCCAGACCCACTGTAGAATTTATTCTCTTTATTTCAAGCAATAAACCAACAGGGGGATTTTTTTTTTCACAGTCTCCTTCATATATAACAAAAATTTAGTATCAATGTGCATCCTGAGTTAATTTTTGCAAAGCAAGCAGGGGATTTTGTCTTTGTTGGGGGATAATTGAAAATATTTTTTCCTCTTTGACTCTTTAGAGGAAATAAGAGAATCTAAATACTCTTAATTTGTAAGAGATGTGCCCCCCAAACCCAGAATTCTGGTTAAAATTGTTTTCCCTGTTTCTCTTCTTTGCAACTAGTTTTACTAGAGATAACCTGAAGAGGACATGAAAACCCCTCAGTCTCTTTCCCTTGTTTTAAATCATTTCAGGGTTGAATATTTACACCTGTGAGATGATTACAAAGTGTTCAAGAGGATGAAAACCTCACAAACTTTGTTATTTTCCAAAGTGCCAATAGAGTTATGGCCTCTGTTTCTTTTTAATTTGCCAATGGTAAATACAAACACATATCTACCACCCAGCACCCAGTCCAATTTTTCAAATTTGTGTTAGCAATTAAAACTAGATAGACTTCTTAACCAATTTCCAGTATGCAAAAACTTCTCGGAATATATGGGAAAGATTTTGTTTCTCTTCTGAGGACATGTTGATTCATTGCCCTAAATATTTCCTAGGCAAACATCACACATTATTTGATGCAGATGAAGGCAAGGCAGAGAGCCAGGCATGAGGCACATTTTGAGAACATGATGAGGCTTCTGTGGTTCTCTAAGTCATGTTTTAAAATAAATTGCCTTAATAACAATGATGAATTGAGATATTGCAACTGTTTTTTTACTACCATCACTTGCTTTGAGCTCTGAGAGAGACAAGAATCTGCTTCTTTCTAGAGAGGTTGTGATGCATGAAACATCAGGAATCACTGAACAAAGCACTGATCTAAATCCAAACAGAAAAGAGCCTTTTTATAAAAACTCCATCACAGTTTTGTGCAGCAGTCACAGATCTGCTCTTTTAATGGCTCTGGGTTAATACATTCTGAGTGATGTGACACTTGGTCACATTATTACTGATAACTGATTTTTTCTCTAATTATGAAAGTGCTTTTTATGTTTCAGTGCAAAGTTATTCAGTGATAATTTTAAGCCTTGATTTCATTTTCATGACTTTCTCATCCTCACTGCCTTCTTGTAAAGACCTCCTGTCCTGGCTGTCTCTGTTTAACGTGAATATTAAAACATCCAACCTTGGCACATAATGCATATTCTGTATTTGTAGTATATGCTAGAGAATTAATTCTACCTCTAGGGAAGTAAATAGCAACTTGTCTACTTTAACAGCTGGCATTTGCTCATAGTTGCTTTGTCCTTTTCTGTATTTTTCATGCCTTGGTGCAAACCCAACAAGGTGCTTCATAATGACTCTGCAATTCACATTGCATTCAAAACAAAGGAATCAAACTGTAATCCTAGTTCTAATATTAATGGAAAGCAATAACTTTTAATGGACAATTCATTGCTGTGCTACTAAGAAAGTGACAACACACTGCCTCTAGCACTTGCAGTAAATATTTGCTTTTGGAGTATCTGGGCACTCCACAAGTTTCTGACTCTTATTTAAGATCTGACAGATTTCAGCAAAAGTTTAGTATTCTTCCTCCTTTTTTTTTTTTTTTTTTTTTTTATTTTGTAACACAGCTGAATTTCCCCTACATTCAATTCATTCAATATGAAAAAAAAATTTATCCATTTTAAACCTAACTCTGCAGTAGTATGATGCTCTCCCAGGCCCCACAGAACTGCAGCACTGTTCAAAGACTGGTGCAAATTCCTCACACATTTTCACGGTGCTTATCACCACAATAGCAAAGTGCAACTCAAACAAGAATATGTGTATATTCACAACATCTCTGTGAGGTGACAAGTGGTGTTATACTGTCATTTTACAGCTTACAGCCGAGACTGACAGGGCAATAATATTCACTGACTGTAGGTACTCCTCTTGAGGCCCACAAGAGCTGATTATTTAGAGTGTAAGCATCATGTAGCATGTGCATTTTAAAGTGAAATGCTGCTTTTCTTCAGTCATGTCTGTCAGTGCTTTGTTTTTCCACAGGCCTTTGTGTCTCAAGTCAGGCACCAGATAATGAGAAATGCAAGTTTCAGCACTGCATGAGAAAGATAAGATCCAAATAACTGGCCTTGGGAGACCAGGGTTGTGCCAGGCAAGGAAAATCCCGTTTCACTGAGGAGCATCATGTTCCAGAGAGCTCCATTTGGAGCATTGTAAGTTCCAAAACTTAAACTGAGCTGCAGGGCCTGTGAGCTACAGTTCAGGCAGCTGACAGTATGAGAATTTTTGTCTCTTCCTATCAGCTGGGAAAGGAGGATCTAGACCCAAAGTCCAGTACCAAAATCACAAGACCATTGTTCTCCTCAAGGAAAAAGCTGATATCGATACAGGTCTCCTATAGAGTAGTTAGTAAAGAGATGATCTGCAGTCAGAAGCACAACAGAGTAATTCACAAACACCAATGCGGCAATCTGTAGTAATTCTGAAATGTTTGTAACCTTCATTCACCAAAAATATGTTACTTTAGCAGAAGAAGAGGGAGGGTAGGAGCAAACGCTGTGTCTGACAGTGTTACTCATTCCCCTGGACTGCCCTGGTGCCCTGAATTAAACCCCCAAAACCAACAAGAAACTGTTTCCCAGAAAACAGTCTCAGACCAGCATGTTTTTTCAGAGCTATTCTCACTGGTGTTTATTTCATGTGAGCTGATGAAAGTCCCAAGGGTTTACCTCTGACAAAATGAGAGGGACAAGCACGGGAGCGCCCAGCAGCTCAACTCAGCTGTGGCAAAGCTGCCAAAGGAGATAATTCTGCCAAGTGAAATGGCTTCCAGACTGTGCACTTGTGTGTCAAAATGACATTAGTGTATTTTGACATAAGTGCTGTCTTTTATCAGGGATAAGCTTCAAAGCCACAGAGATGGAGAGATGGGAAACTGGAGGTTGGCAGGAAAAATAGAAGTTGACAGAAAAACCTAAAGAGAATTTGTTAAAACAAACCCAGCACTCCAAGGGCCAGCGATACCTTCAAGCATCAAATTTAGAGCCAAGGATGTTTTGGTGCTGTAAATGATAAGTTCAGGGATAGTAAATAAATTTTCTCTGCAAAATACAATGGAATTTGAAAAACCTTGTGCCTGCTCTAAAGTCAGGAGCTGCCTGGCTGCTGCTAGCTGATGAGAGAACCTTTAGTTACATAGAGTATGGAAGTAGCTAAAAAAAGACTGAGATGCCTGTGCATGTCTATTTTGATATAAATTCTGGACAGCTTGGGTGTTTGCCTAAACAGAGTTTGTCAAGAAACTCTACAAAGCAGGGAAAAGCACTTCAATCTTACTGAATGAATATTTTCAGAGGGAAAATGTTTGGCCAAAGTTTACATTCACTGCAGGCCACTCATAACAGCAAAACCTGAATGAGGCATCCCCAGTCCCAGCGTGGAGCTGAATCCCATAGCTCAGTTCAACACTTTGGAAGCAGAACTGCAATTTCCCTGCACAATCTCTCACTGATGGATTGTGTACCTGGGAAGCTGGATTCACCACTGGGAAAATACAGAAAGATGAACATATAGCTTTGTTTGCAGCACCTATCACCGAGGTTTCCCCTCTCTTTGGTTGGCAGCACAGAATTCCCATTAAATTCCACGGGCCAAAACCTCGCTGAATGGGGTTAAAGGTTTCTAACTTCACATCAACAAAATTTCTTGCCAGAGTGATTGTTATGTGCAGCAAGGTGGGTCATTTCCCTCTTGTGTGTTTTCCTCCTCTTATCTCTGGTGGCTCCAAAAAGCACATAGGATTCACTGAGGCTAAAACTAAAACAACAACCTGCGTCCGGTCAACCAGGTCATCTCTGATCTTGCGGTCAGTCCCCTCTGACAACCACACAAGTCAATAAAAGTGGTCAGAGCAAGTTTAATTCCCCAGTCTATCCCTTTCCCAGGCTTGGGAGACAATGACAATTCAGCCCGATTTCAGCAATCAAAGAAGAACAGTTCTGCCAATTAAAGATGATGTGGCTTGTCTGACAGCTGTATATTAGCATGGCTGATGTCTGCCCGGCTCTGCTAGAGTCCAGAAGCTTCTGCAGGGCACACATGGAGATCAAAGACTTCTATCTAAGTCCCTTACATCAAAATATTTACTTTCTGTCATCTGGAGAGATAAGGAGAAGTCACAGCCTCAACATCTGACAACTCTCTTGTGATGCTACAAATGTGCCCCGTTTGCCATTAATGTCACCAGTGATATAAATAGGATATTGCAGTGCCTACATCAGGGTAGCTTCCAGACAGAGATAGCCAGATCAAATTCAACCTGGATAAGGCAATAGAAATACAGCCAGGAAGGAGGGATCACTAAGAAAGTGGCTCTTGTGGAAGGGAAGGGTGACGGAGAGCAAGCCCTGAAGATCAATAGACTCAAAGACTTTTTTTGATTCAAACAGGGCCTCAGATATATGTGCTTAGATTTGATCCTCAGGCTGCTGTTATTCCTTAATGCCATACAGTCCATCATGACTCAGTCACTTCAGCTGCATCAGGCTGAAGAAAACATTTCATCATGCTTAGCACTGTAATTATAAAACTGCAGTATCATTGCTAAACTCAGCCAGGAATAACAGAGAACAGATCAGCTGCACCGCAGTTCAGCACAACATTTTGAGACAAATAAAGAACATTAGAAATAAATTAAAAATAAATTAACAATATTAAAGTAATACATAACAAATACCAGTACTCGAGTGAAAGCTGTCTTTTAGAGAACTACTTGTTTTTTCCCTTTTAAAGCTTTTTCAAAGCTTCTTATAAACAAGACTTCTACTGTATAACACATGGACAAGTATGGCAGTGACAGCACAAGCCAAGGGACAATTCTGAAACACTGTTTACAGTTCTATGTGCTACTGAAAATATTTCCTGCACAAATTCTGGTATTTTAAAAAGTTGCACCAAGTCCACAAAAGCATTTGGATATTCCATTCCTATTAAAATCCTAGGAAAAAAAACCAGGAGTTGGGCACTTGTTCCTAATCAGTGTGTTGGAGCAGTCCAAGCAGTGAGAATGGTAATAAAGAGAGAACCCAGCTGCCACAACATCCAGATGCCTTTTAAGAGAGATTACAAATTTTAAGTCCACTTGATTTGGAAATCCCTGATTTTATGCCCTAAACTGTAGCCCCAGTTTTATTTAAGTGCTATTTTGTTAATTCCTTTTCTAGGCTGCCCAGTACGTGATCTGACAGTCACTGAACATGAACTGAAAACCGTAAGTCAAGATTCTTAAAGTGCTACTTCAATATTTTAATTTTTATGTGTAAAATCAGGCATCAAAAACTGACTTAACCTTTTCCACACCTCCCTGGACCTTAATGACACAGTCAAGGGTTGAACTTGGCATTTGGGATCTGAACTACTGGAATTTTTAGTGATTCCTAATAGAAATTTTATTCCAGTCTTTCTCAATCCTGGGAAAAGCGGGGATTTTTCAGGACCCTTTTTGGAAGGCATGTTGGATTCGTATTCCCACAGTTAATTCACAGATTGCAGAGCTAATTTTTTTGTAGCTGCTCACGGCATGGAAGTCGACCTGTCTGCTGCAGCACTTGGATTTCTGGCCCTTTTCCAAAGTGTGGTATTGTTCATGTCCTTTGTCTTGCTATTAATGTTCTTACTGTTACTGCTTTGTCTGTTGGGTCAATGAGATTAGATTTCATTAGCACAGCAAACCAAAGGCAAAAAAAAAAAAAAAAAAGTAGTTATTAGATAATCATTAAAGCACATCTGTTGCCTTTTTCAGAGTGCCAAAGTCTGAATTCCATTGAACTAGTGACATGGCACTTGACCAGCGCTTAGTTCAGCTATGGGCAATGAGCTGCAAAAGGATTAAAATATTAGCAGCCAGCTGATTCAACCTAATCCCTGGCAGTCCTGTTTGGATGGCAAAGAAAGGTGCCTAGAGCAAAAAAGAGAAGGAAACAATTGCAGTAGGAAAACGCTAACATTTTTGAGGCCATCCCACAAATTGTGCTGTGGTGTTATGCCAAGACATCAGTTCCTCATGTCCTCTGAATACACTTTCATATACTTCCACCTTGAATCAGAAGTCCCTGAGAACTTCTCAGCCTGACAGGTTGGTTGCTGGAGAATGGCAAAGTCACAGGCTTTTTATAAATGTATAATTTTAATTTCTTTTTTTTAAAGGAACTTTGTATATGTTGTGTATATACCTTTGCAAAGTACTGGAAATCACATTTTTACAGGCAAAAGGTAGGTTTTCCAAAGAAGTCTTTAGGGAAGGAAGCATCCAGTTCCCATCAGGTGTCACTTGGGATTTAAAACTAAAGTCTTGCCTTATAAGCACTGTGGGTCATGTATCTGTCCATGACTAACTCTGCAGAATTATGGAAGAATTTACAGAGGAAGAAAAGGAAAAAAATGTAACAATAATACTAATAAAAATCATATATTAGGCCACACACATTTAGGAAGATTTACTTTCCTTAAGTAATGAATGTCTGGAGTGTTGAAATCTATGTAGTTTTGGTGTGACTGTCATCAGCTAATTTACGAGTTGAGACATTTGATTAGTGTAGGTTTAGTGTAGGATTCCTGATTTGATTATTAGAGATTCAAGCTACTCAAGTTGTACTCAGGGTGAAAAGGAAATTCTGGGCTGGTTTTCTGCCATCCCTGACCACATTAAAAATCCGCTGTCATTCCATCTGACCCACATAGACATTCACAGGCACTAAGGACTGAATCCACAATCCACTAAATACAGAAGGAGTTTTTTGTGTTCCTCACAGTTCAATTTTGGTTTTTTTTTCCTAAGAAACACCTGCAAACACCTAACCAGACTGATACTCTTTGCAAGCTTCACTACTTGGATTGGTTAAACTATATCTCTGTGGACTCAAGTTTTTTTGCTGCCTGTTCATTGCTCCATTTCAAGCAAATTCGGAACACTGGAGATTCTATTGCACTGGGTTTGATGCTGATTTTACAAAATGTAAGACCCATACACCAAGGGGAGAGAGGGGCAAAGAGGCACGTCAGGTTCAGCTAAACAACGTGGCTGCACATTTATAAATGACCAATTTTTTATTTTTAATCAAACCACAGTCTCAGGTGTCCTTCATGACTATTTATTTCCAACACTGCTGCTAGCCTCCCACGTAGCTGTTACTGTCCTTGCACTCATTAATCCCAATAAATGGTTGCTCCCACAATTTCTCTGTTTTGTACTCCTGGAATACGCCCTCCCAGGTATTACTCACCTGGGATATCAGTAATAAACAAGAAAATTATGATAAGCCATCGAATCTGTAACAGGTGGTGAAAGGCAGAGAGGAGATAAACCCTACCATTAGAAGTTTATTACTGATGGTTGTTTCATCTATTATTTTGTTTTTAACAATTTCTTTTCTTTCTATTGCTGACTTATCTGTTGGAATTCCTCTTTTTATGAGCAGGAAGTTTGCAATATGACTTTGCTACTGCTTAACAGAGAAAAAAAAAACAACCAAACCAGGCATGCCTAAGAAAGCACAGGGCCTGGGTAATGTTCCAGAAAAAGCAATTAAGGAATAAACCCCATGTAACTCTGTACTCCTTGCCTACATAAAAGGTCATGTTTTTGATTACTTTTCTTAGGGTAGGTTCTACCTTGATTCCAGCCTTGCAACATTCAGGGACAAGAAATGTGTCTAGGATACATCCTGCTGCTTGTCTATAATGACACATGGGCAGCAACACTACACAAAACTCACAGCCTTCTGCTGCACATCTTTCAGGGCTTTGTGCTCTTTGGGCTACAGTCATGCTCAAAAAAAAAAAAAACCAACCCACAACCCAGTAATTGTTTAAATTTGACTGGTGTAAAATTTCCAGTTGAACTTATTGGTGGACTGGGCAGCCTCTGCATGAGGTCTGTGTTCCTCCTGTGTTATGGCTTGGGTTTAGAAGCCAATATATATCTATGAAGAGTCTGCATTGCTGAACTCAGCTTGTCAGCAGCAGCTGCAACTTAATCTGGGGGGGATAACCTGGCCCTTCTGAGTTCCAGAACAGAATGAAAATCAAGAAGTTGTAGATAATTGGCTGCAAGTGATTTTATTTTTTTTTTTTTTTGAAAGAAACAGAGCATTTCTCAGCCTTTTGGAAAGAAGAAAGAGGTGTCCATCATCATACAGATGGGATTGGAACCAGCATCCTGGATGCAAGAAGCCTAGCTTCAGCTTTCCTTGTGCCCCCAGGAGGTGTCATCCCACATCCCTGGCTTTCACCTAATGATGTCTTTTCTGAAGAGTAGAACAATGTTTGTGTATAGAGCAAGTTAGAGGGGTTAGAGCAGCCCCCAAACAAAAAAAGGAAAAGCTCTAATCCAGGTGTTCCATCCACTTAGGGGTTGCTCTAACCTTTCATTTCTGTATGAAGATGTCCTAGCTGACACAATGAGAATGATCCTTCCACAGCCCTTGTCACTGATCCTCAGCCTCTTTGCATGTGTTTAACACGGCAGTGAAATGCAAATCTTCTCTGAGGCCCCTGAGCACCTCACCAATGCTTGTTACAGCTATAAAATGGGATTGGGGCCTGAACTGTGATGGGATCTGGCCAATTGTAGCCAGCAGGATAGTGCTCCATGGAGCATTAGCTTCCAAAAGCAGGTTAGAGAAGCCATAAATCTGTTTGCACTTGCAATGGCAGCCCATTTGCTCCCTTTCTTCCCGTGCATCTCTCACCTCTTCCTAAATCCTGACATACTAAGAATGCAAAACTTCAATTGCTCCTACTGATTTTGTATTTTATTTGCCAACCCCCTCCCCCCTTTTTTTTTTTTTAAGGAGATTTTATCAGAACATGTTCCTAGTTTTAGACAAGCCTAACTTCAGACGTTTCATGAAGGTTTGTTTGTAAAGTTCAGCCATTTTCAGAAATAAAATTAAGACTAAGTAATTCAAAGGTGGCAAAGCTCTATGGAGCCTTGCATATGGATTTGGGGAGAACTTAAGTCTGCAAAGTAAATAGACAAAAAATATCAGACTATGAGTTCGTATTGCTCTGCAGGCCACTCCACCTGCTTTATTAACAAGGCTCACTATGTCTTATAAATAAATTCTAATTGTTAATCAGGCAGTTCTACCTTTTAAAGCTCATCCTTCCTGTTTCCCAAAGCCTAGAACTACTTTTAACATTCTCTCACTTCAGTTTTCCTAAGAAAGTTCTAGTTCCTGTGAGTCAGAACACCACCTTCTGGACAATTATGACCTAAATGTGACTAAAAATGCTCTTAATCTGTGCAGTGGCCTGTGTGCACTGGGAATATGTCCGTGCATGTACCTGCTGTGGTCACAGTCCAGCATCAGTTCCCCCAGTGGTGTTATGACCAAATATTTCCTGGTGTTAGTGACTAAATACCCATCAAGGTCTAAATGCCTCTATTTTGCTTTAGGCCTGGGGTTAATTTCAGCACACAAAGATTAGAAATAATAAACTAATGATTCATTTCTGATCTTTCGGAGGAGCAGCCCAGTGCTCCTTCAGCTGAACTCTTGGTGGGTGATTTTATTCCCATCAGCAAAGAGCATGACATCTACTTATTTCAGTCATTGGGGCAGTACTTGGGAGAAAAGTGTGGCTCATTTTAGCCATTTGGGAAATATCATCATGTTTCTAAGAGGGGAATAAAAACCCAACACACTTACAATGAGGCAATTGAAGTGAATTACTCTTAGCAGTCCATTGTAATTGTTTGATATGACTTGAGACACATTCAATGCACAGTAAATAGCCAAGAGGGGGAATAGCTTAAAGTGTGAATAATTATTGGCAAAACTGCTATATACCAACAGCAGCTAAAAAAACAGGGTCTGCTTTAAAACAAACAAAAGTACCTTTTTATGCAGTAGACTGTTGTATCAGTTATTGCATCCTTCAGATGGTACTGTAACACCTTCCCCAGAAACCCAGGTTAAACCTGGATTTAAAGAGCCAATTTGCTCTTTATTCTGAAGAGATGAGCACTGTCATGGCTCTGCATATTCTTCATTTCTTCTGCACCCTGTGTTTTATACAGCCCGGGATGACGAGCTGACTCATGGAGGTTGGTAAGGAGCTGATTAGGAACACCCGCCTCCAGCAAACAGCTGGATTCTGATCAATCAGATAAGATACTACCCGAGAAGGGACGTTAGGGAGGCTTGGAGTTTTCTCTCCTCACTCCAACAGTTGTCTTTTTGATCATCTGAGCTCTCTAACCCAGAACGATGAAGTGCCCGTTCAGGTGCTACTTCAACACACCGTCAAATGCACAAAACCCTTATTCTTAATACACAAGTTATTAGTGCTTGTGAGGATCACCAGTGTCTTCAGAGACTGCTCAGTGTCAATGAAGTCTGTAATTTCAACCTGATGATTTTCATTTGCCACATTCAGTATCAAAAAGATACACTCTGCAAAAGCCTGCTGCAGGAAAACCTATAGTCATCCTATTTACTATGTTTCATTCAACTGCTTTTTTCCCAACCATATAAAATTTTTAAAAAAAATCAGAAATATACCTTTTTTTTTCCCTTATAGAACTACAATGAAAACCAGCAAATATTTTTACCTCTGTTTTCAGGGAAAAAAAAATCATAATTTTGGAAACTTCAGTTTTCAGCTGCCTGAATTTAGGAAGGTGTGGGTATGATTGACAGATGTTGGATGTACGAGCTGCCAAACTCTTTGGTACTAAAGGATTAGTTAAATAAAAATTGCATTCTGCTATTTCTAAACAGGTGTTGTTATTAAAAAGTAAATTTATTTCTTTCATTGTATTTCAATGTATTACAAATGTCTATCAATTGTAATATAAAACCAATATCTGTATATTCAAGACTTGGGAATTAGGTTACTCGTGGTTTGGCCAGAAGTTACCTCTACTTTTTCCTGATGTGAAAGATTTTCCTCGTTCCTCTTGGCAACACTTAGAATATTGTAGGCCTACCATTTATGGCAAAGGGTTCTGTTTATTGCTTAGGATGAAGAACACACTTCAGATAAAGACATGCAGTTCTTTTAATTCTAATACCTTTGGATGAGGACCAAGAATTATGTTAACCTAAAGGTTAATTTTGACAATTTCCAAGAAATCTCAATTAGAACTTTGGAAAATTCCATGAAATACCCCACACTTCTCATCATCCTTTTATGGTCAATAAATAAATTTGGAAGATCTCAAGAAACCTCAAAGTTTGCCTTTACAGGTATTTGAAATGGATTTTTAAATAAAAAAAGAGAAAACCACCAAAAACCAGTCAGACTTATAGCATTCTTTTCTTGTCTCAAAAGCAATCAAGAGGAACAAATTAATGGAGTAACTTCAGAGTATTTATTACTCACTGGGAGATACTGTACCAGACAGTCCATGGCACCTAAAATAATTATCAAGCTTTTATTATATTATGACTCCCACGTGCACTGGTAAAGAAATCATGTGACTTAACAAGAAACTCTGGAGTAAGACAGAAAATGTTGGATAATAATAGGAGTATGTGTAACCCAGGTTGAAGTCTTGTTCCACTTAGTCCAAAGACAAAAGATTCTGCTGATTTCAATAGTTCTTGGTCAGGCTTGAGAAATATTTTGCCAAGGTCATTCTGCCTGAAAGAGCTTTGTGCTTATTTTTAATCATACTCTGGTACAAGAAAATTAGAGGGAGAATTTGGTTAAGTTCTTGTTCTGATACTCTCAGCTCCATTCCCAACAACAGACACCACCTGGGCAGACCGTGTAACCTTGGAAAATACTCCTGTTTCTTCAGCATCATCTTCTTGCTCTGAGCTGCAGCTCCAGCTTTTCAGCAGGGAGATATTTGGCGTAAGGATTGATCACGTTCTGCCTCAGTAATTCACCTGCAGAGACTGGTGATTTACATTAAATAAGAGAACACAGTGAGCAGTCAGTCATGAATACATTCATTTAAACTTTACGTAGCTATTTGTACTGAGCATGCACGAAAAAATGATTTTCCCTCATCAGAGGGTTTTACTTACCACAAGAGGGCACTGCCTTTTATTTATTTCAGCTTGCACTGTCCGTAGTGCTCTTGCGTTTCATCGTGCTCTCTAAAGGGGAAACGATCAGATCCCGACCACATGTAGCACACGATTATTTCCTATACCTGTTTATTTTGACCATCTGCTCTTTTCATACTAGATATGAAAAAAAAAAAAAAAAAAAAAAAAAGCTGGTTTGTGGCTTTCAGTGTTTACTGATTGTAGACATTGTTTTCCCTTTCAGACTGTAAAATGTCTCAGAGCCCATCACTTCACTTTTGAATTTTGAGACTCAGACCAGATCAGGCTTCGGGTCCCCTAAATCAGAAAAAAGGTTCAGTTGTCAGACTAATCCTGAGATTCTTCTAAATTCGGGAGCCTCTATTAAGAATTGAACAGGGAGAGTTTGATTTTTAAATACATAAAGAAAGCAGGAGGCACATAAATTTCTAGGCAGCTTTTTTATACCTCCAGTATAATAAAGCTTTTTTAAAATTGTGTATCAGACTATGGTTTATACTGCATAAGCCTGTAAATATGACATTGTTGAGTAGGTACTGCTAAATGTTCCCATAACAGACTTGTACTGCCTACAAGGACAGGGAGATCTACTGATATCCATATTTATAAAAAACAAACAAACAAACAAAAACAAAAAACAAAAAAAAAAACCACAAAAAGACATTTCCATTAGCTGAAAGAGGAGATGGTGAAAACTGATTTTTATCTTAAGATGCATTCAGAATGTTGCTGGCTGCTCTTATTTAGCTGGATTCCTCAAGGTGCTGCTATGCATGCTTACAAATAAGGGTGTTATACCAGGACAGGATTTCTGGGGCATTCAGATCTTAAGAAAGTTTATCAAAGCAATTCGAGTGAAAAAGTTGGTTTTGTGCTCCTGTTGAAAACCTGAACTAGTGAGTTGCTGCAAGCACTGAACCCTCCTCTACAGCACCCCCAGAAAGTATCCAGTGTTTGCTTTCTCTCTTGTGAAAGAACATCTGTTGTGAGTGGTATGAGCGATCTTCTGGGTCTGACCCACCTCTAGTTATTCTTTTAATAACCCAAGTCAGTCTGCACAGTAAGTAGGACATGCAAGGGTCTCCTTTCCAGATAATGGATAGGCAGCAGTAACCTTGCATCTGCTCTTGTGTTACTCTGTCACTCACAATCAGGGGTTACTTGATGCCTAAAATAATTCCTCCCCTGACAACTAATTCATCTGGGAAGAAAAAAGACTCCATCCAGATGGTGGGAATCTCACAGGCTTCTACTTTTTTTTTTTTTTTTTCTCGAAATGGTGAAGTCTCTCCTTTTTTAAGAGACACTCTGTAAGTTATATAACATTCTTGGAGATATCCCATGCCATTATCAGCCTTTAATTATGTATTAGGCATTCAGAAAATAAGTCCTTCCTTGACCTGGGAGACTACAACTCTAAAAAATGGGGGCTGCTAAAATCCTTTACAAAAGTAAGTCCTATTGCCAAATCCCATGTTTTTCTCAAGATGCAAAAATTAAGGACAGAGGGGATGGTGTGGTGGGGAAAGGAATGGGACAGACATTTCTAACTCTATACAGTGTTGATTTGCAGAGGTTGCTGGAAAGTGTTACCATCTGTGGACTTCTTCGTGGCTCATACACCAAAAATAAGTGATTTTAGTCCAGCATTTAGCAGGTGCCTCAGTGATAAAATCACAGAATGATTTGTGATTTGTAACTGAGGAAATGAAGACTTCATATTTGTGGGAGGAGGCCTGATTTCCTTACCTAAAGAACCAGGCTTCAGAAATTGGTTCTTAAGAAAACATCTGCTCTGTCTGTTGAGACAGCTCTCACCCTGCAAGGCAGGGGGGTGCCAGTATAATTGATTTTCTATTGTTCTGTTGTAAAAGTAGAGCACATCAGCCAACCTGACAGTTGTAATACTATTTTTCATAAACTGAGCTTTCTATTCTGGTGTGGGTCAGGCCCTCGTAAGAACCTCAGCTCTTGGGACTTTTGGAAAGATTCTTGATCATGTGTTGGGAGACAAGAGCTTGGAAAAAGGTTCAGGAAGGCTCAGAGGTCAAAATGCAAACATAAATATTGTATGCCAAGGACTATTTGGGGACAAATTTGTATCTGCTGCATATCTGAATCTGGGAATACCGCTATTAACCATCAGCCTCCTGTCTTCCATGAGAGCAAGCAAGGTACCAACAGTGATGGCACAACACTCATTTCTATTAATGGGATTACTAAATACCCTGCTTTTGCCAGTAAGATAACACTGTGTGGGACTTGGATTTTTATTTTTGGCCAGTCTTTTAGCACAGTGCAGCATTTTTCTGTAACACTTTGTGGAAGTATCCCGGTGGCATGCTCAGCACCACGGGAATGCTCCCTGCCCAGGCATCCCTGTTGTGCTGTGGGAATAATCCTGGTCCCTGGGTCTGACAGCCATCCTGGCAGACATGCCCTGGACACAGGAGCTTGTGTGGCTCTTTGATTTGCTGTGACCTCCAGTGTGGGCACCTCTGAGTCGTTGCTTTTCTGGAACAACCCCAGGCTCGACTACACGTTCCCACCAAGTTATCCCTTAAGGCTGCCTTAGGAGCAACTGGGCACAGCAATAGGCTAATAAAAATCAACTGCCTCGTGGTAAAATGGCTTACTGGGCTCAGGACACCATCTCTGAGCTGCCTATCTCCTGTCTGATCGATGACAGCCCAAAGGGATGAAGGCTACTCTTGGAGAGCCCATCCCACAGCGATAATGGACACTGGGTGGTCACCTTTGCCATTTAATGTAAAATCCCATTGTTTTGGGTGTCTCTGGCTGCAGAGGGGTCCTCTGAGGAGAGGCCAGGGCTGCCCTGGGCAGGACACAGCCTGATCCATCAGGTTGCAGTGAACCCATCAGCAAGCACAGCCAAGCCCCTCAGCCAGGCCAATGGACCATCAGGAAAAGAGCGTTCAATAAAGGGCAAAAAGTGCTGGACAGGCAGATGAGGAGGGGTAAAAAGTGAGAAACACTCCTGGAGCATCCAGATCAGGGAAGAAGCAGGGGAAGAAGAAGTGCTCCAGGTGCTGGCTGGAGCAGGGATTCCCCTTTGGAGGGACCACAATGGGGACACACGTGAGGAGGATGGAGCAGCAGAGGAGCTGTCAGGAGCTAACCACAGCCCCTGCACCCCTAGAATGGAGCTGAGTCTGGGCAAGGGTGAGCAATTTCCCTGTCCTTATCTCAACCCATGAGCTTTTCCATCCCATTTTCTCCCCTCTCCCCATGTCCCCGAGGAGGAGAGAGGGAGAGTGGCTGGGTGGGCACCTGGCCAGGGTCAACCCCCCCGCACACACGTACACAGAGTACTGGCTTTGGCTCTGAAGAACTTCCCTGAAAACAAAGGTAATAAAGTGGCAAAAAGGGAAAGATGTTTAATTTTAGAGGCACACAAACTGCACATGTTGTAGAGCCACATAAGGCATCTGCCAAGGGAGACCCAGCTCAGAAACCTGGTGTTCCAGTATGCACTCAGGCCCCCAAACCACCTCTCTTCCCATAACAGGACTGAAGAATTTCATGAAAAGTGCTCTTTTCCTGTATTTTGACTGGTTAGCTGGAACTTTATATTCCAAACTGGCTCGAGCTCCATGCATTGAATTTGGCCTGAAAACACGCTGTGGTATTTCCATCTGTCAGTAACAGATTAAAAAAAGATTCTGAGGATTCTTTATAAACAGCCCTAAACCTTCACCTAAGCTATTTATATCTAAACTGAAGAAACTCTTAGTGATTGATGGCTGGAATCCTCTGCCAAATTCTTGCCAGTAGACTGACAAACCAAGTTCAGTGAGACCTGTGCACCACTGAAGGGATCAGGAGCAAGACTGAATTCCCAGTATTCGTTGTCTGTTCTTAAACCCTACTTCAACCCCACTCCTAAATAGCAGGTTGAAATCTGTTTTCTACTGACTCGTGACCTTTGGGAATGAATATTCATGTTGCAGGAGGGTTACTAAGTCTGTATTAAATATTAATTCACTCATTTTTGCCACTTGCTTTTCTGCTTAAAACATTATTCTTAGGGATTTTTTGGGCTGACAGGCATAGGACTAGTGAGTAACATTTATCTATGATTACCAGATCAGTTTATTTCTAATCAAGGGGACTATGTCTTTAAAGGGAAGCAAGAAAACAGTGAGAAGGAAATTTCTTAATAAGAGAGAAGAAAATCTTATTGTAGAGTTTTGTTGACCTGTTGTTTAGGTTTGGGGGTGGGGTTTTTTGTCCTTTTGTGTGTGTGTGTGTGTGTGTGTCTGTTTCTTTTTTCTTAACAAAAGAAGATGCTGCACAGAACCTGTGAGCAAATGCATGAATCTCTGATGAACAGGTCTTGTAAGTAATTTGGGGTCACTTGGGCAGACACAAGATAGAAAGATTTATCCCATACCAGCACAGGAAAGGTGAATAGCTGAAATAGTGTGACATTCCCACATGATGTTGTCACATCGATGAGCCAAACAATTGTATGGTGTACCTACTACAATAATGAACATTTTAGAAGCTGGAAATTAAAGATAGTTTTAATTCCTTGACCCCCTGTATTGATACCCATCAAGGTTCTCAGAAAGTTAATTTAAATGAAGCACTGGAACACAAGAACCTTTGAAATATTTATGCATTAAACATTTCTAGCACAGCTGCTTTTATTTTTATTAGTTGGGAAGTGCAATTTACCAAAGGTAAATGCAAATATTTCTGACTAAACAGGGTGAACAAGTACACTTACAAAACTGAAAGCTTTCATTTTGAAACACTTTTCAGTCCAAGGAGATTTTCTACTAAAGCAAATGAGGAAACTGAAATCAGGAGCACTAAGTTTCCTTCTATGCTTTCCAGCTTCCTTTCACCATTTTTGGGGATTTGTTTAGGTGGTAATGCTGAGAATACTGGAAAGATGTGTTGAGTTACTCTCCAAATGTTGATCCAGGGGAAGCCCTAAACCACATCCCAAAATAATCTGGAACTGTTCCAGCTTGGCAGGAGGAAGGAAAAGGAAGGATTTAGAGTTCTTGGGCTTGTCTTGGACTTTGACAAAAACAAGATAAACGGGTCTTGATCTTTTTGAATCTCCAGGCCCTCTAGTCAGTGACCAGTAGTGTGATATTTTGTCAGCTTCTCTGGCAACAGTGAATTAATTCTGGTGACCTTTTAAACAGAAGCCAAAACACTGACCTGGTTGCTGGGAGAGCTTCTTCAAACAGAGTTTCTTACACTATTAAACTTTTTCATTGACATGTATTTGATTAGTCTGGCACAATGACTAGTTGATTCCTACTTCAGAAGCTCCTCAGGGTCTGGGAAGGCAAGGAAGTTTGTCTTGCCCTCCCAGCCGTGAGTCTGTGAGAGACAGTACATAATAAATCTCAAACTCTGATCTGTAGTGATCAAAACCCAATCAATTAAGTTTAATACATGCATTACCTTATCTAAGAAGCCTGTCAACACCTTCTCTTGGTAAAACCACGTCTTGTTCTCACGTGTATTTAGGTCAGAATTATTTTGGTTAAATACTGTTTTGTGTGGTTTATTTAGTTTCAAATTCTCATCTTGATAGGTCTGAGCAATGCAAACTGAAAGAAAAATTATGAGACACAGGGAAACTTTCTGGTACACAAAAAGGAGAAGGAGGCTTTATCATCTATTGAAGGAACAGCCTTTTTGAATGGGAAAATATTTAAGAACAAGCACTGAAAAGATCACAACTATTCATGTAAATCAACACATCTTGCTTATTGATTTAAAACCTGACTAAAATGAACAATTTTATCAGTCCTCCTCTCCACCTTGTTGGAGTGTACTACAAAATAGGACACTCCTCCTGCTTCTAAAGGAGAATAAAGGGAGTTTGCAAACTAGTTGTATTCTTGTTTCTGCAAGACATTTGAAGACTTCTAATATTTATTTTTAAATTGCAAAGTGATGTTTGATTACAATGTCTGATTCTAAAAGTGCATAACTTCTATACTGGTTAAAATCATGAGTTGATTTCTCTTCCTACTTTCTGCAAACACCTTCTAAACTGTAACTAGAGACAAGGAAGGGAAAGGTAAGGTCAGTGCATCAGAGTCTCTCACATGAGTTTTCCAGATAGGATTGAAATAGCTGTCATGGCCTGATTTAGTTTTTATTTTGGCAGTGGCCCTGTCAGTGAGCCTTTGTGTGAGGGTATGGAACTGCCCCTCCATGCCATTTGTCGCATCAAAGGCCTCCTGTTTACAGCCAGCTCGTGGCACCTTGTGGCTGCAAGGTCTGCAGTTCTCACATTTGCTGAATGTCAATGAACTATAAAATAATTAGCCAAGAATCAGGCCACTTAACCTGGATCAATTTATGGCACTGTGTTTTCCCCAGTGCTGGCTCCAGCACTGTGCAGCCAGTCCCATTTGGACCACCTTAAAATGGAGTGGATCATACATTAGTTAGCAGTTACTCACACATTGCCCTGTGGAATAATTTCACAAAGAGCTGTATAACTGAGAAGATGAAAAGGAGTTGGATTTCACTGCTGGTTTAATATGTGCAGCTGTTTCACCCTGACATCCCTTTGCTAAATGTTCAGGAAACTCCATGCCCTAACACATCATTAAAAAACAACAACAAAAAAAAGAATTCCCTGTTCTCCTGGGCATCTCAGCTCCAGATAAGACTCACAGCCTAATATATATCATCTGTTTAAAGTACCATAGAGCTGCCACTTAAAAAGAAAACTTCCATAAAGTATTTCCAAAAGATATGAATTCTGAGGAAATTAAATGAGAGAGCTAGTTTTTTAAAGTCAGTAGTAGTAGTAGTAGTAGTAGTAGTAGTAGTAGTAGTAGTAGTAGTAAATAATAATAATAATTATAATATATTGATGTAGTCTTAATTTCATCTATTGATAAGTAACTATTAAGTTATAAATAATGTAATAATACATATATTACATTATTAATAAGGTAATTTGGTCAGGGCTAACAGCCTGAATCTAGAAGTTCATCTGGCCAGCAGGATGCTTAACAAGTCCCTACAAATCCAGGGAGATAAAACGGTGTTTCATGGTGACAAAAGTATCGTCAACTTGAACTGATCCTATGCAACCACAAAATTAAATTTTTCCTTCTGCCTTCTTCATTTTGTCCAGGGAGTTCTCAGTACTCCAAAAAAGCATGAGCCATCTCATGGCCTCTGCCTTGGAATTAATAGTGCTGACACTGCATAATTGCTGGTAAACTGTAAGACTCATGATCCTGGAAACACTGATCACAGCACAACACTTGCATGTTATTCTGAGTCTAGAAAAGACCTGGCAGTTTTTATTCAGGTGAAGATTCACCTTATATGTAAGAGAGGGGACAGGAGAGCTTGGTTTTTAGGTAGTATGAGTTCACCTCTGCATTCCAGATGTGGGCCTGAAGCCCAAACAGTCCATATTTAAGTGGGAAGTCAGACTCTGTGTTTTCATCATGTCTGAAATGATTACCTAATTCCATACATGAGCAACCTGATCCACATGTCAGGGGGGGTTGGAACTAAATGATCTTTAAGGTCCCTTCCAACCCAAACCGTTCTGCCATTCTAGGATTGAACTGATGCTGGCGCTGCTACTGAGCCATTAATTCTGGCTGAGCCATTTTAATAGGAATAAGGACTCTTAAACATCCTTTTAGATTGGTTAAGATTCCACTCACAGATTGTTTCCTGAAAGAAGTTATCTTCTGTCTTCTGTTAGCCAACTAGGTTTCAAGCACTTTGGAGAGTCAAAGCAGATGAAGGAGGACACTCTGATAAGAGATATTTGCAGTGGTCATAAGAATTGCCCAGGTGATGGAGATCAATAAAACCACATTGAGAAGAGTATCTTCATGATTAATTCCTCCCATCCATGCAGTTTATGTTGATATTAACAAAACCTGATTGCGATGATCAAAGAAACTCTACAGTGAGAATAAGGCAGACCTGGATACAAATTTATACAGCCAACTGTGGACTCTAGCTGGTCAACACCTACTTGTTTCCAGAAAAATGAGGGATAGATTTCCCAAGCTGCTGTTGAAGAGGCAATAACCGAATGCCTCAAACATTTAGACCTCTAGTCAATCAAGATGCATTTTCAAGATAGCAGAAAGCTCCAGCTTATTCATTATAGGATCTCCACACTAGTGGTTCACACTTGGATTCTTGCCCTATTCTGCTTGAAAGAGATGCTTCTGTAGATCCAATGCTGCATCTTTAACCCTTCTTAATTATGTGCCTCTTAAATACAACTCTGCTCAGAGCACTTAATTCAGTACCTGCCAGAGGGGGAGATGAAAAAGAGATTCTGCATTCCCCAGCTTCTGAAGCAAGGCCCTCCTCCTATCATTTTCAGACCTTGTGGATGGCAGAGGTTCTAGAAAGGATCCAGAAGAGGAAAGGAAAGCAATCAGAACTTTTCAGGATACACCTGAGTAGCTAAAGAGCATAAAGCAATATTTAAGTTAACTGATTAACCAAGGAAAGTCAAGTAAAAAGATACTTCAAATAAGATCAACATGTGCATCAGACAGGTTCAGCTTTTTCCTGGAAGCAAATTGGTCTGAGATAGGGTCTAATTCTTGTCCTGATGTAGGTCAGGAGGATTTCTGCTAAAACCAGGCCAAAGCAGAACCAGTGGCAGCAAGGACAGACTCATCCCTGGTTTCCCATGGCGAGCCCTTGTGCCTCAGGCCAGGCTGGCAGGCTGTCATATGTTAAAAGTCTTTCCTGTAAGCCTAAGTTGGCCAGTTTGTGAGCCAGGCTGAAGGGTATAAGGTTATACTAGTTAACATAGCCTTGAATAGCAGAGTGCCATGGGTCATTGGGAAAATGGAAGGCTTAGCAATGGATCAAATTGTATCTGCCAAGTATATTTATCTTTCTGCTTGCTAAGTGTTAAAGAGTCCTGGTGACACTGATAAGGGAACTGTTACTTATATTTGCAAAGCCCAAATACATCAGGTCACGACCCCGATTGGATAAGTGGTAGCTAAACCCTCATGGCTTCCCAACAATGGGAAAAAATTACAGCACTGGTAATTGGGCACCAGCTATGGAGGAAAATGGGAATGGCCATAAGTACAAAGCCGGATTATGACTTTCTGACTCCTTGGCATGCTTTAGTGAGTATATGGACCATGCCACTTCAGTCTGATCTTCACAAAGGATTTGTCTTTGAACAAGCCGAGACTGACAGCTTTTTTCTGGCTCTGTGTGGGCTTAAAGTCTGGGACCCTGCACTCATGTCACTGGGGCATGACAAAAAGTGGAGAAGTAACACTTTAGAAACACAGTGGGCCTTCTGCTGCTTCCTTTGTTGCCCGGACAGTCCAGTGTTCTTTGGTATCACGAAATACAATAAAGGTGCTGGCCATGGGTTTGGTCAAGGATGAAGCATAACAGGCCTGCAATGGTGCAGAACTAATCTGCAGCCAGGCCTTTCCTGTGTGATAAGCCCACACCCAAGTAACCTAATCTGCAATGGGAAATCACACGCACAACAACAAAAAAAAAAAAAAAAAAAAAGAAAAAAAAAAAAAAAGAAAAAAAAGAAAAAAAAAGTGCCCAGCATTTAGTGATGGCCTGAATTTTTTCACAGTCATTTGAAGGTTTCCATTGGGGTCCTCTAAGTCATTTGATGTGGCAATTAGCAAGGGGACTTTTGTACTCTACCCTCTCCAATAATTATTTTATGCCTTGAACAGAGACAAAAAAAAAAGCCCAGAGTGCAGATAACGCTGTTACATCAAACAGCAAATGGGCTGTGCTGGTAAGTATTTATTTTCTTTATTAAAGCAAAGTGTTACTTTTCCCATGAGAAAAAAAAAACCTTGAAATTATAAGGCAAAATTTCCCCATATCGTGTCTACTCTTCGCACATTTTCATCTGGTTTCATAACCTATTTGCTTTAATACTGTAGAATTATTTTTTTTAATTTTTTCATTTCTTTTAAAGCTCTGTATGAAATACTAGCAACCTGAAAAGAGACAACATCACCTACAAGCTTTTTTTTTTTTTTTCCCCATCAGGGTCAAATACACTGAAAATAAAGTGCCACACTCCCTTAGGCTGCTGAAAAATTCACTTCCTTTCCAACAATAATTTTATGCAACGTACTTCCAAGTAGGAACAGTTTGATTCCTCTGTAAACTGTATATTTGGCGCTGGAAAAGCTACATATGGAGTAGGGTAATTTAATTCACACTGGTGGGAGATAGCATGACTTCTCTTGATCCCTTCAAGGTAAATGTATTTTATCACGTGAATTGGCAGAAACAGCACACATCACCTCCAAAGCAGCACGAAGAAAGGATGAAATAGCAACCTTATTTCTTATAATTCCTATTTTAACATCAGTAAAATCTCCTGGAACATCCCTCAGTTACAAGGAGGGCACTTTGCAGTTAAATATGTGAGCATGGAAGCAGCTCTCTAAGAATTAAAGAGTAAATTGATGTCTTCGCCTCTCAGTTCCTAATTTACAGCACAATTTTATTCTTTAAGTGAGACCAATCAGACTTCTAACACTGTTAGGGGAGTTTTCTTCGTATCCTGCCTTCCTTTATAGAATTGTTCATCTTTCTTTATAGATGAGCAAAAACTTGAACAGTAGTAGACACAAGCAAAGATGTTTAACCAAAAAAAACCACAAAAACCAGAACAAAACCAGGTATCTAAGTCTGATTTTAGAAATTTAAATGGGTAACCTCTTATTCTTTAGATTAAGGAGGGATCTATACATGTTGATTTTATTGCCTGTATGATTTGATGGACAGCCAGCAAATTGTTCATAAGTCATATCTTGCTAATAGTTGAGATCCATAATTCAAGCTGAGTTGCTAGAAACTTTCTGTACCCCAGCTAGATGATCACAAGGCTTAGAAGCATCTTTTTGATGCGAGAACTCACACTTAGCAATTGAGAAATCACAGCCCAACCTATTTTCAATATTTACTTAAAATTCATACCTATTTCTGTCAAGAAACACACTGAGTGATCCACAGGAACTGAAACACAGCTAATTTAGATTTATATCAACATTCAAATAAATGTTTATGGAAATGTGCTGCATGGTGTGCTCAGGTTTTGGGGCAGTAAAAAGTGATCCAGCTGACACATAGACCTGAGTCCTGGCAAGCAGCAACAGACCCAGCAAGACCATACAGTGACCAAACACACAGAAACAATTTGCCTTTTTTTCCTGCATGGCTGCCTTGTTTTCACTCATGCACTGGGGAGGTTGATTTTAGTCCAGTTCTCTATCCAGATCCATGCTCAGTGCCCCTTTCTTCCTCATCCCACTCCATGTGTCTTCCCTTGCTGGATGGCAGCATCCCAGACCTGTGCTGACTTTTGTCCATGTCCCATTAGCTCCTCTCACAGGATATTTTGCTCCCTTCCCCTTTCCCCTTCCCTTTCCCTTTCCCCTTTCCCCTTTCCCCTTCCCTTCCCTTCCCTTCCCTTCCCTTCCCTTCCCTTCCCTTCCCTTCCCTTCCCTTCCCTTCCCAAACCTTCCCTTCCCTTCCCTTCCCTTCCCTTCCCTTCCCTTCCCTTCCCTTCCCTTCCCTTCCCTTCCCTTCCCAAACCTTCCCTTCCCAAACCTTCCCTTCCCTTCCCTTCCCTTCCCTTCCCTTCCCAAACCTTCCCTTCCCAAACCTTCCCTAATCTTCCCTTCCCTTCCCTTCCCTTCCCTTCCCTTCCCTTTCCTTCCCTTCCCTTCCCTTCCCTTCCCTTCCCTTCCCTTCCCTTCCCTTCCCTTCCCTTCCCTTCCCTTCCCTTCCCTAACCTTCCCAAACCTTCCCCCTTCTCCCTTCCCTTGGGGTGTTCATGCAACTATTTTTGCAGGGTTATGGTAGATAGAGAGCACAGAAGTAACACATCAAGCAGAGCAGCTGCTGTGAGATGCAGAAATCAGAGCTGAGCAGAGCCTTCACCTGGCTCAGGAGGCACAGCCAGGGCTGAGTTTCACAAGTGGTCAAGAGGGTGAAGGATGGCAGGGTTAAACCTTTGCAGGTTCTCCCTCACCAGTAAATCACCCAAACTAAGAGCTTGCACGAACCCAGAGCTAATTAAAAGTGGTTTAGCAGTTTTATTAAACCTTTCCATGCACAGAGACACAACACACCCACCTGGAAGCCAGGCAGAGCAATGTGTCAGGAGTTTGCCCATATCAGAGGGACAAGCATCCCACTAAGTAAGGGAGCCCATCTCTCCCCTTCATGCAGCAGCCTCACCCCACAGGGCAGTGCAAAGAGCATGAGGCGTGAAGGCACTAAAAACTCATCTGCATTTTGACAGTCCCCGGTGCTGTTTGGGGTGCCATCCCCCAAAAGAAGTAGAAAAAGAAAAAAGTTGCTCTGATCACCAGACCTTTTTCACCTCTGGACTGCCAAGGTCTAAAGACAACACACCAGCTGTGGGGCTTGTCTGAAAGATGCACCACATTCAAAACATCCATCATTTCCTGCTACCTTGAGTACAAAAGGTAGTGAGTGTCCCAGTAAAAGAGGCCTGCTGTAGGTGAAAACAGCTTTGTGGGAGAGCTGGGCCCCTCTCCTTTGGCAGGAGAATTCCCAAACACCTAACAGTGGCTGGCCTGCTGGCATAGGGAAGAGGTGCAAATCCCAAATGGGATTGCTGGAAGCAGCAGTGGCACTGCACTTGTTTTAAATGCAATTCATATGAGCCTGTGGAAAGATAAGGAGATAACACGGGCGAAGGATTGAAAAGGAACTGCTATTACCCCAATGAGCTTCAGAGCAAGGACCAAAGGAAAGAAAAAGCTGAGCTATGAAATGGTACGTGCTCCTCTTGAGTTTAAGGAGAGCAAACAGAGAGGGAACAAATAAAAGACCAGTTAATGTGAAAGTAACTATGACTAAGTCTCCATTTACCAATATGGAAGAAGTAAAAAATATTAACTTGCCGTGATCCCAAGCTGCCTCCCACTGAAGTGGAGGTCTGTTCCTGAGAGCAAAATGAAGCCACTCATTCAGAAACACGTGTGCCTTGCTGGCAGCCTGCTCTCCTGTCTCACTGCCTTCAACAGGGTCCAGACTGCAGCTTAAGTGTTTAACTTAGATATCTATCTTTAAAAAACTTTTCTTAAGGCTTAGTTACATGGGAGAGATGCACTGGTTTGACCTGGGATATGAATTTAATTGATTTAGGTAAATCACTGCAAACTCTTGTGGGAATATATTCATTTCAGCGTAAAAGAACAGCGATTAGTTTGTCTCAAATTAGCTTAGCTTTAAATCAAATTAGAAGCGGTATTAATCTACTTACCTAATTATTTAACCAAGCTTTAATGGTGTTGGTTTAAAAACTGACTGAAGTTAAACCAGTGCTGTAGACACAAGGCTTTTGACCTTGTTGCCTGAGTTATGCAGTCTTCATTCTTGATTAAATTGGTTCTGTAGCCCTCTCGTGGAGTGGGTGTGAAGAGAAGCCGACAGCAGTACATGTGCTCCCTTGAGTCTCTTAACAATAAAAGCCAGTTACTTTTGGTTGACCTACAGAATGGATGTCCTCCTGTGTGCTTCTAAAAACATGTTTGCAGTCTGCTCCAGGGGTGTGCACGTACATGTGTTCTTTTAACTGCCAGAGATGATGTAAAAAACATCAGAGTTTAGGAAGTGACACAGTGAGTGGGTGGCAAGAAAGGATCACGTAATCCTCCAAGGCAGTCTTCTGGGCAGAGACTAATTTCAGGATGTGAGGAGCAGCTGTGGCTTTTCACTGTTATGGTGCATCAAAGTTCCTTACCAGTTTTCAGACTGGGACAACACGGCTGAGAATTTGGAGGGGCTTTAATGCAGGCTCAGGACAGCAACCTCCTGAATGCCTCCTTGCCCTCCTCCTGACCACCCTGAGCCCTTCAGGAAAGGAATGGTTGAAAAAGTCTCATACTCCACCTAATTGCCTTGCTCCTCACAATTTTTACATGGGTGAAAACAGATTTTCTCCTTTGACCATCTTTCAGAGGATGCTCGACAATACCTTTCTCACTGCTCAAACCAAAAGGCTCTTGGTTTCATTGCTGAGGAACCAGGGTGATGACACTGATCAGCAGAGAATCCACAGCACATGTGCTATGCACATTTAGCCAAGGAAAGGGCCCAATGCTGAAAATACCTATGAAATTCGGAAAAAGAAGGAGACGAACAGTCTGGTTAAGACACCACCATCCAAGCTGGGCACACGCAGGAGCACAGAGGAGGACAGTGAACAGAGAAGGACAGCAAGGAGTGGCAGTAGTGGCACTGATTTGCCTTGCTCTGCTTGGGCACGTGTGAAGAGGGAAAAATCCTAAATCCCATGGCTTCCCTGTCTCAGCAGCACTTACCACAGCAGATTTCCTTGAGTTTTAGAATCTATACAGGCAGCTACTCCATATCCCAAGGTACAATGCCACTGACATTCTCCTTTCTTGGGCTCTGATGGTCCCTTGCCTTCAAAAAACCCAAAAACACCTGGGGTCCCTCACTGTTCATGTCTTAAATATCCAGGTAAGAATCTAAAGGAATATGAACAGAACCCCAAATACGATGGAAATTCAAACCAAAAAACTGATTTCCAATTAAGGTGCAGTTGGGGTTGCTCTAGTTCAAGTCTCCACTGCCAATTGTATTAATTGGGAGATTAAGATCCGAGATACTAAATACTGATATGACTCAATTACACACAGTATAATAGGATGCCATTCAGTTCTTGGGCTATTTTGTTCCCTCCCCATGGGGTTGTCTTGTCCGTTTAGATCATAAATTCTTTGGGACTTGAGCTTGCTACTGCTCCACTGAGCATCTAATACAATAGTGGTCCTTTCACAGCTGGCCCCTTGGCAATCCAACAAGACTACACTTACTATTACTATTGTTCAGTGGGAATTTTTCCATTAAGTTTAACTGGAATTAGATAAGGCTCACAGAGCCTTTGAAATACATTACTCGTGATGCTGAAGGAGGGCCGTGCTTCAGTATATTGTTTCATGGAATGTCAGAGGTCGGAAGCAGGAACAATCCCAGACATTGTTCCGGTTTCTAACTTCTGACATTCTGCAAAACAATCTCTTGGATGGGGTTTTCTGGGACTCTCACAACCCTCCTCTGATGGAAGATGAATTTGAAATCAGACTGATGCCCCATTCTATTTTAGGAAGGGAACACAAGTGATGCACAGAGGATGTGTCAGGCTGGGGTCTCCTTCGCCTCTGCATTATTATTGCTTGCAATTACATTTCTGATCGTCACATGTGCTTTGCACATGTTTAATTGACTACAACAAAAGCTGAATGGAAACCCAGACACGTTCCAGTAATTTCGTGTGCCTAAATATCCTCAAAGGTGGGACAACCCCAAGGCATGTGTAGCCCTTGGTATAAAATCTTGCAGATTTGGTTGCAATAGAAAGGCCTGGCAGATAATAACATTTAATTACCATGTTCACTATAAGTTATCAACCACACAGATTGTGTCCCCAATACTTCTGACCTCAGCCTCAAAAGTCCACATGGAGATTGGAACACTTATTCCAGATATGGCTCTGCATTACTAACCTCAAAACTAGAAAGAAAGGTACCAGGCACTGTGTAAACCCCAAATCTAATTTAAATAATTGCACTACAATATTTATTACTGAAATATGGCCTTTTCTCTACATAAAACCTTTTTGTGCAATATTATTAATTGGGTGAATATTTTTATTTTTATCAAAGTGCTTCTCGAGTATTTTTTTTACTTCCATCTGCTCACATTACCATTTCTTACCAAAACTGAGAGTGTAAAACTTTAAGTCACTTCAAATTATCTCAGAAGGAGTTTGGATGCATTTTTTCATGTAAATTTTGAGGGAAATCTTGTGAATTTTGGCTCGCATTTGAGCCATGAGCAAGCAAGTTTTGCAAGTTTTGCACTCTGACAAAAATGGGAAAAAATAAGCCCGGTCATGACTGCTTGGAAGTTGGACTAACAAGGCACTCAGAATTTCAGGCCTTATAAACAGCAGCCTGTGTGCCATCAAAACTCTCTAGGACACAAATGGAGTGATGGGAATTCGCCACTGCATGGTCTTGAGCTGCAGGAGTATTCTGGGCTCTAATTCAGATGTTAAGAGACTTAGGAAATGGGGAACAAAGGGACCATTTTTATCTTCAAATGTCACTGTACTGATAACCTTGCTCTGCAGATTAATAGCAGGTTGCTCCATGAAGAGGACCACTTGATTCACTGAGACAGAATACAAGACACCAATCAAACTAATAAAAAGTTCAGCATATAATATAAACAAGCTCATTCAGAGTTATTATAATTGAGTCAGAATGACTATTGGGCATTAAATATTTTCAAACATTTAGCTTGCTTATAATTTGTAACATTTTGTTTTTGCTGTTCCTGAGGAGATGAAAGACCAAGCTAACACTAAACCAAGATTATTTAGTATTATTTAAAGGCTAAAGAAAACTCCCAAAGTGTTTGCCAAACAGGTACTCACCATGAGTTAGGAAATTGGTGGTTCAAATGTCATGGGGAAATAGCATGTCAGTGCAAGTTCTTTAGTGATCAATAAAGTATTCTGCATTCAGGCTTCACAAAAAGGTTTCTGAGAACCTTCTCAGACTCCCCTAGGGACAATCCTTTGACATATTCATTGACACCTACTGGGGTAGTTGTCTTTTTAGTTTTGCTATAAGACAGCAATTTGCCACCTCATTATCAGTGTGATTGATGAGAACACCATCTGAAAATCTGTCACATGATGATTGTGGGCTTGACTCCTTCTCTAGATTGATCTCCTTAAAGACATACACTGATGTGCATGACAAAATGTTTTCTGGGGAAAGATGCCAATGACAGGTTTTTTGAAAGAAACTGCAGTTTCTGCAAAAGCAATTGACTCTTCCCTCCCTCCTCCCCATCACTCCAACTCTCTCTTTTTTCCCCCTCTCTTTGATATTTGTGTTTAAATAGTAGAACATTAGACAGCATTTGCTTTTCATGGCATTCCAGAGCTGACTCAATCTATTGGCAGACGCAGTGGCTTTGGCACCAGTTGTGTGTGTGAGACACTTGCAGATCTCTGAATCAAAAGTGCTTTTTAAATCAGAGATATAAACAGGGCAGAAATAATAACCCTTACTGAGAGTCTACTAAACACTGCATCACTGCAAGGCTTTTGGGACCATTGGCACCATTTCTCCTTCTCTAGCTACTTGTTGCACTTCCATCCTCTTTCTGTCTCATTTTTATAGTTCTTCTGTGTGTAACAGCTGAACATCCCCTGTTTTTGTGCTTGTTCCATTTATTCATGGCTAGCCCCACTTTGCAGGGGGTGTCTGTCCTGTTACAGGGAGGTGAGGCTGCACTGTGGAGGGAAGCCAAGCAAGGTTTTCTCCCAGTAGCCTTATGGAAACCCAGAAGATAAAATTCCTCAGTTGCTGGATCTCTCCAATGGCTGTGACTGGCAGCAGCTCAGTGGAAGTGTGTCTTGGCACATATTGCTGCCCGACACAGGGCTGTCCCCATCTGTGCTGCAACTGTGGCAGATTTCTATCTAGGCTTCATTTAGGAGAGTGTTTCTATGATAACATTAAGATAGCAATCAATAGGCCACCTTGGAATGAGCTGGAGTTTACACTGAAAGGCAAATTACAGCTTGCAACCACTGTCCTTCCAAGTCATGGTTTCTGTGCTGGGCAGACCCTGTCACTGGGCTCCATCTGGGTGCAGGGTGGCATCCCATGACTTGGGGGCCCTTCCCTGTCCCCCCTTGCTGCTGATGTGAAGTCAAAGAGCGTGGGACAGGGACTGGGCTGTGCTCTGCTCCTCACCCAGGTCCTGCCAGGTAGTGCAGGTGGAGCAGATGGTTCAGGTCTGTGTGGAGTCAAGGGTGTGCTCTCATGTGTTCATGTGAGCTCCTCAGTCTCATTTAAGATTGGCCTGAGACTTTAGGTGTAGCCAGACCCTAAGGAATAAACTAAACCCCCAAATATTTTGGCCAACCTAGATTGGCAAGCCATTTTCCTGAAGTTTTGTAGCATATAAACTCCATTGGAATCAATTTTTTTTTTAATTTTCTACATTTTTATTTCCTGACAAGACAGCAGCCTCACTCTTCCCTCTGTCCACTGGCAGATTTCCTTTCTTTCCCCTTTTTCACTCTACTACAACTTTTCCAACAGAGGATATCACCATATTATTCACTGACATACAAGTGGCAAGTGACAGGACAATAAAGATTGAGTGCAGATCTTAGACTTGAAACCACAGTAACTCCTACACCCCAGAGCGTTACCTTAACATGCAAAATGTTATATTAATGTCTTCATGAGTTCTACAGAATAACACTAGAAAACTGAAATTGTTACATAATTAAAACAAAACTATATCTGCCCTCGACCTAAAAAAACAGCCTTTCAGCTTATTTTTCAGCAAAGAGGTTTTTGGCTGTTTGAATAGTACACATATTTTTGTTGGCTATTTGTTTGGGAAAAAGATCTCAGGGTGTAAGATATTCAAGGACCCAATCTCTAATGAACCGTGGATGTATCTCATCCACTCTCCTGAAATGACTGTTATAGAAACACATCCAACTGTTAGTACAAAAATTTTCAAGCAAAGGTTGCCTTAAAGCTCTTCAAACACATTTCCATTAAATTATTGTAGAAAAGCAGCCTTTTAAAATATAGTAGGTGAAGTCCTTGAGATCTTTACTCCTCAGCATAATTTAAAAAATAGCAAATTTGCTGGTTAGTGATCTTTGACCACAGAAAAATGTGCTACCTTTTACACCTTCTGTGTTTCACAAATACTACATAAGGTCCAGTGGGGAAAGAGACATTGCAAGACCTGCTCTAATCCCTAAAATATAAACTGCTCCCAAGTTGATTTGGAATTCAGTGGAAGCCTTTAGGAAGACACCTTGGATAATAATCATAGTGTAGACCCTCAGCTGGAGCAGGTAGTTGCAATCTCAGTGATTTCAAACCATGATGGTTTGCCCAAGGTGGTCCTGTGGCACATTCCAAGGCTGACAGTGTTGGCAAAGTGAGAAACTGCTTCTCCATAAAGGGATTTTTGGCTGGTTCTGCATCAGAGCAGAGAGCAGCATCCCGGTGGTGTGGGTGCCCAGATGCTCCTCTCCTGGGAGGCAGCACCCAGCCGTCCTGCAATGCCCCTGGGGCCGAGGGTGACTGCAGGGGGGAGGGACCACATTGTAGAATGACTTCAGGCAATTAAAAGAAAAACGAATGAAATATCTGGCTGAATGCCAAAGTGAGCCTTTTTCCTTTTCTTTCTTTCTTTTTTTTTTTTTTTTTCCCCTTCCTTCTTCTCTTTCTTGTTTTGTTTTTTTTTTTCTCTCTCTTTTTTTTTTTTTCCTTCTTCGCTGCCAACAGTCCATGAAAATGGGAAGGTATGTGAGGAATTCCCCCACTTTTATATTCCAGCTCCCATCTATTGTATTTTAGCCGTGCCAGAGCAGCACTGTTATTCTCCCATGCAGCCTGGGAAGAGCCAGTCGGACAAGACTGATGGCAGGGCCGGGGCTGACTGAACAGCAGCTGAAGGAATCTGCTGATCAGATAGGGAAACAAGAGCACTGACTTCTGCAGCGAACCACCTTTTGGGGGGGAATCTCTTTTGTTGCCTCTCTTTGATCTGAAGGAAAATAAACAGCCTTTGCTTAGTCATTCTGTTTGCAGCAGTAGGAGGTCAGTGGCAGCAGATCGACATTGTGACATCTCAGAAAGCACTGGGAGTTGTCCTGTTTTTACTCTGCTATTAAAAAAAAAAAAAAAAATCAGAAAAGTTATTTGGGTTTTGTTGTACAGCAAAATGCTCTCCCCGTTGAAGCCAGCAGGAAAAATCCTACAGATGATGGCAGAGGTTGTGATTCACTCATGGAGCATTTTCTAATTAACTCCAAATTAATTAGCTGAGTCTTGCAAATACCCTTATGAGGTAGGCTAATATTAATGGTATTTACCTGCCCAAAAAAATGGCTCTGTCAAGCTGGAAAAGAAAATGAGAATCTTCATCGTAACAGGGAGCTCTGGAGAGGCTCCAAACCTGCACACTACAGGTGCCTTCCATCCTGCACAGCAGAGATCTTTAGGGTCCCTTCAAACCATGACTCTATGACTAAAGAAGAAACTGAATATTTATCTAAAGGTTTTTAATATCCCAGGAAAAACATGCTGCCTAAAGTGAAAACTACAACCATATAAAGAGTATGCCTAAAGTTACACTGTCAGAAACTGAAAACAATTATACCCACTATTATTTTTTCCCCATTTTTTCTAAGAGTGCAACACAAAAAAATCAATTTTTGAGAAGAACAGCCTGCTTCATCTGCGGAAGCCCTGGTTGTAAAACAATAAAAACTTGTGAAATTTTAATGTTTTTTTTTTTCCTTCCCTCAGCTTTTTTAGAATTCTCATTTCTGAGCACCTCTACTGAAATAACAGCAGCTCCCTCCCTGTGTGCATTCAAATATACATGCACCAAAATCCTCCTCATAATTGAGAGGATTCCACTGAAACCAAAAGACTTTTGTATCCAAAAGCATGAAGAGGATGCACATGTACCATATTCCAGGGGACATGCAGTTTGACACAGCGATATGAGCAGGTCCATGATTTAATGATCAGCAGCTGCAGCGGAAGGGATTTCTGGCCCAGTTTGGGTTGCCTGCATTCAGGGAGACACTCCAAACTTGCTTTATATCACATTACATAGCAACAGAACACAGAAAACCCAAGCACTTCTCTTTCTGAGGGTGGACAGTTGAGAGGCAATAAGAATCAGAATTAATAACAAGGAAATAACAACTAAGGAGGAATGACAACACTGCATATGGTGATGACGCCCTTAAATCATGCGGCAAATTTGATTCGAGGGCACATAAATGATATATCTGGTAAATGTAATCGAGCACAGACTTTCCACTTCTCCAGCTCCCTTTCATTAAGGGCTCCTTGTTCAGGGAATGTTGTCCCATCTCATTTGTCTGTGTCTGCAGATGAGGAAATCCACAAGTTGTGCTGTTACTTCAAATAGCAATTCCCGTGACAGCCCCGGAGCGGAACAGCCCACGGCCAAATTCCCCTCAGCTTTGGTGCAACTTCTGTAGAGATACAGACTGAGCTGATACACCAGAAAGGATCATGGGAACTTGGTGGATTTATGTGGCTTTTGAGGAGCACGAAGAAGGGCTCATCTACATGGCGATTTTGGTGCCCAGAGGACTTTTTAAAGTAGCTGCCTCGTGTGTGTTGTCTCTAGATTGAAGTTGCAGCCTTCATCTAGTCCCAGAACTGCTCTGGGGAAAAGTTTTGTTTAGGGGCAGAAGGTGAGGTCCAACTCACCTTGCTTCAGATGTCTACAGGATACACTCATACACCTGAATCCATGTTTTAGAAGGATTTAAGGAAAACAGGCACTTCCATGTCAGCTTAAATTACTAACTTCATAGTCATACTTAATCACAAACTCTGCTTATTTCTCTCCAGCACCTCGAAGGAGAATAAAGGTGGTAATTCTGAAGTAGAACCATGTAAGGTTGGGAGGCAAGAATCCACAGACAGCACTGGAGTGGATTAGATGCAGCACTCTGTGCTGAGTTTATCATAGATGCAAACTATAACTGAAGTCAGAACTGGGTGAATCAACTTTGGGTTTGTATCATCATAAATGATGACAGAAGTTAGCCCATGGTCTAAGCTTTTTTTTTTTTTTTTTTTTTTTTTTTTTTTTTTTTTTTTAATATGTATTTCTATACGGAAAAAGCAAGTAAATAAATAATAAATATACTTACAAATGTTCTTGTTTGGGGCATTCTTTTTTCTACTGATGGCATCTTTAGCTGATAAGTTAGCTGGCATTTATCAACCTTCTAAATCTGTGATTATAGTGGAATAAACTTTTCTTTGCTAATATTGCTATAAAATAATATATATATCAACAGTTATTATAATCTCATCGGACTCTTGCACTTCTGCATGTTAATTAGCAGACATAGAAAAGTCAGCATGGTGGTTGGGAATTTTCTGACACATTTGCTTATCAGATGAACCTGTTCTTGAGATGTTCTCCTTTTATTGTTCCCTTATTTTATGTGAAAAAGTTAAACAAAGGTGCATAGAAAAGGTTCAAAAAAAAGCTGCCCTTCATTGCAATAAAACTGCAAACAAAAGCACCTTAAATGTTTGATATGACCAGCATTTTTACTAATCAAGCACCACAAACTGTCTTTTGCCTTCTATTTTTTCTTCCCTGCTCCCTTCTTCTCAGAGAGCAGGTAGAAATCACAGTGTCTTTAGGCCTTGACACTATGGTTTGTGTTCACAATTTTTTGAAACATTTGCATCTTTTCTCTGTGTATGAATAAAGAGACAAGAGCAGAATACAAGTAAAAGAGCGAATCTTAAAAGAGAAGATCATTATGAAGAGAAGAGAATGAGAAAGTCTCCCCCATCTTTTGCCCCACAGTTAAGAAAAATATTGTGATCTTGGACATAAACAGGAGAAATAGAGTCATTATAGCAAATGATGACATTGGGCACCTACCCAACAGACTCCTGATATTCTTTCTGACATTCCCAGAATAGACTTTGCCTAATCATAATGTTTCTGCCTATTTTCTGTGCCAAGGGTGTTTGGAATGTTGCTCATTCTGAAGAGAAAACCCCAAGTTGTGAAATCATAATTTTCAACCATTTTATTAAAATTAGGAACTCAAATATTGGGTGATTCCTAAGAGGCTCTTGGTCATAATGCTTAATGCAGGCTGGCAACAGCAACAGTGCTTCAAGCTTATGTTTAAGCTGATACTTCCTAGTGGTTTAATTGTACAAGATGGTTAAAGACCCGATTTTTACACCCTTTCCAGACTCAGGCAAAGGTACGGCCCTCAACCCCCGATGCCACCCGTGAGCAGCACTAATCTGGGCTGCAGGGCTAAGAAAAGCAGAGCTGAGCCGGCAGGGTGCACTCAGCTGTGTGCAGGCACCACACACCATCTCCTGCTGGTGACAGTTCACCACGGCAGTGCCGATACAACCCAAACAAACATAGCCTGAGGGGTGCCGGGGATCCCGTGACGACGACTTCGGATCCGGCCAAGTGCTTCTGGTTTCGCACCTTGGCCTTTGCCCATGGGCCAATATGCCATGAGAATTAGAATCTCGTTTTTTGTTGGTTTTGTTGTGGTTTTTTTTGTTGTTGTTTTTTGTTGTTTTTTTTTTTTTGCAGAGCTAAATAGAGGATTCATCTGAAATGTGTCAGCTCACAGGGTGCAAAGAGCTGTACAGCAGGTCGTCCCCAAACGCCGCAGGAAGGCGCGCAGCAATGGTCCCGCTGAATGCACACAGACACACACACACACATTCCTATTTGTCTGTTTATTTGTGCCTAATTTTTACTGGTCGTTATGCATATTTATACTTCTTTAAAAAAAAAAAAAAAATCTCCCAGCATCCGCTGTTCCTGACGGCTGAGCCGCAGCGGATCACACATGCACAGATGGAGAACTGCAGGGAACGGCACCGTGCAAGGATATGGAATTTATCATGGGAGAAACAGTCTGCTTCTCCAGCACACATGAAGCCTCTCCCACCTGGACACCTGAAACCATGTAAATCAGGGTGCCTCCTGCGTGTTTTCTCCTGAACCTCTAACCCGCTGAGCAGCAGAGGTGAATAGCAGGGCCTTCAATGGCAGACATCAAAGTATGAATTACACATTGCTGTTCTATTGGTGAGATTAATTTATCAAAGATTTGCAGAAGCTGTAGTAAATAAAGGACAAACCCACATCAAAGGCATGTCTAGGTTGCTTTCTTAAAGGCTTTTTACAAAACAAGAAAAGATTACGGAGCAGTCGAGGATTAGGGGTTATCGAGTCCACCTGAAAGTGTCAGGTTAAAAAAAATGTTTCATTGTTAGAGAACCATAGTGAATGTCTGATTTGATAACCATGGCCAAAAGAATCTCTCTTTCAAAAGATGTAGCAGGTTATTGATGAAAAAATAAAAGATTCACCTTCAATTTCAAATTGAGACCCGAATGTATAAATAAAGCAAAAGATACTAGTGAAGACTTTGGAAATAAACCCAGCAGGTGCAGATCTGTCTTTACAGTGAGGCTATTTAATGTTAAAGTTAGACCTGGGATACTGGGATTTGCTTTACCAGATCTTCACTTCTGTGTTTCCATTCACTGGGATTATATAGATTCAATCTCAGCTTGGTTTTGAGAAGGATTCTCAGGATTAAGTACCCGAGTACAAACAGCAAAGCATTGCAGAAGTCTAACATGTTCCCCAACTAAATTTACTGGACAGAATGTATCACTGGCAAGAGGAGAGTTGCTAGTTTTCTTCTAAAAGATATAAACATAAGAAAATAAATTTCTATAGTCGCCCTAATGTGTATTCAAGGTGGAAATATGTTAATTTTTCATGTGAAATGCTCTTAACTAGTCATTAACTAACGTTTATCCATCATAAATCATACAAGATTTCTGTATGTTTCTGCCTATTTGAATCTATTATGGATCCTCAGAGCTTTATCCATATTATACTGCAAGTTGGGTTGGATTTCTGGATTTTAAATTCCTCAGCCCCTCAGACTTGGGATGGATACTGAAAACCCCAGGATAAAGTCTGGTTCAATGTCTGACATCCACCAGCAGAAGTCAGAGTTTACTCTGAACACAAAACATCTTGTAAACCTTGACAAAGACCTTTTGGAGCAGGACTGCGCAAGTTAATGGACTTGCTGGATCACAAACCTATGCATAGCATGGAATATATCCTGGATGGCACCACAGAATTATAAAGTGTTCTTCCAAACATTCTTCCTTGTTCCCAGCTGCCTCTGCACTGTGAGGTTCTGACAGCTTTGTTTATTGTGTCTCATACCTGGTCACACTGATGATCGAAACAGTTATAAAGGAAAAGTTCTGATGGAAAGGTGATTTTCAAAATGTAGAACTGACTTTTGCTTGAGTGACATGTGATAGGCCTGTGACCACCAGCTTGTGTTTCAGATTTATTTCTGTGCAGTGATAATTAACAAATCACCTCGGTGTGAAAGCTACATCTGCACTTCTTTTTTTTTTCCAATTTTCTTCTTTATCTTTATTAGACCAATAGTTGTATACACTAAAAAAAACGCCAAATAGTAAGCTTTAATCAGAAGGACTAGCACTTTTTCCCTGTCTTTGTCTTAAGGAAAAATATATTGATTTTGTCCACTAATTCCTAACCTTGCCATTTTTCCTGATACCACGTGAATATTGCTCCCTCTTCTTCAGGTTAGACTGCCTAAGAATTAATCTTGTGAGTGCTAAATAATGCTGAATTAGGACAGTTTACATCTAGGTTACAGGATTCAAAATACTTTTTTTTTCCCCCTCTGTTCTGCCCTTTGTTTCGCCTCTTTGATTTATTAACGGAGGCTTCTTTTTGATCTGGCTTTACCTTGTCAGTCCTTCACGTCCCACCCACAGACTTTTTATTTCTTTTTCATCCAGTGATGCTGGCAAAGAACTTTAAAAAAAAAAAAAAAAGACAGAGGGAGGGATTTGGGATTGTCATATAAAACCTGTGTTACTCACTTTTCAATATCTCATTGAACTTCTCACAGCTTTGATATTTTAAGTAGGTATCACAACAAAGGGAAACAGAAGTGACTGGAAAGGTAATGCAGTGTATTAGGCTTGTTAATGGCCCTGAAAGTCCCAGGAAAAACTTGCTGAAAGAAGGATCCTTTCCCAGGAGTACTATTTAATTTCTCTGAGAGGGTTTTCCTGGAGAATTAAAACTCTAAAGAGCACATTTGAGCAACGCAACTGCTACCTTAGCCCATGCCGTGTGCACAGTGACATTCATTTTAAAAATCCTTTTGTTCAAAAGTCTCTAGTAGAGAGATTTCTGGAGAATCTTTTCCTTCTTTTGCTCTGCTGCTGACATACTCGGGAAACGTAGAAAATTGGAACAGAAAACTAAGTTTTTCCCACAAGGGAAGACCAAGCAATCGAGAGGGATATTTTAGTAAATAATTCCTCTTATGATTGATTGTAAGCGATGTCTTTGCTCCAACACTTTAAGTTATTAAATGTCACAATGTGAAGCAGATTAAACATCTATTTGGAATAATTTTAGCAGTAGCACATAGGGGGGCCTAACAGGCAGAAGGAGTCTTTTGGGGCCATGGGAGACCCTAAGTCTGATCCATCCTTCTGCCATATGTTTTCTCTGTGTAATATAAACAAGACCATGAATGTCTTAGTACCCCACCTATAACCCAGGTGATACCAGCCTGGATTGCCCTGAGTCAGGGATTGATCAGTTCAGCCAGAGAGCTGTGCTGGGCTCCATCACCTTGGCTCCCAGGCAGAGCTGGGCTTGTCTGGGTCAGCAGTAGGACCCATGCCAGAAACCACATCTTGTTGGCTTTGGGAGGGGAGGCCAAGGCTCATTATTCCTGTCTTCTCCAGGTTCTTGCATCTCTGCCAGGTCTCATTCACTCTTTCCCCAAAAGGGATGAGGTTCCTCCTCTATTATTTGCGTAGTAGATTGACCTGCTACCATCCAAAACAGAAGCTACCACTCCTTTAGGGGATGTTTCCATCTTTGCTTTTAATGTGATCCTTAATTTAATGCAACCTTTAATCACAATCTACAGTCTTAAATCTGTTTTCCCTGTTGGCCTGCCTGATCAGCTATTTCTGTTAGCTAGAAATAGCCTTTCAAAATCAGCCTGTTACTGCTAGAGGGTAACATGGGATGTTCTGATATTTGTTCATCTAAGATAATAGAGACTTTCTATTATGCCATCCTTTCTTTCTTGAATACATGATGAAAACAGTCCAGTATTCTAAAGTTCTTACTATTTTCAGTTATTCAACAACACAATAATGCTGATTGGATTCCACCACCAGAGGAGTTTATACATTCCCAAAATCAGTGGTTGTTGACTCAAGAATGTAAATCTACTGCCCATCCTCAGACTGGGGCTTGGCTTTCCCCACTGCAGCCAGCTCGCACCTCCCTTTGTGTGACTGGCTCTTGAAATTACATGTTTCAACAATTACATCTCTTCCTTTGGTGATCCCTCACATCAAAGATCCTTCCAGTCTGACCTGCACATTGAGTTGCTTCAATTAGAGGGTGACCCCTGCTTTAGCTTTTCGGACTCTGCTTGTATCTTGTGCCCAGGTTGTGGGATGGGGCATAATAGAGGGTTTCCAGTGGTAACTGGAGAGCAGAGCCCAGGGAGCTGCATCCCTGAAGCACCACCTGGCCACGTTCAGGCTGATAAAACAGCCCTGCCATTATTCCTCTGGGAAAATGGTGGGCTAAAACACAATGTCCCCCCCCCAAAAAAAAAAAAAACAAACTAACCACAACAAAGGCCTCAAAGCAAAGTGACTCCATTTCCCAGAGCCTATCAGCGAATGCTGGGCACAGAGGATAATGACTGATTTCTCAGGTGATGCCATGTGGAGGAACAGGCTTTTTTTTTTTTTTTTTTCGTTTGAAAAAGGGTTTTCTGGCAGTTGTAACAACTGGAATAATTTTTTATCTTTTCTTCCTAAATGATTCTTTCCTTTAAAAATATCAAGGCTGGGTCACATCATCAAATCTGAGAAATGCAAAGTTTATTATCAAGCTCCAAGTTAACCTTAGAGTTGATACTTTTATAGAGTTAATTTTCTGTTATATATTGTGATTCTCTTGGAGTGGCAACATCTTTGAAGCTTTTTTTTCTCAATAAAAACAGTGCTGGAAGCACCAGAAGTTAGTGGCTGCAGTTCAAGTATTAGTACCCGAAACAAACGTGTGACAGAAAAGATCAGTTAAGAAGCTTTCTATTTATTTTTATTTATATTTGAGACATAACAACAAAGCTCCTCCACTCAAATATGCTGTAAAGCACAAGAAGTGAAATTCTGGAGCAGAGCTGAGCAAAGACTAAGAAGCCACAGCAGAAATCACAAGATTTTTGTCAGTATTATGCTTTTCAGTATTGCTGCTTGGATTTTTTTCCAGAACTTTTTTGTTATTGTTGTTGTTGTTGATATAGAGAAATCAGAGTTTCACTCCTCAAAAAACAATTTTGTTTTCACAAATTTTTTCCATTTTAAATTCAGTCTTCTGGTGGGTAAAGAGGATTTTACTGTTCTTCATAACAGTCACCATACCGCTTTTATTTTTCTGATTATTTTTTTTTTAACAATCCCATGAGTTCTGTATTGCAACACTGAGAAGGTGCAATGCAGTTTGTGGGAGAGGTGTGGTACTCGTGGTGCCATGGTCTAGTTTGACAAGGTGGTGATCAGCCAAAGGTTGGGCTTGATGATTTCAGAGGCCTTTTCCAACCTAAATGATTCTGTGATTCCATGACAACTACCAGAAAGGAAGATTTAATTTGTGCAATATGGCAGGCCCTGGACAAAGATCCAAGTCAAAGCTTTGCTCTTTTTATATTGTCTTCAAGGTAAGTATCCTCATCCTACTTTACAGTAATGGGTTTTTTAAAATCAAAATCATTAAGAAGCAAACTACACTCATTTTGCTTTTCTAACACCTCCACCAAGAATACTCAGTATCTGTGTAAATGCACTCTTAAATCTGCTTGAATATGTGTGTCAAATGGTATGTTTTCTTGTCCACATTAGGATCATTCTCTGTGTGTGTGTGTGCACCTGTCACACCTAGAAAATATTTGTGGCTGTTGATTTGAAATTACAGGATGTGGCAATATTTGATTATCATTTTCTGCTCTCTGCTACACACTCCTGTTTCATTCAAATGCAGTTGGGGGTAGTAAACTCTAACTCTACTGAATTCAACTCAACTATGTAATAAATATTTACAGGTTTGTTGGTTTGTTTTTTTTTACTGCTATTTTGAAGAATATTATAAGAATTTTTTCCAAGTTGCATCCTGAACAGTCAGCAACGATAGTTTTTTTTTCCCGGATTCTTGAACACCGAGGGGCACATTCATGTTCCTGATTCAAGGCAAACAGGGCTGGCTGTATTAAAAATGGAATGCAAGAGGGAAGCACACTTGCATGTCCAGGCAAGAGTCCTGTGTCCATCCTAACCTGGGAACAATGGGAGAGGGTGAATGTGGATGGCTTAGCCAGGTCCTTGAGGACCAATCTCTGGTTACAGGGTGCAACAGAAGGTTTATTTTGCTGCCCCTGTTAGGAGAGTTGATCCAGTCTGCCTTCCACAATTGTTTATTCCCCAATAAGATATTTCAATCCCGTGGTCTTCAGAGTGCCCATTGAAAGCACTAATTAGTGATCGTTTAAAGTACTTAGGTAATGTTAACTCCGGCGCACAAGGGATGCTCTTGAGTCTGACCCCTGCTCATTCCTTTGCTTTTTGGAGCTTTGAAGACAATTGATTTTTGAAGACTGCAGCCTCCCCTTGAAAATCAGGGACTAAAAGAGTGGGGACCTAATCTTGATTCAGCCATTCATGCCACCCTTAAAGACATGTTTACTTTTTTTTCTGCTGAATGTCAATTAATAGATTTTAAAGTCAGTGAATTAACCCAATGTGAAAGAGTTTCGAGCACAATTGCATGTGGGCACAAAATGCTAATTATAAATAATCAGGCTCAAAAAAAAAAAAAAAAAAAAAAAAAAAAAAAAAAAGATGTGAGTGCACCTTAAATAGCTGATGGGAACAGGTTATAAAAAAAAGGCAGGGGGAAGGATTTTCAATCCTAGTTTGAAAGTAATGTGCAGAATTACATGGAGAAGAATGCCAGTCAAAAGAATTGATAGGAAAAGTAAATTGGAGATGACTTTTGCACACATTGGGTCAAACACAAACTGTATTTTCCCTTCACAGGGAAAAAAAAAATGCTTTAAGACTTTAATTTATACTGGCTGAAACAAAAAGGTCAGAGGTAGCCAAAAAAGATATCTGGAGAACACTACCATAAAGGGACTTCTGCCTGGCATCCTTTGGCACCACTTCCTTGCAGTGGGTGTAGTTGTATCCGCAATGGTTGTATTTCTATCCTTACAGAGTTTTAGTCTCCATCTCTCCTATAAATTCCCTGCAGCAGTATTTGGGCTAAGAGCAGCAGCAGTGTCACCACATGTACCACCATCAGCATGTTTATTAGGTCTAATCCTTCTGAGAGCTCATTTAGATGATCTGGCCCAGCCACTCAAGGAATCCCATGAAATTCCCTGAAAAATTACTCTACTCCCAACCTACTGATTTTCATGACTTCCTGTTAAAAACTACCCAATTTAGGATTATTTGCTCAGCAGCTGCTGGGACGAAAGGATGCTCTGCACAAACGAAAAAGGATCCTCAAAGATTTTTCTGGAAAGGTGAGCTCAGGTTTGGAGACACAGGACATCACCAAAAACAGGGTGGTCATGAAATGCCCCTCAAGTAGACCTGCAAGACCTGATAGGAAGAGATTCTTTTGTAGTAAAGCACTTGACCCTGTTTTAGGAATGAGAGGTGAAAATAAAGAAGCCTGTCCAGTTTCAAGGCAAAGAAGCCTTTTTCCAAATCAAAGAACCCATGGACAATGATCACAGGAGGTGGTTCAACACCTTCACCTTTTCTATGCACTTTTAGTAGCCTTTTTTATGCACTGAGGGAAATTCTCTTGGGAATGTTCCATCCCTGGAATTGCCCAGTGACAAGCTGGATGGAGCTCTGAGCAACCTGATCTAACGAAAGGTGTCTCTGCTCATGGCAGAGGGATTGGAACTGGGTGGTCTTTAACTTCCCTTCCAACTCAGACTGTTCCACGATTTTATGATACATGGAACACAGATCAACAATTTCTTCCAATCCAGCAAAATTAGCTGAATCTGAGACTCTGCTTTTATGCTTTGGGGACTGGGATTTCTGACCATGAAGTTGTACTTAGCTCAGTTTTTCCAAAAAAAATTCTAATGTTTCATTATCAAGAAGTAGGAGGATTTCTTGGTTGGATTTTTACCTCATATATTGGTACATTTAAGCATTATTAGTAAATCAGCACAAGCAAGCAAAGCTGAGATGTCATATTAGTTTCCTTTCAGTGTTTATAACAATTCTTAAAAAGCTTCTTTCCTTTTAATTTCAGAGAATATACACTGTCAAATAAAGGACTTCCTTGTCAAGGAATTAGCAGAGTAACACTTGGAAAAAAGATCTTATGCACTCTAAATCAAATAAATATGGGGGGGGTGTTTCTTCAAATTAATAAAAAAAATCACTACTGTTTGTATCAGGTGAATGTCAAATAAAAACTTCCAGCTATAAAATGTGATTTAAATATTTCTTGTGGGCAGTATGCCACTGTTTCATTCATATGTATGTTTGACAGCAGGTTTGAATGCACTTGCTTCTTTTCATCACTGCTGCAGCTTTGTTTTCTCCAAAAGTTTATACTTCTTCTTTCAATCACTTTAAGTAGGAGAGAGGGAAGCGTGTTACATTTCCTTTCTCTGAGCACCAAATGTTCTGCCCGTGCATTTTAGACCGAAATAAAGGTGGTGAGTTATTTTGATAAAAAGCAGACTGTTGGGTAAACAGGGCTGCTACTGTGCAAGGAGGGCAGGAGGCTGGCACGTGGTGATGGCTGGGAGAAGATAAATGGTAAACAGGTTGAGATACACCCATGCTCCTGCTAATCTGAGGGTGGTTTGCCTTTAAAATGAGAGACAAGACGTGAATCAGTGGGAGCAGGACCAGCCTTGTACCTGCTTTGAGCCAGCCCAAGGGCTGGATACCTCTAATATCACAGAGTGAATAACACAGGTCTTGCTAAGTCCTTGCCAAGCATGAAAACACTCTACACAGGCTGCACAATGCCTTTTCTAAACTTTATGTGATGAAGAACTGTAAAATTTATTTTAAAAAATAAATTAATTAAAAATTACTGAAATTAAATGGGGAAAGAAACTCACCTATGGCTAAATTTGTATATTGGAAGGGACTTTAAATACTCCAATGGTTATTTACAATAGGATTAATTTCATTCACATTGGAGAATACCTATTATGTTTCTTCAGTTTATGCTCAAGCAGCTGTCCAGTTAAAGGGAATCGATCTTCTGCAAAGCTTGTATCTGAACATTGCACTGCCCGCTGTGCAATAACTCCTTTGTATTTGAGAGAGAGAATTTGCCACGCAGTTATGATCTCCAGAGGCTGGTTGGTGTTTTTTGTTGTTGTTGTTGTTGTTGTTTTTGTTTTGGTTTGGTTTTGGTTTTTTGTTTTTGTTTGTTTTGTTTGTTTTGGTGTTTTGTTTTGTTTTGTTTTGTTTTGGGGTGGGGGCATTTTTAATCCTCCAATTCCTTAACAAATTATCTTATCGATCCGCCAGAATGGAGCATTCCTTCCCCAGTTCCCCAGGTCAGTGAAAGGGTTAAAAATTCTCTATCTCTATCTCGATCTTTGCTGAAATGGTGTACGGGAACGAAATGGTTGCCAATTTGTTTGCAATGCATTCTGACTGTACGGGAGTTCTTTTTTGCCTGACAGGCAGGTGAGATCAAAGTGGTGCAGGACAAAAGGGGCTCAGCAGTGATTTGTCAGGGGACGAAAGGCAGTCCTGTCTGGGAAAGTGGCTGTAGCCCAGAACGAGCCTTCAGATCAGTAACAGACTAAAGAAATCGTGGCATGAGAAAAAGTACAGCAAAAAAGGTTCAAAGGTCAGTTTTATTTGGTTTGGATTATTGGTGCCTCCTTTTAAACCAAAGAGCAAGAAGGGAAAAAAAAAAAAAAAAAAAAAAAAGAACAGGCTAATAACCTTTGTTATTGTCCAGGAAAAAAAAAAAAACCTCTTTTGTACACATTGCTCGGGGATTGTCTGTAATTAAAATGCTGTTGTTGGATCCAGGACCCAATCCTGCAAAGTTTTGCTCGTGTGAGTAATTCTGCGTTGCGTGAATAGTCCTGTGGGGTTGCTCACGTGAATAAAGGTTGCTTTCATGGCAAAGGGGTTTGCAAGTTCAGGCACTGCGTTTGGTTAGGGGATGCAGGTGTGTCTGTGTCTGTGTGTCTGCTCAGAGGTGGGTGTCCCTCTTTAGAGGCAAAGAACAGGTTTTAATGAGTGACCTGAAAAAAAACAAAATTTATCTTTGAAACCCCCAAATTTAATACAAAAGCAAATAAACAATTTTCCATAACTACATTCCGCTTCTGTAAAGTACAGGTGATGATGAAACCCTCTGTTCTCTCTCATTACAGATGTTTTTCTGGCAGTAACTTCACTGATTTATTTCAAGGGAGCCCTGTGAATCCACTATAGATGACTCCAGCAGCTCTTATCTTCCAAATATTCCTGAGCAATATTGCCTATCTGAGGAAGAAGCTCCTGCACAGCTGCCTGGAGGGGAGGGAATTGCTCTCACATAGGCAGCACAGAAGCAACAGGGGAGACGATGTGGATTGATCAACCCCCCTGTTCTCACAACAAAATAATTGAGTCTGAGGTGGTAACACAGACTGAGACTGTTCTTCTTGTAGCAATATCCAAATATCTTTGAAAAGTATTCCAAGATTCCCCTATTGAGGTCTGATACCTGAGATCAGTTTTTAAGGAATAATGTTGCACTTGGATGCAGCTGGAGCACAACTCCAGGTATCACCCTTCACATGTGAACAAACCAGCTGCTTCTGAGACAAACAGATAATGGTGCCCTGGACCTCCTTCACATTCCAGTTCATCCTTTTTCATATGAAGTACCAGGAGGGAAAAATGTTCCTGGGATAGGAACCTCCACCCTCTGCGCAAGCAGTCAGTGGGTTTACTGGTTAAGTGTTCAAATCAGGACACAAGTGATTTCAGAGAAGAAAATAAACCTGAGTTTCCACAGACTCTTGGGGTTCCAGTGGTCTAGTTTAGGTAGTCCTGCAGTTTTGTATTGAGGAATGATCCTGGTTCCATCCTGATGGCAGTCCTAAAGCAAGAGCCATCAGAAACCGAGGAGTTGGGCTGAAACAGGTGCATCCAAAACAGAAGCTGATTTTTCTTCACTTTGCAGATTGCTGTCATGGTCAAGTTAGACTCTTTGAGGTTTCTGAGCCAAAAGCAAAAATCAGTACTGTCTGAAGGAGTTGCTCTGAGCTCAATTTTCTGTGCACAGAAACCAGCCCCCTGTGATTCACTGAAGAGCCAATTCTGTAACATGCATCAATAACTTTTAAACAGATGAAAGGAAAAATTCTGGTCTGTAACATCCACCTAAAAAAAGCCTCAGTAAAGCCACCTAAGGTGCCGGGATCTATGGGATGCAACTCACCTGTCCTGGGATTCTTCAGATGTGATGAAAAAAGAATCACCTGCACTTACCAGTCAGCCATCCCAACCAGAGGAGAGAGGAGGAGGATTTCATTTCCTGAGAAAAATACCAGAAAGAAAACAGTGAAGAAGGATCAGATGTGGCAGTAAGGTTTAGAGATGGGAAAAGTAGTGCTGGCCATTAGATCCTAGTTTTGTATTCTGAGTTTATGAGCTTGTGTTACTTAATTATAAGGAAAGGGAGGTGGCTGCCAAAGCAGTACCGAGGGAAAGATCCATTACAAACTCACCTGTGGCTTCCAGCACGTGTGGGATTTGGCTGTGGATGTCGGTGATACAAAGATTTCCCCATAGCTGACACCTACCTGAGCACTCCTGTGCGAACTCAGGCCTCACCTGGAATCTGGGATCTCAGGGCTGAGTTACAACCTTCAGCAGTGCTGCACTTGTGCAACACAAAGACCAGCAAAGAAAATGGCCCTGAGCTCTTTTATTGATCCCAATATATCCCTTTGCCACCAAAAAGCCCTTTTCAGTGGGTAAATACTCTGATGGGGCTCAAAATCACTAATTTAAACCAGAGGCTGCAAGAAGTGAGGAGGGGATTGGAGTCCTTCCCCTGTTGCTTTGCAACACCAGCTTGTCACAGTCCCTTTCTATGTTGTCACCTATCACAAATTGTATCTCCATCTTCCTCCTAAGGCGCTTCAGGCACATCATTTATTTGTTTTGTTTAATGTTGCCAATTTGGATCATCACTTCAATGAGATTTTTCTGAGAACAGAAGAAATAGTAGAAGGCTGTCTCAGATTAGAAAGTGCACTAGGATAACATGCCATTAAATTATTGAAACTCCCTCTTTATGTTACAGGTGGCAAATACACCTTCAGGTCTGGCAGCTCAGACAGGCAAACTGGGTTGAAACAGGAGAGCCAAATTATCTTATCTACCCAGTACTTTCTTAGACATGCTGTCTTAGATACAGGATGTCTAGAACATGGTGTTAATCACTTGATTAATACCCTAATTAATGAAAAAATATCTGTTAAATGCTGCAGAAAAGTGTCAGAGGAACTGAGGCCACATCTGCTATGTGGGGCTACCAGTGACAGGCTCCTGGTGCTGAATCCCTCTGCCTTGCAGGACAGCAGGTGCCAGAGGGGAAAGGGCAGCCAGCACTAAGGTAACAGGGGCTGCTGGGGCTGCAGGAGAAGCCAGAGAAGAGGGTTTGGTATCCAGACATGGAGGACTCCAGAGAGGGAGGCTGAAACTTTATACAAAAGGAAGTCACTGTGGTGACATCTCAAATGACACCTGCCCTGCTCGGCCTAGCTCAGGGAAACACTGCGAGCTCTATCTTGAAATGTCGAGGCTGAAGTGCCCATATGAAAAGAGAACATTTCCCAAAGGAAGGCAGGGGGATGCAGCAGTGAAAAGAGATGAATTCCTCCTTGTTCACTCGGCTGGTTGTGGGGATTTAGGGGGTAGGACTTGTGATTTCACAAAATAGGGAAAAAAAAAAATGAAGAAAGATCATATGTGTTTTTTTTCTCAGCAGCTTGTTTCCTCTAGGGAATTCCAGGTCTATTAAGACAGACCTTTAATCCCTCTGTGGGATTAAATTCCCCCTGTGGGAAGGGTCTATACCTGCACAGTATCAAGTGGAGGCCACTTTTCTGCTGACCTGGGTAGGCTCCTGAGCCTGGCCCCACGTTCTCCCCGACTGCAGACCTTCTGGGTGACCAATGAAATTCATCTAAGATACTAATTTTGAGTTTCTGTTGTTCTCTACATAATCTTCTTTACATTTGAAAATTGCACAACCTCTCCTTGCCTGTACTTCTCCTGACTCCTTGGCCCTCTTTCCTGTCCCTTGATCCTGGTGGAGCTTCGAGATGCTTTGCATCTTGACCTTCTTAGGACAACATAATGGGATTTTGGGGGGAACAGCCCAGCCATATGAAGCAAACCTTGATCTGAAGCAGTCTTAAAAGTTTAAATGCAACAGTTGATCATCTTCAGTTTGGAGTGGATAATTCCCGGCACTGTTTTTTCAGTTCCAGGGACATACGTTCACACACGTGGCATTTCCCCAAGTCAGCTACTTTCAGTTTTATCTCTGGTTCTTGGGCATCCCATGCACAGACCTAGGACTGACCCCTCTGCCTCAGTCATCTGATTTTTGCGAAGTGTTGATCCAACCACAGGCTTGGAGAAAGAGAGATCTTTTATCTCCGGGTAACCCAATTCCCAAAGATTTGCAGGACTGAGCGAGACCATAACAAGCCTCTGATTGTGAAAAGTAACTAGGGGATAAGTTCTAAAAGTAGTAGGAGATTTGTCTGAATAGCAGGTCCTTCAGGCACAAAGTGCAATTCCACCATGGATGTGGGCCAGATGCTTCCTTCAGGTACCCCGGTCTTCTGTGTAAATCAGAAGAAATGCTTTGAAGATGATTTCAAAACCATTTGCTGTGTTACCAAAAAAAAAAAAGAAAAAAAATGAGGAAAGTTTTTCCAAGAGCTCGGGCTATCAGGTGATGATTGAGATATGGAAGGTGTGAAGCAGGTCTGTAAACATGGCCCCCAAATCGTCAACAAATTACATTTCTATTGTTTTCATACTCCCTTTCTCCTCTCCTAAACATCCCATATCTCTGGTAGTTGGTTATTTTCATGGCTGCAGTTTACAGTTCTGTGTTGGTCTGAATATCCCTATTGTAGCCTGGTTTGAGCCTGCCACAAGTCTTTGCAGGCCATGTGACAGTCATCTAAACCACACCGTGGCACATTTTTCTGTAGTGTGTTACATTTCTTCTACTGTTTCCTTTGTGTCTTGTGTTGAAAAGGAGTAAGAGACAGTGGGGGGAAAAAAACAGGGTTTGTTTTTTTTTTCCTCTTTAATGTTCCTGCATTCATCGTTTTGAATATTTTCATTCAGTAAACCATTAAGAGATTATCTGAGCACAACAGAAAATAATTTTTCTAGTGATAAGATTGGGCCTGATCCAAATTCATTGGCATTAAAGAAAAGGCTCTTAGTGCATTCCACGGACTTTGAATGAAGGATTAATCCCTCAGTCCTCAGACAGAGAAACTCTTGCCAACTTTAATAGGCATTTAGTGGGAGCAAGAAATTTAGGCGTTTGCATATTGAAATAATAATCATAACAATAATAATGATTATGATAATAATAATAATAATAATAGCTGATCTTGATTATATCACACATGCTTTTAACCTAAATACAGACACTTAAAATTGCTAATCAATTTATTGTCTGAAGGGCAATATACCACTAGCTTGTATAATATGTATAGAATCAACTGTATCCTCCTGAACCTGAAGACTTCGGATTGCTTATTCATAAACTAAAAAAAAAAAGAAGGCATTATCAACATGAACTAAAAAAATTAAAAATTAACATGAAATTAAACTAAACTCATGAGTTGATAGAGGGAGAAATATTGATGTGCCTGCTACGTGTTTAACATTTCTTTCTATCTGTTTTCATCCGAAACTATCTAAATCTTCTATTCTCCACCTAAGAAAGCAACCTGAACCTTGGAAGCTCTGAATTTACTCCCTGGAGCTTTCTTCCTCCACCCTGCCTTCATCCTGCTTTCCTGGAGCTAACAGCGTACAATACAATAAACAGCACTGCCTGCCCGTATAGAAGGTGGTAACGTGATGCTGTGTGGTCTGGAAAGTCATTTAAACGAGATTATATTGTTCGCAGGGTGCAGAATAACCCCGCTAGGAAACCACAAAGAAAACAAAATACGGCCGAATAATAATCAGCCGAATTTTAGAAGCTCTTCCTCTTTAGTATCAGCAGGTGTGAGGGAACTGCACTAGGGAGGAAAGCTCCGCTCGGAAGGTGCCATTAGCACATCGCAAACAAACACCTCATCAGCACCGGGGCTGTTTTCCTTGGGACCTTCCCACGGTCCACATCCGAGCAAGGATGGATTTTTAATTGGTGAAGGAGAGCGAATTTTTTTTTTCCTAGTTGGTTTTTTTTTTACCCCCTCCCTGCTGGGGGCTCCACCCACCTCCTCGGTATTTATTGCTCTACAAATTGTAACTTCCTTCTCGTTGGAGTAGCGGGCCGGTCGTAAATCAGCGCCGGGGGCGGCGGTGCTGGACCGCGGAGGAACAGCAGATCCCGACTCCACATCAGCGTTAGAGCCCGATGGCTGCAAAATCTGTGTCTGTTAAACTTTATTCCCGGTTAGTGTCACCGAGTGTTTAAGAGGAGGCTCTTTCAAAATTTTGCCTTTTTTTTTTTTTTTTTTTTTTTTTTTTTTTTTTAAATTTTCTTTCATAAATTTACGTGCTACTTCTACAGAAATTAAATCGCCATAAAGATCCATATCCGACTATATATATATATTCCTTCTCCGAGGGTAATCAGTTCAGAGTACAAGTGCTGTACGTGCTTAGAAGAGCGCACGCCGTAAGGATAAAAACATCTGTCTCAAATGCTCACTTTTACCCAATGACTTTCCAGGAGCAGGGCTGGTTTTACGGCTAAGCTGAAAGAAGGCTTAGAAAACACCCCGTTAGAGAGATATGAGGCATAAAGAATAACAGATACTTCACGTGTTCCATTTAAAAATCACACATTTCGAGCGAATTAGTAGATCATTATCAGTTGTAATTCTAATTTAGTTGCGTACCGTCTAGAGCTCATTCTGCACTCCCCCCACATTAAGTAACAGACTCAAACTGCTCTCTGATTATTACTTTGGGGCTACGAGGAGCTTTGGGGCATAATTAAAAATATTTCCAGAAAGACTCGGTAGACCACATCTGACGTCCCACCCCCTGTTAGAATTAGACCACATCAAAGAGACCCTTTTTGTTTTCAAAAATGGTCACCAGACAACTTAAAATATACAAGAGTGGGCTTATGTTTTATTGTATAGATGTCTGACTAGAGCAAAACTACTTAAGGTTGCTCGCTATTCAGTGCTCTACCAAGTGAAACAAGGTAGTTACGGCCCTTTGATATTTCCGTGGAGGTCGTATGCATTTCATTTGAAAGGGGACCATTAATGATAGACCTGTAAGTGTTCCCCTCCCTAATAAGTCAGAATACACATCGCTTGGGAAGCCTGTCTGTGGCAGATGCCCAGGGCGGAAAGATTTGTAGATGATGGTGCTAATTATGAAAATGTGATCAAGATGGAAGCAATTTGAGCAAAAGTCATTAACGTGTTACTCTTCCACCCACTAGTCTTTTTGGTTTATTACTGCGGTGGAGGGGGGGGTGGGGGGACGGGAGGAGGATCTTGCGGGATCGGTGTGGTTTTTTTCAGAGAGCTAATGAAAATGCCCTGCAAAGCTCGAACTGTAAAATGTCAGCTGCGCATCCACAGGGCGATGCACTAGGCTCGGGACAGACCCGAGATTTACTCGGAAGAGATCGCTATAATTACTGTCAGCAATGATGTTTTATCTCCCCTTCAAGCGGTGCCGGTGAAAGCATCTTTCAGGAGACCCGTGGCACGTTAAGAGTTTGGTGGGTTTTTTTCCCTGCTACCACTGTTGTCTCGTAGCTCGTCAGAGGTTACGAGTCCCCAGGACACGATTTACGGTGCATCCCTGAGAGGAAGGTTTTCCAGAGAGGTTCTTGTTTTAGGAGGGACTAAAGGATTTGGCCCACAAGTAACTTCCCCCCCTCCACCCACCGCGCCCCCGCTCCAAGACTGGGCTCCTGCACATTTATGTTTTCATGTTTTTACGTGTATACAGTGCTTTAACTATTTTAATTTCCAATCAATATACTGGAACCACTTGACTGCCTGGCAGTGGCATTGTACAACAGCAGCAATAAAGAATTAATTGTACAAACATTTATCATCCCCAGATCAAACTCTCCTTGTGAGGCTGGGGCTTAACTTGTGGAGAAGAAAAGGGGGAGGAAGGGTGGTAATGGCGGAGAGGGTCCTTGTGGGGTTTTTATGTGTTTCCTTTTATTCCAGACGACCAAATAATGGAAAGCCTTTTAGCCTCGGAGAACTACTAAATATTAAGCACAGCTTAAAACAGGGAGTCGCTTTCGAGATAGTTTCGTCCTCCTGCCATTCCTTTTAGGAAAAGGTCGTACCCCTTCCCTTATTTTCCCACTAGTAAAAGCTTCCTCTTTTAAAGAAGTCTTTAACGTGTAAGAAAACCCTCGTACTCTACGTAGGAAGGTCTTAAAAAAAAAAAAAAAAAAAAAAATAGGTCTCTTCATGTTCGCCAATTCCGGAAAAAAAAAAATATACATATTGATCAAGGTCAAACGCTTGAATTTTGACGTGACTCACTTCAAAGGTGTATTTGTGTGCCCTTCAAGCACATTAATACTAATTATCTCTCAAACACTTCCCCAAAACTCCTACTGCCTGTTTCAGATGCAAATCTAATTAACGAGCTGCCTTTGAGGAGCACACAGGGACAGCGTAATTCACGAAGCTGTTGAACCTTTTGCCTTCTTTTATATTTATTTATAGGTAGCTCCATCCTATTTTGAAAGCGTAGGCAGTTGTGTGAAGCGACATGGTAGCGAGTGCAGATCTGCTCCAGCTAATGAGACTTTCCAGGCACCGGAGTTAAGAAAAAGGATTAGCTCCGACTTCTCGCAGATGCATTTAGGGATGTAAATCATAACACTTGCCGGGTCCTACTTTGTCTAAGTTAATTTAGAAATTATTAAATCTTGAACGCTCTGTCTAAATAACGCGTATTATTTGTAACCGTGAAGTGATTGATTTAGTAATAACTGTTTGCTCTCGGCACCGGGGGTAAAGCGGGTGGGGGGCACACACACAGACACACTGTGAGCAAACCCTGACGCCTGGGTGAGACCCCCGGGGGTGCTCTGCCCCTCCCCGGGGAGCCGGGACCCGCATCCCTTTCCCCGCTCCTCTGCGCACATCCAAAAGCCACCTCCTTAAAATGTTTTGCTTCGAGCATCAGCACCCCCCCACCACCACCACCCCCCGACCCCGCGGGGGCTACACGGGGGGTGGCGGAGCTCGGCGGAGGGTCCGCGGCTGCTCCGCGGCTCCCGGCGGGGCGGGCGGCCCCCGTGCGGGGGTGTGCGGTGTGTGGGGTGGCGGGAGAGGGATGCTGTGTAATTTTATCCACGCTGCACTCTGGGAGTTCACACGAGACTGATACCTTTTGCCTCCTCTGCTCTGTATCAATTGGTCGCAGATCAGACTATTGTTGCAGGAAGCTGCTTTTATTTCTATGCTCCGTCGATCAACTATTTTCCCCCACAGTCTCTTGCCGAAATTCAGCGTGTCTCTCCCTCCCTCCCTCCCTCCTCCTGCCTGTCTCTCACGCATGCCGTCTGTCTATCTGGAAACCCAAGGAGAAGGCTGATCACGGCAGCTCCATCTAACACAAACAGCTGGGACTCTTCGGTGGCCTTTTGCCGATGTCTATTGATTTAAGTAAATCTGAGACAGATAAAAGGCCCGGATCGAGGCTTGATAAAATCTTGCCAATGCTGCACGGCTCGAAACAGAGTGTGGTCGGCAACTGCGGAGTGCTGCGAGCAAGACGGCTTTGATGGGACCCCTGGTGCCACTCGCTGCGAGCCTCGCTCTCCCCAGCAGACCAAGCGCTGCGGCCATCATGCCACAATGGTCATAACTTGGATCCTGTTCCTGAGTTTGCTGCAGGAGCCGTGGTGCCCGGGCCGCGCCTCGGGGGTGCCCGGAGCCTCCCCGAGCGCCCCCCGGCCGCGCCGGGATGCGGGGGGTCGCGGCGGCGTCTACGAGCACCTCGGGGGAGCGCCCCGGCGCAGGAAGCTCTACTGTGCCACCAAGTACCACCTCCAGATCCACCCCAGCGGCAGGATCAACGGCACCCTGGAGAAGAACAGCGCCTTCAGTGAGTACCGGGCGCATCTCCGCCCGTGCCGCGTCCCCCCGGGCCGGGCCGTGCGGGGAGGGGTGTCCCTGGAGGCCCCGGCGCCGGCGGGAAGCGGGCGCTGGACGGGGCGGACGGGGCGGTGGCGGAGCCGCTCCCGCCCTCCGTTCCTGCCCCGCGCTGTCCGGGGCCCGGAGCCGCCCGGGGGCACCTCCTGCTGCCGGAGTTTTCGCCCCCTCCCCTCGTCGGGCTAGGAGAGATCTCGCCCCTGGCGTTTCGGGAGCCTGCGGCTCCCTTCCCGCTGCCTCGCACCCCCCGGCTCCCGCTCTGTCCACCGGGGACTGGCAGCACCCTCTGCCCCCGAACCGGGCGGGGGACCCCCTGAGCCGGCCCTGTGGGGTCCGGGGACACGACAGGCGGGGAAGGGTCTCAATTCCTACGGGGCAGAGCGGGACCCCCAAAACCCGAGGTTCCCCCGACGGGGACCGGGACAGCGCAGCCCGCCCGATCTGTCACTTGCCCTCGTTGCGCCGGGGGCTTCCCACACCAGCCCTGTCCCTGCCCGGACCGCTGGGCAGCCCAGCCCGTGCCCTCGCATCTCCCCTTCACACAGTCCCTGGACTTTTCCGAGGCGCGGTGGGCTGCCCACGCCTCCCCCATCCCATCGCATCCCATCCCATCCTGTCCCAGCCTGGCTCCCGCGGGGGGCTTGAGCTTCCACCGGCTACATCACATCTGCCCCCTTTGACATGTGCCGGGGATCGGCGGTAATTAAGATGAAAGGGGATATGTCGGGAGCGAGGGGGTTCGTGCGAGGGCGGCCGGAGGGAGGAGAGCGGGGCTCGGCACCGCCGCTGCCCCGAGGGGAGCCCCGGGCGCCCCCGCACCCAGCCCGGCCCCCGCCCGGGCCCCGCCGCCCCAGGAAGCGTAAATCCCGCCTGGCGATGGCACACAGAGATAGGGAGACCTCAGGGATCTGTCTGAAGTCCATAAAGGAAAACCACTATTTCCTAGAGAAACCGGCCCCCCCCCCCTCGCTGTCAAAGCCCGGAGGAGGCTCCTGCAGCAGCAAACCGGTGCCTGATTCAAAACAGCTGCACCAAGCCCAGCCCAGCCCTCCCAGGCCAGCAATCCAGCTCTGCAAAGGGGACAGGCCCCTGGCTCTGCCTTGAGCACTGCCCAAGGGTTTGGGTGCAGGGGTCACCTCTTGCCTCTAAACACCCACAGAAAGTACTGAGCCATGGCTGGAGAACTGAGAGCAGGGTTTGAGTGAGCTGTGCACGTACAACATCTTTTGAGTCCTGCCTCCAGCAGCGTCCTGGCACCTTTCGCTGGACATAAATATTGTGGCAGGTACTGCACCTGTGACACTTGTTGTGTTGGAGACCCCATCTCTGATGGCCTGAAAACCTCCTCCCTTTTAATTTGTCTCAGACAGTCATATAGTCCTTGTCTGGAGGGCTGCACTGACCTCTTAAATGACAAGTTCCTTTCGTGATTATGTACATGGCTCTAAAATGCAGCTGATTCACTCTGTTTTACCCTCTGAACCTTTTGTCCTTAAACGGGCAGCTTTGTGACTGGTTTCAGTAAGTCAAGAGCTCTTGTGTTCCTAAGCATTAAAGAGGATTTAAACTTTTTTTTTTTCTATGCATATAGGATTAAGTGAACCTCTAGTTCAGTGTCAGATCTTTCTCATTTTTGAAAGAGTTCAATCTCAATCCATCATCTCGGGATTTCTTGCCCACCTTGTCCCAAACAATTCCCGCACCATCATTTCTTTACGTTGTTCCAAATAACAGAAATTTCATTCCCATGATTGCCCTGGGATTTTGACGTGAGCCAGGGAGAAACTATGAAATCATACTCTGCAGGTAAGCAGTCATGCAGATTGTATCTCAAAAAAATTACACCTGAGTAGTAACAAATCTCGTAACTGTTTCTGTTTTTAGGTATTCTGGAAATAACCGCTGTTGACGTTGGAATCGTTGCCATCAAGGGCTTGTTCTCTGGCAGATACCTGGCCATGAACAAAAGGGGCAGACTTTATGCATCAGTAAGTTTTACTCCAGTCTGGCATATGCCTGTCATTTCCTCTGGGGAGCACTGATTTCTAATAAATGAGCATTTCTAGGGAAAAGGGTAATGTTGTGGCAGATTTTTGTCTGGGATTGTTACAGGCAACCAACTGATTAGCGTATTCTTAAAAGGGGAATTAATTTACTTGGCCTGTAAAGCCAAAGGTACATGGGATGTATCTCCATGTGCTTCCAAAGAATGTGTTTGGCAAAGGCATTTCACGTGGCCAAAGTTCTGGGCACTTGGGTGCACTGATAAACACTTTGTGAGCCAACTGTTGCAGTGCAGAACATCCATCCCTGTTCAGAATTGTCTGTACTGATATTTGATGTGGATCTTGGACACTGGCAGAGGGATATACGTGTCAGGTAAAGAATATCCAAGAGTAACTGAGCATTTATGTCACAGGAAAGCAGCCTCCTGCTGGGATTTTCTTTGCACAGAGCACTTGGTTGGGCAGTGAAAGGATTTAAGGATACTAAAAGGCAGGGCTATAGCTACTAAAAGGAAGTGTGAGAAGGTGCAAGAAGGTAAAGGTGAAAATAAGCACCTTATTTTACCCTTGTGACCTAATTCTGAGCCCTGATCTGTGAGATAAAATATGAGTGGTGATGATATTTGTGCCTTTTCAGCCTAGACAGTATTTCCCCTCAGTGAACAGAACACTTCAGCTTAGACTTCTTCACATTCAGGGATAAACTAATGCACAGTTGTCAGTGTGTACTATACACATTATCTTCCTACTTGGGTTTCATCCATTGTCTTTGATTACATCCCAAGCAATCTCTTGTTCTCTTACTGCGTAACAGCCACACTGTGCAGTGTCTCCAGGAATCCTGGGGTATGGGAGCAGATTAGAAGGTGGGAAATACGGCTGGGTGAGATTTGCCTCCCCCATCTAGGCATTGGATGTAATTCTGTTGATTTGAACAGCATCCCTGAGCACTGTGAGCTTTTCCCTTGGGAAAGCAACTTCAGTAATACAATCAACTCTGTTTTCTCCCCACTTTAACACGTTTCACTCCACCTCTTCAAGAATGTTCTGACGATGTTTACAACCCATCTTCTATAATGTGTCTCACGTGATGCTTGCTGATAAAGGGGCCTGTGTGCAAAGATGATGGTTCTTTGCTGGTGCAGAGAAGCAGATCACAAACAATTTTGGCAATGGAAAATGCAACCAGAGAGGAATGAGGGCAAAGTAGCTCTGCTGTGCCACTTCTGTGATTCTGTGCCACTTCTGATTAAAATGGGCATCTTTTCACTGGAGCTCCTCCATCAATTCAGAGCCAGCATCTGCCTCAAAGAAATTATTGAGATGGATGATTTTTTTTTCAAGTTCTTTCTCAGCTTTCTCTCTTTTTTCTTCAAAATAGGTGTGTTTTTTTTTTTTTTCTCCTTCAGATTAATTAAAATAAGACTAAAGAAACTCTGAGCAAAAAGTTTCTTTCCTGAAGTGGAGAAAAGCCTAGAGCAGGATAGCTCAGAGACTCCTTTTCTCCCTTTCTAGTTTGAGGAGCATCAGGCCATCCTGAAGTTTCCTCAGCCAAAGACTATCAACCATGAAAGGTTTCTGTATAACTAGGAAAGAAAATTTTTACTCTTCCAGCTCAAGTTTGAGAGGGACCGCTTTAGACTTGTGTTTCAGAGCTGCAGGGACAATCCAGGGAAAGCTTTTCTGCTCCACCTTTTTTTCACAGAAGCAGCAAGGGGTGAGGAATCATCTCAGGGGAAACTCCCTGTCTTTGCTTGCCTAGAGAAAACTGTCCAACAACTTTACTGATATTGCTCATCCAAGACCCTGTGCCAGGCCCCTCTTTCAAATAAGACTCAATAATTCAGGGATAACTTTACAGGGAGCATTTTATCAAATAGTGTTGGAATAACTCTGTTGTCCCTTGCTTCCTCAATTTTCTCATGACAACGAAATGAGCTTGTTGGGCCTGCAGAATTCCTTTGTGTCCGTGGCAGATCCTGATAATCCTCTAGATTTATCCTCTGTGATAAACCCTCTGCAACCAGAAGGGGGGCAGACAGCAGGACAAATCCACTTCCATCTGGTAGCTGTGTGGGCTCCAGCACCACAGCACATGAAAACCTTGTCCCTGCGAGGAAGGGCGCTTCCGTCCTACAGCTGGGAAGCTGAGACATGTGGAGCCTTTTAAAATCTTGTTAAACGCCCATCAGCATCTCTGGTGAGTGAACAGCATCAGAGACATGTTGTTAGCCGGGTCTATGGCTTTTCTGGCCCCAGCCTGGCTACCTGTGCCTTTCCCATGTCCTCCAGAGAAGCAGGGCAAAATAAAATACCTCTGTAAGGATCATGGTAATGGTTCCCTTCTGCCTCTGTGCTTCACACTCTGAAATCTTAATCACACAGGTACAGCACAGACGGTCTTGCAGTTAAGATAAGATGTACAGTGTGGGAGGTCCTTTGTGCTGCTCCCAGGGAGGAAGAGGGAAGGAGTTCCTCGTGCCAGGCTTTCGCACAGTTTTCTCTCAGCTAAGGGCCAGATGAAAAGGGGCAGATTTGGACAGGTCATGTGGGCATCTGGGGTGGGTGCGTGTTCACCCTTACAGTTTGTGGTAAAGGAGCAGACTGGAATTTTGGAGGAATGTGCTGGTGGGCAGACAGTACTCTCATTTTGTTGTGCTGAAGCAAAGAAGCTCCATGAATACGCAGTTTGCTGCTCAAATATCCAAAGCAAACTGGATGTAACAGACTGCAAGTGTATCCAATGGTTAATATACCAGTGGAGGAGCCACATTTTATATTAAGCTGCAGCATTTTACCTTTTTAATAAAGGCAAAGGTTGACAGGCAGCAGTTGAATCACCTGTTCACAGCAGCGTTAAATTCATAAGCATACGCATGAAAAAATTGCAGCTGAACAATCAGCTGCTCACAATTCATTCTTACTCAGATGTCTTTTGGTTTTTTTTTTGGTTTCAGTTTAGTTTTGGGCTTCTGCCTGTCTCTGATCCACAGAGTGTGTCCACACTGCTGACAGGGAGCACCTTGCGCAACAGTTCAGGCTCAGTGCTTCTCCTCCTCTGAGGTTTTCTGACCTGATCCTAAAAACTGAGAAGACTCTTGCTTAAGATTTCATCATCTTTTTCTTTTTTTTTTCTTTTTCCTCTACAGGAAAATTACAACTCGGAGTGCGAGTTTGTGGAGAGGATCCACGAGCTGGGGTACAACACCTACGCGTCCCGTCTCTACCGGACTGTGCCCAACAGAGCCGGCACCAAGCGCAAAGCCAGCGCAGAGAGACTCTGGTACGTCTCCATCAACGGCAAAGGACGACCCAGAAGGGGCTTTAAAACTCGCAGGACACAGAAATCCTCCCTCTTTCTGCCCAGAGTGTTGGATAACAAAGACCATGAAATGATCCGGCTCTTCCACACAAACGTGAAGTACCGGGAGAGCCTCCTGAGGGCCCCGAGCAAGAACCAGCGAAGGAGGAGAGGACACTGACGGGGTTGGGGGGAGCTTGTGCTGGGGATGGAAGGGACTGAGAGCCTTCAAAACACTACTAAAAGGACTAACAGCTGTGTTTGTATGACAGGCATTAACTCGGACAGTTTTTATACGCTGTATGATAGAACTGAAAATCACATCCCTTCCATTTAGTTGTCGTAGGATTATTGCCTGTGGTTAAAGAGATGTGAGATAAACTAAGGCACATTCAAATGTAAATTAGCTGGATGTAATGATTTTGTCAAACGACTTTCACATTTTCTTTTCTAAAAAAAAAAAAAAAATAACTTTCATTTCAAGTATTTTCATTCTAACTTGCCATAGGTATTATCTCAGTGGTCCTGTCCTTCCATAGCATGAGAGTATTTTACACCTGCCAAATTTGTGTCCACAGAGAAGGTATAGCACTTTCAGGGCTCTTTTGGTCAGAAGAGGCTATACCCTTACTTTTATTTAATACAGGAGTTACAAAACTGAATTTTTTTTTTTTAAACTTACATGTATTTTATTTTATGATCAGCCATTATCAATTACAATTTTTCCCAAGACTGTCCAAGAAAAGAAAGCCTGCAAGCTGCTTCAGACATTGCAACACACCAACACATTACTAGACTATTCTTGAAATTGTTTAATTAAAACCCCAATGACTGTGTCATTCAAATTTGGGTGAAGTGGCATTTGCATTGGCCAGGGTTTGGCAATATAAAGCTGTTTATCAATTGATGAATCCTCTCTTGAAACAGGACTCAGATATGATGTGAAAGAGAGTAGATTTAGATGGGATATTAGGAAAAAATTCTTCCCTGTGAGGGTAGTGAGGCCCTGGCACAGGTTGCCCAGAGAAGCTGTGGCTGCCCCTGGATCCCTGGAAGTGTCCAAGGCCAGGATGGACAGGACTTGGAGCAACCTGGGCTAGTGGCAGGGGGTGGAACTACCTGTGTTTAAGGTCCCTTCCAACCCAGACCATTCCAGGATTCTATGATTTTTCTACTCTGATTCTGGAAGCTGAGGGGAGCCCACATCACAAATTTAATTTTGAGCAGGGAGTTAAGCTTTAAAATTTTCTCTTGACATCCAGGAGGTGATATTTGTAGTACAAAGATTTAGATGTGCTTGGCAAGCACAAATAATGGTCATTTCAATGAGACTTGTCCTTGTGCTCTTCACTTCCTAGAATTAGGCCCTAATACAACACAGCTGGAGAAAAAAGAGAGACTGCACTGAAATAAACATTCAACCTGAATTTAACAAAAGATCTGTAAGTTAAATTTGACATTACATAGAAACAGGTGCAAATCCCATTTGTAGGCATACTGAGACAAAAGTCTTCTTGTGGGTGCTTTTGAATATGCTCATTTAAATACGCTCCTTTAAAACTAGGTAGGGAAAAATTTTCCATTAATTAAGAGGTGAAATCTGTGAGACAGAGGAGTAAGATGAGTTCATAGGCATTGACTAAGCCTAGTGGTTATAGGTTTAGCATTGCTTACATCCCTATAAAGGTGAAACCAGAAAAGGAGCCTTCATACCCAAATAGCATCTCTCATTCCTTCCACCTTTGTATCTTTTCTTTAATATTCTAACAAAGAAGCAACTCTGTTTGAATAACACAGTCAAAAGTTCCTTGGTCTCTGTTCTCCTTTATACTGAAATAATGTGAAGAGACACTTAAATCATGTACATGAAATAATGGTGCACACAGAATACACACAGATTTAAAGAAGGTACAGGAAACCACGAACCACGTTCCCAAATTTTCTTGCTTTTACAAAATAACTGAAGAAAGTGATGGGATCTATCATAAAGCAACAGCAGTTAATTGCTGTAGGTGACACAGGAAATATCTTTAATTACAAACCACCTGCTTACTCCTGCCTTTGTTTTGAGCTGTATTGCTATGTTTCAACTACTTTCCCATAGGAAATTGCAAAGAAGTTTAGCTTAACATGTGAACTATACCATTATTTCACTGTTAGTTTTCAACCCAACAAAGTCTAAAATACTGGCACTGTAAAAGAAAAAAAGAGAAAAGGGGAGGAGGAGACAAAAGAAAAAAAAATACTCAACTGATTGGACACAATGGCATTTTAACTACTGTAAGTAAGTGATGATTTTCACATCAACCTAAAACAATTTCACCCACATTCTTAGAATTTTTCTTTGCTCGATCTCATTGCATCAATTCAAAGGAGATGGCTTTAGGATTTGTCTTTTTTTTTTTTTTTTTTATCTTTTAAGAAATATTAATGTTCTTGTTGAAATGCTTTTCATTACAGACATTCATGACTTAATATTCTTTTAGCAACCTTGAATTCCACAGTTCCCAGACACTGACAGGCTGAAATCCTTTTCATGATAATCATCCTAGTTGTACTCAACATCCCATTTTATTTATTTGGACCAGAACCTTATGGGATACCTTAAAAGAGGAAGTAGATTTGAGTTACTTTCTCCTTAGGATTAAAACATCAAGGTGTGTCTCCTCTTTTAAAAGTTTCTTGACTGACTTTATGCTTTTCCATCATACAGGCCACGCTCAGACTTTTTTATTTTTTGAGGAAGATGCAAACTTTACTTCTTTTTGGGTTGTGGAGTTTCTGCAGACTTCAAAAGTCCATTGACATCCTCGAACTCAGAAAACTGGGATCACAGAAAGGGTTATTCAGGGAAGCCAAACCTGGTGAAGAGCTCATCTGCTGCAGCTTTTAGGTTAGATACCAGGTCAATTTTCAACTGTTTCGGGATTCAGAATCGATTTCAGGGTCACCATCCTGTGCTTACATCTGCTTCCCCTTCTATTAAAGGTTTGCTTGCTTCCTTCTTGGGGTTTCCAGTGGGAAGATGCTTTCCATAGGGAGAAAATGTATTGAACTGATTGATCTTTTTTTTTTTTTTTAAAGCTATCTGAAACAGCCCTTTGAAGTTGCAGCAGCGCTCAAGTTCAAATGTCTCCCGTTTCCTTTCAGAAGGTTTGAAGGATTTGGGAAGGTGAACAAGCAGATCTATAATTAAAGAACAGTTGATGGTAACTGTCCTCCTTTGTTAGCATTCTCGGGCCACCTCCAAATTTAGATGCTTAAAGAGAACAGTCCCATTTTAGTTCTGCAATAGTTCAGATGCCACCACTGCATAGCAGAAGAAAGGCCCTTTTTGAAATCCAGGGTACATCCCCTTTTTTGACCACAAAATAAGTTCATGGTCTTTAGGGGTTAAAGAAAATGCTTTGTTTTTCCACTGTGTCAATCCTAAAGTGTCTTTATTTCGGGCTGAAATGCCTAGATTTGAAAGAACAGTGATGAGAATGGCGTCTGTGAGGAGAATGTAGAGACACCCTGGTGCTAATGCAAGTGTAAGTAAGAAACACGTGCCGGTGGTTCTGGCTGCAGAGCTCCTGAAGGATCCAGCCCCAGTGGGATGTGGGAAGTTCCACTGACTTGGAAAGTCTGGCACCAGCTGCTTGATTTGCAGCTTTTTGTCCTGAAACAAAGAAAACTAGGTCTGATATTGTCAGGACACCACTAAGCTGTTTTGGAATGGAATGTCTTTTTTCATTTGGAAGTACTTCAGATAAGTTTGGTCATTTGGTTGGATAACGTGATAACCCTCCACAGAAGATAATAACTTGTCCTAAATCAGTTTTTATCTTTAGAAATTACTCCTTGCATGAATTTTGGAGGGGAGAAATGGGCTCTTTCACAAAGTATGACCAGAATTCCATGTGTTTAGATACTGCATTAAGAAAGAATTGACAGCGGATCAAGTTTTCTCCTTCCTTTTATGCTCCTACCAGGAAAAGCCACACAAATGTTGCTTTACGGAGCCAGAAATGAGCTGGCCTGAAAAGAAAAAAAATCTCCTGGAAATCTTGGAGGCAGTGTCACTGGAGGATAGGTGACACACATTACTTGGCACAGCATAACTGTAGTATGATCCCACTTGCCTGGTTTACTCCGCAGACATCGGAGTCTCACAGGCATTTGTTGCTCAGACCGTGAAACCAACCGAAAATTACTCTTAAATCCTTAGACATTTTTTTTTTTTTTTCGTGGCAACATGGGTCTAAAACTACAGCAGCAGAAACTAGGTTTATTTGTGTCCCACAGTCTGTCTGCCCCGGGGATCTGTTACCCATATTCAGCAGTGCCTATGGAGACAAAACCCTCGGGATCGGATTAACCCTTTTCTTTCCCCAGTTCTGAACGAAGAATGGGCCGTATTGCAAGTGCTTTCCTGCAAGTGCCTTCAAAAATAGCTATGAAAACTGAGAGTCTCTAAAATCTTCCCAGAGGGTGACCAGTAAAATGAAGCCCTTCAGAACCAAGTTCTTCCTTATTTTCTTGTGAAACACCCTAAATTTCCTAATCTAAATGGAGCAGGGTCATCACCTTTTGCTTTTTCTTTGAAAACTCAACCCAGTGTTAAGTTTGCCTTTGTCTCTGAATTCCATGGATCAAATTCACTTGCTGGTTTTATATCATCCCTTTCTGCTGTCCACTTCCCTCAGCATTGTCCCAACTTTCTGCCAAAGCCTCCTCGAGCCCCTGCAATTTCCCTTCCTGTGGGCCCACATTTTTCCTTCTGGTTCACTACTTCTTTACACATTTCCAGAGAAGACAATCCCTTATCTCTCTGCTCTAGATAGGTAGGACAGGTAAAGTAAGTGCAGCCTCTTCCCAGAAAGCCTGAAAACACACAAGCAGCCATGTGACCCAGCACCAGAGTGATCTCAGGGAAAAAGAGGGGTAGCAGGGCTTGAACTTGGAACCTAAGTTTTATCTGGTACTTCTTTGGGTTTGTGACCATATTTGAGGGCAGAAAAATAAGGAGCTGGAATTTTTTCAGGTTTAATAGCAGGTTGGATATCTCCTGCTGGAAAAAGAAGAAGGATTCCAATCTTGCTTTCTTCTAAGGGCTGAGGATGGACTCCTGCCTTGCAGCTCAGTAAAAGATAAGATGACATTAGTGTAAATTTGATGCTTTTTTAAGTTCTGACAAATGTTGGTTTCTCTGTCAAGAACAAAAAAATAAGAGAACTTTTCTGATTTAAAAATCCATGTTAAAAAAAACCCCCTTATGATTTCTGCAATGACACTGTGTCAAGACACAAGCCAAGCACTCCATCCAACTTCTTTTTTCATGGAAAACTTAAATTAAAAAAAAATTCTAACATAGACTGATACATTTTTGTACAGATTTTCAGTGGTATCTACAGTGAGATGAAAATATAAATTCATGGAACTATAAGATTCTTATAAAACAAATAAACCCTTAAAGGAGACTTTATAAAATCATGTGTGGAATGTTCTGGTGTTCTAATATTGCAACAAGTTTTGAAGGCAATCTAGGTTACTCATGTAAAGAACTTGGTGGTTTAAAAAGGGAAGACTTTTTTTCTTTTAGAAAATAATTAAGCATTTGGGAAAAAAAAAGCTGTGGAAAGGCTGAAAGATGCTTTGTACTTTTCTTTCATGGAACCTTGGTAAAGAAGTTCTTGTTATCCCAGGAAATGATGAGATGAGGCTTGTGCTCGAAGGCTCTTGGGATCTGTCCTCCATCGTGGCAGAAGCTGCAGGGACCTTCCAGTGCAGCCCTGCAGGTGGTAGAGGGAGCACAGGCTGGCACAGGCTTCCCGTGGGGCGGTGGGGAAGCAAAATAAACCAAAACAAACAAGATGCCAAGCCAGGAAACAGGCTGCTGCCAACCCCACTGGGTACCGTGACCGTGCTCTAGAAACTGGTGTTGCATTTCAGGAACTTGGCTCAGCTCTACAAGCCCCTTGTATGTCAGCTACTGTTCAGCCTTAGTGCTAGTGAAAAGCAGCATTTTCAAATAATTCTGTGTTCCAGAGAGGAGGTTTTCTTGCTTCTGCAAAGATATAAACCTGCTGAAAGTTTCAGGACTATTAGAGCTTTGTGAGATTCTTCCTCCTTTTTGCTTCCAGCAACAGCATTTAAGGCAAAGGTAGGTCTCTCCCTTTTTTAGTATATTTTGGTGCAAATCTTTGCATTGCTTCGGGACACTTATGAAATGGGGAAATGGTTTTGATCCAGCTGAATTAATTGCAAATTGTTTTAATGGGTTCCACTTACTGAATCTGAGTGACCAAGGTTTTGAATAACTGAGATACTTTTCAGTGTAAGCAATAAATACCAGGGATAGAACTGTATTATAGGAAACAGAGACTATGACTGAGCTTTGGATAATCAAGATTCTAGTTTGTGTCATGTATACTTTGGCAGCAGCTGATTCCTGCAGGAATAAGAAAGTAAGAACATGTGCAAACTGCAGTATGACACTACCCCCATGACCTCGTCAACAACTTCAAGGTCATCATTAGAAAAGTCTTCAACATTTTTCTTTTGCCTGGTTACACGTGGGTTGTTAAGATTTATTACAATCACTGCAAGAGAACACCTGCTAAATGTCAAAAGATTCCTGGGAAACTTCAAGTGTTTTGCTAAGGCAAAACTGCACCTTTTACACAGCTTTTGGGAATCCAGCCTGATGGAATGCAGTCATTGATTCAGGGCATTTTATGATTTGATCATGCTCTAAAGCAGAAGCATGACCACAAGTGATATTCAAACATATTTGTCCTCCAGACAGATTTACGGCAGTCTAAAAGGATCCATTTTTGTTTCCTGGGATTCCTGTTATACTCCGAGTAAGGACCAGATCCTTGGCTGAAGTCAGCTGGAATTGCTGCAATGGCTTTGGTGAAGGTGAGCACTTAATCAGGTGGGCTAAGCCCTGCCTAGGTGTATTGGGAGAGTCTGAATTTGACTAATGGAATTTACACTAAACAAGCACAGAGAAATCCCTTAACGTTCAAATTTCTAGAGGTTTTTGAAAGCCAACACGTGTCTCCTTTGGCTGCACTGCAGTGTTCTTCCCCTACATCACCATTTTATTTTCAGCTCAGCAATTCTCTCTTTTCTTTTTTTTTTCTTTTTTTTTTTTTTTCTTTTTTTTTTTTTTGAGCAATGAAACTCTGTCTGCTTTTCAAGACTAATATATGGCCCCTGAGTGAAGGCAAGGCTGTGATTCAAATCAAGAGTTCTGCTGACATTATAATCCTTAGGAGCACAGCTGGAGCATTTCATGAACGGTAGCAAAGACCCTCCACTGATTTACTGCCTTGGTATTCCATCAGGAGTCCATGTTCTGTGTCGTTGGCTGCAGTGCACAGAAAATAACCCAGTGAACTTCTAATTAAGGCATTTAGCTTCTTGTAAGAAAAGAGCTGTGCTATATGTGAGATGCTGCTGCTTTTATGGATTCTCCCCTATTTTTATAGCGGGAGGGGTTTCAGGCCCTAAGAAGGTCCTGTGGGCTATAAGCGGGATAAACACCAAAGTTGCTCTCTGACCCTTCCAGGCAGTGTGGGATGGCAGGAATTTTCATGTGTCTCCCCCAAGCTCTGCACCGTTTCTTTTCGCTCCGGCCTTAACGCAAACCTTTCGCAGCCTAATCACCCCTCAAGCAGAAAAACACCCCTCCCAGCTCTCAAGAGCTGCGAAGGGCACCCACAGCTCTGCTTATGGGCAGCAGATAAACCCTTCCCTTCCTGCAGAGCCAGTCCCCAGGCAGAGCATGCACGAGAGCAATTTGGAAGCCGTGCTCTTTCTTGTCTCGCCCTTCGTTCCCAGGCAGGGTGACCGTGCTGCCAGCCCCCACTGACCTGAAGATGAGAGTTCCCTAGATTGTTTCCAGCTTGCACTGCTGAATGAATAGCACTTACAGTATTTTTGGGGTGGTGACTCACAAGAAAGCCATTCATGCCCCCCTCAAGAGACCGTCAAAAGCCCCCTGGTAAAAAGCGTTTTGATTTTCCTGGGTTTGTTGTCCACTTATGCCTGTGGATATTTCCACAGGTCTCCAGCATGGTTTTCTCAATGCACTGTCCAGGTGTTGAGGAGAGGAGAGCTGCACACTCTGATTTGACACCATTCATGGTTATCCCAGCCTAGAGAAAGAGTCTTTGTAGTCACTGCAGAAGGTACCAAGGACCACCAAAGCTCTTGAGTGCCTCTACTTGCTTACCTACCTCTAATTCCAGCGGTACTTCAGGCAGATAAACACCATGGAAATTCAAGGGTTTGGGGATAAAAGTGTCTTGTATTAACTGTGTCACTCCGTGGGGTTTGTTTTTTTTTTTACCTTCACAAAGTGCTTCATAAACTTCATTGTTCCTCTCAAAAATAATGTGAGGTCGCCAGGGATTGTTATCACAGTTACTTGTATCTCCAAGGATGATGAGATTTAGTGACTTCAGCAAGGCCAAAGAAAAGCTGGTGTTGAAGCATTGTCTGGATTCAAAAAAAGGGCTGGGAACAGCTGTAAGTTCTGGAGTTGTGAGTGTTATATTTGGACAGAAAGACAGCTGTGAAAAGGAAAAATGGCATATGCCCATTTTTTTTTGTCTGAACACGTGGCAGGAGACACAGTGCTTTAGTAGAAGGTGTTGCCTGCTTACCTTCTTTCATCTCTAACATTTGTATTCTTCAGGCACTTTAACTGTGCGTCAAGCCTTAGTAGTATCTGAGTTTCAAGCTTTGCTTCTGATACTGAGCCAGATCTTCACCTGGTCAGAGCTCTGTGCCAGATGGTCAAGACCTGCCCTGATGTCTGGTGGCACATCCCAGAGCTTAGTGACACAAAACTTGCTGAATAATTCTCTGAGGGGCCGTGACTGTCTTATGTGAACCACATTTGTTGGGGCTGGGTGCTCCAGGAGGTGGATTGTGGCAATGGGAAAGTGTCCTGAAATGTCCTGGACAAAGTTTTTTGTGTTTGTGGGCTTTTTCCAGTAATTTTATCCCTGTACCAACTTGCTTGAACAACTGGGTGGACAGAGTGGCTCAGGACAGAAAGGCTGGATTGCTGATTCCTTATTTAAGGGTGCAGTGTCTGCTGCAGTGGATTCTCCATGTTTAAATGAGCCTTTTGGGCATAATAAACCCGAGCAGAATAACAAGCTGTTGGTTTCCTGCTGATCTATAGTTGCAGCAGAGGCTTTAACTGAAAACCTCTCTCAAGAACTGCTCAGTATATTCCTTCTGAAACTATTTAGCTGTGATTTCCCTCACTGGCATGAAGAGGCAGAGCTATTACCATAGCTCATTTTAAAAACAAGAAGCTTTCTAATCCATGTATGGTTAAAGACTAAGTGCAATGAAGCCATGAGATATTTCTATTATTGCTTCTTTAAAGGTATTTCTTAATATTATTCTTGCCAAACAAGTAAGATATTCCATAATAACAAATTCTCATGGAGGCCTGGTTCCAACTTGGTAGAAATCAGTGTGGGGAAAAAAAGCCCACTGATCTAAACGGTGCAGAATCTGGTATTAGTAAAATAATGTCTTGTAAAATAAAGAGGGTGTAAGGTTTATGGCTGCTTATTTGGTAGGGCTGGGGTTATCCAATGGGAGAAATACTACCAAGGTCCAGTGAGATATGGTTACCAGACAGGAATCCCAGGAGATTCTGTTACCACACAGGAATCCCATGAGACAGTATTATCAAGAAGGAATCTGTAGTATTCAGTTCACCACAAGGCAGTAATACTAGATTTTTAGAATTAAATCCTGTGGTATCTTGTTTTATAAGAGTTGGCACAGGAGGGACAGAAAAAAATGCAATGGAAGAAAGATGCCTCCCTGGAACCTGAGCTGGAAGCCCTAATTGTTACACTGATTTCTAGCTGAAATAAAGCATCACGAATTTTCCTTATGGTCCTGAGATGTTTTTACTCTACATGATATGAATCACTTGTTAATGATTGATATTAGTGAGTTTCTTTTATTTTTTTTTCCCCAAAATGCAGATTTAATCATTAAAATGCCAAGGCCTGAATACTGACATGACTATTTTTTGATTGGCATAAATAGCTTCTGGATTTATTTATTTATAATGGGTTTACTTTCATCATAAGCAGGACTACTTTGCATGAAATGGCTTTTTTACATCAGCAGTAACCAAGCTCATGAGCTGCTCAGATCATGTTGGTGTGATGCCTCACACTGAACAATACAGAAATGTAAGAGAATTCTTTTCCTCTACATCTTTTTCTTGTGGTAACAGTGACACTGCCCTATTTGATCAGAAGGGTCTGGACATTTGTTTCAAGAGGGCCCGATTTAATTTCAGCCTCTCTCAGGAGTTTGGCCACCACATCTGTGAGCTTTGAGAGCCTTCTGGCAGGGATGGAGAGGGTTCCTGGAAAGCTGTTGCCAAGGGGCCCAAAGGAGGGGACTATCTGATCACAACAGGTAAGTCTGAATGCTCATCATCTTTTAAATGAAGTATTTTGCCTGCCTGTATCACGATACATCTTTATCAGTACTTAATCAGAGAAAATCTGATCAAGGGCAAAAGCCCCTTTAATGTAAAGAGTTTAGTGTGCAAAGACAGATCAGTTTTGTGATTAGCCTGAATAAAGGCTGGGTAGGTGTTAAATTAGGACCTAACACCAAGTTCCAGCTGTACCTTTAATTCCTCAGTATTTTTTAAGTAGGTCCTTTCAGAGGAGAAGTGTTTTGGAAGGTGAGTGACACACGCAGTGAGTCACAAACTCCCATGGCTCCACAAGAAGAGTCAGCAACCTGTGGGAACAGTTCATCTCTCAAAAGTTGATTTTATTGACAAGGGAGGCAGAAAAAGTCAGGACTTCAGGTGAGAAGTGAGAGTGGACACCTGTTGAAAAGAGCATTGCTGATATGTGCTGGGAAATGGGGGAAAAAAAAAAAAAAGGAAAGGAAAATCCATCAACATGGGTGCCATGGATTGAGACAGAAACCCACCAAGATGAGTGCAGTGGCCCTGCAGTTGTCACTGCTCCTTGGATCCAGCCCTCAGTGTGACACACGGCATTGCATCCTCCTGGATGAGATGACAATAAAGGTGTCACCTGTGAGACAGCGTCAGGTATTCCCAGGGCTCCCTAAAAGGCTTGTCCCTGGTATTCAGATGTGATTACAACAAGCTGAAGAAGAAGAAAAGGAGGTGGCAGGAAGCAGTAAAAGAGTCAAGAGGCATTAGCCTGTTTGCTGTGTTTGAGGATACATTTGCTTGAGTGCCTGAGAACAAGAAAGCAGGCACAGCTGAATGGTGGGCTTAAGGAAAGTCAGTTTAGCTTCAGAAGAGGGTGTACACACACTGATCAGATCTTAGCCCTAAAAGACATAATCAAACAATACTGGGAGCATGGGAGACTTCTGAATGTGCTAAGTGGACCATTAGAAAGCACGGCACCTATAGTGGGGATGTTGGTGACACAGAGGTACTAGGGAGATTACAAGGAGAGATTACTGGTCATGATGGATGGAGAAGTCACTGGAGCCACACTTGGAGAGATGCAAATCGCAAGCCCGGTGCTTTTGTGATAAGGATTTCAACTCCACAGGTAATGGTTTGGGACCATTAGCTCACATACCGTGGCTTCACCCTTGGATGTTAATGGCTTGCAGTCCTGGTGACAAGAGGATTTGTCACCCCAGGGTCTCTGTGAGCACCTGAGGGCACCCCACACACCTCTGATGAACTTTTTTTGGCTCAGTGTGTGACATGCAGCTCTGCCCAGAAGGTCATGAAAATTTTGAGGGGGGACCATAATCTGTGAGTGATCCCTACAGTGGAATTAATTCTCCATGTGCAGTGACCCATTTCACACGTTGCTACAAGATGGAAAAGGCAAATGACTGTGTCTGCCTTGAAAGGATTAATAAAATCAGTGCGTTCAACATCAAGCTGAGAGCCAGGCCAACAGCTGGTGGACATCTTGACACTTGACAATCTGTCGGAGGAATCTCACCCGTAAAGAAATACTGACATTTCACAAAGTTTGTCTCATCCTGCTTAATTAAATGTCTTTTTGTTGTTGTTGTTACTATTGCAATATTGTGTTGCAAAGAAATAACCCTCATGTGCCTTGTGGGAACCCTCCAGCCCTTTCACAGACAACTCCCTGCACTGTCAGCCTCACCAGCAGCATCTGAGCTTACCTGCCTGAAAGTGTCCTTTCAAAAACGTTGGCTTAATTTTGGCAAAGGCGGTGTCTTTTTGCCTGGGGTCAGGTGGAGCTGCAAGAGCAGCAAGTCGCAGGCTTGAGGGCTCGGGGCGGAAATCTGGTGGTGAATTTGGTTTGGGATTTATTGCTCGGCAACTTGGAGCACATCCCCCCCCCCCCCCAGCAGCTGGCTCTCTAGCCAAAACACGCTGGCAAACAGAGCAGAACTGTCATGGTAACAGCCTTGCAGCACATACTGCAGTGCCACTCTGGCCCACGGAGGGAATTCCTAAGTGTTACCACAGTAAAAATTATGACTAAGAATAGCCTTAATAGCAACTATCGCCGCTGCTAATAATAGCAGTAATTATATTTGTGCTGCGACAACAGCGAGATATATTTGGAGAGTATTTGGTGATTCCAAATTGCTGTTTGAACGTGCCTGCCTGATTTCTTATCAGCTCCCTGCTGAGGTGTTGCAGCTCCTTCAGCACTGTGGGGTTAGTCCAGGAGCAAAGGATGTTTTGCATGTTCTCCTCTGCAGCTAATGGGAATCCCTAATCATCACAGAAGAATACAGTGACTTATAGTAATGTGCAACTTTATAGTAATATTGAACTTATAATAGCATGCAACTTTGTCATGAATGAGTATGGTGTTGGTGATGCAGGAGTGGTGCCACAGCAGAGCATGGGGTACAAACCACTGCAGCCCCAAAAAGGGGTTCCCAAAAGAGTTCCCTGTGACCACTTTGCCAACATCATGAAAACATGATCCCTTGTCTTTGGGAGCTGGCTCTTCAGCCTTTGCGTCCATGTTGAGTTGAAAGCACCACAAAGCACGGGAACGGCTTGCAAATCATCCCATGGGCTGGGTAAAAAGTAATGGCCACTTGCTGCTGGTAAATAATAATGATAATCTACAACAGTGCATGAGGTTTCTTCCCATGGTTCCAAATTATGATTGCATGTACACCGAAGCTGCCATAGGAGGGAGTTTTGGGGTGTTTTTTGGATAGACACTCCACAATTTTCCTCCTATGATGATGGGTGGAGAGAAACTTTGCATGCTCTGTAAAAATCTAATGTAGAAAAATACTTGCCATCACAGTTTTCCCTTCTCTCCTTCATCTTCCTAGCTTGCCACCAGTGGCCCCAGCCAGTGTGAGAAAGAACAGGGAAGATTTAGAGGGAAAGGAAAAGATGAGGTGTAACACATCCCCAGTGTGTTCCTTATGGATGACGCTGCCTCTTCAGTACTGAGACTAAAAATTGGCACTGCCACCAAAAATAACATTCTTATTAAATAATTTTGGCTGCAGTTCAGTGGGGACTTCCAGGCAAACAAAGCAGGGCAGTTTTGAGGACTCCCTGGCTCCTACTCCCTCCAATACCTTCCAGTCCCCACCCAGTGGGATTTTTGCTGGAGAACACAGTTCACCACTCCAAAAAAAAAAAAAAAAAAAAAAAAAAAGTCTTAGATTGGTTTTTATTTTCCAGAAAAATAATAACTGGAATGATAATAATAATAATATACATTGTGTTGCATGTAATAGAAATGGCATTTTACGGTCAGGGCTGTTGTATCATCATTATGTTCCAGTGTCTTCCAATCCAAGAAGCACTCATAATACTCCAATGTTTTTTAATTTTTCTGAAATCCTGCATTACAACTTCAAGTGACAAGCCTCCCAGTGTGCTGGTCCAACAACCCTCAGTAATATAAATTTACAAATTAAAAGGTGGAAAAGAAGACAGATTAATTTTGACTGGATTTTTTTTTTTAATGGCAGAACACTTTTTCATCCAATACTAGTACCCAAATTTATTTTTCCACCACTGAAATAAACAGATATTCTGAAAACTCCAGATCATTTTGTGATACCTCATTCCAGCATTGTGAAATTTCATTAAGGTGGCCAAAAATATTTGCTTCCCAGTTCCAGAGCAATGAGAAATGGGCACGAAGGCACTGAAAGCAGCCCTTCTGATTTTGCCTGGTTCTTTAAATACAGAATAAATTGCACACAGTGTGTGTCCCAGGAAGGTCACCAGGAGCTCTGCTGTGCTCCTTTTGTGGAGGAGGACGTTCTTCAGTGGTTATTATAAGACTGTAAGACTTTGGGGTTCCAGGGCTTTTTCTGGCCATGTCTCTGACTGAGTGGAATATTCTGTGACTGTATATAGCACGTGGCAAATAGCACAGCAGTGACTGCACAGCACTGTCTGAATTCCCTGGGCAGGGAGTTTTCCCCTTGTTATGTGTCATCCCCATCCCACTGCCCTGATTCCAACAGCTCTCATGTGCATCCTCCATTCCCCTTAATATCGATAGTAATGTGCAGGGAGATTCATATCAAAATAATCATCTTGGACAGGTGTGCTCTGACATAAAAGGAGTATCTCTGGTAGGGATCAGACTTTTTTGTAGACTCAGCTTCTTTTGTTTCATCCCGTTACCTCAGGAAGTTACGCGGAAATGAGTGAGAGTGGATTTTAGCTCAGTGGCACCTTCCATGCAATAATTTACCTGTTATTCCAGCTGGGGAGTGGCAAAGGGGAAATGCTGGAGCCGTGGGACATGCTCTGCTTGCACAGGGTTTAGATGACCACAGCATTACACTCAAGTTTTGCAGGACATACACATTCAGGAAGGACCCCTGGCTGAGTTCCAAGTGGCTTCCAATCCACCGATGAAGGGAATCATGGGTTGATCCCAGGAAACTATTAAAAATACCAAAGTCTTTGTTCTGTCGTTGCCTGCCTGTTTTAAGACTGTTTTCTTCCCAAGCAATCTTTAAAATGGTCGCTTAAGGTTTGCATTTAACTCACTCTACCTCTGAAAAGCAAAACACAGTCCCAAGCAAGGTAAGTGTCTGAGCTAATTCCCTGGGACCTCTTTCCACAGAGCACATTAGAAATACAGAAACTGTGCATTCCCTTGGTCCAAATATAAAGATATTTTGAAATGGCAGAAAAATCATAATCTTCAATGTTTATTTCTGAGAGCTGAGGAGAGTGCAGGGCTTCACTGACCAAACTGACTTGGAGCCTGGTCCCGTTCCCTCTTTCATCTCTAGGAGCAAAAGTAAACCCTATGGGAAATGTACTCTTAGAGCAGCACCGGGAATCATCCAAAAGGAGATGAGCAGCCTTTATAATTTTCTTTGCTTGTCACTTTTTAATTTGCCTGTCTTGGTTCCTGTAATGCAGCTCTCAAAGCTTTACCAGTGAAGTGAGAAAAGCGGAGGGGAAATGGTTAATATTGAAATGGTCGACTAGAACAAAGTTACTCTGGGCCCTGAATGGCGAGAGGAATTAAATGATTAAATCGAAAATCAAGCCATACCATCTCTGCCGGTTTCTTGGTGTCAAGGGGATTTTTGTGGGCAAGGATCATTCATCCAAATCTTATTTGCTCGTATCTTGTGTGATCCGAAGTTGAAGCGAGAACTGGCTCCCATTGTAATCTGTAAGGCCTGTTATTCAACAGCACAAAGAGGGCGAATAACGAATGTGCCAAAACCTATGACAAATCCTCCAGACATGTCTGATGACAGATGACTGACGTGTCTGATGACAGATAACTTGTTTTACACACTGCTGCTATATGTTTCTCAGCTATGTATCTGGCCTCTTAGCTTTTCTTTCCAAATGAAAGGGAAGAAAATACATTTTCCCTAATATCTTACTGATGTCGCTGCCCTCAAAGAACACAGAATTTGATGAGGAACCTCCATGCTGGTTGATCTCCAAGCTCTAGAGCTGTTACCTGTGCATACTGCGTGACTTGCATGAAGTCAAAAAATTCACCCATTAAAACCATACAGATGTTTCTGGCTGACTCCATCAGGAGAAATATCATGCTGGTTTCATACTTGGGTTTGTGTGCCAGAGTGAAAGATAAAGTTGCTGCCACTGCCAGTACCACTGGTGACATCAGGAAAATAGAGTATTTGGAGAGGTTTTGGGTTGTCTGTGTTCTGGCCTTGACCCCACGCAGCCCATAAGGACTCATCCAAAATCCAAGGAGCTCAGCCGTGTCTCCTGGTGCGGGTGAGTGCTGTGGTCCTGCTGGACCCGTGTGGTTGTCCTCACCCTGGGGAGTCAAAGCCAACACTGCAGGTCCTCTGCACACTGTGCCATGTCGGGAAAGCAACTTGTCCCGACCAGGCTTTGAGAACCTCAACCCCAACAGATCACACAGATCTTTCACAGTCTCTCTCCCTGGTCTTAATTCACTCTCTGCCACTCCAGATGCTTGTGAAAGAGTCTCATCTGATGCCTCTCACTGCCACAGTGAGCAACAGGCTTGGGAGGAAGATACCAGCTCGTGGAGGTGTGCTGAAGATATGGCCACCACCTCCTCAGAGGACCCAAACCTCACAGTGATGATGAGCACCAGAAAAGACCGAGATTAAATAAGGAAAAGAGACATCAGCTTGTTTCACTGTTGTGACACTAAAGGTCAACTGGAAAAGAAGCTGCTCTCCTGCACGCTCGGGGAGGTTATGGATTGTGCAGCTATGTCCATATATGTTCTGACAGATTTTAAGTGGTGCTTTGCTAGGGAGTTTTAAAATGCAGCAATACACGTCATTTGCTTACAACAGCCAGTTTTCTTCACATCAGCCACCAGTAATAAATGATTCATACAAGAGAGGCCACATGTTGAACAGATTCATGTAAACCAATTATGCTTCATTCAAAGTCAGCTAAAACATTCTCACACAAAAAGTCAACTTAAGCTACTATTTCCCACAATAATAATAATAAAAATAAGCTTAACAAACACTTACTCTGGTTGTCCAAGCTCATTTTCTATTATGTTTCCTTTCACCAGTTTTGTTTGGCAGAGTGTCAAGTAATGTATCAGCAAAAGTATGTGTGTCACAATCTGACAGAAGGAAAAAAAATGTATATTTTTAGTTTTGAAGTGTTTATAATTTCAGTAGGTGAAGAGAATACAGGACAAGGAAGAACAAAATAGCATATGCAGAAATGTCAGCAGTGAGTATGAAAGTATAAGCATGTGAGCTTCAGCCTAAGAATGAGCCTGGCTGGGAATGATGTTTTCTAAAGAAGACCATATTAATAACTGGGAGCCTGCTAATTAACAATTAGAAGCCCCCTAAACATATTTCTCCATCTAGGCTCTTAGCAGACTTCCCCTCCAAACTTTGGTTCAAACTACAGAGCAGTGGGGACAGCAGGGCTGGGAATTTTTGCTGTGGGCCACGCACAGTGAAAGGAAAGCAAGAAGAAAATCTGCAACCTGAGGAACTAAGTTGAGAAACAAAAGCTATAATGGATTGTCTGGGCGTGTTTCTTCACCTGAGAGCTGTTCATATCCCAGGCAGTGACGAGGAGCAGCAGGACAGGGAAATGGCTTTCCATGGGCACATCAGGTTGCTCTGGAGCATCAGCCTTGCAGCTCAAAAGCAGCAGAGCAAACAACCCCAAGCACAGCAGCTGCTGTGCCACTGAACGGAGTTGCACAGAAAGTCAAGTGTCTGTGGCTTGATCTCCCAGCTGGAGCTCCTGGGTGCCCATCCCTGCAGCAGTGGGTGTGGATGAGCAGCATGGCCACAAGCTGGAAGTGTGAACTGCAACATCTGAGCTGCTGAAGCCCCACAGGAGCCCCACAGATGGGCACAGTCATGTCCTCTCTGATCTCTGCTTTACACGGGGACACAGGGGGATGTAGGGCTGCACCAGCTCACCAGCAGCAGAGGGAGTAGCTGTTGAAAACATCCATTCCCACCACAAGCAGAGTGATGTTCAGTCCCCTCACTGAATCAATCCAAGCACGCTGGAGGGAGGTTACTGCTGCCTTTGTTGCCTGCCCAGTATTGCAGCTGCCTGCTGCTATACTCCACTGCCCCTTTCCAATATCTGACACTACAACATCGCTCGAGATAATGAGGTTTTGATCACAGCAAGGGGCTAACAACAGCAAACAGCCCAGGCACACAGAGATCAAATAGACCAGCTGCAAACAGAGAGGGGAAAAAAAAACCCCAACACCCAAAATGCATATGACTCGTGTGTGGGTATGTGTGTTATGCAGGAGGCAGGGGCTGGATGGCCAAGGTCTCCCAGCGACCCTGGGCCACTCAGGGCTTGGGCCCCCAGCATTCCAGGCAGCCTCCTCTCCCGGGACCACTGCCCTGCTCACACAGAGAGGCAGCCAGACGTGAACGTGAGAAAGCTCTCTCAGCCGAGTCCCTTCTGCTGGCTACTTGTCTTCCAAAATAATCACAATTAAAAGGGGCGTTCATCAAAGGGGGAGCTAGGGTGTGGGCTTGCCCTTTTACCACGTCTTCATAGCAAGCAAACATGGTGAAAGGGTGTTTTTTTTCCTTGCCCCTTCCAGTACACTCCCCATCCTCCCAGACCAAAGGATCTCAGTAAAATGTTTGCCTTGAGGAGGAAAGCTCGGGAGCAATAACTTTCAGGGTCGTTTACATCCATTTACTGGAGTTAATAAATATGTAAATTGATTTTTAAATTGCAGACCCCTTCAGAGATACAGTCATGGAGCCAAGTCCAGATGACTGCTATGGCAGTGCAAGTGAAACATAATGTTGTAAAGATCTTCCAGATTCCTTCTTCTTCCCCCTTTTTCTTTCAGAATCTATGATATGGGTCTTGAACCTGGGTGTAGACCTGAATTCTGTGAATCCATTCTTCTTTTTAAGCCTAGAGGAATTTGGAAAGCAGAGCTGTCTGAACTGTGACATCCACATATGCTTTTTAGGGAAGAGAGATAATACAGATGAAAACATTTTACTTGGTTTAATTTCCAAATTATTGCTGGGAAAGAGGGTGTGACACCAGAAGGAGGGGACACATAGCAGCGGAGCGTGGCAGGATATGGAATATTCAGAAGAACTAATTATGGGATGATCTGGAAGCATCCAAGTCCCCTTCACTGTATGAAAGTTGACAGCAGGTTGGAAGGTTCAGTTCCTGGCTCTGCCCTGAACTGCCTGACACTGTTTCGTTGGTTTCCATGAGGAATATGCTGCTTTCATGGTCTCTTGTGACAATGATTTCCAATTGACAGCACCTGTGTTGCACCATAAAAAGCCAAAAAATCAGCAGCTTCCACCTGTCATCTGCACCTGATGCAAACTGAAAAGGGTTCAGTTCTGCTCTGCTTTCATCCCTAGGGGTTTTCCACAGGTCCAAACAACAACAACCATAGGGCTTTGTAGCATCAGGACCAGTGTTTCACAGGTAGCCTGCACACAGGCTCACACACACACACGTGAATATAGAACATTTGAAAGCAAAACCAAACCTTATGGCTTTATTCTTAGCTGGAAACTTGTTGCTCTCAGAAAAGTTCATTGGAGGCCTTTATTGAAAGAGTGACATTTAATTCTGTAACGAGCTCGAGAATGAACTTGTAGAAGCATCCTTTATAAATCAGTGTTATCGTGACAGTGTGATGGTGTTCAGGATGCTCTGTGCAATCATTTTGGACCTGATCTTGCAAACATATGGACTCAGAGCCCAACAGGGTGTTTTAGGGCCCATTTCCATGCATCCCGAAGGGATGAAAGTATCACCCCTTGCTGAGCCTCCAGTGCACATCTGTAACTACAAGTTTTAACATGCTTTCACATACACAGGGTAAGGCCTCGAGGTTCACACTGGTTTGGGTCAGGAAGAGCTGCTATGAGTGGCAGTAAGGCCAAGCAGGCCCAGACCCATCAGCTGTGGGCTTTAGGCTGCCCCTCTGCTGCAGGAGGGGAGCTGCTGGGTGGGTGTGCTGGCAGAAGTGCCGCTCCTCGGCCTTATCCTTCAGAAGGTAAATAAACTTAATCCCAAATTCACCCACTGCTGTTTGCCAAGAGCAAATAATTCAGAGTTTGAAGTGAGGTGGGATCACACTGTTCTGAGGACCCTGGGGAAGGAGAAGGTGTCCTGCACAGCCCTGCAGAGCAGGGCAGTTTCCAAATCCTTGAGCAGCTGGGCTTTACCTGATGAAGAGCCTTTTCATCTAGAACTCTGGCTCATCAGGTGCAAAAGGGGTCTGGATGGACCTGATGTAAATGGAAATGTAGTAAATATCTGTGTATTTGATATTAATGGAGTTCATAGAATCATAGAATTGTTAGGGCTGGAAGGGACCTTAAAAATCACCTCGTTCCAACCCACTGCCGTGGGCAGGGACGCCTTCCACTGGACCATGTTGCTCCAAGCCCTGTCCAGCCTGGCCTTGGACACTTAGAGGGATGGGACATTTTTACCTCCGTGGAGAAAAATCTAAATTGTGCTGTCTTTGAACTCACACAGAGGAATTAACCTGTTTGACACTGACACAAAACAACACTTGTGGCACCAGATTGCCATCACCCCCAAAGCAGTGGCAGCCTCTTATCCACCCTCAGAGGTGAGGTAGCAGACAGGCACACACACACACACACACTGTATGTGCACCTCACAAGAAGAAATGAAAGCACATCATCTAAGTTTGCTCAGGTTTAGCGAAGGTCAGAGATTTTCACACCTAGGTGAGCTGTCATCTGGCTCAGGGCAATTCCCTTTTTCTCTCGCATCCTTTGCTGGAACAGCAGGAGAGCTTTACTGGCGTGAAAGACTAAACTGTCTTCAGGCTATAAAGGACTTGAGTCACAAACCACTTCCCTCCCCCTCACCCCTTCCCGAAATGCATTTTCATATTAATTCAGGACCTTCCAAAATCGTCCTAATGTCTCCTCACCTGTTAGTTCTGAAAACCTGTTGAGGGTCGAGGCTTAAACGACGGGAGGTGACAAACCATAGGGGGTTTGCTCTAAGCAAAGTAATTCTAGACTGAGGGGGTCAAAACTTCTCCTGATTCCAAATACTGAACTTCATTTTCATGAACTTAAATGGAATTAAGTAACTGCCTAAGAACAACTGCATTATTGAGACATAACAGCCACATCTAAGTAAAGATTAAAAAACAAGCACACCATTAGAAAGTGCAGCAATACTTGCATGAGTGGGCAGATTCTAAGCTCAGGAATAAACTCGTGTCACTACAGCCTCTGTCAGTACAGTGACCAAGAAGGGAGCTCCACATGTCTGGTACTGCAGACTGATTTCTGATTTCTTAAAGGGATATTTGGAATCAAAAACTTTATTACCGCTCTCGAGACATTCTGCCTCTTCAAAGTGCCTCTTTTTATTAAAACGCTGGTCCTTTCCTTTGTTAATTTTTTTTTTAAGTTCTTTAATTTTTCATTTCTTAAACCTCCCATTCAACTACTATCTTGGCTTTTAATGAAGGGAATTTTTCTGCATCCAGCAAACTGTAAACCATGTCGCTTGGATACAGCAAAAGCCGAAATTCCACAGATTTACATAAAGTCATACACTGTGTTGGGGAGAAAGTGCACTGGGCATTCTTTGATTTTTGTATCTTGCATTAGCATTTGTAGGCACTTACAAAAGATAAAAATATAAAGAAAAGAGATAGAAAGAGAAAAGAAGAAAGAAAGAGGGAGAGAAAGAGGGAAACAAGTAGAGAAAGAAAGAAAGAAAGAAAGAAAGAAAGAAAGAAAGAAAGAAAGAAAGAAAGAAAGAAAGAAAGAAAGAAAGAAAGAAAGAAGAAGAAGAAAGAAAGAAAGAAAGAAAAAGAAAGAAATAAAGAAAGAAGAAAGAAAGAAAAAGAAAGGAAAAAGAAAGAAAGAAAAAAGGAAGCTGCTGTGATGAACGTAAAATATGACCTTTTCTTTTTAAAAGTTTGTGCTGTCCGTCTTGCTTAGCACCAGCGCTGCTCACCCTTTCCCTTCAAGACGCTTCGGAGTTGTTAAGCATCTAAGGGTGATAATTTGACTTTCAGCTAAACCGGAGGGCTGCAGCAGACAGCAGTAGGTGGTGATGTAATAGGTACCAACGCACATGGATATATAAATATCGTGGCTAGGGCTAAAGCGCTATGGCTGAGCAGCTATAGAAGAAGATCAGCACTTCAGACAAGAATCCTGGAGTTGAGATCAAGTTCAGAAGCTCTTGCTCCCGGGATTTCCTCTCCATGCAGCCAGCCCAGGGAAACCGCAGATCCTCGGGGGACTGAGCACTAAGCTCCTTCCTTCCCCCCCGCATTTTTTTTTCTTTAATTTTTTTTTTTCCGTTTGGCTTTTTGTCGCTCTTCTTTTTTTATTTTTATTTTCTCCCCGTCTTCCACCTCAGCATAAAGCGGGGGAGCTGGGGCGGGGGTGCTCGGCGCGGGGCGGGGGTTGCGGGGGGAGAGGTCGGCGAGCGCATTTTCGGAGCGACCGTCCCGTCGGCCGCCCGCCCGCCCCTTAAAGCCGGGAGATGCCTCTCCCCGCGGCGCTGCTGCCGGCGCTGCTCCTGGGGCTGCTGTGGCCAGGGGCGGTGCGTGGCCGGTCGCCCCCGGGTCGCCTCCCCGCCGGGCCCCGCCAGCGCCGCTGGGACGCGGCTCTTTTCGCCCGCTCCGTCGCTCGCCTGCCGGCCGAGCGCCGCGATGCCGCCCGCGACGGCGACTACCTCCTGGGCATCAAGCGGCTCCGCCGCCTCTACTGCAACGTGGGCATCGGCTTCCACATCCAGGTCCTCCCCGACGGCCGCATCGATGGGATTCACAGCGAGAATCGATACAGTAAGACGGCGGTGCCGCCCGCGGACGGACGGGGCGCCGGGGCTTTCTCACCTGCCCCGGGGAGTGGTTTGTCCCCGAGGGGAGGGTGGGTGCGTGGCGGACCCCGGAGTTCCCTAAAAAGTCCTGCCGCCCCCGGCACCGGGGGGCTGCGCGCTGCGGCTCCCCCGAGGGCGGCGGGGAGCGCGGCCGGCGGGGCGGCGGCCGAGCCCATCGGGCGCTCCGAGATGCGGGGGGGGAAGGACGGGACACCCATCGGCCTTTCCGGAGGGACTCTGCACCAGGCATCAGGTGTCGCGGTGGGGCTGCCTCCACATCTGGAGGGTTCCGCGGGGCCGCCCGCTCTGAGCAAGGGCTCTTTCCCGGGGAAGAGCCCGGCTCTCACCGCCTCCCCCAAAAAAAAAGAAACTTGGGAGAGCATCTGCTGGGGGCTTAACCCCGTGGCCCCCGCGGCTCTGATAGCCAACTGAAACAATAAGGTGCGGGAAGGGGTCCGTGTGTGTGTGTGGGGGGGATGTAAGCTGCGTGATGACAAATGTTTCATTTGCCCTGAACACTCTCTGGCTTATTTTAACCTTGTCTACGCGAGAGAATGCCTGGGGGGGTGGGGGGGGACGCAAATTAAAAATAGATGCTTGGCTAAAAGAAGAGAGGTCCCTGCGTGGGGCATAGGGCAGCACGTGGAGCACACGAGGCTGGGGTTCTGTGGCCACCCACAGCAGGGGTGGGGCGTGGGGATCCACACCACGCTGGGGATGGCAGCCAGGGGGTGAGCAAAGTGCTGTCACTTCACGCTGCAGGGCATTACCTTCTCTGTCCCCCTGATTCCTGTGTCTCCTCTGTAGGTCTGCTGGAAATTTCTCCCGTGGAAAGAGGAGTGGTGAGCATATTTGGTGTCAGAAGCGGACTCTTCGTGGCCATGAATAGCAAAGGCAAACTCTATGCATCTGTAAGTAGCCACTGAGCGTGCGCCTGGGGAGGGGACTGTTGTCAGCTGGGGTGACGTGTGCACGGTGGTAAAAGCTGCCCAAGCCCCATCCTTGCCCCTCCTGGGTCAGGCAACACAGAGCTTGCCAACAGAAGGCATCCTTGCCCACCTGTGCTGCTTACTGAGGTTTCGGTGTGGAACCCACTCTTTTGCATGACACTTTTTTAGTTCTCACACAAAAACTGCAGTCACCCAGCTATGACTACCCATCTTGCCTACCACACAGACCAACAGAATAGCCATTTGTGTGGCAAGACCACAAGCTAGCCTCAGGCCATGTATTTCTGATAAGTGCAAACAGCCTTAAACAGGTTGGGCAATCGCTGACTCCATCTCTCGGAGGGCACTTGGACTTGTGATCAGCCAGGCCCTCACAAGTGACCCTTTCTGATGAGATGAATCAGTGACTGTCACATACCTATTGATCACTCTTTGTTAATGCTCCTGAACAGAGAGTCTGTTCCCATGGCAGTTCAGCATCCCTGGGGTTTGATCTTGATTTGTAAGAAGGAAGATCTATCAGGAGACAACACAGATCTTTTTTTTACATTGAATCTTTGAAAAAGATAGAGACCTCTTATAAAATATACTTGAGGTAGACAGGGAATATCTTTGTCCATGCTGAGCTTTCCCCCTGTTTTTGAGTTCACCTCTGTGTAAGTTACTGTGATCAGCATACTTTCTAACTCCAGTTCCTTAGTCTCCCTAATTACCCATGAATTTCCTATGTCTTGTTTCCAAAGTATTTTTTGAAGGACCTTGGGCTGAGGAAGAGCCAAACTATGTCAGAGGTAACTAGGACATTTTCACATGAGGACATGAAGCATTCAGAATTCTTTTCCGGGGCATCAGTCCTGTTACAGAGGATTTTAACTTGTATAAAAGCCAGACAGAATCAGCCACCAAAGTGCCAGAACTTCCATTGCATCATTTCTTAGGGGTACTTCTGCTTTGGTGCCCTCAATAAAGTAATCTCCAGTCCAGTGTTCAGCTTGGCAGGCTGAGACCTCTCTTGCAAATCCCTTGGCTTTTGCCCAGTAGTAAGAGATGAGTTGGTTTGTTCCTCTCCAGATAACACACTTGTAACACCTGTCCCCCTTTGTACTTGCTTGCAAACCAAACCTCGTCACTGAAAGGGTTGGTGTTGCAGCTCTGTTTCCCTGAGCCATTAACTTGAGTTCTCCAAACCCTTCCTTCAGTTTTAAACTTAAAGAAGCAAAAAAATACTGTCCATGCTGACTGCCTTTAAAATGCCTCTTTTCTCTTCAAGCAACATGAGAAAGGGCTGGTCTAATTCAGGCTTTCCTGAAGCCTCTCAGGGAATTTATTGCTGGTGGGACAACCACCGAGCAATTAGATGAGCAGTGCTGCAGAAATGAGCATGGGCCTTACCCACCTCAGCTCTGTTAAGTCCTGTCCCTCCCTTGGGACAGGGCTCTTGGTGTCCTTCCCATCTTCAGGTGTACATGCCTGGCCTGGGCACAGCATCCCTAATGATCCTCTTGATTCCTGAGTCCTGTTTGAAGCTTCAGAGGCCACTTCAAAAGGTTACTAAGAGGGGGGGACTCACCTGCAGATATCCCCACAACACACCTCCTACACCTGGTAGCGAGAATATTTCCACACCTGACGTTTAAAATTCCTTCCCTCTCATCCTTTCCTTTTCATTTCAGACCCATTTCAATGATGAGTGCAAATTCAAAGAGATTCTCCTGCCAAACAACTACAATGCCTACGAATCCAGGATTTATCCCGGGATGTACATAGCCCTGAGCAAAAATGGAAGAACAAAGAAAGGCAATAAAGTATCTCCCACAATGACAGTGACACATTTTCTTCCTAGAATCTGAGAAATCTCCCTTCAGACCTACCTCAGCACAGGGGAAGACGCAGAAACACGTTCGAGGAAAACAAACATGGTGCACTTTTACTGGAGAGTTTTATGCAAGAGTAGGTGTAAGATATTTAAGTTAATTATTTAAATCTGTATATATTGTCACAAAATTTATTTATAGCCCTGATTGATTTTTTTTTTTTTAATTTCTGAAAACAAAACAAACCTCCAACTCAAGGTCTTTTTCATTTCATGGTGCAACTAGTAGAAGATTTCTGCTTCGTGGTTTATTTAATTAGTTTCTAAGTTATCACAGATGTGCTGCTACTCCGTGTCCTAAGCCAGGTGACATCCAATTCCTCTCTCTTCCAACGTTTTGCACTGTTTGTGTGTTGTAGGGTGTCTGTCGTCGAGCACGTGCTTGTTTGTTAGTTTGTTTGTTTGTTTGTTACGGTGGCTTTGTCCTCCATCTGCGTGTTTTCCGAACCTCCCCCGTGACTCCCAGAGAAGCTCTTGGCCTCCAAGAAGGAGCGGTGGCGGAGTGGGATGCCAGTGTGGAGCCACACACAATGCCTGAGCTCCTTTGTGCCGCGCTGCTATTTCGTTGGAGCGGGATCGGTTTACCCCCGGTGAGGAGAGCGCGGGGCTGAAGAGCCGCCCCACAAATCTGTTTTTAGATCTGCCAGCGCTGAACTTTGAACTTTCCTGCAGTCCTTCTTCTCAGCAGAGAGGCTCAAGCACCTCTGGCAGCTCGGCAGGATTGGGGCTGGGTTCATCTGTTTAGACAAACCATCTTTTTTTGGCCCTTAGTGATACAATGGTTTGGCATCAGGCTAAAAAATAACGTGTCTGTCCCTCCCCCCAAAAATGCACTGTGGAACTACAGTGAACCAGTTCAACTTTATTCAAATCGAATTCGGAGACTACCTTCATTTTTCAAAGTTTGGGGAACTCTGTAACACTCGTAAGTTTTTAAAAGGCAAAAAAGCATTTGCTGGTTTGCAGCAAGCACGAGCTCCACAGAGAGAACTTAGACTGATTACGAGGAACTGAGGTTGGTTTGTACTATTTATTATTTTTGCTGCAGTATTTGGAAGGAGAAATATGCTGCTTTTCTTTTTTTTTTTTTTTTTTTTTCTGTCTCATTCCCTGACGAAGTTGATTAATTTCTACCTCACTAACTCCCAGAGCCAGTCTCCTAACAAATTCTGCAAGGAAGGAAGGTACCCACTTTCCTGCTCGGGCTCACAGTTCTGGAGGAGGGCCTGGGGGGAACAATCGTCATCCCAAATCTCTCTTTTTTTCCATATGTAGCCAAAAGTATTCAGGATAGAGTTGGTTGCATCCTATTTGAGCCTTGTCACGTTTGAGCTATCTTTACCCAGTGGTTTACTTTTAGTAAGGGTAATCATGGTGAAAATATTTGCAGACAGCTGTCAGGCTGCAGTACTGTATCGTCATCGAGTAACCCTATATTTTTCTTTATATATTTTTCAAGTGTAACTCATGTCTCTAATGTGATGAAGGAAAAGACAGGTTTGATTATGGGGGAATCACTGAAAGGATTCATTTGTCTTTTTTGTTCCTTTTTTTTCTTTCTTTTTTTCCTGCTTCATAAGATACTTCATCTTTAAGGCATCGATATGTTAAGTGGGAACCAGGACTAACCACAATGTTTGATGACTTAGAGGATGTTTACAGATTATCTTCCCATCTAAACTAATTATTTCTGACTACACACAAATTTGAGTTCAGCTTTTCTTTTTTGCCTTTTTTTTTTTTTTCTCTTTACATTCCTACGCAAAAGCCTTTGTTCCTTTGTAATGGTATAGACCTGCCTGTATCCTCTACTTACACATGACCTTGAAGACAAAGTCTACTCACCAAATTTCAGTAAAATCAGAGCAGAGCAGGACCAGACCTTTAGGCAGATGCTGTCAAAGCAAAGATAATTAAGAAAAAGGAAGCCAAATCAAGAGCAGAGGTAATGTCATGCCTAAGGATTTTTAATTTTTTTCTTTCTCTGTAAATTGGGGGATTTCTGTACTTTCTGTGTTTTCTATATGTGAGCAATTGTTGTGTAACTATCACCACTACCTCTGACAACTGATGATTTTGTTCCAGATTTCAGATAGCAAAATCAGACCACAAAGATTCTCTCTGGGAAATGGTTCTTCTCTGTCACTTTCCACTTCATTAAATCCACAACCAACGGCCTCACACAAGATATGCTCAGAGGTAGTTGTTGTAACTTTTAAATATCGTGATAAAACCTCGATAACGATGTTACGTGGTATGAGCTTTCACCATTTACCAGAATCTGTCTGTAGTTTTATACAGGTGCTGTTCAAGACTGTGGTGTATGTGCTGTGCACACTTAAATGCATAATAAATGATAAACGTTTACAATGCATGACACCCTGGTGTTGATTTTAGCTCTTTATAAAAAGGGAACGTATCCCGCAACGAAAGACAGTAAAAAAAAAAGCTATTTCACTTTCCCAAAGCCCAGGGAGTCTTTGTGCCTTTGCCAGCTACTTCAGGACTGACAGCCTGGATTTCTTACTCAGCTAAAGTTCCCCCTGCCAGAGCTGGAAATCGTCCAGGAAAGCCCAGCTCCACCAGCTCAGTAACAGATATGCACACTTGCATCTGCCACATGCTGCTGTTCTGACTTGTGTTATTTCCCTGGTTATTAATGATGGCAGCTTCTCCTGCAGCATCTGAAGTTAATGGTCAGAGGCACAAATCAGCGTTGGGGTTTGTGTTGCTGGCTGTTAACACTGCGGGCAAACCTGATCGCCTGGCTTTGGCTTTAATGAGTGCTGCTGGCTCTCTCTGTGGAGTGGGACCACACTGATGGAAGAGACTGTAGGATCACCTGTTGGGTTTGAAACAGGCTCCTTTTGCAGTTAGTGATTGCCCTTCATGCAGGTGGATGGAAATACGAAGTGCTGTGTACACACTATGGCCAATCTCTGTGCTTTCAGTTCTACCCCTTTCCTAGGCTTAGGAAGGGACACATAATAGGAATGACAATATTCAGGTCTGATTTCCCACACCTTGACAGCACAGGGAGTTTTCCCAGCTAAGTAAGGGCCGCACAGAACAAAAATCCGGACCTCAAAATAGAGACTTCTCCACTTAATTTTCCACTGAGCGATGCTCTTTTTTTTCTGTTCCTAGAAAAGGGAAGGCGATAGATGAGCTGGGAATGCCCAAGAGCCCTCACTCTGAACCAGGGCAGTTTCTCTCTAAAGTTGTATAGGCTCTATAAATACGTAGCACAGGTGGAGTTTTTATAACTGCACAAGTATAGCTGCAGCATATTTAATGTTGCTATGAATAGAGCCAGAATAAATAGACATGCAGACATAATAATTTTTCATAATTAACTTCTTTTGTTTACAGTGTTGTAAAAAGAACAAATGTGAACTTATCACTGCCAGGACTTCCAAAATTATGACAAGAAGTCGTCGCCAGGGATGAAAATTTATTTCAGCCCTGGGGAGACATATGATTTAATTTCACGATTAGAGATAAATCCTCAGGCTTGGGTTTTAGGGAGGTGAGATTTCAGAGCAGTAGCTTTGCAGGTTCAAAGGACCAAGAAGACCACTGGAGCTGCATATGGGGTCCTACCCACAGAAAATATAAAGGCCTCTTGCCTTTATACTCACTTCCAGGGGGGAGCTTTCCTCACATTGCCTTCTGAGGTAGTAAAATAAATGCATTAAAAGTGAAACCTAATTTTAACCCTCCAAAAAAGTCTCTGATACCTCACCTGTTTCAGCATTTCGGAGCTCACTGGAAGCATTGCTGTGCCCAGTGTGTTCCTGCCATCTACCAAACATCCTTTACACATCCAAAAAAACATCCCTAAGGATGGAAAGATTCTGCAAGCAGTGCTGATCCAGCCAGTGGGATAACCAGAGGAGGGGCAGTGCCAGCCTGGCCCTGCACCCTTCCCTAGTTTGCTGGGGGAAGGACAGAGAGAAGGCTCCAATCCCCATCCCTCCTTTGCAGGCTTGCATGTTTTAAATGGTCCGTGCTTAACATTTTCTGACTCATCTGTGACATCTCCCAAGTTGTCTGTGTCTAATCTGTGCTAATAAAAATCAGCATGACAAAACACTGCCCCGTGTATAAATAGCCACAGGTTTCAGGGCGGTCACTGGGTTTATAGTGCCAGATTCAGTTGTTCACACTTTGCCACTTGGTTTCCACCGCAGCCTGTTAACTGACCATGCAAGTGGCCAATTAAAGACAGTCTGTTAAAGGCCTGGGGAGGCTTTTGATAATGACTAGCAACCCCTTCAGCGTGGAAGTTAAAAGGAATTCCTCGAAACACCGCAGCTCCCTTTATATGACACAAAGAATTGATGTTTGGCAAACACGGAGGAAAACAGGTTTTTAATGTGGAAAACCAAACCAACAACAAACCCACCCCTGTTGTCCTTCTACTAAGTAATCTAAAAATGGATGGGATAGTGCAAAATTGTAATACCAAGCTGCTTTCAGCCAATGCAACCTGCAAAAAGGAGGAACAGCAGAATTTCAGCTTCCTGCACTCAAGTCATTATTTACAGACTTCAGACAAGAAATACTGCCCTAAACTGTCTGGTTTAAAAATTGATTACTTAAAAATATCACCCAAGAAAAGTCTACAGCCAGTCTCTTCAGGCAAACAATTGCTTAATATGAATATATACTTAATATGTTTTCTTTTATCATAAGTTTCATCCTAAGTTTCAAGCCGAGGTTGGACAGGGCTTGGAGCAACCTGGGCTAGTGGAAGGTGTCCCTGCCCATGGCAGAGGGGTTGGAATTGGATGAGCTTTAAGGTTCATTCCAACCTAAACCATTCTATGACTCTGCATTAAAAAGAAACTGATTCGTTCTGTCTATAGAACACATTGATTGTTTATTCATTTCAAAGACTCTTTATAAATAGCTACAAGTTCATAAAATTCAAACAAATGTTTCTGAAAACCAGGGATGATTGTTTTTACCTTTTTGCAAGCATGTCAAAAAATGGTGCATGCCCTTTTGAGCATGGTATTAGCAGATATGTCTTCTCTATGCTGAAGACACACTGAATGAGAACCACCTTTTAGCAAAATCTAATACTGCTGATGGACCTGCAACCTGAACAGTCCTGTGCTGGGAGTGAAGCACAGGTAAGTAAAATGAAGGCAGAACTTGATAAAAGGTTCCCTCTGTGATTTGCTACAGAGGCAGAAATTAGATAGTGAATGAAATGTTTTTGAGGAGAAAAAGGTTCAGTTTCATGCTGCAGAATCAGGTGTTGGTGTCCTCAGTGCCAACAGGGCAGAGGTCGGTGACATGGTGCAATAAGTGGTCGGTGAATCACAGAATCATGGAATGGTTTGGGTTGGAAAGGGCCTTAAAGACCATCCAGTTCCAAACCCCTGCCATGGGCAGGGACACCTTCCACTAGCCCAGGTTACTCCAAGCCCCGTCCAACCTGGCCTTGGACACTTCCTGGGATGAGGCAGCCACAGCTTCTCTGGGCAACCTGTACCAGAGCCTCAACCCCCTCACAGGGAAGGATTCCTTCCTAATATCTAATCTAAACCTGCCTTCTTTCAGTTTAAAGCCATTCCCCCTTGTCCTATGCATGTCCCTGTCCAAAGTCCCTCTCTCCTGTAGTGCCCTAAAGTACTGGAAGGGGCTCTCAGGTCTCCCTTGAGCCTTTTCTTCTCTAGGCTGAACAACCCCAAGGTCCAGCCCTTCCCTCCTGAATACCCACCAAGACACCATGAAGTGTGGTGAAGATGATGAGCCCCCAAAATATCCCTCAGCTGCAGCTGTGTGGTGGATCTAAATGACAGGTAATGACAAGCACTCTGAAATACTATGACAGGAAGCTTTGAACCTGGGGAGTTAACATGAATTCAACTTTTTGACACTAGTATCTCTGTGTTTTAGCTCCTTGTTTTCAAGCTGTTACAAACAGTGCTCAAAATATATCCATTAATATATTCAAAATTTGTGAGACACAGATTCTGGGTTTGTGAGAATGTGGGATCGGTTAGCTGTATGAAACCAAATTCTCATTTAATGAACATCCTCTGTACTGGGCACTGAAAGGGGCAGGACTCATGACAAAAAAAAAGGTGGTTCATGACCAGATTTTAGCTGCAAAGGCAGGTTTAATTCAGTTTTCTTAAATTCTGAGTGTTGGGTTGACCTTGGGTACCTTCTAGTGTCATTGTGTATGTGTACATGCAATTACATTTTATTACTAATCATAGTATTTTATTGTGGGTAAATACAGAAGTACTCATTCTCTGTGACTCCTCAGGCTGTGTTGACCTTCGCTATCGTTCATTCACACTACTCCTTATAGGTTAAAGAAAGTGATTTAGTGATGTTTGTACCAATTAACATATTCCAGATTCAAATTGGTTGCTAATCAGGTTACCTCTGAAGTACAAATCAGATCTTTATCAGCTTAAAGGTGTTTGGCAAGTGTCAAAGCCACTTGGTAAAACTTGGTGGTTTCTGGGGAGCTGCTATTTACATACATTTTCATTATCTCTGCAGCTACATCTGTTTGCTTCCAGTGCCTTCAGGAAAGGTGTTTGTAGTGCTGGCTGGGGCCAATACAGCTGTTTAATGTCACTGAGGTGAAGAAGGTGAGAAGAAAGGGAGTCCCACCTGCAGGATGAGCATCCCTTAGGGATGGGACAGACCCCAACCTTGTTGGGATCTTGTTAGAGAAGTTCAGAAGAAACATCCAGCCGTGCACCTCTGGCTGCTCAGCAGGCTCGGGAGCCCACCCACGGGGAACATTTTGGAGCTTTTGCTGGACAAACCCCTTACAAGCTCTTTCTCTTGGCCGAGTGGGAAGTGGGATCCCCGTTCTGATCCCCGTCCAGGGAGGGGATTGCCCAGGCTGGCTCACAGCAGCTCGTGGCTAAGCAGTGCGGTGGGATGGGTGTCCTGCACAGGGCTCCTTCATCACTAAACCAAGGCTGCTCCAGTGCCTCCCCATGCTCACCACCAGCACTGAAAGCCTAGAATGGAGCATTAGAATGACTGTTTCTCGTCTGCAAGCCCTATGCTGGTCCCCCAGCAGGGCAACCCCACGAGCACCATCTGGGGGTGAGTACCAGTGCCCTGCCAGGCCCGGGCACCCCTCTGCTCTCCCTCCTGGAGCGACACCACTCCTCTCCAACCAGCAGAGCGGCTCCTGATTACCTCCGCAGTGTTCGCCTTCCATCCCGAATGCCGCTCCGAGGAGCCCCGACGCCTCTGCGAGCAGGAGCCGCAGCCCACGGGGAGTCAATCAGTTTACACATTAACCCGGGCAGTTAGCTCACTATCTCTCACCTGTGCGCTCTCACCCTGGAGCCAGAGTGTCTTTGTGCCGGCGCCTTTCGCCTTTCCTTCCAGCGAGGTCTGAGATAAGCGGGCCGATCTCCCCGGGCACGAGCGCCGCATCCCGGGGGTTACTGCCGAGCGACGACCCCGGCTCTCCCGGGGTGCTTGCCCCGGGATCGGCCGTGCCTGCTCGGAGAGGCAGGAGCGACCTGCCAGCTCAGCCTTAACTTTGGCTGCTGTTTATGACACCTTTTCCACGGCCCAGGAGGAAAATTACCTCGGTTGCTTTTTTTTCCCCGCGGTTTTGACCTTCCTCTGCCAGGGCAGGGTGACTGGCACTGCCTTTCCCTGCAAGCCCTGCCTGTGCCTGGCTTCCTCCTCACAGGCTTCTGCCCAGAAACATCGCCCATCCAAGCCAGCACCCTTCCTTCTTCCCCATCACCCTGTCGTGACACATTTTCATGCTCCTCTTTTGATTTTCTACCAACCTTTTCTGATTTTATTTTTTTTTTTGGTAGCATTACTTTCGATCACCCTCCCTTTCTTCTCCCACTTTTTCTACTCTTTTCTCTCTCTCCACTTTTTATACCCTTTTCCTTGAGGTCTTTCATTAGATTTTATTCTGGGGACCTTATGCATCGCGTTAAGGTCAAAAACACTCCAGCCTTAACCCAGGCCTGGACCTGCTGGCACAGGTCACAAGAGCAGTGATGCAAACTCTGCCAACATGGACGTGACTTCTGCCTAATATCCGACCCTGTGACTCAGATTTGCTCCTGCAGATGTTAATATGCTTGGACTGCCTCCCATGCTCTTGTCAGGGTGGGTTTATTTTCACAGAATCGCAGTATCATAGAATGGTTTTGGTTAGAAGGGACCTTTAGAGGTCATTCAGTCCAACCCCTGCCCCCCTGCAATGAGCAGGGACATCTTCAACTAAACCAGGTTCCTCAAGGCCCTGTCCAACCTGATTTTGAATGATTCCAGGGACAGGGCACCTACAGCCTCTCTGGGTGACGCGTGCTAGAGTTTCACCACCTTCACCATACAAAAAACTCTTCCTTACATCATCTAGTCTGAATCTATCCTCTCTAAACCCTGCTCTGGTCAGGATCTGCCCTTAGTTTACATCTTCATGAAGTCCAACCTCCTTTTCCACTTAGCACAGAACTTCTCACTTGCCTGTATTTTATTTTGTCCCATAGAGGACTTTCCCTCAGTCTTTTGCATTTTCTCTCCCCATGCCTAAGGGTTGCAAACACCAAACTGAGCTTTATTTCAGCAAGCAGTGGCCAAGCTCAGCCAGTGAAGAGTTCACCACATCCATCTCCAGAGCAAGGTGTACCAGTCACAAACCATAATAGAAAGAGAATTAGAACATCAAGTGTCTGTTTACCAGCCAGAAAAGCATAAACCCCAGGTCCTTTGTTCTCTGTGATACGTTATCAGATATGATTCACTGGGTTGTATCTGTTTTTGCAATCCTGCTGTGGGCATTTCAGCGCAGGGGTTTTTAGCCTGCTTAGTTAGGATGGTCAAGGAAAAGTACTTAAGTATTTATAGAGCCATGCAAGTTATATAAATATAACTCTGATAGTCTTATGTCAGGGAAAGAAGGTCTGCCCTGATGGGATAATCAAAGCAAAGGGTATTTTCGTTCAGAAAGATATCTGCCTAGATGGCCATCTCACGTGGCTTTGTGTTAAATAGTGATTGTGTTTGAAAGAATTTGATTGCAGAGACACTGCTGAAGTCAGGCCTATAAATGGAAACCTAAGAAATTACATAGTAAGCTAAACTGGAGGTATTTGACCTCGACAGTCAGAAATTTAGCATCTTCTGCAAATCTTTATTCTAGTAATGCAAGTCATATGCAAGATAGTGATTTGTTTTAAATTAATTCTTGCTATCTATTTTTTCATTTAAATATATATACATATACATAGATATACTTATATACAAAATTTAAATTATATGATAGGTGTCATAGCCATAAAATACCACTGGAAAATAATTCATGGAGTTAATATTTTAGATTAGTAGTTCGTAAATAGCAAAGAATGTGATGTCATAGATTAAGGCACCTCAGATGATTATTCCTCAGGATATACTAGACTAGAACTTATTCAGTAAATGCTGTAATTTTGGAATACACCTTAGTCCGAAATATGGATTAAAAGAGTAAATAAAAGCACAAAGGTGCAGCACAAAAGTCTATCAAAATGCTTCCTAAAGTTACAAATTCAGACATTTCATTTCAGTCTTGGGCTTTTACAGTTTTTATTATTAAAGAAGTATCTCAATGGCAATGTTCACATTAGAAATCAGACTGCAATTACCACATTTCTAAACAAAGCCCTCCTATGCCTGGGTGACCCTAGCAGAATAATTACCATTTATCGTTAGGATTTAATTTGGACCCTTTAAGCCTCACCTTGCTCTCAGTCACAGGTAACCAGCAAAATGAGGAACAGAAAAAAAAGGAGAGTTAAAATAACTTGTGAATAAAGGCTGAAAAATCAACACAAACTTCTTCAGGTTGAAAAAGGGGCAAGTCAGGTGAGAGAGTGAAGGAGTGACCTTGAAGAATGAGGGAATGCATGGGCTTGGAAGCATATTCTACACTATTGGTTTAAAGCTCAGTTTTTAAATAAGTTAATCCTCTTCTGCATAAAGATCAGAGAAAATAAATAAGGTGTAATAATTCAGTGCAGTGGCTGAACGACCCACACTGAATCAGAGATTAATAGTCATGAAAATATTCTGCTCTAAGCACCCTGTGACTCCTACAGAAGGGTGAACAGATGCAGAAACAAGGACTATATATGCATTTAATAAAAATTTGTATGTGTTTGTGTGAGTACCTGAGCTGCAGATTGAAAATCAACATATTCTCTCCTCCCGGTGACATAAATCTGAGGTTTCTTTCCGTTAGGTTTCTGGAAGATGACGCAGTATAAATTTGCATTTATTCATTGTTTGCACTCTTCAAAAGTTAATCAAGAAAAAATATGGAAGCAAATATGCACCTGCCTGCCAATTTGTTCTGATCCTATTCATGGGAGCATCAAACCTACCTTCCCTTTGCTCCTGTGGAAAATCCCACTGGCTCTACAGCTTTGCCAGGGACACGGTCGGGCACTCACCTGTACAGGTTGCTGAGTTAACAGAATTACCTTTACATGTGACCATCAATAAAAATATTTCTTTATGTTGCTGGTGGGAGTGCACTGAAGGATATATTCCAGATAAAAGGGAAGAGTGAACGAACTGCCAATCGTAAACCCACATTTAAGGCAGACCCAGAACAGGTTTTTTTTAACACGTTATGCTGAAGCATCACAGAAAATGCAACAGCCACAGCTCTACAAATATGTCTATAAACATACATAAATGGACTTAAAAATACCTCTGCTAGCTATCAACATGTATTAATTTTTTTTGACCATTCATGGGGATCTATGAAATGTCACTGAAGTTCACAATTTTGTTCAAAATGGTGAAACTAGAGGCAAACCCACTCAACTATTTTGTTAAAAAATAGTTAAAACCTATCAATACTTCTTCATTTTATATTTGACTTAAAGCACTTTAAAAAAAGAGCTATTCTGGAAGTCAGTTTAATAATAAACAATTTCAGGGTATCTTTGAGGCTTTCCTGTAAATTTTGCGTAAATAAAATCCACTTCTAAGTTAATGGAAATAATCAGAAAGTCTAATATAGTTTTTAAGAAAAGGGGGCCACAGCAGTGTTGGTAATAAAATGATGTGCAACAAAGGATAACTTGTGGTAAAGATACTGTTCCCCCCCCCCCCCGCCCACTAAGGAGATTACAAGGTTATAATTTGTAAAATAAGCATATTCCCGTTAATTAAATTAAGGAGTTGGGCTGCATAAGCAAATATCAATCACAAGAGAGAGAAAGAGAGAGAGAGGGAGAGGGATGCTGAGTTTCACACATAATTTGTTCCTGGCTACTTAGCAGGGCTATGACAGACATTCTCTAAGTAGAAAGCAAACATTTCCTATTTAATTCTCCTTTCCAGCCAACACCTATAAACCTCTATTAGGAAAAGCTGCCTCCTTTGGCAGAGAGAAGGGTTTGCTGTGAATTTTTTTTTTTCCTGTGGTGGCTTTAAAAGAGCTTTTTCTGCTCATTGAAGGTGTGTCAGCACTGAGTGAGTACCAAGGGCAGAGTTTTACACTTTAGAAGTCACAGCATGTTTTGTGTTGGGCGTGCTGAGGTGAGTAGGGAAGTTTTTGTCGACTTCAGTGAAGTCAAGCCCTAAATCAGGTACTGGTAAGGAAATACACCCAACACGGGACCTGTCCCACGTGTCCTGAATATGTTTATCCATTTCAGTCCCAAAAAAACAGTGCAAGCCTCTCACAGGTGCACGACGGGTGTCTGTAGAGAGCTTGGAAAACTCTTCCCCGCTCTGCCTGAAATTGCCAAGGTAAATGGCTGTCCCTGGTCTCCAGGTAGGAATGGTTTCGCCTCAGGGGTGCAACCCAAGGCAAGATCCATGGCAAAACAAGCCATACACCCCCCCAGGGAAAGGGGCAACTCCCCCTTGGGATTCGTGTCTGCCCACCCCACTCATGTCTGTGCCTAAAACTTGCAGCTTCAGCGAACTGCACTCAACAAGGAGCCCTGTCTTAGGGGAGGCATTAATGCAGCCTTGTTAAATGTCAGCTCCCAATCGCGGCAGCCCGAAACAAAGCAGGAGGAATGCTGTGTCATGGCATGGGCTGCAAGCTGGCAGGGCACCCTGAGAACAACAAAGCCACTTCAGCTGGAGTTCTGCAGGAATGTGTTCCTGGGGAGGAGAAGGGGAGGGAGGACCGGTGGACTTGGATGGGAAACCGGCTGTTTGGAAAAGCTATCTTGAGGTGCAGCACTTTCTTGTGCTTCACGTTTCAGAAATTAGAAGATAAATTAAAGGGACATTCCTTAATTTATGTGTTTATTTTTTAAAAAAGTGCAATGGGTGGACAGTATAAAAAAACTTTTAAAAGTATTACTTAGGTGGAGGTTTTAGACCACACTGAATACCACAGAGAGATGAGGTGATGAATTGCTGCTACACATTTTGCCAGTTTGGTCTAAAAGCTTCCTGTAAATAATGTTTTTCATTATAGAAGTGTCCATCCAATGTATTTTCTTTCTGTTTAATCCAGCAGGGTAGTTACTGGCACACATTGCTATTGACCCAAGGGTATCAGAGTTTAGATGAGCTCAAATATGGGCCCACTGAACTGATAACTGGGATATTAAACTCACTATTTGCACCACCTTACTATCAGAGGAAGGAAAGAGAGCAAATGTGATGCTTCTTTTCAAAAGGGCTCAAGGAAAAACCATTGAATGCAGAAATCAGTAAATAATCAGCACTGGGCACACTTTGTTTGGAACCATAATGGGAAAATATGATTGCAACCTTGGTTTCAAAAAGTCCCTCTAAGAAATATTACCAGAGGTCGAAGAATGACTCTGTATGTTCCTTTTTATCTTGTTCTAGAGATACCTTTATCCAACCACCACCAAATTGGCAGGACCCTGGACTAAAATCATGCTCAATCTGGTCCATTCCTTGCAAATCCCCCCAGATACACTCCTCCAGTTATAACAAAACACCTGAAGGTTGTTAAACACCATGGTTCTGGGTCCAACCTGTCCCCAAATCAAATGGCTCAGCTGAAAAGGAAGGAAAATCGTGAATTTGGAAAATCCTTGGGTTTACGTCCTATGGGGTAAACTCTTATGTTTAACACAGCAATCCTGAAGCCCCAAAATTTGTGAGGTAGGTAGTGTGACCAATACAGCACTTACCTGGAAGAGACAGCTACCTCTCTAAATCAAACAGCTTCTCAAATGCAGTGGCATTTTTTGCCGAGTATTTCAAAAAGCAATGATGGTTCCTCCCATTTCTGGGTGAGAACATGAATATTGTTTTTGAGCTGTGACACAAAGAATGTTTTCCACAGACATTGCTTCCATAAAGCAGTTTTGAATGATAGTGACATTTTGTCACTTCTTACATGGTCTGAAGTTGAATTTAGAGGTAAAAGGCAATTAAACACCAGGCTAGAGAGACTGAAATTAGTAAGACTTATGTCTGAACTGACCTTTGATGTCAAAGGAAGTGTCCAAACGTTTCCTTTGATGGTCAGGATACACTCATCTCTTTCATGGGGGGCTGGGGGCACTTGACACCCCAGCAAAGCCTTCACGTGCCCCTCACTGGGGCCTGAATCAGCTTCCAAGAAGAAATGCTGGTCCCTGGCCATTCCTGCGGCAACACTGTGAAGTCTGTGGGGCCAGGTTGCTTATTCTTTGAAGGTGAGTAAAAAGAAAATGAGTTGCACAATCACCAAAGCAAGTTAACAACGTACAATTTGAAGAAAGATACAGAAGGAAAAAAAAAAAACAAAAAAAACAGGTGGCACTTGTAAGTGATGTGCATCCCCCTGATCTTTTGTGAAGCCAGCTGGGAAGCAGAGCTGGGATGTCTGTTTACAGCAAGGTGTGCAGGCTTCCAGATGTGCAAGTGTAAAGCCTGCAGACATCAAAAGGACTTAACCTTCAAAACCATAACCTGAACACCACCTTTATGCATTTCAAAGTGAAAGCAGCTGAACTTTCCCTGTAATCACTATCTTGCAACACCCCTTTAATGAACCAGCCAGTCCAGGATCCTCGTGTCAGCCAAATAAGGAGGGTACTGGCATTTCATTTGCTTCTCCTAGGACTCCCTGTTCAGGTGGGGGATTGATCAGGATTATCCAGCAGCATCAAGTGGGAGAAGACAGAGCCAGAAAAGCCACTAAGAGGGTAGGGTGGGCAAAGCTGGGGCAGTCAATTGGAAATGCTGGAAGAAGGCCAGAAATGCTGAAGTCTCCGAATAAGGGGAAATGAGCTGACAAACCCTCATGCATTTGAGAAACCAACTGCATTTGGTGTTCTGTAATTTGGTGACTTGGCTTTGTGGGGCTTAAGAAGTCACCACTTAGCTCAGGGTGGTTGAATGTGCCACGAGAGCGACAAACGGGACCTTGCAAAGTGCCCGCTGAGAGTTGATTACATTGACTAATTAATTAAGCTGGGATTGCTTGCACAAACAGCAGCCAGTGGGCACTTTGTTATACGAATCTAGGATTTGTGATTGGTACTTGTCTCAAAGAGAAAAGCTGTTGAAATTTTCTGTATTTAAGATGTGCACGTACATGGTATTTCCCTCCCTTCTGGACAAGGGGATCCCTTATACATACCCTGCATTTCTGCCTGGGGTGAGTAACCTGCACGCTCAGAAATGGCTCAGAGCTGTGCTTCCAAAGTGTTCCTGGTTAACCATCCCCATGAACAATATCTTTCCTCCCTAGCGTGCACAGAAAATGACTTGGTGGTTACATTTGTAATGGTCCATAATTCAGTGGGTTAAAAACTCTAAATGGGGATCTCTGGATCACTTTATGCATCCCTTCCTTTCTTACATTACTGGAGCAGAGAATCAAGAAGGGACAGAGGGTTTCTGTAGACAGGAGATTTAAGACCCACGGGAGCCTTAACAAAACCCATAGAGGTTTAACAAAACTATTTAGAAACGTTCTTGTCAGAACATTTCCCTGCCTCATTTCCCTGTTAGGGCTCTGTGCAGTTTGCAATTTTATGGCTGGGAAAAATGTAATTTTTCCAAAAGGAAATCCAGAGTTTTTTTTTCACCGACTTCTTCTCTTTTGATCCATGCTTTGGGGATTTTTTTTAACTAGCAGCCTGCTTTGCATCACTACCTTGGTAGCTTTCCCACCAGTAAATAAGAAGTCAGTGATAATCCCCTCCATAATTCCTTAGATCTACACTTCAGAAACCCGAGAACAAGGAGGTAGAAATCACCTTGTAAACAGAGATCAGCCCACACCAAGAGCAGGGAGACTGATATATAAAAGCTCAGGTGCAAGGATTCACCACAGCTTGGTTCACACTCCTCACTTCATCAACCTAAGCTGGAAGGACAAGGAGCTGGGATATGAAGGACAGAGTCAAAGCATAATAAAACATCTCCATGTTTTCTGCTGAGCAAAATAAATGAAATCTGCAGTAGAGTTTGTCAGATGCCATGTCAAGATTTGGAATTGCTGGACCTGCCATCTGTCATGCACAGAAAAAAAAAAAAAAAAAAGTATTTATTTAAGAAAACATAAAATGGTGTGAATATCCTGAACTGTCCCAAAATGGTCCCTGGGTGCTGAGGACCCACACTGGACATGGTTCAAGGAAGTTGCTTCAGGTACAGTCTAATCAGATGCCAGGGACTCAATGGATGTGAGCAGGTAACAGCATGTCATGGCACTTCACTGAGCCCATATCCCAGTTTGGTTTATTCCAAATGCTCTGATACCCCTCACTCCTAAAAGCAAACTGAAGCTCAGCAAGGAGGGAAACCAGTTTTCCCTCAAACCACTTACTGTGACTCAAGCTCAAATGCTGCCATAAACAGACCCTTTTTTCCACTGCACACACACACACAGATCTAGTGATTTGAATTTATTTTCTTCTAAATCACCAATATATAAGTTTTAAGAAACTTGAAAACTATGGGAAAAGGAAATGTTTAGCTCCATACGAGCAGCCACTGCTCATAAATAAGCCCACAGAAGCCTATTTAAAGAACAATTTGGACAATGTGTATCTTATTAGAAAAAGGAAGCACCAAAGAATCAACTGGAATATACACAGCAGGAAAAAGTAAATGCATTAAGTGGCTTTAATGGGGATAAAAATGGTGGTGCAGGGAGAAATTCTGCTTCAGAAAGGTCATTCATTTGCCTCTGCATTCCTTCCCCACATTTACATGCTGCTCACTGGATTCATCAAAGGTCCTCATTCTTCGCTCTTGGCACGCATGAAACAATCACTTTCAGATATAATGACCTAATTACTCAAACAAGACAAATGAATAGAAAAATGGCAGTTATTTACTTCAGATGTTTGCATTTGCAGCTCTTCAGAGGAGAGATTTAAAGAACTTGTAGGACATGTTTAAAGCTTGCAAGCCAGAACCACCTAACAGGGTGTTTTGGTGTCTATGCTGCTGATGATTCCCTTCCACCATGACTCAGACTGTCCCAGCTTAAACTCCTCTCCCCATGGACCACGTAAACATGAACAGCTGCAGGACAAGGGTGTTGTCATCACGTTTCTTCCCCAACTTCCCTGTGGTCAACCCCAGCTCATCCTGCATATGCCCAGTGCCAGCCTGGGGCGTTTGGTGACCCTTGGACCTCTACACAACCTCTACAAAACCAAACCTTACCTTCAGGGGGTAATTTCTGCTCCCTCTGTAGCCTTTTTCTACTGCCTGAGCAGCACAAAAGTCAGATGGAACGCGGGAAAATTTTAGACTGAATATTTGCGAATGAGTGCACAACCAGGGTGATTTATTGTTCGGATTTGCTGTGTCTGAAATGAGATGTGGTTCAAAAGGTGGATCATTTTGGGTTCTCTTTACATTGTGTTGTTCTGTAGGATGGCACAGTAGTAATGATGTAATTGATACTATTAAATGCCCCAGTCAGGCAATGACTCAGCACTCTCATTATTGCAGAAAAAATAGATACTGGTTTTATTATGATGCTTATCAGTTCTGTGTCATATCCATAACCATATAAATTGTCTCAGTTAAAGAGAGTTAATTCTGGGGACAAGAATGACTGTATGAACTTTTGATTCTCTCTGCACTTTCCCCTACAGAGATGGACTTTATTTGCCATTCAGTACCTCTGCCAGTGTGGAATATGCATCCAGTGTTAGGAAATGCTCCCAAATCTTACACAGCAGTTTGCTTGAGCCTCTTCCATTCCATATACACCGTTGTAGAAAGATCCAGCTCATTTCCTAATTACTAAGCATTTCACACTGGATGGCAAATGAAAGGCTTAAGCCCCAGTGGGATCATATGTGTCTGACCCACAAATAATTGTTTGACATCAGAAGGTTTATTATCTCCTAGCAGGAATGAGAAGCATATTTCTTAATAGGTTCCCCACCCTGGGCAGTGCAAGCCTGCCTTTGAAGAGTGTCTCTATGGTAATTGATGGTAATGAGCAGCAAACCAAGGAGAAACACTGGGTCACCAGGTAGGAAGCCCCCCAAGAGATAATCTAATTACTCTCCAAAACAAATTACTTTCAACCAAAACAAATTACTTTCAATCACTCTGCAGCAGATAAGATCAGTGGAGGGAACTCAAAGCTGATGACAGCTGGAGACTGAGGCTTCACGAGTTTATGGATTGATCGCTTTTCTCTTTGGTCCGTTTTGTTGAATGACAATGGAGTGACAGAAAACTGGAGCCAAGGACTGAGCTCCCTTTCATTTCATTCAGATGAATGCGGAGGACCTGCCAACTCCAGGCTCTTTGCTGCGTGGCTCATTGATCTAAAATTGGAAAAGCTGTAGCCGGGCATGTTCCCGGCTGGAAGGGGGGCAAAGCTCTCTAGGAATAAATGTGCAGGCTGGGGGACTCTAGAATCCACTCACTGCGCACCGTCCTGCCAGGAAGGGGAAAACATGACATTGTTGCTTCTCTGTGCATGCACATGAGATGTGAGGCAAAGTGGAGCTTTCATTCTTATGAGGCCCTAATGGGACCAAAATGTAAATATTAAACTGATACTCTAATAATTTACCACCAGCAGTTGCTGCCAAATGCCTGATTTGGCATTTTTCCATCGGAGGCAAAATTGGGCCTTAGCTCCTTTTCTTAACAAAGTATTAAATACATTTTTCTGGTCATTGACTTCCTTTTATATATTAATATGAAAAGATTAATATTTCATATGGTGAAATCAGACTGAAATACAAGCTCCCCACGTTCCTTCCACAATATTATGCAATCAGTGGCACATCTGCCTGAGTCCAAACCACTCTGATGGTGATGTGTGTCCTGCTAGTCTAGAAAATGGAAAAAGGGCAAAAGCAGCTCTTCCACGGAGTGGGGCTGCAGTGGCAGCAATCAGCAGCTGTTTTTGTGGCAGGTTTATCTGCCAGGGACCTCTGATAAAGAGCAATAGAGAGGTCTCAGGAGGCCTCTGCTGTTGACTGAAACCTTGGTGGCCATGCAGGGCTATGCCCTGCTCTGGAAATATTCTGAAAGAGCTTAAATTCTGGATTAATTGGGGCAGGGTGTGTGTGTGTGTGTGTGTGTGTGTGTGTGTGTGTGTGTGTGTGTGTGTGTGTGACTATCTTTACAATTCCCCTTGCAAAATGAGTGCCTAAATCTATAGATCCACGTTTCAGAGTATGTGAACTGCAGACTGATCCATGTGAAAGAGGCACCAGGGCTCCACTTTTTCATCCTCAGCATTTTGGTCTGCTTGGCTCACTTCATGAACTGAGGTGTCCCTGCCTCTGGCCATGGAAGGATCTTCCTGGTACCTCCAGCCATGGAAGAACCAGAGGCAATGTGGCTCTTAATTTTGGCCTGTAATGTTTAAGGAATTTTGTTTCCAGGAAACTTGGAAAAAAAAAAAATTGAAGACACATTTAACATAAAAACTATTCAGGATTAAAGAGGGTAAAATAGAATCATTCTGACCATTAGATATCTGATCACAGTTGTAAATACATGTTAAAAGAAATCTTGAGTTTAATTCTGCTTCTTACATCAAGCCAAGGTACATAAGACACAACAGCCAGATGGAGGGGAGTTTTACCTTCCATTTAATATTAGCCATGATGTTTAGATAGATAAATACTTTGTTATACTGCAGGTATTTCATTTTACTTTTCAGTGATGCTTCAGATTTTATCTCATGCTGGAACAATTTATTTAATGAATCTGAATTACTTTGGAGCAAGACATCCATTACCTACTCCTTTTCTCCCTGGTCAGATGTGTAAAACCTAAGTAAACTTGAATTACTTTTTAAAGACCATCCAGGCTCTTTCCATGCTGATTTGTTCTGCTTCTCTTACTTTCAAATAGCCTTTTAATTGGTCATTAAACTAGGAAATTATGGCTGATTAGGATCAATCCAAATGCAACATTTTGGATCCTGTGTTACTTCTGCTTTGTCAAGTAAAGGTCACTTCTAGCTGCATTGGCAGGATGCTTCAGTGACCTTTGCCCTTCAGTTCTTGACCCCAAATGTCCCACAGCCACGTTTCGTGGCAGCAAAATGGGACTGGTTGCAACAAGGAACATCAGAGTAAGCTGCTCATTTTCCCAATTCATGGCAAATTGTTGTGCAGCTACTCCAAGGTTTCAGTTTAGGCTTCATTTCAGCTTAAAAATTACTTCCCATGACCTCCAAGTAGAAGAAGAGCTTATTAATAATCTTCACCTCTTGCCTCTTGAGCAAAGTCACTGTAAAAAACTTCCTATGTGGCTGTCCTACCACGCTCTTCAGGACTGATTTTGTGGGGATTGCCACTATATCAGGCTGAATAGGACCACCTGATTAATTCTGGCTCTCCAGATGTATTTGAACAGGACCACGGCTCTGAGTATGCACTCTTGCAAGTTTGAAGCATTTGTGGTGTATCTTCTTTTACTGGCCCGTTCTCTGTCTGTTAAATGAGAAATATTTCCAATGAACCTGGAATTTGTCATAAAGACAACATTATTTCCTCAGTGACAAGAAAAGAGTACAGGTGAATGCTCCCAGCTTATCGTGTTTGACTGAGAAGTTGGGGATCCAGAATTATCCTTCCCGAAAAAGGTTTCCTCATGGTTTCCACAAACACATTCCATAAACAAAGTCCAGGGGGATTTATTCCCTAGGTCAAGCTGGAAATGAAAATACAATCTGTTGGCAAGGAAACCTGCAATTATTAATTTCTGTTGCAGGATGAAGGTTTGCTCAAAAGATAATAAAAAAACCAACTTCTGTTGGTTTAAGTGCAAATAAGATGCTGGAGAGTTACTGTACCAAATATGCTGCCATAAAATCAATAAGGCTTCCTCTACACCAGAATTATAAAGGATTTAATAGCACACAGAAAATATGGGGTGGATGAAGTATTTCCAAAGTGTGCAATAACCACTTGCAGTGATGAAAAAAAAAAACGCATTTAGGCTATTTGAAGCTGATGGGAATTTTGTGGGCTCTAGAGCAGAATCAGAAGGGATCATTTGGCTGTGAAAACCTCAAGTAAATTCCAGGCTAAGCATTGCTCCCCGGAATGCACTGGCTGATAGCAATGGTTGAGAAAGCGTTAGATAACAGAATGGTGAGAGATATTTGAAATTAGTTGCCTGGCTGTGTTCACTGGAAGGGACCAGCAGCAACACACACAGCCAGAAATGACAGTGGCAGCAGTCCCTCCAGCATGTCCACCTTCTATCAGCAGGGCAGTTCTAGAAGCAGAGCCCCTCCGGAAGTTCGGATCCTTTGGAAAATCTTGAAGTATCTGATGCATTTGGATCCTACAGATTCACTGGGGACTGTCCCGCTTGTGATATCAGGGGGGAGCCTCCACGAATGCTCGTCCCACAGGATGACATCCTGTCAGTGGGCGCACGCAGCGGGAGCTGTGGAATCTCAATTCTGCGCTCATTCACAGCCTGGGGAGAAATATTGTCACCTCTCTGCCTCTTGGATTGCAGAAGCAGCTGGGAAGCAGAGCAGTCCCCTGACATATGGTGGAGTAACCTCTCCTTCTTAGGCAGGTTTTTTAACTTGTGCTGCGCTGATAAGGCTCTTTATAGAACAACCTCGTGCTCGAATAACTAACTGCGTGTCTCAGGGTCCTGTGTCTTCACTTATGCCTTCCCTCATTTGCCTGCCATACTCTTCTCTACCAGGAGCAGGAGAAAGGGCTGGACTGTCCTGCTGGCCCCCTGCCACGGGTAAAATAAAGCCTTTTTTTTCTCTGTCACTTCTGGGATGACATGCAGGAACTGCAGCAGAAATCAGAAACCAAAGGCATTAGCACTTACATCTCCAGCTCTGCCTGGAGCCTTACTTCCCTCCGAGTATTCCCAGCCTCTGTAATTCTCCCACTGCTGACTTCAGATAAAAGGGGGAAACACCTACAGATCTCTCAAAAGTAACAGTGGATCACACTCACATAACCCCTGCAACTAAATCTGCAGGAGATCCCAAAGATACCCCAAAGGAAGCAGAAAATCTTCAAAGTTTTTGTCATGTTTTCCTCTTCCTGCAATGGCTTACACAACTAAAGCTTTCACCGTGATATCCAGAAGATATTTTAAAATTGAGAAAATATCTCTCCATCCCAAACACATCTAGTTCCTCACGTTTTGACCCTCACTCAGTCTTGAGTGACACACCTATGTAATTTTTCCTTTGACCTCCACCAAAAGGTAACTTGCTATGACCACCTTCTACTCATGAGTGACTTCACGCCCTATTTCTAACCATTATTTTGCAGCCACCTTCTTTGGTTTCCTTTCTGTTGGTTCCAATGATGTTGCTGTCCCGTGAGGCAGAAGCCCTCTGTTACCTTTCTGGCATGTTCCAGGATCTCTGGATGTTTGGCTTTTAAACACAGGTAATTATGTTCTTACAAAAATTATGTTCAGCTGCATTATTACAGAAAGCTGAACTTCCTGTTCTGCAGAAATCACATTGGGGCATTGAAAGGTGCAGTGGAAATAAATGATTCATTACAACAGGTGAAAATGCTTTTGCAATTGTGTACTGTTTGGTCAGGAGGTATTTTTGGTCCATCAGACTTTTCCTCTGGGTTTTTGGTTGTTTTTCCTATCCTCATAAAAGCAGAAAGTCCTACATCACCAGGTTTCCTTGTTTCAGGTTCTATTTCTATAGGGAGCTGGTCCAGCACCAGAAGTGATGGTGTGATTTACCCTATAATACATCTGTTCTGCAAATACATTGTTTTTCTGCAATTACATTTGTAGGAACATGCAAAGACATGTCTTTTTATTGAACTTCGGTAAAAGATGCCCATAAATGATAAAGTTCAATGACACAGACAGGAACTGAAATGAAAATCACATGTTGCAACTCTTGGTTTTTGAAAACAGGGACATTCATTAGCCCATTTATCTCTGGCTAAAAACAAGGTACTGCATCTGAGTTAATAATCTTTTTTTTAAGGAGGTAATAAAGAAGTGAACATTTCTAGAGCATGTTTAACCCATATCTTTTCAGCAGCTGTTTTGTCATAGGAATGGTACTGTTCAGTCCAGTTAAGTGCTTGCAGGCACTTACCTCTGTCAGGGACTACAGAGGAACTTGGGCAAATTATTTAGATTGAAACCTTACTCTAACAAGAAAGGCAATTAAAAAAAAATGCGTAAGTGCTCCATTTTCATTTAAATTTGATTACACGTGAACCTTTAAACATCAGTCCATGTAACATCACAACAGCAACAATGAAACTAATTTTTAAAAGCTCTCCATCAATCGTTGGGAAATTCTCCTTTACAGTCAGCTTTTTCACTGATTTGAAATATCATTTGATGCAAGTAATTTATCCTTTCTGCCTCAGGTTTTGATCTTCACAGAGATGAATAAGCCAGTTGCAAGCATCAACTCCTTGCTGCTTGAAAGAAGTTCGACTTCCTGAAGAATAAAGTGAAAACTTGCGATTATTATTCACACTGCAGTCTAGTAGAAGCAGTAATCATAAAATAGCTTCTATTCACTGAGATGCACAACAAAACAAACTAAAAAAGCCTTTCAGATTCATTTCAGACCATAACCTCTGTGTGTGTGTGTGGGGTGGGTGCTGGATACCTTGAAGAATGCCAGGATGAGTTACATGCACAACTGCTGTGGGGCCCAGGGTTGCAGGGCAGTAACTGCCTTTGCAGCAGCCATGTAATAACAGTGCAGAATTCTGTAGGGGGAAAAAAGAATTAGGGACTTGGATGACTTGGTATTATTTACTGGGCTTATAATATTGTGAACTTCTATGATGTATGAAAGGCCAGAATTTCTCAAATCAGCCCAGGACTTGGAGTATGCAGTAGGAGACACCCGAATGAGAAGTGGTCCCGATCTTTATTAATTATTCATCAACCATGCAGAGCAAACTGGGCTTCTTTTTGGGTGTCTCAAGCTGACCATCAGAAACACCCAAAGCTTATCAACTGCTTAGCAACTGCTTTTGAAATGACTGGGGAGATACAATCCCTGGTTCCAGTGAGTTTGTGATGCAAGACCCTGATCATTCAAACTCTATTTGATTTGTGTCATTAACTTCAGTTAAATACCTCTTAAGCTGCACATGATGATGAGTGCAAGATACCATCCTGCAAGCCTCTGTGTTTTTGCATGATCTTGTCTCTGTGCACATCCTCACTGAGCTGAGACTGCTCATAAAGGAAAGCTATTTGTGTGAGCGTTTACAGGAGATGCAAGTAGAGGGACAAAAGGATGAAAATGAACAAGTAGCAAAATGTAAAAGCAGTATGTGGAAGCTGAATGAAATGTCATTGTTTCACGGAAGTTGCTGGGGACATGGGGTTAAGTTTTGCTTAACTGTTATTTAATGTGTCTTGTGGGGTAAGGATTTTTTTTTTTGTCTTTATGAAATTACTCATTTTCTCTTTGGAGATCCGAGAAAATTCCTGTAATGCTGAGTTTGGATGGACAGCAGAAAAGCCAGCAGCAATCCCCTTAAACTTCCCTAAGACGCAAAAAAGAGTGGCAAACCCCAAAATGTGTGTGTTTGCTGCTTCCATCTCCCTCGGGGCACTCGCTCGGAGGAGCCCACGTGGAAAAATATCCGCGGTCAGAAAAAAAAAATCTCTTTGAAGCTTAGATCGGGCGATGCAGTTTTACTACACACAGGGGTGATTTTTAACCCCAGTCTCTTTGTGGAACTGGGGGCCAATAGGAGCTGGAGAGCCCCCCCAGGCAGCGGCTCCCCCGAGGCGAGGCAGCCGCATCCCAGGGGCCAGGCTCCATCTAGTGACACAGCCGGGGATGGCCGGGAGACCATACAGCCCTGAGCAGCTCCGGGACACCCAGAGACGCCCGTACCTGGCCGTACCGAGCCGTGCAGGGCCGTACCGGGCCGTACCAGGCTGTGCCCTACTGGCTGCCTATCACCGGGAGCGGCGGTCCCGCTCCCCCAGCGCTCTTCCCCTGCCCGGAGAAGTGACCCCAGGGTTTAGGAAGCAGCTCTTTGATTTCTAAAAGGGGAAATACAGGACGGGCAAGGACGAATGCAAGGCGCTGAGCCTCGGCGGGGAGCGGGGCAGCCTCACCCCCGGCTGGCCTCCGTCGCCGCTGGGTGGGCTGGGATGTTACACACGCCCATCTAACCACAGACCCCTTCCCGGCGCCCACATCAGGGCAGGGGCTGCGGGACCTGCAGCCGAGACCGCGGGGTCCGGCCTCGGCCCGACGGGGAGATGCCCGGCCGGAGAGACTCGAAGGAGCGGAAAGCCCGGAGGTGCGGGCGGAGAGGTCGCGACTTCAGGGTGTCCCCCTGCGACATGATGTCACTCGATCAATATTTTCGGGGGGAGTGACCGATCCGCTATGAAATGGGCTCTATATTGGACGCGGCCGGATCGATCGGGCTGATAACGGGAGAGCTATAAAAGGCCCAGAGGGGGCGGCTTCGCCCGCGCTACGAGCCCCGAGGCGCGGCCAGCGCGCAGCAGCCGCCGGGACTCCGCTCCATCCCCGCCGCTCCGTGCCCACCAACCACCGCCTCTCCAAGCAATCGCCGCCTCGCCGTGCCCATCGCCATCGCTCCGTGCCCATCGCCATCGCTCCGTGCCCAGGCCCGTCGGCCCGTCTCCCGCTCGCCCCCGGGATGGGCTGTCCCCCCGCCGCCCTGGCGCTGCTGGGTCTCGCCGCCGCCTGTGTCGCGGTGCCGCTGCCGCTGCCCGACGCCGGCCCGCACGTCAACTACGGCTGGGGGGAACCCATCCGGCTGCGGCACCTCTACACCGCCAGCAAGCACGGGCTCTTCAGCTGCTTCCTCCGCATCGGCGGCGACGGCAGGGTGGATGCGGCCGGGAGCCAGAGCGCGCAGAGTGAGTACCGGGAACGGGGATGGGATGGGGTGGGACGGGACGGGACGGGGCTCCGCGGGGTTAACGCCGCTGTGCATCTTTCCGCCAGGTCTGCTGGAGATCCGCGCCGTGGCCGTGCGCACCGTGGCCATCAAGGGCGTGCAGAGCTCCCGGTACCTCTGCATGGACGAGACGGGGCGGCTGCACGGGCAGGTGAGCGCCTTTCTCAACAAGTCTCCTCTCCCGAGGGAGGTTTCCAGGATTTCCACCCTGAAACAGCCGGCCAGTCCGAAGACATCGCGTGCTTTTTGCAGTTAATAGCGGGTCGACAAAGCTTTCAGGTGTCCATCACCCACCCCGCCTCTCCCCTTATCCTCCTTTTCTCCCTAGGACCCGTGATTCTTCTCACTGTGGAAGTTATTAGAAGGCAGCAAGGAAACACCATATAGAAAGTAAAGTTTTGCATGTCCCCCTGCCAAAATATACAGAAAATACAGCTCAGGGGAAAACCTTTGTTTAGGTTTAAAAAGCCTCATCAGTGGGAGGCTGAGATTCCGCTGCAGAAATAGATGAAGTCGCGCCATGGAATAGAAATAGTTTCTCGCTTTTCAGGTCAGGTATTCTGAAAAAAAAACACTGGGATTACTCCTTTGGCAGCTGGCTGACAGGCACAGAAGCCCCAGGAGCACAGACTTGCCGTCCTTTAGGTAGTTCCAAAGTGAAACAGGATTTCGAGGTGGGGGGGAAAGGGATGCTTTGCCACTGCCCCATTTCTGCCCTGCTGTAACACCGCACCTGTGGGGCTCCAAGAGGTTGAGGGGTTAAGTGACCCACTAACACCATAGGTCATGCTTTTTCACTGGGTAAATTAACACTCATGGGTATAAACTCATTTTTAAAGGCACGTGGATACATTGCCAACGCTAGAAATTGAAGGGTAAGGTTCACACTCGGTCTGTACAGAAGCTGGAGTTTCAGAGAGTGACAGCTTTTCATTGTACCACGGTAAAGATACACCTTGATTCTGCTTTGATTACTCCAGCAAAATTTCTGCTGATTTCCATCAGGCAAGGACTTGGCCCATTCTCAAAGCCCGCAGTATCTTTAATAAGAGCAATACTGATGTTTCTGGATGTGCATATAACATAGAATTGAGCCTTTCTTCCTGCATTTCCTTGCTTTTCTGGGGCTCGAATCAATCGATGCCGTGATAAGGTGCACGGGTTCAGATGATATGGCAGGTCAATTATTAGCTTAATGTTTTAATGTATATCCAAAACAAAATGACCGATGAAAACAAAGCAGAGCCTGGGTCCTGCTCCCCTTGGAGCTGCAGGTGGACTTCAGCAAACAGAATTTTGTAACAGCTTTTCTATAGCACCCTTTTGAAGGCATATATTATACCTTGACTGGTGTAAGAGTATTAAATGCAGGTCGTTTTGTCTTTTTTTTCTGAAAATACAGCAGCGTGTAGCCACGCTGTCACATCTATATGTTGTGGACACCTGCTGTCACCTCTGTGCTCACAGCCCAGCTAGGCAGCTCTGCAGGCAAGTCTTTTCCTTATCAGCTCAGGAGTGGAAGAACGAAAGGGCAAACACAGTGTCTGGGGACTGAACCTGTGCTCCTGAAACGTGCCCTTTTTGAGCACTGAAAAAACTGATGACTAGGGTTGATTTTTTTTTTTTTTTTTAACGTGCTTTGTGCTGCAGTCAGTAGTTTAAGGGAAAGGGTGTACCTGGCTGAATATACTGATGTTCTATAAATGCCTCCTGAAAAAAAAAATTATCTGGAATTACTTAAAGTGTGTTTGGTACTGGTTTCAAAAATACACTAGAGACAATGGCAGTGAAATGAGGAGCGAATTACATAGTTGAGACGTGGGGGCTCAATCAATATCTGTTGTTTGTAATGTGCACTTGCTCATTGTAACGTGCACTTCTTGAGCAAGCAGCTCTTTTATTTCATCATCCTTGTCAGTGAGGCTGAGCACTCACAGAAATAAAGGCAGCTAAGAATTCAACCATAAATCTGGGTCATATACACACATTTTTCTGAGATGTAATGTGCGTAGAAAGATGAATATTGCAGAATTTTGTTTGGAGAAAACGTATTTTTCAAAATTACTCAGTCTGTTTTTAAAATGCTTTTAAAAGACAACCAAATGCACGTGCTTACTTGTACTCCAAATTACTGGGGGTCTTTGAGAAAGGCCTGAAAGTATCAAATGTGCTCTCTATTCAGACAGGCAGAACATTCATGTAAGGACACTTCTATCACTGCAGACTGAGATATAATCAGCAATTCTCTTTTATTGACCACAAGTTCAATCACCTGCAGTGGCTGAGCCTGAAATAGCACCAGAGTTGTAAGAAATGCAGTGCTTGTGTAAGAATCTGGAGAGTTCTGACCTGCTGATACAAAATCCTAATACACATTTATTATATCTTATCTACATACATGTATTACAGATATATAATATCTGCACAGGCTACTGCAAATGTAATTCTACAAATTTGTGCCTAAAAAATACATTCTTCTGTACAAAATCTTAGCTCATGCTGCTGTTAATCTGACAGTTCTCACTGTAATGCGAAAAGAACACTTTGTAAAAGGGTCTTTTGCAATTGCAGTAAATTCTGAGTGCAAAAAAAATAATAATGGCAGTCACCTTTTAGCATTGTTTTACTGATTGGCCTTTCTACAGACATGATCCTGAAGCCCTTACACGGGCAAATGTCTAACAGAGCTGGAGTTCTGTACCTGAGGATTGTTGGATTAGGTCTCATGATCGCAGTTAAGTACTGTCAGCAATTAAGGACAGCTAATCTAGAGATGAGTTAATCCGAGACTCTTTTTCCCAGTGCTCAGGACAGGCTAAGTGTGGTGTCTGTGGAGAAGCACACATCCAGGATTCTTGGCTTATTTAATGTGATGGACGTGCAGTAACTTCAGGAGTTCTGGATTAGGTCTTTTAGCTGGTTTTGTAGCTCAAAACGCATTGAATGTGCAAAGTGGGAATCTCTGGTAGAACAGAACAGAGTATTTGAGTTGAAAGGGCCGTGCAGATATCAGCTCACCAGCATGGATCCAGTGGGGTCTGCAAGGTGCAGCGAGTTGGGACACGTGGGCCAAGCCAGAGGGACACTCCCTCTGAGAGCAGAGGTTGCACCGAAAGTTTATGTTGTGGTTGAATACAATGAGTCTGGTGGGGGTATTTGTAATTCTCTTTACTCCTTGCTGTTCAGCTCAGGTATTCCACCGAGGATTGTTCCTTTGAGGAGGAGATTCGCCCCGACGGCTACAACGTGTACAGATCCAAAAAACACGGAATGTCGGTGTCTTTGAGTAGCGCCAAGCAAAGACAGCAGTTCAAGGGAAAAGATTTTCTTCCGCTGTCTCACTTCTTACCGATGATCAACACCGTGCCCGTGGAGTCCACAGACTTTGGGGAATACGGTGATTACAGCCAGGCCTTTGAGCCAGAGGTGTATTCCTCGCCTCTGGAAACGGACAGCATGGACCCCTTTGGCATCACCTCCAAACTGTCCCCAGTGAAGAGCCCCAGCTTTCAGAAGTGACTCTGATCACACACATTTTTACAGAAATGTTGCAGAGTACTTTTTTTTAGCTTTTCGTGTAGTAATATTTGGGACTTTTTTGTACGGGGCCAGCCTTTTCCTTGCAATGTGTTGTTCCTGTAAGAGATGAGTGCCAAGAGGCTGTTCTGTAGTGTAAACAATCGCCTGTCTGTAGTTTTGTTTGGAAAAGAAGGGTTGAATGAGAGAAGCTTAGCAGCTTCATCAGGGTTCCTCCATTATCCATCCTCCGGTGATGATAAAATAACTACGATTTTCCTACAGCAACTTCATTTCCAAATATGTTCCCCGGTTATTTCTGTTCACAGGGGCAAGTGCAGAAAACTTTTTCCTCCTCAGAGGCCTTAAAGACAAACATTTGGAACAAAACACAATTAAGGAAAACCTAGCAGATGCAATTCCATGGACTAGACTTAATGCTGTTTCTTGAAAGGCTGCTGACAATGTTCTGGGAAAAACTTTCTATTGAAAGCATACTATTGGAAAAAAACCCCAAAATCTGCTTGTATATTGTGCTTTTTCTTCCCTTAGGAAATAAGAGAAGAAAGGGGGAAAATTTCTCCCTTCCCTTATTGCTAAAGGGTAGTTTGGAAAACCTGATCTTTGATTCCTTTTGTAGGCTAATTTATGTTCTCTGTGGCATCAGCTTCATTAAAATTAGTGAGAATTCAGAGTGTGGTTGGATGGAAGAGCGCACAGAACTAGCATTTGTGTTCACCAGGCAGGGAATGAGCAGTTCCAATTAGTGTTTATATTAAAATTCTGTTGTATATAAGCATGTATGTCGTTAGCAAATGGAGAAAAACACTGGAAAAGGATAATGTATAGGTCAAATCAACTGCAAAATAGGTTTTTTGTGCTTAACCTTTAACCATCAGCAATTCTTTCAAGTCACTTCCAGGCTTGATTCTGCATCCCAGGGAATCCATGGAGAGACAATTTAGTGACTTAAATGCTGCAGAGCTGGACCTGCCATGCCACTGCAGGAATATCTCATGGCCAAGACACAGATGTCTGATGTCTTCAGTTCTGTTCTCCCTTTGAGGTGAAGGAATAACCAGGGTGAAACCAAAGAAAACCCCCCCAAAAAAGTTAGAAGATGTTTCAGGGATTCTACTTCTTTCCAAAGGTTCATTTATTAGATATTTCTGTCCAAAAAAAAGCTCTGTTGGAAATACTGTTGTTCTTCTGACCTAGCACTTCATTGCCAATGCAATATTTATAATTAATTTATTGAGTACATACATCTCTTTATTTTGTTACTGTTATTTATGCTCAAAATTCTATTTATATACTCCTGAAAGTGCGGTGTTTTGTTTTTTTTTTTTTAGTTGTAACAAATCTCATCAAGTTTTGTAATCATGAAATTTTAGCAAACAATAGCTTTTTAAATTTCTGTGCATTATCAGTAGTCATAATGTGTACATTTGCAATAAAAAAAAAAAAAAAGAAAATCATCTTCAATACCAAAATCTTGCTGACTCTTTTGTCATCCCCTTAGTCTAGAGACTGCAAAGAGCTTCAGCAAACTGTGGCATCTGTCTTTACAGCAACCACGTGAAGTCAGAATCCCTTGGGAAGGTGAATAGACAAGGGCATGGAGAGACAAAGGGGTTTTCCCAAAGTTAGGCAGCACTGCCAAGGCCACCACTAAACCACGTCCCTAAGTGCCACATGCATGGGTCTTTTAAATTTCTCCAGGGACAGGGAATTTCAGCCACTTCCATGAGCAGCCTGTGTCAGTGCTTGTCAAAAAAATCCTGCAGATGGAAGGCTGCTCCCTTTCAAAAGTGGGAACAACACTCACCAGGGCAGCCAGGGAGAAAACTGGTTATTTTTGCTTGAAAAAGGTGTCAGTTTCTGGCAGAAAAAGAGACTGAATGCTTGTGTTTGTAGATGCTGTGAGTCACAGGAACTGCAGGTTTCTTGGCTGGTGAACATCTCCCATGGTGTTTCCCCTTTTTGCTGAGCCACAGCCACACATCCGGATGGTTCCCACTCCTCATATCTCGGGAGACCTACCCCTGATTTTCAGCTGTTTTATAAAGTTTGGTCAACAGAAAATTCCACTTTTACTATTCTGCTAAAAAAAAAAAAAATTGCACAGATTTGAATGGGAAATAAAGGAATTCGGAGGGTGTACTGTATAATTTCACCAGTGAGAGATTCTTAAGTAGATACAACGTTGTGAATGTTGCTCAAGGGTGCAAAGACAAACAACTTTAAATTTGGAAGCAGCATCTTGAGCTCTCTGGTGACTGTTTGCTGACACCTTTGGATTAACATCTTCCACCAGCAGCACAGTGTTTCTTACTACAACAGCATGGTTGGTTCAATATTTATTCAGACAAGGCCAAGAGCTGAATTACCCATACCACTTCCTGGAGCACTTCAGCTTTCCTTGGAGTTTTCCCATCCAAGCTCTGACCAAACCTGGCTGCTTTGCTTATAAAATCTGACAAGATCACAGCTTGAGGTGAAAGGATTGCTGGAAAATGCTTTCCCTACCACCTGACGCCTGACTGGGGCAGGAACTCGGTGTGCAAAACCTCCAAACACCACTGCCTTTGGATCTGTGGGAATGTAAACACCACCACCACCGTTCCAATATAGGTCCTGGTCGATGATAGTTTCTCAAAGACAGTAGAACAATTGCGGTGCTTTCATTTGCAATGGTACATTTTACAGCCCCCAAAAGGGTTTTTTAAAGGTCGGGTGTCAAATGTCTCCTTGTGAAGTCTCAGTTGGAAGCTATGATGTGCAAATACGAGTCGTTAGAGCAGTGGGAAGGCTGTAGGGAAGGAGATACTTGGGCATCTTCATTTCCACTTGGAGGAAGTGTAAAAACCTATAAATCCTTTATTCAAGAGTCAAAACATCCACTTTACCTCTGCTCAAAGCTCTGAAACCCTGTTGGTGGAAAATTCGGGGCCACTCTTTCTACTCTGCCAGTGTGCTGATTGGAGTGCAACATGATAAATTAAATAAGTGTACTCTTTTTCCTCAAAGATATAAATAAACCAACCCTCCTTGGGCAGTGGTGAAAGCAGAAACACATTTCACTTGAAAGTGAAAGGAAGGGCAAAAAGGGCATCATTAGGATCCTGATTTCGGGGTGAATGTGTGGCAGTTTAGGGACACAGCAAGTTTATCAGGAGCTGTGTTGGATGAGACTGATCACTTAAGGCATGTAAGGACGCCCCCAAATGAGGCTGGTGTCTTCTTGCTAGGACATGACTATATTTTCAGTGTTTTTCATCAATCTTACAATGTACTGAGATCAAAGAACTGGGTTTTTTTCATTAATTTCCAAAGTAACACTGAAATTGTAGGAGTTAGCTAGAAACTTAAATTGTAGGAGGTAGGTGTCTCTGAGGACACCTTGTATTTCCACTGCCATCAGTGACCAGTATGTGAATGTCTGGTTGTAGAGCAGGTAGGTGTTCACACCTGGCAAACCTTCAGTGATTTCATGTGAGATCCAGTCACATGAAACACTTTCATGCCAAAAACAAGCTAGACATCTGTTCTTTATAAATCATCATTGCCTGCTGTGATGAAGAACTTTTAATGAACTGTGATTTCTGCACCTGCTTAACTAAACCTTTAGTAGCATGACTTTATTTTCACTCTAATGCAGTTTTGGGGAGGGGTGGGTGTTATATTGATCTCTGGATTTTGAAGTTGACTTTTCAAGTTCTCTGCCCTCCTGTGCCTGATTTGGAAGAGAACAGACTCCAGACTGGCAGAAAACTGTGGTGTGCTCATAGTCACATTTTCATTAAGTATTTAGAAAACAACCACATAAATCAGCATTAATATACTCATAAATAGCTGCAAGTGTTTCCTTTGACAAGTGTTGATCTGTAATAATAAATAAGAGATGTAACAGAGCAGCCTAGAATGACACACTGCAGTTTGGATTGGGTATTTACATAAAAAATATTTACATTTTAGAATCATAGAATGGTTTGGGTTGGAAGGGAACTGAAAGATCAACTCGTTCCAACTCCCCTGCCATGGGCAGGGACACCTTCCACTGGACCAGGATGCTCCAAGCCCTGTCCAACCTGAACACTTCTAGGGATGGGGCAGCCAGAGCTACTCTGACCAACAACTTAATGACAGCAGAAGGCTCTCAAATGAAGTTTCTAAGCCAGGCTTGGGTCACCTGTGATCACTAAAGTTGGGCAGTGTTACTGCAAGGTGATGTCAAAGCTTTCACGTGAAGTTGAGGGCTGTGACACTTCTTCACCGGGCAACCTGTGCCAGCCAGCGCCTCCCCGCCCTCACAGGCAGGAATTTATGGCACCAAAACTAGGCAAAAATCAGAGACGTCAACATGCTGTGAGAGAGATGTGCATGGGGTGGTCAGTTGGGAGTTCACTTCTGAAGTGTGTGTCCTTAAGTAGTACATTTGACTTAGTCATCATGTTTTTGTCTGCTGTGATCATTACCCGAGTGCTTTGTTTTGCAAATGCCTATTACTTCCACTACTTCTTCCCTACCATAATTTTTGACAACTGGACTCCTCTTGCTGTGGTGTGCCAATATCCTGGGATATGCACTTCCCACGTTTGCGGTGATTAAACGCTACTTCTTCCCTGCCAATGCCAAAGTGACTTTGAGTAACGAGAGAATGCTAGTTATTAAACAGCTAAATGAAAATCGGGCATGTAAACTGAACGGCTGGAGCAAAATACATAAGCTAATATCTGACTGTAGTTTTTGGGGATGGTCCTGCGCAGGAAGGGGGGCCAAGAGTTCGAACTCGACGATCCCTTGGGGGGGGTCCCTTCCAAGCTCAGCGATTGTAATAAATTCTTCTCGGTATTAAAACTCCTTGGTGGGGAAGAGGAGGGGCGGGCAAAAGACCCCAAAATCGACTGTTTTCGCTGTCCCTGCCCCTTTATTCCCGCGCCGTTCCCGGGGTGGGGGGCGGACACCCTGAGGGCTCTCCCTGAGGGCTCCGCCCGGCACCGGCGACGCGCGGGCGCCCCCTGGCGGGCCCGGGGAGGGGGGCGTGGCCAGCCCGCCTCGTGAGGGAGGGGCGTGGTCATCGCCCATCGGGCCACGCCCCCGCCCCGCGCGCGGGCGATCCCAAGGCCTTTTCCAGGCCCTGCCGCGCGCCGTCGTTCCCGGCGTGCCCCGCGCCGACATGGCCGACATGTTCGACGGGATCGTGATGGCCGAGCAGCGGTGAGGGGTTTCTCGGGCACGGCGGGGAGCTTCCCGCGGAGGGGTTGGGTTGGATAAGAGGGGGAGATTGTTTATCCAGGGGGGTGATGGGGCGCTGGATCCCAGCTGGATGCCAGCGGGCTCCCCGGGGGCAGTGGGCACAGCACCAAGGCCGGCGGGGAGCTCAGGGAGCGTTTGGATGATACTCTCGGGCACAGGGTGGGATTTTTGGGGTGTCCCGTGCAGGGCCGAGGCTTGGGCTCGGTGATCCTTGTGGGTCCCTTTCCAGCTCGGCGTGTTCCGTGATTCCGGGGTCTGGGCGCTTCCAGTGGGAACACTCACCCCGGGGGGAGGGGGGGTGATCCTGGTGGGAATACAGAGCTGGAGCCTTGTTCTTGGCGGACTATGATGGGCTTGGCTGGGAATATTAGAGGGTGGATGATTGTGGCTTCACCTGGACAGGGTGGAGCGATGGTGGCCCAGCATTTGGGTGACAACAAGTGATCCAGTGCCAGTGGATGGAAAGCTGGGAAAGGGCCTGGAGCTGAACACAATGTGGCAGCAGGGCCAGGGCAGTGACCGCCCCCCTGACTGAGGCCCTTCCTTGAACCCTGGGGTCAGTTTTGGGCCCCTCGAGACAAGAAAGACATTGAGGGGGCTGGAGGGTGTCCATGTGTGAGCTTGATACGAGAACAAGAGATTAAAGGAGCCACACTTCTGCCTTCCCAGGTTCCACGGTGAGGGCTATCAGGAGGGATATGCTGAAGGCAGCCACATTGGGATTGCTGAGGGAAGGAGGTACGGATCGCTGCACGGTGCCAAGATCGGGTCGGAGGTAAATGGGAAAATCTTCAGGATTGCAGTGGCTTTGTCATTAAAGAATTACTGTAACACAGAAACTGCTGGGCAAGGCCTGAAACCATCAGTCTGAGGTGACACTGTCTTGTAGGTGTCCAGGAGGGCCCATAAAATTAGTTTAAAGGCAATACTTTGATGTAAAGAGTTGACTAGGTGTGTTTACATTTTCTAAGCTTGTTTGCTGTTTGGAACTTCGCTGGGGCTTTTTTTTATGAAAGGATAAGAAGAAACAAATAAATTCAAACAAGCTTGCTCAGGAAAACATTATGAACTGTGCATTTATTTTGTTTATCAAAACTGTGGCTAAAGGCCCCCCCATACCACCTCCTGTGGCTCAACACAGGCAAAAACGTGGAATCTTGAGACACTTTGGATGGGGAATCATGAAGGGGTGATTCTGTGATTCCTGAATCAGTAACCATTCCTAGAAATTCCAGGGCTGGAGAGTGATGCTGAGGCACCTCAACTTGTCCCATATATCCAGCTCCAGTTTGTCACAGCACAGGGTGTGTTCAGCGCTGTGAAATTGTAGTTCCGGGTTTTTTTGGACCTGAGAATTTTTGCAGCTCTGCTGGGAAGCTGTAGTGCACTTTTCATGGTAGGCCCCATTCCGAGCACAGCACCACCAATCTAAATCTGTTGGATCTCTTGAAGAGCTCTGGATAATTTGGCCATTTGCCCTTTTGGTGTTTTCAGGTGTCAGGAAGTCAATTGCCTACAGAAGGGACAGCGGCAATGGCATTAATCCGTTTTGTAATTAAAAAAGTAAATTCCAATCAGAAAGAAGGACCATCACAAAATTTTGGGTTGGATTTAGGCATGGTACAGAGTGGTGCAGCGATTAGATATTTTTCCCATTTACACTGCAGTGATGTAGTTCCATCATTGCATGAAGAGATGTTCAACAGGAGTCTCCAAAGCTCGATAGTTTTATACAAAATGTTCCCAGACAGGCCATAATAGAGAAGTGCTCTAATCTGCTTATATTGGGAAAGCTCCAGAGGGCAGTAGGATTATACAGTTAAATGAGAGGGTGACTTGGGTAACCTTAGACCTGTCAGCCTGTTTTGTGTCTTTTGTGTCTTTGGTGATTACTGATCTGATGCTGGCCTTGCTTGATAGTGAATTCAAGTAAAACATTATAATTGAAGTGTGTCTGTCCTTGGACTTAATCTGTCCAAGTCAGCTGACTTTTAGTTTCAGATGTCTGTGTTGTTTTTGTGGGGAGGCTGAGTCACTTTTGAAAGGGACTTCAGCTGACTTGTCCAGCTGGTGCATTGAAGGACTTCCCTATATTCCTGTTCCATTTGGTGTCCAGAGTTGTACTGAAGAGTTCTGGCAGCAGGGCTCAGTCAGCTCCTCCTGCTTCTTTCTGATTCCTCCTCAGTTGGGCTGATAAACTTATTTAGGTATTAAATCAAAAACAAAGTGTGGTTTCCTCCTTGACTTGGGGGGCTCCCTCGGTCCCTGGTACCTTTTCATAGGGCTGTGCATGGGCTGCTTTAACTGACAATTGCTGCAAAAACAAGCATCAAAACCCCTCATGGCACTCTTTTAAATTCACAGATTGGCTGCTACCTTGGGTTTGCACTGACGTGGCGCTGCCTGCTCCAGAAATGCACAGATGAAAAGAGCAGGTAAGGTTAAAAAAGTCAAAAGTCATTTTTTTCCGTGACTTTCGTTCTTTTCTTCGTATCTTTTTTTTTTTTTTTTCCTGTCCAGTTTTGATTAATCTGACAGAATTGCCACTATGCTTTCAACCATCTTGGTATGTGTTCTGGTAAGCATTTTTTATTGCATTTCTGCATTTTTCCCAGTCACCTCATCAGTACTTCTGAAGATTCTTGAATATTTCTCAATTTGGGGGCAGGTGAGTTAAAAAGGAAACCTTAACTCTGTCAGTTGTGCAGCAGCTTAATTTCTGATTATGGCTTAAATATGTATTAAACACACACGGTCAGTGAGCTACATGGGAGAAGTTGAATTAAAGAAGGATGGAGGGCTGGGTTCTATGCTCTGAATTATTAATTCAGAAATCAGTATAATTTCATATTGGTAGATTGAAAAAAACTTCTGTAGTAGCATGCTTGGCCTTTCTGTTTGGATTTGATTTATTTTTATTTTATTTTTATTTTATTTTTTCTAGCAAAAAGGTAAAGGCTCTGGAGTCATTAATAGGGATGATTCAGAAATTCCCATATGAAGACCCCACTTATGACAAGCTGCAGGAAGATCTGGAAAAAATCAGAGGAAAATTTAAACAGGTTTGTAGGATCAAGTTGTTATTTCAGCACATTGATTAATTTCTGAAAATATTTAGTTTCTAAACCCACTCCAAAACACGGTATTTGTGTGAAGCAATTTTTGTTCCCCTGCTGCAATTGTAGCAAAACACTTGAAATGAAGTGAATGAAATGAAAATACTTGATAGCTGAAAATTTCCCAACCAGTAGCAAATGAAAAATAAGATTAAAAAAATATTCTTTAAAGGCAGGTTGAAAATATTTTTGGCAAGGAATTACAAGTGGGACCAGAAGAGGAGAAATTGGGAGTTTTGTGGAACATTCTTCTTGGAAAATAAACACTTTGAAACACTTTTGTATATTCTCTTTTAGGTTTGTTCAATGCTAAATATTCAGTCTGATTTTAGAACTGGTACTGAAAGATCTTCGCTAACGTTTTGAATACAACAGATGAAGATAAACGTGGGTGACCAAAGAAAAAGCATTAAAAGAACAGAACTGGAAAAGCGTTTATCTACTTTTTATTTAAAAAAAAAATCATCAAAACAGTGAAGAGGTGCTAAATATTAAAGGGTAAGGGAAAAAACACTGGATTTGCAATATGTCATTTAATATTTGGTATCTCCAAGTTTTATTTAGGGTCACTGAAACCCGAGCGTGTAAACCTGTTAAATAGAAACATTTGCTTTAGTTCCTCAGAAGGAAAACACCTGCATTTGCAAAATTTCCTTATTTAAAGGATGTATTATGTCGCTTAAAAATCTGTGTATGCGGATTATTGAGTTTACACAATGTGTACATGCTGTAGGTGAAGTAAAATTATAATCAATTCCCAGGAAACATTTTTGTGGGTAAAGGATAAAATGACAAACGAAGTCAGAAAATGAAGGAGGAAGAATAAGATCCCTGCCCATGAAGAGCTGTGATTGTAATTTAATGTATTTATTAGTACCTTTTGTCACAGAGTGGCTTTTTATTTTCCGGCCTTGAAAATGAACCCTTTGGTCTTGTTCCAGTAAATGGACGCTGTGAGCTAAATGTGTTTAGACTGTGTTAGTTGTACCTGAAAGATACTTTAAAGACCCTTTTTTTGTTTGTTTAATTGTTTTAAACATCTCTGATACACACAGGGGGTGGCAGGGCCATCTAGTGGAGGAGGGAGTTGTGTAAAAAACAGATTATAAGAGTTCACAAATATATATATATATATATATATATATATATATATATGAAATTGTTGGAGAGTACAGAACACAGGCACTCATGGTACAGCTCTCCTAATTACGTGGTGAATTTCTTTGAAATTCAGTGGCATTAAGGTAGGGTTCATTTGTTGCTTGTTTCCTCGTTTGAGACCTTGACAGGGCAGTTTAAAGTACAGTTGGCTTTTAATTTTTAAGCAGCCAAGCCACTGGCAACCAGAACAAGCACCAAACTGCAAGCACCCGAAAACAGAAGCAAAATAAAATAATCTCAATAAAGAAGTGGGCACAAACCAAAAAGATAACATTACTAGAGAGGACAGAGCTAATTTGACTTTATAATCACTCAAAAAAATCTAGATTTGAAAAAGTTGTCTCTGCATCCACAAATGAGTTTATTTTTACGAAGTGAAGTATTATGTTTACTTCAAATTAATGAAAGGTGCCACTTACTCATCATCTGTGATTAACTTTGCCTTTTTTAGACCAAGATCCAGGGGGACTCAAAGCATAATTTGTGGTTTTCAACAAAAGGTATTTTGAGTCAGTTTTACTCTGAATGACAGTACAAAGAGAAGTGAAACTAAACGTTAATGTTCTTAAATGCAGCCTTTTTTTGGAACCACTGTACTTGGTTTGCAAAAATACGTGTAAAAGCAAGGGAGAGGTTGTGAGAGGTTAAAGTGTCTGTGAAGCATTTGGTTACTGGAAGTGTTTGGTACCTCAGTGACATGCAAAGTGCTGCTCCAGAGATGGTATCAAACAAAATCATTCTTGCTCAACTCAGGAGGAGAAGGATCTTCGGCCATCAAGTGGCCAGTGACTGTTATAGCAAAATCATATTATTATAATAAATTATTATATAAATGTGTGTGCATATACACGTATTTAACGATAAATATTTTGTCAACCAGGTGTTCAGAGTGGGATATGTGAAGTTTAGGGTTGTCTAATAGGTCCTTAATTCAGTTTGATACATGTGGATATCCTGATGGAGCCCCTTATTCCATGAGTCTGTATTTTTCTGAATGTCGTCCTATATCTTGTATGGGCCTGATGTGGTTTATTAAATGAGGTACAGTTAAAGGTGCTGTTGGATGTGTAGTTGTGTGCTTTCTTCTGTGTCTTTTTTAACTCTTTTTTTGCAACAGAGTTGTGGGAATTTCTGTTAAGTTCAGGGTTGTCACAGTGAAACATTCCCAGCGTACTGTACAGGTGTTTTTATACCTTATTTACAGCTAAGGAGTTAAAGCCCAAGAAGATGGATTTGCCTTAACCAGTGTGAGATGTCTAATGTGAATTGTTATCATTCTGCCTTCTGAGGATTTAAATAGTTCAGAATTTGCTTCTTGGCAGCATCCAGAGTGTCTGAGCCCCCGACCTTTTTGCATGTTGGTGTTTTCGCCTGTGTTTCTCAGATCAGTCACGTGGAAAATGAGGAACACTGCAGTCAGCAAACACCAGTGGAAGGTGTGTGCTCAACCCAACTGAAGTGTTACCAAGGTGGGGGGGGGGTGAAAAAAATCCATCAAAATTTCAAATCACTGTTGAATTTCACGAGGTATAAGCTTTCTTTCCAGGCTTTCCCTGCTCTAACATCTTCCTAAAATCTATTATCCAAGGAGCTGGACGTTTTGAAGGAGTACTTGATGTATTAAGGACAGTTAAAAATGGAAAATTTCTGCCAAAAAATGTTGAAGTTAGTAAGACATTTTAAAAATACATTGCTGTATTCACTCACCACCCCTAGCTATTGCTCAGTAGTTAGGGAGGAATGTTTGAAAACACTGAACTCACAAATGTCTGACTTGCCTGGACTGCGCTCGAGCTTGTTTGGCTCCTTCCTGATCATCTCTCAGCTGAACCTGTGCAATATGGAATTTTATTAATTACTGCTAGGCCACTGAAGTTGTTGCAATCCAGAAGACTTGTAATTTTCCTTTCTACAAGATGTGATGAGTACAAGAAGTAGTGAATTTTGAGGCCTCGGTGGAGAAAGGTGAACTCTGACCACCATTTGCTAAAGCTTCTGAGCACAATTCCTGTTCTGTCTTCATTCTTCCTTTCCATTTCTTGTCTGCTGTAATCCATTCCAGCTTTGAATGACCATCTGTAATCACCAGAAATGGGTGAAGTAAATCAGCAAAAACATCTGTGGATGCAACAGTTTGCTTCAAAATCAACCCCCTAGAGGTGGTTTGAGCTCATTTGAATCCTGTTTCGTTTTCCTGAAACAGGGTTGTGATAATTTACCTGTGGATGTGTGAGGAAAGTCTGGAGTGCATTGGTTGGTTATGTGACTCTTTGATATGATTGCTGCTGAGGTATGAAATCTAAAAGCAATAGTGTGTTCTAGTATGCACACAGAATCTGTTCAATCCCAGCTTGCTTTGTGGATAATCACCAAGTGAGAGAAGAAAAATAAAGGTTGGTTTAAACTCTGGTTTTGCAGGGTTATTTTTGGTGAGTGAAGTACATGTTTTGGTCTGTGTCTTTAGGGTTTCTGGAAAGGTAGGACTTTTTTATCCATCTTTTTTTTTTTTTTTTTTTTTTTTTTTAAATAGGCTACATTGAGATGAAATGAGGGGTTTTAATTTTCCCGTAGGTCAGGTTTACAAAGGTTTTGGTTTCTGAAGAGATACAAGAGAGAGTTTAAACCTGCAACGTGTTTGAGAGTGCTTATTTACACTCTGGCTGGACATACAAATTCCTTTATTGGAATAAAGGGAGGTCCATCTGTCAGAATTCTACCTGCACCCTAATATTCCACAGTGCTTTAGAGTAAGAGCTGATACACTTTTAAGATAAAGAGATCAAATAATCTGAATTGTTGAGGTTTTAAATCCATAAGTCATGTTTTGTTGACATCTTTTCTGTATGCATTTACATCCCTTTTTGAATATAAAATTTTAAAGCCTATCTCCACATAAAGGTATTATTAAAAAAAGCTTTAAAAATGGAATCTTTCACTTATAATAATAATGCAACTACAGGCCTGGATCTGATATTAATTTATTTGCTCACAAGCTGTCAGAGCTGCACATTGTGTTAGGTGCAGCCTTCTATCTCAAGTTCTGATTTAATGACCTGAGATTCTTTTCTAGTGTTCTCAATATAAAAGTGGGGGCGCCTGCTCTCTGGGTGGCTTGTTGGAACATTTGTGGGGTTTTGAATGATGTCCTGTAATTACAGTAATAATTAAAACAAACAAACAACAAAACCAACAAAAAACCCCAAAATAACAGCATTGCATGTTGGAAAGGGAATGTTGGTGGTACTAATTAACACAATATTCTGGAGATAAAGGTGTGGGCAAGCAAGGTGAGGATAAGGCTCCATGCCAGGGTAGTTGCTTTCTTAATTTCTGCAGGGATAGCAGCACGATTTTTGAGGAAGAGCTGGTGTTGGTGTGTTATGGATATAGTTTGAAATCTGCTGGGATATTACAATTACCTGAAGTCCTTCTGGATGAGAATCCTTATTTCTGTTCTCTCTAATTTTCCTTGTTCAGGTCATTCCAGAGTTACAGAGCAATGTGTGTGTGATATAATATCTCATTCTGATTGAAGAGAAAGGCTTTGGTTTGAAACAAAAGGCTTAGTATTTTTGGTAATGTTATAATTCTTTATATTCTTGGTGCTATAAATGTTAGTGCCTTTTGAATACTGTCCTTTGAAACTTCTTCTGGCCATGGGTTCTGGTCTAATTACAGCCTAAACCTCCAGCTTTCATGGTTTGGCAAGTAACCATGAAGATTCTCATTTTACAGTCTGCCAGAGTTGTTTTTTTAATGGATAAAGTTGTGACAGCACACATTACCACAGGAGTGTACATATCACCAGAGAAAATGGGGATTTGGGAGCTGTGAAATGAGTCCTGCAGCAGGTTTCCAGTTGCAGGTTTTAGGTGTCCAGGATTGAGGTATAAAGGCCAACCAGAGCCATCCGCTGCTGCAGTGCTCCAGTGTGTCCCAGTGCTTGGAACTGCAGGACCAGCCTGGCCCCTAGTGATAATAAAAATAACAATAAAAGAAGTTTTATGCACTGTTTTGAAAGCTTGCACAGTTAGTTCATTTGTGGGTATCTCTTTGGCACCACGCTGCAGATATTCCTACCTTGGGAAGCTTTGTTACAGAATTCGCAGGGGTGACGTCTGAAATCGTGGTCTACTGACTGAAAGAATTTAAGTGGTATTTATAATAAAATTATAGAATTTATCTTAGCAAAATGTCCAGCAGAAGGAAGGTTGATTATTCAGCCTCTGCCTCCTGATCTTGGACAGAATCAACACCCGTATTTGTCACTGCCTTTCATTTTTTATCATCATTTAGCCCCGTTTTTCGCTGCCCTATCTCAGGGTGCAATAATAATCACAGTTTTTCACCTTCAGCATCTTCAGGATTCTGGGCAGTAACACCACATGGGATCTTTCTTCATAGTAGGAACTGTGAGTCAGCAAGCCTTTAATGTTTTTAGTTGCAGCCATTGTTCCAGCCCTAAGCTTTACTGCCATTGTCCACTGTTTGTCCAGCTCACGTTTACTGGACTGTGGGAACGGATTAGGGTTTCATGCCTTTTTTTTTTTTTTCTTCTTGCATAAACTCTTGATCAAAGACATTCCTTGGATGACAAAACACTGTATACTGTGTCACACAGTCCTGACCAGACTGCACGAACAGTAGTTTAAAAACACATGCCCACATTGTTCTCTAAACTGGCTTTTTTTTTCTTCTCTTTTTTTTTTTTTTTTTTTTTTTGCAATGTATGTGCAGACATTGAATTTTTGAGACCCCATTTACCTCCTTTAAAAACACACACATACAGAAGTTACTGTCGAGAAGCACTTGACGGTTTCTGAAATACAAGTGAAAAACAAATTACTCTTTGGAGCTGAGAATCTGCGTGACAGAATGTCACTTCTGAGCAGAGCTGGAGCTTCTCTCTGCAGTGTTTCCTTCCTGGGGAGACCTTGGTGGTGGTGCAGGTAGTCAAGTGCACTGTAAACCTAAAACCACGTGGATTATGGCATCATTTTATGTGTCATATCACAAGGTGGAGAATGATTTGAGCACAGTTTGGGAACTCAACCCCGCTTCACCACAGATACATTGTCAGAACCACATGTTGAATATCTTGACTTACTACGGTTGTACGTCTTGGTCTTAACTTTTAAGTTCTCTTTTGCAGTAAGAGCTGAACAAATATCAGAAAAATCATCATTCCTCAAACTAATGAGAAAGAAACAAATGGTGTTGGAGAAAAACGTGGAGAGACTTTTTCAAGGAGCTTTGACTTTGCTTCAAGTTCTCCGTCAGCAGAAGCGTGGGAGAAAGAGATCCCTGATGACACCTGAAGTAGGTTTACAGAGGGGTTTAAAGCATAGAGGGATGTATTTAGGTGGTTGGAAAGTTGTTTGAGGATGAGAGAACACTTGGGTTTCCACAAACACGTGAGGCTTTGCATGGTTTGACTCTGCAGCATTGTTAAGCACCCCCGTGCAGAAACGAAGGCAGATGAAACTCTTTCAACATTGGAAAGGTAGTATTCATAAGGGAGGAACCTTTCTGATCCTTTACAATCCAAGGATCTCCATGGCAAAAGAAACCTGAATAATATGTGGCTGATGGATGTGTTGTCTAAAAGGAATAAAGTGGTTGTAGTAAATGACTGAAACAGCTACAAAAAAAATGAGTGAAATCCACAAAATAATATTACACTTATAAGAAATAATATTTAACTATGAGTAAATAATTCATGGAAATCTTGGGAAGGTGTCATGAAAAGAACATAGGCATACTTATTTAACAGCATACCTGTGCTGAAGATCAGGTCTTCATATTTAAAATAACCAGCAACCAAATGTAAAGAACTGTGGCCTGCGGGTGTTCAAGGAGGAAAAAAGCTGTTGGAAAATAATCCCCAGCATTCAAACAATCTGCAGTGATAAAATCTAATAAAAGGGAGAAATAAAACATCAAAAAGCCCAATTGTCCGTGGCAGACAGTTTGCCATGGGGGCAGGGACTTGGGACACCAGGTCCCTGCTCGGGTGAGCTGCTGCTGGCTCAGCTGAGTTGTAATGCTCTGATGCTTCTTTAGTGGCCCTTGGGAAAGGGTTTGCCCCTCTCAGCCCAGCTCCAGACCTTCCTTCACTACGTGGACCCAGAAGGGGTGTCCTGCTCTGAGTGGTCAATGTGCCAGGTGCTGGAATGTCCCAGGTTCCTTTGGTTGTTCATGGCATTAGGGATCTGTACCTGGAGCTCTCTCCAACCCCAAGGGGTTACCCTCTTAACCAGTTACTGCTTTATTTGGTCAGCACAAGCATTCCCAGGCCATTCCTTGCCTTTTCCCGGTTGCTGGTGGGGAGGATGTTCCTGTAGCCTTCTGCTCACCCACCCCAAAGGTGTTACAAAGCCTGAATTCAGCAACTGTTGCCTACTGAAGTTCTCATTCTGCTTCTTTGTTTTCCCCTTCCTGCCAGGTTAGTCAGAGCTGAGCAGATGTGAAGGTCTCATTTGGCTGGGCAGCCTTTGGCTTTCCAGGTGGGCTTCACCCCTGACAGACATGTTAGCAGGGAATATTGTGCTGTGCTTGGCTGTTATCATGTAATTTGATTATTATGGGATATAATTGCCTACTGCAGTCTTCAAGGAAGTGGGTAGACTGCTATTCTGGTCTTGAGATGGATCACTATGCGGGTTTTTATCTGAAATAAACACAAATCGTCATATTTCTTCAAGGATATTACCGTAAATAAGAAAAAAATATGAGACTTTTTAATACATAGTCTTCAGACAAGCAAAAAGCAGGATAGGTCTAAGCAGGGCATATAGGATCGTCAAGAAACTTATTTCTGTTTTCATTCTTAAATGTTCATCCCATTAAAGGAACAAAAAGGTGACTTCTGCCCTGCTCCTAAATTTGCTCTGCTTGGCCCTAAAGAAGTCTGGCAAGTCTCACATTATCAGTGCAATCCAGTTGACTAATCTGCAATCCCTTTCTCATCATTTGATTGGAATATTGTGTGGAACTCAGTCGAAAGCCAGATGGGAATGTGCATTTGCCATGCCACTGCAATTACTGTGATCAATTATATTTGTGGGATGGTAAAAATACCATTTTTGTCTAAAGAGATACATTTCTTATAAAATGATGCCGACAGGAATTCATTAAAATGAATTCATTAAAGGAAATTAAGGAACTCATTAAAATTCATTTATAGCTTTGCTGCCTTTGTCCCACTGTAGCTTTCAATGACATTACCAGGAATCTTGTATCAAGAGTGTGTAACCCACATTTACGGGTCATTCCTGTGACTCTTTTAAAACAAGAGCTCCAACCCTCCAACCTTCACTTTCTCCTCCATCTTCTGGAGTTTTCTATCACTTAAAATGCCAGGTGTGCCTGAATGTAACTGGATTATGAGTTCTTACATCTAATAAATTTTATAAAGAGCATGTGAATTTAAATATTCATAAAAGGTCCAAGATTGTCAATTGGCCTGAATTCAGCAATGGAACTGGAGAGTTTTTTGGGAGGTCTGTTGCAATTTTTTCTGTGTGCAGTCTCATTTTGTTGCAAAAAAATACAGTATTTTTCCCTTTACTAAGCTGCAGCATAGCCTAGCTGAACATGCATATTTTTTTACAGACTATAGTAAATTGTTTTTCTTGCTACATTCTTGTCTTTCTGCCCTTTGCAATGTGAGTAATACTGGCATAGTTCACCCAACATTCAAATTTAGTAGTCTGCATATAGAGATGATGTTCGGGAGATGGAAAACGTAAATAAAGGAGCTGACTCAGTGGGCTTAAACCTACTTAAGTCACACCATTTAGTCAGTTTAATAGAGTTTATAAAACAGATAGGAATGGCAAAACCTACTTAACACGTTCAACCAAACACAGGTTTACATTTCTCACTGGATCATTTTATCAGCAGCATATTTTTGTCAGGAATCAAGATCCCCTGAGTGTGTCTTCACTCAGTTTTCGAACATTTAAGCTCAGAGGGGTGAGCCATCAGCCATACCAAAGCAAGTCTTCTGCTGTTTTTTTTATTTTAAGTGTGCTGGGGAAAATGAATCATTTTTGACCCAGTCCAGTTTAAGCTTTGGCTTAGCCTGAAGTCCCCGTGAGTTTAGTTCAGATCATCTTTCGGGGAGCTGCTCATCTCAAATGGAACAAAACCAGATCACACTTGTACTGATATGACTTTACCTACCTGATCTCTGATTTCACAGCAGGCCACAGGGTTCAGGTTTCTGTCTGAAATGACTTGGGAAACCACCAGGCTCACACCATCTCAGGCTGGGATTCTTCTGATGCAGATGGTTTCCCATCTTGCCCTGAGAAGAGCTTATTTTGCACTAGACAATGATTAACATGTTAGATCTGAGTTCTGGAGTTTCGGTTTTCATTTCCTGTGCTGCACACACTGCACAGAATCACTTGTAATGTGAAGTTTAGTCAGTGGGAAACTCAGGAGGCAGATGCTAAATTTCTAGTTTGTGACAGGAGAGACAAGCACTTGACCTTTTATGTAGATTTTTTTTGAAGACAGAAGTAATTTCACGGGGTAAATAGTCAAATATGGAGGTTATAAGCTTGATCATCTCCACTAAAAATAGGCTGTTTCTGCTGTGTTCAGCTCTGGTAATAACTGATAAAGTGCATCTCCAGTTTTTAGAGATATTTTGGGTAGTGGATTGGGACACAGGCTATAGTATTTTTTCGTTTAACTTCATAATAATACGTGATTTCTTTTCCTCCTTGTCCTCCTTCTAGGTCTGGTTATTTTTCACATATATTTAGTAGGCTTTTATGTTTTTCAGGTTTAATCCCTTGTTATCTTAGCTATACAATAGTAAAATGCAAAAGCTGTGCAGGAGAGGAAAGGGCAGAAAAGAAGGCAGGTTAACTTAACTGCTTTTGAAACAAACTGTCTTCTAAGATGCAAAACCTTACACTGTTAAAAAAAATACTAGTATTCTGTATCTGTACCACCCAGCACCTATTTTATTTTATCTTTTACTGACAAGAAACACCAAAGGATATTTTACTTTGAGTAAATAAAATAAAGAAATAAATAAATAAAAATCCTCTGATGTTTAAAATAAAGTCTTCAGCCAAAAAAAAAAAAGAAATATTTTGCTTCTTTAGAAAGACAGGTTGCTGTGAGAGACAGTCACCTGCCCACTGCCTGAAACGCCTACAGTTTCCTAAAATAACAACAAAAGGTTTTCAGCACTGAAACTACTAAAGCACAGCGAGTCAAACCCAGAAAATGTCACGTGGTTTACTCACTGCAGTGGGTAGTTACAACCATTCAGCATTTTAAAGGCTATTAAAGAAGAAAGTTAAAAGAAGACAAGAGGCAGACTTTGGGTTTTACCAATTTTATTTCTAGACTTTAGTTTTGTTGTGTTTGTTGTATTTTTTTTTCTTTTTTTTTTGCTGGAAACTTGTCTGTTACAGGTCTGTTGGTGAAAATGTGCATTTCAGACCAGTGATGCCAATAAGTACAATATAAAAATGTACAAAAAAAAAATCTGAATCGCTTTGCTTACTACAGATTGTTATAATAATGTGACAAATAAAGCATCTCTGTTGGCACGTGAACCCACTTATCTGGATTTGGCCTTTTCAGTACATAGAACATTTTAAAAGAAATTTTGCAGCACGCGCTGTGCCACTCAGTGTAACAACATAATATAACCCACAAGCACTAACTCAATAGTATCAGGTTTGGTTCAGGGACACAGAGATGCCACGAACAGAAGTGTTTTATGAGGTAAGCAGTAAGAAATGTTCCTGAAATTTGGACAGAATGTATCCAGTCCTCCTGGGTCCTGCGACTGCCAGTAGCATTGCAAGGCTTTATTTATGCACTATGTAGGATCTTAACTGCATTTGCCTCAAAGTGAGCTCTAATTCTGTTTTGGTTTAGCAGCATACAGGCAACAGCTAGATTATTCTTCAGCATACAACTCTGTTAGCTGGCTTATTTATGAGATTTACAGGCTTTTTAAATTAGCATTATGCTATAATTAAAAAAAAAATAAAACAAAAAAAACCCAAAACAAACAAACAAAAAAACCCTAGTATATCATAACAGATTAAACACACAAAATACTTAGAGTTCCAGAAGATAACCTATCATACCAAATGATGTGTCCCAGCCGAGGGGAAACCACATCAGGTGGCACACAAGAGTTATATTATAATGCACCTTTCATATATCAAATGTGGCTAATAACACAGCTTAAAACTACTATGATAATAAACCCCAGATCAGACAAGGAATCCAGCTTTATAAAATGCATAACAAAACAAAACCAAAAAAAAAAAAAAAACCCCTTGACATGACTTGATCTGAAATGTCTGCCGTTTCTTAAATTAATGCAACCTAGTTGCAAATCGCGAGACCCATTCGATGCATTTCCGTTTGCAGTAGAACTATGAGGCACTGTAAGAACATTAAAACCTGGTCTAGACACGGTTAAAAACTGAAGTATGAGGTATTGTGAAACAGGAACCTTTTTTTTTTTTTTTGGAATAGAGCAGTAATCACATTAAGTAAAAATTGATCACATAAAAAAAAAATTCTACAAAAAAAAATGATGTCAATAATATAATTTTCTATGAGAAAATTAAAACCTATAACATGGCAGTATATGACATTGTATAACAAAAAAAAAAAAACTGATCCACAAAATAGCAGCAAAACACAATGACAAAGATACAGAGAAGCAATGTTAATTTTTTTTTTTCAAACCATGCTGGGAATTTATCCATAGCAGCTCAATAAAAACGGAGCATCCACTCCTTTTCTTTTCTTTTTCTTTTTTTTTTTCAACTTTTAACTTTTTTTTTCCTTTTTTACTCTTTTTTTTCTGTTCCTTTTTTTATTTTTTTTTGCTGTTTTGTTGGAATTTTTTTTATTTTTTTTACAATCAACACCTTAGCGGCAGTTTTCTCACATACGTTTCACCATCACATTCTCCTCGAGCATCAACTTCAACAGCTATGTCCACGTCCCTTCAGCTACTTTCTAAAATAATAATAAAAAGATACATAGCCAAGATGTGCAAATTTTCTATTTGTAGCTAAATTAAAAAAAAAACCCAAAAACAAAATGGGGCATATACTGGAATAAAAACTTTCAAGTACTCCAATTTTCATAACTATTAACTATGGCGTGTTTTTTTCATGGTTAGACTGCTTTTAAAATGAAAAAATGAGGGGCCAAATGCACTGCTTGGTTTTGGGATTGTTCTTTGAAGCGTGTCCTTTTTGCTTTAATAAGCTGTGTTAAAACTGCAACATCAAGGGTAGAAAGATTTCTTTTCGTTTTTAAAAACAAAAGGGGCGATTGCATTAATTTACAAATCATACTGGCCTTACGAACATCCTCTGCAATAAATATTCTTTTCTTTTAGCCTTAACTATAAATTATATATTTTAGTGTTTAAAAACCTTCAGTTGTAAAACATCTAGCGACAATCCTTAAACTATGTGTCCTATATGTGAACCTTTAAGGCCCCTAATTTATAAAGATGAGTTGGCACCAAAGGATTCTAAACTTCAGCTTTTCTATAGAAAAGGATAGGAAGATATCCTGGCAATTCGTGAATGCAATTTCTCCCACTGGAACACAACCTTCGGAAAAGAAAGTCACCTCTCCTCTAACACCATAGTTAAATGCACTTGCTTTGCAATTCCAAGTTTGCAACAAGCACTTTATATATTTCCAAACCATTCCATTAAAAAAAAAAAAAAAAACACAAACAAAAAAACCAAACCAAAACAAAATTCCCACACAATAAAAGAATGTAATTCCTATATCTAATGGACTGAAAGTGCTTTGAATGGAATGGTTTTAGAATATTACAGACAAACGAAACAAAACAAAAAATAAAATAAAATTTAAAAAAAGACTGAACTGTGGATTGAACCTGACCATAATTAGGCTGAATATCTGTGGGGTCAGACCAGCATTTTTTACACAGGTAACTACAAAAATAGGAAGATTACAAAAATAGAATATATTATGTCACTATTTCGGTTTCTCTTTATAATAGGGTACTGTGTGAGTAGTACATTGGCCTTTCCCAACAATGCTCAGCTGGAACCCTACAAATGCCTTATGCACAGGCAATCCACAGGCACAAAAAAAAAAAAAAAAAAGATTAACATATAATAATGCTGCATACTAACATACACTAACTTATGGGTTACGTTAACCATTTATAAGGTGAAGAGGATAAAAAAAAAACCCTAAGGAAATAAAATAAACATTTACAGATGAATTATAAAGTGACTAAATGCATAAGCAAGCAAGATACAGAAAAGCCTAGAACTGCGTTAAAGCTATGCTTTTTAAAGAAAAAGAATATTTCATTTACTATCTAAAAAAAAAATAACAAAAAAAATAACCCTCTTCTACTTTAAAAATGGTTGGTTGGTTGGTTTTATATGTAAGAAATCAAATCTAATACCTCCCCTGGAGACATTTTGTGTGTTAATGCCTATTTTTACAACATACAGACAAGAACACTTTAATATAAAAACTAGTTGATTATTATTGTATAAAATCCTCTATTTTTGTAGCACAAACCCCTGGGGGTAATGCAAATACTATTTTTTTCTTTTTTTTTTAAGACAGTTTTTGGGGTACTTTTTGTTTTATTTGTTTGTTTGTTTGAAGTCACAGATGGAAGGGAGACAGAGCAAGAAAAAAATATAACGAGACCGGTTTTCCCTTCTGGTATAAAAATGTCCTGGAGAAAAGGGTTTCTGGGGGGGAGATCCTGATGCTGATTCCTTCTCAGATGCCCTTTCTTTGTCTGCTTTTCTTGCCAAGCAAATCCATTAGAAGAAGAAGAAGAAGAAGAAGATGATGAAGGAGTCCTCTTAAATGTTCACATCTCGCACATCAGTGGGTGTGCAGGAAAGGTCTGCTTCATCCTCTACAGTCTTTGTTTCTGAAGATACGTTGTGCTGCTGTGCCTGACGTAGACTGGATTCCAGGAGGGATTCAATCTGTTCTTGGCAGGCCCGTAAACAATCCTAGAGGAGGTTGAATGGATGGAGAGAAAGACCCAAGAGTCCTTTAGAAACACGGTAAGGCCACAGACTAAAACAGCATTTCTTTAGAAAAAGCGAGGGGAATATAATCAGGTTATCTGGGAGAGCTGCAGGCCGAGAGGAGGGCGGGGAGAGCAAGAGAAACCCCAAACAATGACAAGAATGGGATGAGCCACCCAATTTCCTGCAGGATGCCAACCTGGATTGAGACTTCAGCAACTAAATCTTGCCATCTGCTGTGGATGGAATGGCCTAGGGGAGCATCCCCACAGACACACCATCACTGCCTATAGACCTACAGCTGAATGTGGTGGATGCCCCACTACACTGAGATGTGTTTTAACTAAGCTGGGCAGGACCACAGGAAGATGTTGTACCTTTTCTGCCTGTGCTGTTCTCTAAGAGCCCATTGGTCCTAAAATTGTGCTTTCTACCTTTACCCCAGAAATGCTTTGGCAATGCAGTCTGCTGGGAATGATGGCCATAAGCAGTGATAATTTTCTCAGGCTAAATTCCACTAATACGAAGTTCTTAGATAGAAATGCCATATATATATATATATATATATATTTGGATGTACATGCCCAAAGATTCCTGCCAACTGCTGCTGTGTCCAACAGTGGGCAGCTCAACTTGGCTAAGCCTTTCCTAACTCTGAAAGCATCTGTACATCCAGAATGATGTACTGGACTGCATGACCCCAAAAGGGAGAGATCTTTCCGGAGCACCATTAAACTCCTCCATAACCTTTCATTACCAGCTGCAGCTAAGCTTTCTGTTTGCTACCACATTCACCTTGACATCTCTGACAGGATGAGATCTTTTTTCCCCTCACTTCCAAAGCATTTTCTCAGAGCTGGATGTGCACAACAATCCTCCTGAGCCTTCGGGAGGGTGCAAGGGCACAGACTTCGCTTGTGAATCAAAAGCATAAAGCACCAAGGAGGATCATGTCTGTGGTGGGGAAAGGTAACTTCCCCCAGGCATTAAACCATTCCATGAGTAGTCATATCTAAATCACAGCAATTAGAATTGGAGAAGGCCTGCTGGTCCAACTTTCTGCGAGCTGTGGAGCCATTGGAACAACACGGGAACGGTGCCTTGCGCAGGCACAACAATCCCACAATATTTTGCCACAACTCCTTCAGCCAGCTGTTTACTCGTATCTTTATAACAAACATTGCAGGCTTTTTCCCCCCAACATATTTAACTCTGTGTATTAAGGACTTTGAAGTTTCCTTTCAGCATTGCCTTCTCTGATTTAACCTATGACATGTGTTAGCCCTTGCGGTGAACCCAGTCTTCCATGATAAATTGCCGTCAAAAGTGTTAGGATGTGCATGACTGAGAATGAATGTTGTTTTCCTGAGAGGGTGACCTGCCTGCTGTTTTCTTTATTTCCCAGTTTCAATTCTGCCTTCATTCAGAGGCTTCTTGTGTGATCTACCAGCTTTTCACTGATTCCACTACCACAAGAATCTCCTCTGCCACCAATGAGGGCACATGGCATTTGGGGTAAAATAAGATTAGAAACCCAAGCAAACAATTCTCTGCAAGTCCTTTCTGAGAGAGAGGGAGGTTAATCCTACCTCTAAGCAGATCAGACCATCAGTTACAGCTCACTGAAAACACATAACCTATGACCTTTCCTGGTTTAAACCCTAGTGTAATATTTCCTCTTGACAGAGACACACAGCGTTTTAAATGACAAAAAGAAACACCTCATATCCTAAAGTCATCATGCCTTTGGCTCCTGCATACCTCAGGCCTCCACAATAAGGTCTCTATGAAGTCCTTTCCCCCCCCTCCTCCAGATATGATGGATGAATCCTGAACTGTAAAACCTTCTCCTGGTCCTGTACCATGTCCCTTGGTCACACTTGGAATTCGCTGTGTTCAAGAGGAGCACCTGGTTTTACAAACCCAGGCGCTTCTGAGGATAATTCTTGTTTTAACAAGGTGGCATGTTCAGCCTTCCATGCTCAAAGGAAATTTATGTTCAGAGCAAAATGAACCCTTCTGGGTTTGGGGTGGGGTTTTTTTGTGATGGGGGCAGTGGATTGTCTGGTGAGTTTTGATGGGAATTTTGTGGGGGGTTTTTGTTGTTTTATTGTTGGGGTTTTTTTGTGGTTTTTTTTTTTTTAATCCTAACCATTTGCATACAGCATGTTTGAGCTCTGAAAACTAAAACCATTCAAAAGAATTTCTATAAATACCTATTCTTCTCCCTCTGGAGTCCAGTTATGAATAATTGCATAGGACTATGTAATTTAAAGGTACTTTCTGACCACAGAATTTTTTTTCCTTTGAAATTCTCAAGCGTGCAGCATATTGTAACTGTATTTTTTTTAACTTAATCTTTACAATTTATTACAAACAGACTGTTTGAAGCTACACTTGAATGAGAACTATTTTTTTAATGTTTTAAGGATTTTGTTCATTTCTTATTCACATGACTCTTAGATAAATAGTTTGCCTGCAGGAATGCATTTAGAGCTAGCAAAAATACCTGCAAAATATAAAATTCTCTATGAACGACCTCAGCAAAGCTGTTTCCATTCTCAGTGCTTCTGAGCACTGAAAAGCAAATACAGAACTTGTGCATTACTCTGATAACTTCTCCCAACAACTTTTCTGCTTCACTACCCAAATTTTCAATGCCCACAGTTTGTTCAAGGTCATAAACCCTTCCTGGATTAATTAAGCTCCTCAGTGAAGAGAAAAAAAAAAGAAAAAAAAAAAAAAAGAGACTTTCTAGCTTAACTGATGTGGTGAAATACCTTCAAGACACAGTAGACATGATCAGACTCCAGGGTCAGATAGGAAAGGAAACAAACAACAACAACAAAAAAGAAACTGCTTGGAAATCCTTTGTTACTGCCTGACCCGTCCTGGATAACAAGCACATGTTTGAAGGTGCCTCTGAGAAGGGGCAGGCAGGAGGCGAATTCCAGTGTACTAACAGACAGCGTGGAGACCCAATCTAATCTAGTTTAGCAAATTTCTGGCCTGGAAATGAATGTCAGGTAAAATTCCATCTGTTTGGATGATGGGGTCAAGACTAGAATGATGGAAGACAGCCCAAGGCTTCTAATTGTGATTATCTGACTTCTAATTACCCCTGATCAAAGGCGAAATGGGAAATTGGACTCCTACCAACGTAAACATGAACCATAAAGGAATTCCAATCAGGTGATATTCATTTTACTTTAGGTTCAGCTTTCTCTGAGATGAGAGGTAAAAAAGTGTAATTATGTAACCTGAAATCCAACAGGCCAGCTAACAGATAATCAGCATCTTAATATTTCAAGGCAATCCAGTATAAAGCATATCCACTTGTGAAGCCTGACAAGGGCAAGCATCACTGGGGAACAGCACAGTTCACATACGTGCTACTGAAACAGGCTAACAGGAAGGGCATTTGATACCATGGATTGCACAGGTACATCTTATGGGAAAGTCTCTCTGCAGGGGGAATTGTGTTGGGTGTGAAACCACCAGACTTCTCTGCTCAGAGCAACTGTAGTGAGAGCTGCTGTTCCCTTATTCCACTACAACAGTGTACGTACACACACATATAATTTTAAGATGCTAATTTTCTGTAGCATCCCATATAAAAATCCTTATCCTTACTTCCAACTGCTCCAACAAGTGCGTATATTTAGCACTGAGAGCTGGAGGGGAGTTGCTTCCTTTTAAAGCTGTCAACTAAGCTCAGGTCACACTGTGGCCTTGCACTGACTATGGACAATGAAAAAATGAAATAAGCAAAAATTCGCTTTCTTGCTAAAACAACGCTTGTTTTCTTTTTAAAGAGCTCTGTCACCAGCTAAGTCAAGTCACATAAGGACGTGGTGTTGTTCTCAAAATCTACTTCAATGCTCTGTATCTGGAACAATTAAATAATGTTTGAATCAAAATACTGCCTGAACAGATAGCAATCCTAGTATTTCCCCTCAGTACCTGCTTCAAACATCTCACACTGGACAGTGGCCAACCCATACACTGAAATATCTGCACTGTTCACTAAAAGCATTACATGTACATATCAAACTGAGCAGTGTTATTATTTCAGCATTTCAGCTTCTCATAGTATTTCACATTTCAGCACTGTATTATTACTTTAGCCACAGTAATATAAATGGCAAAAAATAACACGCTCAATGCTGAGGCACTGTTAAGGTGATCAACATAATAAGCTGAGAAATTGTATTTTTCAGCAATTGTTTCACATGGTCTATCAAAGGTGAATTAATTCTTTTGTGAATATTCAGTTATGATGCATTCATCTTTCCAGAAATCCCTCAATTCTGTCAACAAAGTCCCGTGAGACAAACCTAGTTTTGCAGTGGCTGGACTAGTACAGTTCTCTGTGCATTTAAAATTATTAACATGCAAAATAATTTAACAGCATCTCAAAGATTCTGCCGCTAACCACAGAGTTGTCTTTATTTGACTCATTGTCCAGAGCTTGGAGACCTCACAAGAACCTTTTTAAAGCATCTATTTATTGGTCTTCCACATTGTTACAAAACAAAGCTCAACTCTGCCCCAACTTCACACACCATTATGACATGGATCATTGACTTTAGGTCTTCCTTGTAGGCTCCCTTCCTGGCCCATTCACTCATGAAAGGTTTATTGCTCACTAGTTACTGATGTGCATCTCCTGGAAGCTGCAGGGCAAAATGAGAGTCCTGTGAGGACCATCTACCTTGTCAGAAAGTCGTGGGACAAGCATTTGTTCCAAAAAGGAATTCAATACCAGCTACTGTGCAGGTCTAGCACGTAATAAACCAAATTAGATCATTAGAACTCTTTTAAGAAGGGCTTTTTCACACCACTTGGCACAATAAAAGGCCTCGAGAATGGTCAAAGATAAGGTCAGAGATACCACGAGGTCTCAGTAACTATTTCCTCGTCTTATTCTCCAAGTTTTGTTTTACACACACTCCTGGTTTAATTACCCACAGCCAAACAGCCCTTGCAAGGTCCTGAATGGATGCCGGGCTTTGTCAGATAACGCCTCCCTCACACACATTAGAGCTGGATGTGGCACTGCAGCAGCGTAATCACAGATTATTAACGGATGTAATGACAGCCAAATAACCAGGATGGACACAAGAGAAACACATTCAAAAACCCCACTCGGTGCTTTGACTTTTACCAGGGTTTACTGTCAGATTAGCTACTATGCAACGAGCAGGAGTTCATTCTTAAAAAAACAGATGATCAACCAAGAGAAAGAGTCACTTACCGGATCACATTTGATAACTTGTGATAGGAAATGTGTGAGGCATTGATAGGAGAGGAAAGTGTTAGTGTTCCCCAGATGCAGGCCTTGCACAGCTGCTACCACACTGCCAGCTGCGATCATGGAAGGTGGGTTTGAAATAAATTTAATATCTGTATGAAGAAAGGAGAGAAAAAAAAAAAAAAAAGAGAAAAAAAAGACTGAAATGTTTGCTTTAGGAGAAGCCTGTCCATACACATACACCCTTCTACCAGCATGGCTTCAGCTGCCAACTATTGCATCCCAAAATGCGAGGGGAAACTGTGAGCAGAAAGGTGCCTCCTGCTCCAAACTGTTACAGGTCCGAACCTGTAAACACTTTTATCCCCATGAGCAACCTTATTGCAGCGAGTAGCCCTTCCTAGCACTGGGCCTGGGAGGCCATTCATCACTTGGAGGTGTTTTTTATCGTAAGCAGGACCCCCATTCTTCAAATGTTAAAATGCTTTGCTCATGTGGATAACGCCACTGAGGGTCAATGGCACTATCCATCTGAGAAAACCTGTTCCCGTCGGGAAGTGTTTCGCAGGATCAGACCCTAGGTGCACTCTCATAAAGAGTCCTCAGGCCCTTTAAAGCAGAAACCTTTGCACTAGCATTCAAAGGAATATTGCTTTAATGAACAACAACATCCACAAAAAGAAAGAAAAGAGAAAGGCTGCTTAACCCTGTCAGGAGGCAGATAATCCATATTTAAATTACGGTTTCATCTTAAAAACGCTTTGTCTCAACCTAGTCTCTTGTCAGTGGCTGCCATCCATCCTGGCAACAGGGATTTAATGTAAATGTGGCATAACTAAGTGACGGGGGTCCCAAGAATTGGCGGACAATCAGTTACATTCTGATGTGACACTATGCTGACAAGAGGCTGGGCCCCCTTCCAGACTGCATTGCTGTAGGTCTCTCCACAAAGCCACTCCCATGATTCCTTAAGGGGCTATCTCTGCCATTTAGCATGTCTTTCGTTTTGTTGTTTTGTTTTGAGGGTGTTGTTTTGTTTTTTTTTAATAATAATAACCCCCATTTTAATTGCTAAGACTCTGCTGAGCAGGAATGTGTTTGATCTGTGGCAGTGCACACCTTGGGAGGAGAATTAGGAACAAAGGAGGTGAGTGGCACAAGTAAACTTCCAATTTTGTGAGGGAGGAAGGGAAATGCCACATTGTACACCAGAACCTGAGATACATTCCTTCAGCATTTTATCAGAATACAACTTCCTCTGGGTTGAAAAAAATATAAACCATCTGTCAAACCCTTGAATGAAATCAAAGGCATGGACAGCTTAGAGGGCTCAGTGGAACAGTTTAAGTATTAAATCATGCATCTCCTTTATTATGATAAAATAACTTTTGTGTAAATGTTTTACCAGTGAAACTAAAGACTTCAGGACTCCATGAAAGTCCTGGCTCTGAGTCTATTCATACACCTCTGACACTCCATTGTGGCCCTGACCAATACCCACCTTCAAAGGGGCATTTCACCCAGAGAGCTCTACAAACCTCCAAAATTACAACTGATAGGATGAATTCTGGCCAGACTTTTGTGATGCATTGCCAGGGAAAAAAGGCAAGCTCGACCTAAAGCCATCTCATTCATGTTACTTGGCTTAAGATAAATTTAGTTTTTCCCCTTTTCCTAATCTGCCCATTTCCGGGCAGGTATAAACACACCCACCTTCTAGCAAGCTGCTGTCATTCCCAAAAACCAAAGTAGTCCAGGCTGCTTACTGACACTTATTGACACATTCCAAAGGCCATCCCTAACTGGAATACTGACACACAGCTGCAGGTAGGCTTCAGAAACGGGGCATTTCAGTAGGCAAGCATGAATCCCACCAGGATGGGGTTGCAGCACGTTCACGGCACTGTTTACTGAGCTCCACAAACAGAACATGACCAAAAAGTGTCAGTTTAATGAGTTCTGTCCTGACAGGACCACGTTTGGGATTAATATTTGCGTTCTTCTTTTAAATGGAGCAGTAAACAAGAGCATGAATTCATAGTCACACCCTCATTCTTTCCAAGGTGGAAAAGTGATAATGAAGTTTAAATGACCAGTTTGTGTCTGTCCCTATAACCACTCCAGACAAGCAGCATGGACTGCCTTTTTGTTGCAACTCAACAAGGAATTATTTGTGGCAGAGGCCACTAATTTCAGCATATTAATCAGGGGGCCCCTCTCGCCTGTAATTGGATGCCCCCAAGTGAAGAGTGTGGCATCATTGTCAGCCTCCATCGCCTCATCTTGCGCTATTGAGCGCTCAGGAACAAGGGGGCTTCGGTGAGATGAATTAGACCTGACACAGCCACAATGGGGTAGGGGGCCCCATCAATTGAAGCACACATCCCCAGTAGCCTATCTGAGACTTCATCCAAAAAGAATAAACAACTTCAGCGTTGTTAAAAAGAGAGAGAGAGAGAGAGAGAGAGGAGGGGGAGGAGAGAGAAGAATGCCAGCCACCCTGAAGGGAGGACAAAGCAGGCATATAGGCGCTGCAGCGCTTTAAAAAAAAAATTCCTAACAAGGCGAGTCACCCCTTTTCCTTTTTAAATGGAGCAGCAATTCCATCCGTCTGGAGAGCTGGGGGCTATGAATGAAAATCTTTTCATTGAGGCAAATCAAAACTGCGAACATAAATCACTTGCTGCAAGATGCAACAGGTTCCAACTGGTCACATACCTTGAGACTTCCAATTTTATAAAAGGCCGGAGAATGGGAGAATTGTAACGCGCTTGTTTCAAAGGGGGGACCTTTCTTTCTCCCTCAGAGAGGAGCGAAGCAACAACAATAATAATGGCCATAATAATAATAATAAAAATAATCATAATAATAAAGAGGAGCCTGGTATGTTTTGATAACCAGAGGAACATAATGAAACGCTGAAGCTCCAATATTTGTTGCTATTCATTGTTATGCTTGTATAGAGCTGCAGTTCTCCCTCAACACTGGTCTTAACTTGGGCCAAAAGAGGCCTGCTTCCTTTTGAGCTCTCCCTGCCTTGCTCGGCCATGCCAAAGCCCCATTCATTAAGCTCAATTATGTGTTAACTTCAAACAACCCCTGGTAATTTTTTTCTTTTTTTCTTTTTTTTTTTTCCCTTTTTTTTTTCCTTTTTTTTTTTTCTTTTTGCTTTTTCTCCCGAACCTACCACAGCACAAAGACATCCTTTGGGTGAAAATGGATTTTTTCAAAACCAAACCAAATCAAACAAATCCACTTCTACTAGCCAGACAACTGAAGAGGGAGCTTAAAAGGAATTCCCCTCAAGTTCACCTTGCAGCGTAACCTTCTCTTTCTGGAGCAAACACATACAACACTCATCTGCAAACACTTCCACAGCCTTCACCTTGTTAAGCCAACCAGCCAAGGCTTTATTTTCTAAGCAAGCATTGTTCTGCAGTCTCTTCTTAGGAGAACCTCCTTTACAGAAGAGGACACAGGCAAAGGATAGACTTGCACTTGCCCCTGAGGCCACTTAAGCGAGTGTCAGTGTTTCCAGTGGACTTTGGATTGGGCCCCACAGCATCCAGGCAGCACAACGCATTTGCAGTCCATCTCGGTTCATTTTGGCAGGGGGAAATACAACACAACCCAGCAACAGCAAAGCAAAGTCCAGATGCTGCTTAAGCCACATGTGATCTTCGCTAGCCAACAAAGAAGGCGTGAGGAAAGCGAAAAGGTAAGAGGAATTCCTGACATCCAAAAATAACAATAAAAAACACAGAGCCTAGTGGCAGCCTTCCCCAGGCAATGCTCCCAACTTCAGTAGGGAGCTGAAGAGGGCCCCAGCTCTGGTGAGCTCAGTGCTGGGTTTTTGTGTAAAAAGCTAAGTAAAACTCCCAGAACATGGTTCTCATTTACTGATCCATTCTCCAGCTGTGGTGTGCAGCAGTGTTAAATAAGGCCTCTGGATGTTGCTTCCTAAAAGAAACATAACAACACCGACAGTAGATCAAAGTACTGGACTCTTAGCGAGTCTCCAACCTTTGAACTACCCTTGTTTTCATCCCTGTCATTGCCAACACAACAACCCAGGTTAAACATCCCCATATCCAAAGGGGAGGCCGGGTAGCTGCTCTTTTTTAGCTAAAGGCCGAGGAAGCTTCACACTTAGCAAATCACACGTTCAGAGTCGCAGCAGCCTTATCTGGTAGGACCTGGCAGAGTTACATTTGAGAGTTACATGGGGGGTTACAATCGATTTCCCCAAAATGCTGCTGCCGGTGGTTTGAAGGCTGTTGGGAGGCTATGGTACTCCTAACACCATCCAGCATTATTCCAGGCTAATTCTAACCTATTATGCTGATGTTAGGCCCAAGATGAAGAGCAACGCCAGTGTTTATAAATTTCTGGTTTATGGCTTGGTTGTTTCTATCTTTAGGCCTTGCAGTAAAAGGGCCGACTCTGTGAAATAAATTTTGCTGGGTTTTTTTTTCTTTTCTTCCCCCCACCCCGTTTCTGAGTGCCTGCAATCGTTCTTCCATCTTTTCATACAAAGAAACAAACTACACAGCGTTAATTTGTGCCACTGGCCCACGCGCGTGCGTGTCCCACCGAGGTTTTTTTTCCCCCAAGTGCGGATACCACCACTACTCGGCATCTCTGGAGGCCGGCCCTGCTCATGGCTCCAGCACAGCACGTGGTCAGGAGGGTGCAGATGGCAGCGGCTCGGTCCTGTGCCAGGAAAGCCTCCGTGCCGCGTGGCCCTCCTCCAATCCACCAGCCACCGAGGAGGAGGGAGGTGGTGGTGGTGGAGGGGTGGGATTGTGGGGGAGAAAGAGGCAACTTGAAGAGGGGAAGTTTTAAAACCCCCCACGCAGAGCTATTCACAGGCAAAAATAATAAAAAAAATCTCCCTGATCGCCTTTAAAAACTGTCTCGAGAATGAATCCACACACACGGGGAGGGATTCCCCGTAAGCCTTTTTGCAGCCCCCCACATCAACACGGTGCGTGCGGATCCTGCCACGCTGAGCTGCGACTCCACAGAGAGGGGGTAGGGGCTGGGGGGGGGAGAAGTGTCCTTCTCCCTTCCCTGACAACAAGCACAAACTCCAAACTCAGGAGGCGAAATATCTTCTGGAACAACAACAAAAGAAACTTACCTCTGGCAAAGTAAATCCACCTTCTGCAAACAAGGGGCAATAATCGGGGCTTAAACTACCTCCCCGCAGCTCTGCGAGCGCGCCTGAGACCACGGCTACGGGAAGCTTTACAAGGCGGGGGGTGGGCGCGGGTCGGGGAGCAAAACACGCTTTGCGGGACGTGCAGGGCTCATACCTGTAGCGCACAGAGCCACAAAAGTCTGAGCATGTTTACGGATGATCTGCTTGGTGTCCTCTGCCAGAGGCATTTTAGTGAGGAAATGTTCAATGAAATCGTGGGGGGTCATTGCGGCCAGATTCCATTTCAGCTTATTCACCAGCAGCAGCTCCATTTGCTGCAAAGAGAAAGAGGGAGGGGAAAAGGGGGGGGGGGGTAGGGGGAAGGAGAGAAGAGGAAGGGGAAGAAGAGGGGGGAGAGCGTGGTTAGAGGGCCGCTCGCGTACGGGCGCACCGCCGAGCACCGCGGCCGGGGCCGGTCGGCTCCCGGCCGGGCTGGGAGGGCAGAGTTTTCCCCGGTGGAAGAAGGAAAGTGGGATGCGGGTTTTTTTTTTGGGAGGGGGTCCCCTCCAGTCTGGGGGCCGGGGGCTCAGGGCCGTCGCGCCCCCAAGCGAGGCCACCAGGGGGAGCCCGCGGGCCGCCCACGGGGCCGGGGGAGCGCGGGGGCGTCCCGGTCCCCATCCCGGCCCCATCCCCGTCCCGCTCCCTATCCCCGCACTATCCCCCTCCCGAGCCTCCGCAGCGGCCACACCGCCAGCAGCGGGGCTTCCGAATGCACCGCGTTGGCCTGTGGTTGTGTTCTTTTTTCTTTTCTTTTCCTTTTTTTTTTTTTTTTTTTGATTCTTTTTCAATGTTTGTTTCGATTTTGTTTGTTGGTTTGGTTTTTTGTTTGTTTAGTTTTTGGTTGGTTTTTTTTGGTTTTTTTTTTTTTTTTTTTTTTTTTATTCTTGAAATGACTAAACGTGAAATTACCAGTAATTCGTCGGGTCTAATGGAGTTATCTGTATAAATGCACAGTTTTTCTGCGGTCAGAGGAATAGTCTCCTTCATTTTTGAAGCCACAAACATGCAGGTAGCTCCGAGCAGTTGCAACCGGCTTTTCTTGAGGGGTTCAAACGACAAAAATCTGTCCAAGTAATTCATAGCCAAGGGGAAAACTTCCTCTTCGCACTTTTGCTCCTCGCAAACCTAAAAGAAGGAGAAAGATCGTTGAAGAACAATTTAATAGAGGCGAAAGCCAGGCTTGTCCCGCTGCCCTCGCCCTCCCTCCTCCCTCACCCTCAGGCTTTGCAGGGCAAGGTTGAAGGAGACGAGGGGAAAATGCAGTGTGGGGGAAATGGATAAATATGGGAAAACCAGCGGCATCAAAGAAAATGAAAGTCACGAGTGACAAAGTGGGGGGAAATGTTGCGTTAGAAACCCCCAGGCGATTCATGGCAAAAAAGGAGGGGGGGTAATCGAAGAGGAGGTCTGTGCCCAGTTTTCCAGCCCCTAGAAATTTTTAAAAAGGAAAGAAAACGGAAAGCGGAGGAAAATGCAACCCCCCCTAATTGGGAACGGGGTGCAGAGCTGGACTTGGCCCCGGATTTATTTATTTCGCTTTTATTTTTTCATGTAATTTGCCGTTGTGCTGCCGATTCCCCTCTCTGGTCGAGACACAAAGGTGGCGTCCAGCCTCATTTCCCCAGACGTCATCTTTTCAAAAAATATTTAAAAATATTTAAAAAATTATTTGAGCTCTCAAAAAAGGCTGAAAATGAAGCGGCGGGGGTCCTTTACCGAGCCCCGTTCCTCTGGTCCTGCTAGGGGGTTCCAGGGGGGTCCCCCGAAGTGAAATTCACCGCCTCCCTCTCTCGCCCTGCAGCACAGCCGGGCGCGACATTTCCCAGAGCAAGGCAGGGCGCTGCGCTTTCAAAAATTAATTAAAAATACATCGCGGGGGCCCAGGGCTTCCGAAAAGGCATGAAAATGTAGCCCAGCTCCTGGGGCTCCCGCTGGGAGCCCCCCCAGACGTGTCCCGCCAGGGACGAGGCCCTTTCCAACTGGCTTTTCCCAGGCGACCTTGCCGCTCGCCGCCGCAGCACAAGCGTGCCTTTGAGGGGTGACCGCAGCTCCAGCCTCTCTTCGCGCTGAACAAAGAAACTTTCACCCTGCAACTCCCCCCAGAAACGCCGGAGCCCCTCCGGCCGGTCCCCCTGCCCGCAGCCCCAGCGGGGTCCCCCGGCCCCCCGACCTTCCTCCCGCGGCCCCTTCCCCCGCTCCCCCCCGCCACACACACACACACACACACACCCTTGGCTTTGCTCCCCGGGACTTTCTTCGTTTTTTCTCCCGATTAATAAACACTTTTGCTTTGCAAATAAAAGAACAAAGATGGCGCATAATACTGGCACGGCCAGCCGCTTGCATACGTGTACAAGGATATTAATTTAAAATAAAAAAAAAAAAAATCCACCCAGAACACACGGGCTGGCAGGGGCGGGCGCCGCCGGGGGCTGCGGGGCCGGGGCCGCTCCCCCGGCGGGCCGGGGGAGCCCCGAGCCGGCTCTGCCCGGAGCTCCCCGCAGCCGGGACCGCCGTGCCCCGACGGCCGGGAAAGGTGCCGGGGCACCCCCAGAACCCCGGGGGCACCGGGCAGGGTTGGAGCGGAGTGTGTCGGAGGGGGGGGGGGGGGGTGTTCCGTGTCCGGCGGCGGCAGCGGGGACACAGAACCGGCGACAGCGGCGGCGGCGACCGCGTCCTCGGGGCCGCTTCCCCTCGGTACACGCGGGCGTTTTCGAGGGCAAGACAACGTGTGCCTGCGCCGGGGAAGCGATCCCAGGGGATGGGATGGGACGGGATGGGGGCCGGGGAAGGGGCGAGGGGGGGCAGGAGATGGGGGAGCAGCTCCCCAGATTAATTCGTTTCGGTGCCGAAGCTTTGCAAAGGGAAAAAAAAAAATCCCCCGAAAAGATACAAACCTCCAGCATCCAAGTGGCAACTATTTTCCTCATATATGGCAAGATTTCCTTCTGCACGCACTTGAAGTAGGAGACGGAGGGCGAGCAGGTCTCCTCCGCCTTGAGCATTGTCTGCAGCACCCTGTCATTGAGGAGGTTGGCATCCAGGTAGGCTCGTCGGATGGTCTCCACCTCGCAGCACAGCAGCTGATGTTCCATGTCTGCCTCCGTCGCCTCGAGTCAGTTCTCTGCAGCAGGACTGAGTCAGTCGCTCGCTCGCTCTCTCTCTTCCCCTTCCAGGAGTCCCTTGGATGCTGCTTCTGCTACTGCCGCTACAGCCCTCTGGAGGCTGCAAAACTTTCTAACTTCCAACAAAACTCTCCTGTATAGTCCCTGTGACGTTACTGTTGTTAAGCAGAGATCAAAGCACGAGAGAGAATGAGAGAGAGAGAGAGCCAAAAGCAAGGGGCAGAGCCCTAAAGCCATCCCATAGGCTTCAAGTCCTTCCCCTTTGCCTAGCTTATAGAGAGCAGGGGTTTAATGCAAATGAGACAAGGGCTCGCTTTCTTCAAGGGCAAGGGAGAGGTGGGGGAAACCCAAATTGTCTCTTCAGTGGATCATGCATAATTTTAAAAATGGAGCGAGTTCTGCACTGGGAGCCAAATGATGAATGGGGCTAAGGCCACACACAGACACCAGGGAGGGAAATACAAGGAGACTCGGTATTATTTTACGGGGGCGCCGGGGAGGGGAGCGGAGCAGTTACCAGTGCATTGCCGTTCGTTATAAATTTATTATTATCATTATTGCTGTCACTGGCGTGTACCTGCCACATCTGTCCTTTAAAAAGACACGCTCTCCAACCTGAACGCCTGCTCTTTGTAGTTGATCCCAAGGGAAAAGCTTTCCCCCACATTTCTTCTCTCCTATTTTTTCCCAGCCTGGATGGTTTTGCTGCACACCAAAATTTTTAAAGGATTGGGGCGCTCACTCCTCTGCCAGGATGGTTCTTTTTCTAATATTCCATAATTTGTTTAATTTTTTTTTTTAATTATTAACATATTTCCTTTCACTTTAAAGGTTTCACCCTCCTTGAAGGGGCACAGAGGTGGTGGGGGACAGGGCAAGAAGAGCTGATCCAGGCGGTAGTGCACTCCGGGAAGGCCGCGCTCTCGGCACCCAACCCCCACGGCTCACAGCCACCCAGAAATAAAATATCCCAGCAGAGCAGGAAAATGGTGTCCAGGGCTTCTTCCAGCACCTACAGGGAGATGAGCTGGGGCGGGGGGGCGGGGGGGTGGGAGGGAGGGAGGGAGGTGCCGGCAGCCGCTGGAGCCTGCCGGGGCCTCATCCGACGCGCCGCGTCGCCAGGACAGCCCGTCCACGCGTGATGTGGCCCCGCTGTAAATAACCCCCATTCCCTGGCTCAGCTGCCCATACCTGAAAATGTTTTGCTTTGCCTCGTTTCTATTAAAAAATAGTACCCCTTTAAACTCTGGCTTTTCGAGGGGGCTGACAGGGGAGCTTGAGGCCCGCTGCAGAACGCCGGAGGTGAAGCCCGTGCACGGGAGAAACGACTTGTCCTACACCAAAGTGGGGTGGGGAGAAGTGGGAAGGCCATAAATTGGGGTTCACGTTGCCTTTTCCGCTGCCTGCCCCTCAAAACTGGAGCTCTGGGATTAACCCGAGCCTCAGTGCTGTAGCATCACCCAGGTGCTGCACAGGTAGCTGGGACACCTTCTGGTGGCACCACACTCAGGGCAGCATCGCCAGCTGGTGCCAGGGCAGCAGAAGGGGAATCTGGCCATGGAGGACACGCTGTGGAGGACATGCTGTGGGAGGACATGCCATGGAGTCACACAGCATCTCTCCTGCATGACCTGCAGGGAAAGCAGTGCCAAAGATCACAGGGCATGTTGTTGCACAGTTGGGTGTTTACATAATCTCCGTGCACAGACTGTCTGCCCATCTTTTCTAGTTTACTCGTTTGCTTGACCATTTGTCTCCATTTTGTCCTCGTCTGTTAGGAGGAGGAGGAGGAGGAGGATGTCGGAGGCCCCACGATCTCAGTTCCCCTTGCATGCCACAGCCCCTGGGGCGACCTGGAGGGTTCTTCGGCGAGGAAGCCGTGTCCTGTTCCCCCGCCTGTCCTATTGTGCTTCACGCCCAGGACGCGCACTTCTGTTTTCACAACTTTAGCCAGCGGGGAAGGTTTCAATTTTTAATGGAGAAACACGCCACGACCCTGCACTCTCGAGCTGGAATTGGCCCTCCCTGCAACGCACAACCCGGCGACCCTATTTAACTGACTTCCACGCACAACCCAGGCACCCTATTTAATGGACTTCCCTGCACGCCCAACACCTTCCTAGGGAGCAGCTTGAGGCTGTGCAGGCAGAGCCCTTGGGGCAGCCGCTGGATGGTGCCTCTTCGCCTCCAAACACTCGCTCCTGGCCGCGTCGCCCAGAGCGCGGCTCCCGCTCCCCCTCGCCTGGCGCTGCACCCGCGCCTCGGCATCCTCCCTCCTCCCGGTCCCCTCCTGTCGGGCAGAGGTTGGGGGGGTTTTTTCCCCCCCTGCCCGAGCACGCGGCCGGTGTTTCATTCATAAAAGCGGCTGCGCGGCGGGCGGGCGGTGCCGGCGGCGGGCGGGGCTGGCGCGGGGCCCGCGGAGCCCCCGCGGGGGCGGTGCGGCCGCAGGAAGCGGCGGCGAAGGGAGCCAATGGGGCCGCCGGGGCTGTTACCGGGCGGGACGGGCAGATCTCGGACGGGGCTTCCTTCGCCCGGTCCCGCCGCCGGCACACAAAGGGGGACGGGCTGGGTTTGGGGGGGGATGGGGTGTGCGTCGCCGCCGGTGGCACCGCCGCGCTCGCCACCCCCGCGCCCGGTGCCCGCAGCCCCCGGTGCGCCGCCGCCCGCCGCGGGGTGCGCGCTGGACGGGAGGGACGCTTCCTAAGCCGCGCATCCCGCTCCGGCGCGGCGCTCCCGCGGGATGCGGGATGCGGGATGCAGGATGCGCGCTGCTGCCGCCCCGGGGGCTTCCGACGGCGCTTCCTTCCTGCCCGCTCTCCCTCCTTCTCTCCCTCCTTCTCCGCCCGCCGCTCCCCTCCCCGCGGCGCCCGCCCGCTGCCGGGGACGCCGCCACTTTCTCATGATGTCATCCCGCCCCCGCCCGATGCGCGGCCCCGCCGCCCGGAGCGCGGCCCCGCCGCCGGGAGCGCGCATTCCTGGCGTGCCGCCCGCCCGCCCGCCGTAATGTCGCGAAGAGCGGCGCATCCCCCCCCGGGGATGGGGAGGGCGCCCCGTCGGGGAAACGACCCCACCACCACCCCCATCCCGCCCGCCCTCCCCCTTTCCCCTCCCACTACACCGCCCCGCTGTGCATCTGGAGATCTGCGCCCAGTTCCGCGCTCCTCGGGGCAAGAAAGACGAGGAAACGACGCTGGACAGGGTCCAGCGCAGGCCGCGAAGATGATAAGGGGTCTGGAGCATCTCTCCGATGAGGAGAGGCTGCCTGTTTAGTCTGGAGAGGAGAAAACTGGGAGGGGATGTCATTAATGCACATAAATATCTCCGGGCCGGGTGCCAAGAGGATGGTGCTGGGCTCTTTTCAGTGGTGCCCAGCGGCAGGACGAGGAGCAGCGGCCGTAAACTAAAACACAGGAAGTTTCACCCAAACACGAGGGTGTGCCTTGCAGGGTGGCAAAGCACTGGGACAGGCTGGTCGGAGAGGGCGTGGAGTCTCCCTCTCTGGAGACATTCCAAACCCACCTGGATGCCTTCCTGTGTCACCTGCTCCAGGTGGGGGGGAAGGTTGGGCTGGGTGATCTGCAGAGGCCCATTCCAACCCCAGCCGTTCTGCTCTCCCTCATCTCCATCCAGTGCTGACCAAAGCCATGGCCAAAAACACAGGGCAGCCATGTGGGGCCTGTGGAATGAGGAATTTGAAGAAGCAAAGGTCACAGAAAGTTTCTGTGGGGACACTATCACGGAGCTGGGGAGAGGCGCATGTCCGGGTGGGAGGGAGGGTGAGAATGGCCAGGGTATCCCGAGGTGAGGAGGTGTCACTGGTGGGACTGAAAGGTCCAGAGCTAAGGGAATTTAGCCCAAGTGTGTCCTAGATACTGGAGGTAAGGATGTGGAGAGGAGAGGCAAAAGGGCTAGGCATATGGGGAATAAAAGGAGAGAAATCTTTCTTCATCAAGGGAAAACCTGTTGGGCCATGCCAGAAGTGAGCCAGTGGAAGGAGAGGCAATGTCCTTAAGTAGCAACATCCTCAAAGTGAAAGTGTTTCAGTGGAAAATATTTTGATTTTGAAAAGAGCAGCTACAGTTTCTGTTTTGCTCAGCTGACAGTATGTTTTGGTAATACACCAGCATGAAAATGATTGACATGGACACTGGTGTTTGATGTCGATTCTTGAGCCACGAAAAAGCACATCTTAGCCACACAGTGCACTAAAACTTGATTTACAAGGTAGCAAAGGAACATTTTCTCCATTCCCCATACTGACACTTGCTCTGTGTAGTATGGAAAGGCAGTTTAAAGGCACGTTATGAATACTATTAGAGGTATGTTGTTGAATTGGCTTTTGTTAGTAGGTTTTGAAGTGCAATGTTACTATTTTTTGTCACTCTTCTCATCGATATTGCAAAACAAAAAGCCTGAGGAGATGATCTGTGGTGACTGTAGGCTCAGATCTGCTCCCACTGAAGTCAGCAGTGATTGGGTGGCTGTAACAGGGCAGATTGCTGATGTGATCATGTGCTTGGGGCAGGGGACAGAGAGTTTACTGGAAGGATCCCAACTCTGTGTCACTCATGAGTGGCAAAGTCCTTACCAAATTTTGCAGAGTACCTTGCAGAATTCCCAATAAGTGACAGGCAGTAAGTATGTATCACATACACTGCAGAAATGCTGTTTCAGGAAAGACTTAAGTGTCTTCTTCTTATATTTTGTCTCCCTCTGCCATAAAAAGATGCATCAGTAATCATGATCCAGACTCTCAGGTAGGCTGGGCTGCTGGAGTAGCTCCATGGAGGCAGATTTGCTCCCTGGCTCCAGAGAGAGGTGGCTGCAGGGATCAGGGCACATCCCTGTGCTCTCTTCTTTGCAGTAAAAAAGATGTGATGATAGGAGCTTATTTTGGGGTTCCCTGGTCTAAATACCAATGAGATCTGACAGGGATTTTGTCACTGTCTCCACCATCCACTCTCCAGCTCTCCCAGAGCCCAGAACCAAGTCCATGCAGCCACACACTGCGCTTCTCATGTCAGTCCACTGCCCTGTCCACCCTTTCTCCACTTGCCTGAAAGTGGTAAATCTGCTCGCTGCATCCTTGCAACACACCCTCTGAGTAAAAGTGATCCAAATAACCTCTGGAGCCCCATTTTTGTGGGTGCTCTGCAATTCTTAACTCCAGTTTAAGTCCCTTGTAATCGCCTCGCCTTCTTTGAGGTCCCAGTTCTTAGTACATTAACTTTGGGACAGAGGGAGAGGCTTTCAAAATCGAAGCCCTGTCAACACCTGACACCCACCTAAATTGTTTCCATGTTCTCTCACTCTTTCTGATGACTTAAAGTGTAGTCCTGTTTCTAGGAAGCCCCTCTGCCTCATTTCAGAACTTCCTGAATGTCTCTGTTGAATGCATTTGGTTGAATAACTGTGGCAACAAGAAGAACTTACCTCTTGGTACATAAATCTTTCACTATGGAATGTTCTCCACCATGAATGAGAGAAGGTGAGGATGGGGGGGAGAAAGGAACCTCCTTCATTTAAAAGCTGAGGAGTGGCTAATGTAAATGATTTAGGATTTAGGATATTTCACTGAAAGAGCTTCAGTTCAGTAGCACAAAACAATCCCAAAAGGTCTCCTTCACTTCTGGTGCTCCCCAAATGTCTGTCCCGGCTCTTCTTAAGCGTGTGGGCACTGCTATGGCCCCAGCAAGAGGAGGGACTTGCTGTTTGCTGCGGGGAGACCCTGAAAGCTGAGATTGCTGTGGTCACCTGCGAGATGTTTGCCTCCCCCAGACTGCTCTGAGAAACCTCAGCCGTGTTACTCCTCGGTTGTAAAGCGGATTGGCACCTCTCTGAAGGACAAGTATGCGTTCTTTGAACCTCCAGCAAAAATAACTTGGCTCAAACCCAAGTCTAAAACACTGGATTATAATTTTGACCTGAAGCAGAGATGACAAAATGATAAATTCGCAAAACTCGTGCTTTTTTTTCTTTTCAGAGCACATGAATTCAATGGGAGTAATACCACCAACATCAAAGGGAGCAGGATTGAACCTGTAATGTACAGCACTAATGACTACAATCAAATAAACTCACTTTGCCTGGGTTTTCTACCACCTTTAGCCTTGTGTGTGTGTGTGTGTGTGTGTGTATGTGCACTTTTATGTGTGTGCCAAATGAGTGGATCCAGGGTGCTACCATTTCAAATCTGCAGCAGTCGTGTCAGATTGGTAAAAATATGAATTATGATGCAGGTTGACACGATTTGGGGGAGTCTGGTCTACTTGTTTTCATAAATCTCTAAAAGAAGTGAAGAAAGACCTTGAAAGATGAAATTATAGTCTTAGTGAAGTCTTCAGAAATATTTGCACTTAATTTGAGCTGCCTGTGGCAACTGGTATTTTTTTTTATTCACTTTTTTTTTATTCAGCTCAATTTGGTGAAAAATTAGTATGGAACAGCACATCTTTGGGGAAACACATAATCCTGGAGTTGCATCTTTGTGTCCTGCTTATTTTATATTCTTTTTGCTATGTCTGGAATTGCGCACAATGTCAGCAGTTTTGTCCCCTCTGGTTAGTTCTTACCTGACTCACTCTTTGTGGAGCTACAGGTAAGGACAGAAGAGAATGTAAGGTATGATAATAACCTGCTATTTAACTCAATTGAATTTCTTTTGTTGGCTAATTTTCATTTGTGTTTGCAGCATTTACAAGATTGCTCAGAATTGCAGCCTTAAACTGTGGACGCTTCTTCTTGGGGAGGGAAAACAAAAAAAGAGAGATTGTCTTTCTGAGTGTGTTTTACATTTCAGAGGGATTAAAGTGAAAAAAAGTAGAAATAAAATATCAATATCAGTTTTGATTAACAGCTACATCAGATGTTCCTTTTTTTTCTCCGAAGTGTGATATTTTCTATGGCCTAGGAAGAGCCTAGAGCTTGTAGCAGCATCATTTTCCACTTTCAAGGAAACAATCAGAATTAAATATATGATGCCATTCCATTCTAAATTCCCTTTTAATTTATGTTTTCTTGATTCCTGGCTTGGGGCTTCAGTGGCTCTATCAATCCCCAGTCATTCAGGCAGTGCTAAGGCTCAGTCAACTGTGTGTAAAAGTTCGTGTCCCATCCCTGGGTACCATGGTGTGAGTGGTACCTGAGGCGTGCCTTGAAATGTGGGTGATTTCCTGGAATACTGTGCTGGGAAAGGGATGATCTGGAAAAGGGGAGTGGACACAGTTTTGCTTGAAACACAGTGATAAAGCCATGCCCCCACCTTATCTCTCCTCTTTAAAATCTGTGTAGAGTTTGAGCATATTTTGTCCACGACCAAAGCATTTCATCAAATCCCAGCTTTGGCTTTGAATTCAGGCTGGAGAAGGATCTCCAGCTGAATCTCAGCAAAATATTAAAAATACATAAATATTTTTTTAAATATATATATAAATAAATAAATAAATAAATATTTCCTGTAAAAGCAGGAAAACTTTCTCCAGAAATACCAAGAATATTTTTTTTCCTACTTCTGGAGTAATCCAAATGACATAGCACAATGAGTAGCACTGATGAAAATGAGGATAAATTGTGAGTGATTTAGAAGCTAATTCAGGGAAAGACTCAAAGCGTGTGCTGAAATTTAAATAAGTAAGTACACCGGAATTGCCCATATGCTTAAAAATCAAATATATGTTTAAATATTTTGCTGAACTGGAGCCTAAGGGTACGGTTTAAAGTTAAAGCTAAACTAGTCTAGACAGTAGCTGCTGTTAGAAAGTGATTAGTCCTCTCTCCTGAAATGCCCATGCTGGAGTAAAACCAAGGCCGTTTGTTGACAGGAGCAGCCACTTCCTCAACAACTTTGAAAAGCATTCATTTCTCATAAAAAATGAAAGTAAAAGTCTTAGTTAGTACTAAAATCACGGGAGATAGGCTGGAGTCAGTTTTTGTACTGACATGCAATCCCTGTTTGATTTCACAAGCTGCAGCCTGTTGGGGAAAGAATTAAGGGGAGCAGTTCTCACGCTGACTGGGATACATTTATTTCCTGTGCTTGTGGGCTCTTCCATCCTCCCGGTGATGGCTGGGAGGGAATGGGAGCAGCAAAAGCAAATGTGTCAGTAGAATCAGGAGAGAGAAGACAAAGGGTGATCAGAGGTGCTCACCCTTCTTATTGTGATGCAGAAGATGCACTGCTGGTGGCCTCTCAGCCCGGCAGGGATTGGGGCTTCACCACTTCTGTTTGGCCCTCTGTGAAGGTTCAGATGATGCCTCCTGAAAGACTGATTGATGTATTTCTGAAATAAAACCATAGAGATTGGAGGCTGTTTGGAGGACCTTTCGTGAAGGCATGTGGCCTCCTGGGGAGGGTTAAGGCTTCCTGGACATCCACCAAGAAGTCGTGGACCGGGGGAGATGATGCAGAGCTGTCTGTGTTTTTGAAGGTGATGATGAAGCAGACATCAGTCTCTCACTGCAAACATTTAAAGACAGTGGAGGTCCTGAGGACCCCAGATATCCCTCTGGCAAGTTTTCTGTGGAAGGAGGAAGGCTGTGGATTTCTATCACGGCCCCTTGTGCTGCTGCTGAGCGCTTGGCTGCCTGCCTGCGACAGGCTTTGTGATAAGACCCCGTGCAAAGACCTAGCGTGTTTTTAATCAAATGTTTCCATTGGTTTTAATATATTGCACCCATCAGATTAGAGTCACTCAGCAAAAATCCGGCCTGTCTCATTTATCCTTGTTCCTACCACGTCCTCAGCTCTGCTTTGCTGACGTTGGTTCTGGTCGTGGGGGTTCTCGTTGGAGGGGTGCTGAAATTAGCCTGGTTGGAGCAGCTAGGCCAAGGAACATCAAGCAGTAAAATAAAGTCTTGATGACATGTTTGAACTCTTGTAGACCATGGGTTATCTGATCTGCAAGGTCACTGCTGTTCTCTGGGAAAGTTTGAAAGAATCTGCTCCTGTTTCAAGCTCAGAGGGCCCTTCTTTACAATTTTATGGCTCGAATTCAGTTTTACTTTTAAGTATATTCAGTTGGTGTTTCAGAGTATTTACTACCTGTGTTTTTATTTCCTTTTCTTTTAACTGCTCATCAAGAGCAAACAGAGTCGAATTAGTTTTAATGAATAGAAGGAAAAAGTGACTCCAGTCAGGCTGCTTGTGCTACCAGACCTGAATGAGATGCAGAGAGGAAAATGACAATAATATGAAAATGAGAAACCTAAAAAGAACTTTAAAATTCCTTTTAATAATTTAAGCTGTCATCAGTAGGAGAAATAAGGAATTATATTTCAGACATGACTTATACCAGGCATGCCTTAAAAAGGAAAAGGCAAGTTGATAATGCCTGAAGAGGCTGTCCCTGGGAATAAAAAAAGTGCAGAATTAGGCCTTGGGAAGCCAAGTATCTATTCCACCATTCAGTCTGTAGAAGAAAAGAAATTATGGCCCTTGATCTTTAGCTGCTCTAACAGATGGACTCGGGGAAGCAGTAGGAAAATAACTTTGGTAGAAGATCTTTCTTTCTGTATTTATGAAAAAGTCAAGTTGTGCCTTGCTCAGAATGCCAGGAGCTATTATATTACAAAGATTTGTTGTAAATATGATTAGCTTAACAGTGTCCTCCTGTAATACGGATCATAAAGCCTGGTTAGAGGGAAACCAAATGCTACAAACGTTGCAAAATAACTTTCACAGACCGTTAAGGTTTAAGGCCACAGCGTGGGAGTTTATTACAAAGACACCCTCTTCCAGCAGCAGATACTTTGAGTTAGAGGTGTTTCCCACCCCAGGCTTTATTTGCTGCCAAGTGTGATGTCCTGGCTGTGTTTATGCTCCTATACAGACTGGCTCAGCTTTGTGGTGGGGTTGCTGCAATGGCACGAGGAATCCTACGGGAAGGGGTTGAGCAGGCTGCTGTTTTCCTTTTCATGGGAATCTGAATATGTAAACTCTTGGCCAATTTATCCTCCCTGGCTGTAGCAAACCACCCCTCCCCCCCCCAATCTGTTTCCCTGCCTTTCAAGTAAGAGCATTATCCAGCAGGATGGGATATGACTTCCCCTTGCTGGTGGCTTTCATGCCACCCTGGTGTGCTGTTGGGAACAAGGATAATGCACGCCCTCCCCTCAGGGATTATTAATTTGGTGTCCTCAAGGAACATGTAGTTTATCTACAAAGCAATGCACTACTTGTGCCATAAAAACTTCTTATCATCAAGCAGGAATGGGGATCCAGATCCATTTATTCCACTCTGTGTAGGTACTGGAGTTTAAGGAAGGGATCTTGTTGCCTTACAATTATCTCCTTGGTTTGGTTTTACTCTGGTGTAATTCCATGGGCTCTCCTGGAGCTGTTTCAGACTCATGTGATTGGGTGCATGTACTTGATGAAGTTACAGCAAAGTGTGAGCTGGAGCCTTTGGCGGGAAAATCTCTCCTTCTCCATTGATAAGAAGTTTATGATTAATCACCGGCTTGATTACATTACCCTTTAATTAAGCTTGTAAGTGCCAGAGAATTGGGACTTTGGTGTGCTTTTTCTTTGTTGTCTCCTGATTATGGCTCTGCTAGTGTGATTTTATAGAATCACAGAATCCTGTTCAGGTTGGAAAAGACCTTTAGGATCGTCAAGGCCAACTGTTATGAAAGGGCTTGCATCGATTTTCCCTTCCTATAATAGTTCCCACTCCATAAAGAGGAATTTAAGGCATGTTCTTCCTTGGTGATGTTTCCACTGTTGAAAATATTTCAGTGGAAAGCAAAAATGTAGGTGAAAATATGTGTTAGTTTCATTTATATCACAGAATTACCATCTTCTACCTTGGATTCCTTTCTCAGCTTTCCCTGGAGCTCTCAGGTGCCCACACAGACATCCCTGGGGTTTTCTTCCACAGAAAACTGCTGATTTTAACCATGGATCTACAGCACAGGCAGCTGGTACCTGCAGTTTATAGTAAACTTCCTCACACAGGATCCCACTGCCCTTCACAAACTATACTGATGCTTTTCACTGAATTGTGCCTGATTTTTTGGGACTCATCAGCCCTTTGGATAACTGCAGTGTAGCACTGTACTCCTTGAAGATCTCTGCCATTCCCCTAATGCCTTCAGCACTTGCCACTCTTGACAAAAACCCCACTGAGTGCACAGTTCCTGCAGTAAGAAGTGAAAATTCAAGTGCAACGTGTGGAATTTGCAAGTGCAGCTTCCCTCAGTCCTGGCCTACCCTCTGTGCTGTGCAAATATTTTTTTGACTGGTGGTTATTACCCTTGCAGCAGAAATGTGACAGCAATGAAGTATTATTTGAAACATCAACAACCAAAGGGAAAGCCAGAGTGCTTTTCTCTGGGAGGGCTCTCACAGATCTGCAAGAAAACCTCAGCTCCTTTTGCCCTCAGGAGGATTTTGGTGGCCAGGGTTAGTTAGGAATGGCCACTGGTGAAAAGAGACCAAACTCCCTCAGGACACTGACTGGCTGCTCTGGGTGCCAGGTCAGTGCCCAAACCCACCTAAAAATCCAAGCTTTACCCACTTTCACACCTCTTTCAGTGCCTACTGAGAATCAGTCCCAAACCAGAATAGACTGAGGCCTTTGACTGTAAGATAAGGAGGAGACCTGCCAAGCCAGATGCTGGTTTTCATTGCCTGCCCAACGGGCAGCTCCCAAGGCATCCATCCTTTTAGAAGTCACCCTCTGGAAAAGTCACTCTGAAGATTTACCCACTAGGAAGTGGAGGCAGGAGTTGGAAAAGGGCAGGGATCAGGTCCCAGGTCTGGTTACATCACTTTGAGCTGTCAAGTTCAGCATTTTATCTCTGACAGTGGCCACTGTGGGGCTGTTTCAGATAGTGCTGTCTTTTAACTTCCAGACTGAGGACTGGACTTTTCCAGTCCCCAGTCCAGTGGAGCTGGCTGGAAACACCAGGTCTCTTGTGCTCCAGTGCATCTTCTGACTGGGAAAGCCAAATTCTCAACTCAAGCTGGATCTTCTTTCCTGCCCTCGTGACAGAAGAGGGTTTAGAAACCCTCTCTGCCACTTTTGCTTCCAAGCTGGTGGAGCCCATCCAGCTTGGGGCCCTGGCTTCACCCGCGGCACAGTAATCTCATCTGTCTGGCTCAGCTGATGGAGAGGCAGATGGAATTACACCCAGGTATGCAATTTTGGACTAGGTTAAATGATATCACACAGTAATAGTAATGATAATGATGATAACATCTTATGCTACATGTGAGGAAAATTAGCTATTGTCTCAGAGCAGTGGCTGACAAGCAGCACAATGCAGTGCTATGTACTCAAGAGGGAGAATACAAGTTGCTTCACTCATTTTCTTCCCATCCTCTGGAGTCTTGCCTAGCCTAGGGGTTAAAATCTGGGAGACAGGATCATCTGCATGTGAAATGCAGTATGAACCATCAGCTCAGGCTGATGGGAGCCACAGGCTCCCACACAGCCCATTCCAGAGGATAGGACTATCAGATGGAAGGAGCTTAGACACACAGTGCAGCCTCACAGTCCCAGCTAAGTATCTTTGCAATGGTTTCCCACACCACTTAACAGCTTGTTTAACCCATCATGATTAACCAGCAGGGGCTCCGCAAGAGTTTCCCACAATCGGTAGAAATGCCACAGAGGACCCAAAGGACCGCAGTAGAGGGCAAACACAATGATGGAGTCAGGGTGTCTTCATGCCTCTCCTGAAAAATATCCACGTGTTCCAGAGCACCGTAAATGCATTGCAAATACATTGTAAATGCATTTGTTTCAGCCTTTTCCACACATGTTGCAGTCAAGTTTAGGAAAAGCAGCAGCAATCTTGATTGTTGAAGTCCTGTTGTATGTATGATGGAACTCTGCAAAGCCACAGTTTTCTCTCAGCCTGCACAAATAATCAGTTCTCTCTCCCTGATTCTCAGAAAAAGACTTGATCGTGAAGTGATAGAAGCAAGATCTTTTACTTAAATCTGTAAGACTTTCATGAAGTGTGACAGTTGATAAACGACTTATCTGATATGTCAACTTACTTGATATTAAGTTCACATAGAGAGATATAACATGTTTTATGATGCTTTTCACCTCCTTTTTACCATGCACCTCTGCCTATTTACTGTTTGGCAATTGGCAATGGATTTGCCAACCATGCAAGTTGGGAAGTTTCTCTCTATGTTATTAAGATCAGTGAGTTCCCCTTCTTCCAATTGCAAACCATTTTCTTTCTGATGAAAACTTTAAATTTCTGTAAATAGCCTTCCTGGAGTCCGAGTAACAAGTGCTAAAGAGAACTAAAAAACAAAGTGAGGGGAAGTGCAATGTGAATACACAGCTCAAATGTAAAGCCTGATTTGTCTCAGGGGGAGGTGCTGAGCACCCCTAAGAGCTTCTTGCATTGGCAAAGTTCAGCATGGAAGTGCAAAAGCATCCTACAAGGCCTCAGAACAGCCTTCTTAGACCCAAAAGCCCAAAGCTGATTCAAGGCAGTATTAAGCCACAAAACTTCAGTCGCAGAGCTGGGGGAAGGAACAGCTGGCAGATGAAGATGAGAGATAACAGAATTGCATCTTAGATGAGACTTCCAATTGTTTAAGTGCCGTAAATTTAAATATTGCCTTTCCATAATTTAACTCCTGGAAACCCAGAAAATATTACCCCACACTCTATGGCCCAGGGAGCCGGTGCAGGGTACGTCAGCAGTGGTGTAATATTGACAGACAAATACAGCTATTGTATTCATAAATGTTCTCCTTACAAAGCAAAGAGCATTGTAACAGCATATACTTAATGCCAGCGTGGTAGACTGCCATGCAATCAGTGTCTTGGATGAATTGAGAACACAAACAAAAATAGATTAGCTAACAACCAAATTGTATTTATCTTGCTTGACAGGGCTAGTTCAGCAGTGAGTCATTTTCTGATCTAATAGCGCTGCCATCTCCAGTATTGTGGGTAATTGTTGCTGCTGAGAGAAAAAGTTCAAACAACCCAAATGCTGGAGAGGCAGAGGAGCATTAGCATGTCTGAGGCAGGAGAGTCTGTCTAATCCCCAGGAGATGCAATAGAGCAATCAGCTGCATACTTCCTTGAGCTGTGATACCGGGGTCCCGGCCACCTGGGGTCATCACGGGGCTTTTGGGAAAGCAGAGTTAGTTTTCCTGGCAGGATCGCAGCCCAGGGCCTGACAGAGCCTTCGGCTCAGCTGTGCTGTCCATGCTCTGCTGGCTGCCTCAAGCCTCGCCTCCAGCGCCTGGAGAAGAGCAGAATCCTTGCTCTTGGGCTGCTCCACGAGCCCTGAAAGCCCTGGGACGCAGCCGAAGGTCAGATTCAGCCCTGCTGATGAACCCTGCCTTTATCTGCCCTGCCAGCTCCCCAGCCCTGCCTCCCAACCAGCCAGCACAGGTACGGATGGCAGCCCGGTGCTCTGGACAGGCCAGCAGCCCAAGCATTTGCCCAGAGGGTGGTTTTGCTGGCCACGCTGCGCTCCTCGCTGCAGCCAACAATCCCCGAGCCGACGAGCTCAAGCACGTCCTCATGAGCTGCTTCACTTCGGGGACTGCAGCACTGACGAACCTATTTGCTGGTAATCAATGGGGATGTGCGGGGAAACTGTACCTGCCTCGAGGATTAAAAGCGTTCTGCGTTTATGATGAGAGTAATTGCCTTGTTTGAAAACAGTTGTCAACTTTATGTTAAATAATAGAAGTTTGCGCTGAGGTCATTCGGGTTCCAGGTGAAAACGTGCTGTGGAAGGCACACATTCGAAGCAAGAATGGGCATGAATGTGATTGGGCTTGGTTCTGATCAAGTTTACATTTGTTTAAAGGCCCAGCCCAAAGCCTGTGAAAGTCGTTTGATTGATGGAATAAATCAGCTGAAGTCAATGGGATTACCCCACTGTCAGCCCAGTATGGGTGAGATCAAAACCCAGATCATTATCTTTTTGTGGTTTTCCTTTTTGCATATTGAGAGGGAGTCAGTGTGAAAGGCCATTGATTGCTTTGTAAAACATCCTTTAAGTTCAGTGGGAGTCCGCCTGCCTGTGGATGGTTGGCAGGATATGGCCCATAAAGCCACCGGGATGCTGAGGATTCCTACCTCTGGATGTGCACTGCATCTGTTTGGCTTTGCTTTGCCAGAGGTAATCAGACAGTTAATGGGTTTTGCATAGGGAGCCAATTGACTGTGTGGGATGTGAGAGCCCAGCCAGGCATTAAAATACAAAATGAAAGAGTAAGTGAAACCACCCCATTCTTTGGGGAAATGCTAATGGGTGACAGTTATCGTTTACCACCTCGGTCTCTTGTTCTTTCATCAGAATCAATTACTTAATTTTTTTTCTCTTTGTGCATGTTGATGATGCTTTCATGAAAAACAAGTCTATGGAAATACCGAATACCAGCAAGCCAGAAGAAGCGAAGGATGCAAAACTGCAGTTTTCCCATGGCCTGAAAATGACTCCCTCCCTGGCTTAGGGCAGCCACAGGTATGCTGTTAATTTTAAGTCCTCTTGCCAGAAGGCTATAAAATGTCTTTTCATCTTACGTTACATAAGTATCCAACAAATAAGAAGACTGTTATTACAAAGGCAACCACACTGAAAAAAAGGTTTCATTTACTCTGAAAACCTGCATTAAAGACTTCTGACGTCTCTGTGTAACTTGAAGGTTGCTGAACGCTGTTGGAGAGGAAAATTCATTGATTTTTTTTTTTTTTTTTTAGAGAAAGGATAAGTTTGATGCAACACCAAAATGGGATGCTGCGAGGAACCACGTGATAAATCTTCTGTTAATCATTGAGGTAACTTTGCTCTCAAAGGTGAGCTTTTGTATTCTTTCAGCTTAACAGACAGCATTCTGGAAAACCCTGCTAATATTAAGCACTCTCAAATTAAACTTTTCAGTGATCTTTCTGAACTAAACAGAAAAGACCTATATTAACAGAAAGAAAAGAGAGAACTAAAAGATATCTATGTCAGGAGTGCAAACTGTGAGGTGCTAAAAACCTCTTAGGATATGAAACCGCAGCTGAGGCTGAGGATGCTCACAGGGCTTGAGAGAAAAGTGCTCAGCAGACACGGGAAGGGTCTTCAAAACCCTTGTGCTTCTTGTCATCAAAGAAATAATTCTGCTTGGCCTCACTGGGTGCTGAATTGCTGCTTTGCACTTTGACACGATTTTCTGCAGGAAAATAAAGTGCATTTTTGTGCCAGTAAGATACACATTGTGACATGAGATAAGGCGTAGGAGGATGCCTCTGTGAAGGTGATTCAGCACACACTGAACATACCTCTTAATAATTAAGATGATGTGGTGGTTTAGTTGTATCACAACCTTCTACATCTTCACAAATCGATTAGCATCAGGTATATTTAAAATATGTCCAACGTCAGTTAACTTTCAGGCAGCAAAGCATCCTCACCTGCTCATTTCACAGGAGAAAACCCCCCCCCCCACCAAACTGTGGAAATCTCCATGTGAGTGTTGACATCCTGCTTGTGAGCCAATATTGTCACAAGCACTAGGCTTAGAGAGAGCAGGCCAATCAATGAATACAAACTGACTTCCACAAAGCTGAAATTAGATCCAATATCCTGATTGGAGTTATTGCAATTAACTAAATAAACACACGTTCTCAGTTAATTGTTTTTGTAATACCATTGTGCCTAGAGGCCACATCCGAGGCTGAGAGACATCTATACTAAGCACTGCAAATACATCCACTAAGACACAGCCCTGATGCTGAACAGCTTGCTGTTCATATAGACAAAAGAAACAAAGGGCTGGGGACAGAAATCATTCTTTATTGCCTCCATGTCAGAGAGGCTGGCCCAGAAAAATTGAATTGTCTTGCCCAATGCTGTATAAGAATTATTTGGCAGGACTGAGAAGCAAATGGGGAACATCAGTATCCACTTCACAAATCTGCCCATCCTTTCTCTAGCATCTCTAGCACAAACTCCTTTTTTTTTTTTTTTTTTTTTTTTTACCAGAAGACTTCTCAGGCACAGGACAGCTCTGGACTCTTGTTTCCTTTCATCACATTCCTTCTTTTTCAAACACAGCATGCTACATACCAAGGAGAGCTTTTGGTTTCTCGTGTCTTGGATGAGCCTGTGTCCTGTCCATCTCACCAGTGTGACACACCAGTCACCATTTGCCTTTCCTGATTAGTTTCTTCTTCATTATGAACCTGCACCTATAGAATATGAAGTCATTGAAGCAGAAATTGTGCTGCTTGCTGACTTCTTTTATCTCCTGGGGAAAAAAAAATACAGAGTATTCAGTGTGTGTTTACTCTGTTTTTAGGAGAGACCCTGTAATGGCAACTCCAAGTGTTATAGACCCAAACTCAAGACTTTCTGCTGTCTGTCAGCCTTGGTTCTCTCAAGACCAATGATAAAGTAGTGCTGGCTTCAACTTAATCTAGAATTTCATCTTCCTCTCCAGACAAGCAGTGCAGTGATGTAGCCAGTGCATGGTTCTCAAAGCTCCTTTCCCCCTTTTTCTGCAGAAAACAAATCTCAGGAGAAAGCTCAAAATCGTGAGGTTTCAAAAGTAACTATCCCTGTGTCTTCACCAAATGGCCTCAAATTCGTGTTCCAGGCTCTGATAGATTCATTTTGCAGTCAATCAACTCTTGCTTGGGTTTGAGGGGGCTTGAAAAACTGGCTCAAAATAAATAGTCTGCTCTTCTTGTAATCTTTACTAGGGAGTTACTTGTAGTGATTCGGTAATGAAGATTTCTTCTTCCAGCAGTTTAGCTGGAAGATGTGACTTTATGTGAATCACTGAGTCCATCTGGAACTCCAACAAGCCAATGTCTGTGCCATCTCCCCAGCCATAAAATTATTTTCTGCTTCTTTGCCAGACTGAAAGTTCTAGGAATGGCCTAATTGACAAATTACAGAACAATGCCTCAAACAACAATTTTTTTCCCAGATAGCCATATGTCTTAAATTTTCCTTTAAATAGCATGGATATATAATTTGAATACATGCTTATTTTCTGGTTCTGGAATATTTATTTACCTGAAATCCTGCAGTTTTAAGAACCATGTTATGAACTGAAGGAAAAGACTAGCAGTGTAACAGATGGCCTAGACATCTCCTTTTTTGATGTCTCCTGGCTGAGAAAGTAAAAAAGAAACCAAAAAAAAAGAAATAGTCCTCTGTGTTTGATGAATGCAAGAACCAGGTTTCCAGCCACGGAAAAAGCCTTTAGAAACACAAGTGAGGTTTTGATCCCCGGCCCCAGTGTCATCCATCTTGGAGAGCTTTCTGTTTTTATTATTTTAAACAGGTCAGCAAGAGTGAGATGGGAAGCTGAAGTTTCAAAACAGGCGCCACTGCAGTGTTTCAGCAAAATACTGCACCATTTCAAATGCAAAATCTAATATTGGTCCTGGATCCCTTGCAGATGGCCCAGCCTTCTGCCAGTGGGAGCCCCAGCACCTCCTGATTTACAGTGGTGAGCACCAAGCATGGAGGGGATCAGAGCTCTGGCCCCCAGGGGATCTTTCTGGCTCTCAGACCTTGGAGTTAGGGACGTTCCCATGTTCCCCAAGCTCCTGCTGGAAGGTGGCCTCAGGTCCCAAAACTTCTGCCCGTCCCAGCTCCCCTCTGGATGTCTGGTGCTCAGACCTGGAGCACACAGATGCCTCATGGGTTGCACGTGGCCATGGCCACCCTAAATCCAGATTGCCACTGTGAGGAGAAGTCCGGAGCAATGAATGAAAAGTATTTTCCATTTTCAGCACCCTGTCATATTAATGGAAATTATGCAACTTGCTCAGGCTGACACAGTCAGGACTGGGCATTTGCTGGTGAGAAAACAGGAACACAGTGGCTGTTTTCTGTTTCCTGCATTTTGAACACGCTGCAAATGCGATCCGGGCCCTTCTGCAGTGCTGTTTGCTGAGACACCCTTTCTTTAGGGGAGTAATTCGGGAAGAACAACAAAGAATTCTGCAGAGAACTTCCTCGCAGAGAAGGTTGCGGCCGCCTTGCCAGCTCTCAAAATTAAAACTATGCTCCAGTCAAAAATGCCTATTCAGGCTGACATCAAAGGGGAAAATGGGAGCAGGTCAAGGAGTTTAATTTCCATGGCACTTGCATTTGTGATTCACATGTCGGGCGCAGCAATGACTTACATGCCCATTGGCAATAATGGAATAGAGGGCCAGTGTGGATACAAAGGGAAGCGATCCCGAGGTAACAGTGACGGGCCAAACCCTGTGTTCAGTGGGATGAGTGGAGCTCATTGAAGTGGGGTGGTGTCACGTGGAGCACGATCTGGTGGTCTTTCCCAGATTTTTTTTTTTTTTTAATTTTTTTTTTTTATTTTCATGAATACCAACTTTGTGGAGCCCCCTCGCAGTTGAGGCTTTCAGAAATGAGAAGTGGAGCTGCTGCTTGGGGATATTAATCCAAGACATGGGGGGCCTGATGCCAGAGGGCTCCTTTTCACTGTCTAGAGGCCAGGCCCTTTTAAATATACCTCAGGCTGAACAGGGGAGGTAACTCCCGAAAATCTGGGTCTCAGGGCATGTTTCCTGAATCCTTTGGGGTGTGTTTTCATACTAACTTTTAAACTTCTCAAAATCTCTGGTTAAGGTGAAGGGCTATATCTTGAGGTATGAAAGCAGGAGGTATGTAAACCTTTTAACAGTGTCTGTATATTCTCCTACTGCTCCTTATTTGCTTTTCTCATGGGACGATCCAAGTAGGCATTACAGACTGTTGATAAATAGATTTTCAGCCCATTTCATTTAACCATTACCGCATTTCCATATCAAAGATTTTACACTTGGCGTGCCCGAGCCTATTTTATTTGTAATCTTTTCTCAAATGAGGAGTTTGGAATGTCTCTTCATTATGTGTTTCATCTGCAATGTACTACCTTCATGTTATTCCTTAAGATGAGATCTTATGCTCTACCTCAAGTCATTCTGCAACTCACTGGCTCTTATTTATTCTGGCCTCCTAATCTAACACAATTTCTGTGTTCAAACTTGTTGCTATTTTTTTTTTTCCAAGGATACACCATATGATGTTAAGCATGTGCTGTATATCAAAGTGCAAATATAAACTAGTTGATAGTCTCTAGTCACACCCTGGATAGGTGTGGCATTTGGGAATTTTTTTGCTTGCTGGCTGGAGATCAGAATGTGTTTAACATGGCTCCATGTACAGGATCTCGGTTGGGAGAGAACTGGTTGGGGTTTTTTGGGTTTTGGTTTTGGTTTTTGTTTTTAGGGTTGGTTTTGGTTTTGTTTTTTTTTTTTTTTTTTTTCATATACGTTGTTTGAAGGGTTGGGAGCTAAATAGTTGTACTGTTTCCAGAAACAGATTTTTACTTGTTTGGCTATATTTAGAGCTGCAACTGGGAGATTTGAGGGTATGATAATCCAGTGCCTCACTGTCTTTCCTTTTCTCCTTCTCTCTCTATCGCTTTGTGGAAAAGAGGATGGACGAGCTTAACTCTAGTGTCAGCCTAAGGCATGGTTTGGAGCTGCACTACTCCAAGAGAAACTCCAAGGAGGAAGTATGACTCACAGAGCTGCAATTCCTTCCACAGTTCCTCCTTGTTCCAGCCAGGGATATAAGTTACTTTGCTGCTTGTGCTGCTAGACTAAGGCTCACTTCTCTTTTGCTCACAAGCCTCATCTTGCAGGGCAGAAAGAAGAGGGATAAATGTCTGTGCCAGAACCAGGGTGTCACTCACCTGGGAAAGGGCACTTAGCCCAAGTGAGACAGGGACCACTCGAGCCCCAGGTGGGTTTCACTGTGAGCAGTGACCTCACAGCCACTGACACTGGGTTGCCAGTCACTTTGCAGAGATGCCTGTCCCTCAGGAATCCTTTATATTGATACCAAGAGCAGTGCACAAAGTGTTGGACAGTTTTATTATTTGTTTTTCTGTTATATCATGCTGATTTTCTTCCTCTGTCTTCACAGTCTTTTGTTCAATGAGATGTAGTGGCTATCAAGCTCATGCACAGCTCACCAGAATTGCCCCTCAGTTTCCCTCTGATTTTTATTTTATACTTAGAGCCTGGAAAAAGGATTTGCAGGCAATACTTTTCTTACCGAAACAGAAGCACTAATTAGAGCATTCATAGTGAAATGCTCAAAATCACTGTTTCTTCACTGGTAGTGCAACTGTAAGGCCTGAGAACATCAACTGAGGTTTGATGTGTTTGCAAATAATGCACATGACCATTCACCTGCATGACCTTCTGCTCTGCATCAACATGCTCTGGGGAAAAACATCTAAAACTCACAGCCTTCTTTTGAATGTGCAAAGCAGAAATACTGTACTATGGAGGGATTTTCAACTGGGCACTATTTTAAAAGATTTATAATATGACAGTAAAATACTATGTTAACTGAGACAATGCCAAATGAGAGCACATATTAAGTACTTATGTGATGCACTAGTCTGAAAGATAAAAGGGGTCAGTAGAACAAGAGAGGAATTTATCCATATGCACATCAACCAGATGATCTAGGTAGGAACAAGACCTCAGTACTTGTTCCTAAACCCTTTAGAATTACTAGGGAGGAGTCTTCGGGAATTATTTTGCAGCTAAAAAAAAAAAAAAAAAAACAAAGCAACAAAAAACAACAACAAAAAAAACCAAGAATGAGACTTGACTTCAGAAAACAGATCTGGCCCTCATGTGGTGCTCAGCAGCACAGATAGACACACACACTTCCTGCCTGAGTTATATCAGTCTCAAAAATAGCCTGTGAAAGGAGATTCAGGCTATTGGACCAACTTCTGCTTTCAGCAAAGTGGACTGAACACAGAGCTGGATTTATATCTCCATGTTTGTGGTTTGTACCGAGATGTATAAAACTTATCCTTGTACTGTGAGCTTTCAGTGGCATCAGAACTAATTCACCTGGGTATGATCTACAGACAGAGATCTACAGAGAGAGAGAGAGAAACACTTTTCATTTGAGCTGGTCTTTATTCCTGCAGTGGAAATAAATGATGGGAAGGAAGCCTGCAGTTGAAACGTGCAAAAATTGCTTTTGTTTTGCGTCAGTTTACTCAGGTATTTTAAACAGGCTTAGTTAAAATAATCGCCTGAGCCTTTTTGACAACTTTGTAAGAAGGCCTTATGTGGCTAATTCTGAAATATCGTCAGACAGCAGGTTAATTGTGTCCAAGTGCACATTGCTGCCCCAGGTAGGAGATAAGTGCCTGTGCTGAAACAATGATTTGAGAGTGATAAACCCATGGACAAGGAAATATCATCTTCCAGTCCTGCTGCATCCTGGAGTAATGCATGAGAACTCCCTTCAGCTGCATGCTTGTGCTTAGCCAAGTTATTAGACACACTCAGGATATATTCAACTCATACACCTCCTAAATTACTCGATGGTTTTGGATTCACATAGCTGCTGATTTAGTCAGATCCCCAGTGCTAACAAAAACTGAATATACTGACCTGCCAGGAATGTTGCTTGTATAGGTATTTAATAAATGTGCTTAACTGTGTTTAATTGTACAGATATGCAATGGGCACCTTTAAAACCTTCTCAGTGTTTGGTGATATGGAACACAGCTTTTGAAATGGGATAATACTTTGGAAGAGCAAACATTCACGTTTCATGTTTCAGCAGTTCTGAACACATCATCCAAAAAAAATGGCAAAAGAACCTTTAGTGGATCAGATTATGTACCCTTTTGAATAGAATTAAATTCAAAATAATTCCATGAAGTCAAGTCGGAGAACTTATTCTCCCCTGGTAAATAATACAGTGAAATTGGCTGGATGTTTCTCTGTGAACAATTCAGTGAAAACATTATCTGTGTTTTTCATAGCCTTCCTTTTTCTTTTTTCCATATTCAACCTTTTCTTCCTCATTCTCTTTTTGACCTTTGCCACCTTCTGATGCCACGCACAGAAGACCTGAGAAGTGGAGGCACACCTGAGAAACAGATGATAGAGTGAGTGGTTTGGAGTGGACAGAAATATTGCTGGAAGCGCAGAAGATGGTAAAATACCAATAATCCCTACCGATATCTGACATGACTAACAAAGGAAGGGTTCATTCCTTGTATTGTTTCAGTTCCTGTGAGTGCCCCTTGCCTACTGTGTTGTGTAATATAGCCTGGATAAAAACACGGCTGCAAAAGGGAAAAGGTGACACCGATCCTGCTGTCTAAATAGGAGTTAATACTGTGCTCATCACTGCGGTGTCTGAAAGCAAAGATATACTATTGCTGTTGCAGGACAAAGTTCATGGAATATCAAGTGTTGATAGTCTGTGCTCAGAGCCTGTAAATGTATGTACAAATGGATCAGATCCACAGCTGGCATCTGTCTGGCTCCAGATCTGGTCCAGTAAGTTTCTAAAGAGTAGTTCACGACAGACCATTGAAAACTTCCAAAGAAAGTCCCAGGGCACATGACAGAAATGGCCAAGTGGGACAGCACAGTAGAAGAAAGAAATCCTGTGGGTTCATTTCTTTAAAGCATAGAAGTCATTAATCATTTCTATTCCTTTCCATTTGAAACAGCTGCCTGCCTGCATTTGCTAAGTAACTGCTTTCCTAACCACACAGCAACTAAGCTGTGGGCCCCAGAATGCTCATGCTTCCAGATATTAATAAACAATTTCCCTCTTTCACTGTGTCAATGAAAGCACGTTAACATTCTTAGCATCTGGTTTTTGGTAAGGAAATAAAACGCCGTGGGTCCCGCATTTCATTTAATTCCCTCCAAAAATCTTTCTTACTGCCTGTCTTCTCAAGTGGGGCTTCAAAAGTTCAAAGTAAAAAAAAAATAAAATAAAATAAAATAAAAAAAAATCTCGGTGGCCTTCTACCCATCACCTGCAGTGCAGGACATTGCTCTTTGTCAAATTAGGAAATAACCTCTCCGGTCTCGCTTATTTGCTCATCTTCTTGTGAAACTGTGCTACTGTTTCCCACGTTAAGCTCGCTGCTTCCAAAACCCCCTTCTTGTCATCTCCGCGGGCGGCTGCAATTAGTGAAATACCAGCCAGCAGGTGGAGACGCATGAAAGCAATCCCGGTCCACAGACAGGCTGCTTTGACATCGAATTCCCATAGCCCTGGCCAAGCGCTCCAGCGGGCCGGAGCCAGAAAACCCGCAAGCTATTGGTCCCGTGGAAAAGTTTCAGGATTAAAACCTTGGATCGCTGGCAAGAAGCGCGACGGAGCATCGCTCCTCCTGCCCGGCCGCTCCGCGCCGAGGAGCCATCCGGGCAGCACCTTTGGTGTTCCCGGGAGCCGCGGAGGGAGGGAGAGAGGGAAGGAGGGAGGGAGGGAAGGACGCTGCTGACTCTGCCCTGACCTTGGTTCATTCAGTTTGTTCAACAGTTTAGAGCTGCCTGTCAGCGTCAGCTGTGCTGAGTGATGCGAGGAAGCCACACACGCTCCGGGCTGTGCCTTGCACTGGGATGGGGGCTCTGGCGGCTCCCAACAGCAAACTTCACCCCAGATGCGTTTCCACCTATTTGCTGTAAAAGTGCAGCTTGAGGTGGTGCGAAAACAGCTTTGCTTCCTCTCCGTTCCTTTCGTAACTCCTCCCACCCAGCGTTTCCTCTTTCGGAGTGGAAACACCATTGTAAGAGCTATTTCTGAAGTATCCCCGCCAAGATCAGGAAGTGCGGAGGAATACACAAGTATGAGGAGGGGGAAAGGCAGTTTGGGAGTTATTTTGGGAGTGGGGAAGTTGTTTACACGAGCCTGGGAGAAAAGCTGAGGGTAATTCTGAGTTGTCTTCAAACCAGTTTAGTTTCCTAGCTCTAATCCCTCTAGAAATGATAAGAAACTGCAGCAGTGGATCTGCAGAACACCTAAATGTGGACCGATTGCCTTCAGTGGGAATAAGCAGTCAGTGAGAGCCAAGCCTAAATGCCATGCCACAGTATGCTGGCAAACTCCTCCCTTACACCCAAAATGATTGCTGAGACTGCGAAAGGCAAATTTTAACTGACAGCGATGACAGGATATGTCGACAGGCACGTGGAGACGGGGGAAGAGGGAATGAGATGGTGCAGGATTAGTAGAGCTTTGAAAATGACAAAAATCATCTGCAAATATTTTGAGATATTCCGGTGTTTGAACACATGATGCCCTGGAAAATCACGTTCACTGTGGAGGTGCTGGGAAACACCGTGTCTTGTTTTACAACTCCAGACCCCCTTGGCTCTTAATAATTTGTGGTGAGTTTGGGTGAATTATCAGAGTTTATTGTTCTTCCTTGAAATGAGAAAGGCTCTTAAAGTCTTGAAACATCGGTGTTCCCTAAAGAAATGCATTTTGCAGCTTTTTCATCGTTTTTTATTCTTGCCCTCCCCCTCCACTACCTTGCCTCTTGCACTCCTTGGAGAGCAGTTTATCGTGGCACTGAGGAGACAGCCTGCATGCAAAGTCCCTCAAACCTAAACACTCTGACAGAACAGACTGATCACAGCGCGCCTCCAAACGCGGAAACCACATTCCATCTGCACCCTTATCCAGCGGTCCCTGCACCCTTATCCAGCGGTCCTTAGCTTTGAGGTCGGGTGGACACTCCTCGAAGTGAAGATTGTGAAAACTCACGTTGCTGCTCCAGGGTGATTCACCAGCTTCCCAACTCTCCCTGCCCAGAGAGCTTGAAGTGACTCAGCCTGGGCGCTTGGAGAATGCAGGAATTTGCTACACTGAGCTGCAAAACCCTCTGCAGGTGACTTCTCTGGGAGTTAAGAAGCCCTGTGTTCCACTCAGGCACTTTCCCTGCATTTATAAGAAGTTTGTTATATCTTAGCTTGTAAGCTATGCATAACGATAAGAGGATTTTTGTTTTAAACCCTATTCCTGATTTTCCCCTCAGGTTTGCAGGGCTGTAACATCGACGATTCCCTTGCTGTCACCCCCACGGAAGGATCAGAGCCCATGTGAGGGTGCTTGTCAGTAGTTTACACCCCACAAGGGTCACACACACGCACAGGACTTGATGATAAGGCAAGTTATCACCGTTATACTTTGACCTACTTTTTTTAGCTTGTGAATGACTGGGTCTAAATTTCCAGCCAGAAACTGAAGATATTGTTTATGGATCTATTGTATTGGATCGCCTTGAAAGAGTTAGCATTTGTTTTAGGTGACTCACAGATTGCTCTGATGATGGATGTGTCCTTTAGTTTGTTCTGTGTGTCTCACTCTATGTGTGTTTCTATGTGCATAAATCTATACATACAGATAGATATATGTAAGAAATGGTTTGCTTTCATGACATGCCCTTTGGAGTCTTGATTTCTTTTGAGGGTTGTTTTGCAAAGAATCACTAAGCAAAAGTTATTGTGGCAGACAGGAAAAAACCCCCTTGGATTAGACAGGGAGCTACCAAAGATATATGAAATAGAGGACAGTTTATAATTTAGGGCAATGGAATAAGGGTGCAGGAGAGTTGAATTCAAGTGCTGAATTACGTGTACATGCTTAGTATGTACTTGGTAAATTGTTAAATCTATGTGGTGACTCAGTTACTCATTTATGACGTGAGGACAACACTTAAAACCTTGTAAATAAAAAAAAAAAATCTATGAATCTGTAAGAATGGACAGTGGACATGATAGTGGGGACAACTTAGAACTTACACAGATGATCCTGAGGTCAGCTAAACCTCGCTGTTGGATATAATTCTAGATCCTGCCTTAAACAATATTCTGCTGCGAGATCTCTTAAAATGCTTATCTCTGTGGCACCTGTTCAGACTGAAATTAGGTCCTCATTGGGTTTTGACAGAAGACAGTGACATTAAACTAAGGACATAATACCAAATGCACAATTTTGGGGCAAAACACCAAAACAGATGTCCCACGATAAAATAGGTCTCTAACAAAGATGCATTTGCACCAAGCAAACATACTAATGAAATAATAACATTTTTTTTAAGTGTCAATTTGAAAGATATTTTTGGAAGCCCCTGAAATGGCTGTAGAAATACTGTCCAACTTGCAGGCTGTGAGTCTTTGGGATCTACTTCCACCGAGTATCAGACAGGTGACATTTAATGTGAAATAAGGGTTTGCTTTCAGCCTGAAGTTCAGCTGCCCATATTTTCAGATCCCTCTATCCCACCATTAGTTTTATGAGCCACGTGGATGCATCTTGTACCTGTGTGCCAGTGGCAACACTGGGTCTGTGTCACAACCTTCCCTTCCCACAAGGACGTGGCGGCGCCGCGTAGAAGATGCGCGTTCCCATAATCATTTCATATGTTTTCAGTCTTAAAAATAAAGTTTATATAATGAAAATACAATATAATTACACACATGGGAGTTCTGGTTTGGAAAGGGCCTCAGCAGAATTCTTTGATAAAACAAGCCCCCGACCACAAAAGCTCCATAACAGTGATTTGACAGTCGAACATGTATAATCACTTAAGCTAAATTAAAGGCAGTGTCACCACGTTTAAAAGCAGCACATTGAAATCCCCTCTGTCACTTTTGGCCAGCAAGTGGCAAATGCTGCAAAGCCAACCAAATGCATCCTTGAATGAACCTTTGAGCAACTTTTTAAAAAGGTGCTTGGGGTGGTGAGTTGCAGAAGGAAGTGGGAGTGCAAAGGATATGTTTATATGGGGTTATTTCATGATACTAATTGAGCTCTCATCAGCCTGGTCCTTTTATTTTTTTTTCTTTTTTTTTTGCTCTGCAGCAATTTCTAGTACCCAGAAATGGACAATATGAGGCTAGTCAGAGAAAAAAGCCCACATCCAGAATTATTTAATTAGGCAGAACAGAGATGTTAATATCTGTGAAGTTAAACACCTTATTGTTTAGGTGAGATTTTCCCTTTTGCTGCTCCTGCTTGCATCTCTTCCCAAAACACATGAAGCCTTTTTCACTCCACCAAAGCTGCCCCTTTGTGCAGAAAGTTCATGAGCAAGATCCTCCATGGATAGGAAATTTTTGTAGCTCCACTGAGAGCAGCAGGATGGTGCTGATTTACACCAGATACGGATCTGGTGCACAGCATGTTTCAGTCTGAATTCACAAAGCATGGAGTAATGTGAAACAAGGAAGTGACTTTTGTGAAAAGCATTTTGGAAAGGAAAACCAAAAATGATGGATGTACCACTGGGGCAGAGGGAGTGGAGCCCGCCTCAAAGAAGACCTTGTAGAGCTGCCAACCTTCCCACAAAATGTGCTGCTGCTCTCAGAGAGGAGGGGGAGGTTTCCCCAGGACAAATGCAGCCACACCAAGCACCCTAATAACCACTTTGTAGATATTTTTATGTACCATCACATCAAAACCAGACAGAACTTCCAAAGCATTTGAATTCAACCCATCGCTGATTAATGGAAGGAGGAGAAGGAGAATGGGTGGGAAGAATAGTCATTGTGAACTGCCATAACACTGGGCAGCAAGCCATGCTATTCAACAAATGAGACAATACATTAAAAAATAAAACTTTGTTTTCAGGGGCCTTCTATATATATCAAGAGCTTGATTCACAGACCACTAAACTTAATGGGAATCTTTCCTTTGACTTTAACCAGCTACTGGCCCTGCTATTACAAAAGAGGAGTTAACACAGCTTTGCACTTACTCAGTGTCTCAGGATTAGAAAATTGCAAGGTTGAATATGATGTCTCAGCAGTTAGTTACTAACTGCAGCTGATTAGTCAGAATACACCCTCATTTTGCCCACCTGTATGTGCTGCATTTTACTCTTCATCAGCATGGATCAACAGTGGAGAAAAGATTCAATAACAGATAGAAAATGCACATACTTACAAGAAAGAATAGTTAATTTATGTTCCACCTGACATTTAAAGCTCCGCAAGCAGTATTAGTTGGTGGTGGTGGGGAAAAAAAAATCTGATTTTCAAATATTGAATACCTTTTTATAGCTCCTCTCTATTTCTTTCCCTCTGGAAACAATTAGCTCAATCATATTATAAGTCTTACATCTCCAGCCATGCAGCTGCCCATGTTGCCATTCCAGTTAAATATGCAGCAGAATCACTAGCCCTTTGTGAGGAAAGGGATTGTTCATTTCAATAGAAGTTTGGGGGGGGGATAGTAAATCACCCTCTTCCTCATCCAGATGTGCAAATGGAAGAGGTGACCCTCCTCCTTTCACCATGGACTTTGCTGGAGGTCCTGCCTCCAACCCATCTGCTGACAGAGAGAAGGCAAGCAGGAGACTTGCCAAATTACAGGGGACAAATTAGCTATGCTAAGTTAAATTCTCAGTCTAATTAAGGGAGTTAGTTTCTCCTGAGGCCCGTAATAAATTCTACCAAGGTTAGCTTGTCAGGAAAGGCTGAGCTGGGAGGATGCCTGGGACAACTTGCTGCCTTCACAGGTAAAGAGAGGTGGCAGCTCACTCTGAAACTCATAGAGCTCTCAAAGATGCAGAAAAAGTGACGCACTTGGGACCTTTAGAAAGTGTAGTCATAATTTACCTGGGGGCTGCCACTTAATGCAGCTGGGGTTGAAATTATCTGGTTTTGCCCAAGGCACCTTCACAGGTCAGCTGAAGGAGATGGGTGACAAAGAAGGATCCAGAAGAAAACCTCCATCAGTAACCTTAAATATTAGTCACCAGGGAAATGGGAAACAATTCCTCATTTGCTCTTAAAGGCATTTCCTCTGGGATGTTTTTGACTAAAAATCACACAAGATAGTGGTGAGATCCTTGGACTTCTTCAGCAAAGCTCTGTTTATCAAGCCTTAAGTGTACATAAAACTCCACAGTTTTCCAAATAATCTTGACCCTCATGCAAAGGGCTTGCCTGGTATGGCTGAAACCCATCCCACAGAACTTGCTCTCTGACTTTGGGAATTTGAAGCTGCAGCTATACTGATTCCACCAGCTCAGCAGATATACCTGTGTTTTTATTCACTGATCATTCTTTTCCCTCTTAGGTTTGGAAAACCAGTAGTTAGTGCCATTAGAATCAGCACTAAAGGCATTTGTGGAGCAGAACTTTTTGTGGAGCCAGTCACAGTTCAACTGAAACAATATTCAAGTGTTTCTGCAGTACAGGAAATGCTTGTATCACTTTTTCCCTTCCTCTTACATGTAAATGCAAGCATATTTTATATCCTGGACATTCCTATTTGGTGTTGTTGGCAGAAAGTGACACTGCTGACCTGAAGTGATCATTTGACACTGGGAAGCCAAATGGCAGCAGCAAATTAAGGTGGCACAAGAGTTACTGTAGATGTTTTCATTCCTTCAGTGGCAATAGGTGCCAGTAAAGAAAAAAACAATTCTCCTCATCATACTTAATGCAAATATCAATAGGATTATGTCTGTTTTTCATCCAAGAAATGCCAGATTCAGCATTTTCACTGTAGAAAGCAGGAACTGTTCACATCTCAGTCAACTCTACACTTACCTTTACCTGAAATACCAGAGATGTAGATCCTGTCACTCTTTACTCTTCATGGCCAAAAAGGCTTTTCTTTTGTTCTGAGTTTTATAGGTTTTTTTTAAAGGCTTTCCCCCCCTCATTTTCTTATTGGAGAAGAAACCTTTAATCTGAAAGTTTGAGCTGGCCTGGAGTCAGCAATAGCTCCTCATCCAAAAAAATCATTGCATAGGTGCTCACTGTCTTCAACTGACTCATTTTCTTTGACTCAGGCAAAGATCTCAGCACACACTGAAGTTTAAATACAAACATCAGCCTAAACTGGGGTACTTTCTGAAGCAAAATCCTAAATTATTCCTGTTAAACATTAAAAAGAAAGTAAGGAAAGGCTCAGGTAATACCTAGGAAATCTGGAGAAAGGCAAACAACCTGGCTCCCTGTTGACTTTGCCTGGGTCAAAGGGAAAAGTTGAGTCACTGGCTTCTGCTTACATTTTTTCTTTCATCTTATTGATAGCAGGAATATGAATCCAGCTCTCCAAGACTTTCTGCCCAAGTTCCTCCCTTTGCTTGCCTGCCTTCCCAAGATCAGTCCCTTTCCTCCCTTTTATCATATACTGCAATTTTCAGCTTGAGTTGACTCTGTGCAGAGGTAATGGGTGGCTGAAGGAAGAGTGACATGCTCATTTTAAAAAGCATTTTGGCATACCAGTAGGTAAAAGGGTTCCAGCCAGACTGCAGGAAAACAAGCATTTTCATTCTTCCTGTTTTTTTCCATGAGTCCTTGAACTAAATGCTTCGAAATTCATGCACCTGAAGAGGCACCTACATCTCTGTTCCAAGAAATTGCCTGAGTGGGAATGGCTGCTGCCGGTGAACTTCTTTGTAAGTGTGGACAGCTGGTTTCATGGTTGCCTTATATAAGGCCTTAAAATTGCTGGTAGTAGTCAGGGTTTCCACACAGGAAGGAACCTTGAAGGACTGTGGCGACAAAGTCAGGGGCTCCAAACCCACCACAGCTCCACTGTGGTGGGTCCAGCCAAGACCCTGGCAACATTCCAGGGGCCTGGGAAATACATGGGGCTGTTGGGTCACTTTGTAAAGGTAAGACAAGCTGCTAGTTCTGAGTAACCACACTCATGTCCATCTCATACCCAGCCAGACTGAGCTTCCAGTCTTCAGCCTTCTCCATCTGCTCTGCCCGTTTCTTTTGACTTATCTTTTTTTTTTTTTTTTTTTTAAGAGCGGTGATTATGCGCAAATCAAATGAGTCTGTTTCTTTAGGTCCATTAATTATTACATTCCATTTACATTTTTCTGTTTACTTTTTCCCTTCTCTATGGAAGCTATTGAAGGTCTGATGATTCAGAATGCTCTGGGAACACTATGTGGCTTTCCTTCTTGTTTGCCCATTGTAACGGAGCTCATTTTTCAGTGGAGGTTTCCCATTATTTCCAGGAAAAATGTGGTCAAACCCATGTACTCCCAAACCTTTTGATCTCCTGAATCCTCTTCATATCCCAGATAAAAAAGTCAGTGATTAAGACAGAGTTCCTAAAAGGACACATAGTCAGGTTTCCCTTTGACCAAAATGGTTTCCCAGTGAATCAAACCTTTCTCAGCTCAGGGGGGGCTCGACAATAGACCCTGAAAAGATGGATAGAGCAATTGTCCTGCTTAGTGATCCACGAAAGGAAAGGGGTCCTTAGTGAAGGGAGACCTACACTAAGTCTGACCTGACACTGCAGGAGTAAGACAATGAGAGGTCAAGGAGACTAACGAGAGGAAAAATGCAGACAATGGGTGCCACAGCCAGCACACAGCTCCTGCCACGCAGACTATGGGGCAAGCAACGTTAACTGCCTCAGACATGTGAAGGGCAAGTGAAGCGGAAAGAACTTGAAGTTTCCTTCTTAAGAATTGTGGCCCAGCATCTTCAGGATTTACCCAGGCCTCACAGAGAGGTCAAAGTGATGCAGCTAGGCCTGAGGTGAATGAAAAATAAAGATTATCTAATTGGGGAGGAGAAAAAATATAGATGTATTTTAGACTGAACAAAAAAAAAAAAAAAAAAAAAGGCAGCTGCTTGACAGTTGGGATCTGCAGAGAGTTCCCAAGGTATTTTGTGGGAGCAACCAGAGAAAGCTTTTGCCTAATTATTAAAAAAAAAACAACCAAACAAACAACCAACAACTTGATATTGATATATGTGAGACTTGCACCCATCATATTTTTCTTCTGTATGAACAAAAGGTTTGTATTTTTCACCATCTGGGACTCAGCTGAACTTCCTTCGAGCAGCCAGCAGTGGTTTCTCTCTGTGTGTGAGAGAATCCTGGTCCTTGTGATCTGTCTGGAGACAAAAGGAGGAACCTCTCTGGATTCTGCAGGCATCCCTTGTCCTCAGTGGCATTCCCTCCATCACTGCTTTGCAGCTGGGCCTTGCCCTCCTCAGCCCCTTCCTACTCAGGTCAGATAAGTACTCTGAGTACTGCCTTTGCAGGTTTACAACAACAGGCCACTCTCTAGTTAGCAAATAAAACTTTAAAAGCATCATCAGAGGACTCAGGAAGAAAATCTCCCTGGGTTCCATTTGTCATTAAATAGATAAACATTTTTTTCCCTTCTAAACCACGTTTTTCCTCTTTTCGGCAACCCGATCTTTTGTCAGCAGACATGAGATTGATCAGGGTATCGTTCCTGTGGTGGGAACTGGCAGGTGGAATGGATCTTTTCTTATTCCACAGAAGCAAAAATGATAAAGCATTTTAAAATTTGACAGGTTCAGGTAAGAACTTGCCTCTCTTTGGAACCTTGCACAGAAGTAACACTTTCCTAGCACTGCTAGAAATCAGATATAGCTGTAGAGAGAAGGAACCGGGATTGTAAGGTATTGGTTAGAGGATGGCATATGGAAATTAAACAGTACACCTGGATTTTATTCCCAGGTCGATTTGCTGGCTTGTTTTGTGATCCCAGGCAAAGCCCTAAAGCTCCCTCTGCCTCCTCTTCCCTGTCTGGAAATTAAATCCATTTTTTTAAGGAACGATTTGGATCTTGGTTTAGAGGTACAGCAGATTATTATTTTTACTCGTGTATCCTGTTATTTGTATATCAAAGGAAGTGAAAAGTTAAGAAGCATGTGTTGGTTGAGCAATGGTGTGAATTTCAACTGGCATTAGGCAACTAATGAAAATTACAATTTAAGTGTAAAATACTTCTCCTTATTCAGGAACGATGGCTGAATCAAAACCAAATTCTTTGAAAAGCCATCTCAATTGGAAACTATTAGGTAATTTCTTTGGAAAGTGGAGAATGGGGTAGACAATATTCCTCCTACAATTACTGGGTCTTCTATAAATGAAATGATCTCTTTGCATTCCAGGGATGACCCCAGACATGGATGAAAGCTGAGTTTCTCATCCAACTTCTTGTTTTAACTTTCCACCTGTGTAACTGTGCATTGTTGTTATTAACTCTGTACAGCCTGTAGGTGAGCACAACACAAAGTGAAAGGTGGAGCTCTCCCTTAAGGAACCTGCAGCTTAAGGAATGTCATTCCCAGAGTTAACTCCATCGGTGCTGGAAGAAACTCCCCTCAAGATCAAATTATAAAGCGGCAGCTGCTTACAAAACTTGTGGAGTTATAAAAAAAAAAAATGCAGACAGGGAGGGAAATGGGTATTTATGCTGTCCTGAAGTGGGAAGAGAAGAGACTTTGCAGAACATATGGGTTCAACCCAGCCAATCTGGTCTGCAGGTTCCCCAGGGATTCGGGTTAGGGAGAAACACCAACTGAAGGCTTGATCCTAAACCAGGCAATACCTGAACCCTGAACCCGGGCAGATCCCTCACTAGCAGGTGCTAGGGGTTGGATTACTCCACCTTGTGTCTTGCAGATCGTTTTCCACCAGGTAGAACTGTTCCATCTGGCCTTTTCCCGCTTGCTCAGAGCGAGGGCCGGGGCCCAAATTTTCTTAACTGCCACACATACTGCACATGTGATTCATGCCTCTAAACACAAGGTAGGTGCATAACTAAGATCAAATGAATCACCCCACAGAAGTGCCTGTTTTTTTCCACTGACTTTAGCTCAGAGGGAGTGAGTGGAGACCAGCTAAAGTGTGGTGGAACTATCCCACAGCACAGACCAATTATCTCCATTTTTTCGGATTATGTTTGAACACCTCACAAGATCTGGAACAGTCAGTAACCTCTCTAATCATTCTGCTGGCCAGGTTTTTACAGTGTGTGTTTTTGTGTTGCACTCAGGGGTTGAAAAACAAAATAAGTGATGTCACACAGGTGCAATTTGCCTGTAAAAAAATAAATCTGGGCTCCTTCTCTGTAGCTGATAAGGACCCCTGTGAAGCTCCTTTCTGATCATCATAGATTTTTAATTGAGCTTAATTAGCCATTGAAATAATTTCCCAAAGTTCATAGTGTGTTTTCCACCACTGGAACATTTTAATTCAAGATGATATCTTTTTCCAAAAGATACTCTCCAATTCAAACAGGAATTAATTCCAGGGGACTCAGGAGGCTGATGCACCGCAGGAGCTCGCAGTGGCTCATCACACCCATCTCTTGCAGCCTCCTCATTTCCATGCAGGTAAGGGGAATCACTGTGGTTTTTTTCCATGCAGGAAATGGCTTGGAGGAAAAGAGCAGCACTGAAGATGAGTGCGATGAAGGGGGAGGCTCCACTGCCCCCAGACTCGCAGGATGACAACGTTCTTTACAGCCATGTCTTGAGGAATGCTGTCAAACATCTGCCTGAAGCTCAGAAAACCTTAAACATACTGTGCCAGAATTTTCTTTGTTCATTTTTTTAATCCTGATTTCCAAATCCTCCCAAGGCAGACCACGGGTGAAACAAAGACTCATCAGGTCGCTGTGCAGAGGTAGAGACACACAATCTTTAATACACTTTCAAAACTTTTGTTTCATTTCTCAGGAGGGATTTTTTTCTTTGTTGATCAAAATGGATATTTGCTACATGGAGCCCATGTTGTAACATTTTATCCCAGTTGGATCGGAGGATGCTGAACATTTTGCTGTATTAAGTCATAAATTTGGGCCAGATACTGCAATCAGTCTGCTCTAGGCTCCTAAATGATGTCAGTGTGAGTGCCATATCTAGGTCAGCTACAGCATTAGGTGATTTTTAAAAGGAGATATATTCTCTCAGAATATGTTATGATTTTTAGGGCTCCCAGAAGGCTGTACCCCAAACATTTAGTGCTGTGCCAGTCTAACTGTGCTTTATCCAAAAAGGAGAAAGCAAATGGCAGCAACAGAATTGACTTTACGGTTCTGTTCTGGTGTATAAAGAAACAAAGAGGGCATGTTTTCCTATAAATGAACACAGCTGTATTAATTGCTTCAATAACACAATGTTCTCCACCAGCTTTTGGCCAATACCTGGCATTAATATCCCTGTCAGGATTATCCTGATTAATGAAGAATAATTCATGGTGCTCAGACAGACTGTGGGGTGGTCAGTGCCATATTAAACCAGCTCAGTTCTTCTCAAATATCCCCTGACACTGTGGCCCTTTGTAAAGGGACAAGACCAAGCAGGACAGTAAAAATTGCAGGATAAAGGTTAATTACTCACATGCCTGCTCATTCTCACTGTTACCATTTGGTTCTCTTTCATCTCCCTGCCTGAATTGGCTGTTTTCTTTGCTCAGTTCTCAATGGCCACCAGGTTTTCCCCTTTACTTACTGCTTTATGACTGAGTACAGATCATTTATCACGTTTGTCACTGTGACCACGTATAATGCCATTATTGATAACTTACACTTCTCTAGCACCTTCCACTTGCTTGCTTCCATGTTTTTTTTTTCCACGTGTCCTAACAAATGAAACGTCTCAATAACCCCACCAAGTAAGGATGGCTCTGTCTGCTTTGCATGTAGGTCAGCTACTCTGAGCTGGGTTACAGTTCATGACTTGCCCAAGGTTACACAGGAAATGTGTGGCAGAACTCCGAATGGAAACCAGATTTCGCGCTCTCCTGCCTTAACAACAAGGTTATCCTTTCTCTTTGTGACGCTTTTGGGCAGTTCATATGGATCCACACATATGTTTCAAATGAGCTAAATTTCCATGAACTTGGTGCTTCGAACAGGAGTGGATGTATAAATGACAAAGGGGTAAATTACGGAGAAAATGGCAAAGGCTGCTCAGGGATTTGCATACCTGGTCACAGTAGTTGTACACATAAATAACTAATTGATTACATGCATAATCGTAGGAACCGGGCGTGCAATTTTCGGAAAATTTAGACCCAAATTCACAGAAGGGTGGCTGGAAGAAAGAAATTAAAAGTTTAATGTGACACACGTGTATAGGGAGCATGGGCTTAAGCCAGAAAGGATGCTGTAACTGGGCTTGAGGTCTGGTGTGTGCAATTCACAGATCTTGCTGTGAGCACACACTCACCCTGATAAACTACCTTAAAAAAAAAAAAAATGTGTTACAGCTTGCATTTTCCTTCATTTACTGAGCAGTGATGTGCCTCTCACACCATTTAAGAAAACAAGTAGGTATGTTAATCACTCCCCTTTGTGTAATTTGTTCATCTTCTCTTTTTAAAACAAACACTGTTAGGAAGCCTTGGGATTTTTAAGACTGTTTCCCATCTTCCAATGGCTTGTAAATTGAACCTGATGACGACTAGAACTTCATTAAACAGAGGGGCAAAGAGATGAGATGCTGAGCACGGTGGCACAAGGAGACATCCTTAATGCAAGAACTATGCACAGACCTCAACGTGGTGTTTGCCAAACAAAAAAAGGTATGGAAAACTTGCATTTAGAAATCGTCATAGAAAACTCCACCGATTCCTCTTGGAGGGGCAGTTTCACAGGCAGCTGTTCCCTCACCTAGAGAGCAGGCAGAGTAAGTGCCAAAAACTTGGCTGGTGTAAATCAGGACATCTTCCCCGTGTCCCAAAACAGAGCTGCGGTGCTTTACTCCCAAAGGGAGAACCCGGACTTTAGTTTTCAAGGTAGCAAAAGACCATTTGCGGCTTGTCTGCAACAGATAGAAAGGTCTTAAAGCCTGAAGGTCCTCAGCGCTGGGTTTGTGCCTTTTGCTTCATTGAGCCCATTCCCTGCTGATTTGATAATGAGAGAAAAGTGTGCTGTTAATGCCTTCAGAGCAACGTGCTGCGAATTTAGGAACAGGAAAAATCTTTAACAAGATCTGAAAGGAAATCATTGATTTGTGGCAGGAGCTTCAGCTAACCGTGGAGTAATTAAAAAGCAATGCAACGATGAACATGGGGCGAGAAATGAGCAAAGATTGAATTTTGCCAGGAGCGGGACCGCGACCGGACTCGGGGCACGTGGGTGGAGTGATAACAACACCTGGCCATCTGCATAAAGAGAAAAAAAAAAAAAAAATCTTGTTGGCAAATGCTGAAATGGTACAAGTGAAATGCAGCTAGCGAAGTGTCAGCAGCTGCTCTGGAGATGCTGTTCAGAATGAAGCAGAGACGCCTCATTCTCTTACATCATCTCTCTAGGTGTGTTTTTGTCCTATTTATAGAGCTAAGGTAATCAGGCAATGCTGCACAGCCAACATATTTTAGGGGTTATGACAGATATCTCCTGGCACAGGGGAAGAAAACACAGAGGACTGTCTTCAGCTGCAGCGATGGGGAGTGACAAGGAAGGGGCAGCTTATGGCAATCCTTGGGCACCCAGACCACTGCTGAGTGGCAGGGCATGAAAATCAGGGGCAGCCTGGAAGAAAAAAAGGGGGACTGACAACATAAAGGTGGTGGAAGGGTTGGAGGAGTTGAAGGGAAAAGGAATGTCCTCTCTCCTGCTCCCTTTCCCCTCTGTTCTGCTAGGACAGTACCTTAAGTCCACACACAGCCTCCTGCAAAAATGGGGAGTGGGAGCAGCACTTGCCATGATCCTTATCACCCCCCCGTATTTCAGCTGCATTCCTACTCTTTCCCTCCTTTCCCAAGGCAGCAGGAAGTGCTGCAGTAAGGAACTGTTGGGAACAGCCGTTGCCATCGTAGTCCCTCTCTGTAACAAGCTCTGTCCTAGTCCTGCTGCAAGACCTGCATGTCCATGTGCCACGGATTTATTTGTTTTCCAGCCGAGGCTCCTGCTGTTAATCCGTAATTTTCTGTTTGTTGTCAGCAGTGAAGTGCCTTGCAGACAGATAAGGAGACCAAGTCCCAGCCCTGAAGATTTCCTAACTGGGACCTGACATTTTTGGCAGAGCACTTGGGGCTGTTAAGGAGAGCCAAGAAGCTGCCCAGCTCCTGCATTCCCAGTGCCCACAGCTTCAAAGTGGGCAAGGAGGTATGGATCATGCATTTCCATTCCAGGAAATGGGAATGTTCCCTTTTTTTTTTTTTTTTTTTTTTTTTTTTTTAAAATGTGGGCTCATCCTCATGCTATAGTGATGGTGGTTTCACTCTGTGGACTAAACATAGGCTTTCTTAATTACCCAATTCATTTAATTTGCAGAGGGGAGGATTTTATGAAGTCAGATATTGTGGCTGTGTTGGTGAGGCAGTAATAATTCAGAGCCACAGTTATGAAGTGCTATTTAGTAGTGGTGGGTTTAGACTCTCGGTTATTGTGTGCATTTATTATTCTTTATGGTTTCGTAATTATTTATATTGGTAGCAGCAAGTTTATGAACACAAACTCCATCGTTGTGCTCATATTAAGGAACAATACCATTTGCAGAACAATTATTTTGAGATATTTTCCTCCGCAAACTACTTTATCTTTCAACCATAAACATGCAGGCTGGTTGCAATGGGAAAACAAGGAAATACATTTATTAACTAAGGACAAGAGACTGTATTTCACAGAGGAGGAAGAGAGATGGTGTGTTCCAACTGTTCACCCAGATGTTCATGCACTGTAACAGTGAATCTCTCAGGCAGCTTGTATCAGAGGAAAGAAGAATTAGCACGGGAGCCCAGAGTTACAATTTTGTTTTGGACAAGGGGTGGCAGAGTTGTTGGAATCTCTGCTTTTGCTTCATTTCAACTCACTCCTGTTGTGCTCATCACTCTGGTACCTAAAGCACCCCCTTGATCAGTACCTGAGCATACAAGGACTTGACTTTTTTACATCTGGAACTTCCAGTGGCAAGTCCTCTCACTCCAGAGTCATGAATCTCTTTGGCCTTTTCTATTAAATAGTTCAATTTGTGTTTTCTCACAGATTCACAGAAAGGAGGAGGAGGCTGGAAGGGACTTCTCTGGAGGTCATTTTATCCAACCTCTCTGCTCCAGCAGAGAGTCATCCAGAGCTGGTTGCCCAGACAGCTTGTGAGTAACTCCAAGGATGGAGACTCCCCAACCTCTCTGGGCACCCTGTGCCAGTGCTCTGTCATCCTCCCTCCTCGAGTAGAAACATGCAATCCTAAATCCTTTTGCAAGTGCAGAGAAGAAAAATATGTTTGCATTTTCAACGCTTTGCACCCCATCAACCTTATCCCCGTGCCAGTTCCCAGGAGTTCCTGGTAGCTGCTGGAGTGGCACAAACTTTACAGGGAAATGCCAGGATAAACAACTAGAGGCAAGAGATTAAAATCTCCTCAAAGGTGTAGGAGCACAAGTTCTGGTGAAAATTACCACGATGCAAAACACCGTTCATTAGCTGCCATGGAGAGATACAACACTGGAGCCCACAAAGCAGGACATTTTTATCCACTGCTGGGTGGGAACAGTCCTGCTCTTGTGGCTCCACTGGTCCAGTGAAAGTAAATTAATTTCCGAATAGCTCAGGTTTTCCTGTGCCATGTCCTGCTGCAGGAATTCTCTTTGGTGCCCATAAAAATATCTTCCTTTAGTCACTAGTGATGAGTCTTCTGGAATGCTAAGGAATTGCAACAACACTTAAAACAACATCAAACTTCAGGGCTCTCCCTCTGGTCCCCCCACAGTGTATTGTAAAGAACTGGGATTAGGGTTCTCAGAGAACATTTTGGGGAGTATCATGATGGTGGGAACTGAGGAAAAAAAAAAGAAAGGGGAAATCTGTATGAGAAAAATTACTCACTGAACTCCTCTTGAAAATTTTTTGCTGGAGCGGAGGATCCCAGCAGTGGGGAAAAAAAGGCACTTTTGGGAATGGTGCTGGGAAGTTTACACAGATGGTATGAGAGAACTGGCTTTGTGCTTGGAGATGTATGTGGTGGGGCAGAGAAAAAGCTGCCCTAAATAGAAGGCACAGGATGCTGGGTTTAATTTAGAAATGCTATTGGCATTTTTGTTACTGGAATGAAGGGAGCCACGAGTCTGCAAATGAAACAACCCAAACCCTTCACCACAATCATGGAGTGTAGCAATGGCTTGGCATTTCCAGGCTTTGATTTTTTTTTTAATTATTTTTTTTTCCTTTGTCTTGCCAGCTTCTGGAGTGCTCTGTCACCTATTTAGTTGCTTAAAGATAGCTTTTAAAGTACAAAATGTCAGCCTGAGCCGAAGCTGTAAAGATTTTTCAGAAATTCCTACCATTCCTTTGGTTTAGCAACCGTAAAGCTCTTGCAACTGTTATCATTTGTGGTGGTCACAAGGAAGTGACACTGTCCAATAAAAAACCCCACCACAAGTCAAGCCACTTAGCAAGGACATAATTTAGATGTTGGTTTGACAGCTTTTTTTTCCCTGATCTATGTGAATTGACCAAGTTCAGTTGTTTGTAGGATGCATTTGAAGCTGTTTGATTTTTTTTTTTTTTTTTTTTTGGTAACATTACAAGAGAAAGTGGTCCCTAATACACCACCCCTTCTCCTTGCTTATGAAAATAAATTCTCATAAAACTACTGGAAAGATGGAGATATATGGTTAGTAACTCCTTGATAAAACTGGATTAAGATTTTGCTTTATTTATGTTAGCAATAATCATTGTGGTTTAGTGGCATTTGAAACAGCTGGAACCTTCTGTTTCGGCTGGTGTTTTGATATGTCATTTTTGCTTGGACTTTGGTCCTGATTTTCTGGTCTATGTGAAACAGGCAAAGCAATTATGTATCTCAGAGGAGTGCTTTTAATTTAGGAATTTAGAGAATTATCCAAGGTGGTTATTTTAATCTCTGCCACTCATTCTCAGTCACTGAGGGCTAGGTTAGGAAACAGATTTAGGGATATAAATTGGCACAGAAGTCAAGTTCAGGTACTACTCCTGTGAAGTAAAACTAAATCCTGAAAACCTTTACTCAACTACTGCCTACCTCCAGAGGGACTAAAACATCATATGACCTTTCCCTCCTTCCCAAGCTTTGAATTATCCAAATTTTTAAGTCCTGCACATGCCCAAAGGCACCTGAGGTTTGACAAAGCTCAGTGCTGAGATGCCATGTGTATGACCCAATCCCTGCCAGAGCTGTACCAAGAGCTCCCTTGCTGGAGGAATCCAGCTGGGAAAGGAATCCTCAGTGCCACTGTCACCTCAGTTTATTGTCCAGGGATTGAGTGAATGTCTGCATGTGCAAAACTTTAAAAAAACCCCATGTGGACGGAGCATCTTTAGCTACAGGAATTTGGGGCTGTTGTGGAATAGCAGGGAAAAGAGTTGGGAGGGATGCCGGGACTGGCGTGGTCGATTAGTTTAACTCTACTTGGGTGTGTTACAAACCCAAGTGGTAGATTAGATGTCGAGTTTATTGTACGGTGGGATAAGTTCCCAAACTTTTCGCACTGCTCCTTATCTCCTGAAAGCACCTGCCCCGCTGGGCAGGACTTCCAGGGTAATTTGAATGTGAAAGGAAAACAGCAGAAGGCAGTGGCAAGAACCGGCAACTGCTCCTCAGCCACACACAGCACTTAACTAATCCTCAGGCTTTGCTTCCAGGTTGCAGAGCCTGGAAAACTGCAGATTTTATAACAGAGGGTAAAATGGTTGAGGTTAAAATCTCCGGAGGTTGCAGGGCAAAATATCCCCTTAATATCCAGAGAACCTGAGAAACACTGAAAAGAGAATTAAGAGAAAAGCATATACTGCCTTATCTGGTGCTGTGTAACAAAACATTGGTCATAGTCTGTGATTCCAGAGTTAAGTTATCGGGAAAATGGGCTCGAGGGGTGCAAGCACTAGTAGGAGATGCTATTCATGATATATCATCACAAATTTGGAGTTTAATATCCATCATATTTTGTTTTTATTTTGTTCTGCATCTCTGTTACATGCTCTTGCCCACACTTTAAGGTGCAAGGCTGGATTCAGTATTGTCAGAGAAAAAAAGAGACTGAAATTTCATCTCTGTGGATAGTGAAGGAAGTGGGACTCAACTTTAATCCTACAAGGAAGCAGGTCTGGATTCAAGGTGAAGAAGTTTCCATTGAGAAATGGGGGTTGAAACATGGCTATAGGGTGAGATTACCACTACTCCACACAAAAAAAAAAACCCATACCCAACCAAAACCCAAGAAAGGCCCTAGAAGAACTAGAAACAAATAAATCTATTTGTTTCTAATAATGATGATAGCTTAATGTTCTCTGATTATTACAAAGGGTTTACATGAAATATTGATGGCATATTGTGCTTGGTTTGAATGCCACTTCTAGGAAGTACCCTGTCCCCTTCTTTTTGAGAGATCCTAGGGTGAAATGGTGAACACCTCTGTTCTGAGTCCTGCCAGGCCCCTTGCTTGGGAATATTTGGGAGAACAGAGAGGTGTGAAGGCTGATGTCCCAGGAATCACCCTGCCCCTGCCTTCTGGGACTGGAATTTGAGTGGCCTTTTGGAAAGGCCCGGGCTGACCAGGCAGAGGTAATGCTGGCATTCAAGGGAAGCAATCCAAAGGAAGTGCAGATAACATCTGTCACTGCTGATGCCTGTGTCTGTGTAAGTAGTTAATAGATAAGGCTTCTGGAGATAAGTTCTCTAAACCCAGCAAAATTCCTGCTCTTTCTGTGCCCTGCAAATGGTTTCCTTTGTTCAGTTCCTTACAGCAGCATCACTCCTCTGCAGGCTGAGGGGCATCAGCTCCTTGTCATGCAGATTTGCATGTCTGGGCTGCCTGGGAGGCTCAGCTCTGTCTGTAGCTCATAACTCCCAGTATCTGGGGTCCTTTCTTGGAGGTGGCACTTGTCTTTGGGATGCAAAGTCGGTAACTCTTGCCCAAGACTTTGTCACCTTGAGCCTTAAGCCAGGGCAGACCCAAAGGTTCTGTTCAACACATTGGCCAGTGCAGAAGAAGGAACAGCCACACAACTGCCCTCTGATTTTGGGAGCCTTGGGTCCAAAATGGTAACTGAGGCTTCTCCAGCCCCAGATGTAGATAATGAACATTTGCTGTGTGAATGCAGAGCTGGTAAAGAACAGCAGGCTGTAATAAAGCTCTAGGAAAAGCCATATCCTGCTGTCATTTCATAATGGACATGAGGCTCGACCATACTACAATGTGGGATGTGTGGCAACTTTTGTCCAGGACTAGCTTGGAGGGACTTTTTGGATAATACATTGAACATCTTCAGAAAGTGATGCTAATGAAAAAAATGCTCTAACCAAAGCCCCGTGAGATCCAGATTTTTCCTTCTCAGGGAATGTCTTATTGGTTGAGTTTTATTTCCACTCCTAATGAAAGCAATAAAACAATCCAGAAAGCTATTACAAAGCATGATTATGAATACAATAATTGTTGGTCAATCAAATGATTTGTTTGAATAAAGGCAAAATGCTTAATTTAGATGTCAACTTGAAATAGTATGGAAAATAGGGGAAAACATTTTGCAATGCAAAATTGAAAATGTCGTTTTTAAAACGCAGCAACATTTCATTTTCAGCAGGATGATTCTTTTGCTTCTCTCTTCAAAAGGAACATTAGTCAAGCTCATCACTGTTAGGCAGATGTTTTGTTTTTCATGAATTGGCAGTTTCTGAGAGTCTGAATGTAACTGACTTGTATGTAAAATTCCGAACGATATGTTAAACGGTGATGTGATCTCAAGGAGTTTATTTAAAGTGTTGCTGAGAACCAACAGGATCCAAAAACACCTGAAACAGTCCTGCAGATACGGGTTTGGATTTTTTTTTTTTTTAATTTCTCGGTGAGCCAGAATTATAATAAGGATCAAAAAAAAAAAAAAAAAAGGATTAAGCAAGTTTTGTTCTCTTGATCTAGAGCTTCTTTTTATCAGATGACTTTTTTCTTTTTTTTCTTTTTTTTTTTTTCCAAAGGGGAACATGCTGCAGTGTTACTTTCAACAGCCTGTTGTAGCTCACTTTTATTTTCATGTGCTAAGTCTAAGAAAACCTCTAAAACATTTCCTGGCCGGCTGAAATGGTATCCTAGAAGAGCACGTCCTTTGTTGACGAGGTAAATGCTGTTTTCTGGTCAACCCCCAGCTGCAGCTTGTTGGGATTTTTTCTTTTTTAGCCATTGATTTGCATCCCGCTCTGGTGTAGCACTGCTCCCTACTGCTTGGCAGTCGGAGGGAAATCAGCCCCAGTGACACCTGTGGGAAGCTGTTTTTTTCTTATGGCAGCAATTAAGCTGGACGGTAGCTTTTGGGGATCAATGGGAATTAAATGCAGATAACGGGCATTAATTGAACATCTATTGGAAATAATTTAAATTCTGTGTAGCGGTGACTTAGTTAATGGAAATTAACGACTGGGCGTTTGGGTGCGAGCAGATCTGCTGGAATGCAGCGAAAGTCAATACAGGCGGTTCCAAATGGCAGAGATAAGGAAGTGCTTATTGATATTAGTGATCTTCAATATTTTCCACTGGAACCATGATCTAATTCAGCCCACGTTGCTGCGGACTTCGTCCAGAGCACGGGGAGAGCAAATTGTTAATAATGCTATAAATGCAAAGTGTCACTAATCTGGTAACTTGCTACGCTGGGTATTGGGATAATTAATGCAGTAGATCATTCTTAATTATAGTCTCGTATTTATAGACAAACTGAAACGGAGGCTGTTATTGATTAAAAGAGGTGCCATATTGCAGACTTTTCTAACCCTGTAACTATATTGTTCTTGAATTTCATACAGTGTAGCTTAGATTTTTACATCTGATTTGAATTACTTGAATGTCTTAAAGATCTGTGTTCCAACCAGATGTGAGAAATGGCTCTGGTTTGGAAAGTTTCAAGGAAGGACCACCAAATAATGAGGGAAAAAAACAACTCTCTATTATTTTTCCCCTACACCTACAGTGGAAAGTAAAAAAAAAAAAAAAAAAAGAAGAAAAAAAAAAAGTATCCCAATTTATTAATGTGACTTGGGATCCTGTCAGGAAAATGTTCTCTACCTGCAAAGTTTCTTTATCATTTTTCCAGCCCAAGATTATAGACTGGGCTTGATAAACCTCTGTACCTGAAAGAATTAAACATTTCTGCACATAGCATTACTATTTACTGTGCCTTATGCGTGTTCTGTCACACAGCCAACACTTTAACTGTGCACAATTTCTGCTAGTTAAGCACCTCTGGCCTAACTACATTAATTGGCTTTACTGATAGAACACATATAGTCCAGTTCACTGTACTGAAGTCACAGCTTTCTTTTCTTTTTTTTTTTTTTCCTTGTCCTTAAACTTTTGGATATTTTTAAAACTCAATTGTTTAAAAAAAAAAATCAGTTCAAGTATTCAGTTTATTATGAGGACATTATCTCTTAAAGAGGAAGGTTTGCATATAATTTCCTATAAGGAATTAGATCATGTGCTATTTCTGTGCCATGTTTTGTTTTGTTGCCTCTGCTTGGTGGAAGTACTTTTTATCTCAGAATCGATTTTCTGTTGCAAAGTTCTGTGGTAAAGATGAAAGACATTCTGGTTTTCGAAATTTTCCGGGACATGTTGGGAAAACCCTCCATTCCTGCAAAACTCCCATCAGCAAACTGGGAATGACCACTAGGAATTGACCACAGAAAGAGCACGAGAAAGGCAAAGTGAAATTACCTATGAAGGGTGAATAAAGGTTGGAGATTTCTCTGGAAATACTTCTGAAGCTCTGTTGAACATATCGCTGAAAAACCTGAAAGAATTACCTCGTTTGTTATGCCCTATACAATGTTTGGTACTGGTATGTATTTCGAGCTAGGGGTAGAAACAGAGGAACTGCAATAAGCAGGTTACTATGAGCTCACAAAGATACCATCTGCACTTACCTGTGAGAAGTCCAGGGAGCACAGAGACCACGTTTCAAGCACTAAAAAAATGACTGGAAAATATAATTGGCATTATTCCTTTTCATTATGCCTGGTGATTTGTTCCAGGATTTACAGTCCTGACCTTGATGTGCTATAAACAGAGCCTTCATTTAGAAGGGATTAGGGCCGGCTATGTGTGATAACCCACCTTCACAACAAACGCTGTCTTTGAGAAGATGCCAAGTTATGGAACACCCTCCTGCTCCTTCCATTGCCAGTGGCCACTTCACTGCTCTGGAGAACTCCTTCTACTGCCAGGTGAAAACTGAATGTCCTACGGGTGAGTCCTCTCCAGGTACAAAACACTGTCTTATGGAAACCAGCCGGGTTAGAATTATTTGGGATTGAGGGTTGTGGCAGGCATGAGTTCCATGAGCAGGACTTTATGGATTACTGAGGGTTTTGTGGCAAAGCACACCCCCCCCCCAAGGGCGATTCAACCATCCTGAATCCCCACAGGCTCAAGAAGGCAGAGGTTTGCTAACACAGGTTGGCTTGTGAGTTGGACAAGGTCCAGCCTAGGGCACTCATTGACTGACCAAATTTCACACCATGTGTGGCCTCTCTGGCTCCCAAACTGGTGCTCAGATCAGATCAGCTCAGAGTTGAAAAGCCTGTACATCTGTCTAGTCCACTGATGTCTAAGGGCACCAGCACCTCTACTCCCAACAGAAAAGGAATCAAAATGCCAAGAATTAAACATTTTTCCTCCACATGGCTCTGAAATGAACTGAATTGCCTGAGTCCTGGTCGTGATTGTTGCTTCTCTCCAGCTGGAAATTTTGGGGAAGGATGGCCATTTATTTGCACATTCCTTTCCACATACCACACACACACACACACAAACACAAATACAGGGGGTTGTGAAATGGTTACACCTTTGCTGAGGGTTTTGTTGTAGGCTGGGCTAAGCCTTGTTGAAAATGGAAGGTTTAACCACCGCCCTTCTCTTCAGAGCTGGAGGAGACAAGTTCAGCACATGTCTCTGCCCAAAACAAAGGCATATGTAAGGTTGCCCAGGAATTTAAAAGATCTGGGTGGGGAGCCTTGTGGAGTTTGTTTTGGGCAGGGATGCATGTGGAAAGGAGACAAGGGCAGATTGAGCAGCAGAGACACGGAGCTAGGGAGCAGATTTGGAGGAAGGTGGGCAGCCTGCAGGGTCTGTGGTGCACAGCTCCGGGAGAGGCCTGGAGAGAGGGATTTCAGCCCCAAGGTTTGCTGGAAAGGCCCGGGGAACACGAACAAGGAATCCTTCTCCCGTTACATGAGACAGGAAATGTGATTTAGCAGCGGTTCAAAAGTGGGCAACTGTGTATTCAGTCCCATTCAAAGCTGTACACAACTGTAATCATCTCAAGTAACAAAAGCTGGGATAAACATACAAGAGGGAAAGTGGAATCAAGAAATTTGCTTGCCCATATTCTTGAAAAGTGTGACCAGAATACCTTGCCTCTACCTTTAACTGTTAGAGAATTCTAAAAGACTGGTTACTTTTTTAGGCCCAAACTGAGTGAATATAAGGAAGCCCTTGCAAGTCCATTTTTTATATTAATTGAAAATCACAGTCTGAACAAAATTATTTGAAGATTCCCAGGTAAATCAGTCTCTACTTGTAGACTGTGAACAGAGAATTTTGTAAATTCTGTATACAGCTGAAGCAAAGAGTCTGAGACCTTCTCTAGTTAGTAAATGCAAGTGAAATATTTGAACAATCTGATAACAAACACTGAAACAGGCCCCAGACTGCTTTTTTAAGTCACAGTTGTAACAAGAGGCTGGGAAGATTTACCTGTGGTAGGACTGCAGATGTGGTTACTCAGAGATTTTTTTTTTTTGGTAGGATTTTTAAACTCATATAACTGTACTTTATTTCTTTGTATTTCAGCTGGGGCCAGAGTCCTTATCACTGCAGAAACAGGGATTTACAGCCCTTTATTCCCCTTAGCATTCACCTAGAAGGCCATGGAGCCCTTGCTCCCAGACTTGCTGATATAAAGATAATCATCTTTGAAGTGAACTTCCTAGGAACCAAGTCCTCCTCCAGCTGGAGGCAATGGAAATGCTGCTGCTGACTTCAGGGGTTGTAAATCTCACTTCTAACATTTTTTATGACACCTCTTTCTGGAGCAGATACATTCACTGGAGTATTTGTTACTAATTGCCTACATTTTTTTTTTTTTTTTGGTTTGTATTGTTAAATGTGACTTCTAATCTATTTCTCATTTTTTAGCAAAAAAATCCAAACCACTTATGGAAAGGAAAGACTGGCTATATTAGAGCAAATATTTAAAGTGTTGAATTTGTTTATCTAATTTGTCTTCCTTTTTACTATCCACCCATTTAAAAGGAAGGTGTTTATGGCGCGAGGTTTGGCAAATAGTTTATAAAATGTAAATTTGATTTCGTTTTGCTGCAATGAAGAGAGAGGGGAGAGAGAAATCCCATAATTTCAGCAATTTTTTTTTCCTCACTAAGTTACAGCTCAGCATGAGTTGAAATGGCAGATACCAGTCCCAAGAATTAAGATTATACAGTGGAAATGCCAGGTGACTCCTCAGCACAGCCACTGTTGGTGGCACCACTCTTTACTGCTACTGGAACGAATTCAAAGGGACTGGGTTTTTGCTCTCAGATCAGGCATTATGTTATAACTTTTCTAGTCTCATATCATTTGTTTTAGAGCAATTTTTTCCCTTGATTCACAGCCACCCAAACCTGTGTGATACGAGGCATCACGTGCCACATTTTGTCATCCCCCGGGTACGAATCTCCAACTTGTTGATGCTGGTGTGAGATAAGGATGCTCAGCACTTCTCAAAACCAGGCCCTGAGCGAAAGGCAAGTGCGAGTAACAAATGGACACGGTGAAAGCGGTGATTAAGGGCTGTTACTAAGACACTTCGGGGCTCTGGTGTTGCAATTCATCGGTGTTATTTTTGTGACTCATTTGTTCTCCCGAAAACCGCTGATAATCTTGTCATCCATTGTTAAGGTTTCCGTGCCGAGTTTTGCATACTATTTTTATTTAATAATTCTTGACCGAGGGAAGAGTTCTGCCTTGAGCAGAACAGGATAAAACACTGACCTCTGCAGCGCTGAACGTCTGTCCTTGTCTCTCTCATCCACCAAATTTTGCCTTGAGCGGGGCACTCAGCAGACACCAGGAATAGAGCTCTCCTCAGCTAAATTGGAGATTGATGCATTTTGAGCCACACACCAGCTGGTCACTCGCATTCCCTGTGTAGATAATGGGAAGAAACAGGCACCTGGAGGCTGTGATTTATCTCACCTTTCTCAGACATCTGGGAGAATTTACACCCAACAGCGCCTCGTGCCATGGGGACAAGTTCAGAGGCTGCTGCTCTGCTGGGCTGAATCTCGTGCCTCTTAATGTGACGTTAAGTCCAATATTTCCAACTTTTTAAACCTTTTCCCTGCTTGTCTTGAAGGCATTTTGATAAATGGGCTCATCTCAGGATTTAAAAAAAATAACTGAAGTCGCCTGATGAAAAAGCAGCATTCACCACACACTTACAAAATATCCCTCTGGCTCTCACATTAATATTTTGGGATCAGCAGGAAGGAGTGTTCCAGAGTCAGGATATGGAGAGGAGTTTACAATCTTCTGCATGGACTCACTCGTGGTAGAAAAGGACTGTTTTGCAGATAAAAAGTCATCACTCTACAAACAGAAATGAGGGAAGTTCTTTTGTTACAACCGAAGGTGTTGAGTGACAGGTTTGGTACTTCTGCCTTAAATAATGTGGGCTCCTTTAAAAATTAAAATGTGAAATTAGTTTCTTCGATGCTGTCTGACTAAGAAGCCACAGAGCCTCTTATATTGAATTCTGTTCTTTGAATTGGTCTTTTTAAAAACCTTCTTTATCTATAATTTTGGTCAGTGATTTCAAAAATAATTGCCCCACAGTTCTGAAAGCTGACTGAGCAAGATGTCACTCAATGGGGTTGGCAGAATCTAGTCTCCCTTTAGCTATACACTGCTTAATTTTGCTAACTGGGCTGCCCAAAATCCTGGTGAGGATCCAAATCCAAATTTTGCAAATTCAAACTTTTATCACCAAGCAAAAGAATCCTCCATTTTGACTACAGAAAATCTAGCTTTCAGTCTGAATTTTGGAGTCTGGGTTTCCCTCTACTTCCTGCCTGAGAGCATCATTACAGCAACTCCTTGCACAAGTTCCTATCTAATTGAAACACATGCCTTTGTGCTAAACGAAAGAATGTCATAACAAATTTATGAGTTAGTTACACTTTGAAGCAATAAAGTGTTAAAGATTTAAAAAGAGGTTTGGTTTTTTTTTTTTTTTTAATAAATTATTTTTTTTGGACTTCCCCAGGTCCTTCAGGCCAGGAACTGTTTGCAATGCTCAGAGCACATTTGAGATCTGACCGCTATTGTTATTCCCTTTTGCAGTGTTCTGTACACACATATTTTTCGATTTCCATAAATATGACAGAGATCTATGCAGTGAAGTGTGATGAAGTGATATGAAACTCTCTCAGCGATTTTCCAAACATGCAGCCCATAAATCATTCACCTTAACCTGGGCCCGAATTTGCATGAAACCGATGGTCGGTGGTCTCAAAAGCCAATCCACCAGAAGTCCGACTAATCCCGGCTGTGTGTGGAGCACAGAACGAGGTTACAAAGGTAGGTTTTGGATGGCTCCAGGGTTTGTAATGGATGCTTTGCACAGCTGTAATGATGAGTGGGTGAGGAGAGTTTAAGAATGAATCAAGTGTGGGTGGTGGAAATATTTGCCGGGCATGTCACAGCCAGGGGAGGAAGCGCAGGGGCCTCCCAGCCTTCCCCTGATGGGAAAGATGTCGAGGCTCCCTGGACATGGGCCCTAGTTATTTATTTATTTCAACACTGACACATTCCCATTAGGAAAGAAAAAAAAGAAAAAAAAAAAAAAAAAGTGAAACTGATACCATGTCTTTTGAAAGCAGGGAGCTGATTGTGGCTGAGCAGCAGAGCTGTCTTATAATCTGCTTCCAAACGTGTGGGTGCCTCTTGGGTTTCCTCAGCTATTTTATGGCCCATTTTCAAAGATTTCTGTAAATTCAGGCCAACAGTGTCTGCATCCCCTACCACATCAGTGAGAAATTGGACTGTGTTTCAGAGTCATGTAAATTCCTTCTATAAGGAGCGTTTACGTTTTACAAAGTGTAAATTTAGCAGACCACGGGGTGAATTCCTCCCCGGTTCACTCCACAGTTACCACAGGGATGGGTTGACTATTAGCTTACCATTAGTGAGCAGAAAAATGAGCAGCACGTGTAACTGAACATTACAAAGGTTTCTTCTAGGATTGCCGTGACTTGTTCAGATAGTTGATAAGATAATTAATTAATTCTCCCTGTTCCTGTGTTTTCAGGAGAACTTACCTATGAGTAAACAAAATCCCAAGCCTAGCTTGTGTTTCTTTATTGTATTTTTATGTGGCACTGTAAGTGCAATAAAGCAATCTCCTGACTTCTTGGCTTTTCATGGACGCTGTTCCTAGACAGGTTTTCTTGCACACATGAAATAATATACAACAACTTTCATGTCTAAGGTCCTGGTAGTTTAAACACAGTCCAGTTCTTTATTGGCAACATATTTTTACAGTTAGGACTTGATTGGGCTGGGAAATATTAGAAAAGTGTTGACTAACACATTGTTAAAAATACAAGATGTGTAATGTTTAAGTAATGCTGGATATTCGTGGTTCAGGTTGAATGGTTGTTCATGATCCAGAGTTGCAACAACAGCTGATAAAGCAGTTCTAAAAATGCTGCTCTCCAAAGGTACCCCGTGTTGCTCAGAATGGTGACTGAAATGGTGGCTCCACTGAAGTCTGTGTCAAACCTCATCAGTTTTGTAGGAGTGGAACATTTCCTTTTGCACAGAACAATGTACTCATTCAACAAGTAGGTTTTTCCAAAGTGTTGGGGTTTGGGTTTTGTTTTTTTTTTTGTTTGTTTGGGTTTTTTTTTTTGGCTTAGTACAAATGTCTTAAAGGATAAAAAAATGCCTTTAAACCAGGGCAAGAATTAGTGACATTGATAACTGTCCTGTCTGAGGTTTTGGGGAAAGCAGTGAAATCTCAAATCCCACCAGTATTTCGTTCCCTTGCACTAAAAGACTCACGCAGCAAGAATCTGTAAGTGACACTCAACCAAGAAAGCCCTTTTTGAACAGCTGATGTGAGACTTGAAAAGAGGCAACGTAACAAATGTAATGCAAGGGGGGGAAGTGCTTTCATTCCAGCTCAGGAACATCTGGTTTATTGCAACAATAACTACTGTAATTATATCACTGCTGGAAAAGCTGCTCTAGGTTAGGTTAAGTTTGTGGTTTCTATAATAAACACTGCTTTGGAGGAATGGGGGTTTCAGTGTTTCAGCCATGTCAGATCACGCTGAACCCAACTGTGATTTGAGGCAAAAATAACAAAATATAGAAAACATAAAAGCATTATTTCTAACCATATATTTCTTGAGATAGACTTCCTTATTATAGCAAGTGGAGGGTATGCCAGAGAAGTAAATTGCTGGATGACTGACCATGTTTCACTCATAAAAACTAAAGAAGTAATTTTTTTGTCAGTTGGGAGCAGGCTTGCTAATACTTATTGTAATACATATCGCTGTAATAAATAAGCAAACATCCCACAAAGGACAATATTCTCACTTTACTTACAGGGAAAAATAAGGAACCTGCCTGAGGTCAGACAGCAGCTTAATGGTGGAGGGTCTCCTAGTAAGAATAAAGTGGGTTTTTCCAGAGGAGTACCTGTGTGATAGGATTTACAACTCAGCCACTGTGTCACTTCACCAGGCATTAAAAATGAAGAGTTTCAACAACAGTGCAGTACTTTTCTACCTAAGGCAAAGTCAGAGTCTACATGAAGCCTAACAGAGCAGAACCAACTGGGTTCTCTCAGTTGCCAGGTGTATTTCCTGAATATTATACAACATCAAGAAACAATTGTCTCTTTTCCTGGCAACAGAGCATGTTTACTGCCCAAAGCATCAGTAGCATAGTCATAGAGGGAGGTTGGGTCTTACACTTGTCCCTACACATGAAGATTTCCTCCAAAACTGCAAAATAATAGATTTGATGATAAATATTCTCCATGCCCACACAATTTTATTGTATTGCCAACGTATAGAGCAGAGGGGGTAAACACCTTGTGGATAAGGGGAAAAAGGGATGTCATTCCACATGGATGAATTCCCATTGAAACGCTTTTGTTACTATAGGAAGGAGTGCAACAAATCCAGGACTGCCTCAGCCATTTGAGAAGTGCAGAATGACGGACAAGGAGATATTTTATTGCTCTAATTTGCCTCTTTACCCCAACCTCATGATTTGGAGAGTCTGTTGTTGTGTGTTCAGGCTCACACCGTTGTACACAACAGATCAAACAGAATTTGCCAAGAACTGCCCCAGAGTTCATGAATGTTCTCACTGGCAAAATATTACCCGAGCAAGACTCAACTCACACATGCAAATGTGGGTTTGTGTGTGCAGAGGACTTCTGTTTAATAAATGCAGATTTAACACTATCTTTAGTTTTACCTCCCACAGATGAAATAATTTTTACCAGCTCAGTGTTTGGAATTGAAGTGATGCCTTTCCTTCAATGCAGATAGAATGAAATAATGCCAGAATATCATACTCTCTTTTTCTGGATGTTATTCTTCCAGAAAAGTTCAAATTAATGGGGCGTAAATCACATCACATGAATGGCCACTAAACCTTTTTGAAGGCAGACCAGTGAAAACATGCTGTAATTTTCAAAGTAACATAGTAGAGAAAATAACAAAGTTGTTTTAAAGTGCCAAGAAAAAGTAGATTTATTGTTATTTAGGATTAGCTTTATCTGAATTCTTCCAGACATTGTGAGGTTTAGTGCTAATGATCATTAGACTTATCAGTCATACATGAGGTTTTCTTCCACAGTATTCTTTCTTTATATCTTTCACATCTATATATACCACTCTTATATAGTGTATAAGTATATCTCTTTTTGGGGTTGGGAGTGTGAATCAAGGGCAACCCCACTTTCCCTAGTTTCACAGAAATCTTTTAAAAAATAAAATCACATGAAGTATAAGAAGAAAATTATGTCTGGCTTGAAAGTTTCTTATTTCTCACCTCCCTGTTGTCTCATCACCAGTTTTTGAATCCTGACAAGTGGGCTGCTGAAATTTTTAGTGTATATATATATGTGTGTGTGTGTGTGTGTGTGTGTGATCATACCCTGGATACTTTTATAAATGCTCCTGGTTATTCTTCATAGTCTTTGACCACACTCATTGCCACAAATGGCTTAATCCTCTGTGATTTTGTTGCAAAAAGGTTAAATCTCAGAATTAAAATAATAGATCATCAACCAATGTCAGTCACCATTCAGCTGTATCAGGAGGGCTACAGAGCAATTTACAGGAGCTTGAAGTATGGAAGGGTTTGTTTTCCAGCTGTGTAGAAAACACAAATGGTCTGATGATGAAACAAAGGGGGGGGTAAACTTGAAGCTTGCCCTGCACTCACGTGGAATGCCAACTCCAACTCTGAACTGGTCCTTCAGACAGCACAAAAGTCAAAAGAAAAAAGGTTTGCAAGCTGTTGGCAGCAGTGCTGGGCATGCCTTAACCACACAAGCTTTAAAATACCACCTAGGACTGAATTGAACCCTTCACCTTTCTTTTTTTGGATGCTAAAAATTCTACAACTCTGCTCCTGCCTGCCGAGGCACTGAGTCTTGGACGATTATCTGAATATTATCTGGCTAATGCTAAGTGTCCTCAGATGCCTTTGTTGTCAGTGGTACCTTCCAGCACCAGGCACCCATTCAAAACAAAAAAAAACCAAAAAACCAAAAAAAAAAAAAAAAAAAAGGAATTTAGTTATTGCAGAGTTTTATTTAGTTTATGCGTTGTCAGGAAGTCTGATGGTACTTAGGATTCAGTGCTGTAAAATGCTGACCTTTCTACTCCAATTTGGGCTATTCCATATCATCCATACCTTGCGTGATTCCATACACGGAAAATTAAAAAAGGGAAATGTTTTGTTTGGGGGGGGGGGTTGTTATTATTTTTTTCCTATAATAAAAACAAACCAAAAAAAGGAATAACATTGGATGGTGGACTGCAACATGATTAAAAAAACAACCCTGAAGATAGAATTTCCAGTCCTCTGGCTTTTCCTCTGTTTTTGCAGTGTGTGTGATTAGTCCATCTAGACAGCAGAAGAATTTGCTTGTGGTGGGCCGACTTCCTCCCACGGTGCTGGGAGGTCATCATCACCCATCAGCTCGAGTGCCTTTCATCCCTGCTGAGCTCCTGTTGGAATTCCCTGAGCCAGGGGAATGGTGCAAGCTCATTCCCAGAGCTGGATCCCACAAGCAGCGGGGGCAGCATTTGCTGGCACCGACTGCTGGACTGCTGGTGTTTGCAGCAGATCCAGGCACTGGGAGGAAGGAGGGGCAGTGAGAGCTTCTCTGCAGGTGGTGCTGGAGATGCTGTCCCTGAGCTTGAAGGGCTCAGGAATTCCCTCAGCTCGGGAATTCTCTCTTTTGGAATGTTAATATTGAACGGAAAGCTCTCTCCTCTCTGAGAACAAACAACCCGAAAAAAAAAAAGAGTTTTTAAGTGAGGTGATGAGGCCTAGCAGGCAGAGCAGAGATCTGGGCTATTTGCAGATGATATTATGAAGCTCAGTAATTTAAGGGTTTTCCACCACCTATGAGAGAAATGTGAATGAGAACTATAAAGAACACACTCAGAAACTAAAAAAAAAAAACAACAAAACTTCTCATATGCTGTCTTAGACCCCTTATTTAATTTTCTGAATTGCAATTGCTGTGATTGCAAGAGCTGGTTGTGCTTTGGAGACTGTATCATTCACAGAGGTGCTGAAGGTATTTCTGCATGGATACAGAATATTTTCACACTAAGAAAAGCCGTGTTTTGTGGGCATATCCAGAGATACATATTCTGGTATTCAGACCTGATCCACTGGTAATGGTGCAGAAGTTCTGCTAGAAGCCAGGGAGACAAAGAGACTTTCAGCACAACCATGAGAAATAATATGGCCTGATAGCAAGAAATTCTGCAGGTTTCATTGCACATGCTCATGAGGTGTGGGGTTTTTTTCTATATAAGCAGAAATGAGGAACCCTTTGCTGATATCTACTCAGATCATTGGGTGACACCTCCCTGGAAATGACAGTGGTGGTAGAGTGATCTGTGTTCATCTACAGATCAGTGTCCCATTAGGCTCCCGCCAGGACTGGCCAGGAATGAGCTCCCTGGGACAGGACATGGGCTGAGGCCACCTCATCAGCAGCAGCTTAGGTTGACACAACACTTCAGTGATAGTTTAGCTACATCCTTGGCCATTAGGAGTTTGTCTCACTGTGTTGGACGCACTAAATTTTGCTGTCCAAGATCACTTGATCCTGAAGTGCATCTTCCCTGGTGTCTCCCAGCGTCCTCTCTTCCACAGCGGTACCTGCCATCCGTGTGCTAATGCATACTATTTTAAAGTCACATCCTTCTAGCTGGCTGTTTTCATCTCTAACTCTTTTTCTCCCACTCCTCCCATTCGGAAATGTCACTCCTGCGGCCTCCAGAGGAAACCCCGCAGGGGGGAGAGCTCGTTTGCCCTTCATCAGGAAACCGAAATGTCCTTCCAGCGCTCTCCCCTGGTGCATCGGCCTTTACTCCCTGGCCTGAGCTCTTGAAAGGCTGCAGTTCTCCCGGGAAGAGCTTTCCCACATGCCGTATTGTCAGGGGAATGCCTGACCGTGCTCAGCGGTTTCCGTGCGCGGACACGTGGGCGGGAAGGGGCAGAGAGGCCGCAGGACAACGGCAGGAGGGAGGCCTGGACCAGGACTGGGATCTGTGGGTGAGGAGCTGCTGACCTGCCAGGGTACGGGGGGTCTGTGCAGACAAGTGTCAATAAAGAGAAAAAGAGCAGCTTCTCAAATTGCAGCCCTTGGTTTGCAAGAGGTTTGGGTTTGGGTTTTTTTCTGTCCCAGAGTCAGGCGTGCAAAGTCTGTCATCTGGCCAGTTCTGCTGCATTTACAGAGATGGGGTACCTGACCTGGGAAATTACTCGTGCAGAAGCCTCAGGCTCTTCCTTACCTGCACCCTGTTAGCAGCACTCTGCCTTGTTTCTCACAGGTAAATCAGGGCTGCAGAGATATTACAGAAAAAAATGAGCAATCCCAAACCTCAAATCCAGATCTAGCTTTTTGTCATGAGTGAGCTGAGTAAGTCTACAAGGTGGGATCCACCTTTTTCTGAGTGACTGTGAAATTCTGTTGCCTCCCCCCAGCAGTGGCAGGGGGGACAAAACCCGGTCACATCAGAAGCACAGCATCACCACGGGCTGCGAGAGTCAGATTTCCTCCATCCTCAGATTTCCACAATCCTTAACTAATCAAAAAATAAAGCAGGCTTGCAGTTTGGGATTTTTTTCTTTTAGTTGTTATTTCGTTCTCTGTGTGTGTGTGTGTGTTTGTGCCAGCTGTATCCAAAGGACGGCTGGCAATACCTCCTGATTTTGTAATTGAGATGTATAAATACAGCAAGACCGTGATAATATCTAGTAATGTAATACCTCTCCATCCCTAGGCATTGACAGGAGCTGGTTCTTAACTACCCTGCAAGTTCAGACCTAAACAGGAACCCCTGGAGTGCAGCCACTCTGTACCTGCAGCACGAGGTGCTCTGACTTTTAAGTTGCCAAAGAGAAACCTTTAGTGTTCCTCTCCCACCAAGGTCGGCAGAGATGGGAACACTGAGTGTCATTTAGAGGTAAAAAGTATCTCAGAAGATCCAGTTCCCTGGTTGATTCAGGTTCAAATCAAGGCTATTGATATTGTCTTTGAGTCAATACCTTAGACCATCGGTCACAAGAGGTTAGATAAGATTAAAGAACTGAGTTTTTTTAATCTGTTGAATATGAAAAATGGCCACTTCTGGCTCTTCATTCACACCATCTGTTGCTAGCAGGTTGTATTGGCAATTTCAGGACAGATTAATAATTGTTCCTGATTTTGGCACACCAAGAGGTTAAAAATAAATCTTTAGCCATGAAGAAGAGTCCCCAGCAACTGATTTCTCAAAGATATTTTGGCAACTTGAAAAGAAAATATATGGTTTGAGCCTTCCTAGAATTATTTCTCCCAGACACATGTGATATAAATAAAACAAACCTCAAGAATCTGGCTTAGAATATGGAATAACATTTTGCTACAGTCATTTCTGCTGTGTTTACCACAGCAAATGCTGAATTACAGGCATCACCATACATGATATTTAAATATTTCAATCATACCCAGAGCTCTCAACACTCTTGTTTCTTTCCCATGTTCACAACAATTTGCCAGCAACATTTCAGAGGAGAGCAGTCATTTTACAGCAGCCTCTTTGTGCAGAGAGATGTGCACACACACCACACAGCTGTGCTGAGATGCAGCACAAGCCCTGGTTGGAGCATCCTCACCATGTTCTGGGCTGCCAGAGGATTAGAACAGTCCTGAGATGTGTGGCCAAAGGTTTCCACGACCCAGGGGCTTTAAAGTCAGTGCTATCAGGTCCTGTGAGGATGAATTGTGTCTTGATTCCCAGCAGCCACAACTGTCATTTGGGTTACTCCTCCTGGCGAGCCTCGGACCAGCCCTGCCCAAGCAACACAGATTGGAGGAAGCAGAAATTTAATGTGTGCTGAGCTAATAAAACTCTGCTAAATTCCCACTTCGAGGATAACCTGCATGAAAAATAATCCAACCCAAGAAGAGAGAGAAAACTGAGGGAGAATCAAGAAGGGAGCCTGCAGGAACTTCCAGTAATCTGGAGTATAAGAATGAAGAGAACCACAGAGCTGCTTGATAAAAACAGTGCAAGGATCAAAGATGGTCTCTTCAAATGCAGATACCACATTTTAATGGACAAATAGAAAAAAAAGAAACAGAGAAAAATAAAGAATAATAACTGTGTAAAGCTGATATGAATGTTAAAGAAAAAGTTCCATTAAGCATCAGTGAATTTTTTACAGGATTTTTCAGAACACATGGAAATTAGACCTTTGGACAGGAAAATGGTTTTATGAACAAGTTCTTTCTATGCTTTTCATAAAGTTTTTGGCTATCTGGCTCTCTTGTAATGAAACTTTTCTAGGGATGTATCTGGCAAATAAACGCAAAAGGCTGAACACATCTGAAAATCTGGTCATCGTAAGGATGCCCACCTGAGAGTTGAGCTCTTCTGTCCTGTGAGTTCCTTACGAAGTGCAATTCCCCATGGGACAGTGGGTAGTGATTCTGTGTTTGAGAGCATCCATGGGAGGGGGCTGTAGCAAGGAGGAGGGAGAGAACTTAACCACAGGACACTGAGACCAATTTATGGGTGGGGAAACTCTGAGCCAGCCTACCCCTTCCAGCCTCCACTTCCTGAACCCTGGGTGTTCCTGGTCTTGCTGGAGCCTCCTGCCAGTCCTACCCTTTCCCCAGAGTGGAAAAGTAACTGGGGGAGCTGGACCATAGAGCAGCTGAGGCCAGCAGAGGAAAGGACTGGGAGTAGTGCTGGCAGTGCAGTTGGGAGTATTACATTTCCAGTCAGAGCCGACTGGAAATACATTACATTGAGCTTAATGAAGAGTGAGGGAGGAACGAGGCATGAGGGTGGGTGCTAGCAGGGATTAGGCTACATGAAAGGTCATTGTTTGATGGGAGGGAGGGAGCCAGAATGGGAAGGCTGAATAACTTCTAAGCAAAAAGAGGATTTTCATGTAGTCCTTCCTCTGTCTTTATTTCCTGAGGCATTTCTATGAATCTATGGGTTGGTGGGCCCAGATGACCACAGAAAACCAGGCCTGCGTCTGCTTTGAGCTGTTATTTTTATTCTCTGGGGCTTCACTTGTCGGTCAAAGGGCCTCCAGAACGCACACAAATGGCCTTCACAATGTTTTGGGGCTGTGGGTATTATCACATAAATTTTAATTAACGACAACCTGTCTTGTCCCAGCCTGACTCAGCATCATGGCAAGAAAAGAACCCAGGAATCCCAGCTCCCCCTGCCCACCAGCAGGACACCCTGTTGCCACATGACCTTGTAGACGTTTTCTCTCCCTGGATGGATGTTTTCTCTCCCTGGAAGCCAGTCGGTAGCCATGTCCATAGATAGCATGGATCACCACATCCCTCTGTGGTTTCCTCTCCACGGAAAACAGTCAGCTAGGAAAAAAAAAAAAAAAAGCATGGCTCGTGTAAAGCTAAATGACTTAATTAAACATTAGATTAACTCTCCCCAAATCCACCAGCAAAAAACACCATAGGCATGTGCAGAAGACAGATGCCTGTGGATGGACCCACACAACCTTTTTCACAGCCTTTTATATAACATTAGTGCAGGCTTAGACAAAAAGTAGTCTTGTTCTTTTCAAGCCAGCATGAAGTCCAGCCAGGAAGTATTAGTCATCAGAGATTTTTGGTAGTTGTAGTTTGGAACCCCAACTGGAGTGTGTTTGCTTTGTGCAGTGCTGAAAAACCTAAACCCAAGAATTGGCCACTATCTCGGTCAAATCACATTTCTTTGCAAAACAGCTTTTGACTAAATTATCGCTATTAGAAGAAATTTTCCTTTTTACGCCCTCACAGCACAAGACAAATGAGAAAAGAAACAACCCTTCCCTCTTCCCCAAGGGATTGTAACAACATTTTTTTTTGGTTAGATTTGCAGGATTCACATTAAAATGCGTTCTGAATTGTGTTTTAAAGGGGAGGGGGGAAGCGAAATTATTGTTTTTGTAACCAAAATAGAACAGATGTAAAATCTTTCTCGGAAGGTTTTTACCTTCTAGAATGAAACTGAATATTTTTCATGGGTTAGTCTGAAGACCGTATTTTAAAATTTTGTGAAACAATACATGGCTTTCTTCAGCTACTGGCCATTCACAATGGTACATCCATCCTGCAGGTTTGTATGTTCTGGCAAACTTTTGTAAGTACCAGTTTCAGCCAAATAAACAGTATTTTTGCATGTAAACAAGATTTGCTTCTAGAATCAAGATGATTTTCTGCAATGCATTTAAGCTGTAAGTAAAAAGGGTTATGTGTACTTCGAATTCCTGAAATGAATCATGGAAAACTCCAACGTAATAAGGTGCTGTTATTAAGTGCTATATAGCTACAGTTGTCATAAAAGCTAAGAAGAAATCTGAGGTAGTAAAACGAATCTTCAGCTGGTACAAATCAGCACAGCCCTGTTGAACTGATGAGAACTACACTGATTTTTTTATTTTTTTTTTTTACATGGCATACAGTTTATTCACTATACTGAATGAACTGTGACACAGGCTGGTGAAGTAAAATGGTTTGTCCCAAAATCCACATTCTTAAGGCTCTCTTCAAGAAGGCCTTCTCAAACATGAGATACAGATCACTCACCATGTCAGCAAGAAGTGTATGTGAGACCAGGCCACCCCAGCGGGGCCTTGGTACACAGGAATAACAATTCCCAGCAATGCTGTGATTAAAGACAACTTTTTTGGGAGAGTTCTCCCTGATTTTGGTGGTGTGCTGCTCAGCATCACTTGCCTCCCATGTACTGACACAGCAGCTCTCACTTCTGAGAGCCTGAGTAAATTTGCTCCTCCTGGCCCTAAATGACCACACTGAAAGAAATCCCTCATGATCACCACACAGTGCCTGGTGTAGGCTCACAAAATCCTGGCCCAGCCTCTCCCAGTGAGGAGCATTTTATCAGGGTGGGATCTCCTCCCATTCCCTGGCAAGCAAAGCAGTGATGTGTTACCTCAAAGGTGGATCTGCCTTAAGCACCACAGAGTTGCACCAACCCATGAGAGGTGAGACTTCAGAGGAGGTCGATTCAACTCAGGTCACAACAGGTATGTTATTCCCAGCTCTGCAAGCTGCTGCTTCAAGCATTAATTTGCTTAAAGAGTAAAATTATTTTAATCACAAATGCACCCTTTTCAGGCATGCTGCCTCTGTTTTGTTCAGGATTTTGAGGAATTTCATAACAGTGCTCTTACATCACTCCACCCAGATACAATGTGAACCATTGTCAGATAAAAGCACGGTTTTTACATTGGCATAAGTGTGCAGCTTCCCTTTCTGTTACCCAATGTTTTCCTTCTCCAATGATGAATATTTCAAATCACTCACATTCCTCCTGGGGAATGATAAAGGCATCCTTATTTTAGGAAAAACAATGCTCTCTCATCAAAGCAGGGTGGCTGTAAGTTACCTGTTCCCAAAAGATGATCCAGGGTATGTCTGAGTGTGGTACAAAGCAGGGTGCTCAGGAGAGGTAGGATGCTGTTCCCCACTTCATGGGAGGTCAGGTCCCCAGCATGAAGGACCCAGACAGCTTTGATTAGACACCAGCATGTCCCAGGAAACTGATAACTTTCCTTGTGGACTCGAGGGGAAGAAGTTGTGATGGCAGTGATCAAGATAAAGAAATGAGATAGTAGTTGTTGGTATGATTGACACTGTGCTTGAGTGTTCTCACACAAAGCCCTCTCTCTCTGCCTGACATGCAGGCACTGCATTCCCAACGCATTCTTGCAGCCTACACCACATCCCCGAACAATAGCCAGCCTTCTTTCACTCTCCTGCCTCCTTTCTGTGAACAGCGCTCTGTTGACAACCGAGTCTGTTCTCACTCCCGAAGAATTCAAAAAATTGAACGATATAAGGACGGACTGTGACTTCCAGGAGGCATCTTAAAGCATCCTATTTTTAAAGTTGTGGTTTGGTGCTGCTTCTTCTGTTTTGTTTTCTGTTGCAAAGGAAACCTCCAAAAATGCAGTTACCCTGCAAATCCGTCCTCAGACCAGAGAGCTGCTCTGAATGCGGCACCACTAATAGCTCTAAAATGCAAATACATGGATGACTTTCTCTGTTTGACCATTCCAGAACAGCCTTTCCCCTCTAAACTTTAATGTTAATGTTGAGTGCCAAACTGGCAACCCCTGTGCAATTGAAATGTTTGCACAAGAAAAACAGATGCGGTGACACTGGTTTGCTTTCCTTGCCAGCCAGGCCCAAGCCTAAAATGGACGGGAGATATGTAAGGTTAAGAAAGTCCAGCCTTCCTAACACTTGTGTCAACTTTTGTTCCCAAAGAATAACGAGTTTTGGTCAGATGGGGAGGATAAATGTGATCAATGTGCATCCTTCCCTCCTTCATCACACATGAGCAAATCACTCTCACCAGGACAGCCCAGCATCTGACAGTGAACCAAAACCAAGAGAAGAGATGAAAAATCACCGTGCTGAACTTGCTGGCATGTTATCTCTTTCTTTTTGGTTGGTGATACACATCTATACCTGGGCAATACATCCCATAAACCATAAGTACTTATAAACCAGGAGAGGAGAAGCGAGAAGAAGTGAGAAGAAGAGAGAAGAAGAAAGAAGAACTTGCTGCATTGCTACACTGTGACACTTTTCATGGCACTACCAGCAGTCTAACAGAGACTTGAAAATGAGCAAAATCTCTAGTTTGGGGAAAAAAAGAAAAAAAAAAAAGGAGGACACATTTTGGTGTGTTTTCTCAGTAATATTTCTGTTGCTGATGTCCTTGATTTTGAGCAAGTGTGCACATGCCACTTCCACCTATTCAAGAAGCCTGATGAACTTGGAGAACCCTGTCCAAACACTTCTTACACAAAACTGCAGCCCTGTCTGCATCACACTTCGGGACCTTGATGCATAAGGATGCCTCAAGGAAAGCCTCTCTCTTTCTGAGGCCCTGTTTGTTCTTGGCTTCAGACCTCGCTGGGTGGACCTGGCACAATCAAGGCCAAAATGGAACATCAATGAGCAAGTGCGCTGGCGTCACTGAAAAATGAAAACAATTGGAAAATCACAATCAAAGGAAGGTGAAAGATCTAGTCCCAGGGCTTCCTGCTTCAGCTGAGAGTTTATTCAGATGGCCACCAGATAATCTAAACCAGATAGAGGGCACATTGACTTATGATGATGTTTATTCTCTTGGCTTTGTTAGCTGTCAAATGCAAGAGCAGTTTATCCTGGATGCATTTTATGCCCTCCCATTTCCACACGTCTTCAGATTTAGGCTTTGATTTATGGTGCTGCCATTGAAGCAGCATGGGATTGTCAAAGGGAGAAGACAGTAAGAGATATAAATGAATGAGAAAAAGCAAGAAATTTCTCTTGTCTAGCCTCTTTCACGATGCAATTCTGTAGAGTATTATTTCTATGGCAATTACATATACTTAATATCAGTATTTCCCACACAGTAGTGAAAAGAGACCATAACCTGCAGAAAATCAGCCTCAAATCATGCTAAGTCTTCCTGGAATTGGTTGGTTCAGGTATCAGCTACTCTGAATTAGACAATTTAGCTGTCAAAACAACACTTAATACAAGGACAAACTAGTGTATATGGGAACCAGAAGTCAAAGTCAAGTCATTGAATCAAGTTAAGTCCTGATTAGTTTACCTTCACTGCTGGTGAGTTAATAGACTGTGGTATCTTCACAGTGAGAGTCAAATCAAACTCATTGGAGGAATCTTCACTGGGGATACACAGACTCCAGCAGTGAAAATCAAGGTGGCATCAAGAGGACAGCGCTGGTGGAACTACTAACGCCAATGCCTCTCCTTTGCAATTTTAAAGAAACTCATGGATTTGGTAAAGGCTAAAATTTGAACCAGTCAGAACTACTAGTATGTCCTTGAAGTCTGTTTCTGTCCCATCCACATTTGTGTCCAGGAAGACCATAATTTCAAAATATACTCATTACAACATAGTTTTGAAGTGTATCTTTTTTGTTCACTACTGTTACACTGGTGTTTTCTCCCAGGTTTTAAATTTAGTGGTTCTAAACCTAGGATTTGTCTCACATATTAGAGCAATCGTATTACTCAGGTGCTTCTTTTATGATACAATTTATATTCTGAAGGCTCTTCAGTCACAGAACCCTGAAATTCACCTTGCATAATAAACACTCACTACAGCTGACTAAAATTTCCTGAAGGCTTCCTGCTAGTAACAATTCTAATAATGTTTGCTGATGCATTTAACTTAAAATGGATGTTTAAGATCAGAAGCTCAACTGTCCATTTGACTGAGCTGAGAGCAAGAGTGATGGACCAGTGCAACCAGGGACTGAACAGCTTCAGAGCTGCTACAGATTCCCAAATTGTTGTCTACAGCAGTGGTAGCACAGACAGTGCTGTGCTTCTTTTGTGGCTGTGCATGAAGAGTGAGAATTAACAGAAGCACTGAGCTCTCCTGTTGGCTGACTTCAACCTCAGATCTGCTGTCTATCTGAGATCACGAAGCAAAATAGCAATGGAAAGGTTTTAATGGCCTATCAGCCACAGAATGTATCTACTATACCATGCTACAGTCAGAGAACAGATTCATAGAATCATTTAGGTTGAAAAAGACCCCTAAGCTCACTGGGTCCAACCACTAACCTGGCACTGCCAAGGCCAACACTAAACCATGCCCCCCAGCGCCACATCTACATGGCTTTTAAACCCCTGCAGGGAAGGGGAGTCCACCACTGTTCCAATGCCTGGCAACCCTTTCCATGAAGGAATTTTCACTAATATCAAACCTAAACCTACCCCGATGCAACTTGAGGCCATTTCCTCTTGTTCTATCTCTTGTTATCTGAGAGAAGAAACCAACCCCCACCTGGCTACAACCTCCTTTCAGGGAGCTACAGAGAGTAAAAATGTCCCCCCTGAGCCTCCTTTTCTCCAGGCTGAGCCCCCACCAGCTCCCTCAGCCTCCCCTCAACACACTTGTGCTCCTCTTCTGACTTGAGCACCCCAAGACAAACACAGTGAGGGGCTCTGGCCCATCCGTGCTCTCGATACCCTCAGTGCAGTAGCTGGCAAAGGAGAAGCACTTGAGCAAGATTAATCTGCAATAATTGTATGTTACAAATGTATTTATTCTGTTTAGGGAGAAACTCCTCTAAGGCTCCAGATGAGACATTTCTCACATATATTATTCAGCTTTTCCCGAGGCCTTAATGAACTGCTTTGAATTACAGACTTAGGTATTGATTAGCCTCATTCAGCTGAAATCTAGGCTTAGCAATCTATACTTGCCTATAGTTTATTGGTAATATTATTCCTAATAAAGAGCTGCAATTAATCCACATCAAGGAAAATCAATTAATACAGATTTGTATCACAAAGAAAGAAATCCTCCTCATATCTGCCCACTAATCCTGAAGCTTAGGTCTTTCTTCGCTACCAAGGAGGACAGATAAAAAATATTGATTTCACCCTATTTTTACAACTTACAGTGATACAATAATAGCACACAGAACAGACGGGGCTTATCAATTAAAACTATTTTTATATATGATGATACATGAGGACACACAATGCCTTTGTTCTCTGCATTATTAATAATTATTAATATGATGGACTGGTAGTTCTGTAATAAGAATAATCACTCCATGCACAGCTCTGGAAGAGTTCTGCCTTCACTTTGGGAATGTTTATGAATTTTACAGCCTGTGAATTACAATACAGTAATGGTTCTAGAAGTAAAATTGCAGTTATCTGAGCTGCATGGGAAAGGAGGACTATTCTGTGTAATTTTAGACTAATGATACAACACGAAGAAACACAAGATGTTATCCAAGCTAACATCTTTCTAATTTTAACCAGCTCTAAATCCCATTTTAACCAAGCTAGTATCTAACCTAATTTATTAGAAACTGAAAAAAAAAAAAAAATCTTATCAGAGTCTTCTTACAGGAAGTATCACATAAACTCCACAAATTAGATTTTGCAATTTTAGAAGCCAAACTTTACCCTTGCTACACAAAGAAGACAACAATGTGTCATTGTCCTTTCACAATTCCTACTGTAAACAGTTTATGTGATTTATTCTTTTGCACACTAGATAATTACATATTTTATACCAGTGTATCATCAGTATGTTGTTATTCTGACTGCCCCATAATAGAAATTGTGTGTTTTCCCACTGCAGTGAAGGCTATTCTTAACATATATTGGCCTCAACCAGCTAAAAATATCAGAGTTCTGTTGCCTGTGGGAAAGTTCTGCTGGAGTTATTTCTATTAAAAGTTTAATATTGGTCTCTTCCATTTTTCATACTGTATGTGCCATTCACATCTAACGCTCCCTCCTCCCCTGTGCAATTACTTACAAGCACTTAAGTGCCACACATGAGGCAAATAATGCCACTAATTCACTCTAATTTTGACATTAATATGAATGATTGGGAATGAGATTAGTGCTGAAGAATACCCCTTTAAAATAAACTGTGATGACATAGCGACAGCTATACGAGGGATTAAAGAGCACGGCTTATGGCAGGTTATGGTTCGGGATATCAAATGACATGGCCCTGTGTTTGTTCTTGCCAAGGACACCAGGCAATTAGAGGCTTGAACAGCCAACTGTAATTCTTACACTGAATCTTTGGGTGACTTGTGGTGTTGTGTTGTTTTTTTTTTTTAAAGTCCTGTGAGTTTTGTGACAAGATAGTAGGTTCTAAAAAAAAAAATAAAATTAAGAGTCACCTTGCTTTGAGCTGTCTGCACCCACAGAAAGCTTTTTTGAGAGGTGTTTAATTTACCTGGCAACCTAGAGCCAGTCTCCCAGTGCAGATACAAAGGAGAAGCCTTAATTTTATAAACATTCTCTTTTAACCCAAGTTCATATGATCCGTGAAGCTGCCACTGAATTAATGACAACATTTATTTTCTCTGCTGTTGCACATTTAGATTTATCTCCTAGTAATAGTGGTTTTGCCTTTCTTTCTCCTTTCTTCAGAAGATAACAGAAGCCTATTTAGAAACCTCAATTCATGCAACTTAAGCCATAATGTGTTATACAGCCCTCTACCTACTTTTCTGATGTCTCCATAAAAAACTTTTATATTTCAAGCTGCTTAAAAATCAATATGGTTTCATTCAAGGGAGTGAGGAAGATGAGAAACATTATTGCCTATTTTGATTATCAGATTTTGGAAAGGACTACAGAAGACACCATCAGCTTTTGACTCACTCATTTCTCTTTTAATATAGAGGAGAAAAATATTTTATCTCCTGAAGGTCTGATCAAGTATTCACTGAAGTTTGCAAGCGAGGGAATATCAGTGATCTACCTATCATGACGGTTAGCAAGAACGAATGATGGTGCAGCTGAGAAGAAACCAAAAAGCAATTAAATGGTTTTCACTTGCAGTGTAAAAAAAGCTCCTCTCACTGTGCTGTTCCCAGAATGACAATTACTTAAATATTGGAAGGTACTGAGGTAATAAAGTAAAATGGTGTAATAAAGTAATGTGGTGCAGGCATGTGAAAAATACTGTTTGCTAATCAGTTCCCCACGGGCCATCAGCAAGTGCTTTAGAGACAACTAGTTTTTATGGTACATGATTTTTTAATAAAATTGTAGATGCGCTAGTTGTGCATCAAAACTGGGAACAAAAGAAATGAGCACCAGCATCTATTCCATTATTACACAAACCACTGCTGGTTTCTCACTGTAGAGCTTGTGCTGATTCAGATCAAAGATTATATGTTTAATTTTATGGATTTGGGAAACAGCACCTGTCTCGTCCAAGATAAAATTTCCAAAGGAGGACTGAGCAGAGATCACGGTCTCAGAGCTTGGCTTTGCATAAGGAAATCCATGTTTAATGTGCATATTTAAAACTACATGTCAGGACATATGAAGTTCGACATAGGGAGTATGAAGCCACTTTACAGAGTTGGATTCTGAGAAAAAAAAAGTTTGACAGAAGTGTGTGGACATTTATCCCGCAGTTCTATTTCCAGGATAATGTATTCCATAGAGTCTCCTAAATGGACTCATACCAGGGCATATATTTCAGAGCATCTACTCTCCCAATTCAAATTTTTCAGCAGTACAGCAACAGATTACCCACTTTAATCTCCACTATGTTATTGTATGGAAAAGCAGAAGCAACATGCCTTCAACAGCCCTTTTTGTTTGACAGCTTCCTTTTCATATAATCCTGGATGGTGTTTGTCACTTGGGGTTTTTTGGAAGCTCATACCCACTTGGTATCTACTGAACTCACTGGCACTCCAGGAAACCACTGAGCTCCTTTAAAATTCCTGGGTACAGATACATGAATATTTTGATCTTAAAACTGATTTCGGTAGTTTCTGTTTAATGGGCTCCTGCTAGAACTTATTAAAGTTACTATTGGAAAGGAAAACATTGAATGGTCCTTATACTTAATATATAAATTTTTTCTGAAATAAAGACAATTTTATCCCTTGTATGTTATTGTTCTACTGTCTTAAGCCACTGAAACATATTAGTATTTGTCAGGTTTTCTTCCTAATGTATTAAAAAATAAGCCTGGTGGGTCTTGGTCTTCCTGGTCTCCTTATGGTTCCCTTATTTTTCTGCAGTTTTAAGCTTCTCACTCATGTGTTTCAATACAAGCTTTCTCTTTTTCCCATATAGAATTAAATATATACAAATGTAATAGTTATTTTCCCCTCTCCACTAACATAAAACTTATTGATCTTTTTAACTACAGTAAATGTCTTTATTAATTGTGGCTTTTCTGAATACTCAGTACAACAACTTCACTAGGATTACTTAAATGTTTAAAGTTAAGCACATGTTTAAACATCTCTTTGAATTGGGGTGTATCTGTTTCCAATGAAAGAGCAAAAAAAAATGAAATAATAAAATTGATTTGGCTTAATCTGGAAATCTGAATAATTAATATGGAATAGAGCCAGTTTTTTCAGCATAACTTCCTCTCAGTTTGTTCTCTTTCTTCTCTTCTGTTTGATCTCTGGATTTATATCCACCTCTTGCTCTGTTATTTTAAATCCATCATGCATGTATGTCATCCATGTCCTTGGGAGGGCCCTCTCCCAGATAATGTGCTGTGTGGAGTTTAATATCCATGTGCACATACACAGAAACACATAAACACACACATACAAGCTCATTTCTTCACTTCTGCCTAATAATATTTTTCCAGCTGTTTCTGTGAGCTCAAAGTGCTTAAATGCAATGAATATCCTATTCATTAAACAACAATCATAACTGAACAAGAGCACATTAATATGTGTGAATTAAAAAAATGCTTTCCTTTAAAGCTGAGCTGCAAAGGGAATTGAGGCAGGGAAATAAATCCTTCCCCCCCCCATTTTTTTAATTAACATTTGTAAGAATTGCCTGTAAAGTTCCACTCTCCACATCCCTCATCTCTATCTTCCCAACATTTTGAAAGCCAGCAAAAGCTTTGATAGTGTGAGTATTTCTTAGGACAGAAAGTAGAGCTATTGAGAATGAACTGCATTGACCAAAACAGATGTTGATGAGGGTTTGGGTTTCTGTAGAAGAACACTGACATATCAAGATCCATCTAAACTAATTTAGCTGTGCTGGCAAGAAAAAGCTTGAGATACAGAGCAACAACAATGAGTATATTAAAAAAAAATTAAAAAATCGAGTTGTGAACTCTTTTAAGCTTTCACTGTAAATCATCAACAAGCGATGAAAAGCATAAATGCAATAAAAATAATCATTTCCAGGTCACTGTTAAATGATGTGACAAATGCAGACAGGGATATTGTAACGCTGAGAACCAGAGAAGACTCAAACTCTGCCTCATCAGTCATTTCCTTTCTCCTTTCGTTTCCTGCAGTCCCCATGCACTGTACCTCTGTTACACTTTTCCTTCTTCCTATTCACTTTTCCATCTTGTCTGTCTGCTTCCCTCACCTCTCAGCCCTCTGCAGCTGCTGATTTTACGTCTTGCCAGGCCTCCTTGAGAAGCAAAAGCACAACAATCTTTCCCTAATAAGATTCTGGCACTTCCCCTTGAAGCTTTTTGTGGAACCTGGATAGGAACAAGCATGTGAAAACGAGGAATAACAGGAATAAAACACAAGTCGAGTCTTTGGAACTTCAGAGGGACCTTGAACTGAGCGCTGAGGGCAAAGCATGGTCCTTGCCAGATCTGATCCCAGCCCAAGCAGAGTAAATTCGGAGTCAGGACTCCGAAATCCAGCAGAGCAGGAGTTTCTGAAGGCTGCCATCGAGTGCTTGGGGCCCTGCAGGGCTGAGCATCGGAGCAATCTGTAATAACACCATCCCAGCCATGTTCTGTTGCTGATACACAGTTCATCACGCTGCAACACAGTGAATCCAGTGAGGATCAAAAGCTATTAGTCAGGCCACCGAAATTTATTTCTAGTTCTGTCGCTTGTCTGCTTTGGAGCTCTTGCACCTTTCTTTCTCTTCGCCTCCTCTCTAGAGCATCTGCATCAAAGTGGGAGCCATTTGAAGATGGCTTAACCCAACCTGATCCCTCTTTTGGGGTTGGGTCTGTGGGCACTTCTCTGAGGTGAACAGATCATCAGTAATGACTCATCACTAGGGAACTGCAAAACATCTTAGACAATGTTCTACAAATGCACTGACACTTCATATGTGTTCCAAGAAAACACGTGTGCATGCAATACAATCTGGAATATACACGTATATATATATGTGTGTGTGTATTTACACACATGCACATACACATAAATCTGTGCATGTGTACATATCTGGTTCCACACAGGAAGTTTACCAAAAATGAAAGTAGAGCACAATATTAATAAAGTTTAAATTAATGATGCTAGTTTTTTTAACAGCTGGATAGGATCCTTCACTTATTTTAAAAAAGTCATTTGTTTCCAGAATTTCTGTGGCAGTCCAGAAGGAGGGTTATAGATCCTGCAAGTGTTTACATCCTACCTGCTGGCAAAAGGTGTGAGCTGTATGCGTGAAAATTAACTCAGACAAACCCAAGTCTAAGGGGCTGATCTGCATTTTGGCAAGTTAATTTTGGCACTCCCGCTGGTGTGAATGAGTGCTGGGAAAGGATGCCCTTCTGCACATACCAAAAGGGCTGCATGGTCATGGGGTCATGGAGCAGAAACTTTCTATCCCAAATCTGGAAATCCTGCCAGCCCAGTGTGGCAAGCCAGCTATGAGAGAGGCTGTGCAACTGTGTTCCTGGTGGGGTCAGGGGGACATGGGCCACATGTCAGAGTGCATAAAACTGTAATTCAGCAATGGAAATCACGTATTTCAGTGCGAGCGGGTGTTTTCTCCTCTCATGGATGTAAATGGAATCAGTTCCTGAGAGAACTTGGCTCTATAGCTTGGAAAAGGACTCAGATTTTTGTCTTTGCTTGTCTTCTATTTGCTGTCCCACTTTGGTTCTAACACACACATTTCCTGTGGTGAGGATCTGCTTTCACTGGGTCTTCTCCGCAGCCTCCAGGCCGTGCCTGTTGCTCCTGCTTTCTTCTCCCCTTTCACATCACACTTCCCACAACCCTGGCCAAAAATGGGGAGTGCCTGAAGTAGGGAACACCGCGTCCCTCTGTTTCCTGACTGCACACCTGTCCTGGATGGTGCCAACATGAGACCCACCCCATCTGTCTGCTTCCACTGCCATGAGAAGTTCTGTCATTAATTACATTATCATCTGCACTTTTGCCAAAATGATGGAAAAATGGCCACAGTAACAGAAGAATTTAATAGCAAGACTGTTACTGGAGTAGGCACCTGCATTGTCCACTGTGGGTGGAGTAGTTAAACTCCCTGCAGTGAGTTTAAGGCTTATCCAGAAGAAAACATGCCACTTAGTCCCCACCAGTGCCTCCCATACACACTCTGAAAGCCTTCCATTGAAGGACTGAGTTAGCACATGACATCTGATGAGATCACAGCATGGGGCAGGCTTGGCTGCAGGCATTACAAAGGGCTTCAGCATCTCTCTGTCAACAGTTTGGCTTGTGTGGGTTTTTTTAGGTTTTTTTTTTTTTTTTTTTTTTTTTTTTTTGTAAAAGCCTGTGATGTAACTCCTGTCTGATGTTGCTGGCTTGCCCTGCTCGAGGCCAGCCAGGAAAACCACCACAATGCACGGCCATCACCTGTCCAGGACCTGCTGGCCTGGCCCTGGAGTTAGGTCAGCCAGGAGGATAAATGTCCTTCTTATCACACAGGGACTGTGATGAATGGCAGATTCCGGGTGCAAAAAGGCCAGTCAGTATCAGCCTCTTGTCATCTGCCTCTGCCCAACAGATGCTGGGAGATTTGCTTTCTTCTCTACCTGATTTCTGTCCCTAATTCCCAGGATTTGGTGCCAGAGTGGAAGATTTTGGATGTACCACTTAGGGGCAAACTTGCAAGTGAACACTTTCAAGGTGTAACACGTGGAGCTGGAGGCAGAGGGGGTTTTGCACGCTTGCCCTGCAGTGGTACCTGGAGTCATTTAGGCAATTTGTTGCATCACCCCTGAGTGACATCGGGTGATGTCACATGGTAACATCTCATGCATCTCAGTGTACGCTGGTATTTGCAGCTTAACTGGTATGGGGCTGTAGAGTAATTCATGGTGGATAATTTACTCACAGGAATTCAGGGTTTTTTTGCTGCTCTCCTGCATTGCACACACCCTTTGACAGCACAGAAAAAACCAAACAAGCAGAGGACATTTTACCATCCAAATTTTCAGATAAACTGGTACAACAAACAGCCCTCTTTCCCATAAACATATTTCTAAAATAGCCTTGTTCTCCTATTCCTAATTCCTACCCTGTAACACACTCACTTTTTCGTATTTTGCTTCAGCTTCAGTACTAATGGAGTGTTACTTTTTGACACTCAGGGAATAGGCTTAACCCAGGTAATAGGAGCAAGAGGTTCTTGGCACAGATCAGAAGCTACTGTACTTGGCACTGATTAGATTAACACCAGGAACCACTTTAAAGAGGGCAGTGTAATCTTTATTGCCATCACTTACTTGCTGAGAAAGTTCACATCTTCCAGTTAACAGCAGCTGTGCCGGTGATTTCTTTGATAGATGATGATATGCACCTAAAGGAATAGATTAAACAGCCTTTTGCCTTCCTTTAAGACATCTAGTCCCTACTGGCAATGGGCAGCACTGTTGAAAGAGCCTAAAGCCTATTTTCCAGAAGGACTTAGTCACAGTCTTTCACATAAGCTTATTCATCCTGGCCCTGGGGTTGTGGTTACACACACATTTCTCCAGGACATGGAGTCAGCAGGCGATGTCCACTCTGGCTCACCACTGCCTGATCCCATGCTCCTGCCACCCCTCCATGTCCATGCAGAACAAAGAGGGCAGTGTGGGGCCTACCACAAACAGCCCTGGATGGTGGCAGCATGACTTGGCTGGAGCCAAAAGTGCCACGGAGAAAAATGTTTGTGGAACCACAGCTTCGAGCGCTCCTGAGCTGGGTAAAGGAATAATGTTCGAGGCGCCCCATCCTGCCAAAGCCAGACTGCTACCAATTCCTGAGCTCTGTAGATAACCCAGGTAGATTCCCACGTCACTCTGACAGGTGCCCAGGAGCTCTAGGTGCTTCTGATGCATTTTACACTCTAGCTGCTGGTTTGGGTTTGCCTCATCCAATGGCAGACACGGCGCTGTTCACGCTCGAAGAAGCTGAGTCCCATCAATTACCAAAAGCAAGCAAGCATGAAAGCACCTGGAGATGGACAGCCCTGGGCTAACAAATCCTGAGCCCTCAAGGTCTACTGCTTAGCCTACTGCAAACACACTATCTGACAAGCATAAATCACAAACTTATTATGTAATGGCCGTGCTGTTTCACGGACAAAGATGCATTTCACAGAGAGTATGGTTTTAATAAACAGGCAGCCTTTCAGTGGCTAGACTGGAATAAGCCAGTGATCTCAGTCCAGTTCCTGTTGGAAAGGTGGTCACAGCACAAAAAGCACCGGCACAGACGGGTGGATTGTTAAGGGGCTTCAAGAGAAGCTGAATAGAAAGAACCTACCTCACCCAGGCACTGCCACTGCCCTCAGCAGCCTGGGGTGAGCCAGGGGTGCCTGGCTGTGCCAAGGGGTTGGATCCCTTGGGTGCCTTACTGGAACTCTCATGCCAAGTGTGTGCACAGCCCTTTCATTAACTCACCTCAATGTTACCGTGCAGTAAATGGGGGGAAACACGGGGCTGAGTGAGTTATGGCCCAAACCCACATGTGCAGAGCATGCACCTCTGAAATGCAATGGGAAATATTCATTATTCTTGGATAGAGCTCCCTTTGAGTTCAGCAGTTACAGCAGCTGTCGTCATTTACTGCATTAGCAAGCACTATTTCTGTGAATTTATATCAGCGTGTCCTGGGGTTCTTTGCCAGCAATATGCTTAACCCACTGCTGCAAAATAATCCCACATATATTGGCCACATATTTGAGATATTATGATTAGACTTTTTTAGTGGGTGTTAGGAATTATTTTTATAAATGTAGCATGTGTGTATGCACAAGGGTTTTTACAATCAACCTTAAAAAGGCAAGAAATATATTTTCATTCTCTAACTTGTGTTTTGACGTGGTTCTCACCGGTTTCTGATAGTCATCAAGCTAATAAAGCCATGCTGGTCCTGTGAAATATTTAGGAAATAACCAAATAGTAATAATAATAAAAAATAATGTAATTCAGTGCATTTTTTCCTGAATTATGGTTTTTACATATTTCCCACAGACTATCAAATCTGTCATTATAATGATATCTGAAGATGTCTGATATCAGTCAGAACACTGACAGGTCTGTGCCTTAAAAAAAAATAGAGGAATTACTCTTTACTGCACTGTGCAGTTCCAAACCATGCAAAAACCTTGTCTTTCTTAAAGCTTCATCTTCAACATGTATTAAAATATATATTGATGATATCTTGGATAGAAACATCTTCAAATTTTAGTTGTTATAATGGTGTCAAAAGGTTAGCTTTTTGGGGGTTTATTTTCTACAGCTCTCAGACCCCAACAGCTCAAGTCTGCAGAGAAAATGTATATTCCAGCAGCAACACATCTGCAGATTATTTCAGAGACAAATCTGTTCTGGAAAATTAATTCTAAAAATTGGTTTTATAGAGGAGTATCAATCTTACTAATAATAATCCCAAAACAGCATAATCTAGTGCAGTAGAATCAAATGCTATGTGTGACTGCAGTTTGAATGGGGAAACAGATTTGGGAACAGTGTGTTTCTAAGTCTTTTTGATATCTTTTGCTGATATACAATTCGGGTACAGGACACATTAGACATTTCCTTGTGGGTCTCACCCACTTAGGGCATAAATCTGCCACCACAGACCAGCTCCAGAGTTTGTCCCCGAAGTCAAGCTCTAGAGGCTGGTGTAGAATTTGAATTGCCAATCAAAATGTCATGAGAGAATTGTCGTGTTCCTTACAAAACTCCTGTCATATTTGCAGACACTGTGGAGGACATTCGACCACATTTAATGGTTGGACTCAGTGATCTTAGAGGTCTTTTCCAGCCTTAATGATTCTATGATTCTATGATCCTTTTGCCACAGAGAGTCTGAAAACTTGCATTTCCTCTGCCACTGAACTCCAAAGGCCTCTGGGATGGGAACACTACAGCTCCTCGCTCCAGAGTTTGAAGCTGAAGATGCAGGTAGGTGCATCCAGGGAACACTTTCTTCCATTTTTTTTTTTTAATATTCCTGCTATGGGACACTATTCTGGCTTGTTCCCTCCTGCTCCTTCCCTCCCTCACACCTTTTTAATGAGCCATTTATCTGTCAAATAAAAAGGAAAGCCCCTTTGAGCTGAAGGACAGCCACGTCTGCTCTGATTTCCCTGTGTCCCAACACTGGTTCAGAACAAATACAGGTTTCCCAAAGGACTGCCAGAGCTTTACCCTGGCAAGGGAAATTCTGGGGCTGTAGGAATTCCTATTTCTGATCAGCCTGCATTGTCTTTTTCCAGATCTGTATAGCTGAACCTAGATAAAGATGGGAATGTTCTCCAGCAAGCCAGAGTTCACAGTCTCTACTCAAATCAGCAATTCAAGTTTGTCATGGTGTCTCAGCAGACCTGAGTTGACTTATTGGTCCTCCTGTGCTCAGAAAATTGCTGTCTGGCACTCTTAGTGAGACTGAATTTTCTGACTAGAATAACTAGTAGAACTTTTCCATGCATCAGTGTGCCAGGGAAACAAAGATACTCCTTGAAATAGTTGCTCCCTGAGGGTAGAGGAAATGAGGAACAGGGAAATGGAGCAAATTACAGAAACCTTGCACTACTGAGTTGGAGCGTGGGCTGGTATCATCATCCTTCAGAGCCTTGCTCTAGAAGAATTATAGATCCTGAAGCAGTTTGGGTTGGAAAGGATCTTAAAGATCATCCAGTTCCAACCTCCCACCATGGTCAGGGTCACTTTCCACTATCACAGCTTGCTCCAAGCCCTGTCCAACCTGGCCTTGGACACTCCCAGGGATGGGACAGCCACAGCTTCTCTGGGCAATCTGTGCCAGGGCCTCCCCACCCTCACAAGGAAGAATTTCTTCCCAATATCTTATTCTGTAGCCAAGTTTCTTGCAGCTCAGTGGCAGGACTGTAAAGGATGCAACAATGCAAAGAGTAGGAACGAGTGGAATAAAACTGAGGGGTCTGACTCTGTGAAGGCATCCTGTACCTGCACTGACTTCCTCACAGGACACTTTCCTCCCTGCCAGACTGGATCTGCCATCCAGAGCAAATCACTGTAATAAATTCTAGACAGTGAGATACGACCATCAGATCCCGAGGGACGTGGAATTCAGGGAAAGTTGTGGGTGCTGAGATCAGACTTTCAGATAAACAAATGCTAAGGGATGTTGTGCTGGGCACTTAACATTTTTAGTGAGCTACAGCACTGAGTTTTATGGAAAAGAGTCCTCATTCATTCTTATTTGGAATGGCCTCTGCCTACAAACTGCCCTGATGTTTTTACATTATCTGCTATTAAAATAAAAGTAGTGTGTTGCCTCACACTTCAGCACTACCTGCAAGGGATAATCTGTCACTAATGACAGAAGATAGTAACCACTAAATGAGTGAATTTGGATTATAGATGCTCTCCAGTCAACCTGGGTTGAAAAAGGTGTCTTGAAAATAAAGCAGGGTTTGAGCAAAGAATCATGGCGCTACCATGAGCTGCACCTCAGCAGCATCTCTCGGCTACCTTGGGACTGAATATGCTTTACTACATCTTCTCCTTCCTGGAGTTATTTTTGCTTTATTAAAGGCATCCATGTGCCTTTTACTTCCCCTGCATTAGTAAGCACGGGGGAGCATAAATAGTTTTCATCCTGGCCCCAAAATATTGTGTTTGCTTACCTAAAAGCACCATCAATTTCACGTAAAAGCCACACCTTCAGCACCATAAATCTACCCATCATCCATACATTCTATCCCAAACTGAAAGTTATGAACGTTCTTGCTAACCTAGTTTTGTGGGTGCATGTGTATTTTTTTTTTTAACAATAGGCCTAAATCCATATTAATGATCCAAAAAGTGACCAGGCCTCAGCACCTTTTGTCCTCTATACATTAACTATCCAATAATCAACAGTAGCTGTCCTGTACTCTGGTGTCTTTATCCTAATTCAGAGGGACAGATATTTATCATCAGCCTTGAATTGGGTGACCCATTCTGACAGGTCGACATCCTTATTTATGTAACAATGTCACAGACAGTAACTGCTAATGAGTGGAGTGACACAGAGGTCTGTTAGATGGAAAGGCAGAGGAAAGCCGAAAAGGGCATGAGGGGTTAATGGGACTTTTCTGTTCCAGCCTCCTGGGATGTGTAATTATGTTCTAATAAGAAATGAATGTATTGATTAGATTAGTGTGCAATTGTGTCCGTGTGCACACGTATAGTGCATGCATATAGACAGTCATTGTGTGCCTCTGTTTGCTTCAGTATGTGTTTTAACCTAAAGCATCTTTGTGCCTTGGCCCAAAACAAGCAGAGCACTCCCACAGTGCTCTTCTTGTCCTCACTGTGGCAAACTCCTCGTGAATTTGACTGGAGTTTATCTGAGCAAAGGCTGAATTTAACCTCAGTAACCACCAAATAAGGGCTTCAGGATTAGGCCCTCACAAACAAATGACTTCCTATTTGCATTGTTTGGCATAAACACCCACCATCACTTAAGAGAGCAGCAAAAGCAGCCAGTGCGTTGTAAACAGTGTCATCTGCTTGGGAGACCTTCCACCAGCCGAAGTAGGCCATGCTCATCCCTGATGCACATCCACTTCCATCAGCCTGCTTACAGTAGGGAGGAATTTGGCCCAGCATTCTATCTCATCAAGTAAAATATGTTCCCTGACAGGTCAAGGAAAGCATCCTTCACACGCTCACAAAGGGCCGATTCTCCACCGCATCCCCTGAGTGTGTGTGATCTGAACTTGGGGGTGAATTCCCTTGATGGGAAAGACACAACAATGGAGAAAAGCGGGGCGGGGGGTGGAGGGGGGGTGGATAAGGAAAACATGTCTGCAAAGTGGAGCTGCCCATGGCCCAGGAGGTGAAAGAATGCAGCTGATAGCGGTGCTCTCCCCGTAGCCTCTCGCTGACGCTAATACGGGGAGGCAGCAGAATTGTGGCTTCTGATACCTCACACACACTGTACAAACCCCAGCTCAAAGCAGAGCCTTATGCGTCCTGTGTGGTGTTTGGGTGAGGAAGGAACAAACAGGGCCAGGCTGGTAGCAGGAACAGGCTTTTTGGGTCACCACCTCAGCCCCTTGTCCCTGGGATAACGAAGGCCATGGCACCAGCGCGCACAGGCCTGTGACAAATTAGTACCTCCAGTTGCACACTGAAGAAATAAATTACTTTCTAGTGACTCCCTCTGGAAAGAAGCAGCATTATTAGGCTCTAATGGGATTTCCTTCTATCCCACTCCTGACTAGGACCTTTGTGAGGCAAAGGGGAGGGGGGAGAAGGGAAAACCGAAGGATTCTCGTGTCTGAGGAGGGCCCACTTCACCCAGCCATAACTTCTGTGAATCGTGGCTCGGATTCCAGACGTGATACTCAGGAAAGGCTGTAGTGCAGAGATGTGAAAAAGGACTTACCAGGCAAGATTTCCGCACGTTTCAGAAATTGTTTAACCAGGCGAGATTTCCATACATTTCAGAAATGTTTAAACTATGTAATATATAAGAATACACTGTGGAATCGGTGTCACAAAAGAAGAATCTCTTGGAAACGGATTCTCACTGATTTTTTTTTTTAATCTAAAGAATGAAAGACAGAGCGTATTAAAATACAGCCCTTGCAATGTGAAGATCAATGGAGACCTAAAGTCTGAGGGATAATGATTAAACACAGTTCCTTCTCCTTGCCATTCTACTGCAAATTTTTCCATCTGAGGAGCACTGAGGAGGTTGTTTGGGGGTTTTTTAAGTGTTTTGATGTATAAAATAATTTAGGGAACATATTTATAAAAGGCGATGTATTTATATTCCCTATAAGAGAGCCCTAAAGTCCAAGCTAGATCTAACTGTGAAGTTCCACCTTCTAAAAATTTGCCTCAAGGGTCAAAACAGAGAGTAAAAGCCTGGAAGTGGTGATGGTTGTAGGAGTGTTACCTCTGACTTCAAGAGGGCTGAGATCACAACTGAAATGAAAGCCCTGGAGAAGGAGCAGCCTGGGAAAATCATGGCGTTTTCTCCCAAAGAGCGTATGATGTTTAAGCAAGTTCAGCATCCAGGCTGAATAACAGAAATACCCTCTGAGGGAAGAGGCATTTCTAGTGCCATAGTTCAAATGCAGGCCTGAAAGGCGGATGCAGGGGAGCTAATTTTTCAGCAACTGCTGGCACTTCGACTCCCAATAGCTGAGGGTTGGTGCACATTTGAACATTCACACAAAACTGATTTCCCCATTATATTGATGGGAACTTTGTAAGGCGATGAATCATCTTCAGCTGGCTGATTTATTTCACAGGGCAACTTGAGGCAGCAGACATGGAGCAAGGTAGCCCAAACTAAGATGGAATATCCTTCCCTGTCCCATTTATTAGTGTCAGCATCAGCATAAGCTTTTCTCCTTAATGGTCCGATCTTTCATTCAGGCCATAGAGGATCCTGAGAAAGTTTTCCTCGTTTCTTTATATTTTGCCAAACTTCTAAGTGAGCTCCTAAAAACTTATTGAAAGAGCATTACTCAGGCTGACACATTCCATTTATTTCAATATGGTGACAAAGAGGGAAGATCTAGTTAAAAATATTGCAGTAGCCTTATGGGATACTTATGGGTTTTTTTAAATGTAATACATCACAATAGAATACTTTGTTTTTGTAGAAGGGCATTCTGTATTCGCCCCAAAAGCTGCTGACTTAATCATTAGTTATGATGAGAAGAGATTTAGTGCTCTCTTTCTTTACACTGTCACTGAGAACAATGTCTATGAAAAAGCCTATGCTTCCCATTATAAATCACTATAAGCTCCATGAAAATTTCTCCTCTACCCTGGGGTTTAAGTGAGCAGATCCTTGGGGATGCAGACTCCCAATAGCAGCACTTTATGCCTGGCTCTCCAAGTTCATGGAATGCTATGGTTCACCCTAAGTCCAGGCGCTACCAGTGCACGCAGTTCCCATTGTTCAGCAATTTATGAATGGCTAGTCTTTGACATAAAATTCAATACCTACCAGTTTCCCCCCTCTTCCTTTTCAGCCTGTGTGTATGTTTAAAATGCTTCAAAAATGTAGCATGTTATCACTTCTAGCATTAAAAATATGTATTACTCCTTATCATCAGGCTGCCTTTCAGAAACACGATGTACCCTCCGCTCCTTCATCCTCTAAAGTTCACAAGAAACCATTTCAGATTCTTATTTGGGGTAAGCAAGGATTCAGAAATAAAGCTAAGCAAAACCAGAAACGGTTTATGGGTGCTTTCTTCACTGACTGAAGAACACTGTGTCACATCACCCTAAAAGGACAATTCAACCTTAAGCTATTTGGGGGAAGGGGACTTTTAAGATATATAAGCATCTCTCAAAATAATTTGTATAAGAAACACAGATTTAGAGACCCAGAATTAAACATCCAGCTTTCAAAGTCTTTAACCTTCTTCTCTGCCTTCCCTCCTTCCCTTTATCATAGTAGCATACACTGGCTGGATTTTATTGTATAACTTAGTAAAGAAAAAAAAAAAAGGCAAGTGTTGCACGCATCTGCCAGCATTTTTTTTGTTTGTTGGCCCAAGCTGACAGCTTTTTTTGTGTTTCCTAGTTTATCAGAAGCCTATCAAAATGTTTTGAAGAAAAGGAGCCAGGACATTTTCCCTAGATTTTAGTGTCCTCTAATATTCAACTTCATTCTTCGGAGTTTGTTCCTTATTTACTGCTTCCCCCATGTCTTGAAGATAATATTCTCATTCCAAGAAGCAGAGTTCACCACAAACTGCCTCAAATTTGTCCTTTACTGGGCTCAAGTCCGTGAGCCCTGTTCAAAATTCGTATCACCGAGTTCAGTTTGAAAGGGAGGACTTTGATTCAAAGTTCTCAGCCACCCACACTGGACCTGAAAGGCGACTAGAAATAGCCCTTGTCTGCTTTGTTTCTCAGGAACCAGAATAGACACATTCCCTCTGGTCTGCCCTGAGATATGGATTTGGCTCAATAAGCACATGTCAGCTGCAGAAGCAGCTGGCTGCAGAGCAGTTTTCATGGAAACTGGGAGCCTGTGTCCTCTGAAAAGATACTATATTATTTCATTCATTTGTTGCTAGAATTTTTAATTCATTCTGAATGGGCTTTGAGATGGTTTAGAAAAGAATGACAGTCTAAAATCAAATTCCTACTAACCTTTGATTTCCGTTTGATTATTGATATCGTTACTTTGAATAAAATCAATTATAAATCTGTAATGAAACATGCCATCCCTGCATGCTGGATATCTGCAAGACCTTTGTGTTAAAAAGCAACAAGATAAAAGGGCATTACAGGTCTTTGGCTGTAATCACAGCTCCCAAAGCCTCATGCTGGCATCAGGACTCTAATTTTCACGTAAAATCAAGACATGCCTTAACTCTCACAGGTAAATGGTGCCTGAAGATGTCACCTACCTTAATGGTTTTATGGATGTCTGAGTTTTCAAGCTGAGCCAGTACTGCCAATGGGCTGAAACCCTACCTGGGAAGAGAGGCAGCCTAGTGGTTCCCAATGGCAGCATCCCAGGAAGAATCCCACTGGAGTCACCAGCATGGCCTGCCTCTCACTGCCTGGGGCTGAGCTCTTGGAGACAGACCTTACCCTGACAAAAGATCAGGAGTATTTGATTGAAACAAGGTGTTTTCCAAAGAGAATCCAACACAGACAGCTCTTGTATGGAGAACTTCACCACTTACATGCAAAGCAGAGGTGCTGCCCAAGTGCAAATCCATCAGGGACTTCCAAAGCCTCAAGACTGTCTGAACCCACCCAGAGTCTGAAGAGCTTGATCAGAATCAAAACTCTTTAAACTTCTTAGCAGTACCGAATCCTCCCCTAATCACAGTAATTAGCACCTGCAATACCCATCCTCTCCAATCCTGCAGTGCCTACAACCAAGGTACTCAACCATTCATCTACTTCCAAGGCCTTTGTAGATCTGTGTTCCCAAATCCCCCTTCCTTTGCCACGTGAAATTTCTGCTTTCTAATATTCCACCGAGACTGAAAAACCTGTGGCAAAGCCAAAGCTAAAATTGCATGAAAAGGCATGAAAATGCAACAATTGTTGCATTCACCTCCTCGACTGTGGGGAGGTGGTGGTTTCTGACATCCAGCCTTCACACTAATCCAGCCCCCTCCAAAAACACCTGGTGCTTTAGGGCTTTCAATCCCACAGCTTCCTAGGACAATATGAGGCCAGTCTATCCTTCCTTCATGCAGTTGCTATCCAGGGGTCTTCCCCAAACAGGCCACCCTGGGTTTGCTAATCTTTCCTGGGGGAGGCAGAGCCCCAGGAACAAATGGCTCCCTCAAAGGATCCTTGTCCTTCCTTGCAGGTTTTCCAGCTCTAAAACTAGAGAGGGGAAAAGCGAAGCAAATGTGACCCTTGCAACTGAGATCCTTTGCTCACACAAGCAGCCCTATTAGAGTTGAATGGGAACATACATCATAATAATTAAAGTGGGCACGAGTTGGCTTTGAATTGCAGGAACTCTGGTTGACCACATTTCACTTTCTCTGTCATTGACTAAGATAGAATTTCCTCCTCCTCATCAAATGGCAACTCTTTTATTTATGGATTACATCTCTGCCTTGGAAGGAGGTAGAGTTACTGATAAAGTTTTCCTGGAAAAAAAAAAAAAAAAGGAAAAAAACATGCTGCATTTTCTTTCAGCTCACAGATGACTGCAGTTGATCACATATGTTTTCCAGCAGACACCAGTGTATCCAATTAGAAAGATCACAGAATATTTTAGAGGTCTCAGGATTGTTTGGTCAGCCAAAAGATTTGGGCTTTGAAAAAGAACAAGAATATATGGTACATACTAGTTTTCATGGCAACCATGGTAAATACTCTCTTAAAACTGCTTACACAGATGTAATCCTTAGCATTAAATGTATATAAGTGTAAAAACCAAGAGTGTGGGGGTTTTTACCTTTATGTTAAAAACTGCAATGACCAGATGGGTTGTAGTCCTGGCTATACCCACTGAACTGACAGGGAAGGTTGGGGTGCTCATGGTCACAAAATACTTCCAATACAAGACATAATCAAACTCTTCCTTTCCTTGAAAGAATGAATGAAGCCTTCAGCAAACAACATCCAGCTATTTAAAAGGACGGAAAGGTTATCAGAATGTAGCTCCTAGTCTTGATAAGACCTTTTGATTTCTGCCTTCATCTCTGATATGACAAATGCAATACATGGAAGAACTTTCAAGCTAAAAATTGGTTTTGTTTGGTCTTTCCAAAACTAAAATCTGTTTTCTAGACCTGCAACGAGACAAATGAGATATTTAACTGTGATTGTAATATGTATTAGATTTACACTGTTATTAACACAGTTATATTTGCTGGCTATTTTATTCTGTGTTACACTGTTGGCATTCTTCTTTTTCCTGTTTAAATGCAATAAATAGATCATTTATTCAGGCTTTCATTTTAGAATGTTTATGACAGCAAGGAAAATGTAGAAATATAGAGGATATAATAGCAAAGAAATTATCAATTCTTAGTTCCAAAGTCTGAAAATGTCTTTGAACTATCTCTTGCAAATAATTTCTTGTTTTCACACTAATGCTTATGTTCATGATGCCCTTCGGGTGCCCTGTAAATAGCTTCCCAGCATCTTCCGGTTGAAACCATGGGGCTCCAATACATACCTACAAACTGATAGCTGAGTAGGTTTAGTTGCTATTGAGTTTTTGTGTGTTTGGGGGAAAAAAAAAAAAGGCAAGAGAAACCAATTAGGAATTAAGGACAAAAAAACCCCCATAGAGCCAGAAGAAATTAAAAAGATCCTGAGAAAAGCTTAATGGATGGGCTTTAGAGGGAAGAGCAACTTGTGAAAAGGCCTTTGAACTATAAACCAAAATATTTTTCCTTGTTGTTTGATGCCTTCAACCAAACAAAACTCTGCATATCTAAGTAAACAAGCAGGATTATATGAGAAATCGTATTTTCTTCATTTTTAAAAAAAAAAAAAAAAAAAAAAAAAGCAAAACCTGCAATTCTGTGGTTAATAAATCAATTTTAGAACCAGAGAGCCAATCTCCAATTTTACTGTGTGTCTTTCAGACAAACTTGGAACACTGAGAAATTCTTCCTTCCCGGTGTCACAATAACAATATTAGAGACACTCAGCACTGCAGATTCCACACGAATGTTTCTGCAAAGCTGGACTTCAAAATTCTCTGGACTTAAAAACTCCCGCTGTGGTTAAGACTCCTCCCTCAGTAAGAACTTCAGCTAGATGAGAGAAGTGCCTTGACTAAGCATTACCTGACGAAACAGGTCCTGCTGTAAAGTGCTGGAATTCTTGGATAGATGATGGCTGGATCCCTGATATATTTTGATGTGATGGAGCATCCTTCTTTCAGGAGTTGTGAACCCTTCCTTGGGACTGCCAACCCAGTGGCCTAAAATAATAAGAAAAACCATGTTCCACCATCAGAGTGCTGTGCTGGAGCTTTCCTTCCAAAGGGCTTCACACGCTGGTGGTGTTGGGATGGAGCTGTTAAACCCCTCAGGACAAAGGGAGTTCTGCAAGACCTCGTTACGTGTTCAGTATAAATGGGTATATTGTAGCCTTGCATGCAGTCCCTTTTACTTGGGCAAGTATGTTTTCTGTTAGACACATAAAACACAGAGTGGGTTTTAATGGCTGATCAGATCCCGTTAAGGCAAATTGCATGTTTAAATACAAAGGATGAAAGGATCTCTATTATTCTACAAATTTCTAGCAGCGCTGCACCTTAAAAGGAATTTTATAGCAAATTTGTAGCTTTGCAACCAGCTCATGAACCGGAGGGCATAAAAAGGACATGTGTTCCAAGAGCAAATGCATTCCATATTTTAGAAATAATAAGTTCTTGCCTGAACCCAGATCTCATCAATGCAGAAAAAGGATTTTGCATTCTTTGGGGGGAAGGACTTTTCTGTCTTCAGCAGAACATTATTTCATTAGGGGTGCTAACCTGGTCTCTGCTATAGCCAATCAAGCCATGCCTGAAGAGCCCCTGCTCTACACCAGAAAGCCCCAATGCTTTCTTTGACTCGATTGCAGTCCACAAAAACATTCAAGAATAAAGATCTACACAAGTGGAAACACTGACTGTGTGAATCTTCACATACCTGGGAAGAAAACTTCCGTGTAGTCTTAGAAGGTAAGTGAAGTTTTTAGCTTTTTAAGTGCAGAATGAAAATCCCCCCCCTTTCTCTACTTCTACAGGAATGTTTCATTATTTATAGTCATGGCTTTCTTCCACGTTAACATGCTTTCTTTCACGCATTGGAAGTTCCTGGTCCCCAAAGAGGAGATTCACAGTGCTAATAAGGAGAAAGAAAATTAAAGAGAGAACGAAAATAAATCAGAAATATGGGGAAAAGCAGATTTAAAGGTGCAAAAAAATCACTTTCTTCCACAAGAAAAGTCACACTGGTTTGAAGTTGGTGAGAGCTGTCAGTTCTTGACCAATACCTGAGCCACAAACAACGGGCCACAGAACATCCTCTGCAGGGCAGTAAATGTAAGTAGAGCACTAAAATACCCTGAAGTATTTGAGCTCTTTCAGTGGTGCACTGAGGCCTCCTGCATCTCTTCCCCTGCAGAAAATGAAATGTAAGAGGGTGGACCTTGAAAGTCGAGCAGAGGGTGGGGAGCTCTGTGATGGTCTGCACTCCCCAGAGAGCTTTGTGTATGAATCATGCCCTCAAAAATGTCTCTTGCATAGTTTATCTATTTAGGAAAACCCTGTTGTGCCAGAAAACTAAAGCTATTGAGGTTTTTTGTTTGGTTGGGTTTTTTGTTTTGTTTTGTTTTTTATTTGTTTTTTTTTTTTTTTGTGATAGGGCACTGGCCTGGCTTTTTTAAGTGCAAAAGGAAGTGGCATGAAAGTTTATTTTTCTTCATCCACAGGCAGCAGCCCCTAAAGCTTTGCATTCACATGTTGACGATACATTCTGAATGCCACAGAAAAATCGAATTGTGGAAGAAAAATCTTCTGAAACACATCATGATCCCACATAACTTGGATAAAATAAAGCCAAAAAATTTCACCACGAGCTTTACACGAAATAAAGATGAATACTGTACAATTAGCCAAAAATTACAGAAAATCTTCTAGTTTTGTTCTTTCCCACTTTTCTACTGCATCCAAGTTTCAGCTAGTGTAAAAAGAAGGAAATTTCTACTTGCAAGCCAGAGAGATTTCCTGGGCTCAAAACCAGCGTTTGTCTCTGATACAAATTCATGCCTCCAAAAATCCATCACAAGTGACAACCTTCATCATTCCTTTATTTTCTATTTACAGGATGTGTAGATAAAGTCTGGGTGGATTTTCTTACACCACATCTCATTGCCTCAGTTGCGGAAAGCTCCAGTTTTTCAGTGGTGCAAAACCTTATTGTGAGAGGAGAGCCGCCTCACATTTGGAAGACAGGAGGCCTGCTGCTTTTCCTATCCCTTCCTGCCATCTGCAAGATCTCATACGGAGTAAAAACGGGAAATTACTTGAGCAAATCTTCAGCTTTCCCTCGGTTTTCTTTAAATAATGTCCTCAGCCTTCTGCCTTCTGATTTACATAATAAGGAGACTGTGTTGTGTTATTACATCAGTTGCATTTCTTCAGGGAAAAAGGCTCCAGATGTATTTGACTAAGTCATTAGTGCAAACATCCCATATTTGTAACATCATTCCCTAGATCAACTCTAAAGACACACTGTTGATTTTGGCTCCGGGCTGGGGAGTGGACAGCCACTGCCACTTGATCTAAGCAGCTGCCTCCTCATTACTCCCTCCAAGTTCATTGTCACGGGGAGAAGTACAAACCCCTAATGGATCCGCAACATGAGGGCCCATAAAACCTGGCAGATGACTCATCTGATAAAAATCACCATTGTAAAGCTATTCAAGGAGGAGAAAAAAAAAAAAAAAAAAAAAAAAGATTTAGCCTTCCTCAGAGCAATTACTTCCTTTTGTCAGGGTGTTTTTCTTCAGTCATATGGGAATGAAATTATAAACAAATACAGAGTGCAGGTCCTGACACCTCAGCTCTGGTGGGTCGGTGCTGCCAGTGGCTCTCTTAGAAGCTATGGAGATGCTTGTAGAGTACGGCACTGCTCAAGGTGAGGAGGGTCACAAAAGCCCTTCCTGTCTGAGTCAAAAGCATCAGCGAAGTGTGAAAATGAACAATATACAATCCAGCATAGTTTCAGAAGTTAAAAAATTATTGATTTTTCCTACATCATTTGCTATTTGATTCAACTCCTGCAGAAACTTGACTACACCAAATTATTATTTACTACCACATCCAGCTGGAGGAAGCTTTTTTAACTGCAGGTGAAGCAGTGTTCTTGTTTTACTTTTGCAGCCTCACACTGAAAATTAGAAATGGAGTCAGTTAAAAAATATGCAGCTTTAAATCGTTAGCAAATTGTTCCAAATGGCACAGTAATGCCAACAATAGTGATAAAAATGTGCAAATGAGTTCTTTGAAACACTGTTGCAAGGCAGAAGAATACACAGGGCTAAGTAGATGTTCCCTTTCTGAAAGGAAATTACCTAAATAACTAATTTCTGAATAGAAGTCTTAAGAATAGGTAAATAATTCTTGTAGATGCTGACACATTTGTATTACATTTGTGCCACGGCCTTTATTTGCTCTCTGGATGCAATCAAAAGACTGAGATTTTTCAGTGAATGGTTGGAGTTATAAATTGATATGGACTGTCATGTCCCCATCAATAAACACTGTATTTCTCATTTAGAAACTCAGTAAAAACACCTGGTGTGACAAAAAGATGTGCAAGGATTACAATGTACATGTAAGATAAAGGGCAATCAATATGTATATTATTTTAATATTTGACATATTTGACTCTCCTGCAGGATTAGACCCCAATGGAAAGTAGAAAATTGCACTTTCTGCTGTCTCCTGGCTTTGTCATAACTGTTCAGATCCCTGTTGCTGTGCAGGAGATGTGGTATTTGCACTTAATTGCATCATTTGAAAGCCTTAGAAGAGGGTATTCTAATGATTAAATCAATGTAAACCAGGTTTCAGAGCCAAAATAATCAAAAGTCTGACCAAGGCAAATGTTCTCAATAAAGCGAGCTTGCCAAACCCAAGTGCTAATTAACACCTGATTCTAATTTGGTGATTGTGAAAGTGTGGCAATGGAGCCCTATGATTTTGTAAGTGGAAATAACATTGCCTCTCTCCACTGGTAGGTCGCATGAATTGCCCTCGTGGCCAAAATTCCTCCTTTTGATCCATTCTGGGTGCAATCCATCAGCGTGGAGGCAGCTCTGCTCAGGCTGTACAATACTCCTCTGTCTGGGGATATTTACCATTCCTTGGTGTTTTCCCAACTGTAATGGTTCTGAATGAAACTTTATCCCCCTTGATGCTGGTTTTAATTGAAAAATTTTCAAAATCAGTAAGTTTAAAGTATCGCACTGGCTACAAATGGCAAACCCAAGTGGTCACGTCCTTCCCATATTTCCTGCTATGATTTTTTTTCAGGTTTTTTTTTTTTTGGGGGGGGGAGACAAAGCTCTTTCAGCCAGGTTTTACACAAGGGCCTGAGAGCAAGGCACTCATAAGAAAAGCAGATGTACTGCCATATGACTGACTAATTCTTGAAGTCCTTGGGCATTTGATCAGTCACCTGAACAACTAGAGGGGTTTGCCTTGTATTCTTTACCCTCTTCCTAGTGAAGACACACAACAGACCTAAACCAAAAACTGGTACTAGATGTTATCTTTGTTGACACACCAAAATCCAGCCAAATGGACTGGAAGGACTAATTCTCTCTGCTGAAGTAAGTAATGAATCTTCCCAGTACACAAAGGGAATCTCTTCTGTGGACAGCTGGTACACTTCAGACTTGGGACCACTCATCTGATGCCATCTTCCAAAATATACTTTTTTAAGTGCACATTCAATGATGCCCTCACATTTCTTTGCACAAAGGAAAGACTCAGTGGCACCTTTCCACCCTGAAACAAAAGTGGCACCACATGAAATAAAGTCACTGCTGCCCTAGACCTAAAGGTTGGAACACTTCTCACTTCTGCCTAAATATCACAATCTGCCTAAAATAACATGCAGTTGAACTTCATGTGCAACACACATAAGTAATTACCAAGGCACACAATATAGGAAGCATCTTCAAAAACAAAGCTACATAAATTTAACTTCCAGCTGACTGTCGATGAATTCAGTTATAAAATCAACACCTCATGTATTTGATCTACACAACAGCTACATTATACCATCTACTGATCTTTTTAATGGCTTACTCAGTCTCTCATTAAAAAAAAAAAAAAAAAGAAATATGAAAACCAAATTTGTAAGAGCAGGGTCTACAGAAATATTTGCAAAGACTCGTAAGCATTTTACTACCTCTGCAGTGCAAATGTATTTGACTGTGTGTTTAAAGCAACTGCAGTTTGTTCTTAATAAGGGTGAATTTGCACTATAAATGGCATCCCTTCTTTAGAAACAATACTTCCTTTATCTGCTGGTGTTCAAAAGCCCTACCAGGGAAACCTAACTTATCTGTTTCATCTTAAAACTGGAGCTGCCTGTCAAGCTTTGACAATCCTCAGATTCTTTTGGAAATAGGAAGCAACCCATTGTGTTCAAATTTGCTCTTAGTGACAGCTGATCCCACAGGAGCATCTAGTTAGAAAATAATTGATAGCACTTGAAACAGAAAGGACTGCAAATCAGGTATGACAAGTTTGCATTCAATAGCAGCCCTAAAACTAATTGTCCAGTTAAGAAATCAGCTTCAAAAGAGGAAAAAAAAAAAAAACAAAACAAACCCAAAAACTTAAGGGGAAGGAAATGAGAGGTTTGTTTATTGCACATACACTTTCATTCTGACAATATTTTCCTTTTAAAAGGCAGGTCTGGAATAAGCAGTACATTAAAGGGATGGGCCCAAAGCAAAACCTCTGAGCTGAGTACTCCGAACTTTTATGACTCGAGCCCATCTGTAGTTTGTTAGAAACAAGTCATAAGGCATAAATGAAAAAATCTGGATGCGGAAGGATAGAGAGGCTCGATCCTGCTACCATTGAAGTTAACAGAAAATCTCTTGCTGACTACAGAGGACTTTGGATCAGGCATTAAAATTCCAAAGTGATACTGGCAAGGCTTCAATCGGGCGAGTGTGCGCGAGCGCTCGCCCATATTTATACACACAGACACGCGGCCCAATATCGGGGATTTTTAACCCTGACTCTTATATCAGACCGCAACACCGGATGTCAAAAACGAAGATAACATGGGAGGAAGTTTATTTTGATGAGGAAATCCCTAAATGCTGTTGAAAATATGCTTGGAATGGTTAATTAGTATGTAGGGGCTTTGGAGGAAACGATATCTTGCAGCTTGACCATCATCTTTTTGCCAGGTTTCCCTTCGATTTATCTCTTATCTGCAGGAAACTGTCTCACAGCTTCTGAATCTGCTGTTGGCTAAAAAGAGAAAAAGGACAATGACTCATTGTTGGGCAACAGGACAAGTTCTATTTGGATTCTGAATTTCCACATTAATGCTATTTAATGTCATATTTACTGTACTTCAGCCCATGCAGGGGATATCCAGGGTGGGCTCTGAAACCAACCAAAAGTGAAAGTTCCTTCACCAAAACAACAAACAGCAACTGAAAAGAAGATATAATACCCAAGGGATGAAAACACTGCATAAGAAAAAAAAAAAATCTGCTGGATTTTCTATGACTAAGGCATCGAAAAAGATCTTATTAATAACTGAAAGTACCACAGATGGTAAGTGGTGACAGGATGCAGCAGCTTATGCCCACCAAAGTTATTGCTGCTCAGAGAATATTGAGCAGCATCCTATTGATGCAGGATTCCTTCCTCTGCAGCATTTATGAAGGGCTGGCAATGAAGGTCTGGTTCAGCTGCATGTGGTGAGAGGGGTTGGTGTATCCAGCAACCACAAACAGGGGCAGGGAAGCACAGAGGAATAACACTGGAGCATCCCCGGCCCCTGAGCTGGAAGTTAAGCACATCTGGAAATGCCAAGAGCGTAGGGAAGTGCTGGGGGAGGGATGAGATGCATCAGACGATCCCTGCGAGTACATCAATGAAAGGATTAAGAAAGGACCAGGACATGTTTCTCCCATTCCCTCCCCTGCAATGATTGCTCCAGTGCTCAGAGGTGTGGCTTCGTTTGGGTAGGGACTGAAAAGTCAGCGGCTTCTCCAGATATTACATAAAAGGAAAGAATGACATAAAAACACGATCTAACCCTGTAAATATTTTTTCCAGTTTCACGGACCAAATCCCGAGCACGGTCATGTGTCTTGCATTTTTTATTCCCCCAGCTCCCTTTCCCCAGTGCTGAGCTGACATCTGAAGTAAGAGTACACAATCAGTATGTTAATAATCAAGGAGTCTGCTCGCTGCATTATACAGACATCAGAGGAATTTCTTCCACTGTCTGATGAATATTATAAACAGGCCCGTTTGTACTAACAGAGCCTTATGTAGCAAATCCAAAAGTGACAAACCAAACAGTTTTAAGTGGTTACATTCCATCCCCAAATGTCCTGAGTATCAAACATCGCTGGAGACCTGCATCCTGGCTGCATGTGAGGAAAACAAAGAGGCCCACAGTCAGTTGGACTAGATGCTTAGTGCTGAAGCAGATGACTGTGACAAGGTTTTTTAACTGCCAAAGTGACACTGCAAATGCAATCTGGTCTTGCAGCTGGAGGGCCAGAATTGTTGTATCAGTTACCAGAGAGGGAAGGCATTTGTTCTGGAGAGCGACACTTCAGGAAGGGTTTACATCTGAGTCATCATCTCTGCTGGCATGTGTGTCCACCAGAGAGCTGAGCTGCAGAGCTTCTGCAAAACACTGCAGGCAAGTTTTAAGACCTGCAGGCCTCTGTGGACCTCATTTGCTGCCTTGCAAAGGAAAGGTCCCCTTCCTGTGGGCTGGCAATCCTTGGACTTGGAAGTGGTATTAATTATTCCAAATTATCACCTGAGACTTGACATTTCAAGCAAAGTAGGCACAGCTCCTTCCCCATCCTGCATAACACCCACAAAGCAATGAGGGGTGAATGGAATAGCAGGAAAGGAAAGGTGAGAATCACCTGAACGCTCCCAAGACTCGGGGGTTTTTCTTGTGTGTGGTGAGATGGTTTCTGTGGGATGCTCCCGCACCAGCTGGCTGTGAGACTGCCAGTTTTCCCCATCTTTTTTTTCTTTTTTTTCCTGATGTCTTTTCTCTCTCCACCTTCTTTGTCCCTTGGGAGACTGGGAATCCTCCTGGAGCACATCCGTGTAGGCTGAAGTGGGAGGAGGACACCTTCCCTGACACAAATCATCAGCAGCAGACACGTGTGGAGGATGAGGCTGCAGTCCTGAGGCACAGTGGGCTCTCAAGGCTGGTGCATTTCAGAAGAGAGAGGTCTGCATGTGTGCAGGTCTCTTCTTTCACCTGAGATAACTGGCTAGAAATAAAGGTTCAGACAATTTTGAGCCAACCAGTCTTCTCTGGGACTACCATTGCACCTTGGGAGTAGGGAAGTAGAGGAGACTGGACCAGAAATGCTGGGACAAGGAGTTTTATTCCCCAAAGCTGGAGGATGATTATTTGCTGTTTCTTTCAACCAAGTCACTTGGGTTTCCAAAGTGGGCCTGGAAACTGTGAAGGAACAGCCTTTCTCATGAGATTTCCTGTTGGTGCTGCATCCAGTAGCACCGGAAATATCACAAGAATAGCTTTTTTTGTGGTATTTTATTACTTCTGCTTCTGCTCCTGGCCGGAACTGGGAAGTACAGGGGTGCATGGAAATGAAATATAGTGGTCAGGGGAGAGTCTGCCAAACATTTGGAAACGACAGCAGCAAGGAAGGTCATTCACTTAAGTTTCAGGAACTGCTTCTGATCTGCTCTTATTTTATTTGGGCACATTTATGGGATGCTGCTTTCAAAAGTCATTCAGCCAAGGCTGGTATCAGTACCCACTCAAACACTGACTATCTGTGGTTTAGCTGGGAGTCCTGCTGCCAAGTTCCTATAGGGAAGTGGCTTCTGTTTCCTAAAATGTTTAACTGACATAATCCCTCATCAGAATAGGTCTAAAAAAAAAAAAAAAAAAAGAAAAAAAGACTCATCCTGCTACATGTCATCGTTGCAGTCTTTATTTAATACTGTGGCAGCACAATTAGACAATATAAAATCTGAGCATATGCTCTCCTTGGGCAAAAGAGCATCTATTTATCTGTATTTATTTCCTGCTCAAAGTTGTTTGACAAGTGCTTTGTGCAGACAAAATCTGTCTAGCAATTGTTTGTAAATACACGCTGCAAATATTTTTCAGCTCTCTCAGGCAGTGGTTCTTGGTGGCAGTGATGACTAAGCAGTGCAAGCAGCTGCTAGCAATTCTCCCCCAGCCACGATTGCCCTGAAGGCACTGGAAGGCAGCTCAGCAGCCTGATCCAGATGGAAAGGGGATGGCTCAGGCAGGAGTGGACACCTAGGAGCAGTCGGGAGGAAGGGGAGAGCCGACAACAGCTCAGGCCAGAAAAGCTGTTGGGCAATTCACACCCTTGGCACTGCAATCAAACTACCTAAACCACATGGGACTGTTTCCATTTCCTGTTTGGTTGATGTAATCTTTACAAGTTACTCCTGTTTCTTCCTGAAGTGAATTCTCCTTCACTGCAAAACTAATTTTGTTTCATTATTAAATAAATGTTGGCTGCTAATCAACACTTTGCCTTCCTGAACAAGCTCCTTTTGCAAACAAACCAAATTAAAAGGACAACGAACAAAGACAGAGAGAAATTCTATTTAAAACCTAGAAAAAGATTCCCTGACTTCATTTCCCTTATTATCTGACTGTCATCCTAAGAGCTCTTTGCTCAGTTTAGATTAGAAAAGTGAAGTTTTGCTACAGAAATGCCAAAGTCATAAGGACTAATCATGGGTACTTTCAATTCCTTTTTTTTTTACAAGAGACACAGGACACTTGTCTCACTTGTGACTAATTGCATTGAAGTTGGCGATATTATTCCATGAATATAAAGATAAGACAGATTTGGCCCAAGAAGGCTGTTTTTCTTCTGGTGTTTTGAAGAGCTAGAGGCACATACTGATAGAAGAAAAACAACCCCTGTAATAATTGGTTTCGTAGTCTCTGTAATAAAACAGGTCCAAATTCTGTGTCAACCACCTGTACAAGCACAACAGAAAAAAACTTCTTTACTAGTTAAAAAACCCATTTCATTCCTCACTCCCTCACAACTGCCCCAAGATTCTGAAGCATGGTGCACAGTTCAAAGCAATTATTGTTGTAAAATACCTTGGTTATCATCAAGGCCTTTGTCGTTGCCCTCTTCAGATGATGTGGCTCTGCTCCCAGATCTCCGCTCCCTGCGCTTCCCTGGAGTCACCCAGCACAGATTCCTCTCCCTGCTTTGTGCCAAGGAAGAAGAGGATTTGAAGGCAACTTTTCCTTCCTGCCTCCCCAGCCCCTGTGGTGCTGCACAGGCAGCCAGGTCACCAGCCCACTTCTGGCTTGCTTTTTCCCCACCTGCAAGTAGATCCTGACACAGCATCCCACAGTTTTGCTGTTGACCTCAGCCAGGGAGACACGTCCTATCTAATCAACTCCTGCTACAGGGAAAGGGGGAAAATAAGAGGCAAATTCAGGTAGATGCTAGTGTCAAAAAAAAAAAAAAAAAAAAAAAAAAAGAGCATAGAAAGCAGCTTTTATCACTCCCTCATGGAGAGGTCAAATCCCTTTTGTTTCACATCCTGTACTACTTTGAGTTGACGCTCTTGGGTGATATTTGGGTCGTGTCTGGTGCATTTGTTGCAGTTATACTTTCCCCTGTACTAAAAGCTGGAACACTAACCTATAAATCTGTGGTAAAAGAGAATAGCACTGAATGCCCTGGTGTTGTAGAGTTGCATAAAATACACATGCTTTGAAAAATCAGGGATAACTAAGAAGTGAACTGAAAGCCATTCTTAAAAATCAGCAAATGGAATGTGAGGAAGGACTATTGTATTACCATAGACTGACACAAGCAAGACTTCCTTATTTCAACGGACTTTAGAACCAAGTATTTGTAAATATTTTAAAGATGCTCATCTAAATCTTCAAGAACATGAAGCAGAAACCTCCATCTAGAGGATAATAATTACTCTCAACTATCACCCCAGAACTGCAAAGCAACTTGGTGGCCTTTGTGCCTCTTTCTCAGTCAAATAAAACTGTAAGAGTCCGAAAGGAGAATTTTGAAGTCAGTGGGAATTTTGACTGAGGGGGGCTGGTTTGGCTAAATCAGAGAAAGAGGTTAAGTCATAATGTGTGAGTCTGGATTCACTTCCATATTTCTTTGGCATTTGGGACTGTTTGGGTCTGAGGCTTTGTGCTGAAATGTCAGCCACCTATTATTATGATTTTAGTATCTATGTTTTAATTCTTTTCTAACACTTCAGTGGAACAGAGATTTTTGATTAACTCAGCGCTCTCTAGTTGACTTTTCAAAGTAGCAACTGCAAATTAAACTATGAAGAACTGGAAACAGTGTGAGGGTCAGCCCATGAGGAAAGTTCTGCAGTCAATTAGAGCTGTTTGAGGACTTGGCCACCACAGCCAAAGCACAGGACTGAATTTAGATTTGATTCCAGATAGCATCATAAAATTCTTTCTGTATCACCTGTTTTTTATGTAAATGAAGGCCCACGAATAACACCCTTATTTCCCAGGACTGTTTCAAAGATAAATTAATTAGTGCTTACAAATCATTTGGATTTTAGAGTGGATGGGCATTGGGGGAAAAAAGGAAAGAAGAACTCAGATGGGCCAAGAAAAACAGCAAATTCTCTTCATTCTAACTTCAACAAACAACATAAGCATGTGCTTAGCTTTGAGAATCCTATGCTTAAATCTGCCCCAGTAAATGAGAGCAGAAGCCCACAGAGTTAATTGTGTGCTTTGGTGATTTTCTGAACTGGGAAATTTAACAGGTAGAACTGAAAAATGCAGAGTATATATGTAGACTTAGCTGAGCTTGGCAAACAGTCTGAACCCCCAGTGCTCCTTCATCAGTGTCCAAGCCTGGCATTGCCTTGTCTTTCCTGCCCTGAATCACTGCAAATACTGGATATGCCCAGATGAGGATCACAGGCAGAAACATTCAGGTACCTGAAAGCAGAATTTGTCTCACTATGTTTGAAAGGCGAGTTTTGAAAGTTCTCAAGGGTCGATGAAGAGTGGTGGAACAAACCACACCATTAGGGAGCCTGAATCACAACCCTGGATGCAGGCCTTGGGTGTAGTGGGGGTTTGGACTCTCTCTGAACTTTGCAACTCCTGTTGAAATGAAATGGAACTGGAATATGTCCATTATCAGTAGTTATTTGATCAGCACAGCAAATGGGCACAGGCTCAGCACTGTCCCAGCTCTGCCCTGCAAGAGCTCTCCCAGTTATTTAAGGAGCACTCTATTAATATACTTGAAAGAAAGCAACTCCTGCCCTGCAACATTATCAGTCCTGTGCATCTCAGGATCTAACACATTTTGGAGTTGGTTATCAGCTGTAGTAAAATCAACATTTTATAAGCTTCTATTCTTGTGCCGTATTTGTAGAAGTTGCAGTGCTATCACCGAACAAATGCCTCTTTCATTGCCTTTCTGGAAACATAAAGTTCCTTTAAAGCCCAGAAAATTAAATTGTTCGCCTGGGAGACGGCGTGTAGACAAAATCTCCTTCAAAAGTCAGAAGGCCCCTGAGTCAGAGGAAAGTTCAATTAATTTGTCAGAGAACTGAAAACAGATGATTTCAATCAGCAGCATGGGATGACTTCATGGCCGGAGCGCGCTGGGAGAGGCGGGAGCTCCACTTCCCGCCCCACAAACAAAAACCCCTGCAGGATTTACTCTGCTCTGTAGCCCCTGAGTCTGCTGTGCTGAGCTGAAACCAGCTAAGCCAAGCCGAGATGAGCCAAGCTGAGCTAAACTAAGCCGAGCAGAGCTGAGCTGAGCAGAGCTGAGCTAAAGTGAGCAGAGCTGAGCTAAAACGAGCTGAGCTGAGCCGAGCTGAGCTAAATTAAGCCGAACTGAGCTAAAACTAGCCGAGCTAAGCCGAGCCGAGCTGAGAGCGGCTCCGGGCCGGCCGCGATGTGCGCGGGATGATGAATGGCTGGGATGCAGCTCCTTCTCATTGGCTGCGCCGCCGGCGGGACCGGCCAATCAGCGGCGCGGCCGCTCCCGGGGCGGGGCCGCCCTGCGGTCCCCGCTGTCCCGACCTGTCCCGTCCTGGTCCTGTCCCGTCCTATCCAGGTCCTGATCCTGTCGCTATCCCGTCCTATCCTTGCCCCGTTCCACCTCTGTCCCGTCCAGTCTCGCCTGCCCTTCCCTGCAGCCCGTCTCTCGCCGCTTCCCTGCTCCCGGTGGTGCCAGCGCGGCTCTGCCATGCGGGGTGCGGGAGCGGCTGCCCTGATGCCGGGGTCGGGATGCCCGGGGTCGGGCAGCCGTTTGGCCGCACACGACGGGGGAAAGCCCGGTTGTCGGGAAATAAAGCCCATGGCCCCGCCGGCAAACCCTTGTCTTACGCATCCCATGACCAGGAGTGTCCCCCGCGGCAGCTCCGGCCGCGCTCGCTGCTGACCGAGGAGCTGCAGCAACCGCTCCGTCCCTCCCTCCTGTTGCTGAAATGCACTTTGCACGATCGAAAACACCGGGTCGAACCCTCCCAGTTCACCTGTCAGACATCCTTTGGGTAAGAAATGAACCAAAACCTTGCCCAAGGTCTTCAGAGACTTTACTGGTGCTTTGCTATTAAGGGGGGTGTAGTTTCTGTTGTTCTAGACAAATTCAAGCTCAGATGATCTAATTTTCTTGCCTAAGCTCCCCTGCCTTTGCTGGGTATCCTTCTGATTTTCCATTCGCCATCTTATGTTGTTACTTCTCTCAAACACACGATTAAATGAAAATGAACTACTAATTACTGTAATTTGATATAACTGAAATACACCATTGTTTCGAAATCAATTCACAAAGCTTTCCCCAAGTTCTACCGAAATTCCAAGATTCTGAAACTCTATCTGAACAGAATCAATATTTAGCAGGTTTCTGCAACCTATCCAAGCCTGTTTACAGAAGAAAATTATTATTTCTCTGCTTTACTTGTTACTTGAACAAACATAACACTCCCCACAAGTTTAGCTCACAGAAAAGACTTGAACATAAAACCTTAGAACACTTCCTAGTACCAGGCTGATGGAGTATATACTCACATACACATCTGCCTCCTCCCTGTGGACACATATTTCTCAAACAAATATTCCATAACCAGGTTTTTACCAGGTCCAGCTTTCCAGTGTTGATTCCCTGAAAAGCAAACCTTTTTTCCACCCTAGAAAAAAAAAGGGTGGTTCAGATTAAGCAACTCTTACACTTAAGCAACAACTGAGCGAAACAGGCAAACAGTGGCAGGCAGAACAATTTACAGCTGTTTATAACAAACTCTTAGAAATAGTTTGCTGTTTTCAGAACTTCAGGTATAATTAGCAAGAGAGCCATTTGCCATTTCAGCTTATTCCTCTTTGGCAAGAGGGGCTGATGCACTGCTTTGTCTTTTGAAGGTATGTGACTCAGGAAAGAATTTTATGCTGTAAATTTAGGTGTCAAAATACTAGGTGCTCTGTCTTGTGGGTAATAATAGGGGGGTTATTATTTTATTACACCTCAAAATACTTTCTGTACTTTTGCCTTTTTTAACAAGAAAAAAAAAAAAGAGTATTATTTTTACATTCTACACAAGAGTTGTTTCTTTCCAGGGTGTCTTTGTGGGCTGTTTTAATTTGACAGCAATGGAGAAACTTTCTCTGCACTGGGTACAATACACTGTGTGACAAGCATTGTTGGTTTTGCTGGTCCCTGTTGGATATCCAGTACTCACTGGACCTTGCCAATACCACCCTGATAACCAAATACACTTAAACAAGGGGTAGCTCACACAAAATCTGCTGAGGTCCGTGAAGCACCACTGGCTTCTCGATGGAAGCATCCAGCTGAAAGGCTGAAAATGGGGTATGGAAACACTTCAGCTCTCAGGTAAAGTGGAACACCTTTTCCATAGAGAAGACCAAAGTTGTATAATAACCTACAATTCTTACATTTTATAGTCAGATAACCAGCGAAAACCAAACCTGCACAGAGTGCCTTGGGCAGGACAAGCTGCCTGGGGCAATCTCTTTTGGTCTGGTAGAGGCAGCCACAGCCAGCAGCATTTACCCTGCAGGATCAAAACCCAGCTGGTTTCTCACACCAGCTCTCTCTTTCTGCCAGCTCCACCTGCCATCCAGTGTCTCCACCAAAATTCAGTTTGATACCCAGGAGCCTTGAACCAGCCTAGAAATGGGTGACATCAATTCCAGCCCTTCTGACCCCACTGTCCCGGCGTCTGGACTGGTGGTCTAATCACCAAGTCTCTGAAAACACAGAGTCTCTCTTGGATGGCAAGTTTTGTCCTTGCCTATTTAACTTCAATTCAGCACTAACTGAGCGCTGACAGAAGACAGATAAAATGGTTGTTATAAACTGCCAGAAAAAATCTCCATCCAGCTCCTACTGAGGGGAACAGAAAAGTGACTGATGACTTCAGGGGATAATCAACAAGTGGTAAGGATGGAAGCTGGCCAAGTGTGCTGCAGATACCTCGTTCTAACAAAAATAAAATGTATGCTCACAATGGACAGGCTACTCCCCATCTATCCAGCATCCTTCTCCACAGATTAATATCTTGAAATCAACGCCTGGCCAGTGAATGGCTGGACTGTTGCTCAGATCCCCTTTGGTCACTGAAATGGGCTGGTGCTCCACAGCCTCAGAAGGCACTGGGATTTCCAGGATTCCTCAAAGGGAGCAAAAGATCTGCTGCTTCCTCTGCTGGGATTGTCTCCCCTGTATTCCTTCAGGAAGGTCTGGCAACTCTGGCATCTTCTGGCTCCTGGGGCACACTGTCCCCTTCTGCTCAGCATATGTTTATATATAATCTGATGTAAAATTAATTTCTCTGGTTTCTCTCTACCTGAAAAGACCTAACCTGGTACAAATTCTTACAAAGGAGTAAACACACACAAAAAAAATTATGAAATAATTTCTCAAGAAATAAAGAAAAATACAACAAAAGCAGAAAGAAAGTACTTTCAAAAGTGTATAAAAGAGGGTGCTGTCACCCTTTCCACAAAGTCAGGGACAACATTCTTACCAGTTCCAGGGGAAGAAGGATGATCCCTGCTTTTCAAAAGTTTTGTTTTGTGCTGGCATATGTGAGCCTGTTCATGAATAAGTAAGCCCCTTGTTGCACATGGCTGTGTTGTAAAAGCAAGAATAGATTTACAGTCATCTTTCCAAAGTTCAAGCTCTAATGGTAGAAGTCAAACTCTGCAAGTGTCTGGATCCAAGCAGATAATCCCACTATTCAAGCCTCAGCTATTGCTATAAAATTATATTTGTACTATTTATGGAATGTGCAGATACAGGGGAAATGTATTTATAGCTGTTTTGACTAGTTCTACTTTGTGCTTGGAGAAGAAACCGTGGAATTTGGGGTTTGGCATTTTGGACACCGGGCAAATGAGAGGGCCCCTAATTCTCTGGCCTGCCATTTGCTGCTGTGTGGTTGTCAGGTCAGCCAGGCATCTCTGGTTGGAAGAAGAATATGATTCTCAGCAACAGCCAAGCCCTCTTCAGCTAATTATCTGTGTTAATTATCTGTACAGTGCGTGCCCAGCTTCTCTCCCTTGACTTCAGGAAACACTGACAGAAGTCACATGTATGGAAAGCTACCTGTCATCTTTGAATTGGAATCAGATTCAGTACTTTGTATTGAATTTATTGTTTCTGCTTAAGTCAAATCTTTCCCCTACACTTGGAATGAAGCTAACTTTTGTCATGAAGATATAAGGCAGCTAAATCCCTTCACTATGCCAATAAATTAGACTTCTGCTTTTCTGTCACCTTGGAAATCAGCTTCTTTAAGCATTTGGGTATTAAGCAACAATGTCATCCATAGATTCTTCAGTTTCTTGGTATTATATTCAGTAAGATAAAAATATTGAGTATTTGTTAAAGCTCAAAGAACACTGCACAGCTGGTTGGTTTGGTGAAGGTGGTTTACGAGTGTGGAATCCTGGGTCCTCCAGTGGGCATGAGGAAGATGTTTGCTACTTTAACCACTCTTTCCCCAGGAGAAGGACACAGGTCCTGCAGTCAGCAGGGGTTTTGGGACCTGTACAATGCACCCAGGCTGTGGCTTTATAGTAAATCCGGGGTTAGAGGGGCTACTGCCAGATCAAAAATGCCACAGCTGTGTGACACAAAATACAGATCATTCACATGGTCTCAGCTGTCCTGCAGTCTGCTGAGAGGTTCATTTTTCACTGGCAGGATTGTCACTGGAGCAGGTACTGCCTGTCTGCACCCTTCAACTCAGTCCTCAGCTGAGTGCTGCCTGTCCCTTCAAAACTGGCATAAATGGTGGCATAAACTTCATTTCATGGGCTCTGGCAAAGGCAACAGGAATATGATTCAGTGCTCAGGCCTGATACAAATCCAGTGGGTACAGCTGGGTGATTGGACAGCTCACACATTCACTATACATGATAACATGATGGTGTCTTATGACTAACTAACAGATCATATGATTAGTTAGTACAGCCCTGTACCTGCTGTTACACATCCTGAACTGATTTATTATACTATTCATCTCTTCAGAACATTGAGAGCAGGTTGTGTCCCCCTGCCCAGCATGCATGGACCTGTAAGCCCCTGTCCTACTGACACTACTGCTCATCTGATTCCTCTGTGAGCTGATTCAGCTCTCTCAGGCAACTCAGGGAAAAAAAAAAAAAAAGGAATAACAAAGTTGTTTAGGTATCTGCTGGCACAGGGAGCTGAACCAGCTTGCTAAGGGGTCATATGAGCTCCAGCACTGGCCTAAAAATTCAGTGTCCTGCTCAGGAAAGGGGGAGTATGGATTTGCCTCTTTCACTGGCAGCAAACTGTTCACTCACTTCAACTACCCACGTGACTAAATCCAACCATTTTTGTCCACTGACACACAAAAAAGGGCCGTTTTTAATATAAAAATATAGTTACACTCATTTTCAGAAAGTATCCTTCCCAACACTGGCAACACAATTGCAGTATTATGGCTTTCTTGGAGGGAATGCAGGATATTTTCTGCAGTAATTCAGAATGTTTCCTTTCTGAGCAGGAAGAAAAAAAAATCATAAACCAGTACTGTAGTGAGTAATTACCCACACTTATTTTACCATCATTATTTATTTGTATATATTGGTAGCACTTGAGAGAATCCAGTCAAGAATCAGGCCCTCATTGTGAAACACACTAAACAAACACACAATAAACAACCAGCCCATGCCATCACTGACTTTATATACTTGAGGTTTTATTAAACCTTCAAACTGGAATATTTTGGATGAATCTAGACATTCCAAAATGAAGCTTTTAAAGTAATAAGCAAAGGAGGTTGTATTGGAAAATGTCATGATTACATTTAAATAAATTGGCCTAGTTAGATTAAATGAACAGCTTTTAAAGAAGTAATTCTTCCTTCGTTCTGTGCAGAGGTTCTGTCACAGACCACCAGTGCTCAAAGCAAAGAGCCCGTGAGAAACAGCTGGATTGAGTGAAAAATCAAGAAACAGTCTGATAGGCAGTCAAGCCCATTTAATTACGCTTGCTAATTATATTTCCCATGATAATTATATACAGTATTTAAATGCAGCATGCTATTTCCTGTTCGGCGTGATTAAAAACACCCCCGTGATTGGTGAAGAGATCTCGGCGGTGCACACGACGTTTCAGATGCTGCCGATAAAGCCCCCGCTCCCTTCGCAGGCGGCAAAAGAGCCCGAGCCGAGCGGAGCAGCCGCGGGATCTGAGAGGGAGCCGCAGGCAAAGCAACCTCCAGGGGCACAGAGCTGCTCCTCGCCCGAGAAAAAGGCTCCCAGATAAATCCCCCCGAGTATCTGCTGTTATCTGCGCTAGTGGGTCAGAATATTTAAATCCGGGTCCTTCGAGTTCAGCACCTCGCTCCTTATTAGCACATCTGAAGGAGACTTGTAGAACACCCAAGACTCCCGAGGGAACAGCAGCCAGAAATCCCTCCTCTCCTTTGCCCTTTTGTTACTGTGCTGGGGATTATTATTTACAGTTCTGACAGTGCCCAGGCCCTCACAGGTATTGTGCTCCATACCTGCACCAGAGAAGAAGAAAGCAGGAGGGGAAAAGGAAAAGGAGGCAGCATGGAAATATGATTTGGGGTAAATGTAAATTGTCCTGCTTCGGGAATAGATTGTGTCCTGCAACAGCAACGTGCAGAGACATGAGGCCTCTGCAAGCTGCTCTCATGGAAACATGGAATGGTTTGCGTTGGAAGGGATCTTAAAGCTCACCTAGTTCCAACACCCTGCCATGAGCAGGGACACTTTCCTCTATCAAAGGTTGCTCCAAATCCCACCCAATCTGGCCTTGAAGACTCCCAGGGATGGGGCAGCCACAGCTTCTCTGGGTAACCCACTGCTCTGCCTCCAAATCTTATTTCTTAGGTGTACCCAGGAGTTTGCAGGATTAACATACCTGGTCTCAGGGCAACCTGCATGAGGGAATAGGGAGGGAATGCCTCATTTCATCACGTGGATGTTTCTGATAAGAGAGATTTGGACTTTCCAAGTCCAAACCCTCTCCCAGGACAGGCAGGGCAGCAAAAAGTCCTTTAAATCAACTTTTTGCTTTTGAGCTGCTGAGTTCACACACTCTGGATTTCTTACCAGACATGAGATATTTGTCCTTGTTAAGCAAAGCATGGCATTTAGTTTATAAGCATGTCCTCCTGGACGATCCCAAAAGGGAGGTATTGCTCCTTGAAAAGTTGCAAAGGAAAATGCTTCCAGGAGTTGGCCTTTGAACTGAGCTTCTGCTTCATTTAACTGCTGGATTTGACAGCAGTAGAGCTCCTATTTTCTTTATGGAATGAAATGCTTTCATTTCTGATCAACACAGGCTAAATGTATTTGCAAGACTGCAGGACAATCCATGGAAGAGTTATTAATATTATGTTAGATCTAAATAAGCTGAATACTGTATGGATTTCTGAGGACAACTACAGATCATGTTCCAATCAGGCAGAATACAATGGGAATATAGAACAACAGTTTTTACTGTGGATGCAGCAACAACCTCAACATTCAGGACAGAAATATCAACCCCTCAAACCTTGAGAATGTTGGAATCAGCAACTAAAATTGGAAAGGACAACCTCAAGTCAGACTCTGAGCCATCCTATCGGACTGAGCTTTTTTAACAGGGATTATCAGATAGACATAGCAATTCCACTACCCAGTACTCCTCTCATTACAGGTAGAGAAGGAATATGAACACTTATTAATGTCTTCATTTTGTCAATAAAAGAAAACACAGTGAGATAAGAAAGTACAAACAGATGGAAACTTCTGCTTGTCAAAGGAATGCAGTAATTCATCCATCTACTGCTAAAGGTTCCAGGCAAGATATTTAGCAAACACTGACTGAAAGTGAATGGGGAGTAATTTTTAATAATTTCTCTATTTTCATCATTCTTGCAGTTTTAAGTACTCTTGATAAGACAGCACAATAAGAGACAGCTGATCTGTTATGCCAGGGTAATTCCTGTATGAAGGCAGTGTTTATTAATCCTGAATAATTCCAGATTTACACCACTCTGTTTGAGATGAGTATCTGGCCCTGAAACATTATACAAGGCAAGTATTTACATCTGGGAGCACATAAGTACCAGAAACACCAGAACCTTTGATTTTTTAAAAACCCCTATCATTCAAACTGATTAAGACATGTGTCTCAATTTACTGGTTTGAGGTTTTCCAGTTGCATTCCCTAACCCTCTCTCTCTTCTCTATATTACTCCTTCCTGCCTCCCTCACTCCTTCTGAGAGAGAAAATATGCCTTTTAGGCCTTTCAAAACAGTTTAAAGTCAGACCTAAAGCTCCATTCCCATCTCAATCCCATGAACCAAGCTGCTTGCACTGTTTCAGCAGTTAATTAACAATGAATGCCTGCCTTTGGAGACTGGGTGAAGCAGGGTGGGGATAAAAGATGAAGAAGGCTGAGGACAGACATAACAAGAATGGGGAGGGAGCAAAGTGGGTGGCTTATCAAATTCCACAAATACCAGACGTGGAGAGGTGTTGATTTGTTGCTGGGAAAACCCTGTTTGTTTATGGAGTTTAATCACCTGTTTTATGTTTGTTGTTTGAAACATATGGGAGACAATGGGGTTGTTTGCCCACAGTGTACTGGAATACAGTACAGTAAGAGCTGCACACACAGGAATTTTAAGTCACTGGTATGTGTAAATTAGAAGAGCTCAGATCATTAACAGCCTGCTCAGGCTGTGTGAAGGAGGCACCCAAGAATGTGCCCAAGGTTGACAGTCCAAAAAAAAAAAAAATTCCTCGTTTGTGATCCATAAAATAAATATAATTCTTTGAGGTGAGGTGAGGAAATCTGAAAACAATGCATCCCACACTGCCCTAATATCTGTCAGCAAGGCACTGCCTGTCACATAGTTTGGGCTTCTTTTCCTTGCACTATGTCTCTGGGGGGGTTTTTTTGTTGGGGTTTTTTTTTTTTTTTTTTTGGTTTAAAGAGGCAGCCAGAGTGAGTGGGCAAGAACAGAGCTCTGCATCACCAGAAAAGACACATCAGTTCACTTCCTGTTTCTGAACAGCTCCACTGCTTGTGCTGCTTGCAGCAGAAGGCATTTTTGCACCCTTTGTGCCCTCCACAGAGAGTACCATTCACATGCCCCACGTGTGAGCTGTGCCACTGGCCTGCAAAAGGACTCTCCTACTTTAATATTTTACCACTTTGGTCCAATCCTCCTGTTTGTCCTTTTGCTTCACTTCACCTCTATCTGATTTTAACCTGCTGACGTTTTCTCTTCCAGCACTGGAATTCACACCTTCTGGTTTCTGTACTGACTTTTTTTTTTTTTCCTTCTTCTTCTTCTTAGAATTCCCTGTCCTCTTTCCTTAAGGACCTATATCCAAAACCAGAGATTCTGTGAAAATGCACCTCCCAGACAGAAGTTACAGCCCACTTCTGTGTTTTACCTCGCAAACAACCGAGCTGTAAATGCCATCTCAATAGGTTTGAGCAGTGCCCTGTGCTTTCCCTTGCAATTCCATTCCTTTTCCTCATCAAAATGCCATCCATCACAAATGGCCACGAACTCAGCAGCGTCTTCAGCCCCCTCTGAAAACTGGTGATACCTTATCATGGAATCAGAGAAATCAGGGCTTTCCTGGCAAAAGCCCAGCACCCATTCCAGCCAAACCTCACCCTCCATCTCTGAGCTCTGTTAAAATTTCAGCTTCTTCCCCTAATATTCAGGGATGCCAGCATCCCTCTCCAATGAGGCAAGCACACAGAGAACCACTTTTGTCTTTATGTTTTCACCGCAAATATCTGTAAGGTCGCTCACTTGTCTTTCTTCAACCCTTTCTCAGATAAAATGATCCCAAATAACCCCGTGAAAAAAAAAAAAAGAAACTGTAATTTTACCTAACACTGATCACTTGAAACAGCTTTTTTCTTTGTTCTTTGTTTTTCATTTCTAAGCTACAGCTTTGCCTGGAACCTCTTGGGGACGGGGACCATATATATATGCAGCTGCTAACACAGATAATTCCTGTTCCATGTGCAAGTGGAAAACGTGTCAATATAAAAAAACCCAACAACAAATATCTATAAAATACAAGTTGTTCTAAGAATCTCAGCTTTCATTCCCCATTAGAAGGAAACTATTTACCCTCAGTGTTGCCATAAAAAAAAACATTGCCATGATGGTCCATATTCACTGAGAGGCTCTAAAATAAGAGAAAATTCAACATTTGTTTGTTTGTTTTTTTTTTCCTTTTAAATATTGATTCTGTAAGTCAATCCCCTTATTCTAGGCAGTCTGATTCATGAGTTTTGCATGTTTGGAGTTGGCTGTACAGGATCAGTTCAAATAAAAATAGAACACATCCCCTCTACAGGACAAGGTCTTACAAAGTTCACGCCATTCATAGCTTGTTTCCAATTCCTAGGGCAAGTAAGTGTTTATTATTTTGTTAAAAGAGGAGGAAAACATCATCAGCATCACTTAAACGCTGTGGCTCCTATTGTTGACATGTTTTGGTAACAGCAAAAGTGTTTGCAGTGTCGGAGTGATTAATGGTGGAGGCTACAGGCTGACACTGAGCTGTGTGTGTGTCCATGTGGGCAGGGTCAGAAGCATCACACATTATTAAGTGAGGATTTTGTGAATCTAGATTTTAAAGTCAAGCCATAGGTTTAGGCATAATAGACTGTCAGGTTTCAAACTTTGCAATTTTTGATTTTTTTTTAATTTATTAATTTTATTTTTTATTTATTTTATGTTTTATTTTAGAGCATTAAAACACAAGCCTGGAACACCTACACTTGCAGAGATCGAACAGATTTTGGGACAAAACCAGTGTGAGGGGTTTCTGACCGAGCCACATGGCAGAAGTAGGGTTCTTCCACAGACTAAAGGTTCCACATGAAATGGAAACTGTGCTCTTACACAGCCTCTGAACAAGGCAGCAGAGCAAAACTACTCCTCTCCTTGGAGATGGCTGTTTACCTTCATTCTGGCTGCATGTGGGTAATGAAGTTGGTGTTTAGATTTCATATATCATCTTCTCAATTTAAAATCAGTGAGGTGCTCAGAGTCTTGGACTTCTCAGCTCTGGTTTATAAATGGCTCCTGGTAAATGGTCAAAGGCATATGAATGATGTAGGAATCCAGATTCTATTTTCCGAAGGGATTTAGACATATATTAGGAATGTATAAACTTAGCACACTTAGACAGTAAATCTAATTGATTTCAGGAAGGTTCCTAGGTGGCTCTGACATTTTGAGAAAGCAGCCCTTTGTCTGATGGGCTGAACCTTTTCTTGTTTCCCTCATCACTGCAATTAAATGAATCTTGACTATCCACCATCATCTTAAACGTGCTAGAATCCAACCAGCAAAAATAGAACAGTGACAGTCACAGCTGACTTCTAACTTGCTTTTTCCTCCCACTGAAATGATATTTCTGTATTTTTTTCCCGTGAGCACACAAGGAGCTAAGTTCACTTGGAGAATTTGTTTGTCTGCAGGGCAGGAATGGTTCAAGTTGAACTGGGACAGTGCAACATTTGGTTTTATATGTCACGTCTTCTCAGACACCAACACCTAACACTCTGTAAGAGAAGACCCTGCTCTAGGCTCTTCAGCTCTGCTGTTTTCATTGAGTTCCTCTGTGAAGCTCGGCCAGTTTGTTGTAACAATGTCTCAAAGTTATTTATACAACTTCTTGGCAATTCACACCAACCTTTTTTTTTTTCCTTGCTGAAACTAAGACCGTCAACAGCGAGTTCTGGCTGTGAAGTGGCTTCCCCGAATCAAAGTTTCTCTTTATATATACTAACATAAAGTTATTAAAGTCAGTGGTAAGTGACGCAAGAGCCTGACTCTCCTCCGAGGGGACAAGCAATGTCCTCCTGAGATCAGTCAACTTCTGCTTCGGTGTGTTCTCCATCAGACAGGGCTGGGCTTGCCATAAGCACCCAGAGAGAAAAATTCCAGCGGGATTCCAAGGCCTGTGGTTTCAAACATTTGGAAAATGTGGCCCCTTTCTGAAACACTTGTTTCTGTGCAGCCCCCCCGAGGCAGCAGCCGTTCGTGCCCCCACGAGGAGAGCAAGACTCGGCTGCAACTTTGGCTTTGGGGATAAATCTCTCTCCCCTTCTCTGGAGGAACTGAGCTGCTGCCAGCAGTTAAGGCACTGAAAAGCGATTCCCTGTTCTCTAGAGAGCATAACCTCTTGCCACCAGTAATTAAGTCTCCCTTGTGGCTGTGGTTTTGCCAGCACAGCCCTCCAGTGGTGCCTTCCTGCTGCCCGTCCCTCGCTCCAGGGTTGCAACACATCACTCCCCCTGCTACACCAGTACAGCTATGGATGCATCTCTGCAACGAGCTGGGGTGGGGAGTAAGTCCAGCTCAAAAATAGCCTGGCAGAGAAACACTTAGTTTTTCATGTGTCTTCCTATAAATTGGATCAAATTCCTGATCCGTTTCACAGTGGAGCCACAAACCAATACTCCAGGAGGACCGAGGGGCCCGTGCGCTGCAGGAGGGAAGATGAAAAGGCCAGTAGGAAAAGGCTGGAAAGGGAATACCAGAAGCCAGAACTGGTGTTGAAGACTTAATCTTGTGAAACCACAGCCTCACTCTTCCAGCCAGGAAAAAGTCAGCAGCTGCTGACCAGCACTGTTTTTTTCTAACACTTCAGAGCCCCCTTTGAACTCCTTTGTGGCCCTGGGGGGATTGTAGCCCACAGTTAGGGAAACTCTGCCCTAGGCTGGCCATTCACTCTTAGTGCACTGGGACCAATTTTCCAAGGAATAGGAATTTCCCTGACTGCTGGCACACAAAATCTATCTGCTGGGGGAACGTGCCTCTTTCCACCCAGCGTGGTGAGAAATCCCGAGAATTCTGATGGGGGGAAAAAATGTGAGAGGTCAAATATAGCTCTGGCTAGAAAATCGTCTTCCCCCACAACGTGTCTTGACAAGAAGAGCTCAGGAAAAATATTTTCTTTGAAAGATTTATAGCAAAAATTGGATTCTGAACACATTGTAATGGTAAAATATTGTACTGTTAACAATAAATCATTTCTTAAGAAAACTTTGAATTTTAAAAGTGTTGGCCGGCCATATTTAAAACACCACAGAAAAAGAAAGGTCTTGTTTTGAGTTGTTTGCCAGTAATGTACAAAAACTTCCTGAGATTCATAAGGAAATGGAATGATCTGTGACTCATAAGGAAAACATGAATTACTTCTTTTTATTTTAGAGTATAAATGCAAATATCTGCGTATGAACAAGGAGCTAAACAAATGTTTGGGTTGTTAGTAGCAGACATTTCATCCACTTTGAAACCTGAACACCACTTCTCTGAAGCAAAACAGACTTCTGCAGGACAGGGTCTCAGATTATCGATTGGAATATTCATACACATCCTAGTTGCTGGGGCAAAGTGGAAGGGAAAAATGAATGCCAGATTCTTGGAAAGACTTGCATATTTTACAGAAGAAATTAAAGCCATGCTGCTTAAAGAACATTGTTTAATAACATTCTTTCTTTCTGCCACCCTATGTTCTTTTAGTTCTTTTGTTATTCAGTGCTCCTATTCAGGACAGATATTTAAGTGTGTGCATAACACTAAGCAAATGTTTCAGTGCTATCAACTTTAAAGTTCTAAAGTTAAGATCATATTTTAGTGGTTTCCTGAAAAGGATTTACTTTTTTTTTTTTTCTTTCCTTGAGCCATGACCTTTAGCTTGAAGCTTTTTGAGACGTTATGTTATGATAGAGCTAATCTTGATTTAGACTTGTACTCTATAAAACATGTGGTAGGTTCACCTTTGTCAAATGTTGTCCCCCCCAGGATGTGCCATTCCTCAGTAAAAGTAAATAATAATACTAAAAGAAAAGTCCATTTTTTAAAAATTAATTTCATATATTTTCTAAAGTAACATCATTAGCTATTTGGTCTCATGGTTTTTCTGTCTCTCTAGGCATTCTCTTTCTTAAAATGAGGGGTTTATTTCATTTCTTCCCACTAACAGGCAAGAATATATTTAAACCCAAACTGTATGGGACTGGATCCCAATTTGAAGTGAGCAGAATTCATCTGGGCCATACCCAGTGTTAAAATCACAAGGCTTCTATTCCAAAAGAGTAACTCAGGTTTGGTCAATTATGCCATACCTTATTTTAGGGAATGCCCAAAACGTTATAGTTTATAAAGTAAACCTCTGGCATCTCCCCAAGGACTCCAGCAAGCACTCTGGAGTCTCCCAGTGGTCCATGAACCACAGGTTGGAAAGCAGAGCCAGGAGGCAGCAGAGTGGTGTGGTTTATCTGACTCGGTGATCTACTCCAACTGAGGGGGAAAATGTGCCACTAGTTAAATCAGATTAATGCAGCTCTTATAGTTAATTTACTGAGCAAATTTCCCTTTACCTCTGCTTTATTTTCCCTTTTGTCATCTCCTTTTTTGCCTTTCCTTTTCCTTTCAAGCCCTCTTTCTGTGAGAAAAGATGAGATCTCCAGCAAGGAGAAGAGGGAACCCGTTAAATACCTCATTATCTCCGAGGTCTCTGTTGATTTAGACTTCTAGCAAGAGAAATGGAGTTCAGTTCATCTCTGACTGAACTGACACTGCAGATAACCCCAGCACATCCATCTCAAATTGTCAGCTCAAGACAAATTACCTTCTCTCCAGGATACTCTCTTTCACTGATTACCTACTACTCAAATTAAATGCCATCTGACTTCTGAGAGTCTTTTGTTTGTCAGATTCCACTGGATTATGCAAAAACGATGGGGGGAGAATCTGGCATGTTTGAAGTCTTGAGAACAGAGTGCATAGGCCCTGCTTCCTCATCCAGTTTTGGAGGAAGAGCTCAGGCTTTTCCCTAATCTGTTTGCCACCCCGCAGCATAGTAAACTCTACTGTCAATAAGAAAGATAAAACCAAAAAGCCTTCTGAATAATGCCTTAAAGCAATCAGATACTGTGAAATCCTAACGTTTGGCGACAAATATTTCACACAACTAACTTTTTAAAAGCCCAGGTTTCAGTCCATTTAAATATTTCACTCCATTCCTCTGTTTTAATGTGTCAAAAGGAAAAAAGGTGTCAGGAAGTACTTCTAAGGTGGAATTAATAGTTGCAATCATGTTTACTTAAAATATTCTCTCCAAGACTTTTGGACTTTTTCCTTCATTAAGCAAATTGTCCAGCCCAATATTTTCTATGTATTCATCTCAGGCTGTTTTATGTGTGGGGTTTTTTTATTTTTGCTGTTGTTGAAACTTTCCCATTTTCCAAAATGAGATAAGAGGATGGGAAAAAATACATGTAGATGTTTTGCAGAGAAGCACTTCCAAGAAACCTGCACTCAAGAGAAAGGATTTAAATTATTATCCAGATCAGGGACTGCCTTTTGCTTTGCTGCTGGGAGTTTGCTCAGCACTGGTGAACTTAAAAACTCTTGGGAATCAATATAATGGGTGATTGTACATATAAAACTGCATTAGCAAGCCAAGCAAGTTGAAGAGTAAAACCTCTCCAATGAGGAACACGCTGTTAGCAGGGATTTTGAAAGCAATTAAGTCTGCTGGTGAAGCAGCACCCCAAGAACAAGTCCAATCCTAACTATACTCATTTCCATCTTACAAGAGAAGACCATTGTATGAAACCACTATTGAAAGGTGTGGTGGCTTTTGTCATAAAGACCTGGAGACACACAGACCTCTGGAGAAATACTGTGCCTAAGTAACACAGAGAATCATAGAATATCCATAGACTACCAACACTTAGATTCCATGAAATATTATTTCCTGACAGCATTTTATGGGTAGCCCACCGATACCAATATCCAACCAGGGAATTCCAGTGAGAGTTTTACCAAACTGAGGAGTGAAATTTAAGGCCTGTGATACAAATTCCTTTTTTATGTAATTTCTGCATGAAGCAGCTCATCATAAGACAACCCCCAATTTAGCAGATACCATCTCCTTGCAGAAATAATTTAGAGTTCTTAGCACTGGGTGGGTGAAGGTGAAAATGAACATTTTTCATTCTGGAATTATTACAGAAAAGCAGAGACACACTAACCTGTGCTAATGAACTGCCTACAGAAGCACCACATTCATGCAGTTAACTCCCCCCCATCCCCTTTCTTTTTTTTTTCCTGGTATGCTTAAATGTTTTCCTTAAACGTAGCTTTGAAGATTCCCACTTTGTCAGAGAATGAAAGCTCCTGGTGGTAACATCTCTGGGGATGGGACAGTGATTAATAGTCACACCTTGTCCATGCCAAACTGACAGAGCTTCAGACAACTGGGGAGAAGAAGAATGGCCCTGCAGAGGGCATGGGGGATTTTATTTCACATAAATACAGCAGCAGCACTGACAAGCACTCACTCCCATCACCCCTCTCCAACTCGAGCGTGCTTCTCCCACCATCCCAACACAACTTGTATTCCTCCTCTGGTTTCACAAATTCCTTTCTGCTTAGTGGCACAGCTTGGACAGGATGGACAGGGAGCATCCTCACCCAACACAGCACACTGCTCATTGGCCAGGGAGCTCTCCTGGGAGGTGGGACAAGAGCCTTGAGTCCCCTGAGGCAGAGGAAGAAACTGAACCCTGACCTCCTCCGTACAGAGATCAGTGGTCATGGGCCCCCTGCATGTCCCATGTCATGGATTTCCCAGGGCTGCTGTGGCTCTGGTTGTCCAGCCTACTGCTAAGCCAGCCCTCCCAGTCCCTTTGCATACAGTCACACACTCCCAGTTCCCTTCTGACATTCCTGGTGTCCCTTCTGATTTTCTGCATGCATTAATGAGCCTCCTTGGTGTCCTGCCTGTGTACTCCCACTGGCAGGAAAAGGGGGGAGTGAAACAGTCCTTCCCTTAAAAGTGCTTGGTTTAAGTGCAGACCTCTCTGTCCTTCCACAGACCCTGTCACCTCCTTCCCATCTTTGCTACCAGAGATGACCTTTCCACGACAAAGAGAGAATCACCTTCCTGGAGAGTTAATATTATGTTAACACCCTGATAATATTATTGATGACAGCACGAGCATTTAAGGGTTCTCTGGCTACATACAAACATGGACACAGGCTGGGACACACACTGGAACACAGCCATCCCTCCTGTTAAACTGCCAGCACACTTTTGGCCTATTCTAGCTAATGCTGTCCTGGACAAGGCTCCAGAGCAGTTGGAGGAATGGCATGAGATCGCCCTGATTTCCATAATTAATCCATGGATTAAACCACCCTCTTTGGAGAGAACACTTGGCCTTATGGACATGTGGTCATACCCTGCCTCCTGAGCTGGGAAAGTGGGTCCTTCCCCCCATTAATTTATGGATGGAGACATTCTGTGCCTTGCTCTGATCCATCAGGACAGAAATCTGACAGAGGGCCCCCAGCACCTTGCAGAATTACAAGTGTGAGGCTTCAGGGGATGCAGGCTCTGCCTTTCACAGCAAGGGCTCTGCATTCCAAGCATGACTTTTCCAGACTCAGAGGGTGAATTCAGGAAACACTTGCCCAGATGTGTTTGGTTGGGAGGCAGATTTTGTAGGTGCTCAGGGAAGGTATGGACATGATAAAGGAAGTGGTTAAGAGGAAGTAGAAAAAGTAGAAAGGTAGAAAAATTTAAGCCAGATGCAGTTGGAAAGAATTTTCTAAGAATCCAGCTCTATAATTGTGAAGAATTTGGAAAGAATAACCACCCAAAGACATTCCATCCCATAGACTTTTCAGAACTAGATAGAGGTCAAACATTCTGCAGAGAGCAATCCTGCAGTGGCATGAAAATGCCTAGGTGACCTCAGAAGTCTTTTGCTCCTTTAATTGCAGTGGCTTGTTACAATAAAAAAGACAACAACGTTGTGCATGATAAAAGGGGCATTTGCAACTAAAAAGAGTATTTCCACATTAAGAAGCCAGTTGGTTATCTAACCACAACAAATATTTAAAATTGCACTGCTGTGAGAAAGAGCAAAGGAGATAAATAGTGACCAAAAAAAAAAAAAAAAAAAAGGGAAAGAGAAGGTTTCAAAGGCAAAAGGCAAAATTCTCCACTGTGTGTGAGCTCCCTGCGATGAAAAGACAGGGATCTTGTCTTCATGTCTATTAACATTACCAGGCACTAATGAAGTGTTTTCCAGACTTGGTACTGAAATTCATGCCTTGTCATCAAAATGAGAGAAAATGCTTGAAATTATTTTGCTTGCCTTTTAAATCCAGTGGCTACTAATTCAGTGAATCTCTGGTAGGCTCTATTCACCAGAACTCTTTATAAGATTGGGCCGGAGCTTTAAACACAAGCCACATATTTTCCTTTTGTAGCAGGGGAGAAAAAGTTGGTGTTACTGTGCTGCTCTCAATTGAACAGTGAAAGCCTTTTTTTCCCCCCCAGGGAAAAACCAAACCAAACCAAACCAAACCAAACCAAACACGAAACAACTGTATTTACATAGAATAAAAAATTATGAATCTAAGTGCAAGCAAGATGTGTGTGAAGCACTTGGGCAATGACTCCCAGCACTGCAGGAATGCAGATTAATACCATGTTCTAACTGTGTTGAGCCCACTGATCTCCATTCCCACCTCTAGTGAACATTACAGAGGAAGTTTCCACGCAGATTTTCCTCAAATGGCTTCAGGAGTTGTTCAGTTTCCTACTAGCTCATACCACTGTGTTATTGTGGCTGCAAAATCAAATGCAGCTCAAGAGACAGGACTGTGCAAACCCAGGGAAACTTTTCTGTTTGCCCTAAATCCAACCATTGCATTTAGCATCTGATTTCAAGAGCCATGGAGATACTCTTTGGACTTTCCTGAATTGCCACAGAAAAGTTGTTTGTTTTTTTTTTTTTCTTCTTTCTAAAAACTCTGCTTTTGCTCTGTTCATGTGTCTGGTCATTTCTTTGACATATGAAGACCAGGTCTATGAACTCAAGCAGCTTAAGCAGCTGTTTAAAGTTAAGCATAAGGCTATGAATATTTATGCTGAAGTCCTATTTCACAGCATAATGAAATCAAAGTCCCCCAAACTCAATAGCAGGCAACCCCTTGCACTGCAGTTCTGCTGAAAATATTAACATTGTTGTGATTTGGGAGAAAACCAAATTATGGAAAAAAGCACATTTTCTTTCAGCTTTCTTTGTCAGATGAAATGTTTTGCCAGCAGTGTCCCATCTGTTAGCTAAATTCCCAAGCTCGGGATTTCTTTAGCTCCAAATATACAACTGCAGCATAGTGAGGGAATCCCACAGCTTTGCCTCTGCCAGGGTTTGTTCCTGCCCTGAGTGAAGATACAGCCAGTAGGGATGAACACTGCCTGGTCACACACTTTTCACAACGTTCCTTGGTTCTTTTCAATTTGCTTACCACTTTGTAGAAGAACCATCATCTGCATCCCAGCCTTTCCTTCCTCTGCACTCACAAGCTTTACACATCTCCTGGTGTTTGTTTTGTTTTGTTTTTTCTTTTAATTTTAAATTTCTCTCTTTACACTTCTCTAGTTTTGCAGAAATGGTCTGGCAATGTTTTTTTCAACTCTACCTGAAAACTTCTCAGCAAAAGGCATTGTTTTGGATGTTTGTGCAATATTCCACTTTTCCCTGATTTGGTTTCCTACAAAGGGCCAACAAGGGGAATACAGCAAACAATTCTTAAGCGAAAATTGTCCAACCCACTGTCTGCCAGCTGAAGTAGGTACCAGACAACCCATGTTATCACATTCCAGTAAGATTTCTAGATGACAGCAGTTAGTCAGAAAATTATTAAATAATGCCTCATAATAGCAGGGAACGGGACAAATCACAATTTCCTGTTTGAAATCAATGAATGCAATAGATTTAAATAATAAACACATGTGATTTTTTTGGTCATGGATGCCACACAAGTAGAGAATAGACTTTTCCCCTAGATATTTATCTGAAATAGGGTTAATATCATATTTTGAGGCGGCGCTTTGCTTTTATCGAGACTCACATGTTGTTAAATATAAAAGCTACACTCAGGGGCTAAAACCGACTTAAAAAGCAGGTGCTGGTCTCTGCTAACAATGTAAGTGGAAATTAGGCTGGGGGAGTACATGTGGAAGGGACAAACACTCCATCCCTTAATACTGTAGCCTGGCAGAAAAGAAGTCATTGACATTCCAAGAGGGCCGAGTTAATCAGTAACACACCTGATTAGCGTCTCACAACTCCACTCAGAGAGGCAGCAGAGATCCTTTCTCCCAGTCCTCACATCCCTTAGAGGATGTGGTGAGACACAGAGGTGCTGCCTCTTGGCCCCTCAGCATCCCTCCACGGCACAGGGGACAAGCGGCGCGAAGCAGGAGGGCAGAAATGTAAGTTCTTCGACGGGGGGGATTTAATATGGAAATTGCCAGTTGTGGCGTCCAGATGGGTACATCTCATTATCAGAGATAAAGGGTCATTGAGATCACCTTTTTTTTTTTTTTTTTTTTTTTCTTTTTTTTTTTTTTTCTTTTTAATGCAAATTTAATGTTGCCTCAGACTCCTCTGCAAATCGTGGGCATGTTCCCCACCTCATTTTGGCAAAAGTTCAAATAGTTGCTCGGGCGTGTGACCCTAGCGCAGGGCATTTCCAAACACTTCAGCCTCGGCAAGTCATTCAAGGCAGAAGACTTTCTCGAGAGGCAAGGAAAGGGCAATTTACACTTCCGCCTGGAAAGGGTTCTAATTGCTGTTTCTCCCCCTCCACCAACCCCCCCCCCCCCCACCTCCCAGGCTCTCACCGAAAAAGTGTTAACAAAACGATTGAAATCCATTGTGACTTCGGATTGCTCAGCAGGAACAACCCATAGACCTGAGAGGAATTTCCTCTTTCCTGAGGGCTCCTGGAGCTTATACAGGCCTGTGAGAAGAGGAATGAAAACTTCCCTCTCCCACATCCCGAGGGATGATGATTTCGTGCGCAGAGGGGGCTGCTTCAAAGTCAGAAATACACGAAGCAATTCTGATATCCCCTCACAATACCAAGTTTCCCCGAAAAGAGGTGAAAACATCTCTACAAATCCTGTGCTTGTGAATGAGAAGAGCGCACCAGATATTTGCAAAGTGCTTGCAGATCCAGGGGATGACAGACCTTCAGTTTTAGCTATTTTTGGCCGCCTCTGTAACCTTTTTGCCTTTCCCAGGTACTTCCCAGCACCTTGTAGCTATTAGGCCAGCAAAGCAAAAAAAAAAAAAAAAAAAAAAAGGAGTTTAAAGGACAACAATTTAATCCTTTCCAGCGCATGTATCTGTCTCATTAAAGCATTCTCCTGGAGCGGTGTAATGATACATCAAATGGAATCCATTCCAAGGTAAAATGAGTGCTGCTGATGGCTAACACACTGCTCCCCAGGCCTGGCTTAGACCCCAGTCCTAGTGCAGCCTAGCACTGAAGTAGATTAAATATCAACTCGGGTCACGTTCTCATGGCCCAGGCACAAGTGCCAACATTCTTCCAATTATTCAAGGCCAAAGAAAGAGCAACCTGCCTGACAGAGCTGTGACACAGCTTGATTAGATTTAGCTTAGAAGCCTGCCGAAAAGGATACTGTGGTATTTAACTCAGATGGAGAAAGGAATGGCCTCTCTGTTTAAATGAACCAGGGGGGAAGGAAGGAGAAATTAAAAAAAAAAAAAAAAAAAAAAAAGGGAAAGGAAAAAAAACACCAAAACAACAACAAAAAAGCAGAATATATTTCTGTAATGAGGCAGAGCATGTTTTAAATTTAAAATGGTTGGTTTTCCATAATACAGCCAGCATGTTCCACGCATATAAACCGGTTTAATTATAAAAGGTGGCTCTGTACACCCTTTTATTCAAATAATAGCATTTTGCAGCCTGCACAGAACCTTTTGGACTGAATAATTTTATCTTCCAGATAGATTAAGTCACTTTGGGTAAAAAGGGCAGAAACTGGCAAACAGGACAGAAACTGAGCAAACACTGACATTTCAAACAGAAAGTGTAAGAGGAGTTTGGGTAGGAGAACACACAGCTTCAAAGATCAAATTATCCAAGTGATTTGGCTGTGACTTTAAAGTCCAGGGGAAAAGGCTACTGCCTGTTCTGGGATTCAGCCCCGAGTTTCACATCTAATCTGACTGACAGGAATTCCAGGAGCGTGGTAAGGCAGCAGGACTGGGATGCTGATTTCGCAGGGAGCAGCAGCCAGAAGAATGCTGCTGCTCCATCTCCTGACATTCCTCGGAGGCCTGCTGTCCAAGCATCAGGCAGAGCTCAAAGGACTCTTTATTAGGGCAAATTGACACTTTTTTTTTGCCCACTGAAAATTAATCCAATTTAAAAAAAGAGAAGGAGGAAGACGAACATAAAAATCACACAAACCATGTTTTTTTCAAGTGAAAATATACCTTTGTCTCCACTGAAATGTTACATTTACCCATTACTCTCCCCTGTGTCTCCTGGGGGGAATTTAGGAAACATTTTTCACCCTGGTTATTCATCTCATTCTGGAGATTTGTGCAGGCCATGATTATTTTTGGGTTGGAGAAGAAGCAGAGTGTGGACAATTCAATAAAAATATCAAGGCACTGCTCATAATTACACATATTCTTTGCCACACCTAATTTGAACCATTAACTATATTGGTATAGCAGACTTATCCTGCCCAGAAAGGGAATAGATAAAATGTGTTCTGTGAGATTGCAATTTAATAGCAATCACAAAAATATCAATATCATTACTCTGGTTAGAGGAAAAAAAAGAAAAAAATCATCTCAGTATTATTTGGATCCAAAATTATTACACCAAGGTATAAACTACATGAAGACCACTTGAAGAGGAAATATAATAATATATATGCAGACCTAAACCCCACTCTCTATAAATTCGGACACCTACATTCCAGAATGCTCAGTTAAATACTGGCATGAGAAAAGTATCCGTCTAAAAAGAAATTAATGAAATTTTCAAACGCTTTTAAATCATATATGAATCTTCATAGCTAAATTAAGTTTTTTGTGTTGAACATTTTGTCGAATGGCGGCTTAATTTGGAAAATTTAAATTATTTTTTTTTAAAGACAACGCTTCAGATTTTCATTTTGAATGAAAGTTTCATTTGGATCTTCACTCACATTATATTTAAAATAAAAGAGATAAGACAAATAGAATCTTCCAAATGAGATGTCTCATACAGTCTAAAATGCATTTCCCCTCCCATTTCTTACTTGTAGGCTGGTTTCACTCCCCCTCCATAATTCCTTCCTCTCCCTCTTTCCCCAGTATTGGTTCTTACAGAAAATGTATTTGCACAGCTGTACTCATAAAGCTCATATATTTAGACTTTATTAGCATTATCCTGGCACAAAAATTCTATTAAAAGTAACTTTTTAGTTTTAGGTTGTTCTAAACAGGTACTTAACCATCAGCAAAGGGGCAGGAATCATGCCAGGTCCCTGTGTAATAAATGTCCATGTACTCCCTTCCTCAGTTCCTGAATGGTTTGATCTACTTGGGCACAGAGTTTATCACCTTCTCCCAACCCTGTCCCACATCAGTTTATGGAAGGGGCTGGTTGATGGTGAATTGTGCTTTATCTTTCTATGTGGAAAGGCTCCTATGTGATTTTTGAAAATATTCTGGTTGGTTTTTTGGCTTATTTCTCTCTCTTTTTGACATCATACTCTTCCCCCTGCCCCAGCTTTTCCCTCCCTCAGTTGACTATCTTACTTTGTTTCATTTTATGCTGAAATCTAATAAAGGTTTTCCTTTTGACATAAGATGACCTAGGAAGTTGAAAGTGGATGGCCTCGGACCTGGAATCAGAGGCACTGCTTTTAAAACCAGAGCCTGGAAGGAACCTGTTCCTTTCTCCTTTTTTTTTTCGATCTGGAAATAGGAAAAGAAAGTTCATTCTCAGCATTCTGTATCAGTCTCTTCATTTTGAGAGGGTTACTGTGACCCACATAGTTTTTAATCTCCTCTTTGCCTTTTCAGGCTTTTAAGGAGAAGCTAATTTTGGCCTTCTGACTGCAGGATATTTTTTTTTTTTTTTTTTTTTTTTTTAACATGAGAGTCATGTGGAATGTAACACTAACTAAGAGTCCACTTGGGAGAAGTAAACACCTTGCACCTCAAGTGCAGCTCTTTGCACAGAAAGCAGATGGGCAGTGTCTGAAGCAGAGGTTTGTGCCCGTGGTGGAGGCTCCCTGTGCCTGTGAAGGGAGCAGCCTCACTCACACAATCCATTGGCTCAACTTCATTCAAGCAGAAGAGCCCACAAGTCTTGACACTGTGCCCTTGGCATATATAAAATCCCCTCCCTGCCTTTGCCTTGTCCCAAGGCCACTTGACTAATTTTTAACTAATTAAATATTTTTAGAATTAATTCATCACAGAAAGAGAATCCTATTCTTCCACCTCCTAGTACTGCTAGCACGTGGCACCCCGAAGGAAATGAATCCAAATAAAATTCTCATGCCATGTTGTGAAGTCACAGTAATTATCAATTGCCTTAAAAATATCAGCTCTTCTCCACAGGTGGTATTTCATCTATTCATGTAAAAAACTGAATAATGTAAAAATGAAAAGCAAGTCCTACAATTCTTACAAAACACGGATGACCCATTCTGACCAAATGGGATCATTCGTCTGAAAATGGGTTGTGTAACCAAGGCCTCAGTTTTCCATGTGGTATCATAATACACATTTCAACTTGTCAAACAAACTGGGAAAAACCACAGAGAAAAAAACCTGGGCATCCTGGGTGCAGTATCAGGTCTACAATCGATCAGATACCGTGTGTAGTCCTGGAATAAAAGCGCTGTTATTTCATGTCCAGTCCTGCTCCCGGCAATATCAGCAGTATAAACAGTTATTTAGGATAGGTTTATTTTAATTTACTGTTGCAGCACAGGGTTGCTGTAGCTGTAGGTAGTAATTCTGCCCTTAGATATAGAAATAAGTTCCATAATGTTTTAATGGTGCAACGATCACACAGATCACAAAGCCCATTAGAGGCCATTATGTAGACCAGAGTACTAATTACATCAAACACAGATGTGCTTTTTTTAAAGTGTCTGTGTCATTTAGAAGCCCGATGTCCCCTGATTTGCAGTTAAAATCTTGTTTCCAAATTACGTAGGCGTTTGTAAAATTCATCTTTTGAATGGCACACGTGACAGGAGACGAGACATGGCAGAGATGGAGACACAAACTGCCCACTGGTGGAAGCTGCTGCTCACTTTGGTGTAGCCACACTGATCTACCCATAACTGTATTTGCATAACATCCAGTTGAGAAATGGCACTGAATGATCAAAGCCACCTCAACACCCTGGACACGGCAAGGAAGAGCTTTGCTTTCCGTTCTGAAAACCTGGATTCGCCCTTGGAAAAGATCTCGGGTTTGAGCACAAACGTGGAACGGTTTCAAAAGCAGACAGGTCTGACTGAAGTCTGGGTAAGTCTTACCTAGTGCCTAAACCTTCAGCTTCCCTCCTGGTCTTTGAAGCTCTACCCAATTGCATCTGGAAGGCAAGGTGCTCAAGAGAGAATTGGTTAGGATGGATTAAACCTACACTGATTGATGTACAGTGTAACTCAGGCTTCAGAAAACCTATTCACGTTCTTCAGAGGGTGAAAAAAACCAGATCTGAAGTTCTGATTTGGGTGCAATTTTAGCAGAAATCTAAATTTCTGCTTTTACACCCAAACATTCCCAATCAGCTGTGATTACAGGCTATTATTGGTCTGGACCCTTTCCTAGTTCTAATGATTTTTTGAGGCACCCAGGGAAACAAGAATCAGCAAAGATTGTAAGAGCTTATGCTATACTATCCTTCCCAGCCACAGCACTGGTCCAAAATCAAAGACATTTAGTTTTTAAAATGAAGCATGTAAGTGAATGGTGCTGAAGTGGGTGAATTTAAATTGCCATGATTCAAGTAAGATTTTTTTTGCAATAAAACTTTTTCCTTTCTTCAGCCCTGCATCTTATCTAATTGTACACAGAATTCAAGTAATGCCACAAATTAGTCTTCGAAAGAGCAAATTATCTTTACAATGACAGGAGGGCAATATATAAATAAATGAAGTCCAGATCATAAGGATCTTACATTTCTGAGGAAAATTCATAATCAGACCTAAAAAGCCAATGAAACTGCTCCTACTCATAGAAAGTCTCCAAGGAAAAAGGAGTTTGCAGTCTGGCCTGAAACTATCCTAGGGACAGAATTACTGCTACATAATCATAACCCACACTACCATACCCTTACTTAAGTTTTGGTGTTGCTTCACTTGTGAGGATCCTGATAAATTCAGTGCTGTGGAATAAAGAACCACTGAATGAACATAAGGGGATCCAAAGCTCATCTAGTGCTGACAGTTACATGCAAAAGTGGATGTTTTCACAGAAATGTCTCCACTCACACCCTCTATGTTCATTTTTCAACTGATTGTCTGCTGTGGTTGAGGGAAGCACATCCAAGAAAGTTTACAGGATGTGCTCAAGAGCTCAGGTCAGTGAGAGTTGGCGCCCAAGGCAGGGCTCTCCTCCATCAGGACCTTGGCCCTATTTCTGTTTGTCAGTGCAGAGTTTCAGGTCATGGAGTGCCACAGGAGTAGTTCCCTGCTGCCCCACATGGAACTGTCCTACCTGGTTTCACAGAACTGCTAGAGGTTGGAAGGGACCTCTAGAGACCATCTAGTCCAACCCCCCTGCCAAGACAGGGTCACCTAGAGCAGGTTACAGAGGAAGACTTGGAAGTGGGTTTGAATATTTCCAGTGATGGAGGCTCCAGAACCCCCCTGGCATCCCCTTCCAGGGCTCTGCCACCCTCAGTGAAAAGGATTTCTTTTTCATCTCCAGGTGGAGCTTGTTGTATTTTAGTTTATGGTCACTGCTTCTTGTCCTTTCACTGGGTGCCACCAAAAAGGGTCTGGCACCACCCTCTTGACATCCACCTCTGAGATACTTATCTCTACTGGTGATCATCCAAACATTTGGATGTTTCACCCAAAAGCAACGCTCTGCTTTGGAAACTGCGTGCCTCCCTGCCATCAGAAACACTGAGTGAAATCCCACAAACAGAAAAGCAGGTCTCCACCCCCCTGACATTTCAGGGGCCCTCAGATGTGTCAGTGCCTCACTGGAGACCCTGCAGACCATCACTGAAAAGGTCTGGGTGAAGCGCGTTCCTTGTCTCTTCTCATCCAGGTTTTCTTTCCTGTTGGTCAAATCCTGTTGCCCAGCATTGTCACCTGAAAGAAACCCTTCAGTCCTTCCCTACCTGCTTCCCTTCCCTGATCCTAATCCTGAGCATTCCTTCATCCTAGCACAAGCCAGTGCATGACCTCAAGGCAAAATGGATTAGGAAAGTGATCCATCTGAAAACAAACTTGGCAGGGAAAAAAAAGTCAAAATGTGTCCATTTTCAGCCAAATTGGTTCTCCAGTTTGTTTCCCTGTGTTGCCAGTGGACCAGTCATGCTCTGCCAGCTTAAGAGATGAAGTGCTACTGAGTGGGAACAATGGAACTGGTCCAGGGCACAGGAAAGGATGACTGTCACAGCTCATGTCCCATTGAGCTACAGCCTCAGTGATCCAGCCTACAGTGTGACCCTTGTCAGCAGAGGAGACCTGAGGGGGCTTTGGAGTCAGGGCCAGGGGCTTCTTTAGATGGTTCCACAGTCAAGACTAAGCCTTGTGAAACAGCCTTCAAAATGGTCCCACCTATCTCCAGAGAAATAACATACCCCTGGTGAGATGAATATCAAAACACACCTTGTTTGGTTGTAGTACCTTCCTCCTTCTGCAGAGTTAGTAACTGCAGCTCCAGGGCATGGCCCAGGTTCCAAGGACTGAGATTCCCCAGTACATGATAAAAGTAATTCCCACTGATGATGATGATGATGACGATGGAAGAAGAGAGTATAAATCAGATAAGGAAACTCTGCCAACCTAAACTTTGTGGTTTTCAGATGCAACATTCTTTGGCATAAATTGTGTTTAGCCACACTTCTCTTCTTTAAAAACGACGGCTGCCTTCTCCAGAGTTCCCTTCATTTCTCTGTGGCTGGGGTAGTGTCACACTTCCCTTCCAATTTTTACAGTCCCACCTCCTTCCCTTTGCAATCTCTCGCTGACCATTTCTTGTACCTGTCCTCCAAGAGTTGGGTGTATTCACCACCTGGCTCTCTTACACTTATTTCAGAGCTGCTAAACAGTGGTGGAATTCCCTAGAAGGGAGCTGAGCTGGAGAAACGCCAAGAGTCACAGCAATAAAATAAAGAATAACAACAAAAACAACAGGGTATTATAGATGTTCAACACTATTCAAGAATCGCATTCTTGGTGTGAGCTTTGCAGCCTCCTGCACAGTCTGAAGCAACCCTACAAACACCGTGTGTAATGCAATAAAATGCTTATTCCTATTAGCTGATGTAACAGTGCAGGGATCTCTGCCAAGGACCATGGACCTTACACGTGGTCTTTTGATAAATATCTTTGTGTGTACTTGGTATCAACAAAAGCATTACCATCTGTTTACCTTGCACTAATACACCTCACATTTTTGCACAGATCCTGGCTGGTGTTGCACAAGCCCAAGCCAGGCACTGCATCCATCAGAATGGGTGACAAAGGTTTAAATCAAGCAGGCTGTGTTTCAGCACGTTATTCATAAAACTAGGTCATGGGATAAATGTACTGCTGGAACACAGCTTTATACTAATTTTCCCAGTAAGATGCATCATAAATATTAACTGTCCTGAACACATACACACAGGCTCATGGCCTTGGCTCCAGGCCCTTCACATGGAAGCCGGGGAATGAGCGCTGACTTAAGGTGGTGAGAATGCGAGGAACTCCAAATTATCATCAATAATGGATTCTTTGCTGCCTCGAGCTGTTCCAGCCAAGCAGTAACACAAGCCAAGCTCAGCACAGCGGTCCTGCAGCACCTCTCTGCTAGGAGCAGTGTGTAATTAGGCCGTGTGAGCCTTTTTGCCTTAGTGTGCTGCCCCTTTAGCAACCAGGATCTCTTCAAGCAAGCTTTTAAGCTGACACAAACTCGTGCCTCTCGTTTTCAGTGCGACTCTGCTGATCATGTGGGCTCAGGAAGGCACAGCCTCCCCTTCTCCCCAGGAGGCTCCCTCACACACACCACCACCCCCCCTCCAACGTGCTATCATCTCCCACCACAGTTTTTCAGCTGGCCTGTGATATCTGAAGCAGGTACTCCTGCACTCAGTAGGGCTGCAACGCTGCGGGAACTTCCAGAAACAAAAGTGTGGCAACATCTAATTATTTACAGCGGCGGCGCAAAGGAGGAGATTAAGATTATTTGTGATCATGGGTACGCATCCTTCTTTCCATTCTCATGGTATTTCCTGCCCGAGTGAAAGGAGGAAGAACCAGAAATCCACTGAGAATGTCTGTCTCTGAATTTTTTTCAGTCTCAAGAAGTATAGCCAATAATAACAGTATTCAGAGTGCTTTTCCCTGATAATTTTCAATGTGCCTCACAAAGAGGGATAAGAATAATGATCCTTATTTTATAGACTATAACACGACCAACAAAAGAGCCAAGAATGGAACCCAGATAGCTTGCCCTTTCCTCTGGGCTTTGCTATTGTTTAAGGATTAGGACCCACATTCAGGATAACACCTCAACCACATGCCTGACTTCAAGCATTTGCTTAAGTCGCATTGATTTAAACACATGCTTAAAATTAGGCATATTCTTAAATATGTTCCCTAACCGGGGCTTAAATAACCATCCAGTCTTCTGGGTGCATATTCAGATAAGACCAGATTTTATTTAAACTCAGGAAGAGGAGGAAGGACAGACTGGGTGCAGCTGTTTTGCCCTAGAGTCATCCTGGTAGAGGTTCCCACATTGCAATTAAAAACTATATAGCTTTCTTAGTTATTGCCAAGAAAGCAAGCAAAGCTGATGGAATCTCACCAGAAGGAAGAAAAAAAATGATGATGCCAAATGTCACCCAAACTGACTGAACTTTCAAAATCACTGGCGTTTCCCAATGCTGCTTTCCCAGATTTCCCTGTGAGAGAGTTATGAAACCTCACAGCTGAAAGGAAAGCCGCAGCAAAAGAAATCTCAGCACAGGGCCAGCTCCCACCTGCTGGTGCCTCTGTGAAGCAGAGGAGCCTCCTGCTCGCTTCAGCAACAGCTTATTGCTATTATCCCACATGGCAACGTTTAACCTACTCTTAGGTATAGTAACAAATTCTTTATGTTTACCCACACTTAATAACTCGCCTCTTCTTTTGCCTCATTTTGCTCTGAACATATCTTAACTTTCTATTGATCTAGCAGACGTATAATTCTACCTCTATCCTGATGAAGTACTTACAGAGGACTTTTAGTTGAGGATGGGTGAAGCTCAAGCAATTTAATGTCTGAATTTGGAACTTTCAAACTGTTTCACAATGAAAAATTTCTCTCCCCATTTACGGCCCTGGAATTTTTAGTCTGGGACATTCCAGTTAAGGAAAGCAATAACTCCAGTCAAGCCACTGCCCAAATGGAAGGAAAAGAATGTTTTGCAATCAACACCTTTCATATGGGCACCTAAACCTTTGTTGAGGGACATATGCCAAATTCCCATTAGGATTACAGATTGAAATTTGGGGGAAGGTAGTTTGTTATCTCACTCACTCCCTTACTGTCAGCCACCTTACTCTGTTTATGTGTTTCCATTCTCTCATGGAAAAAGAAAGGGATTGGGGGATTTCTCAGTTTAGTAGCCCAAATCTACTGCAGTCACAATTTAATACACCCAAAATGAGACAAGGCCAGGGCCAAATTAATGAAACACGGTCCTGTGAGTAAGCTGACAATATTTGATGACACAGAGCAGACATTGCATGAATGTTTATACATGATATGATGCATAACTGTTAATATCTAGTCAGAGATAATAATAAACAAACCTAAGGAAACAGTCACACCTAAATTAGACAAAGACTCCATTACACTGGCACCATACAAGCAAAGAGACCCTCCATCCCCAGGAAGTTTCTCACTGTCCACCACCAATTCCATCACATTTTCTGGCTTATGTGGAAGGTTTTCCTGGTCTTTCAGACAGCACTTTCTCTGGGCTCCTCATATCCTATATACTGTGCTCTCTAAAGGTCACCACTGAGGTTCAGACACCCTGGCAGTGTGTTACTGGAGAAGGAAAAAAAATGCAACTCTGAGACCAAGCCAAGCTCATGTTGAAAACTTCACTTGGCTCTTAACTGACCACAGAAGTAATCAAGGGTTAAACCTTCTGTCTCATTTGGAAGACCTACAAATGGTGTAGAGAGAGAGACATTTAAATTATCAGCTGCAGAGTAAGCAGTAAGTTAGAGTGCTGCATTAAAGACAGATGAAGTATTTCAAACCTGATTCTTGGTGAAAACATCCCTTTGAGCTCATATGTATGACTTGAACAGCATGGCAGATTTTACAAACATGGCCTGTGTGAATGCAGAATCTCAAAACCGTCTCTTTTTCAGTAATGTAATCAAAAGGTGAAATATCATTATGAAATTATAATTTCATACCAATGCCTGTGATGTTTTGGCCACACGAAGCAGTTCCTTTTTGTTTTTTTCACTCTCTTCTTTGCCCATAGATGTGAAGTGAGATACAATGGAAGACCATACACAGGGCACCTAAATGAGCACCAAGTCATTTCCTTTTGCTATTAGGTGAGACAAATTCTAGTTATCAAGACCTTTTCGTAGAGACTTGGGACCAGCTGGTACCTATGGCTGTTCGCTTTTTTTAAACTCTGGAAGAGTGCAGCTGAAACCATGGGAAATATTTATGATTTGAAAGTTAGATGCAGGTTTTAAGACTTTTGCTGCCTTTGCAAAGAAAAATCAATAGTAAACTCAGAACAGGATAGTCCAACTGAGTAAGTGGGCAGGAATATATTAACCCATGATGAGGAATGACAGAAAGTTTTTAACCTTATGCACAGCTTGAGAAATTCCAATACCTGTAATAGAGCCGTGCTGATTTCCACCAATTAAAGAACTGACCCTTTATTTTCCTTTTGATATGTTTTCCCCTAACACATATACAATACTTTCCCAAAGGTAAAAAGCGGCTTCAAAGCATTTTTAGGGGAACATTAAAGAAAAGGAAGTTGTAACAACTGAGTGCCATTATTTTATCTAGGACTTTTACTGCAATTAAAGAGAATATAAAATGCTGTTGCTGCCCTGGACACATACTTTGAGATTTTTAGCCTTGGAAAAACACAAGGCCCTGACTCCTTGTGTCAGAGCAAGGGCCTCGGCACATTGTCCCCGCATTACGCTTTTTTGATCCTGTTAAAAAATGTTACCCTGTGCAGCTCCAGGCATCAAAGGAACGCTTGTACACACTGGGATCTGTTTCAGCCCCGAGGCAACGAGACCAAAAGACCCTTCTCATAAATTCTAATTCAAAAGTTTTTAGTTATCAGGAGGAAGTTTCCAATTGCTCTCTCACATGTGGGAAAATATGTAAGCTACTGAGAGGACCTTTTGTCTGCGGCTTTAATGGGGGCAATTTGCAAGGGGGGGGGAGTGCAAAGGTTCTAATATGCAGTGTGCACAGACAGTAAGCAGGCACATACTTGGTATTTAATGAAGTTCCATGAATCATTAGCCATACAATAACCAGTGGGTTCTATAAATCACCTGCAAAGGGTTTTTTTTTAGGCCAGTGGGTTGAGCAGCACAGTGGCAGAGTGGAACACCTCAAGGAGACCAGGAAGCAGGAGGAGGAGGAGGAGGAAGGAAAAGATAAAATGGGGGGGGGGGGGCACACGAGTATTATCTCTTAGCTGGCCTGCCAACCCAAAATTAAATCCTGTTGTTTTAACTTGTTGACTTTACAGGAAAATGAGGCAATAAAATGAAACTTGTCCTTATAAAAACCGCAAGGATTTGCAAGAGGAAAATGTAGCTGGAAGATCACATATATTTTAGACATTTGAACTAGAAAATATGTCTGAGGGATCATTCAATTTTTTTTTTTTCTATTTTGTCTTTTTCTTTATTAATTCACTCCATTGATGAAAAAGCCCCTCTGGAATTTCTTTCCTTTAAAAACATAAACCAATACCTGTACAGCTAAATAAAAGCTTGATTCTTTCCAATTAGCAAAAATGTAAATATTGATGGCAAGACAGACTCTCAGAAGTGGAGAGGTTTGATGTTCCAGTAACATCCAGCTCTGTACTTAAACGGAAAAAACTGAGTTTTTACTGTAATTATGCAGGACACAAACTCCTCACTGTGTGATTAAAAGGCAGAATGGCCACGATCCTCTGCTGAAACCAAGATGCATTTTGGCTGCTCAGGAGATTCTCTCTGTTGTTCAAGCCCCTGTTAAGACACACTAAAGCAGAGCAGTGACACCTCACTCCTCTCATACTCATATATGTCCTGAGGTACCACACAGTAAAAAGTCCCCCAGGTTAATTTCTTATTCTTTCTTTTTTATTTTTAGTCTCAGAAAGACACAGAAAAATATCACATTAGCGCAGCCAATGCCATGTATTAGGACGAGCAACAAAATAAAAAATCACACTGGGGCTTGGTACTGTGTCTTGTTCACTTCAGAAATCTTTAAAATTGGGAGCCAAAACTGTCCAATTCCCACGCAGTGGAAGGGCACTGGGAATAACCTTTTAACATGTTTTCATTTGCCCTTTAGTGAAAGCCAGAGCCTCACCCAGTCAGCCTAACCCAACACGCCCCCCACCCCTTCCTCCCAGCTAATAGGATAAATTAAAAATTAGGGACAACTCTGCAGCCAGAGCCAAACTCCCACATTTTGTCTGCATTTTCCCTCTCACTCCTATTTGGAGACGGGCTATAAAATGCAAATGGCAGCAATCAGAGGTGTCATCCTGCCTGCCTTGCCCTCAGCAGTGCTGCTGGGTGAGATAAAAGGAGGTGGCAGCAGCGCTGCTGTTAATGCATTTACCTTCAAATACCCCCGGCGCAAAGGAATATATCCAATAGTTTCCAGCCAGGCCCCCATGATCATTTGTCCACATCACCATAAAACCACCACGCAGAGCACTGGCCTGTGCTCTGCCAGAGAGGCCCCAGCACTAAAACAGCGGGGAGGCTGCAGGTAAAGAATCCAAATAAATTAGCAGAGCAGTTTGGCCGGAGAGCTTGGCTGCCCGTGCTGTGCCACGGTCTGGACCCTGCTTGAGCTTTCCAGTCCACCTTGTCAGGTACCAGAGTAGGGATAAAGAGGGGGAAAGATAGGAACTGGGAAAGGAAACCGAGTGTAGGGAAGCTAAAAGATAAGATATTGCCATAACCATCACAAGACACACTACAAGTCATGAAAGAGCTTTTTATTGTGACTGTTCTCCATCCTGAAAGTGATATGGCCAGCAATAAAACAACAAACCCACCAGTGCGATTCCTAAGCTGAGAGCAATGTAGAAAGCCTGGTTTGAAAGAATAACTACCCAATTTCAATTCACACGAGATATTCCAAGTTAAAATGTAAAAATAGCGTTACAACCCCCCACAAACACTTTTTGTGATACAGTTGCAAAGAGCTAATTGCTGTGCAACTCGAATTTTTTTTAGGCATTTGATACAATTTTAAATAGCTACAGTTCATCGGCACAATTGCGACTCTTCATTTTTTAAGTTTATTGGCTGAAAGTGATGCCCACTGAGTAAAGAAAGCTCTCTTCTTGGGCAGCTTTTAAAGTTGATATTCAAAGCTGAACTTTAACCTGAAGGAAATAACTATTTCATTGACTCCGAGACAGTGGGGAGGGAAGGAAGGTCTGAAAGGAGGGGAAACATTTGAGAAGAATAACACCACCCAAATTGAAACTTCACAGCATTTTCACGTGAATTTCGATGGAAAACATTCAGCAGTTTTACCCAGTCCTAGTTCTGTCCACAATTCAATCAGTCTCTCTCGTCCTGTGATAATCCCTTCTCCTTTCACTGAAACAAGAGGCACTTAATCACTTAGTGCAGATAGATCGCTGGGAGGTTTAATTAAAACAACTTATTTTAAGTGATCTTAAACAAGAGGTAAATGTATTTATTGTTCTAACATTTGGAATGGGACAGGGCAGAGCGGAGGAATAACAACCTCTTGGTCCTTGGTGTCAGATTGCTCCTTTTATGAGCCATAAGGTAGTGATTAGGAAGCTTAGTACCTAAAAGTTTGTGTACAGCTCTGAAGTGCACCGTTAGGATTCTTTTCCCCCCCTCCCCGTGCTTCTAAGATTCCACTCCCCAACATCAATGCAGGGGACAGCAGTAGGCTGCATGTGAAAATGTTTATGACCAAGGGCATTTAGTAGCATCGTGTCACTTCTTTGCAGGGAGCTGGGCTCTCGGATGCCTTTCTAGACTGATGATGACCTGAGATAAGATCTCCACATCCAAACACTTCCTGCTGCCAAGGGAGTTCTGATCCACCTCCAAATGTTGCGACTGAATTTGGATTTCAATAATCAGCCATGTGAAGTGTCTGGATCAGAACCCCCTCTCTGTTCCACGTTTGCTAAACATTTGCATCCAGATCTGGATCTGAACTTGCTAACCTTGCCCAATCCTGATTTCAGTCTTTGGCATTTCTTGCATTAAATTCTTCAAACGTGCACAGAATTAACCTGGCTTTTCAGTCATTATTCACAGAGTTCATTCACAAGCGGGTAAAGAACAGACCAGGCCATTTTTCTATTAAAACACAGAAAAGCAGAACGCACAAGTCCAACTGGCAGCAATGTCAGAAAATACTAAGAAATAAGAAATATCCAATTATCCTTTTATACTCAGAGACACTTAAATAGAAGAGTATTTTTTTTTCCCCAGATGAGGTTTCCAGGCTAAGAAATCACGCTTTCTTAATTTAAGTACACTTAATGCAAATATTTCAGAACTACACCTTGGATTTTTAAGGGATGTGTTTGTGCTGGGGAACGAAAGAAGGAATATATATATACAGCTTCCTCCTTGGGAGAACTTCAGCTGAGATGATTGGATGAAGTATAGACCTCAAAACAGCCACTTAAAAGATTTCCTACTGATTTAACCGGGAATGGGATTTCACCTTGTAAACTCATCTGGATGCTTCAGTTATTGCCAACTCTACTGTGATAATCCTTGCAGATGAGTGGAGGAACTCCAGTTTGTAGCATTTAATAGCACAGCAACACGGTGGCTGGAGCTAGATTCGGTGTCTGAGTCAGTTAAAGCTTAATTTAAACACTTAAAACACTGTGTATTTTGAGCGTGGGCCAAGTCTTGTTCACGCTGAAATTATATGACACAAGCCGTGCTAAGATGTCAGCTCGAGCAAAGCGCCAGGGAGCGGTGGAGCGCGAAGAAAGCCTGGATTTGTGTTAGTCCTTAGCCCAGGCTCAGCTGTGTGCCTGCCTGGGGACATCAGCCCTCTTGGCAGTGTCCTGTGGTCAGCACTGGGCCAACCAGCCAGCAGTGGGGCCGTGATGCCACGTGGGGCAGGGTCAGTGGGGCACGTGAGGCCGCGCTGATCCCACCGCCAGCATGTCTGCGGCTGCTCAAGTAAGGAGCCTGAATCCAGCTGTGCTGTGCTCCACCAGGATGTCTGTCCCCAGGTCTTTCCCTGACTAACTCCCTCCCCTTTTGGTGCTGCATCACAGCCACATGTGGGATCTGCAGGTTGGTAGCACGTCAGCAAATGCCTGTGGGGGCAAACACAGCCCACTCTCTGTCACAGCACGGGGAGCCGAGGGCACGAAACCACTGCCCCCAGATGGAATCTGGTGCCATCCCAGGGACACCAGCTTTAAACAGTCTCCCAAGTTATTGCCATTTTTGTAGTATTCCGAGACAAAAGGGGCACTTCAGGCCTGGGAGAAGTTAAAAAGGTTTGTATTAAAAAATTGACTGCCTGCCTTGAAAATTATGGGGCTTGACAGATGGAGGGTGAAAAGCTGCAACAGAAGAAAAACATAGGCCACCACCCTTGACACTGCTGACCACCCTGCTGCTGACAGCTTCTTCCCACAGCCTTGCTCTCTAAAGCACTTCCCACTTTGAGGAAATGTATCAGAACACAGGAGTTTATCTGCCCTGACCTCTACCCCCAAACTGAACCCTCTTTCATGTTAATTCTCTTCACAAAACCCACCGCATGTAAGGTCCCTGCGGTGCTTTGGCTTATTGGGCTCTCATTATTTGTTGTTGGTGGTGGTGGTGGTGGTTGCTGCTGTTATCCTGTGGCAGTAAAGCTCTGATCAAGAAATCCTTGAAGCACAATAAATATGATCACTGGCTTGCTGCTCTCCACAGGTTTGAGGTGGAAAGACACAAGCCACGTGCTGCTATTGGAGATGCTTTCAAGAAATGAGAACAGATGAGAACTCTAAATGTTCCAAATCAAGGCAAAAAAACTCCCAAGCTTCCATGATGTGAAGACTGACAGGGTTCCTCTGCTTACAGAAGCATGTCTTTGGGCTGCCCATTTAGCTGGCATCCTTCCACAGTTACAGCTTAATAGTTCAGGAACAAAACATTTCAGGGCCTGATCCTCTGGCACTAATATTACAAACTAGAATCTGTCTATTTTTAATTCAGCTTCGGCACCCCGAAACAAGGCAGGCATCAGGGAAATGAGCTAAAATGAGGGAAATATTACATTCATACAGATAGTGATAGCGGAGATCACTTTTTCCAGCAAGCCACAAAGGCTCTGATGATGAATTGTTTTAGCCCATTTACATTCTTTTGCTGAACAAAATAATGTTCCAAACAACACCCCAAAACTTTAAAAGGGAACTTAAGAAAGGCACTGTAGTGTAATTCTAAATTCATCCAGCAGCTCTCCTGACAGTATCAGTGAGGTCACAGCACAGCTGAAGGAAATTCATTCTTAAATATGAATGAATGAATGAATGCTTCTAAGGCTTTTTTTTTTCCCTTTTTCCCCAGAGCCGAATTTCTGCAGATGATTTTCCTCTGTTGCTGACACTCAGAAGATACACACAAATCAGGGAGGGGTGGGGGGGAGGAGGAAGGGACCCTCACACTCAACAGGAAGAACTGAAGTAATAATTAAGATAGCAGATTGTAACACAGGAAAGGAGAATGTCATTCCTGGCTCTGCCCTAGTTTTCTGTGTGACCCAGAGCTGCCCCTCAAAGGGACTGGGAGCAGTAGCTGGCACCGTGGGAAGAAGCCACAAGCGGGGAGACCTGCACAGCGCCTGGGATGAATTAAACATCTCAGTGTTCTTGAAATAGCCTGGAGGCCGCTGGAAATTGTGATGTGCTGGACAGGGGAAGCATTTTAAACCCAAATTTTTGCTAGGGAGGGGTCTAGAAATCCCTATCCAAGCTGCATTGAACAGATGTCAGATCAGGATGTTTGCCCCAAACCCTCTCCCAAATATATACAGCTACGTTTCTTCCTATCAAAAACCAAAACAAACAAAGCGTAAAGCAAGCAATAACAGAAAACAGAGCAGAGTTTACTCTCACAGTCTAGAGAGATGATATGGCTGAGCTAATCTAAAGCATCCCTACTGCCCAAAGGGGACAATTCTTCTCCCTTTACTCCTTCCTAACTTCCTTCTTGCTCCAGTCCCTCCAGTCTGCTGCTGTGTCAGCTCAAAAGCTCATCTGACTGGGCAGTGAGAGACCCAAATCAACCACCCAATGAAAAACTGATCCATCAAAATATAGTTTTCCGCAAGATTAGTGGGTCAAATTATCTCAGCATGTGGTCAGAAGAAAGCAGGACCTGCATGAGACAGGGGATAGGATCAGGGCTGGAGAAGTAAAGAGCCTGTGCCTCTGATCCAGGAGATGCAACACAGATTCCATTCCCACCCTTAACTCAAGTTTGTTCAAACCCAGCCATAGATCTGCTGGAACAAAGCTCCCAAGTTTTTATTTTTACTGCATTTTCCTCTACCTACCCCGTACCAACACATCACTGTCACTCTCCAGCTTCCCTCTCCCAAACAAAGGGGAAGTTGCCACCTTGCACGTGGGAACTTCAGTGGTTATAAGAGCAGCAGGCAGTAAAAAAACAGGCACCAGTGGCAGGAGCAGCTGCCACTGACCCCAAGAGCTCAGAACCCGGTCCCATCTCATGACACAGTACATATTTCTCACAGGTCCTGATGGACAGGCTGGAAATCTCATCTTTTCCATCACAGATATTCCCATCTTCAACCTCTCTCAGTCCCTTCTGGAGTGGAGAAAGAACTTCTGCTGCTATCCAACAACTGTTTCTTTCCCTGTCCTTGATGTAAGGACTGGAACTCTGCTGTCCCATCCTTTCTGCCCCCAATAAATGCCAACACCCCAAGGTTACATACAGCTGCTATTTGAAATAAATCTGCTTCCCAGATCAAAAACTAGCTCCCTGGGCTGTGGGTTGAAGGGAGGAGTTTAGGAGTAGGTCTCTGGGGAGTTTAAGTCAGGCTGCAACTAAACAGGGGGGTTGAGAACTCACATTTTCAGCTCCTGGAGGGAGTAAGGCATTTAAACACCTGGGCTGTCCACTCTGTCAATCTACCACTTTGTTACGCTACAGAAGAGGAATCTGAATCCTTTTGTTTCTCAAAGCAATTATTGTCACCGTGATTTTTACACCTTAGAAGGACACAGTGCTTAAAGGACTATGATTACACATCCAAAAGGGTGTTATTTCTTTAAAGAAACAGCCCAAAAAAAAAAAAAAATCATTGCTGTTCAGTACAACATGTCATTTGCACACAGGACCACCAGGGTGATGGGGCTGGTTTTCCCCTCCATTCATCCATTTTTAAATCCATAACTTGCTACAAAATGAACAGATGCTGTAACCACTTCAGTGGATTTGTAAGGAAACTGTGATTCATTCTTAGCAGTAAGTTAATATAAACATATGAAATTGCCTTCAATCTGCTTCCCAAGGCCTAAGAGGGCTCAGAGAATAAAAAAAAAAAAAAAGATGTTTTTGCAGAAGATTCTTCTGGTTGCATACCCATAATAATTATCTGATTTAAACATGGATGCCAGTTGCTTGTGGCTGAACACCTAATGTGGCTTTTGCAATGGTATTTACAGTGGCATAGATGTGAAATAGTTACACCAGGTAGCAATGAAGGTGGAATCCTTCATTAACTGCAGCCTGGAGGAGGTAGGTAGTTTTATACCTATATTCAGAGGAAGAACTGAAGCATAAGCTTAGCCTAAGTCAGTGAAAGAGTGGCATAAATGATAAGAAAACTCCTGAATCCTGATCACAAGGCAGTTTTATCTCCAATATCTAAGTTGAAGACAATAGGAAATGAAAAAAAGTAGAAGCTGTTATTCAGAACAAGCAGATCTTTCCTAAACCATTTTAACTTTTATAATCATTGCAGTGAGTAATTCATGTTTTTTTTTTACGTGTACCTAAAGGACACAGGTGCCTTTATTTGTGGTCAAAGCTCGGGACATCCTATCCAGTCTGTTTAATCCTGGCACTGCAAAGTTTCCTGCGTGGCCTCGGTCAATTCATGTTATCACTCAGTCCTCTACCTCTGCAAATGAGCTTAATAACATCATTTACTCCCTCCATTGCACCTTTTAGATTATTCATGAATTTTTCAGGGTAAGAAAACATCTGCCATATGGCAGCAAGCACCAAAGAGCCCTGTCTTTAACTGCAGGCTCGAGGTTTTTCTATGGTACAGACAACTAGGACTTAGAATAGCTGTTTTGGGGTGGTGATAATTATTCTGCCACAGCCACCAGAAGTGGAAGACAACTGGTAATCACTGTGTCAAAAGATGCAGATTAATGAAAAGCCACTTTACTGGTGTATATATTCAACAACTTATACTGTCTGAAGACGTCTTTCTCAGAGCTCTGCTCTGTGCTGGGGCCAAAACCAAGAGAAAAGGATTCTAAAATAGGTGATAGCCTGGTGGCTGAGACATTCCTCTGTAATGGTGGAAAACGACAGAGGGATATTTGATTCTGGATCACCCATCTCCTAAGTAACTGGTCCAACCAGCACCAGATAATTTTTCAGCATTTTTTTTTCTTTTTCAAGGGAAAAAAAATCCAAAACATCTCGATTTGGTCCTGCTCAAGAACAGAAAGCTTTCTGAAGCTTTAAAACTTAGGCAGGATGAGAAAAAAACCCCACCTTGTCTCATCTCTTTAATTACAACTAAAACTCCCTAACACAGTCCAAGCCTAAAACCCCTTGTGTTTGTGCCTGGCCACTGGAAATATCACAGGTATGAAAAAATTTCATGCAATTATGCTATTCAGGGCACTTCCCAGACTTTTGCTCTTTTCTCTTAATTGTCAGGTTCTGTTCAAATACATGAAGTCTGTAGCTCTTTCCTTTGTGTGAATAGCTTTCTCAATCCCCATACAACTTAATATTCTGTTGCCCTATTAAGCTAGCCATGCAGAAAACGGTTTCTGGCCAAATAATAGGAATAGCAAACGTATGAACTCTATACCTCAATGAGGTGTTAACTTCAAAGCCTTGTTATTTGGAACTTGGGGCCATTTAAATGCTGACATTATTAGGCAAGGAAGTCTAAGAAACAAGCACTCAGTGGGAGTCAAAGATCTTTTTAAAAAGCATTTTCTTTATGCTCATCACACCCCAGTTCATTTAGGATGGGCTCCTGTTCTATGCCTACACGTTTCCTAATTAAGACTTCTTTCCTTGCCACAATGTTTAGGTTAGAAGGAATCTGAGGCTCTCCGTGTGCCCCCTTCATGATTGGCATTTTTTTTTTTTCTTTCCCCTCTCCCATCTCCTTGGTTGTAATTACATTACAGTGGCTTATCTCTCCATCAAAGGATGGGTAAGTGGTGCCTTTATAAACCTGCTCGGAGCAGCTGTTGGCCAGTCAGGGAACGCTGAGACCTGACCGGAGCTACACTCTCCCCAAAGGGCTTATCTATATTGTGCCGCCTTGAATGCGGTGTGAATCGGCGTAGACAAGAACAAATAGCATTCAGCACATGTCAGCTAAGTGCAGTTTTAGCCTGGCCTCATCAGTGTTTAATCATGATTAGCTGACACGCACAGTTTATTGTGGTCTTCACCAGCCAACATATTGTGACCAGTATTACGTCAATTACTCACTTGCCCAAAATTACATTCAGACATGATTAAATCCTTCCATTTGTATAGCTGTGCAGGGACTCAGCCACACGAATTTGGCTCTTTGAGACCTGAGACATCCAGGTTTGAGCTCGAGTCTTGTCAAACAATGATGCAAAGTGTCTGGACTATCTACTCGCAGCGAGGCACGGCTGTTGCGCGTGTAGGTGTCTCAGGCTGGCTGTAAACCAGGTCTGAGTGCTGAAAGCAGTGAGGTCAGAGTACCACAGGCTTCAGCTGTCAAAGAGGCAAATATTTGCTCACGGTTTCGTGTAGGGAATACCGTTTTTGTAGCTTACTCGAAGCCCAAGGTGTTGCAGTTTTCCTGCTATAAAAAGCCACATCAGCTAAAGCAGAGCATCACTGCAGTGTCCCATCTGACTGCAGCCTGGGGACAGCCCTGGTGCTGACCAGGGCACTGCCATAAACTGTCCCAGTCCTGCTGGGAGAAAAAGTGGTATTTATGTTCTAAGCATTATGAAATAATGCTCCTTTTTTTTTTTTTTCCCCTTAAATTCTTGCATCAGAAGCATTTAAATAAGGTCTGCACATATGCCCTGAATAAGCCCTACTTTGCCCTGAATGAGCCCTGCTTTTGCAGCAGCAGTTCCACATAGACTCCTTCAGAGGTCTCATTGGAGCTGCCCATTCACGTGCATGAGATCAGCTTCGTATTTTCCCCCATTCAAGTACAATTCCAGCTTCAGTTCCAAAAGTAATACACTCTTGGCAAAACACTCTGCTGATCCTAAAGTACTCAGTATCTTTCTATAACTGGACATCCACATCCAATTAATCAAAAATAACGTGTTTTTTTTTTTTTTTTTAAACTCCTTTGAATTCTTTCTAGAAATCCCACGTATGCATGGCACCACGTGAATGGCAGAAATCATAACATATGTATTTCTCTGCCCAAAATCACTTGCAAGGATTTCACAAGAGGCAACCAGAGCAGGCCAGCTGACAATTTTTCAGCTGGGGGGTCAGGAGCCCTGTTCCACTTTTGCACCCTATAACAGCACAGCCAATGTATGCATTATATCCACTTGAGAAAGGAAAATGTCCTGTGGGTCCTTCTGCATCTGCTGAGCTTGCACGTTATGGGGTCGGTGGAAGATCACCCCTTCTAACGGTGCCCGCTCCTCCTGATGCAAGGAACACGTGGTTTGGGAACAAAAGGCATTATTCAGCTCCTGGAAGCAGAACACTGGCATCTATGTTTCGGAGACTATTTGAAGCTTGGGATTTTTAGGGGTCAGCAGCCTCCCCAGCCCTTGTGCTCATTTTGCCGGCACCCCTTGGGCGGGGCTGCTACAAGGGGAACAGTCTTTTTTTGAAACCTGGGGATCCTCAGGCTCCCAGGATGGGCAGTTAGTTTCTATGCAGGGAAACTCTAAGCCATGCACAGTTGAGGCCACATCTGGTGTGAAATGTATTTACCGTAAGCACCCCGACCACACTGAGGCAATGTTCAAAAGCTGCAATATTTTCAACCGAAACACCATGAATCAGTCATCTGCTCTCTGCATTTTTTCCCTTCCTAGCACAGCAGATTGCTAAAATATTCACGCATGCGTTTTCTTTCATAATCTTCCTCTTCCTCCCAGCCTGAATCTGAGGAGCAGGAAAGTGCAACATGCAAAACCCAGAAATATTTGTTATATTTGGATGTCTGACTGCAGCTCCCAGTTGTGGTATCGCTGGATGGTTCCAGGCAAAGAGAAACAAGCTGCTCACCAAAGTTTAAATCTGGCACCGATTCTCCTTTTGCTTATTTTGGTATAAAGCAGGAATTTCTCCTCTCTAGTCAGTGGGGTTGTACCACGGGGGTAAATTAGAGGAGAGGCAACTCTGCAGTGTGTAATAAACAGCAGTGAGAAAATAGAACCCTGTGGGAGGTGAATATGAATTGGGTAATTTGAGAAAAATGAAATAGCCTACAGGGATAAACTGAAGTTATTTTGATAAAAACAAATAAGACCAAAACTACCCTTACTTGGTTTAAAGTTATCGGGTTTAAAGCCTGATGAATTTAACAAACTTCTGAATTACCAGGTAAGGAGCCTAAGGAGCTTTTCCTGCTAATGTGCTGAGCAACTTCACCCTCCTTTGCCATTGCCCAGTGGTGGGCAGGATCGCTGAAGCCTGTGCATGGATAAGGTGCCAGTTCCAAACCGTTCCAGCGGTTTGGAAAAGCAGACATGGGGAAAAGAGCCACAAGACGAACCAAAAAAAAAGACAAAATCAGGCATCAACCTAACGAGGAGAAGGTCAGGGGAAAATAAATATGGGAAACAGAAAATGCAGGAGGCAGATCATCAGAATAGCTGCCATAGGTGTTCCTGGAATTTGGAGTGAAATGGCACTAGATTGAAAAGACAAGCCTGCATTTCAATTATCAAGCCCTGTCTCCTCCTCACCTCATTACTGAAGGCTGGGATATTTTGTTATAAGGAGTCTCAGACTGCCTCCTTCAGATCAGGGTTATGATCGTGTTGTTATTTTAGACATCATCAACATACCAAGTGGTTTGGAAGAGATGTTAAAATCAGTATAATATATTTTTTCTAAATATCTGCATTATTTTTGGTAGGAGTTAACCCAAGGACCTTCTGCAGTTTGCACTCTAGGGTGGGTAACGAAGGTGATCACAAAGCATCATTGCAGGAAGGATTTCTGGATTTATAAACTCTGGTTTGATTATTCCCGTTTCACAGAGGTGAAGGGAAAGCTTTTTTTTTCCTGCCTATGGCTGTAAACAGAGACTACAAGAAAGTCATCATTAAGCACCCTGCTCTTTAAACACCGCTAATGCCCTGTCATTAGCTCAGGCTTCCTCCCAAAAGATGTAGGTGTTTTAAACAGCCAGTTAGGACTCATTTTAGCTCTGCTTTTAAACGTGTCTGCCTCTGCAGCCAGGGCACACCGCCTCTGCAGCGCCACAGCCAGCACAATTACACCAGTACACTGGTTATTTACCACAGAACTCATGTGAAGAAGAGGTACCTTTTCAGTGTCACCATTGTTTCCACACTGGGAGCAGTGGCAGCCTGCCCTGTGATTGCTGAGCTCACTTGAAGAGTCAAACCAGTGAGAAAAAAAATTAAGGATGGGCTGGGCCTTACTTTTTATAGACTGTCTCATCCTGGTCTGAACTGATTTTGCCTCTTGCAGAGTCCTATCCCCAACAGTGCCTCCTGTCGTCAAGGGCTGCACTGAACTGCACTATCAGCAAACCTTCAAGCCTTACAAAGGAAAGAAAAAAAAAAAAAAAGAGAACATGAATTAGCCGAAATAAAAGACCTTGGCCAGATTGCTTTGTTGGATAAAGCACCTTTGTTGTAAGTATGTGGGAAAGGAGAGTCCGACCACAGCTCATCCAGATTCCTTAGACACACACGCCCAGTGATATGTATTTGTGAATATTTTCCACATTTATATCTGCTAACCAATGTAACCAGTTTTTACTTGTTTAATTACTGCTGAAGAAAGAGGAACTGTCAGGGCTTTAAGAGTTATGCCAAAGCACAGGGTGGGTTCTCTCTGATTCATATGCTGCATGGCTACAGAAACCAAGACCCAGCATCAGGAATGCCAGGCAGTTAAAAAAGCAGCAGTTCAGCTCTACAACATATTTTTTAATCTCACTCCCTCATTAAATTAATGTTAGTCCTAACTTTCCCAGCAATTTAGCAGTATATCAGCCATTTTATCAAAACACAAGGAAACAGGAAGACCTTTGGGGGGTAAAAAGTATGGGACCTAACAGACTGTGTTATGCTAATGAAGTTTTATTCCTTTTATTTTCCAAACACACTAAATGAATAAAAGCCATCCCAGCACCGACTCTTCAGCTTCACTGGTACATGACATTACCACAGGAAGTAAATTAAATAAATACATATGATTTTTTTTTTTTCCAAATGGAAAAAAAAATCCCTTGTACTTCACACACAGAAAAGCATAAAGGTGACCTAGAAGTCTTCCTGAAAATCACAACCACTTTAAAAAAAATCCCAAAACTGAACCCTCACAGTTCAGAAAATTACTAAGAAATTACCAAGAAACTTGGCAGAATTTGGTCCTTTCATTCCCAATGAAGCCATAAGCTGATGGAGTAAGGTAAGGATGCCAACTGCCTCCTCTATAGATCCAGAAACTGGTCTTAAACCTCACAGGAAGAGAGGGAGGTGACATAAAATCAGGGAGAAAATTGGGGGTATTATTCCATGGGCATCTGAGCGGACTAGTATCAGCATGGAAAATGTGCTCTAATAAAGCTCATTATTGCCATAATGACATCTGCACCTGGCTTTGTGAGGACCTACACCACGTTATAAGGAGACACACACAGGAAAGCAGACACTTCTAGGTGCTCATGAGAGCTGTGCTCAGCCTTGAGCTGAGCTTGCACAGTGACCCTGAACCCTCCTAGAGGCCTGAAATTTCTGCCCATCCATATTATTCCCATGCTTGTTATCTCTGTCTGTTATAGGACTACACATATTGAACCCCTTTGCTCAGTTTTTCCATCTGCAAAAATGCAGAGAGGAGCATTTACCCTTCTTGCAGGGAAGTTTTAGGATCAGAGAGTTGAGAGTGATGCCTCTCACCATGGTCAGAGCAGGAAAAAAAGTAAACAGATGCATAAAAAGAAGCCTAAATTTTGGTGTGGGATGACCACTACTTCCTGCACTGTGGAATGAAGGACTGACTGGTGGGCAGGAAAAGACAGACACTTCTCCCGGGACCTACAAAAGTAGCTGTCTAAACCTCGAGGTCTCACATCTAGAACCACACATTTGATACCCCCTTTTACGAGCCCTCCTGCAATTTACCCGTCACGGTACCCGAGACAGGCAAATTAACTTAATTACAACCATCACACAACCTGGGAAAGCTGGGACACAGCAAAGAAGCAGCTCATTGTCACCACCGGCCCTACAGCTCCGACCTTTCCCGACTGGGTAAATCGCCCGTCAGAAAAAAAACCACTCCAAGTTTTGCTTTCCCAACGTGGGATCCAACCCGATAGCCGAGCGCCCCTGAGGTTACTCAGAGGTAAACCTGGGATTGTTTTTTATTTGCTTTGAGGGGAACTGCGCTGCTGAAACGCTGTTAGAGAGAAAGAAGGGTTTAGTTCCACAAATCTTGCACCTTGCAAGTTCGAGTGGGCCGTCTAGACGGTGTGTTTTACGCTGTGCTGACATGTATATGGAGTAACAGTTGAAGCAAGAAGCCTCGTACCCGTGACTTGAGGAGGAACAAGAAGGGCACTGTTCAGGTGTGTTTGTTGTGCCCTCAGAACGTGTTGGTGGTGCCAGGATGGGTATCCCAGGGCCAGGTTCTGAAGGCAGTTGTGCCCTTTTAGTTTGAAGTGGCTCTCCTGGACTCATTACCCAGGTCTTCCTGTACAACTGGGGACAAAGTGATGTTGTCATGGTCATGTTCCCATCTAGTAAGTGGTTGTGTCCAGCACAATGTGATTAATATGGTAATTGCATTTACTGGGGGCTGCACTACCCACTGTTCAGAGGGCAAGTGATGTTCATTGCTAAACTCACAGTCAGGGAGCAGGGGAATACCCAGCAACAAGTGAAGGCACAGAGAAGCTGATATTAAAGAAGCAAAACAGGCTTTGGAAGTGACTTTTGCTTAGTAACAACTCCCACCCAGTAGAAAAACTGCACCGTCAGTGGTGAGGAATGATTAGGGGAACTTTCATCAGCAGAAATGTTGTCCCAGAGAAAACCACTGAGGAGAATGCAGACCTTTTTCTGCCCTGGGCATGTCAGGTTTTGAAGGGTTTGTGCAAGGCTTGAAACAATTTCCAGTGCTAAATGTTACCGAGGCTTTCAGACAGTCCTGTGATGTCGGGATGTAGAGACCAAATGAGATTCCGTTTACACAAGCAAAATGAATATTTAAATAAAAAGCAGCCACCATCAAAAAATGTTTTAAAAAATGCTGTTTTGGTTAATGCAACATACTGTGTTTCTGCCAAGAAAGGCAGTTTCTGATCAGGACATGCCGCGTTTTCCTCTGGAGATTTTGCAGGCAGGGTGGTCTTCCATGAGGGACGGGAAAGGGCTTAGTTAACATTACACATCCTTCATATATGCAGGCTGGTAAATGTAAGGCATTACAGCTGTGCAGTTTGTCACCAAAAACTAAGCTGAAAGGAGTCTAAATACAGGGGTCCAACAGGAATATGACCTAGTCACTCCCCAACACCTTTTATTCTGCCACTTCGTAATACAGCAACTTCTCTTGTATTTGTTAAGATCCACTTGGTGTTTAGAGAGATCAGATGGCAAAGACAGGAAAAAAAAAGGGGGTAATGCAAAAATACTGTAATAAGTGATTTATTATTTTCCCATAGACTACAAAAGAAGCCTGCAGCCCCATCATGCTAGACTGTGTTTATTTTGATAGGAAAAAGCTCTGGCACTGGAAGGAATGCACTTTGTACCAAAGAGAACAAAATCCATTTTGGAGGCAGGAGCTGCTCTGAAGACCTCAGCTTTCCTTTCTTTACAGATGCCTGTTGAAATCACCTATATGTAAAGGAGGGGAGTAGCTGGCATATCAAGTTGACTTCAGTGAGACAACATATTGCTTCTATTTAAGAAAGCATCCTCGATCAGAGCATGTTTAAACCCAGTGAGACCTGAGCACATGCCTAAAGTTAAACATATGTTGAAGTCTTTTCCTGAAACAGATACATGTGAGGAAACACTTATCAGCTGGAATATGGTATTCATTCCCTGGTTCATCCCCTCTTTTCCTCCTGGAATTTCTAGAGTCTGAAATGCAAAGAATCCATCTAAGTTGAGAGGGAGATGTTTATGTAATTATATGTATAGAGCAGGTACAAAGGACCCATTTTAATTTCATAAACATGAGAGGTTTTGATGGTCACCTTCCAGGTTAAACAATTTGCTAAGACCACTTGTTTTTATACTGGCTGATCTTTGAAATATCTACAAGATGGAAATTTTATGTCTTTCTGAGGATGAAGCAAAGTAATCAAGCCACAGCGTTTCACAGACACTAATTCCAAGGAAATAGTTATTACACCTATCATCCAAATTATTATTTCTATTAGCAGTGTTTTCCATCCTGTGTAAAGCAAGCATTTGAAACAGGGCATGGATATAAAATCATTATACCATTATAACCTCTACTTCCGTGATTAAGACTAAGAGGACTTGGGAAATCTGTTTCTCAGATTTCTTAAATTCCAAAGCTTTTAGCTGTAAAAATTCAGCTCAGGCAAAAAAAGGAATCATTTAGGAAAAGAAGCCATCATTTTTCTCAATCTCAGCCAAAGCTTATTCTGAAAGAATTTCCACTGAAATAAATGGGATTGTTCATGAAGTCGAGTCTCTTCAGCATACATAGAAGCGAAAGAATGTTGCACGCAATTTTGAGGCATTTTCCTACTCCCTTATTCCCAGGTTACAATGTAGTCAAAATGGCCACTTCAATTTTCAGGGAGCAGCAGGCTCCCAGCTCTCAGTGCTGCTCCAAAAGCACACGCCTTTCCATCTCCATCAGAAAGTGGGAGATGACTGAGCACCTCCCAGAGCCCAGTTGGACACACTGCCCCCAGGCCATGCCTAACTCCAGTCGGGAGTTTGTGACCCTTCACATCCCTGCAGAGACTGTGTTGCCAGCCACCCCCTCTTCCCTTCCACTTCCTCAGATCTGCCACATCTTTTGGCAGCATCCCCCTCCAGCTGGAGGTTTGAGAGGAATGAATGAAGTGGTTGGGATAGACGGGAAGAGCGACCTGAATCAGCAGCAGCTGAGGCAGCACATCTGACCACACAATGAACCTGAGCAGCAGTGCTGAGGTCCCACAAGGGCTGGAAAACTTGTGTGTGATCCAGCTGAGGGCATCATCAAACAGAGCTGCTTTTCCCATGCTCAGCACCTATGAGGAGGGGGTATACACAGCCCCCTATCCCAAATTAAGATGAGTCTGTTTAAAGCTGAGGCATCCTTGCAGTGTGTAGCCACAAATATATGGAGAGAGTAAGGATTTATATTTTCAATGCAGCAATAGGATTATAAACCCAAGTCTTCAGCAGTTACACCGTGATTTTGCTCACCTGTGAACCCTAACTCAGTCCCTTCATGGCAGCCCTTGAGACATTATAAAATCTCATTATTTTCTGGCTCCAGCCCCAATTCACCCCATGTCCATGAGGGACATACCAGGCTCGTGCCATAATTACCTCCATAATCCACTCTTGGCCCTTTGGCACCTCAGGCCCACTCTCTCAGATCTGTGAGCTCATTACTCTGCCAGGTGTTTATTCTGCACACAGGACAGAAAAGCCTGAAATCCTCTTGTCACTGAACAAGAATGACCTGCTTTTAGAACTGCATAAGGTATGTATTTATACTAGATGCCCTACCTGACACCAAAACCCATGAAAATCTATCTTGAATTTCTTTCTAAAATGCCTAAATTGCTGCTGATTGTACTAAGTAATCAGTCCCAAAATTCTGAAATTAAATAATTAAAAGGTCCATGTTACAAAAATAACATATGGTGATATCAGAGAAATGAACCACAGCTACAATCTTCTCACCTTGAAAAGTTTTTGATGGAGTATTCCTATAATGCCAAAACACTCAAAAAGAGAGAGCATGTTCATCAAAATTTCCTGGAGGAAAACTCTCAAAATGCTACAGAAAATGCCAAGACTTTGGGAGAGTCATTCAAAACATAAGGCAGAGAATCTGAAGGGCTGAGTGTGGAATTTATTATATTGCTCTCTATCACTACATCATAGCAGGAAGTTGCAGTACTTTCTCTCAGGCACAGCAGAAGTAAATGAGACCTTTGGAAAGGTCACAGAAATTTCATTTTCTGGTCAAGGAAAGGTTGCAGCTTCCTTTCAGCAGTCCCCATCTCTCTCTGCCTCTCTTTCACATCCTTCAAACTCAGGGTAGAAGACACAATAAACTCCAGATATAAACAGGTTTTGAATTATAAGGCAGCAAAGAAAACCAGTGGAGGAAAGTTATGCTTGGACATCCTTGGGAATCTAGAAACCCCAACCAGCTATTCATGGCAACAGAGGAGGAACACGAAGGGAGAGGAAAGTCTTGCTTAACAAAAGGTCCTTGGAGAGGAGAGATGCACAGCAAACTAAAAACTTTGGTCCTGTTTGTGAGGACTGCACAACGTGGCTTTGGGAATGAAAATGCAGGGGCTGCCCTAAGTAGCACCAGGAAGAATTGGGAGGCCCTGATTCTGCAAAAAAATCCCCATGCATTGCAATTTTCTTCTTACTTATGTCCTTATTTTTACCATGGTACTTAAAAAAATCATTAGCTTTTGAGGCATACGCATCTCATTCGCACATTTAATTTACCATGTGGCGTTTTGTTGTGCTGTTTCAGAAAACTAAATTTGATAGGTGGTTTCTGCAACACAATTTCCCCCTCTAAATAGTATGTTTAAAAGAATTTGCTGAGACTGCTGTTATTATTAAATTAATGAGCTAATTTCATGCTGAAAAACATTCTTACAAGGAAGATATCCAAATATTAATATTAATATCTCCCTTAAGCCCTTAGTGGGCATGGGTAATGCCAACTTTCTGCTGCACTAACTGATCTGAAATAAACTGATAAAACCAACCCAAAATGACCTGATTTAGTTCAATTTTTTTTTTTTTTTCTAATGGGTGGAAATTTTAATTTTTTGCTTTTTTTTCCCTGACTCATGAAAGGCACCAGACAGTGATGTGGATGATGTGGTGAAAGCTCTGAAAGAAAAAATTCTGCTGAAGTCAAGGAGTAGGGGAAGTGGTCACTCTGCAAGGTCATTTTCCTGTGAGACTCTGTGACAGCTGGAGAAAATTAACCAAAATATCTGCATTCCAGAGAGGTATAAAAAGAAGAAAGAAAGGGAGGGGAGGGGTCAGATGTCTTGTGGAAACCTGTAGGAACGGCAATGGCATTTTCCTACAAGGGCTTGCTTGGTCTGGTTTCCCAACAAAATTCTACAAAAATAGGAGGAGATTTTTAAAGTCTCCAAGGGTAGTGAGGCAGCCAGCTCCCTTAAAAGTCAGCAGGACATTCATTAAACTTGAACAGATCAGCTGTACTGGATCTTTTCTCTGCTGCTGGCACAGGGACCACACAGAAATCCTATTCCCAACACTTTATTACCATTTAAAGCTTTACAGGTCAGTCACACTTCCAGACTTGAAGAGCTGGGAAGACAGCAGTAATACCGAGGTAATCAGAGGGATTCTTTGATTTCCATGTTTATGTTTCAAGGAAATAGCCAGTGAATGCCAAATTTGCTTCTACGCTACGTCCGAGTCCCCAGCACTGTTTTTGTTTTGCAATAAAGAAGTAAATCCAGAATTTTTCAAATATTTTAAAAGCTTATTTCTGTTCTTTATAAAAGAATCCCACAGGCTTTCATGTCAGGTGGCTCTGTTTCTCCCTGGTCAGAACCAAACCTGAACTTTAACGTTTGAACCCTGTAAAAATTGGTGTGAATTTTTGTGAACCATTTTGACTCCGCCCAAGTTGAATATTAATAGAAACCATACCTTCCTCCTTCAGAACACGTCCATCCCCGTGGATCTTCTGGTGGAAAAACAAAGTGGTGGATCTTCTGCAAAGGAAAAACAAAGAAAACAAAATCTTTTTGAGATGGAGCGGCTTGGTGTTGTAATTTCAGGCAATGACAGGAGAAATCAATTCACAAGTGAGGGATTCTGAGGTAGCAAAGCTCTGCCCAAATCCATCTGCAGCCCCATGTTCAGGCACTCCCCTCAGCATGGAACAAAGCAGAAGGACCCAGGCAGGACTCAGGAGATGACATCCACAAGTGGAAGCACATTAAAGGGACTCAAAAGCAGAATTCAGATATTTTTTAAGACTCCCTGTCATTACAGTCAAGGTGTGAACTCCAAACCAACACAGCTCTTGTTTGGGTAGCTGAATTTTACAGACGAGTCCATATCTGTGACCTCCCACTGCAAGACACAGAGCCAGACTTCTCTCTGAAAATCCATCTACCTCTTGAGTTTTTTGGGAAGCTGAACCTTTCAAAAGTCACATGCTAAAATCATAAACCTTTCAAAAATTTCTGAAAAAAGAGACAGAGAGACGAAAACCTGCTGCAACCAGCTTTAGACATCACAAAACCAGATTATCTACAAGTGGAGGAGCAACTACTTCATGTCTGAAGCAGGGCTGTGTCTTGTGATGAGATCTGGACATTCCCTGTTCACAGGAGGTTTCACATTCATTACATGAAGGAGAAAAATAGCACAGCTCTAAGCTGACAAAAGCAGCAGCCTCAGAGGATATTGCAGAAGGATTTCACGTGGTCTCCAAAACCCAGCTCAGCAACACGCTGTTCTTTCCATTGCAAAATACCACTGTGTCTTTTCCTCATAACTTGACCACTTTGCTTGAAGTCTCTGTCCCCAGTTATCACAATGTTGCTGCTCTTCACTTAAACTAATTTTCTAAGGCAGTTTATCTATTTTGTGGAGTGAAACGAAAACGGTATCTGGTTAAGGAAGACAGATTTGTTTATTTTTTGTTTTCTAAAAATTTATTTTGACTTGCCCAGTCTCTCCTTCCCTTTATCCTTCAGATGATAAATAGCTGTGAAGGAAGTGAGAGAGTTCCAAAAGGAGAAAAAAAAATAAAAGGATCAGGAAATCTGCATTACTAACACCATTTATTCCTAAACCTCATGCTGGGTTTTTGGTATCTGATGTAGATATTGTCCAGGTAGCTAAATAAAATCTCCCCAAATATTTAGAGAACATATGATGGCTTAAAATAATTATAAGGTGATCCAAAATCACATCCAAATCCAAACTTAACAGGTTCAAAACTCTGTTAATTTTAAAACTGTGTTGCATTAACTTCCTTTTTAAGAAGGTATTTCATTCTTGTACTTCTTGTTTAATTTTTACATGGACCAGAAGCAGAAGCTTGAAATGGCACATGAAACCTTGTTTTTGTAAGACTGTTGCTTGAGTTTTGCCTCAGTGAGATTCAGAAATCTCCAGATAATCTCTTTGGCTCCTTATCTGAACCAAAATGCTGAACTTCTTTTGAGAATTACTCAAGCCCCTATCTTTACCAGACACCCTTTTTTTTTTTTTTTTTTTAAATTTTTTTTTTTTTTTTTTTTTTTTTACCCATTAAAGGCTCTAAGACATCATAAAACCTCTCCCCACACTGGGGGTTTTCTTGACCTGGTCATGACTATGTTTATTCCAGCCATGGAAGTGCCAAGTTTGCCAGAGTAGCTTTCCTGGGTGGTTTAGCAACTTATTGCTGTTCATAGGGAAAGAAAAGAGAAACAATTCATGACAAGCTTACTGGTACCTGCCCTATTTCTATCTCAGTATTTTCCTGTGGTTAATTTGATAAGTTTGAAAAAGATAAATATTGAAACACGTTATTTGACATCCCTATTATCTGTGGCTGTTTACAGATGGGGGATAAATCCTCTCCTCCACTCAAAGCCAAAATAAACAGATCTTGTACAGGCAAGTCCCAAACTGACTGAGAGTGTTGGATTTATCAGCACAGGCTGCAGAAGTCTTTGATGCCCATTACTGCACTCCAGGCATGTTTTTTTGCAAAGGTGCTGTGTTTTATATAGAATAGTGGTTTTCAGCCTTGACTGAAGCAGTGTCACCTCAACAACATTTTACTTTTACATTCTTTATTAAGAAAGAGAAGAAAGATGTGATTTAATGTTTTAAGAAGACATTTGACCTATTTATCTACCTTTTCTTGGAGACTGTTAATCATGAAAGCACTGTAAAAGGCTGGATAATCTGACTTTTTAACATCATTCAGTGAGCTAATTATAATGAGAGGATGAAGTATGCAAAGGCCCTTCACACCTTTCTAGTAAGGTGTGCAGTATCTCCACACCAGACACTTGAAAGTAGGAAAGGATATGAAATTATTTTTAAAAAAAATCACAGACTAATTCACCAACCAATTCTCCTTATTCTTCACTGAATTCCGTGTCTGAAAACATACTGTCTTTCTCAAGCAAAAATAATTTGTAGAGAATTAGCTATCTATCTATCTATCTATCTATCTATCTATCTATCTATCTATCTATCTATCCATCCATCCATCCATCCATCCATCCATCTATCTACATCAAAATTGTTAACAGTGTTCTGAAAAAAACCCCACACTTTTATGCTTGCAGTGAATATATTTATAACCAAATACACATTTATAACCAAATATATATTTACATCCAAATATAATAGTCTGAGAGCATGTATTTGACAGAAGCACTGAGAACAACATTGAATCTGTGTGAATCTGTGAACTGCAGTGTCTGCAGCAGAGTTGAAAACCGAAATAAATGTACAGTTAAAAGTTACCAGTGCTTATCCTACTGGGTGATGTTCTGGTATTTGCTCTCAGGTAAGGGCATTCCTCATTATAAACTTATTTCTCCTGCATTATCACTTAAAGAAGAGATAACAAGCCTTTGAATTACTGTCTGCCATTAGGAAGGTGAGTAGGTTGTAACTATTTTGGTTCCACGCATTAATCTCCATTGCTTTGCATAGAGAGTAGACTTAAAATGCTACCATTAGCAATTTACACCCACTTGCTGCCTATTAATGACTTTCAAGGTTCAAGGCAGTGGATTGTAAAACTGCTGACTTCACTGCTGGAGCACTAAAGAAGAGAAGAAACTGGATGAGACAGAGCAAGTCCTAAATGCCTTCCATAATTAACAAACATGGCAAGACAAGTTATGAAAAACAAAGGAAGACCGGACAGATTTATGCATGAAGTCTGGTACTTTTGAAAGTCTGTCCAACTGCAAAACTCTCTTTTGATCTGCATTAATTGAAAGCACCTAAAATTCAATTGCACCTTTATGGCCACACGTTTTAAAACTGACTCCTAATCTTGCGTCTGTAACCCACTGGTCAGACTGGAATGCCTTCCTTCTGGATCCAGCTGACAGAGGATACAAGTCTAATGACAGTTGTCTTTAGTTCCAGCCGTAGAGTTTCATACATGTGGCACCAGAATTCCCTAAACTTGATCCTAAGTAGTATCCACAACGATAATCCATCGCATATCTCTGGCAGCTCATGGTGCCAAACCACTTGTGGAAAGGATAAGCCATCTACAGGTGGAGACACTTGTCCTGGTTTGGTTCCTTAGGGGCATAAAAGAACATGACTCAACTGGGTGTGAGACACTGCTCTGTGAGCTGATCTGAGATGGAGAGAGCAGCATCTCCAGGATCCAGTAGTCTGCACCATCAGTGACTTCAGGAGCAACATTCAAGCCCAGCTTTGAGTGTTTTCACAGGTCAAGCCACCTGTGTATATTATATTCCAGATTTATAGACTCCTACTCTTTTATTCCCCCCCAAAAACCCCTGAAAGATAAAAAAAATTCTGCTTGAATATTTCATTTTTTTATGTATGAGGAAGAGCTCTGTTAAAGGGCTTCCACTATTGTACTGTCTTGACTGATAGTTTGTGTGACATGCATAAGGAAGACCAGATATTTGCAAATTTAGGGTTTTTTTTTGCCCAAGGACAGCTTGTAAAACCCATTAACATGAATTGTGTCTGAGCTGATGAGGGAAAAAGAAAACACTGAATCCAGACCTTCAATATTTTATTGGTGTTCCTGAACTTTTATTAGCTGTACTTTCTTCCATAAAATCAATTTAATAAGGGGAGTAGTGTTTTGGTAATGCATCAAAAGCAGTTCTTCTCTTCAAAGGGCATCTTTTTCACTCAATCTCTCCTCTAAAGACAGTGACATTAGTTTTGTAAATTAATAAACAGGCCAGCATCTGAGGACTGCATGAAGCCTCCATCACCCCTTATTGTGCTTTCTCTTCTGACCCCACTTTCCAGTGCAGGGCCCTCATCTCGACAACAATACCCTGAAAGCCTGTGTGGCACTCTGGGATCACACTTGAAAAGGCCTTTGGCTGAGGCTGGCTTTCAAGAAGGGGGGACAATTGGCAAGGGGCCTGTGGCTATTCATGCAGAACAGGCAGTGAAAAATGCCTGAAGTCACTTTCAGGGGTGGGCAATGCCCAAAAAAGAAAGCCCACATAACATGAATGGCTGCTGCTAGGAGACTAAAACCAAAGGCATGCCACTAGCAGGCCTCCATGTGCCGACATCAATGGGTTCATCCTATCCCTATTAGGGGCCTTAAAATGATGGAGAAACATGAGAAGGGACTATAAGCAGGAAAGGAAAATAATACCAAAGTACACAACGGTCAATGCTTATATTGTTACCCTAAACACTCGGGAGAGGGAAATGATATTTTCCACCTTTAGCACCTTTTCCGTTAACAACGGTTGCGTGGCCGACAAAAATATAACAGGAGAAATGATTTCTGGCACCTTTTTTTGGGGGGAGGAGAAGCGTTGGGCTCTGATAATTAGTTATTCCTCGTGCACGGAATTAAAGGTGATTATAAAAAGCATATTGGAAGAGCCAAGGCTGAGCTGGAATTGCTCTGGACCTGGGGCTGGGTGATGCTCCAGTGCCATGGATGAGCAGTTACGAGCCCAGTTCAGATCCAAGCCCAGCGGTGTTGGTGACAGGGAAAGGGGAAGCCTACATGTTTTTTAAAGGAAACCACTGTAATGCACCACAAAAGCATTTCAGTGGCATACAAATGACCCAAACCTCAACTGTGCTCGGGGTTACTGAGCCTCGGGGTCCCGTCTGCAGTGTGGACCCTGTGCAGCAAAAGGCCTCCCGGTCCAAAATATTCACTGTGAAGGGTTTACCTTGCTTTAAGTCACCAGGTAGCTCTGGTTTTTCCCCCTTTATAAAATACAGCTAAACCCTCCCACATTTATGTACTAACATTTCACAAGGCATGGACTGGAGGACTCTTTTGAAAGGAAGGAAACTGCCAGTACACTCATTAATTTCAGCAGCATTTTGAAAATGACACACCAGTTTCTCTAGAAACAACCCATCCTCTCTGAAATCCTCTCTGCTTCACTACAGATGTTGGCTCTTGGCTAGCAAGAACCTTGAAAAAATGAATTGCAATGTCTAGTCATGTTTGGATTTAATTCTAGGCATGATCTCAGCTCTTAAAAAATGATCACATTATTTAGTTTGTGAGTAATAGTGTCTGACAAAAAAAAAAGGTATAAAATACAGTATGATACTATAATCAAGTGATTTATTTCAAGTGGTGATGCTTATTATTCAGCGTGGAAGAAACCTCCCCACCTTGCTTTTTTTCAGTTCTCTATTCCTGAAATCTGAATTTCCAGTTGTTTCTAAGTTTGTTGAGGACCATTTTTCCTTTCTGCACTAGGAGCTAAGGTGGGACAGCTGCTGAAAGGGAAGCCAGACCCTCATTATTGCTGTGCTCAGCCCTACACAAGGTGTAAGAAGAAAGCAGCTGAAACAGGGGAGAGAAGTGGGAATTACTCTTGGATTTCCCTCATTTGGCTGCTGGTCAATGATGTAACTGGGTGAGCAAGTGGTGAATCTGATGCTCCTCTGTGATCTACTGATACCTCAGGGAAGACTTTAAACCAACAGTTCAGTGCTATGTTTCTCTGTCCATTGTGTTTAAAAAATGTCTAAATGCATGATGGAGTAAATCTTACCCCTCCCCAGGTGTGATCTTAACACTTTCATGTGTTTCTCTTGCCTCTAAAATTGCTCCAGTAAATTACTACTACTAGCAAAAAACCCTCTGTGCCTGTTTTGTATCTCCTGGTGTATGATGGGTAACAATGACTAACTGCTTTAATTTCTGAAAAAGGCTCAAGAACACTGAAAATTTATAGATATATATTAAAAAATATATATAGTATATATATTTTTATGTATATAAATATATACATTAAATCATACAGACTGAATATACACATGGGTTATATAGATTGAGCAAATGGACAAGAGTAGGGTTAAATGCAACTACACTGCCAAAGAAAAGGTATGTCCTGTGTGGCTGTGATTCCTGCAGCCTCTCAAGGCTGAATGTTTGGGACTTGATATTTAATTCATTCAGGGAAGCAAGCAGAGGTTTTTATGGCATGTGGGCAAGTCTAATCCTCTAAATCAAGATATTGAAAACTCCCTCACAGGTTTCCCATCTCTTATCTCAAGGCTGCTGCTTCTTCTTCACAACTGAGCAAATAATTCCCCCCCTCCCATATCAAAAAGATGAATCCTTGCTGCAGACAGAACATTTGTAAAGCAGACAATTGTATCTGAGAGGTTTAAGTTTTCTTTTGAGTGTGAAACATCACATGAAGTCAGAACTTGTAGGGTTCTGTCTTGCCTCCGTGGGAGAGCAGAAAATTGCCTACATTTCTAAGGCTGGAATTTTAAAAATCACCTTCTGATCTTATGATGGGCATTTACAGGGGTTTTCTGTGAAGATAATATAGAGCTATATATCATTAATCATAGCTTAACTCTCTAGATATGTCTCTCTCCAGGGATTAAAGTCATATTAGGTACCATAGGTAAGTACTTCATATTATTTGTGATGAATCTAGACAACAAAGTTAGACTGACTCAGTTCCACTCCAAACAGCAGGAATTTTAGTGTCTATTATTTGAATTCAGCTTGCATAATCCTCTGAATATCCTTACCAGTGCATGTATTGCAAGGGACATTTCAACAGTTTCTCTTATCTATTTATACTAACACACTGTAATATATTCAGCACACATCAGATTTAACCAGAAAAAAATACTTGAAGGTTTCAGGTTTTTCATGATTCTTCAGTGGAATATCAATGTAATCTGTGTCAATCCAGGGAGGACCTTCCTGGCTTTAGGAGCTGTGAAAACAACCTTCTAAAACCTGAAGAAATATATCTTTTTTTTTTTAAATTTGTGAGATCTGAAAGGAGAAGGATGGGTGGTCTTAGCCCTTCAGAAGGTCTCTGCTCCTCTGACCTATTAGACCACCAGTTCACCTAACCCAACCAATTAGCCATTCAAGCCTAAGAGTGTAAAGAAAGGTGGCAATAAAAATAAATTATTAAACAAAAGGAATAGGAATAAGAAGTTCAAAGACTTTCTCCTTCTGTGAGATCCAAAGAAGTGCACAGGCTATTCCATTCTATCTATTAAGTCCAGATACCCACTTGATCTTGCCAAGGAAAAGTAAGATTAAACTACCACGGGTACCCAGCTGCAGGAATATGAAATATTACTGACATTTAAAGTATGTGGTGTGTGAACACCGTTCACCCAGCCCATCTGTTTGAAGTTTGGCTGCTGTTTTCTACTTAGGCCAAGGGATTTTGCACCCTGAAGCAGCAATTCCTAACTAATAATCACATAACTGCAGATACCAACACTGCTGGGAGAGAGTAAAAGTCACACATGGACTCCATGGCTGCCCTTGATCTCATCTCCCATCCTCAACTTCCCCCAGAACAAATTGTAGCTCTCAGACTTCTAGCAAAGGGTCCACAAGGGCAGAGTCTCATGGAACTTGCTGTTTCCCTGCCACTGGAAACACTGAGAATAAAACAACACATCACACTGGGTCTTACTTATCATCAGGTTTATCCCCCTCTGGTGTTTTTTCTTTTTTTTTTTTTTTTTTTTTTTTTTTTTTAATTCAAAGGGAATTTGAATTAAAGAATTCATTCTTTAAACATCTCCTAACAGCAACCAGAGCCAGGCAGCACGTGGAAAATGAGAATACGCTCCTTAATACAAAGACCATCAGACAGCATTTGTTCCCCGTTTGAAAGCCAGAAACAAGATGATTTTTCAGTCAAACAGCAAACATCCACAGTGAAATCCTTACTGGGGTTTTGAGGCCAGGGAAAGACTCCCAAGTTTGATTACAAAGCACAGCTACTAAGGAACAAATCCCATGGAACAAATATCAAGGCTGAGGCATTGGACTGGTGATTCTGCCCATGTTTTCAGACCCTCTTTGTGCTCTTGGGCAGCTCACTTGATCTCTCTGCTGATCCCCCTGGTTCCTCTGTGCAGAATGGGTACAATAATTTTCATGCCTCTTTTAAACACTCAGTGAGGGAGTACGTCTTATTATGTGTTTGTTGCATCAGAAACTAATAAAAAACACAGCAGAAGTATTGCATATTCTCCCAAACAGGTTAATTTTCCTCCCTCTCAGCTCCTTAATTTTTGTAGTTTGATGGCATTTTGCCAACAACCAGGTAAGGGATTAATCTCTGGGGTGGTTACTGTGAGCAACTGAGACACAGCTCGGAGCTGGCTGCCCACTGGATCTTTTCCAGTGGTCCTCTGCTAAATTAAATGTGCTGAACTGATGTCAGGGGATGTTACTCAGCAGTGAAGGCAGGAGTGGGCTCACCTAGACAATAATGGCTAAAAGTCTTACTCTTGCTGAACATTATCAGTGCTATGAGGACTGAGAATCAAAATTAGTGGAAGAAATGCTCCCACAACTTTATGTGATGAAAGCATACACAATATTTTGAGAAATGATTTGGTAAATGGGCATATTGAAACATTCTGGATACAGTGGCAGCACACTCTGACAGCAGTTAAAATCAGACTTGAGGTGCAGTATTTCTAATTATTGCTAAGGACCAGTACTATTTTTTCCCAAACTGGACATTCCTAACAGTTCTCTTGTCCAGGGCTGATTGATTTTGGTAAAATCTGAGGGTAACTGAGCACATGACTAAATTTAAGCATTTGAGCGATGCAACAAAGTCAAGTGGACCGTTCACAAGCTTCAAGAAAGTATTTTGAAATAATATCCTGAATCCTGAGTCTCGGGCAGGAGATGTGGTAGGTCCTAAGCCCGTAAGATGAGGTTAATCCTTTCTCTTTTCCAATTTGATTTCAGATAATTTCTCATGACAGCAGTGGGAAACCACACATAACAACAAGAATACTTAAAAAAAAACCTTCTCACTGCGTTTCTCATTTGCTGCTGTTCATTTTTGCCTGTTCCCCTTGTGCCGTTTTAAGGGCTGATAAAACTACTGCTTTCCTACCTGCAGAAAGTGGTTGTGATGTCTCAGGAACAGCAGATTTTTATTAGCTGAGCTGACATCTGAAGTTAGGAGAAATTCACATCCCCTTTCCCTACAGCAGAAACTCTCATTCATCTCCTTTTATGGGACTCCTATTGTGCCTTACAATAAATCAGCTGAATATCTACACTGAAATGATCAGCTTCTCGTAACATGAAAAACTTGCAGAACGCATTCAAAATCTAAAATCAGGTCATTTTTATCCTCTGATTGCAATACAATCCTCATTTTCCATCTCTTTCCAGACTCAAGCCACCTAAAGCTGATCACCAAACCTTGCTAGAGGTCAGTCCAGTGAAGGCTGAAGATCTATCAAATGCTACTGGTATTTTTAGCATCTTAATCTATTAAAACCTACCAAATTTTATACAACCTCTGTATTATTTATACATTTATACAACCATTTTTGTTTATGACCATTTTTTTCTTTTATCCCTGAAGATTAAAAACATCAATTGTTAAAATCAACAAAACCTGAATACTGAAGTCAAAGCACAACAATTTGCCTTCCCAGTATGGTTGTCTACTTTGAATAAAGCTGATCACACAGACCTTTCTGCAATTATAGACCAAAAAAGGGTTGTGTTGAGACAGGCTTTGACTAGTCCATCACAGGGTCATTAGGTAGGACCAGTCATTTCCAAACATCCACAGAGATGGCACATTCTCTGTATATCTGGAGGCTTGTTTGTCTTTACTCTTAGTGATTACAGAAATATTACAAGGCTGGTTAACTCTGAAGCCTCAGTCAGTCCTCTGACTACATCATAATTCGGCTTCTTCAACCCAACCCTATGGAAGTTGTTCTTTGGGGTTATTCCAGTTCTGCTTTTGCTGGATAAATAACTGCAGCAAGAAAAAAAAAGAAAAAAGAAAAAAAGAGGTTTGCTTGTATAACTTCATGCCATCCCTTCAAATTCGTGTACATATTCCATTTATGATGGGATAGCTCAGTGTTTAGCATAAATTCAGCAGTTGGGACCACTGCAAGAGACCCAGTGCACAGGCAGAGATTGACATCCTCCACATCACAGGAGGTGGAGAACATTCCTTTTCAATAGGGCATGGATTTGAAAATATTAGCTGTATTTGAGATGTTCATTTGTCTGTCATGGAAGACCCAAAAGGAGGAAGGTGGGAGGCTGAAGGGTGGTGCTTTGCCCCACAGGTACATGCAGCCAATTTAATTTAACCCCACCTTTTCATTTTAAAAGGGTGTTGCGTTTAGTTTTTGTCAAAAGCAGATAACACACCAGGAATAATTGCTTCACCTGAACACATGCATCAGGAAAATCTCAGAAGGTTATAACTAATAAACCAACAAAGGCTGCTGAAGGTTGCAAGGGATCAGCTCATGTTGGGTGAAAAGGAAAAGGCAGCTGTTTGGGTAGGTAAAAAAATCATCTCTAGTGACCCAAAGCAACTTCTTCTGGACAAGGCCCTCTAAGCACATTTGCACTGGCATCAAATGCTTGTCTCCAGAAGATGTAGAAAGGTGATAACCAAAGAATACACCAGTTAAGATGCAGGTAAACAGATTTCAGTCAAAAAAACCCCCCAGAAGATAAAGTGGAAATAAGAGATTTAAAAAGGAGAGGTCGAAAAGAATTTGCTTTTCCAGTTAATGTTATTCTTAAAAAGTAAGCACTACAGAACATTGCTAATTTTTGCACTTTCAGTTAAAGATAGGACAACCTGAGGATATCTGTGTTTGGCCAGGAATTTGGTGGCCTTCCCCCTCTGGCCTCACGTGAGTTTGATTTGTCTGTGCCAGAACTGAAGCCAAATTGTGTGCTGAGGTAACACTTCATGCCAAGCAAATCTGTTTATCTCAGGTTCCCCCTTACTGCCAAGAAGGTGAATCCAGAATGCAGGCACAGGGCAAGGCAGATGCCAACAGCCAGGTGAGTGCAGAACACTCAGGGTAAGCAGGGTACAGACAGAGACACTCTGGGGCAGTGGCAAACTGTGCACAGCCACATTCCCAGGCTCTGGAAATCAAAACAAACACAGCCCAAATGCTGTGGAACAAACCTGGGCCCGTTAAGTCCAGACTGAATGAAACAGAGCTCAGTGCAAACACAGTCCAAAGGCAGTGGAAAGCAAACTTAGGCAAATAAACTCCAGGCTCTGTGAAACAGAGCACAGATAGACACACTCCAAGCACAAGTAGAAAAGCAAACAGAGACAAATATAGTCTAAACTTAATGAAGCAGATACATGAAACAGTAGCTGTCTCACTCTCCAAGCAAAATCTAAGCAACTTACTCCAAAATCACCAAGCTGGAGCAATTGTGGTTCTCTTACAGGCAAACTGCAGTGTTACCTTCTCTTCCCATCTCCTCCATATGCCTTCCACTCACACTCAGCCTCTCCACTCTCCAATGACCCACAGCAGCTGCTGTGGATCAAAAGATTTCCAAATTTTTTTCATTCCTTTGGCAAGATATAAAGACTATCCAGTGTTTCAAGGCAACATTAAAATGGACCAAGGAGACCTTACTCAAATATATATACATATATATATTCACACAGTTTCTTTTTGCACACCTATAATGTTGCTTCAGAGGGAATGAAATAAAGACAGAGACTAGATAACAATCAACATATCAATGAAGAACAGGGAAAAAGCATCTATACCCAAGAGATACCTAACTAACGTGAAAATAATTCCTGAAGTATTCCAGAATCTGAGAAAGCTTCCAACGGTTAAAGATTTTTTAAGAAGTTATACAGTTAGTGATGGAGAGGAGGTAAATACTTAGTAAATATTGGAATAAAAAAGGCATAAAGTGCTTTTTTCACTTGAGGATGACAAAGTGCTTCCCCTGTCTGATGATAACTCTAGAGGATGGTAAAGAACATCAATTACTGATAAGCACTTTAAACCTGACAGCCCCTAGATTTGGTCCCAAACACTCCTAAAGACCTGCCTGAAGAAAATCCCTGGCACATTTTTAATGTCTCTTGGAAGACCAGGAAGATTCCCATGAAATACAAGAGCGCTGTGTCTAAAAAGGGCAGGGAGGATGACACAGGCAGCACCAGGTCAGGGAGGCTGACCTGGGTCTTGGGGGAAAGGGTTGCTGCAGGAGTCAACTGAGAAGGAAATAAAGAAAGGAAAGAGAATTCATGTCAGTCGATGTATTTAACAGGAAATAAGCCATGTCAGACAAATGTGATTCCATTCTCAATGGAGATTACCAGTGATTCTGCAGATGTGATGTACAGTGCAACACTGTGGTTAAAAATAGTGCCACATGGTGACAATAAAGTACATGTTAAAAGCATTAGGAATGGGCTCAGTACTTCTTTTTTTTTTTTTTTTTTTTTTTTTTAAATCCGTCAATGGGGAATCACAATTGCCTTGATGGCATTTTAGGTAATTTTTTTTTTTTTTTCAGTGATTTGAAACAATTTTTAACGCTTGTTAAAATGAAAGCAGAACAAACCCAGCCGCTTGTTATCTCCACATAGGTCTGGTCTGCTGTCTTGCCTGGCAGTCCTTGCATGATGGATACAAGCACTGTGCCAGTGCCAGTAAAAACATCAATCATTTTACATGAAACTCAATGACCAGCTTCATCTGCTGGATCATTATGCTTTCAGGAGTTTCCTCCCATGCTCACCCTGCCGGTTTCCACTGGATTCAGAATGCCTTAGCAGCTCTAAAATACCAAATACAGTCCATCCTAGGGGACCTATTCTACCTTTCACCTACTGGAGCAAAAGACATGCAAAGCCAAAGTAAAGGAAAAAAAATCAATGCTCCCCCAAATAATAACTATAAAAATATAATAATAATAATAAAATGTAATGCTAAATATAATACTAAAATATTGTGGTGATGGTGATGAAAATAGTAACAACAACAGTAATAGCCCCAAAGACTTTTTAGTTGTTTTCTGTTTATATTTATTTCTATTTCTTTTTAGGTGCTTTCTATTGTTTTCTATGTTAGCTAGACACCGTTTTCCTTATTCCAGGAGATGCAAATTTATTTTCTACTTCAATTTTTATTGCTTGCAGTCTCCTTTATTTTCTTTGCTAGTATTCTTTGCCCTATAGCAGGGCTCAGCTCATATTTTGCTCTCCAAATCACCTGGCAAATTGAAAAAAAAAAAAGTTGTCTCTAATAATTTAAATTTATAACTGTAATGCAAGCCATACATTACTTGATAATGTGTGATAAACCAGGTCCTCAGCTAACAGAAATTAGGACAGGTCCATTTTTGAGCTATGTCATTTACATGCATTGAAGGATGAACCCATCAATGGAAATTAAAAGGTGGTGCGGCTTGTTTTAGTATTAATAATCAACTAACTTCAGTTTTCTCTTAAAATAATCATTAGCTAACATACTGTTTTGTTTCCTCCAAATGAGGAAATACAATAGAAAAAGAAATCTGGAAGCTGATGGCAGACCTAGTAACACAGATATAAAATTCAAGGTCTGTTGACTGAGTATCTTCACTGATTAATCTTCCCCTTCTTCCCCTGTATAAATGCAGGATGGCTGAATGAGCTGGATAATGGCAAATACATTCCCAAGTCTCTCACAAACACTGTGAAAAAATACGTTTCTTTCTGTAAAATCTGAAAGCCTGAATTTTATTGAAAACAGAGAAAAAGAACTGCTCCATTTCTCCTTATGGCAAAAAGTATCTTCAGGTTATAGGTGCATCCATGCAAATCAGGGAATTTTCTAGGTATGCTCCTGCCTATGTGTTCAAGTATCACACAGAAAAAATAATTAACTGATACCCTGCCCTGACAATTGGGGCATATATTGCTCCCAGCCTTATATTCTCAGAAGACAAAAATAAAAGAAAAAAATGTGGCTTCTTCATTCCCACTTGTCTCACACCTTTTGTATTTGATCTTCATATTTATGAACTACAATTATAAATAATTTTTTAATGGAAATACTTGGGGTTTTATCAGCAAGACAGAGGAGGATAACTGGAAGAATTACATCTGACAGGGATAACCAACAATTCCCCAGCTAGCCATGCCAGTGACAACTAAACCACCATAAGGGGAGCACAGGTACCATTCCTAAAAATGTCCATTATTCAAAGCCTCTAAGTTATCTCTATGCTTCCAGATGTGCTGGGGGAGGAAAAGAAGAGTGGCTGCATGGCCAGAGCGCTTTGCCCTTGCAACCCTCTGAATTGTGAACAGAAAGGCAAAAAAAAGAAAACAAACCACGATTTCTGATCCCCATCCAAGGTCACCTCTTGTTATAGGAATGGATCTCAGGGCTCAAACTTACCCAGCACAAGGGCAGAAATTCACAAAAGCAGGTAAAAGGTGAGCTCTTTCACCACCTTTCTTACCACAGGGGCCATCTACCAAGTTTTGTGTGTCAGAAAGAAAGGGATAAATCCCTGACTTTTCCATTGAGGTTACTGCATGAGGCCAAAAACTGGAGACAGAGTCTGCTGTCTAGAATTAGGATATGGTCTAAGTGAAAAGAGGCCTGTTATCCTCTAATGTTCAGTGAATCCTGTCCAAAAACTGTTCATTATAAACTGTGGGAACAGTCACCAGTGCAGGAATGCAGGAAATAGAACCCATGTCCTCTTGACAGCTGACGACCCAGGACTCACACTCATCATTAGTACACCTTCTCTTGGCTTATCTAGTCCACCAAATTCATAAGGCTTTTCTAAAAAAGCAGAATGGCTTCAGCAGAAGGGATAAAAACTGCTCCCTGCTCCAAGTATGGTTTAGTGGTTTAGGGGATCCTCGGGGCACTTCGGCCATATGGGCCTGAAACCCAGCCAAGAGAACAGGGAAGGGGCTATTCATGCTCTGGGGTTGTGAACACGGCATAAAAGGGTTTGGCAGGGCTTTCTTGGCTATACTTTAAAAGAAAGCAACGATCTCCACGATGGTTTCCAAGAAAATGACATAAGTACCTTATTCCCGGAAAGGTTTCAGGGAAATACCTCGCTGCAGCTCACAGTCAAGCACTTAAGCCCGGGAGAAGGAGCTGCAGAGCTGAAGTCATTTCCTACTGACCAGCAAAGGAGTGTCTCTGCTCAGGGATCTCACTACCATGAGGCCCAGTCCGAGGCAGTTCCCTCTCCCCACTCATTTTATGAGGAGCAGAATCGCCTCATTCGGGGTTCTGGGTTACACGCTCGAAACCAGATGTGTGAAAAGCTCTGTAAATGTAGAGCAAAACAAACCAGCAAGCAACTAAAACCTGGAGGAACTGGCTCCTAGGAAGAAGACAGCCAGATACAAAAGGACCAAATGATGGACTGTGTTCAGGAAGTACACAGCACCAGTGCAAACTGAGTGCAAGACTCGAGATGAGCAAAGGATGCTGCACTTTGGAGAGCTCAGAAAACGCAGTGTATGTGTGCACATCCACACAGGCAGAAGTGTCAAAGCAAGTCTACGATCCATTCCCATGGGGCATATTATCACCATCTGGGAGATGATTGATATTTATTTGTCTAGCTTAGGCACTGCATTTTAGACGAAGTCTCTCAAGTTAAATAGCAAAAGGAACAATAAGACAACCTGCTGACAACTCCAGCTCAGACTAAAAGAATCAGCCAGGAATCTCACAGCTTAGAAGTAACTCAAAACAGTTATTCACCCATACATTTTCACTTCAGTGATAAAATGGTATGTTTCTCTGTTTATGTGCTTAACTTGGTAGGGGTGTGGGCTGCATTTTCGTTCTGTAGACTGGAAGTACGTCAGGCAAATAGAAAGGCTCCGCACGTTTTCTGGAAAAAGGAAGGGCCAATCTGAGCCCCCTTTTTGACCTCCATGGTTTTTGCTCCACTTAAACCAGCCGAGTTTGTCCCACAAAATTTTGCAGCAGCTGTGAGGTACTGCAGTTAGTTTATATAAGCTTTACTGAGTTTATGCTTGAAGAGTGCTGAGTGGTCAGGGGGATACTTCGCACTAAACCCTTGCCTCTTTTGGGAAAAAGCTGTCATTTTTGTGTGCATAAATAGGAAATGTTGAATCAACTTCTGACTTTCTAGACATCTCATTTGTTTTTCAGCTGCCTTTTTTTTTTTTTTTTTTTTTCCTTGAGGTTCAGGAATTTACTTGGTAACTTTGAATACTTGCAGGAAGAAAGTCACTAAAATGCCATTCTGCCCGTTTACTTGGGAGCACTGTGGGTGGAAGGTACAGATGGCTTACATGTGTAAAGAAACTGGGAGATACAAAATTTTGTGGGAACCCACTCCTCCCCTGCTTGCCAAAAGCATGTAAAATGTTACTCATCAGAACTTGAACCGGAATTAACATATAAAATGATGTCTCTTGCCTGTTAAGTTCTACTTCCAAAAATCACAAGGCAAGATATGATAATACTGTGTTTTGTCATGTCTTGGTAATGCTTATTTCCACAGCTGTCCTCAAACCTGTCTCAATCCTGAACTCCAGATGCTGACACATATTGGAGGGTACCTGGACTGCACTAAGAAATCCCAGTCCATCACCATTAGTGCATAAAACTCTCAGACAACAAACTGCACTCCAACAGCCAAAGCATCTGACAAAGATGGTGGGATGGCTCCTCTGTTGCTCCCCCAACACTGAGCAGTTTTTTTAACATACCACAAACATTTAGTGAAAGCCCACAATCAAACTCAGATACGTAATTCTGTGCATCTTCCCTGTGTGGTGCAAATCCCTAAGCAGGAGACGAGGCAGTGCAGAGCTGTTTTGGTGGGCAAAATGCTCCACTGATGCCGTTTTTTTTCCATAAAACCAGGCTATATAGTGGTGAGACAGATCTGATACGTCTGCTGTGTGTTCTGTATCTATGACACAGCTCAAAAGATCTGCTCCAAGTAAAAGAAGTAATTTGATTACACGTCAGCATCTGAAACCACCAGTTTTTCTTCATATGGCTGGCAATTATTTCATTCTTGAAGGTTGCTATGATGCACCTATCCAAATGAATATATAGCATTTGAATATTAGCAGTGACTCATGCACCACTAACAGTTACAGAAACCGAGATGATGAAAAGCTGGAAACGTATATTTTTGTGGATCCTTTTAGTGGTTGGTATCTTCAATAATGCCAAATGATTTGCCAGTGTCTCTTAAGAGTAAAACAGGAAAACCTCCATTCCGTTACAGGGCTGATCCAGCACGTTCTCAACTTTTTCGAGTCAGTTTATCTGGAAGTCGTTCTCAATCTAGTTGTTCTCCTTTTCCTCTTTTTTTCCCCTTGTTTTGGGAAAATAGCACAAATAGAATATGTTATAGCTAGAATGGGGGCTAAAGACTTGCTGATTTTTTTTTTTTTTTAAAGTAGAAATAGATCTTTCAAGAATGGTTAGTACATGAGCAAAGCAAAGACTCCAGACACTTTCTTCTTTTTTCTAGCCTGAATTCTTTTTTTCCGTAAAACTTTAACAGCTTGGAAACACTGGGAAAATATAAATAAAAAAATACAGAAATACATATAAACAAATGAAATGGAAATAAACACATATAAATAAATAAAAGACAGGAAAGCTGTGCGTAGAAGATTTAAACTAAATCAGAATCTAGCCTTTATTGCCCAGTCATTCACTTTCCACTTTTACTTCCACAAGACCACACAATTTTGGTTTTCCAGAACGTACAAGATGCAATTCAACCAGGTAGCTCTTTTTGTGGCAGGACTGATCCCAAACAGGGCTTCATTTTAGCCTTGGAAAAACTTTCTTAAAAACCTCCCACCTGTTCATTCTTCTATTCCTTATCTCTCAGTTTCCATTAGCTGCATCCTTTCTTTCACCTTTGCCATTTTGAAGTTATGTTAAAATAGATTCAAACTTACACCCTGGCCTGTTTGACTGCCAAATATTCGACTGCAGCAAGCAAAGATTTCTCTGCCTGAGACTTGAAACCAAGGCAGGTAGAGAGATGTCTCAGTCACAGCTCCAGTTCACAGCCAGCTGTTTCAACTGACAGAGAATCAAGCCACCATCTCCCAAACCACAAACACGCTACATCTCATTCAGAGCAAAATAAGAGACGTGCTTCCTTTTGACAGTTTGGGGAACAGGTGGGGGAGATTGCAGTGTCGTTCTAAGCATTTTGTTTTGGGCTATTACATAGTGTCAGTGCTCTTGTGAGCACTATCAACAGATATTTTCTTTTATTAGGCACGAAGAACAGATGCTTTATGTGCAACACAGAAGCCCTGACTTTCATTGCAGGGAGGAGTGTGCTGTTTTAGTACTAATTCCATATTTTCCCCACTTTCCATTTTCCAGTTCCTGGGGAACTTTGGAGATGAAAGACTGAAAGCCACTACAGAGTCCATGCAATGGAGGGTATCAAGACCAGGCCTGAATGCAGCAAACCTCACCCTGCTGACAGAAGAATCTCCACACGCAAACAACATGAATGCCTTTCTTGTGCACAAGTTTTGTTTCCTTTTTGTAGGGAAAAAAAAAAAAAAAAGAAATCTACAGCTAGAATAAAACACCAGAAACCACAAAACCTCCTTGATACAGGCCAGTTGAGAGCGAGAACCTAGCAACAGAATTATTCACTTGTTCTAGTAGTTGTTCGTTATGAAAATGATTCAGTCTTAGTGATACTACTTCAGTTTTTGCTCCTTCTGCTCTCACCAGAATGCAAAGCATGCAAGTAATGCAGATGTGCCCGAGTGTAAAACGTCACTGCTGCACTCAAAACAACCTTCATTTCAAAATTTGAATCTTCCCGTTTTTGCTCATCTTCCCAGTTCTCAGCCTGTGCTCTTTTCCCTGCCTGCTCCAAGTCTCAGTCCTCACCCTTAATTGCTTTGGTGCCAAAACAGCCCCACTCAGTGCCTTGCAGAAGGTGTGCTTGGTTGGCTGCCAGGTCAGCTCTTTACGCTGCAGAGACCTCGGGGTTGGGGCCGTATCTCGGTTTATGTTTGGGAATAATCAAACACATGTACAGCACTCCGGGTCTGATCCCGTGTATATCATAACACCAGTGATGTGGGACCAGATGCTATATGAACAAATGGGAATCTGTTGCATTCATACAGTGCCTTTTTTTTTTCCCCCCCGAAGGAACTCAAAGCACTTTACAATCTTTAAGCCTCACCACATGCCTGTGGGGTACAGCAGGGTAAGCAGGCCTGTAGCATTCTTTACAGAGCCAAGTACATTTATTCAAATGTAGCTGAATAATAATAATGCAACCATGACCTCCCATGACACTTACGTTCCTGGGGAACAATGGAACTGTCAGCCACAAGGGTGAGACTCAGGAGTCTGGGTGACAAAACTTTTTCGGCAGCTGGCCCACGGCTGCAGGACTCACTTCCGTAATAGATTAGGGATGACCACGAGCTCCGCCGCCTCCCAGTGCAAAAATGCAAAGCTCACTTCTTCAAAATTCCCTTTCCCACCCTACCAGCAAGTACTAAAAACAACCTTGATGGAAAACAAGTACCCCTCTGTGGGGTTTTGTGAGTCGTGCTACAGGTTCTAGTAGACAGTTACTGCTCTACCACATGCTTCAAAAAAACACAAACCACATCAAACCCTCTTGTTTCAAGAATTCAATTCTTAAATAACTTTTGGAGATTGTTGATTAATTTAAATGAGGTATGATTTTTATCCTTAAATTTACTTTCAGAGACTTCCTTGTAGGAGTGAAGCGGTGGCAAAGAAAGAAATTAACCTTAATTTCATCAAAATAGATTTTTTCTACACTGTTAGGGACCCGTGTGTACTGAAAAGTAATGTACATATTTCCAATCCAATAATGAAAGTAGAGGGGACATTACACAAGGACAATTCTCTTCAGGAAGATGAAAACAAACGAAAATCAGTCTGCATGAAATATTTGAAAGCTAAGACCCCAGACTGCTCCTCTGGGAGTAGTCTGACCTACTGAAATCTGGGAGTCAGAGGCACAGTTACCTATGAAATAAAATTTGTGCAATATTGGGTAACACTGGCACTTCAGACAACACTCTCACCACACGCATGGGAATGGCACTGTCACCACGTGATGGCTCCAAACTGGCCACTGCTCAGAGATGGGTGCTAGGATAAAAATGGCATTTAATGTACCAGAGCCTGTATAATGTGTAACACTGCTTTGCTTTCCAGTTGGTTTACAGTCTTACCAGAGAGAACATTAAACTGAGCAGAATCTACTACTATTAGCCACACAAATCCCTTTGTCATCCACTCTGGTTTTGCTAAGATGCCGTTTTTCCCCCCTTGTTTCTCAGTCCCGTTGCTCTTTAGCAAGTGCTCCTCCATCCCCTTATGTTCCCCCTGTGCATATAGCAAGGCTGGAGTTGCCACAGTCTCCTTAATGTCTAATCCTTTAACACTGGGAGAGCATTGTGTTGCAGCCCTAATGCAAGGATGAATTCTGGAATGTGGAGCCTGGAGAGAGGCTTATAGAATAAGAAAGAAAGAAAAAGGGAAGAGGAAAAAGGAATTGAGAAGAGAAAGAAGTCAAAACCACACATGGGACAGAAGGAAAAAAAGGGGATTAGGTGACAATATCCGACTGCACTGAAGGGTCAGGAGAATTAAGCTTCAGAGCAGCTTGCTCAATGTGTGCTGGGATAAAAAGACTCTGATATGAATGGAGGTGGTTCAAGTGCAGGCACATTGTGGAATGCAATAGGAGTCTGCTAGGGAACATTTAAGAGAGTTGTGCACCACTTTCATGTAGCAAATAATATATATTGTTTGCTGGGCAAAGATCTGAGCCTCCCTGTCACTTTTACAAGGTTGTTACAGAAGAACTAGAAATACAAGAATGGAATGAAATGGAATAGCTTTGCACTAAATGAAATAATAAATCAAATAATCTGAGCGTGTGCTCCTAAGATTTATTATTGCCTATGAGCTTTATATTGAATATAAATTTAAAACAATCGATCCCTGCCCGAAGAAAGTCAGCATTTGACATCAATGGAGCTAGATCTGTTTTTAACAAGTACTTCAGAGCCTGATTTTTAGTACTTAGTTGTACTGCATGTGCAACTGAGGGAATGATCTTTTCATCAGGCCAGCTTTACATGCAGCCAGTGATCTTTCTGAGCCATGTGGGTGCTGTCTCTTGAAGGACACTGACTCATTATGATTCTCATATATATTGAGAGTACTTCTACACAGCTGAACTGTTCAACTGACAAAAAAAAATTACAGAAACTTTAACTTCCTGTGTAGTTTATTTTCAATTGCCTATCCATTTGTTCACTTATTGCAGACAAAAAACTTATAGGCAGCCTTGAAATGATAGCACGGTTGCTTTATAAAAAACCCAGCTCTCTATATCTTCTAACAACACAGGCACTGGAAGTTAAAAGAGCTGGAATCTGAGAAAATGCCCTCTGTCCTCCTGACACGCTTTCTGCCCCAACATGGCTTCCTAATGTAAGATGAAATAACAGCCTCATCTCAATCTGGCATGACTATCCATCTATGAAGCAGAGAGAAAACTGAGAAACATGAGAGATGGAAGAAACAAGTCATGAATAATAAAAGAAAGTGATTTTTAACTATGTAAAGAGAATTCATTCAAGTCAACCATCTGGCACAGGGCACATCCTGCAGAGAGAGCAGCCACGGAAAAATTACAAAGTCAGTTCAGTTACAGTTCCCAAGAAGACACCACAGGAGACAAAGCTAGAGTACAGTGCCACATCCAAGTGACTGATACCAAAAATAATTTGATATTGGTCATGAAACACACCAACCCTTAGTGCCTGCTTCAGGCAGGTCCAGGGAGCTCAGGTATTTATAAAAAACCTCCCCACAGATGCTTTCTGCTCACTTGCAGTACTATTGTCCTTCCTTTGCTGCAGATGTGTTTGCTGCGTCTTGCACAAAGTAAAGCTGAAGGTGGCTGTGCATATGACTTACATGCTCTTTGTTTTTAAAATAGAACAGAGAACATAACTCATTGAAAAAAAAACCAACAAAAACAAAACCCAAAAAAAGCAAAACAAAAGAAAACCCAACCCCAAAACACTCCACTCCTACACAAAAACTTGCTTGGGTCGGAGTGAGTAGGACATGTTTCCTTCCTCCTCCCCAATGGTAACACCTATGACCTGACCCAAGGCTTGACCTGGAAACTGAGAAAAGAAGAAAAAAGAAGGGTTTCAGGGTTCATGACAGCATCTTTAGGAAGATGTATGCCTGTGCGTGGGCATTGTGGAAGTACAGTGTCATTTATTCCCTGGAGACACTGATGTGAAAGCACTGCTGATGTATATTTTCAGCTAATACTTTCCCTTGACAGAGGACAGAAATATTGTTTCCAGTGAATAGAACAGCAATATTTTTATTGACTTCAGTGGACTGGAGTTTTACTCCAAGGTTCTAAATATATCACAAGAGTTCACAGTCATACCGGCAATTCCTCCCCCATCATCCATATCCTTAAAAATACATATATGTCCTTTATTTCCTGCATCCTCTGAGTTATCTGTGCTGACTGTTTGTCCCACTGTAGTCCAAGCCAACTGACAGCCAGGCCCCAGAGCCTCAAAACCAAAACAACAGCAATACAATAAAGAGTCTGCTGTCTGCAAGGTCTGTCTGACTAAGCTGGGAGTGATGTAGGAGCTGAAGAATCCACTGCCCTGTGGAAGCAACACCATGGCTGGGCAAGGTCCCTGTCATATGGTTTGTTTTTTTTTTTCCTTTTTCTTTTCTTCACAAGCCCCTCCCAAGTGACAGATATCTTAGAGTTGGCTCTCTGCATCACACACACTGCTGCCCACATCCTTTCTCCTGTCTCCTTTTCCTCCTCAAACACATATTAATGATAATAAGTAGGGAGAAGAGGGAGAAAACAAAACACAGTCCATCTTTAGAAAAAAAAAAAAAAACAAAAAACAAACAAACAAAAAACCCCCCACAACAACCTAAAAATCAAGGGCAGGATCACTTATCCTTGTTCAGAGTCATGCTATAGGTAGAAGAAGTTGGGAGGGAAGAACAGAAATCACTTCCTTTTCTACTCTGATACTTCTGGGCTTCCTAAATTGGACTAGTTCAGAATGGTAATCTGTACAGCTCAGGTGGCAGAGAAACTGTTCCTCCAAACATCCTGAATGTTGCTTCCTCAGAAGGGCTAATCTGGTCAGCAGAGTTGAACCAAGACACGAGGAGAGCATGAACGGATGCAAGAGGTGCAAAGGAGCCTCTGCAAGGGCAGGACCCCTAAAAAAAGCGATGTGTCTCCTCGCTTGCTGACAGGGTGCAGCTCTTTTCCATCCCTTGTTTCTAGTCCATGTGTAGAACAAACAATTAAGCCTTAAATAATTTTTGTCTGACTTGCCATTGAACTTTACCCAAATGAAACCTGTAAGAGTTAAGATGGCGTTTTGCTCTCCTTTTCAGTAAATCACAATGCCAGCTGGAGCCAAAGGCAGCAAAATTTATGAGAGGATTAATTCTATATTGCTCTTATCAGAAGGAAGGTACTACTGGAATCTCAAGATTCATCTCAGTATTAGCTACCTGAGCTCATTCTGCAGGTGAGAGGCTGCCTGTGTAGTCCAGATCAGATTTGACTGTTGTGTTCAAGTCAAAGCCAGAGAAAATCACATAGCCTAGTTATAGCACCTGTAAAACCACTTTCACCATAAAAGTTTTTCCTTGGCAGAAAAGGCATAGTATAAACTGCAATAACTTCAAATATCATGGGTTTGCAGGATTTTGCAACCCATGCTTTGGAATCAAGTCCGTCTTTCTGAGAAATAAAATCATGGGAAAATAGAACAATAGCTGATCAAAAAACGTGCCTGCTGTCGGGCAGAGGTAGGCAGGAATTTATTTTTGGTGCAGAACCATTGGTTGCTCTTGCCTACAGAGCTCAGCACATGCTTGCCCTTGCATTTTTCCAAAGCTGTTATCTGTAATTCAGGCCTTTTAATCACAGCTGGGAAGAGAAAAAGCAACGTGGTGCTCGGTCGGTTTGTGGTGCGACTACCAGCAAGCTGTTTACGTGCATTTCCTTTCCAGTGGAACCTCTCTCTTCCTGTAACAATACTCAGTTTGGTTTTTTTTTTTCCACCTTGCCCCTGAGCACATGAAAGCAATGTGCACTTTCAGTATGTCAGACCAAATGAGGACTATCACTTCAGAGGAGAAAGTGTCGTCTTGAGAGCTGAGTGTTAAGCCTCATTTTGAAAATGAGCACTTGGGTCAGGGGTGGAAAAATTTGTTTCCTAAGAAAAAAACCCTTGTGGGATGGCATTTAGGACAGGGCTTTAAGTGCATACTCATTTCCTATCTGTTCCTGTATATCCCACAGGTAATCCAGCCACTGGCAGCGGTACCTGTGAGAATCACAAGTCTGTGCTCACTCCCCAAACAGCCCCTGCACAAGTGAATGTCTGGAATCAGACCAACTATTGTTTCCTTCACATTCAGCACCACTGCTGAAGCATGAAGGAAACTCCCACCCTCGTCCTCCCCTCCTCACCCTCCTTTTCCCCTCCCCCCTGACCCACACACAGAGATGTGAGAAAGGAAGCAGATCAAATGAAATCAGTGAGAAATTATGTTTCCTCGTGTCTCTTTGCACTGCCATCTATCTCCCATTGCAGCACCAGCAAAGAGCAAGGCGAGGGCTTTCTGCCTTCTACCAGTGATCACCTGCCACAGCATCACATCTCTGCATATTTTTCCACCTTTGAGCATCCAAAAATCAGAGAAATGAAAGATGAAGGTCCTGGTTTGTATATAATCTTGTGAACACCGAGAGCAGGGTTGTTGCCCTGCCTCCTTCAGTGTACAGCACATTTTTCTGAGGCATTGCTGGGCTTGACCTTCCAAAACTCTGATCACAAATGAATCTGAAGTACAAGGGTGCTTTGGCAGCCACAATCACAGGGTGGGAAGAAAAGAGTAATATTCACAATGAATCAACATAAAATTCCCAGAGGAAGTGCCTGGCATCTTAAGGCTGTGTAACATCTAAAAAAACCACTGGTCTTTTGGAGAACACTGGCCTAATCAGTAGTTTGCTAGAAGAACATTGTTTTGTGAAGCATCCATCACTAAATTGGAGTGTATCAACACATGAGAACTGCACTTCTATTAGAACAACTAAAAAAGAAGTGATTTAGAAGTAGAATCCTAATCTGTGTGCTTCACAGTACCAAGCAGACAGCTTTGGAAGATGTTGTGTATCAGTCATTTCTCAGGCCTGGCTCTCCTGTAGGCATCATAATTCCTTCCCCAAAAGTGCTTTGTGGTAGAGGCATAAAGAGGAGAAGGCAGGAAGTTGTGTTATCCCGGCAAAAATCTGGAGAAGTCAGTGCCTTTCAAACAAAAGAACCCATCAACAAGTGATTTGGCTCCAAGTGAAATACAGCTCAAGGTCAGTGGTCTGCCCTGAACCTCACAGGGAAGACTGAGCCAGGCTCTCCTCAGAGATGCCTGTGGGTCAGATGAGAGGCACTGGACACAGGCTGTAATGTGGTACATTCAGACAAGATAAAAGAAAACAACTTCTTGCCAGAAGAAAGAAGGAAAGAAAGAAAACAACTTCTTGTCAGACACCGGAGCTGGAGCCCAGAAGGGCTGGGGACTCTCTACCCTTGGGGAGGTTAAAAACTCAGCAAGCTCCAACTGGACCTGCTCTGAGCAGGAGGTGGGATTAGACAACCACAGGTGTCTTCCCACAAATCCTCTGTTACTCTCAGGTTCTGTCACTGAAGGTTTTCATTGGGCACCTGTACACTGACTGCACGTGAAATCTTGTTCTAATTGCAAATTAGAAGCGATGAATTAGTAATAAATGGATTGATGAATAATGATATGAATAATTAATAACGAATCTGGCTTATTGTAGCAAATAAATAATAATTAATGTGCAATAAAATTTGCAACTGATTTGCAGATTATTAGTTTGCTTTTAACTCTTGTACATAACCATGCCACTGGTGTGCTTGTAACCCTGCTACTCAGGTTTTGCATGTTCCTAGAATCTACTGAAATACCTGCTCATAAAGTTCACCGAGAATGCTTTAGTCATTTTTATCTCTGTGACAGAACAAGGTTGGTTTGGAGTTTGTTGAATTATTTTTTTCTTCTTTTTGTTTTTTTTTTTTTTTTTCCACAGCGTAACCCAAAATGAACCTCAGATCAAAGTCACTCTGCTCTCTTCTGAATACTATGCCCTTCTCTGCAGTGTTTCAGAGCCTTCCAGTAATATATTACAGAATGTGAGTAACAACCATCACGTGTTGTTTGTTTCTCATCATCTCCCCAGGGATAAACTCAGCCCGAGTGTTTCTCTGGTGGGAGTTTTTGTTTAGTTTTGTTTTGAAATATGTGAGAATGATCTGGCAGATGAATATTGCCAGGTCATTTCCATTAAGTGCAAGATTGATCCTGAACTCTCTTCCACGTAACTGTTTCACAGGGAGATGGGAAGATTAGATACATGCTATTTAATATAAAATTCGAGGAAAAATTGCCACGGTGAGGCTGAACTGGCAGCTCACAAAGGAATTAAATCTGTGATCCACTTAAGCCTGGAGGCATTGACACTGCAGTGTGCTGAGGATCTTTTGACTGGTACTACTTATGCTCACCTACTGATGGCCCAAGAGGTGTCAAGGCCACTGCAGAGCAAATCAGTAACTCACAGGATTTGACTGACAGAGAGAACAAGGGGAAGTCAACATGTGGACTTAGCTGAAATATTTCCCAATGAATAGAAGACACCCCCACCACCCCCCAAAAAGAAAAAAAAAGGAAGCCCCCAAAAAACAGCATGAGCAAAACCTGCTAAATGTACTCACTTCTCCAATCAGCACCATCCCAAAACAGCAACAAGGAACATTTGCTCTCTCTGTACAAAAGGTGTGTGACTTGGTCGTGTGGTGCAAGTAATGTGAGGGCTTCTGCTCACGGACAGTTCAAGTCAGTACGAGTTACGTGTGCTCGTTAAATCAGAAAAGAACCTTGGCAGAATGAATGAAAACATCAATTCAGGCATTTTCATCACAACTTCAATGTATATTTTTCTCAAAATTGGCATATACCCCCTGTCACCTCTCCACCATCTCCTCTATGTAGCCCCAAGGGCCATTAATCCAGCTTTGAAGATGGTGCTTTCTTTCACAACTGAAACAACTGCCTCAACATGTCTAAATAAGTAGTGCTTTTATTTATTTTTCTCTTAAATACTATATTCCACAGCAGGTTAAATCATTCATTCCCATTATTTACATTAAATTTATCACTTATAAATCCCCAAGCCCCAGAACTACAAAAGAGTGGGAGCTTTCCTCATTTCACAGATGGGAAAAACGGGAGCTGGTGCTGAAGGATACTCCTTCAATGCTAATGCAACATGTCCTGACAGAAAGTAACTGGGGCTTGTATATCTGAGTGTCTCAGGTACTTCTGCACAGTTTGACTGAAAGGGAATCTACCCTGCACTCCACAGAGTGACACACAAATACCAGAAGTGGCTAATTCCTATGAAACGTGGGGGGAAAAAGTAATCACAGTAATCTGAAGGGTTGCTCTGCCCCAGCAGAAAGGGAAACCTGACTCATGCAATCTGTGGTGCATTTAAAGGCTTGTGCAGAGCAACTGAGCTTTGAGACTCCAGCCTGGCACTGCAAGGCAAAAAAAAAAAAAAAAGAAAGGTAAGACAGGGCAGAGATGGGGTCAGCCCCAATATTTCCTGAACTACATCCAACTTTTTGAGTCTAATGCAAATCTGTGAAATCAAATAACAGGCCTGGATGAATCTTTATGCCTTTGCATGAAATCCAGTTTCAAACAAAAATTCAGGTTTTGAATTCATATTTAATTGAGCTGTGGGCTCACCTCTCCTACAGCTTTTGCAACAGATATCACTGGTGACAAACTCTGGGTTTGGAGAGTAAAGGTACATAATTTTTGCCTGATATGATCATCTCAGTGTTGCAGATATGCATCCTCCTTGCTTCCCCTCATCCATCTTCCATACTGCTTGGAAACGATAGAAAAAGATTCTGAAGCAGAAAAAAACTGACTCTCTGATTTACAGCTTGGGATGAGAACCAAATTATTCAAACTGCTGGTGGCAGAGGGTGACAGATAGGATAAAAAAACAATTATCACAACGTATATATTAAAACTCTTATCCCGTTATGATACAAAGAGAATTCAGAAGTACCTGAAGGACTCATGGAACCATGAATGGCTGCCCTAAGGAGCCTGTATTTATCATTAGATGGCAACAGCTTGAAGCAAACTCAGGTTTTGTTTTTTGAATTTTATCAGACCTACTTTTTTACAGAAGAGTAAGAAACCAAAGCAGTGATTTCATCCATTATTTGTGTTTCAAACTACAAACTTGAGTAGAGCTGGTCCCAAGCAATTTTTTTTTTCCTATTTTTTAAACGAGATTTTTTTTTAATATAATTTAATTTTTAACTTTTCCACAGTTCTCTTCAGGGGTGGCACATTGTGTTTATACCCGAACAGAAATATTTGATGCTCTGTCAAAGCAAATCAATCTTCCCTCTCTCTTTAGATCCTAATGATGGCATCAATAAAAGCTCTCATCATAAACGAATGTTCTGCACAAAATGCTATGCATAATGGTATGACCCCTCAGGATGCAGGGCATGTCATTTTGAATTTATTTAATCTCTGGGAGCCCTGTACAGAGCTAACTTTGGAGTCTTTGGAGTCTCAAGCAAAACAAGATGATAGTGTCCCACAGAGAGGCAGAAACAGAAGAGCTTGCACCTGCAAGAGCCCTTTCTTCACGTTGTTGTGAAGCAGAAAGGCAGCAGTGGTCAGTGACTCCCTTTCCACATGAAGCATTCGGAAAAGATGTCCCGAAGAGGTAAAAGCCTAAGTAGAAATATGGACATGGGAGAAAACATATCCACAAAAGCAAAGAGAAGAAATGCTGGTTTGGACAAAGAACAAACCCCTCGAAGCCTCAAGGATTTGTTTGTTGGTTTGTTTGGGTCTTTTTTTTTTTTTTTAACTTTTTTTTTCCCCTCATTTTGGCCCAGAGAAAAATTCATTCTTTGGTTTCTTGGTTTGCAAGCAAACGACAAAGCTGTGCAGATTTCTGTGAAAAATGTCAGTTAGTCAAAAAACCCTGTTACCCACTCAAAATGGGCTCTGACCACCCTTTGTGTGGTACTCAGGAAATTCAAAGGAAGATTTGGGCTCCTGGTAGGTATTTGCATTCCAGGTGAAGCAAGTATGAAAATACAAAAGATAATGAGCGGGAAGAATCACTTTCATGATAAGCCAAGGGGGAAGAGCACCTCCAAGTCATGCAGGGTCTCCAAAGTAAAAGACTAGGTTGAAGGTAGAGCCTCTGAAGGGCTCAAAGACAGCAGCTGTGGGGCAGACTGGAGAGTTAGACTGGTGCATGGGCAGATAATAATTTTCATTTCAAAAGACCTCTATCCAGGGAGGGAAGAAAAAAAAAAAAATCAGTATTTTTAAGTGTGTTGTTTAATATCACCCTTAAATTTGCTTTTCCCACTGTCAAAAGCAGGAAAACGGGAGCATTTTGTTGAGGGAGGGCAGGAATCACACTTGAAAATGCAAGAGATACTGAACATTGAATGTACTGATGAGAGTATAACAGAGCATTTTCAAGCACTGCCATCACACAGTGAGGCACCATGACAGATATAAATAGCATGGGGAGAAATTCAACATAAAAACCGGTGTCTCACGGGCTTCTCCTGGATATACAATTTAAGAACCAAACCAGTTCAGGGTCAAATGTTTCAGGTTGACCTCTACAGCAATGCCCCTTTTGAACACTTTTCCTTCTGCCTGCTACAGGGGTTAAAGAGTAGGAAATGCCCATTATTGCTTGACCTCGTGTCACGGGGATGTTTTAGGGCCCAAAACGTGTGGTTATTTTTAGCCCGTGCTATTATTTTGGAGCCGGGCTCAAAAGCGAGCGAAATCAGCAAACTCCACAAAAGAGAGACAATGCAAAATGGCAACCAGCATTATCTTCCCTTTCAGCTTGACAGGAATATTTGTCTTGATACCGAGCGTCAGGGCTATGTTTCCTCGAGGAATGTTGAATAACTTCCGCTCACGTTACACAAGCGCCTGCCCGTATATCACTTTCCTGTGTGGCCACTTGGCTGCAATGCCTACAAAGGCTTTGTAATCCTCAGTTCTATTATTGTTTCCTAAGGATGCATCCTGCCTGAAAAACAGCAAAGGAAGGGAAACAGTATCTAGCATTATTTCCTAATTAAACTGTTTGCATCATTCGAAGTCCATGATGAGTTCCTTCCTTTTCTCTCCTTCCCTTTTTGTTTACTCAGATCAGGAGATACAAAAAGGCAGCAGGAGAGGGACACAGTAAACCAGATCCTAATCTCTAGCACAAAAGGTAATGGAGCTTTTCCAGATTTTTCCAGCGTCCTGGGGATTAAATTATCTGTCAGCCTGCTGCTGTAACCTTGCTGAGGGCAATATTCTGTGCAGAAGTGTGAGCTTTGCTATAAATAATTTAATTTTTGGAGTTCTATAACTGCAGTAGGGAAACCTACTTATAGTGGTTGGGACAGTTTGGAACAGGGCTCAGTTCTGGATCCAAACTTTCCCTATATTCCAAATTGTTTGTTTGTGTTCCTGTCTGGTGTTTACAGACATGGGAGTGAGCCACGAGGCTCGCACCCAGGTCTGAATTCCGAACTGAGCTTCCCCAGGGTTTGGGTATGTTTGATCCAAGGTCTAGATCTGGGCCCACCTCCAATAAATAGGTCAGCCTTGATGAGCAATGGTCCCTCCTGGCTTTATAGTCTGTGCATCAGAGAATATGGGATTTCACATCTGCCAGACACTCAAACAACATTAGCTGCTGAACACTGACATGAACTCTGAATGGTCAGTCTTAAATGCAAGGATCACAACTCACCCAGTCAAAAATAGCAATGCTGAGAGGAAGAGGAGGGAGACAAAATTCCCAGGTTGCAGAGCAACACACCAGCACTGGGGAGAAGCCTGGGACTCCTGGCTTTGCATCCTGGGCTCTGGCTGCTGGGCTAGGCAACCCCTCCAAAAAGAGACTAATGCAAAATAAAACCTCTCCAGAGGACTCCAGGTACATCTCCTTGAGAGTCAAAAGTGTAACAAATGGAGTGTATCAACTACAGACAGAGGCACTTCTCTAAAAGAGTCAAGCCTTTGAGGCAGACTACTTCCTGAAATTAGGCCTTGCTTATAAGTTATGTTGATGCATATTTGATTTGTCACTTGTTCCAGAAAAACAGAAAAAAAATAACTTTGAAAGCTACAGGGTGGGAAGACCAATTCCATAGGTCAAAGTGCCCTGACAGGAACTCTGTTAGTGACGTGCCACGTGCAACGCTGAAACTCTCTGTGCAGTCAACACAGGTACCAAAAGCTGCCCAGATGTTGCACTGGAGTTAACCTTCCTCCCTGCAAAGATGATGCCACTGATGCAAGGAGCATTTCAAAACAGAAAAGTGCTACAGGTCCACACAGATCAGAAAACTATGCAGGTCACCAAATTCCACACTGGCAACCACAGTAAACACAGGTAAACGGGATGAGTCAGAGGGAGCTGTTCAAGCCCTGCCAGGTGACTTCACCCTCGAGCCATTACTAAATCCAGCTTTTGAGTGACCTCTCCAGGGACCTCTGCCTCCCTTCAGCCAGAATAGTCCTCCTGGCTTTGGCAGAGCTGCTCCTGATTCACCTTTGCCCATCTGAGGGCAGGATCAGGCTTTTATCTTTCATAACTCACATTTATCATTCACAACCCACAACTAAGCGGTGATTGCCTGAAGGATGGGATGGAGAACTGAGGTGTCTCTACAGAGAGGGAAACCTGGCACACAAATTCTGCTATGCTTGCCCCCTGACTGAGTGTGAAATAGTTCAACCTTGCTCCTACAGCCAGCCAGGTCTTCAGCTGCATATTTTCCTTCTCTCCTGTGTACCTGCTGACTTGGAGCTCTTTACAACCATGAAACGAAGATCTCTGCTGGACAAATCTCCTGTTCTACGAAACACCAATTGCTCATCCTTGTACACTTACACAAATAACCACTACTGAGGGGGAAAACTGATCCCTCTTTCAACAGGGCCAAAAGCCACGTGTTGGGCAGTTGCTGGTTTTATTAAGCTATGCTTAAGACACCTATCAATGTGTAGGTTGGGACAGAACACGGAATTTCTGCAGCCTCAGTGTATGGAACTTATTATCTGTGGGTAGAAGCTTTCTGTGGGACGAAACATGCCATTATGTGAAATTGTAAACTCTAAAATTCAATGGATGAGCAACAAGGCCATAATTCTCACAATTTTCACAACAGCATGGAAAAAGTATGTATGTTTTTCCATATTTTGAGGACTCTCTGACAGCTTGGGAATTTACAGCTGTTGCTGGGGCTACTTTGCATAAGCTGTGAACAAGTCAGAAACTGTGGCAAGAACTGCTTTCATTCTTCACCAGCAAAAATGTCAGTTGTTTTTCAAGTGCCAGTGAGGTCAAGCTGATGGTGCCCCAAACCTTGCAACAGTTCTCTGTGGGAAGCAGGTTAGAGGCCACAACACCCTGTTCAGTGTGCGAAGCCAACACTCAGAAAAGATCAGTTTTACAGTAATCCCAAGGCCCAGGGAAGGCAGAAAACAACAACAACAAAACCAAAAGTTAATCTGCTGCAATATATGCAATTTGCTGCGATATGGGCAAGTGGGAGACAAACATCAGCATTGTCACTGCATTCACCCCAATGAGCATTTCAAAGGATCTCCTATAAACCATTTCTTCTGCTCCAGTGAATGTTGTTGAGAAAAAACACATGGAGAGGTTAGGTCCACAAAGGGAGGTAAAATGAGTGTAAGAGAAAGGAATTAGATATGTAAAGAAGACATTTAAGGGAGATGAGCCCAACCAGTGTGCTAATGGAAAGGTACAGTTGAACTAGCAGAAATTAATAACCACAAAGTCTCTTCCATTATGAAAATTGTATGATTACTGTTCTTCCTGTGAGGAAGAGATTCCAGCAGACAGAAGTAAAAGTCTGCTCTCCCTTCGGTCTGAGACAGACAGAAAAGCAGTACTAGAACATCAGCTATAACTGCTGTAGCTGCAAGAAATTAAAAAAAAAAAAATCTCCCCAGCTAATAGTCTCAATCCTAGAAATAATTTCCTCCTTTTTTCTTTTTTCTTCCCTTTTCTAGTTGTCTTTACCACTTTTTGGCTATTGGCAAAGCTAGTAGACAGTTAGAAAAATTTAGGAAAAAAACCCCCAAACACACCAAAACCAACCAACAGGTGTGAAAATATGCAAACAGGCTCAGTTTAAAAGCTGTGTTGAAGGTTTTCTAAGAAAAAATGAGTCTGTTTTCTTAATAGCTAGTGGCAGTAAGGTTTCACAGACTTGGCCATAAGCCAGTGGTGTGGGAGACCTATGTCATTCAGGTGCAACGTACCAACAAGATGTAAAACAAAGGTCCTGATGGTCACCAGAGGTCCAGACATATTTTTGCAAAAGAAACACTTGCTGAGAGCAAAATATAATTCACCTTAATTACATTCTGCATTTTATCATGCATACCTTGAGCATCACGTGCCAACCAAAGCCACTGCATCACTACAGAGAGAAATGTAAAAGTAATAGATCACTTCCTAGTGATAGCACTGGTGAAAAAAATTATCTTTGAAATATCTGAACATCTGTGGTTCCCAAAGGTTAAAACGGTATTTTACTGCTGAAATAATAGCACCACTGCAATAGTCAGTTATCATTAAATTAGTACAAGATCAGAGAATGGATATGATACCATGGATTGTGAAAATAATAGGGGAAAAATAAATAGTCTGCACAATGTTGTTGAAAAATCTACAAAGGTATGCCCAAAAATCTATCTTAAGTAGGTTTCTACTGAAGAAGACTACTTAATTTTTCTCAGTTGAAGTACATTGTGCTGCCACTGAGAAGTATTTAAAAATGAGCTGACAAGCAAAAATTGTCTCACGAGAAGGAAAGGAGAACAACACCGATTAACATAGAGGAAGCCCAGGGATCAGCAGGAAATGCCAGGAAGCGCCCTGGCTGAGGTGAACAGTGCAGTGATAACCAGGTACAACTGAAAAAAAAATCCATCCTGACCCTGCAGACCACAAAGCAAAGGTCTCACAGGCAAAGGCTTCTCGGCCAGGTTGCTGAGCTCAATCTTTGCCCTGCACTGGCACAGTCACACTGGGACTGTCCAGCTCCACTCCATCTGAGCTCAGGCACTGCTGAACACCTCCCCATAGCAGCCAGCAAAGTGTCCTCACTGACACACAAATGCACAGCCAGACATCAGTGTTAGAGCCTCAGGTCTGTCTTGCTCTCTGTCTCAATGAGTTTATTCTGGTACCTTCAGTGAAAGGGGCTGATTCGTGCCACAGAGGCACAGAACAACTTCCAGCAGCTGTGTGGAAACACTTGTCCTGTAGCTCCATGAACAGTTCCACACAGGAGTGGAGGAGCTGCCCTCATCCCCCATCTGGAAGTGGTTTGTGCTCCACCAGTGGTATGTGTATCACAGTCTGGAAGCCTCTGCTTTTACACCAGGAGCCTTGCTCGGGGTTTCTCCGGCTGCCACACAGCTGGTGGGAAGACTCCTCACCCTGCTTTGTACCAGGAGATGGCGAAGACCCTCCAGAGCAGCTGCAGAAATGTCTGTGAAATCTCATATCTCATGAACAGCAGTTTAAACCTGCCCTAAACTCCGCTGGCTCGCAGGCTGACCCAGCTGATTTATATCTCAGTAAGAGAAAAGACAAGCAGATTTTCCCAGCCTCCCTCCCAGCCTCTTCTCGTCTCACCAAAGCAAGGAAAATAATTTCCTCCGAGGCATCTTGGAGAAGAAATCCATTAGCAGTCACAAAGCAGAGCTGGATGTTATTGTTACTCCAAATAGCTGTAACAGTCTTTGGTTCTACTCTTACTAAGACAAAAACATGGGTTTTTATGAGCACTTAACCAGAGTGTCTCTCAGTTGCTACCTTCCTACCAAAATGATGTGGCATTAAATTTAAAACTAACGAAACAAATGTATTTATTTTTGTAATGACAACCACAAAGTCGGCCATTTACATCAGCTTCTCTGGAGTGTGTCCGTTGGTTGCCCACTTACAAATACAACATAAATATTAGGCCTAGAATTCGTAACAAATTTATGTCTTTTGATATTACCTCATGAGTGACTAGGACGAGCAAAGAGATGTTTGAGGACCAGTGTTTAAACTGAAAGGAGAGCTACAGGAAACAGTTTATTCACACAGGAATGTGTGAAGGAGCCACCACTTCATGCCTTGGGTACACTGTGAAACACCAGGCTGGAGGCCACCCAAAGGTTGTCATTATAGGGTCAATAGTTCTTGGCCTGGAGTGGTCCTTCTGACAAATATTTGTTTGCAACAAGAGGTTATTTTGAAGGGAAAAAATACAATAAAAATAAGTACTTACTCTTGCATTCTTTTCTTTTTCTTTTTCTTTTTTTTTTTTTTAATTGAATATTTCCTCCCATTTGGGATTTAGGATTCTTTCTGCCCCATTAAATTATTTTGATGCGGTTTATTTCGAAAGTAAATATTTCTAATTGTTTTAGAGGAGGGTAGGAAAGGGAAAGATTAAGAGAGAGCTTTAGGGCCTCACAAGGTAGGAAAGCTTATAAAAGAAAATAAAGGTGACTAACAAACATATATGTGAAGAATGTGCAGGATGGGCACATTCTTTTTCAATATTTGAATTTTCAAATTTTCATTAAATGGAGCTGATGATTCAGACCTTGCCCATCCCTGCTAAACAGCTTTGGGAATGAGGTAATTAGAGTCCTGATCCCTCATTTTAATTTTCCACCCCTGCCCTCAGCTTCCCCTACCTGATCATCCTCTGCCTTTTTATTCAGTGGCATTAAAGAATCACTTGCAAAGGTGAGAAAAGAAGGAGGAGAAAGGAATTCCTGCCAATAAGACCAAGAAGCCTCAGTCGTTTACTACCACATCTCAGTGGGAAGTTAAAATGGACATCCATCCATCCATGTGCATGAAGAAGAGGAAGGAGCCCAGTTCATTAATCATGGACATGCAGCTACAAGGATCTGAGCAGAACAAAGAGGGATATCACTTAGGTCATATTAAAATGAGCTGGAGCTCTGCCTGAGTCACAGACATTTCAGAAAGATTTTTGGTTTTTGTTCTTCGGTTTTTTTTTTAAAATCTATATATTTAGCAAAGTGTCAGGAAAGAAAGCACGTGGCTTGTGGGCAGAAATGCAGGGCTCGTGTCTGTAAATATAAACACTATTTCTGAACATCTGCATCTATTATTAGACAAGGTCTGCTTGTTTGCATGGGCTCCTCCATCAGGTGAGGAGGTTATTTTTAGTGTCAGCAGCTTTTAGACCTGAGTACTATGAGACTTAAGTGATTTTGATTAACCTGTTTAGCTACTGTTTTTTGGGTTTTTTTTTGCTGATGTGCCTATAAGGATGGCACATACAATTTTAAACCAAATTCAGATTAGCTAAGATAATTGTATTTTTAATACTTTCTTATTTAACAACTATTTATGATGCACATCATCCCTGCAGTTGCCAGTTCAAGTTTTAAAGTCTTTGCTGCCCATGTTCAAAAATATGATTAGTTATGTTTCACAGGAGAAAAGTCATGCAGGTATTCAGAGCTTTACATGAAGGTTAATAATCAAAATACTCATTATTTTCTATGGATTTTGTGGCCCCCTTTTTTTAAACCTGACAGAAGTTTTTGGGAGTCCTTGATTTTCTGGTCCCCCGTTTCTCCTTTTTTGCAGTCTTCAGCAGGTCACTGTAATGTTCATTGCCATTAATCTGCCTGAGTTGGATGTACGAGGATTGCCTGTTTTAGGGGTTTTAATTTAATGGTAAGAAGATGCAAAGAGTGGCAGTGCAAACGGAACAGTAAGAAAAGCAAAATAGTTGCTAACATTAAGGGCCTGAAGTGCCAAAACACCACCTTTTCAAGTCAACTTGAATTATATCTAATCCACAGGGTCGTAACTTGATGTATTTGCTCCGTTTACTTTCACAAAATCTAATGGCGAGTGAACTGGCACGACCAAAGCACGCAACAACCCAAGAAAAGTCCACCAAAACCAACAACAAGCAAAGGCATTTGGCTTTTTTTTTTTTTTTTTTTTTTTTTTTAAAAAAAAAAGAAGTGCGTGAAAGTTTGGTATTTTTCATTGTATCCTGTTTGTTCTGGGTTCCCTCTGGAAGGAGCAGTGCCAAGACACTTTGAGAAAGGCTATTCTTGTTCCATTCGCAGCCCGGCGAGAAGCAGGAAGCACCATAAATCTCCCAAGAAAGTCTGTCCTGCCAGCAGGGCTGATTCTGAAGTTAACCCAAGTTGTGTCATAGCCTTCCACCAGGATCCAGTCAGGCTGAATCACCACATTTACAGAAATCAAAGAGCTTCAGAACTGTTTGGACGGGGATCAGGAAAGTATGTGAGCATCGATCATGGGTCCCCAGGTCAGACTCACCAAGCTGGGAGCACAACAGGGACATGGCCAGGACTAAAAATACTGAAATTCTGCTCCTGCTCAGGCTCAAGGAAGGTGTCAGAGGCAAAGCACTGACGAATTCAGAGAGTTGTATACAACTTAACTCATGTCTGAGTCTCATTTTCTGGAAAATTTATTTAGTGTAGGTTTTTGGATAGCTTTTGCTTCTTTGCTAGATTTAAAAAAAAAAAAAAAAAAAATCTATCCTACTGTAGGGATCAACTATACAACATGCAAGATTTCCAAGCTGCACTTGAAGAGTTACACAGGTTGTTCCCCACTACAAAGCTTATTTCCCATGTGTTGGCCCACCAAGGATTAAATTAAAGAGCAATCAGGCCCTTAGTGGTGAAAGACAGTTCTGTTTCCAGAAATGTATGCTCATTTTGGACAAGCAAGCCTGCTTCTCATGTCTCTGTTCTCGTTACACATATTAGCTGTGGTCTATTTGACTTGTTATGTGACTGCATATGCTTGGAAGAATATCCTCAGTCAATGTGAGGAAAATTTCCAATATGTTAATACAGAAGGAACAATTCAAGTATCATTTACACACTTTTGAATTTGGATTAAATATAAATGAAAGAAAATCAATGCAGAAAATCAATGCAGCTTTTGGCTGAAAATGAACATGAGGTCACACTGGCAGGGCCTCGGGGTAGAAATAAGCAGCAAATTGTGTCTCTGCCCTTGAAAACATCATCAAAACCCCATTAAGGAAAAACTCTGGCAATCTCTTGATGTTTTTTCCCCCAGAAAGAGAAAATTGTCATCTCTGTTACATCTACCTCCAAACAACAACAGAAAATCAGAAAAATAACCATATAGCGAGCAATTCCAAGGTTGGGTGTCATCCTAAACTGTAAGAGATTCTACTTCTTGACCCTTCCTCCCTCTCTGAAATATAAAACCCATTCTGGAAAGAGAATAATTTACCTATAAAAGTCACACTCTTCTTTTGCAACATTTCTGCTGACCGAAACATTAGATTTGAAACATTCCCATTCTACCAAGCAGTGCTGGGTTTGCTGTCCTTCAGACACAGGATTTCTGATTAGCTCTGATCTCAAGTGGTTTAGATGTGCATAACCCAGACCTTCTAAACTAGCCAGAATCAGAACAATGAAATGTATCATATCATAAGGATTTGCCCGCTTCCCTAGGGACAAATTCTCAGGGAGAGCTGAGCACCCTGCACAGACTCTGCCTATACTGATAAAATAAACAGGACCAGAGCACAGGCACAAGCCTGGCTGATGATGCCCACACCGTTGTTAGCCTGGTTTTGGCTCTTGCCAACCTCTTCTCTCAGATTTGCTTAAGCCTGATCTGAGAGATAGCAAAGGTCAACTGTTTCCACCAGGCAGCACAGCCAAGGTACCTTGGCTTTTTGGGAAGGGGAGGAGGGTGAGCTCAGCCATAGGGCTGAGTCATGCCTTGTTCTTTGATCTCCAGGCCAAAGAATCATCCGTGGCTCATTGTGTTCGGCTACAGACACAATGCTGACAGTTTGGATTGAGAAGAAAACTGCTTGCTTCACTACCTCTCCATAAACCCCTCACTCCAGAACGTGTTGGTGGGACTTCTGGGGTGATCTGTAGGATCCCAGTTTAAAGAACACCAGAAGCAGCCCATTTTCTTGTGTAAAAATGTGAATCACCAGGAGTTCTACTGTAAATCTAAATTCAGGCAGCGAGACAAGGGGATATTTCCAGAACTCTGACCTTCAGTTTTGGATGAAGCAGCAGTACATTGTCTTTCCCATAACTAAGACTCCAAAGGACTTGTAAATGCTGGAGCCAGAGAACACCTCTGTGACATGGTTTGGCCCGTGTCATTATTCCCCTTTCTACAGGGAGGAAAATTGGGTCGCAACCGGCGGAACGCTTTTCCAAGGCTTCTCAGCAGCAAAGTGGCACCGCTGAAAACAGGATGCATGAGTCACAAATCCCAGACTCCCGTTTAACCGTGCAACGAAAGGAGATGCTTCCTTGAATTTTGTGTGCCGGCAGGTTGGAGGCAGGGAGTGGCACGGGCTCCCTGGGGTTACCTGAGCTTCCCAGGGATGGCTGGGAATGGCACACCCACACAGCACACCAGGCTGGAGAGCTGGCCCTGCTCTGGTGGTGACACAGCTGCCACAGCACACCTGGGCCATAAACTCTACCTCTCAACACTAGACAGCAGGGAGGCTGAAAAGTTAGGTACTTCAGCACAGAGGGTCACGGGGCCAAAGCCTTTTTATGGATTTAGCCCTCAAAACAGGATTTAATAGCACGCAGTAAATAAGGCCTTGGGCCACACATGGAACAATGAAGATAAAACAAACTACTGAATAGCTGCTCATTAAGAGGGCTCTGAACATCCTGTGCACAGAGGTAGAGAGAGCTCTGCGGAAAAAATAGTATGTGATCGGATAATTAAGAAATGAATCATAATGAATTACCCAGGCAACTTTAATTAGGGCATTTCCTAACTTTTCCATGCTTTTCTTTGTGACATCAAGGTGTTCCTTCAATGCCATTTTTGTGTGCACAGTGTAGAGCTCTGCTCTGCTTAATGCACTAAAGGCCATGGCAATATCTATTTGTCACATCAGGTTGTATTTTCCCTACGAGCCATTTGGATCTTTTCTCATCCCCACCGGCTTTGTGCATGGAGGAGCCCCCTGTAACCTTTATAAAGAACTGCTTTGATTACTCAAGAGCAAGGAGAGATTCAAGACGTGTGTCTTTAAGAAAACTGACAGAAGGAAAAGACAGAACAGCAGAAATACTCGTTGTACAACTCAGCTCTTCCAGCTACATCAGCTTAGAACCGTACCGGATTCCAGGGCATCCGTGGGAAAGTATTTATTTTACCTGTAGGTATAATTGTAAGCAATAAAAACAGTTCAAACCTTGCCAGAAAGGGTGTGAATTTCTAAAAAGAAGGAAAAAAACTCTGAATTCCAATACCTGAGCAAACAAGTCAGTATAAGAGGGGAAAAAAAAAAAAGTAAATGAAACGGCGTTGCCAAAACAATGAGGTTATGATTTGCCAACAGCTGGATTGCACTTTCACTTATAAATGCTGCAAAAAAGGCACTGACTTCTGAGCACATTTTCTTTTGAGTCCAATCATTTTGTTTGTCGAGTGCAAAGGATGCGTAGAGAGGGAAAAAAATAATATCAGGGGAAGCTTTGAAAACCAGCATAACCCCCCCATATCTTTGCTCTTGGAAGTCATTTCACCAGTTTGGCAATTAAAAAAAAGCATGTCTTGCCAGCTTCAGAAATATTGGCTTGCTGGAATCAGTTGTAGCGAGGAGGTGGGAAAAGAGAATGAAGCTCCCCCAAAAATACACACAGTTAAAAACACGACCTGCCATGTTTTGGTCTACCTTACCAACTAAAAGCTATAATTTGTTGTCAGATCAGGGGCTTGTCTTCCAGCCAGCTCGTGACAATGCAGTTTGATTGCAGTCTTGCTCTGTACCATGCCCAGGTTGTCATGTCACATAAAGCTTCACTGGCGTACCATGAAACAAAAGAGGAATTCGACTTACTTGGCTCATCACTCGGATTTGTGTGAACGCACTTTTAACAGAATCTCACCAGACAAAGGTTTCCATTGGCAAGCTCTTGCATTTCCTCATGCACCACAAAACTAGCCTTCCTGACAGCTCTCATTTCCAGCCCTGAGTGAAACCAGAACACGCATGAAAAGCAAACTAGGTGGGAGAACAAAGTTAATCAACTTCAGAAGCCCTTCCAGAAGCCTGTTTTATAGGATGGCTTAAGACAGGTGTTATTTCAACTAAGCATGTTCAACTAAGCCCCAGCATCATGGCTTGATAGGGAATTAGAATACCTAAAGATGTTGTTAATTTTCACCTGGAAAATTTTTGGCCTTCAACCTCAAACTGAGACCTTCTCCATCAGGTCTGTCCGCCTCTGTACTCACCTCCACCTTCCTTTAGCTTCTCCTTTTTAGCCTCTGGTAATCTGCTAAATGTCTTCTGTCCTTTAACACGGTCTAGTTTGCAGCTATTTTGCAGCTCTATTTGGATGGCTTTTTAGGCAATATTGAAAATCCTGGAGATACTGCCTGCCTCTCTCCTACTGGGTCTCTGCATTGTCATGCGTGCACCTGCCTCTTTCTGCTGTGCACCTAGACAAAATGCAAGGCTTCTCTTTCATGCCACTCAGCCCCTCAAATATGAAGGCAGAAAATTGTGCTATTTCAGCCCAGAAGGTCTGGCAGTGGTGGAACTCCTAATGGCAGCAGCAAGACCGTCTGGCCAAAACGCTCCTTTCGTTAAGATTTGGCAGAGTTGGCCATATCTGAAAGGTACCTTTCTGTAAAATTCATCATATAAGGGAAAAAAAACCCCACAAAAACCAACAAACCCCAAAACCAAACCAGCTGAACTTTAAAAATGAGATGCATTTGCACTTGGCAACACCGGTTTTCTGATTGTTTTCTGGTGGCAAAGACTAAACAAGATGGCTGCGGCAAAAGCAAAGGAGACAACTGAAAATGAAGGCCAAAACAAAAAACCTATAGACAACTCCACAATAAAGACAATTTCCATGCAAACTGCAACTGTTGAGTTTCAGGCCTTTCAGCTGTCTGTCCGCTTAAAAGCTTTTTATTCAGCAAACAATTTACTTTGTAACAAAACCTAGGCCTGGAAAATTTCTGCCCAAAACATGCTTCTTTCACAGAATCAGAAATTAGCTGATGACTTAATAGCAACACTTACTACTAAGCATTATAATGGGGAGGTATTTTATGTACTTGCCCTGTGTTCTTCCACAGACAAAGATAAGAGACTTTCCCCTGTTTTTGTATCACACATATCATGGATCAAAAGTTTGCCAGTAAGTTTTCCAATGGTGGCATTCTCTGGCCTTTGTGGAAGGCTAAAATATCCCAGAAAAAAATAACAACCAAAACTTGTGATGAAATAACTAAATGAAATTCAGTCTGGAAACTGAGGCTTGTGCTTCTACAGAAAGACCAGTTTAAGAGAGATGTTTAGGGATGACTATAAAAGCAGTGTATGGATAATAGCCAATACAGCAAGTCCACAGCACATTTGGGAACTTACTGCCATGGAAGTAGCAGATGGAAACAAAGGGAGATACAGTCTTTTTACACTTTGAGCGTGGAAAACAGGCCAAAGCCCTCTGAATTTTTGTTTCAAAAGTCCTGTTCCAGTCACACTAAAATCCACTGTATTAATTCTCCAGATTATCACCAGCCAGATGATCTGAGCAACGTCTGGAAACATCAGCACTGAATTTGAAACCTGGAAGACGGACTAAGTGAGGAAAACACTCCACACCAACATCTCAGCTATTGAGTGTTAAAATACCTTGGCAAACCCTCAGCTGCAGCATTTGGGTCTATAAGAGCTGCAGAATGGCCACCTGGTTCAGCATCCTGCCTTCAACAATGGCCATCAGCAAACCTCCTGTCTAAGTTAAGAACAGGGGCAAACATATATGATGCTCACTTTGAGTACTTTCCCAGTCTGTAATTATTTTAAGCTCAATATATTTCCTGAGCTTGGTGTGGCCATTTAGCAACCTTCAATAGAGCTGTCCCTTCCAGGTATTTGCCTTGTCTCAAAGCAATGCAGATGGGTTTTTTTTTTTTTGCATCCAAAGCATCTGCTGGCAGGAAGTCTACTTCTAGAAGTTACTTTTCTTTGTTTTGAACATGATTCCTGCCAGCTTTGACAGTCCTTACTTCTTGTACTCTAAGGGATGGCAACCAGTGTCCACACGCCCACTCCACCAGTGATTTGTAGACTTCTATCAGATCCCCACCTTGCTCACTCACTTTGTGAACTGAAGAGTCTCAGGCAGTTCAGCCACTTTTTGCTCAGACCCTTGGTCTTTCTTTCTGCCCCTTTCGGGGCCTTTTGTAGTTTTTTGGTTGTGTTTCTTTCTTTTGCAGTAGAGGGCCCGGTGCTGCACCCAGGGGAATTATGGGCTTGCAGAACGACACAGTGGCAACTCTTCAAAGCTCCAGGGCCACTTCTTGTTCTGGACAAGAGGAGAGAAGAACCTCTTGAAACCACAGGAGAAAGGGAACAGCAACAATTCCCATGGCAACTGTGGCTACAGAGGTATCTGTTCATGCTGTAAAGTTTGAAATTCCTGTTGACCTTTTTCTCCCCTTGACTACAATTTTGCTGTTTGCTCATGTTTTTTGACACAATTGTTACAGTCTGATGGATTCACCAACAGAGAGCACAAGGAAGAACTTGGTAACCAGAACTGAGTTTGTGAAAGGCTTTTTATACACTTGAAAGCATCACCCTAAAAAGACCATGTTCCTGTAAGCCTTCTGCAGAATGGTTGCCTGTAATTATTTTTCTCATCTTTAAGTGCATTTATATTAAGACTGCAGCAACAATTGGCACATATGAACAGCAGATTGTCTGTGGTTTTCTTTAGTGTGGCAGCAACATATCCTTTGTTTTTCAGTCCTGGGCTAAATGAAACATCTTCCACAGAGACAAATCTCCACAATGATTAATCATGAAGCATCCCATATGGATGCTGATATCCCACATGCTTTAAATGAGGCTGGGTGGGAAATCTTCTGCTTCACTCATCTCTCTCAACCCAACAAACTGCTGAAAGGTACTCATAGGTTCATATTCCTGAGCTTATAACATCACTGTAGGTTTGGCTGAGACCAGGTTAAATGCAGAAGCCTTTGCTGGTGGTTTAACTAATCATTCACTGGTGTCACTTTTTTTTAGTTTAGTTTTTCCACAAGGACAAAAGCCCTAAACACGGTTACACTCACACAAAACTATTTTTGCCGAAGTGGCTTATTTCACTGACAGACCTGATGTAAAGCCACACCGTATAAAAGTGTTTTCCAGCAGTATAAACCACACTTCTTTCGCTGAGAGAGCTTAGGATGTGACAGAAGGCTTTGGCTGTGCTGCAGGCAGACCCATTTAGCATTCTGTGGAGTGTTGCAGTGTGGAATCTTCCCAGGATACAACTGAACAACTTGGGGTTATATTTTGCATTAATGGTTTCACCACATACTGCAGAGGAATAATCTGAAGCACAGTCAAACTGTTCCATAATGCCATATATTGAGCACAATACACTAGCCAAAAATCAGCTCTAAAATAAATAGCCACAACTTAATTGACGTAATAGTGGTCTATTTGCTTATACTATTACTAGCTTGGCCCTCTTCACTTATTTGACTTCAACTCAGAGAGTGCATTAAGAGTCTAATACCCATTTTCCAAGTGGAAATAGAAGTAACTTCTTCCTATCTACACATATAAATTAAACCACCAGAAGTCCAGCACAGTATTTCCTTGCTTTATAACTGCACCTCAGCCTCAAGTATGGGCTCAGTTTTGACTTATTTTTGCCTTCTCCCACACGCATTTACTGTCCCACTTCATCAAAATCAATTATTGATGACAGGCTGCTTAATCAGCCGGTGACTCTCCTGACACCTCTTTCATCTTCTGACCTGCAATGGGTTTAATGTTGCTCTACAGCTGGGTCTCTGCTGTCACAGTGTATGATAACACCACTAGGCTTCTGGCCTTCAGCAGCAAGAGAGAATGAGCTAGATCCTTAAATATTTTGTACCTCTTCCTGAAGCCCCCTGGAATAAAGTTGGTTCCTGGGATGGCTTCCTTGGCTTTTGTTCTCTGCCATTTAGGTAGAGGGTGAATGAACAAAGGCCTAACAATTGGAGATCCAGCTGCAAATATAGGTGAAAATAAATCCCCATCTTAATGTCCCTCGTGAACTAGGGATAATTAGCTTTCAGTGTTACAGTGTTGGCCCTTGCTGGGACGTTTCACTCATGGCTCTCTTAATCCAAACATTTAATCAGCTTCTGGCAGTTCAATACTTTCAAGGTGTCAGAAACAGCAACAAACAAGAAACCCTAAAACAGAATCTTTTCCTTTCTCTGTAAGATTCCTGTCACAGCATGCTCTCCATCCAAAGAGCTCAAAGGGCTTGGTAAGAAGATAGACAGATAAGATTGTTTCAGTAAGGAACTTTGAAGGATCAGCTCTTGCAGTGATTCATCTATGAAGAGGACAAAAGGCTCCTACCAACTCAAAACAGCTTGAAGGGAGATTTTTGTAAAATAAAACATATTTATTCTGTGATAGCTGTATATTCAGTTTTCATTTACAAATAAAAGCATAGCAGGTACAAAACTGCCAGCTCAAATTTTGTGGCACTGATGAAGACATTCAATTTGCTCTTTATTAACAATTACAAATGTCAATTTCTTCCAGTTATTTTTTTAAAAGGTAAACAAGGTTCCTGTGGGGATATGTATGAAGTATAATTCAAGAAACACCTTACTGACCTCACTGAAATATTCCTCAATTCCTTATGTTAAATGAGAGGATGAGCAAAATAACAACATATATTAATACATTATTCAGAGGCTTCACAGAGTTCCTGACCCAAAGAATCAATCAGATCTCCCCCAGGTCAGGTCTGAGGAGAGCCAAGTGGACTGCATTTCTTTATACAGTTTTCTTCACGCCATTCCAATTATTAGTCTTGGCCTAATGGTGCTTTACTATGAATAAATATGCAAAGTGGAACCAGTTGAATGAAATCCAAAAACCTGAGACACAAAGCTACTCTGCTGTGTGCCAGTACATGGCAGCTGCTGAGGCATGAGCTAGAAGACAGCTATGCTTGCCTGGTTCACCAGAAGGCTCTGGTGTGGACTCCATTATAAACCAATATAAGATTAAAGAAAAAAAACCAATCAACAAACCTTTCCATAAATCCTTCTGAAAGCAAACCTATCAATGCTGCAGAGACAGTGATTTACACTGGCACTCAGTTTTAGGGACTAAAACGTCCCATCTGAGCAACAAACAAAAAATTAACCTATTGTTAGCAATTTTCTCGTTCGTTATTTAAAACAGGAGCATTCACATAACTTGAAAGAGTATCGAACGTGCTATTTTTTTAATCGCTGCAAACAGCAAAAATGGGACTTTTTAACCACTCCTAAACCACAGCAGGGGCTTTACCACTGCTCATTGAAAACAACAGTCTGACCCAGGCAGCAAAACTCTAACGTATCTGGGATTTGTTTTGCATTTAGCTGAAGCTCTGAAAAATGATACCAGCAAACAGCATTCGAATCTGCTGTCTTACATGGAAGGCTGCCCACACCAGTGGTTTTATTTTAGATTTATCACTTTCCTCTGATCCTTGTTTGAACTCCCCTCTCTTCCTGTGCCATTGTGCTCTCCAGCAATTTCTCTAGGGCTGTGCAAAGGTAGCAGCTTCTGGCAGACACGGGGCCCTCTAAGACATGAATAAAAATCACCACCAAGTATTTCAAAGGGAATAGGACTTTCATCTGAAAAGGAAACCATGCCTTCCATCCCAATTATTTTGCCCTGGTTCTTCCCATGGCTTAAAGACCGTCAGAAAAAGTAGGAAGTCTTAGACTTCAGACTGAAATATCTGAAGAGTCCCAAGCAAGGCTACCTTCTCATTTCTGGACTTTCTGGAGTAGGGGTGGAAAGCATCAGGCAATTTTGCCAGAGGAGTTGCTATCTTGAAACTTAATGGGCATTGAAGGAAAATTCCTTGCACAGTGATCACATAAATCCTCAACTGCAATTGGTAGCAGATTGTCTGGCACTCATTTATTTGCTAGGGCATTGGAAAAAAAAAATTGTCAGCTGGGTGTTCCTGCTGCTCCTTTTGCTACACACATCCTGCCTCACCTGTATTCTGAAAGCATGAGCTGCACAACTACTCATGTCTACAAAGGGTGAAGTACTGAAAGACACATCAGATGGGTGATCCTTCATCCTGCTGTCCTATGCAAGGAAAGTTATGGAGCTTAATTTTGAAGTGCAAAGAATTGGTTTTTTCCCCTGGGAAAGTGTTATCAGGCCTTGTGTTAATAATAATAGCATTATTATTTACTAATGCTACTGATCAGCCAACTGAAGGCAGCTCTGTGCATCTGCACCAACCAAAAACTCAGTAAGTTTTATTTTCTTTCAAAACAACAACTTCACCTTCGTGTCACTAGAGCTCTGTGGCCTTAGGACAGATCTGTAATTACTGGTAGCACCACAGCAACTGAGATCAGGGCAGTGGATTTGGCAGCCACTGGGGAGCTATCGGTTTCCATGCCTCCAGCACAGACAAGACCACCAAGGAAGTGTAGATAAACATGGCAGGAGGCTGAGAACTGGGCTGGGAGTTAGGACTGAGCTTTGCACCCCAGTGTTCCAAAGAAGATGTTGTTTAGGTATAACAAGACGCAGTTATCACAGAAAATACATATCACAATGGTAGCAGAAAGGATGGGAACGTTTTCTTCTGCTGAAAGATACCAAAATTTATTAAACAGAGAAAGAGATCCTGTAGATCCTAACAAATAACCCATGCTACAATTCAGATATAACCCTGACTTCAGGTCTCACTGTGAGGTTATATGGCTTTATGGAACCTTGCACTTGCAGCTTCTTACTTTTTGGGTTGCTCCTTTGTTAAAACCACCATTGTCTGCAGCATGCACTATAAAATGTGCTCCAGACAAATTATGGTAGAAGAGTTCTTTCCCATTTCCTGTCCTTCTTTCCCGTTTTTTTTTTTTCCTGCCATCCCTATTTACCCTGATGTCCTTTTGTGTTTCTTCCTGACGTTGCCAGTCTGAATGTTCAAGCTTCCCTCATATGGACGTCATGATAATCCTTTGCATTTAAGGGGATCAGAAATGGATTTAAACAAAAATCCCACCAATTTCTGTGACAACATTAAATGTATTAATTGTGTGACTACACTTAAATATGTCTCAACAGCAAACATTGAAAAGGATGGGCAGGTAGTGCAGGCAAGAAACTGAGAAAACCACTTGCCTTGTAAAACAAGCTCAATCTACCTGCTTAGATGACACTAACTTGCTCACAATTACCCTAAATATGCAGCTTTATCTACTGCAAGTTTGGGACAGGAAAAAGAAAAACTTTTAAAAAAAACCCCAAGACCCTGGCCTTTGAGTTTTGTAGGAGTCACAAATAAGAAGGATGAGCTACAGAATAACTTGATTTTGTCCAGATAATTACATATGGTCCTCTTCACAGCAGGTCCTGCCTTATTCTAGAAAGGAAAATTGTAGTCTGGTAGCTGTAAATTAAAGGGAAATGGAGTGCCACTGACTGGGAGTTCCAGTACCACTTGCTGGAAATACAGAAACAGCATTCACACCATTCCAAATGCCACTGACTCTTCCCTTCATTGCACAGCTAAAAGCAGGAGAGGCCAAAGAAAACAAGGCTGTTGGTGTCCTGAAGAGAATTTCTGAAGTTTTTGTAAGTATTTCATTATCTGGATCAAAGGTCCTGCCTTGTCAAGAGGTGATTCCAAGAAGAGAGGGGTTTATTACAAAAGGATGTCCACACAAGGATTTTCTTCCTATTCCTCAAACTCACTCTGCAAGCAAAGTCCTGTAACCCATTGTACCCATAAACTCTGGCCTTGCTCCTGAATCCCTGGAAGGTACTTTGAGGTCACTCCTGGCAGCTATAACTGGACTTCCCAAACTTTTGTACCCATTTTGGCAAATGCTGAGGGGAATACTGAAGGCTAATGGCCCCTAAGTGGCTGAAATCAGGGAAATCATATCACTTCAGAGGTTATATCTTCAGTGAAAGCCTCTAAGGGTGGCAACACCTTTGTGAGACCACCCTGATGGGCACGTGGCCTCTGTCTAGGAGTCATCACTTTGGTCTTCAGAGCGTCTAAATTAACAAATCCCTCAGGTGGGCAGCACAAATTAAACACTGTTAAAAACAGGCGTGCTTTTAACAAAGAGACCTCTACCCTGGGGAATATCTGGTTGAAAGAGCAGTGCTAAGAACTGGAACCACGAAATTAATGTGAGAATTCAGGTATACCTAAGGAAAACGGATATGTCTTCCTGGGAAAAGATAAAATGCACAAACAGGAGGCCATCAGCCTCAGGGAACCTGACAATTCCCAGCACTCCAACACTTGCTTTTAGCTGGATAGTGAATGCTGCCTATCCCTTGGCAAGGAGCTGGCCCACCACTGTCTCTCTCTCTCTCTCACTGCTGTGTTTAAAGGCAGATCTTCGTTCTCACACATCACGCTTCTATTTCTCCATCAGAACTGCCTTTAAAAATAGTAACAGGAATAGTGGAAACAAACACTGACAAAAGTAAGGCAGGGAAAGGATTTACTGCTCGTGGCATTAATTCTTTCACTAATACACCATAACTGCAAATTCAGTTACTCTTAATAGCAAAATTAGGTTCTTACCTGTTACTTTTTGCCATTCACATGACCTTTAGTCATTGGAACTGGAATTGACTTGTGTGGGTGTAGTTTGGTATGAGAATTGAAGGCTCTCATAATTCTCAAACACACCTACATTGATGTAAGAGCTGCTTCGTGTTTCAATGGAAAAAAAGAAAAGATAAGTAAATCTTGATAATGTAAATAGTGTTCAAGCTTTAGAGATCATTTCCTGAATGAGCAGAGTAGGCCGGGTCAGGGGGACGGGAGGGAAGACTTAAAAAAGATTTGCCATCAGAAAGCACTTGGAAAATATGGACAGATTGACAGAATTTGTTATTTTATAGAGATTGCGGATGCTGTCATGTTAGACATGTAGATTAACTGATCAGTCCTGTCATGACCTGTGGCAGTGCTTGGAGCTGAGCATGGAAATAGTCCAATTCTTGCTTTTTGTTACAACACTTGCTATAAACTGGATTGTGATATGATATTCTTTTCTTGAACATTCTCCAAAGTCTCACTACCTCTGTTTACCCCCAAAACTACAAGATTTTGCATTTATCATCAGATACTAGTGTGGTTTTTCTTTTTTTTTTTAAGCTTTCCTTTGTGAGGTTTGTTTGTTATCACAAGCTGAGACTGCTTCTAAGGAACAGGCCTCCCAGGCATACCTGAGTTAGCCCAGGATCTCTGAAGCATTTCTCCATCCATACAATTTCCCCACTATAAGGGACAGATTGAACAGCTTTTATTCTTTTGTTGTGCTTTTTTGTTTGTTGTTTTTTTTTTTTTGGTTGGTTGGTTTTGCTTGTTTTTGTTAAAACTAACCTCACAAAGATAATGTTATATCAGGAGCCCCCTCTGATGCCCATTCCTTCTGTTGGAATGAAAAAGTATCTTCCCATTCTACTCATATAGAAACTGAAAACTGTTTGAAAATAAAAATAACACATTTTTACTCTTCCCTCAGGTGCCTTTGCATGATAGAAGATTTTGGAGATGATCAAGATGGTCCTCAGATGAGCTGTTATTCATTCAGCAGGTGGCAAACTCATCTGTGTGAGGCTTTTGAACACACACTTCCCACCTGAGCATCCTGAGTTGCATGAGTCACTTATTTTTATATCTAGGGCAGAGAAGAGAAACCACAACACCCCTGAGAGGCTCAAACTCTTCGCCTGAATTTGGGAAATGACACCATCCTCTCACTAACCAGCATTCCCTCTCTTGGCACTTTTGCAGTCTGTCCATGCTGCTCCTCCAACCTTGCAAAGAGTCCCCCAGACAAAACAGGCCAAGGCAGAGAGAAGAAATAATAATAAGTCAGACATCTGGGTGACTTGGGCATCTTTTTTTTTTTTTCCCCCAAAGGCCACTTAAACTGTAACTGATGTGAACAGCCCAAAAAAGGAACTTTCAGTCTGAAGAAGGAGCTGTTGCTGCCAGTAGGGAGGAGCACACAATGTACCTGATGTTACCTCACGTCAGTGCTGATCTTCCCATATTTCTTTTACAGCCAATGAAGAGAGGCTGACTTTTCCAAAAAGCAGTTCACTGAGATGCTTGAAAGACCTCTTCTTATCTGTATTTTTGAAAACTGTTTTTTTTTTTTAAAAACTTTAAAACCTATGCCTCTCAAAAACCCTCACTGAATCATCCCAACCTTCCTCTGCATGAGCAAAACACCCCTTTTTATTTACACTTTGCTTATCCTCTTTAACACTCGAGCATCCTCTCTAAGTCTAACATCCAGTAACAAACATGTGAAGCAAAACACTCAAGGCTTTGTATTTGGCCTGTGTGGACTTCAACTGTCCTCAGCTTTAAGTAGGAACCTGTCATAATAATGCATGCAAGTGGCAAATACCATTTATCAGCAACGAGATATTTCTGGAATGCAGTCATATTTTTCCATATTATATTTCCATATCATTCCAAGGTGCAGTATGTTTTCTACAGAGAGGGTGAGAGCCCCCCACAATCGTTTTGAGATGAGAAATGTGTTTACAAACCCACGTGTTGGCTGGACCTCCCCAGCAAGAATTGAGAGCAGCAGGCAGCACCCAGCTGGCAGGAAAAGCCTTAGTCTGGAGGGACTGGAGATTTGCCTGTCAGCAGGAGAACCACATGCACTGCCTGTTGTACCAGTATGGTTTATTTTTCAGAGCATCAGTGTCACTGATGATATTAATAAAGCCAAGCATAGGAAAGAAACTGGTAGAAGTTGAAATTATTAAAATAGAGCTGCCTGGAAAATAGGAAGTCAGGTTTTGTGTTTTTTTCTGCTATAGAGACACTTTTTTCCTCACAAAGTTGATGTTCCAGACACTGAGGAGATAGTCCTTTGAATAGGGACACAACTTCATCCTCCTTCACAAACTACCCTCTCCATGCGTGGCCAGGGGAGATGGTGCAGGGATCCAAGGATCACTGTGAGTCCTTAAAAATGCCTCTCTTGGGGAGTCTCACCCACAAGAAGGTAAGGAAGTGAGATTCACAGAAATTTTCTAACTCTTTTACAGCACCACTGTAGTGGAATGCAGGGCATTCAGTGCTTCCATTTCTACAATTCCTGTTCTTCAACAGAACTGAAAAGTCTATTTGAAATAATTCCTTCTCCCAAAGCCTAGCAAAACAAACAGTTCCAACCACAACAACAAAAAAAAGTCAGTTTGGTTTAAGTGCTTCAGCAACTCTCCCTGTCACTTCCTTTTCCATCCCATCCCTGGTGCTGCAAAATCAGATCCCAAGGAGAAATACTTTTTAAAATCAATGACTAAATGCTCTCATGAGATTTTTTTTCTCCCCAGCCTTATCTTAGACAGGCAACGTGTGACTGGCAACATTAAGAATTCTAGTTATTGTCCTCAGGCAGGCACCCTTCTGGCAGATACAAAATAAATTTAGGCAAACCATAAACTCCAGTAACTATAAGGAATATGCATTATCTCTACTGAAAACATAGAGTTGCTCTGCAAGTTTATTAATGAGCAGATATTTTCAGTAAGTTTTTCAGTGGACTCACTATTTCTGACTTGGGACAAGTGAAAGGGAGCTTATGGGCATACAAAGCAGGAAAAAAACAATCTGACTTCATCTGCTAGTGACTGGATTTTTGTCAAATGTATATAGCCAAAGAGCTTTAGAAAAGCTGGAAATCACTGTTTTCACCTTCTTTGCTTGGATAGCCATCAAACTTTTTTTTATTTTTAACATCAAAGTAGCTGAAAGGGCATTGTTAGAAAGAATGGGCTCTCTCTCTTGGCTCGTGCAATAAACTTCGGGGAGGGGGCTTAACTTCAGAGACTGTTTGAAAAAAATGTTTTTTTTTTTTTCATTCCAAACCCAGCCCAGCAAACTAAGTGCCTGCTCTGTTCCCCAAAGCTTGTGGCCTTATTTAATGGCACAATATGTTTTTACAGATATGTTGGGTTCCTGTGGATGTAACCAGAGGAGTTCAGTGACAGCACCTTCTAAGAACAGAAATACCACTCCCTGTCAGACCAGAGCTATAAGCAGCCCCATACCCTTCCCCTGGAAGTCACCACTGGAAGATGCTCAGCCAAAGAGTATCATGTAGGAAGTGTTTGGGGGATTTTTGCCCCCTCTGGTTTCCTCTCAGTTTTTTGGAAATTAATGGTGCAAACACTTCCTGAACACGATGCTGCTCTGGATTGCTGTGCTCAAGAGCTGCTTCGTGCCACTGTGCTGCTGATAAGTAAGGCTGTGGTTGGTGCCTCCTTGGTGTTCTGTGAGGCCTCTTTGGTCGTGCCCTCTTTTACCACCTCTGGCTGGTTTCTGGGATCGTGCACTGGCAGCTGATGCAATGAAACATCGTTCTGCAGAGATATCAATCTGCGAGGAGCAGATCAGCAGCGCGATTGTTAGCAGGTTATTTGCAGAAACCCTTTACAAGTGATTTTTTCTTTCACAGCACTGGCTGGAAATTACAATGGGCACACACTTCTTAGGGCACTGCATCAGGGAAGGAGTGATCTGGGCCAAGACCTCAAAACTGGGAGCAAAACCCAGGCTCTACAGGCTCTCCCTGTGCACTTTACAGATCCTACCAGAGTTTTCTGCCTAAAATTCTTGCACCTGACAGCAATAAAATGTGATGACTTAGGCTACTGTGTCCTAAAGTCATCTATTTCTTGCACCCACAGCCCAGCCTGGCATAGCCTCGTTTGCAGCAGGTTGGGGAATTCCTCTGCCTTCTTGTACCACAGGATTTCCTAATTTATGCCTCATGATGAGCTAAAACCAAGAGGGTGATAGTGCAGAATGTCAGATGCACTCCTGTGTTTTCCCCTTCTCTGCCTTCTCACAACCAGTCTAATAAAAAAAGAGAATAATCCAGCTTTGGGCAAGTCTCACAAACTTCAAACAAAAGACAGTATTGGAAGCAGAAGCCTCAAAAACACTTAACAATTACATTGGTTAATCTTCATGCAGTACAAACGTTAATTAATTAACCTCAGTGGCTGAAATTCAGCTCCAATAAAACTCCGATGACTTCTGTGGATATTTGCCAGAGGGAAATTTGGCCTGCAATTTTGTTTCACCTCTGCTTTTGGCAATCCTGGGAGCGTTTTGTGTTCCCCACCCCGTCAGTGTCCTCCACATTTTGGCAGGAGCAAATTCCTGGTGGTTGCACGGAATCAAATCCTGCCCCTCCACAAAAGCCAAGCAGCCCCAGTGATCTCCTGGGTAAAAGCAGTGGCACGTATTTGGCCCACCGTGATCCCAGGGGGAGAACGAACCTCCCGGGAAAACAAGGACAAAGCTCTTCCAGCTTCCTCGGTTCTACCTTGGAAGTTTAGAAACTTCCGCAATTCCTAACCCACATTTCTCTGGGACTGAAACACAAACAACAATTTTGCCTCGTTTCTTCCCTTTTCTGCAGCTCACCCTTTTCAAATGTCGCAGGCAGAATCGGTGTCCCTCGCAGGAGAAATTTTCAAGCAAAAAATTGGAAAATGCTTTCTTTTAACGCTCGAACCTGCGGCAAATATAAACCTTTGTAAATGCAACCTAATTTGCTAACACGCGGTGCTAATTTGATTACTCCGGATAAAGGTCTTAGTGGGACCAATTGGCGCTTGCTGCAGTGTGAAACCAGAAGGATAATTTGCTAAGAGAAAAGTGCAAGCTTCTCTTTGGCACCCTGAGATGTGTTCAGTTGGTTTTGTGCTTTTGCATTTGAGTGAGTACTCCAGCACAAATTGGGCACAATTAGCAGCACATTTAAAAAAATACAGCTCAGTTCTGGTGCTAATTTGCCCTTGCAATAACACCAATTTCCCCTGTATTTACACTCAGTAAGCGTACAGAGGCTAACACAGAGGAAAGCTTTGGACAATCCTCATTTGTATAGCACAGAGCAAATAATTCTTTGTGCCCTATGTGAAATGAGTCGAATATCTCAGCCCACTTTCCAGAGAACATGTGTCTACATCACAAAATCTGCCACCACAAGTTGGCACTAATTGGCAGTCTCAGCGAAGTGGCAAAGGAATGAATGGCCCCTGGATACCGAACTAACATTTTTCCCCTACAGGTGGTCTTTTCAAGTCGGAATTGAGACGTACATTGTTTAGGCAAGGTGAAGTTTGTGCTGCTGGTACATGTTTTGTTGATTCATAGAAGATTTCAGTGTACAGCGAGCGTTTTCATGAGCGTTACATTCACACTATTAAAAAAATAAACAAAAACCTTAAATTGTATTAAAAAAAAAACCTCCAAAAAACAAAAAACCAAATTCCAGCTGTCCCTATTTTCCCCCACTTTGTCCTCTCAAAATCCTCAGCATGTTCAAAGGCAAGACCAAATCTTTTCAGTTCCTGTCAGCATATACTGATGAAACAGCTCCCTTAGATCTGATACCAAACCAAGAGATTAGGGTGCCAGCTGCTTTTATCAGGGACCTGACTCTCCAGACTTTATTCATATATAGCCCTGTTTGTGCCATTTTCTTGTCCAAAACCCACTGATAGCAGTGGGAAGTCCCTAAAACTCCAGTAAGCTTTTAGAAAAAGTCCTTTAGTGAGAGGGGTGTTAAGGAGTTCGATCTGCATTATACTGTGCCCCAGAAAAAAAAAATATCATAGATGCTTTGATTATGGAGTGTGATTATATTTACACAGAATAGAAATAGAATAATAAAGAGGCTCTTCAGAATGACTTAAAATTATATCCAGATAAAGCAAAAGCAGAAATAATTTTTTTAAAATTGCAGTCAACTGATGCAACAAGTTTCCAAAGGAAACACAGAAGCCCCTGTATGTTGTCATCTTCACCTCAAGGTAAGGTGTTTGTTCAGAAGGTGGGATTACCCTCAAGGACTGACTGATATGATGTTTTGCATATAAGATCAATCTAGATGATCTAATATATTTATCTGCCCTATGATTATTTTATGCATTTTTAGATATGTTTTCAAAAATCATCCTATTGTGTTCAAGGTGATGAGTTGATTGGATTTTGTCAACCCCCTTTCTGAAACTTCCACCTACTGCTTGATTGCATCTTCTGGGAGGAATTTCTCCTCCTTTTCAGAGGCTTGTGAATGTGGACAAACACTGAACAGCAGAAGGAATAGTGTGTGTCATACTTTTAAGAACAATCATGAACACTTCTGGGCTTCTCTTGAAGAACAGATTTTCAGATTATCCAAAAAGAATTTTAAGCTGCCAGGCCTTTTTATAGGATGTACTTATCTTACAGGGATACAACCGGACATCATCAAAAATTGTCCCAGAAAAGCTTTGACCTGTAACTCTCATTACTTCAGTCAAGTTTTGTATCAAAGTTAGGTAGAGAGACTGGAAGAAAACAACACTTGGTGGTTATCAAGAGCAGCATATACCATAAGAAACCTACTTCGGGACCCTGGCAACCTTTGTTCCACACGTGCCAGCTCAGCTTGTCGAACCAAGTCAGCTCCTGCCCCATTCACAGCTTGGTGGGTGCTGTCAGTGGTGGAACTCTTGTGCCATCACTCACTGAGCCTCATCATGTGGCTATTAGCCATGATTCCTATTAGCCATGATTCCTGTTAGCCATGATTTCTATGCACTGAAACTGCTTTCAGCAGGACCAGTGAGCAGAGCAGGCAAGATAAGATTGCTCTTGCTGTAAGGATTACCACCAGAACATCAGCACCCATGGCTGTAGAAGGAGTTTAAAGCCAAATGCTGTCCTCTCACTTGTTAATGTATCAAACAATACCTTGCCCCCCAGGCACATCCCACAGCATCCACGACTGATCCCATATTCCCAGAACTTCACTCCTTCTCATTTCACTTTGTCTCTATTCACCAGGTACAGAAATGGAAGGATCCCCTCCAGAAATATGACAGTGATCCTGATGAAACAACACAACACTTGGCAGGCCCATCTTTTGCACCATGCTTTGAAGAAGGGCAGAGTTACATACTGCAAGTGCTAAATATTTCTGTTATTGTTGCCATTGTGGCCAAAGCCTCAAGAAGTCCTGTTTGGCAATTAATTGGGCTGTTGAAACCCTACCCCCTGGTTGTCCTCAGGCTGCTACAGAAGGAGCAGTTAAAGGAGAAACCAAAAACAAATTCCACCTTGGAGAGAGAACAGACTCTGCGAATGGGAGTGGGAAATGAAGACAGGCAGGTCCAGGTTTGTGGCTTTGCAGGGACGCTCCAGGTGCTACCAGGCACTGACTTCCCCTATCAGCCAAATGTATTTCCCTCCTTTTAAACATTTAATTCCAAAGGCCACACAGGACTGAATGAATATTGTGGTTTTAACAAGTCAGCCCAGTCCATGTTCTTCCCCTGGGCCTTACCTGTCTTCTAAACAAGTCAGATATCAGACATGGTTGCAGGCTCTGCTGACCGATATGAGTGTTGAAATTAGAGCTTAGCTTGCTGCTACCACTTGTATTTGTTTTACACTATTTGGAAAAAAATCATTAAATACATTTGAATAGCAGGTCAGGCTGCTGAGAGTATTTCTTTATTTCTGTCCTGTGGGAGGGTCTGGCTTAGCAAGGAGCTCACAGCAGGGATCAGCTGGCTGATATGGGTAACAGAGTGGTGTTTGTTGCTTCCACTTAATTTTGTCCCAAACTATTTAGGAACCAGTTCAGCCTCGGGAGTTTTGTATTTTACAGCATGCCAGGAAAGTTGCTGACAGTTTGTTTGTTGATAATCAAGGAAATTTTTTTAATTGAAACAAAACCAAAAATAAAACAACACTAAACCAAAGCAAAAAACAGATCCTAAGATGACAGGTGATATGTGCTCTCGTAGCTGTGACTGACCCCCCTTAGAAAGAAAGAAAATTACAGTAAGAGCTGAAAAGCAAGCCTGCAGAATCCTCCCTTATTTGATTTTAAAAGCCTAGGTGTTGGGTATGGTGAAGATGTATTACCATAAATCAAAGCTAATACCACGAGCCAGATGGTTCAAATTTGTGTACTAAGTGTTAGGCACTAACAGAGCACAACAGCCTGTTGTCTTTCCACGGGAAAGTTCTCAGTTTTGAGCAGCTAATTAGCCTAAAATTAATGAGGGCCAATCTGAACATTTTTACACACACACACACACAAAATTGAATGTATGCAGAAACAGGCCAAAATCCCCTCTCTCTGACTGGAGCAGGAATGGCACTGGGAACAGGCAGGAGGGAATTGGATGAGGGAAGAGCACAGATACAGACAACGGACACAGGCAGATATGGAGAAAGAAAGAAAAATCTTTGGAGAAGAGAAACTGTCCATCTTCAAAGTTTATGCTGCACTGAGGGTCAGCTCGTCACAGATTTAGTCCAGAGTGTTCGAATAAATATCTTACAGGCGACGTATTTACACGATGCTTATGTTTAACCCAGTCTCCTGTCCTGGCAGTCCTTCAGACCCTTAGAGACAGGGACACCTGATTTGTGGATCCCAAATGAGCTGGGAATGGCAAACCACTCTGCCCTGCTAAGAAGCTGCCAGTTTTGCTCCAGAGGAGTATTCCCTGGGAACTTTTCTGATAAAAATGCTGACACCCAACCCATTAGGCAGCAGACTTTCTGGATGACACAGATACTAAATTCCACCTCATTTCCACTTCCTTCAGGCACCCAAGACTTCCCCCTCCCCCATCCCCTAAATTGGAGCCTCAGCTCTTTAATGGGACACAAGCCAAAAAGGTTCTGTAAAATGCAGAATTATTTTTTGGTTCCTTTTTCCTCCAGTGAGGAAAGCTTCATACACTCAGATGTGTTAGGCACTTTGGCAGTGCTGAGATCCAGGGCACTGCAATAATGTTTAATCCCATTACTAATGCTTATTTTAGAATCTGCTTGTCCTTAAAGACATGATAGCGATCTTAATTATTGTCTCCAACATGTATTTGCCTGAAATAATTATTATACTTCATTCCTATAGAGACAATGAGATAAAACTCTAATTTCATTTTATTGGCCCTTCTATCCATCAAGAAATTAGTTTCTTGTGAGAGCTTTGAAGTAGTCCCCTTCACGGATTAAACTCCTTGAAAGTACAAGAACAGAAGGGCGGGGTGTGGGGGGAATTGAAATAATTTACATACCAGCAGACATGTAATGGGAATCAACAATGCAACTAGACCTACATGATGGTTGAGAGGAAAACGTTGAGACATGCTATTCAGCATGAAAAAAAAAAAAAGTCTGGTTAGCTACAGCTTTCAGCTCAGGAGACAGCCAAGGGCTGCACTCAGTCAGAGGAAGCAAGTAGCAAAGAGGAGCTTCCCTAATCATATTTAGAAAAAAAAACCTTCAAAACCCCCAAAATAGGAAAAAAAAAAAAAAAAAGCAAACAAAAACCCCAACCAACAACTCCCTAAAACACCCTTTACTGGATAAAAAGAAAATCAGATGCTTAAATGTCACTTGGCTGCCCGCCAGGCCAGCAGAGGCTCACAGCATCCCTGTCAATATTACACAGTGTGTGTGTGGGGGGAACAAAACAGCACAAACTCCGTGTTTAGCAGCAGCTAGATCTGATATTAGATCTGGGCAAGGTGTCCGCTCCAGATCTCCCCAAAATATGGGGAGTTTTGTGCCTTGAGTTTTGTCACAAGCCAAATTTTGGCTGGAACCAAGAGTGCTGAGGTCCCTGCTGGTTGGAAGCTACAGGGAGCTTTTAAACACAGGTTAGCACACCTTCAGAGAAAGAAATACAACCATGTAAAGAACCTGCCCCAAAGTTTAGCGTGTTCAGGATGTGGGTTTTGCAGTGCATGTAGCACATGTGGCATACAAAGCAACCCTTCCCAGCCACCTGCCCATCATGGATGTAGCTATAAAACATTTATTTTCTTTTCCATATGCTGCATATTTAAATTTCTGCCCAATAACATCCACACAAACAGCTGTCATTTTTTCCAGGGTGCAGAGGTGGAGACACAAAGACTGTGCATTACCTCTTCCCCCCCCTCCAAACACACACACACACTCACACACACACTCACACACACAGACTTTTGCTCTTGTGCCTTCTGGCCTTAATGATTCCAAAATAAAGATCTCTCTGTCTGACAGCAAGTGGCTGCTCTTTTTAGTGAGCCTTCCCACTGTACTGCAGCCCTGATACCACTGTGCTGCAAGAAAAGTATATTCACTTCGTCCAAACACAACCTAGAAAGCCCAAACAGTGGGAAACCTCCCACTTGGTATCATGCCAAAGAAAGTTTGAAGGGGAAAAAATGGTGGTGTACAGACAATGGTACAGATGGTCAGGAGAATACTATATGTGATTAGATTATCACAAGCAGTGCAGTGCAAAAGGCAATCACATGTATGTCCCTGGTGCTAAATATAAACGTGTCAGAGGCCTCTCGCATGGAGAAGGTCCAGCTGATGTGGATAAGATTTTATGCTTCAGTTGTTGATTGAAAGGTTTCAGTCCAGCTTAGAGGTATGTGCCGACACCTTCATTGGAGTTTTTGTAAGGGAAGGTTTGTATCCCTCACAAAAATTATATTAACCATGCAGAAGCCTGGGGTTCTATACCCCGCAGGTTTTACAGCCCTGGGAATGCTGTGCATCGATTTTCCAAGCTGGCATTTTGCAGATCCTAAAGCTGCACACACCAGCCTGGCGCAAGAGGAACAGAGGGTCCTCTGAAACTATCCAGTTTTTAAAAAATAAAGCATATGATGACAGTAACTTCGTCTTTGCTGATTAATGTGCTTTAAAACTCTCAGCACTGTTTAATCATGTGATTAAGAAGTCCCTTTTCTGTTGCTGTATGCGAAGAGCAAAAGGCCAACTTGTCTTTCAGCTCTGTGGCCCTGATGGCAGTGATGGCTCTTATAAATAACCATGCATGTAAAAAAAAATAAAAAACCCCACATTATTGCATTTAGGAAAAAAAAAAAATCAGCAGTGTTGCTCAGGTGATAGAGGGGCCACACTGGCTGCCTGCCAGGGTTCTGCCAGGATCCACCACGGGTCGTGACTTCCTATGGAAGGGGTTGTATCATCTTGTTAGGAAGTAACAAGTCAGGCAGAATCACATGCTATATAATGCGGTTTCAGAAGTAGTGCCAAAATTGTAAAATTGATCACACAATAGACAGAGAGAAGCAGAATTACATCAGTCACATTTCAAATCCCTCTCTGACTGCTGCTGGCAGCAGGCTTGCAGATACAAGAGACTTTTGCCCTTGCTAACTCTCAAATCTTACAAAAAAAAAGGGCAGAATGAGGGGATGAAACTCAGAAGGAGCTGTGGGACCAGATCTGGTTTATTCCCTCCCTCAAATGATTGTCCTCACCTCTAATTTATGAGGCAAGGGTTGCTGACAGATATCAGCTATAAAAAGAAGCCTCACTCCGTAGTTCAAAGACGTGATTCCCCCACTTCTGTTGGCTCTGCACCTGTGCCATGTTCCCACTCTGGACAGAGCCAGGAGAACTGAACCTCCACCAGTACTTCAGCCACTGTCAAATCGTAGCTGTGCACCTTTACCCAAGCTGTTTTGCTAATGTGTGCAGGTGCAGATGCTGTCCTGGACAGGATAATAAACGTCTACCATGGTTTAAATGGAAGGCAGGAAAAGCTGAGACCTTAAACATCCCAGTAGAATTAACATAGGACTTTCTTGTTGCAGGCAATGTCTCTTTTTTGTGCAAGTTTTCACATATCTCGAGGCAGAAGAAACAACTTTCTTACTCACAGACAGACATCTAAATGACAAGTGCTAAAGTTGGTCGTCCTCCCCCTTCACTACCAGGAAAATATCTGTGCTGTATGAACAATGCCTGGTGCTGCAGTACTGGGTTTACAGCAGTTCAATCCCAGCCAAGCAAATATGATCAGAAACTGCCGCAGACTGCTGATTTTGAAACTTAGGAAACCCCCAGCTAGGTTAAGGCAGTGTCAATGATTTCCCTCACAGCCCATCTGGTACAGCCTGGGGAAATCCTATACAGCACCCACAGAAACATTTGAGGAGTAAGCAGGAACATTTCAGCGTTTTCTTCCCGCCCCCATCCCACAGGAGCAGAAAAGGGAGTGGAAGTTCAGCACGGACTTTCATTTCTGGGCTGTTACATAACTGCACTGTGCCTTTGCAGCGTGATCAAACCCATTTGGAGGCTGGGAAGCCCAGACAGGGAGAAGGTATGTGACTCGCTCAGAGCTACAGGGCAAACCAATGGCAGAGGTGGGAGGGGAACCTGCAGGTCCCGACAGAGCCGCTGCCGAACCCCTAACGAGGCTCCACATTCCTGCCATTCCTGGCACATACTTTTGAAAACCTGAAATGCTGCTGCATCACGGGCTGACCACCCAACCCAAGGCACCACCTGCTTCCTGACCATCCCTTCGCCATCCAGGGTGCACAAACAGACGCTGGAGCTATTTCTTGCCTTTTTTTTTTACCCCAAGATGATTTAAGATTTCTGGAAATCATGCCCATCACGCCCAGCATATCCACTGGCCAGTGGTTTTCCTTTCTGGTAGCCCTCCTCCTAACCACAGGCCTCATTTAAGCATAGTCCACTGAGTCTCCTATTCTTTTAAAATTCTGCAGTAGATTCCATTTACTAATACTAACAGGAAATCCCATGAATCTGCCTCATGCCCTTTCACTGACTTCACAAATCCAATTGATACAGATAGAGCCAATTTCTGAAACTGCAGCTGTCCACACTTACAAAGCTCTGACTGTTAGATAAGAAAGTGCCAGCTGGAACAAGAAGTTTCTCCTACTACGAGATGCCACACTCCCAGCCAAGCGGGCAGCTGTCAGCTTGGGTGGCTGCAGAGCTGCATAAATGGGAAACCCTCAGATCCAGTCCCTTCTGCTCACCCTAAAGCAACTGAGCAGTCCCACAACAGGAAAAGCCAGCAAAGCTCGGTCCCAGAAGAATGCAGTTGCACTTGTCTCTGAGTTTCCAATTCCCTCTCCGTGTTACTGTGTCCCTCACGGACCACAGGAGGTGGAGGCTGAGGGAGGTGCAGCATTTGGGCCAAAAAGCTGCCTTGGCCCTTCTTTGGATCTAAGAGAAGGTGAAGGTCTCCTCAAGTCTGAGCAGTGTTTGGCACTTCACGAAGTTAACACGGGGTTTTATGGTGATTTTCACTGTTGGTTTTAAATCCACATATGATTACAATTCCCAAACAGGTGCTAGGCACTGAATTGAGGGGTGGGGGAATGGGCAGAGGGCTCCACCATCCTCAACCTGGATATGTCAAAGAGAGGGACGTGGATCGTCTCCCAGTGTGTGGTGTTGGTAGCAAAATAGCAGGAGACAGCGAAGGAAAGCCAAGCCAGAGGCTCACTCTGCCCTCCTGAGGGGTCTTCTAAGCCAGGCCTATTGAGGAATCACCCCCAGCTTGAGACTCTACATAATCAGGGTGTAATTGGAGACTAACAGCACTGTGTGCTTCACCTGGAAAGTGGATTTCAGAGAACTGAAATAGGCATTCACTGTCAGCAGAGGTGGACTACCTGAGTATCAGGAAAACAATTTAGCAATCTCTCTGTGGATCACTTATTCACCTGCTCTTGGTCTAGTATGTGAATAAGTTTAAGCAGTATGAAGAAAACACATGTCATTAATGATGCTGAACAGATTCCATCACTGGTTTCCTAAAGGATTCCTGTTCTATAATCAGTCAGGGCTTACTGGTTTTCGCTGGGGGAAGGAAGCAGGACTCAACTGGTGAGGTGCAGCACAGAGGTCCTGTTTCCTCAGACAGCCAGTGCCACTCTGTTTTTTCCCCACTCCTCCCCTTTGGCAAATAGGCTAAACATGACAATGAAAGAGCCTGTCCAGCTCTTTAAATGGACTCTACACAGAGCCACTGAAAACAACTCCAGAAGCTGATTTCTGAGGAACTCCCTCCTGACACTGGAGATATTAAGTTAGTTAGTTGTGAGGTTACTGAACCTCACTGGAGTCAAAAGACATCAGAAACACTGACAAATATTGTATAAGACTGTATACCTTCAGTGAATTTTTCAAAGTTATCAGAAACTTTTTATTTCTTCTGTAGAGTAACATAGCTGCCTACTGAAAGGCGTTACACACTCATCCATTCTGTTTGCAATTTCCCTGTTTCTGAGTACTTTAGCTACTTTTCCAGAGACATCTCAGTGCCAGTCTCTCTCCTCCCTCATGTCAACCCCCAAGAGAGAATTTTTGAAAGGGTTTGTGAGTTTTGCCCTTTACATGCAGACTTTCTTGAGATTTTTAATCTTTTTAACCTTCCTCCTAAATAAGGACCTTATAAAACCACGTTTTCTGCTTGGTAAATAGCATCAGTTGAGCACTTTCATAAAAATGAACAGAAATTCTTCAGTGCCTTTGGATAAGTTGGGAAGAACATTGAACCTGTGGCCTTTAATAACTCTGAGTTACCCATGGGAAGCTTCAGTATCAGCATGAGATAACTAAGTGATTTATCCAGTAGGATATATAGATAGACTGACAAAGAAGGGATGCATCATTGTATTTGAGATCTTAAGCCACTAAGAAGAATGGGGCAGCCCATAAATCTGATTCTACAGGTCAGAATTCATAAAAGCAATGGAAAATGCATCTACCTATCTATCTATCTATCTATCTATCTATCTATCTATCTATCTATCTATCTATCTATCCATCTCCATTTAAGTAAAGAAAAATCATTTTTAAAAGTTGAAATACTTCATAAAGCCATTTGTGTAGATACTTTAGCACCCACAATTACACATTCCTCTTGCTCTTTGTCCTTACAGTTGTCTTTACTGAGCTTTCCTGAATGGGAAGTAAAGTCCTGAGAAAAAAGCTGACAGAAGAATAAACAAATACACAACTAAGTAGAAATTGAAGTCCAAACAGTAAACACATTGCTCAGTGCTTTATTTTTTTTTTTTTAATGGAAACTTTCTGTATGGATCCATGTGAGTTACATGTATGGAAAGTAGAGTGTGGCTTTGTGGGCTTCTTAATATAAATATCCTGACATAAAAATTACTGTTCTAGAAGGCTTTGTGGAAAGACTGAAAGAAATCTCCTCATATACAGACCTGTGTAAACTGTTTAGTAACTAGGGAGAGATTTTTTTTTTTCGGATAGAAGCCATCTTTCCCCATCCCCCTTTGCAGGCTTCTGTCTCATTTTTGTAAAACTGCTTTGCTGTGTTGTTTCAGAGGGGGCAGCTGAGCAATCCGTTTCACTGCCTCTCTTTCCCATGGAACAAATCCCCCCCAGCCCTCCTGCTGCATCCTGACAGAGATGGCAGGCCTTTCTTCACCGAATTCTTTCAATAATGCTGTAATTGCAACATTAGGAGAAACAATTAAGACTAAAGGGAGCTGCTTCTGTGTGCCAGATCTGCTTAACAACTTAATTAAATAAACAGAAATATAATTATAATGTAAATATTTCCTTTCTTTAATTCCTGGACATCCTGAGAGAGAGAGAGAGAATGCTGGTGAAATGATATAAAATTATTGAAAACCTTTTCAGTTCCTCCACACTTAAAAACCATTTTGCTGTCTTCCCACTCCTTCCCACTTGCAGCATTTCACTTTTAAAATTTCAGAACCATCTATCAGGCAGGGGAAAAATGCATCCTTGGAAATGAATACCCCAGACAGTCAAAAGTGTTTATAACTGAAAAGGAACCCTGAGGAGTAAATTGCTCTGTAATTTATAACTGCAGGTTTCCTTCCTCAAATTATTTTCATTCAGCAGTTTTCTCTGAGAACTTTTACAGTTTGAAATGTTTCTGGAAAAGAAAAAAAAAAATAGGGGGGCAAGAGACACTCAGATCATGTTGTCTTTTGGCACATACACAGGCACTGAGAGAGGATGACTCTACCTTGTAACTTCATGTTGTATGAACTCCAGTGGCTTCAACACATTTGCTCATGATTTGGATCAGTTTGGGCTTAAATTTATCATCAAAAATCAGTCTGGGCTTAAACTTATCATCCTCTTCTACTTACACTGGGGAATTTTCTTTGGCTTCACCACAACAAAATTCTGAATACAACCTGTTGCACCTATTTACTCAGAAAGAACGATAAAAATCTGATCAGTGACAGTGACACAATCCTGAAACAACAGCCCACCTAAAAACACCTCAGGTTAAGCACTATGAAAAGTCTCTCTAAGCTACCAAGAGCAGCACTGCAAAGTTTCCCTCAAATAAGGAAGAAAACTCCTACTGATAACCAGATCTAACTCCAAATCACAGTGACCTGGGCTTTGTCCTTTATCTCTCAGAACTGCCCAAAGTCTGAGTGTAAATGTACAAGCCCTCCTAATGCTGACTCCAGACCAGCACAAGCTCGGGGACTCTTCACGCAGAAGCCTCCAAGAACACCCAGGCCTGAGCAAGACACCCAAAAATTTGCAGGCAGCAAAAGAAGCAGCAAGTCCCAGACCCCCCCTCTTTTTTCATGGGTGCACGTGCCTGAACTCTGTATGCCGCAAAACGTGTGGTAGTTTTCTTTTTTATAAGATTATCACACAGTGCCCAAATGTGCTGTCCAGAGCCTCGATGCCCACATGAACCTGCTGTACCAGCACACAGGGAGCCATGGCCTGTCCAGCAGGAATTCTGCCTTCTTGCCTCGTCCCTGTTTCCACATGGAGGCACCTCAGCCCCAGCTGAAATTCGGAGGGAACTTCAGGTTCAGGGGTTAGTTAGAGATTACAGACACACCAAAAAAGGGTATGGAAGTGAAGTAACAAAAGTGGTTATACCCAGTGTTAATACAGACCAGCATTATGCTTTACTTTATGGCTGAAAACTGGTATAAGATCAAAAGAAAAATTACTTCATGGAAAAATATGCTTCTTCACAGTTCCCTGTTCCTTTAACAGTCATCTCCTTGTCTTCAGAAAAAGTGGCCCTGGGCTTGCTGCCATTGCTGCTTACATCTTTCCCCTCTTCGGACCTATTCTTGTTCCTGCTTGATGCTCTTAATTCCTTAAATATAAAAGTTTATATTTATCTATATAGTTATACACACATATTCCACTCAGTTTCCTCAGGATATGACTCTTCCATGCTGCATAAACTTCCTTCCCTGGACTTCTCCAGCTCTATCATTCTTTCTGCTACCGTCCAGGGTGCAGCTGTCAGGGGCAGGAAGCCCCAGGCTCTGCTGCTCATACACAGATTGATCAAGGTCAGGAAAAGGGTAGCCAGTACCTGCTGCCTCCCACCCTCTCAGACCTTTCACATCAAAACAAACGAGTCCCCAGATAGCCCAGTGAGCTTTCAAATGCAGAAACAGATGAAGCAGTTGGTGTGAGTGAGGTAAAATCCATCTCAGACAAGGGAGTTGGGTTATGGCCCTCCCAGAGGTGGCAGAAGGCTGAGAAAAGGGAAGGGGAAACTCAGGTGACCACCCCAAGCACATAAAAACTGCAGTGGGTGCTCAAGGTGATGAGGTTTCTTTTAAAAGAAAGCATCAAGGCATAAAATGGATATGCCTGAATACTGTACTTGCTATGTTCTTTCAAATAATTAATTAAATATGAGATTAGATAAGTAACTTATCTAACATTATATATACAACCTGTTCAGCACTCCTAATTTCCAAGGACTTGCAGATATGTACTGAGATTAGGAACTGGATTCATTTTTTTGTCTTAATCAGCTTTGCTCTAGTTTGGCATAGAGAATGAAAGAATATATAAAATTGTCACAGGAAACTTAAAGAAGATGAAATTACATAAGTTTACACTCATTCTGTCAATGTGCAGATGAGAAAAAAAAAATTCCATGCTGTTTTCCCTCTGAAATTTCAATTTTGGAGTCCTTTCATAATAAGACTAGGAGAAACTGATGCTGAAATGCTAACTGAAAGGGAAATTTTGTGAATGGATTTGGAGAAAAAGGAGAGCATAGCTGTGCTGTCTGCAGGGAGGCTGAGGCGTGGAGAGCTCTGTGAAATTCAAGAGAGTCATCTTAAATCTAAGTGCTCATCAAAATGTTTCACATAAATGAACCATCGTGGTTTCTGAAGGGTGAAAAATTGCCATTCAGCAGAAATGGGTTTGAACTGTGAAAGGTGAACTGGAACTGGAATTAACTTTCCCACACTGAAGAAAACGCTCACATCCTGCCCGGCCAGCTTTAGAGAAAGGGAGTCAGCTACAACATTTGGATGTGGAACCAAAATTCTTGAGTCAGGGGTTCTCTGACCTGAGGCCTCAGTTGAAACCCATTTCTGCAGAGGAACTTTTAAGCTCCCCATGACAAACCAACACCAATCAGCATTACCAAAGGTGCCTTCAACTCCCCATCAATTCCAGATGCAATTAATGGGTGTTAGAAACTTTAGGACCTTGCAGGATTTGACCCACCTTGAGAAAATAAAAAAGCAAAGCTGTAAAACTACACAGCTGCATTTCCTTTTGCTGTATCAAAACCCTAAGAAACGTGATCTTGTCATTGGAGCAATAGGATAATTACTATAGCACAAAACTCTTGAAAGTAAAAATGTCCTCTATTTCTCTTTGATGTTCAAAGAAGAATAATTAATACACAGGCATGCAAAAATTAGTGGAATTTAAAATACCAAGCAAATGCAGTCTAGTCTTGTCAGATACAGTGTGCCTTTTATAAGACATTTCCCAGCTTGCCCAACCACAGTGGAGCCCCCACAGCCTTTTCAGATCTCCTCCACAGGGTAGTTAGATTATCCTAGAGTACAGCAGAATAACTAAACCACACCAATTCAAATGGATATGACTTAAAGGGCTCTTTTTTTCAAGTGCTGCTCTCTATGAACACACTCATTCCAAGAAGTGAAGAACCTAAAAGTAATGTTTCCTCTCTGCTCTGGTGAGAATCCAGCTGGAGCCCCCCAGCTCCAGATATGGAAAACACGGACCTGTTGGAGCGAGGCCGCAAAGACAATCAGAGGGGTGGAGCACCTTTCCTATCAAGACAAGCTGAGAGAGTTGGGGCTGTTCAGCCTGGAGAAAAGAAGGCTCTGAGGAGACCCTAGAATCCCTTTCCATACCTAAAGGGTTTACAGGACAGCTGGAGAGGGGCTTTTTACAAGGGTGTGGACTGATAAGGCAAAGACAAATGGCTTTAAGCTGAGAGAGGGCAGGTTGAGATTAGATGTTTGGAAGAAATTCTTTAATGTGAGGGTGGTGAGGCACTGGAACAGGTTGCCCAGGAGAAGCTGTGGGTGCCCCAACCATTCCTGGAAATGCTCAAGGCCAAGTTGGAGAGAGCTTTGAAAAACTCTGTCTAGCGGAAGGTGTCTCTGCCCATGGATGTTCTTTAATGCCCCTTCCAACCCAAACCATTCTGTGATTCTGTGGAACGTGTGTTTTTCCTTTGGACATTAGGTCAGACTTAAGATTATGAGCCTGTTGCCTTGTAATTAGCAGAAGTCTTCAGCAAATTAGCCTGCTTCTCAAGCCTTCATCAGCACCTCTTCAGCAGCATCACACAGGGTGGACAAAGGCTATCTGTGCTTGCACCTGACTTTTCCCTTCTTCAATGGGAATGGCCAAGTTCTTTGATGCCAATGGCCTTCTGTTTAATACTATGGACTGATAAAGACTGATTTTTTTTTTTTTTTTTTTTTTTTAAGCTGTCCCTTGGAAGTTTCCTTTCTTTTCAGTTTAGGCTTGCAGGTGCCATGGTTGCACTTACAAATCAGCTCCCTGACCAGCATCATCCAAGCACCATTTACTGCAATGGAGGCTTGTCATCAGAGACCAGCCATTGCCATGGATTCTGAGGATTCCCTCTGAGAGATTCTTCCACTGTTTTGCAATTAAACATTCCAGGCCTCACTAAATAGGACAACATGACTAGAATGAAGGCAGTACTCAGCAGAGGCATTGTGAAAGCATAAAGCAGCAGCAGAGTTCCTTCTAACAGATAGCCAGGAATAAAAGACATGAATCATGCAAACCACTATTTTTACCCCTTAGAAAATGTCCTTTATGGAAATACACAGTTAATAGGTTACTACTAGTAAAAATTACTTGCATCAGCTTTTTCAAGTGTACGTGCATTAGTGTCCAAGTTCACTTTGCTTGTGAAGGAACCTCCTCCTTCAAATATCCCCAGATACCTTTCAGCTCCCATTGCACATCAGAGTAAGAACAGGGATTTAGTTCCTTTCAGCCAAAACAAAACTCGAAGGGCACTAATGCTGTCCAACCAATATGACTGGCAAGTGGTCATTTATAAATAAGCCCAGGACTGGATCCTAAAAATTCATACAATCAATGCACATGGTGTCACTTATTATATTGCATATATCTTGCCCGGGGGGAAGGTGAGGGAGAACTGCAAGTACATGAGACACTTCCGAGTTTATACCTCTTGAATTGACTTTAGGCTTCTTCTTTTTCTACAGTACATATTTTCGGAGACTTTGGGATCTGATTCAGCTTGTTCTGCTGAAGAACAAAACAAGTTTGCCTGCTCTAAGACTGGAGGAACACAGTGGTGAATCAGGCCCTTTATTCGACTCCAATGCCTTCCTATCAGGCCTACTGCAAACTACCTATTGAAAGCATGACAGCGAGCACTATGCTCTGTAGTGAGCAGTTGGGAGTATCATGCTCCAAGCACAGGCCATATGAAGAGGCCTTTTGTTCAGGAAAGCAAACTGTACACTCTTTAGCGAGCCACACTCCAAATATAGTATCGATAAAACAGGGCTAAAATCAACTATTGCCTCAGCGGGCATTCATAGATTTTTGTCTGCATTGAGCAAGCTTGAATCTTTGGGCCACAATGCGCTCACTCAGTGCTTTCACAGACAGCTCATATGCAGAAATAGAGTAGGCTGGGACCTGGTATCGGGCAACGCACAAGAACTTGAGGCTCCAAGTGGGGAAGGAAAAAAAAAAATTAGAAAAAAACCCCCAAAATAAAAATAAACCATATGGAATCCACACTCAGATGCCTTTAAAACAACCACAAACATTCTTGCTGCCTCAAGCTGCAAATGTCGTGAAACAATTACTGGGCTGGGGGACTTCAAAGGTTCACTGAGAGCAGCAGTTTTATTTTTCAATCAAACACAGGAATAGGGCTTTTTTTTTTTTCTTCCCTCCCTCTTCTTGCTCTCTCCTTTTTTTTTTTTTTTTTTTTTCTGAATGAAACAGCACCCAGGCTTCCTGATTTCAAAAACCCTGTTCCGCTTCGCTTGACCACTCCATAACCTTAAGAGAAGCTCAGAAAACTTCAAAACGAAACTGTGAGTCACACTGAATGAAAAAAAAAAAAAAAAAAAAAAAAAGAAGACATTCTTATATTTCATTAAGGTTCAAAACTGCTGCATTCCTTGTTTGCAAAATTTACATGAATGAGCTTTAAGGGCTTGCAGCTGAACGCTGTGCAAAGCTGGAGCTTCCATAAACTCCTGTTTACTTAATCATTGATTCTGGAAAGCAACTGACAGTCATTTGTTGGAGTTTGGAGATTCTGAACTCACCATGCACAGAAACAACTGGATTACTTCTTGCCACTGGCTCACCTACTTACACTTTTTCCCCCCGCCCCCTTTTTCCTGCTTTTTGAAGGACCTATGCACGTTTTCTTTTCAGAAAGGCAACGGTTTAACCTCAGTTTCCTCACAAGGGCCTTTCTGCAGAGGCCGCAGGGTGCACCTAGAGCTTCGGGTTGCTGGTGGAAGTAGCTGTGCTCAACATGCTTTCTGATGGCCAAAACCAACAGGGCACGTTTGGCTGGGCAGATGCACGGCCAGCAGCCCAAAATCCTGCCATGTTTAAGGAGCATCCCTCCCGCAACCAAGGAGAAACCCCGGCTGCTCCGGGAGGGCTGGATCCCCAAGGGTTAAGTTGGCACTGACCCCTTTGCAGAGGGAGTCATGCACACAAAAATCATGCAGGAATAACATGCTGCCCCCTCTTTGAAGAGAACTGAGTCAGATTGTTAAAAATGAAACTGACTCATTGTAGAAACAGTGGTCACTGGAATGGCATCTCCACAACTGCTGCGGTAAGAGAGGAAGCTGCCTGACCGCAACTGCCTTTGTGCTTATTCTAGCTGTTTAAGTTCTAAAAACCACAAAACCCCATTTGAAATTCCACTGTATAGCAAGGTTTGTGTAATGAGGTTACAATTCATAATAGGATCATTGAAAACTGAAACAAGCAGCATTAATATGTGGACTGCCTGCAACGAGCTAGCAGCAGCGTGATGATGTCATTTTTAATTAAAAGTCTGTCCCTGCTTGATAGGCTAAAAAAAAAAAAAAAAAAAAAGAGTGCAAATCAGGGAATATGCGCTGATCCCATCCATAGGGAAAGACTGTCAGGCAGCACAGTGGTATCACAGAGCACCCTGCGAGCCATATGGCATGGCTTTAATGGAACTAATTCCCACGTACTCTGCTTGTGTCACGCGTATCAGGATTCTGCTCCCACACTGAAAAGACATTAGTCAGAAACAGGGGGAGGGGAGGCTCAGTGATACGCAGCATCGTGTCCTTCCTCATGTGGCATACCCTAAATACTGCTGCAGCAGTGCTGAGGTCAAGAGGAAATGGGCTGCAGCTTCATGGAAGTGGGCAGATGCTCCACAGGAATGGGCAGATCCTTCACTCGCCGAAGTCAGCGAGTGACACCAATTTACTGCAAAGCAAGTCGAGGCCTTCTGGCAGAAGGGACTAACCAGCCCTGTGAAATATGAATTCAAAACGGCTGGTACTTGTAGAGCTAGTTATTTATCCAGCATTGCACTTCATCCCAAGACTGAGTGACACAGAAAGCAAGAGATACTCATCACAAAACCCCTACCTTTTAAGATCTGCTCTGCCAAGTATTCAGTGCTGTTGGTTCCCTTTCAGCCTCCTGTGCTTTCCTTAAGGCAATTAAAAGCAACTTTGGACTTCAGATTAAGCAGGATACCTTCTTATGGAGTGTCAGTGGCTGCTGAACACATTCTCCACCTCAGAAGGAGCAGACACCAAGACCCCAGTCAGCCCATCCCTAATTTTCTGAACAGCCTTTTTGACTAGAGAGGGGCTCATCCTACTCAGCCAGATAAGAATTATAACAGTAACAATGAAGCATGTCACAACTTGTGTGAAAATAGCAGAAGAAAGATGACAGAGAAAAAATTCACACTTTACTGCCTTTTGCAATTACAAATATTTTGGTGTTAATTTTGCCATTTATTTAAAATTTTAGTATTGGTTTTCTCTGCCCTGAGTACTGGGTTTGGGCCCAAGTCATGAAAACTATCATGTGAACAATCCTTATGCCAAGCTGATCTGCAGGCCTGCATCATACCAACAAGATTTCCATTTTTACTTTAAAACATTTCAGCGTAAAATTTGATGTAAAGTGGTCTACAGGGATCTTTGAAAAACACTGAGTTGATCATGAGCAAAAAAAACCCTCAGGAATCGTTAATGTAAAGTTTTGACTTTAGCTCTTAGTTTATAGAATCCTGCCCTCACTTAGGAGATGCATTGCCATTAACATCAGGGATATTTAGCTGGGAACTTCATTTGGAGTGGTGGTTTTATTTCCGCAGTACTCGAAGCTCCCCGGACAATTCTACACAAGATGCAAGAACGGAGAAATCCACATCTTGTCCCAGGTATCTGCAGGCCTGAAAAAACCTTCCTTGATTGTTATTAAAAACTAGAAAGGTTTTCAAAAGGTTTCAGCTTTAGCCTAAGCAGGGAATGCTCAGGTGTTCCAGTGCAAGACACCGGTAACAATCCCACTCTCTGGGCACCATCCTACAGGATCCCTCTTCGCGGGACAGAAACAACCAGGACACATCTCTGGCTGCAGCAGCTCCTCTTTTAAATCCCTGTGTGTGGGGGTGTGTGGCTGCAAGCACACACATGTGTATGAAAGGGAGAGAGTGTGTATAACCAACTTTCTCAGTCAGTGGGAGGGAGGGATTACCACGGGGTTGGACCCCACATGTTTAATTTTCACACAGACTTAACATGAAATATGCTACATCAGACCTGAGACGGTAGTGTTCAAATTCTCATTGACCCCAGTCACTTAAAGCCTATTGAAGGCCCTACTCCATCTAGAAGGTTTAAATTACACTTGGAGAATGTTTCTTGTTGATACTGAATACAATGTGTTTTCTGAAGAAATAGTATTTCCTCCTTGGACCACAATGAGCAAGTCCAAGGTCAGACAAATCACGTGTGGCAGAACAGGTTGCAGGGCTCTGCACACAGAATTTTGCTATTCAGCTCAAGAAACTTGGCTATTTGTCAGGGCATACAAAGCCTATCTTCTCAGGCTAATAACTGATTTAATTCCATATATGCATTACTGTGAAGCCAAAATTTATCTGGAAAAAAAAAAAAATTGAACCCACAAACAAACCCCTAAAATCTATCTACCTTACAAAAGACAGATCATTATCTGCACGAACTTTACCCACTAAATTACAGAATAAGAAAGAATTTTCAAATTTGTTTTCTTCTGTGGAAAAAAAATATTGGTTGGAAAATTAAATGGAAAGCTGTTCTCAGTGAATGCTAATCTATAAATAAAACCCTGAAGGTCCCTAACGTGGGTATAAATTTTCCCACCCCCTGTTCATTCTTGCCTTACCTTGGAGGCATATTAAGAAATGAGACTGCCGGGATGTTTCTGCCCGATACCCTTTTTGTGTGTTTCACAGCTAGAAAGTGAAAGGCTCAGCAGGTTAAATACCAGCAGGGTAAAGTGTTTTTTTTCAGATATCAGTTGCAAAGATCGGGGGAGGAGGGGGAACGCAGTGAGGCCTTTCAGCCTGCAGTGCCATGGGAGAAGAAAAACGAGACAGCAGAAGTGTGTGGTAACACAAAAAGAATGTTATCTCAGCGGAGGGGAAAATACTTTCAAATGCATAATTGCAAACACATACCCTCAGCAGCTAACCCAGAGCCCTCTCAGACTGCAAAGCTAAGAGTCTGGAAAGTGGCCAAAGTATCAGTTTTATTTGAGAGATCAAAGTGATGAAAGAGAGAGAAAGAATAGCATCAAATATGATTGATAAAAAGTATTGCTTTCTTTGATTGGTTTCTGCTCCCCCTCCCTTTTCCACCTCATTCTTCTCCCGAGTTCACTAAGAAAAATGTCAGATCTGTGGTACATCTAGCAACACATGCTTGCATGTGAGATGTGCCTATAGGAAAACACCTGCTTACTACTCATACCTGCTTAAACTCACAATGGACACGAGATTCCTGCTCGCTGCAGGTAACTGCTGCGAGCTGGAACACGGCTCTTTGTAACACTCCCCAGCTCACACACACAGCTATTGTCTCACATTATGGTATTTGGGTTCTCTGCACAATCTTCCTGGTGCTGCTGAGCATCAGCTCGTGGGTTTACAGGGGACTCTGACCTGAGCGAGTCGGCGTCTCGTTATTCCTGCCCCGCAATTATCCCATCTCCCGTCTTTATTGTGTGCGCCGTCTTTATATAAACACACTGAGGAAGATAAAAGGTTTATGATGGCAGCACAGTTGAGTTTATGGTTCCTTTCACACACATGGGAGTGTGTTACCTTAAGCACAGACCAGCCAGGACGAGGACCTTGGAACTAGAGGGCACTTTCACATGCGGAGGATTCAAACCACCACCAAATGCTTACAGGAATTGTAGTTGATGGGCAGGTGTCAGGCCATGTTTTTAACAATATTATGCAGGCCAGGGCCTGCAAACAATGTACACAGTCACTTTATATGTGCATACATATTGCAACATCAGTTCTTTGCATCAGGATTTTGCAGCCTGTGGGGATGACATTTACTAGAACCACTTACATGAGCAAGAGTTTATTGCAGAATATAAGACAGATCATGCCACAGGAATCCTGAGAAAGAAGCTTGTGGAGATTACTGGTGAGCAGTGAGAAAAACTGGAAAAAGTACTGGTTCCAAAGCAAGACTAAGAAAATGAGAATTTTTACAGAGAAGGGACAAGGCAGCTCTTAGTCATAGCAGGTACCAGGAGCTGAGGAGAGCTCCTGAGGAGACCACAGCAAATGGAAAATCAAAAAAACACAGGCCTGAAAAGATTTGAAAAAGAAGTAGAAGTTACCATAACTAGACTAAAACTATTGTAGGACTTTCTGTGGTAAAGATGACTGAAAAATCACAATAATTCAAGAGGGACACAGACATGATAATGAAATTGTCCATTGAAGCAGACCAACAAGATACAGGAGACCAGATAATAAAAATTTCTGCTACAAGGAGAGAGGGTGTTTTCTTTAAGGAAGGAAAAAATGATCCACAACAGCGGATTTGAGCAACTCCCTTATGGATTTGATAAACTCAGTCTCAGCAAGATGTGGTTGTGAGCTTGGTTCATTAATCATTCAGCCATCTAGCTAATCCTGCATCCAATATCTCAAAGTCTGCAATAATCAGATGCTGTCTTGGCAAGCCTGAACCACCGGACAAACAGCAGAATGGGGGTGCCCAGTGAATGCCTCACACCACATAACTCTGCAAGGAAAACAGGAGACACATAGGACATGTAGGATGACCTGAGTCCCAAGATAAACCTGCCCCTTAAAGGAGGAAAATACTAGAAGGAGGATGAAGAACAGGAATGGGGGCAAGAGGGCAGGGAAACTGCACAGTGGGTGATGTGTGTGTGGTTAGGAAAGATGCAGAATGCTGAGATAAAAGGAAAGGGGCAGTCACATCATGAAGGAGGACAAGAGAAAGTTTAAAAATAGCTGCACTATCAGTTTCTCACTGCTGCAGATTTTTTTCTTTTTTTTTTTTTTTTTTTTTTTTTTAACACATATCACCACGGCAGGACCAAATCAGGTGTGCTGTGAAAGGAGGAGAATGTGCAACAGTTCAGAACGCACTGGGTGTTAATAATTTGACAGATGAGAAATTCCTTTCTTGTTCTTCCCACCCTTCATCCATCCACCTGTTTTGGTATGCACCAAGATTTCCAAGCAAACTGACAAGTCAAGTGTCTCCCAAAATGAAAGTGCACAGAAGACCAGGTAGGTAAATGTGATGGACCCATCACTTTGGGGATGAATCCAGCCAGTTCCACTGTTTCCTTGCTTGGTCCCTGGGGTGTTTAAGTAACATCTTTTAATTTCCAAGCACTAATTATTCCTCACAACCTGCCACGAGATACCTAAGCAATTAGCATTACAACCATTTAACATGGCAGAAAATTAAGACTAGTAAATTGAACAATTTAACTACACCACAGGGAAAGTTAATTCCCAAAGCACGATTCAGACAAGATGACACTGTTCTCTGACCACAGTAATCGATAGTGTTGCTGTTCCTGAGCTCCTCAAAGCAAGACAGATGACTGCCATAAGACTTTACCTATTTGTCATTCATTTTACACCCTGTGGTTAATCAGAATCAATTACTGACACAACTGAAATCTGTACAACTCTCAGGGCCTTAATCAGTAGGCCAATAGTCTTTTTCTTCCTGAAAAGCAGATTCAAACTGCCAGAACTACTAAGTGCATTTAAGATGAATAGAGGAGAAAGAAAAAAATTCTGGAATCCAATGAGAAAAACCAAGTTATTTCAGAAACTCAAACTAGGTGCACAAAAAGAGTAGGGAAATAATCTGAGGGGAACAACACAATGAAGAGCAGCAACCCAAGGCTTTGAGCTAAAGGGAAATAAATCTAAACTAATGCAGAATGCAGCACGTGAACACCCAACAACTCCAAGGCTGTGAGACAGCAGGATACCACATACCCCGAGCTCCACTGGTTTCAAAGTCTAGCAACTGCATTTACCAGGCAGTGACGTCTGCAAAGCACAGAACAGCCTGAGGACTCACCTCCACAGAGTTTCAGCCTCACAAAGAATTACTGCAGCCAAAGAAGGGGTGTAGGGAGGCCAGACTGGCAAGAAGCACACAAGTGCAGCTAGACTGCAGTCTAGATCTTCTTGATTTAACTGTGCTGTCCCCTGGGTTTTGATCAAGCAGGTGATGCCTGGCATTCCCACGGGCTTTTCCCATAATCACTCACTGGTTTCCATGCACTCTTCTTGCTCCAGCATAAGTCTGGGTGAAAATGAGACAAATTTGCCGGCAGAGGTTGCAGTCAGACCAATATTATAGTCCCTGTACCCCTCTCCACATGAACCTTGCTAACCTGTGCTCATTTTTTGGCTGTGCAGCTTGTGGCATCCTTCTAACTTCTGTGGCAAGAGATGGACTAAGTGTCCTAAATCCACCTCACATTGCCCCCACAAATAGCCCCAAAATAGTAGCAAAGGTGCTACAAAAAGCTTTAAATTAAGAGCAGTCTTTCATTCCTCGTCTGTGCAAGAAATTCTAGGCATCAGAATGGAGAGGGCTTTTTGGCAGAAACTCTTCCCTTTTTTGGCCTTGTTGTCATAAAAGAAACAGTGACTGGTGGGTAGCACCTTGCTGAAAACAGGCAAATCTTTATTGAGCAATCCAGAGGCTTTAGAGCCAACTAAGAGATGTTATGGTTGAATTAAACATAAATTTTCGGTTTGCTTTACTTTTTGCTCATTATTTTTAATTGTTCATTATTTTGTCTGGCGGTGACTTCAGTGGCAAAACATTCTCTCTAAAACTGAAAAAAAAATAAAAAAAAATAAAAAAAAGGAATGAATGGCACATGTAACATGCTGATGATTCAGCAGAGGCTGGTGGTGTGGGCTGTCAGCTAAATATCTTGTGAGATACTTTGTTGGCTAAACCCAAGATCATTATGGTAGAAAGATAAATGGTACTCGTCTTGTTTCTGGGAGATTTTTCTGTCCCTTGTTTAGATGATATGCTCATGATCACAGGTTGGTAACTGCCCGTGAAACACATACTGGTGAAACTCTGAGATTTATCATCTTCTCTGAGAAGAGTGTGGGGGGGAAATGACCCATTAGTTTTAAAAATATAAGCAAGAAGCAGCTTTGTGCACTTAAAAGGGATCAGCAACAGCCTCTGCACCTCAGAGGTTGATTCTGGATGATGTTTCAGGCACATAAGACCCGGTAAAGTTGATCCCAACCTAAAGAACACAAGATCATTTACTCCTGAAACAATAAGCAGCGAGATTGAAACATAAACCTTGCCTCATTTTGAAAATGGCTTGGATGGCTGCAAATAAACAGCAGAGGCTTCAGCAGCCCTAAAATTCAGGATATGCACTTCTCTTTTTGACCTGAACACTCAATTTAGATAAATAAATTATTATTAGAACTAGTTTTAGGAGCTTCTTAAGTAACTACTTATTTAAAGGTCTCCTACCTTTTTCTTCCCCTCTTTTGACACATTTATAACATTATTGCTTTTTTTGAACTGTTGCAGAAGGAATGCCCCTTGCAGATGGATTGCAGACACTCATTTACTTGGGAAATTAACTTCATTTGGAACTAAATCAAAGTGGAAACAACGTATAAAGGTAATAATGTCCCACCTGGATAATTAATAAAAAATAGTTTTAAAAAAAGAAGTCTATGGGGTTTAGGAATAGCTCTTGCAAAGGACTTTAACAAGGGCAGGGCTCAGCTCACAAATAATTGCCCCCGTCTCGATAACCCCTTGAAAGTTTGTGGACAGAAGCTACAGGTGCAAGTGTTCAAAGAGACAACTACAAACTGTGGAAGTGAGCAAATTAGTGTAAATTATCATCTCATCAGAAAATAAACCACACTAAAAAGTGTGAAATTAATTGTTTGCAACTTACAGTTCCTCTGTGACAGTGTAGCCACCCAGATACTTTGCCTATGCTAGTGGTGCTAAGTGCCTGGAGAAAGTGCTCTAGTGTTGACTGAGCATTCCAAAAGGTTTTTTGCTGGAAAGCCAGCTTTGCAGAGGGTTTATTTTCACAAGAAATGTAGAGGCAATTTGGGCCAACCCTCTTAAAAATGCTCAGACACTCCAGGACTTACAAAAATTTCCACAACTTGTTCCCTCTGTGACAAGTCCAGCCTTTGGGATGCATTAACATTTCAGATTACTCCTATTGCTTTCAAATCCCCTCCTGTGAATTAGCACACTGAGATGGGAATCAGCTTCACTGCCATTTCATATCTGTTTTCCTAAAGCAGCCACGGTCAAAATTCAAGCCTTCAAGTCTTTCTCCGTTTGAGAAGAAAATTAAAAGTAAAAATAAAAACCTCTGAGTAGCTTCACTCTGGTCTCATTTAGAAACACCCAAAGGTGCTTGAGGTGTCTTCCCAAGCAAAAAGGAGTTCCTTTGAATAAACAACCGGTGAGGAGGGGGGAAAGAACAAGTGTCTGGGGCAGAAAGAGAAACTCCGTGTAGCTGAGATAAAACAAATGTGTCCTGTGAGACAGGAAGAAAAGGGGAGGGGGGGGCAGTGGAGAGGGCAGCAGACAACTCTGACTTGCTCGCTCTTTCCAGGCTTTGTATTTATTTCTGTCATGGATCTGAAAAGGCAGCAGCAGACTTTGTAGAAGCGCCTTATGAAATGGGGTAAATAATGGACCCCAGATGCCCTTGTTTCCTTCATTATTCAGTCTAGGCCTTCAAAGCTGTTTTGCAGTGTGAGGTATCCGAGGGAGGTAGAGTGTTCTGTTAACAAGATTTCAATGAGCTTTGGAAGCAGGTCCAGGGAAGCTGCTGGAAATGTTTCAGACATGCAGCACTTTTGTGCTTTCCTGACCTGTATGGAGTGAGAAAACACGGGACAGAGGGTGCCCCGATTTTTAAGAAAAACATCACCTAAACAATATGTAAACAACAGCAACGCTTTGTACGTATGTGATCCCACTAATTCAAGATTCTCAAAGCATCTAAAACACAGGAAAGCATTAAGTCCAAGAACACTACTTGGAAATGAAGCACAGACAGCTTAGAATATGTATTTTTAAAAAGCACAGCGAGCAACGGGGCCATAAAAACAGGGATTTGAGCTCCTCTCCTGGTCCTTCCCCTGCCGGGAGACAACGTTGCCTGCCCACTTAGCAACAAAATACATTTCACTTTTGCCTCGGGACCCACCCTGGACATTTCTCTGTGCATATTTTTAAGATTCTTCATGATTCATCATCAACCAAGAACCACGTGAACCCCACTGACACATCCAAACGCTTCGATTTTTTTGGATGGGCTTAAGCGTTGGCTGGCACTTCAGATCCAGCCTCCCCCGACCACACCCATCGCCGATAACTAAGTGTCTTTTCGCTAAAGCCTTTTCACTTTTCCTTCCTTGCTGATATCTTACACTTAAAAGCCAAACCGCTCCTCAAAGTTCAAATAAATAAATAAATAAATAAATAAATAAATAAATACTAGAAAAGGAATGTTTCAGGCTGCCATTCTTTCAGCTCTTGCTTTCCCCCTCCGTTGACAGCAGCCGCTCTATATTTACCCCAGCAGCACTACATCCTGTGCGTGGGGATGTCTCTGTGCACTCAGATGTTTCCGAGTCACTCGGGGGTATAAGGATGCATTGTGAGCCGCATCCTCTCTCTTTCTGGGTCCTCCGCTTACCGGAGCGGGAGGTCTCACCTTAAAAAAACACAATGGCACCACCTAAAGGACACGGCGCGTACATGGGAAGGCTTATTCGAGGCACTTTCTCTGCGGTCTCTGCCCCTGCGTGCTCGTGTCCCAGCCCGTGCTGGTCTTTCTCGGGGCAGCACAAAGCTTATTCATGATTATAAAATCATGCATACAGGAAAAGACACCCATGTTTTTATGGCCGCTCTGATAAGACTGTAACAGAAAAGACAACTGTTAAAGCAGCTGCCCTTTTCTCTGCGTTCAGAAATGAGTGTAACAGGCATGCCTAATGCAACAATCTGAGCAGTTTTAAGGAAGATTAAATATAGGAAGAGACTCCCTTGCCAATGGAATGGCAAGTTGATATTGCCCATGTAAACCTCCAAGAAAAAAAAAAAAAGTGTTAAAATACAAGGAATTAAAAGAAAGAAGGGACAGGAGATCCTTTCATTCCAATGTATATAGGTAATTCAGCAGCATGTATACTACTATATGTCTTCCCATATGTTAGGCAATGGTCCTAATTTCCCAGAAGAAGGGGGGGGGGGGGGTGTTTAAGAACAAGTTTAACTTGTTCTCCTTTCTCAGCATCAGCCATAGCTTTCATAGTTCATTCTTATAGATCGCTTTTGTGAAAGCATGAAGTGCTTTCAAAACTGAGGGCAGGCATAGCATAGACCCTTCCTAACAAATGCAAGAGGGTTTGATCATTTGGAATGTACATTTTTTTTCCAAGACAAAACAAACAACTTCAAAGGTAACACAGGCAATCGAGTCTATTAGTGGTTTCAGTTCTGTGTTATGCATTTATCTGAGTTGCTCCATTTACATCTACAAAACTGAGAGGGGGGAAAAAAATCCAGTCCTTTAAAACAACATTTGTATATAAATATAACAGAGAGAGAGGGCAAGTTATTCACAGCAACCAATTTTCAAACACTTATGGCAGTGGTCATACAACACAGCTCTGCTCTGTGCTTTGGCTTCAAAAAGGGAAGACCAAGACACAATCCACTGACAAAGACTAAAGTTATTTTGGGGGGTATCAACCAGTTCCAAATGTTGTTAGCTGAGTTCTGGAGATTTTCACCCGGAGATGTGAAGTCATTACCATACCATGCATGTGCAAAAGCCTTTTAATTGCTTCAGTTCAGATACTAGTTGGCAATACTGCACAAGAAAAAACTGCTCCTTGATAGCTGAGGAGGGAGGCCAAAGACTGATGGGGCATAAAGAGCAAAATGAGAAGGAAATATATTCCAAGGCTTGTGTTTTAAACACTATTTTCAGAATCAAATTAAAGCAGAGCCTTTCAAAATATTTAACACACCAGTTGTCTAAGTAGGATGTGCTAGCCTTAAATACACCCGCTAGGGCCCAGATATTCAAAAGACCTCAATTGCCCACGTGCGTTTCCAAATCAGATGACTGGATTTCCTGAAGCACTAGGCCTCCAGCAGAAGTTTTGATTATTTTGGCATTTCCTTTAGGAGCTGAATTGGAAGTTGACAACAACTGCTGAGTGCTCAGCTCCCTGAAAAACCTGGCCTGGAGATTATTAGCTCTGCAGTGGTGAGCATAACAGCTGCCTTTTACTCAGTGTCTTTTATAATTTACAGTAATAGTTACCTGAGTCTAGCAACAGGCTTTTGGGAAGCTAGCCACGAATTTTCCCCACTTCATAGATAAAAAAAATGCAAAAGTACCCATTCTAACAACAAATCTGGACTAAAAGCTATCACAGACTCGGATTTCTGCAGTCTTCTACATCTGCATTAAAAAGTAGCAGTAGAAAGGTGAATATTTTAGAAGACAGCAACAACTTCAAGGCCTCAGGCAAGACTGAAGACACACATAATCAAGGTGCACACAGATGAGAGAAAGATCTGCCATTCCCTACATGAATTTGAAGCTTTGTGCTCATTCTCAAGAGAGACTCTGCCTATGTGATTATCCTTCAGGATACCACCTGTCTGAAGAGGAAAATACAGCAAAAAGTCAATGAAAATCTTGTGAAGGGCGCAGTGGGTGGCAAAGCTGCCACACAGATGAGAAAAGAGGGCAGTTGTGGAGGACATCTTTTTGGAGAGCATGGGAAGGAACATGCCAAACCTTCTGAGCCCTCAGCCGTGCACTGCCACAGCCCACAAAACCAATCCTAGCTACATTCCCCAAGCACAGTTTTCCTAAAGGGCAGCAAATCAACTCACAAAGGCTCTTAAAGAGGACACCATAAACCCATTATTTTCATTACAACTAGAAACGAGCCAGATGCTTAATAATAAAATAATAATAATAATAATAATAATAAAATTGGTTACCTCAAAATACAGGGATACCTGCCAGACTCCGGATAGGATGGACACTTTTGTGCCAGTGCATTATGTATTCATTTCTGACTGAGTGGTTGTAAAAGCCCATCAATTCAAACTGTTTTTTGAGGAATTTAGCTCAACGGTAGGTAGAGATCTCCTTACACAACAGCCATCCCCTCCGTGACACGTTCTTCAACTCTTTCTAATTGCCTGCTCTGCAGCAGTCACAGTGTCCAGCCCTTAAGTTTTTCTAAACCAAACATACTTTAAAATGTGAAGGATTTCACCTCAGGAAGAACCTCATGATTTGGTTTGCAGGTTATGTCTTGGAGTGCATGAGAATTTTAACTTCAGTTAGAAAAGTAGCGAAGCAATAAAAAAAAATAAAAATTAAAATTAAAATCTCTAGCCACCAAGATCAAATGTTCAGAGAAAAGAACATTAGAAATGTTTATTCTCCCAGATTAGATGGAATTCCAAGCAGTGTTTATGGGGGAGAAGAGATGGAGTGTGCTGTGTCTTATTCTTGTTTCCTGTATCCGCCTTTCTCTTAAAAGTGCTAAGTAGCAGGGCTGCGGGGGATTATGGTGCTGAGGGAATTCTTGCCACTTTCCTTCTCTCTCTCTATTTAAACACGACAACTCTTGGCAGGCCTCGGTCACATTGTTTGTGTAGCCAGGACAAGAGGGTGGAATTCTGGAACACGTTCCAGCCCACATTCCGGATTTTCCTATAAACTAGCCCCTTATTTTAAACACACGCCTCTGTGAATTACCTTTGTGTTGCTATGCCATTTGAAAATCTGTTTCAAACACTCCTTGTAAATTAAAATCTGATTCAGCTTGAGTTCCAATCAAGGTATTTCTTCATGGCGAATAATCTGCTAAAAAGACAGTGTTTGGTTTTGTAGGGGAAAAAAAAAAAATTAAAGGGGGTGGGGTGGGGAGGGGGAAGAGGGAGGAGAAATGGCTCAGAATCAGCCAGGGAGTATGGGATCTTTCCCTCTAAATTAGCAATTTGAATAACCGCATATGTTGATTGCATAACGATTTATACAACTGGACTTTATTGCTTGTCTTGTCAGAGGACTGGCCTACCCTTTAGTGAGTGCAATTTGCATATCTACCTTTTCTGCACCATCAAGTAGCAGGCAAAAACTTCAGCAGTCATTTGCCTGACAATCGGATGTGTTAATTTGCAGCTAAAAAAAAAAAAAAAAAAGGCACAAAATGAAGGTCAAACCGAGGCAGTCACAAATTCAGCCCCTGCTTTCTCTTACTCAGCTGATTGTTGCACAAAGATCAACATTGCTCAATCTGGTGTGTGTACTTTCAGCTCAATAAGTGCTTTCATTCATCATTCACAACTTGCTTCATTATGAAAGTTGAACTATATCTTTAACACAAACCACACTTCCTTTGTCCTGAATGAAAGATCTGCCCGGGGAACACTGGAGAACAGGCTCGCTGTTGATGCAATGTTATCACATGGGCTGAGGCCAATATCTTACATCTTAAAGCCCACAGCACAACCTGTGTAGAACAAACTTCCCACATAGAACGAACTGCTCAAGCAAAACGTTTTTAATTAAATGATGGAGGGGAAAAGGAGCTCTCTCTCTCTCTCTTACCGGTGGCACCAGGTTTAACAAGCCATTTGTCACAAAAATGTTTCTGCATCTTCTTTCACGGAGCTGCTGATGCATATTAGGACCTACACTCCCTGCAGGCACGGCCCTCCTGGATACCATCTGCATACCCTATTAGAAACTCATTAACTGGCACTGCTGTAACATCAGCTTTACACTTGTGTGCCTAACCCTGTCTCTCGTTAGTTTCTGTGTCACTTCCCTTATATTCACTGTCCTTTTGACTGTTTTTCCATCCTTTAGATGTTATTTGGAGAGGATGTTGCGTTCTATGTACAGATACTCCCTGACTCTCTAAAAGGAAAAAAAGTCAGAAAAAACCCCAACAAAACATGGATGTTACAAGACACCACTTCACTTCCCTTGTTAGCTTGTAACTACTACGGGGACAGAAAGGCAACAAAACCAGGCTGCCAGACAGCAGGCAAGAACAGGAGGATGGGGAGGGTGTTAGGAAAGAAATAACAAAGTAAAAAAGACAAGGAAGAGCCTACTTACATTTGTCATGGGAGGCACCTTCTGTGAGTATGAAGGCTGCCTAATGAAGTTAGAATAAGTTCAAGAAATGCCTGTACTGTCCATATGTAGAGCATGGATTTCATCTCACTGTATTTCACAAGCCAATTCTGACAACTGAGATAAGATGTGTCAACACTCTTGGCTTGTAGAGTTTTTCACTCTTTTAGCACATCAAATGCATTTTATATCTGAGCAAAATCTCTTCTTCCTAATCCTCTGCAAACAGAGATACATTTTTCTGAAGGTTAGCTGGAAGTGGTATTAAAAACAGGACTGTGTCACGAGAGAGAAGAACGACTGGATAGTCACACTTTGAGGGTCCATTTTCCAAAGGAGCCCGCTCTGGTTCACAAACCCAAAAAATGCCAGAGGTACTGAAGTATCCACTGCTTTCCAAGACGGTGTTGCTTGGTTGCTGTCCATCCAAAGAACCCTCCTGCACAGCATCACAGCGTGAGTGCCAAGTGACAGCCTGAGAAAACAAGTCCCACGTGTACTGCCATGCTGGACAATGCCCATGTGCTCCCCTTATCTCTCCTCCTCCTTTCCTCTGCTGCCGAGAAACCATTAACACACTCAGAGCTCTTAGAGGGAGAACAACTGGCAAAGGAGTGCAAGGGATTCCAGGTGACCTCCTGAACTCTCCCAGCTGAGGATTAGCAGGCACCAGAGGGAACCTACCCGGTTACCCAAGAGCAGCTCCACAGCCCCCAGCTCTCCAGCCTCCACCTGGATTGGGCAGCTCCAGGATTAGCAGAGTGGTGAATTCAAGGCAGCCCTGGGACGTGCACATACGTACACCAAGCATAGAATGAGAATAATAATCAAATTCCCAAAAATAAGGGAATAATCGGGAACATAAATTTAGGGGAACAGGGGAAAAACACCCTGTAAAGGAAAGCAAAGGTGAGTGCACTGGATCTGGAAAATCTGGAGCCCTCTCTGACTGTAGCAACCCACAAGAGAAAACCTCTAAACAAATAGGCATGATCACAAGACAAAGCCAGGGTTAATTATCCAATTTTTTGTAAATGAGACTTTAAATGTCTTCATAAAATTTTACAAAAATCTTAAGCATTTGAGCACCTCCTTGGAGAGATCTTGCATAACATTAAGCTGTAAATAAAACCCTAAATTCTACTTAACTCTCTTACCAAGTCTGAGGTTTTCACAGGATGTAGATTTACTTTAATTCCTCAATATTAAAGAAAAAACGAACAACAAAACAAAACAAAACAACAACCAGGAACATCTGATTTAAAGGGTGACTGATTTCTGATCTGCTACAATTTTAATACACTTCTATCAAAAGACTTGCAGCATTTTCAGAAATTAAAAAGACTCTTATGTCACTGTGGCTATATTTTAAGTCCAGCAGCAACAGCACATTTCTAATAGCAAATTCCATATAAATGGAAAACATGCAAAGTACACAGAAGCTAAGAATTTTCCACCCCCAGTATACAGGTATGCCAGTTTTCTCATTAAGAGCAGAATTATAAAATTGGCAGTTCCTATAAACAAGCATTTATCAAATAAGAATCTGTTTGTGTTGAGTGGGTAAGAATTTGTATTTAAATTTTCTGAATGTATATTTGTGTTTCATCATGCGTTTGGCATCAATCTATAATTAAACTAATTTCTGTAATCAAATGGCAAGAACTATCATGTTGAAAAGAATAGCAAAAGCTGTGAAAGATTCATGATAGCAGAGTTCATTAAAAATGAATTTAAGTCCTACATAAAGCCCCCTGCTAAGATTAATTTCAGATATTTGCCCAAAGGTTACAGACAATTTGTGCCCTATTTAAGTCATATTCCACAGTACATTTGCAACCAGCCCTTTGCAGTGCTGATTTAAAATTAAACCAGACACCCAAGGACTTTTCATTTTAACTTAAAGAGCTGATATTTTGGAAAAATGGTGGAGTAACCATCACTGGAAGATTTTAAAAGCAAGTGAGACAAACATTTGCCAGAAATTATGTAGATATAATTGATCCCACCTTGAGGCAGAAGGATGGATTAGAAGATATTCTGAGGTTTCTTCCAATCCTATTTTTCTAGAGTTCCAAGGTGTGGAAATGGGAAAACAAAGAGGAATCACTAAAAACATCTCAACAACTGAAGGAAAAGTAATTGTATAATTGAAACCAAATTGCTAACTGATTGCAGCTTCCATGTTACACTTGAATTAGAATTAGTAATAGATAATAGTACAGATTAACTGAGACAAGGGAAAGATAAAAACACAATGGAAAGCAGAATTCAAAAAGCTGTTGTGGAATGGAAGGCAAATGTTGAGAGTAAGAAATTCGACAGCCTGTCTTGCTTATGCTGAGATTGTTGCACTAAGCTCCCAGCAGAAAGACAGACTTAAACCAACAGTTTTCTTATTCTTATAATCAAGATCTTGCAGTTATTCGATGCCATTTTGAAAAAGGAGGTCTTAAGACCCAGCCAAAAAAATGCATTAAAAAGACAGATTCAGAAGCACAGGATACAGTGTTACCTCAGAGCAGTGGGGACAACTAAGGTATTTTTCCATTTGTTCCATACTGCATCCAGAGTTCGTACCAAGGGGATGCAGAACCTCAAGGGAATGTCCTTTTAAAAATGAGAGCAGTAGTTCAGAAGACAGATTCCTTTCCTGACTTGGCCACCAGTTCCTTCGGGACAAATCGTTTAACATTATGATACATTAGCATTTTGAGCACTTGTACTCTCTAAGAAGTATAACTGACCTGAAAGAGAAGAGTGGAGAGTAAATATAAGCTATATGATTACCAGTAGCAATAGATTTGATGTGACATAACTTTAGAAAACCAGAATTTTCAGGCAATCTTTGAGACTACAGAAAATGCATGCGATTAAGGAGTGTGCAACAAAGCTGATGAAGACAAGGTGACTGTGCAGAGTCTTGTACATGTGGAGCTACAATGATACTGAAGAAGGGTTCAGAAGTGACTTTCAGCTTTCCTGTTTAAAGGGAATGAGAAGATCAACTTCAAATCTCCCAAAAGGCCAACAGAACAGTCAAGAATGGTGTACACAGATTTACCAATCCTATCCTTAATCTGCCCCTAAGGCTACACTGAAAGTGATGAGGATGATGGTGGCAGGGACTCTGAATCATCCAAAGTTCATGTACCAAGAGCATCCTCTTATGGTTAAGGAGGACTTGCACAGGTGCTGTAACACAAAGAATCAGGGAATTCTCATACAGAGTACATTTGTGCTTTATCTGTGCTCTTTTTGACTATTCTTCTCTGTTATTTTAGTCTCCTCCCACTACAGAAGTAAAATAAGTTTGCCAGCATTTTCCTTCTTTTGCAATAGATACCACTGTGACATTTCCATTATGATGTTACAGTCTGAGTTAAAAATAAGGCAAAAAAAAAAAATCAATATGAGGTGGCATTAGTCAATAGATACAGAAAGACCAAGAACAAAGCATCTACACTGCTCTGAATATCTCTCCTCGCCTTTCCTATCTTCATTTATTTTAGCCTATCCCTGTTTGCACAGGGAAAAGGCACTGAGTTGAGTCTTTGGAAGCAGAATGTCTAGGCCATGGAAATGTCAGAATCTGATCAAACAAGTGAAACCATCAGTGTAGTCACGGCTTCTCTCTCCACCTGCCTTAATGCCTAACACGGAGAAAAGAGTGGCAGAGAGAGGACATGGCATTAATAGGTATGTTATTGTAGGAATCAAACGCTGTGGCTAAAATTATCCAGCAAACACAAGCCCAAACTGCAAACTGGTCAAGTAAGAGGGGCTAATAAACCTTTTCTGTTGGTTGTAAAGTGGAGACAAGTAGTTATTGGGTAGGTGCTCTGCACAGCTGTAAAGTGTGAGGGACTTGGGGGGCATTGTGACTTAGACACTAGGGGATTGAATGCGACTGCATAGCAGTGAATAACTTGTTTGTTGTTCATGTGAATAAAATGTGGAAGTAGATCGATGCTTTTCTCCATAATATGGGTTCTCTCCTAAGCACAGTAAATCTCCGTCTCACTACAATGGCGTGAGATCATTCATGCCATTAGTTTCAATGACACTGACTCTATACTGCGTGCAGTTTGCTGTTCCCTTTTCCCGGTGTAACAAAGCCCGAGAGCGCCAGCTGCCTCTCGAGCCTCGGGAAGAAAGAAAGAGGGAGAGAGACTTTTATTTATCCCGATTTTGATTGGTTAATTTCTCCCTATTATTTCGCTGCTTCCTCCCCTATGGAAAAAAAAAAAAAAACAACCAAAATCGATGCACTGTCACCCAAACCCACGGGCACGAGAAAGGCCTCTTGGTTAATGCGCAAAACGTGAATTATCAGTCAGCAATAAACGCTTTGAACGTGGAGCATAACACCACCATCAGCCTCAGTTTTCACTCCAAATGTCACAGATTTATTTATTTATTTATTTATTTTAATTTTTTTTAAAACTTTTGCAGCTAGGGTTATAATCACCACCTCATCTGCCGAGCTGTCCCGTGCACACGGCAGTCGGGGTTTTATGAGCGCAATATTGTCGTTGTCGTAGGACGGGGTTGGCGCGTGAATGAAAGCCACAGTTCCGCCAGCTACAGATAGGACTAAGCTATAAAGATAACCCTACAACAGAGGAATTTTCAGACCATATTAATGGCCTCCTGGCTCCAGTGCTGCGTGATTTGATGTGCTGTTTAATTTGCTGTTGGCGATCTCATGGAAAAAAACCTGTGTCCACACACTTGCCACAGACTCTCTTCCCTCCCCTCCCCTCCCGTGGTGTTGCAGCTTGAACACTAAAGTGTAGCTGTACACCTGGAACTTGGCAAATAAAGCGCCAGGTTAGGATGCATTTTGCTGAGAAATCACATCGGAGCACGACAGTAAAATCAGAGAGGGTGCACACAAAAGCAGTTACAGAACACACATTTAAATACATCTCAGTGTATTTAAATACATCACCCCAGATCTGGTCTTTAAAGGTAAACTGAAAATGTTCAGGTAGAAGACATCCAAATTCCGGGGGCATTTTCAAATGCATTGGTCTATACTATTTCTGCCTCAGATGGATGCACTGGTTCCTGCACTTGGGTTGCAGATGCTTTCAGAAAGTGTTTTTTGAGACCCTCATCAGTTACGAGAACAGAAAGTTGTCTGCTACCTGATTGCAGTATTTAGAAAAACAGGAGGGGGTGAGACAAAAATGTACAGAATATTTTACTTCTACAAAAAAAACCAAAAAAAACAAAACCCAAAAAAACCCCAAAAAACAATCTGTGTCCCCAGATCAGGGGGAAACTGCCAGTGGAACTTAGGTTATTATATCTCTCCATACCCCAGATTACTTGGCTGTAAAATGAACTGAAGAGGGTACAGCTGCCTCAGCTGCAGAGATGAAGTGGTTAATGTGCAGAAAACACAGTGTTTATACGAGTTATGCAACGTATTTATACTGTTTCTGATCTCTTATAAGGACTTCAGCAACACTGAGGACCTGGCACTGGTTGGACTACCCGAAGTGCTTGGGCGTGAGCAACAACAATCCATCTGTTCCATCACCAGCAAAACAAAGCCAGCATTACATAAGAACACAGTAATATATGGGCTTATTAGGGAACTGGTTCCAGGGGTCATTATATGCAACATTACAGTGTTATTTAAATGCATATTAATAACAGCCCACAGTTTCGCAGTTTGGCACATGTTAGCTTTGAATGTGTGTATATTTTTCCAATAAGTGGTCATGGCAGCTTTCTCAAAATTGATATAGTCTTTCCACTTTGAAAAAAAAAAAAAATTAAAAATCAGTTCTTAAAAAAACTCCACCCTAGATACACATTTGCCTGGTATACTGGAACAGCATCTCCTGGGTAAATAATTCATGGGTTTTGACATTAGTACATGTTCCAAAGTATGTATTTACCTGATGGACCATAACAGAACTGAAGGAGACTGTCTAGTCTACTGGGTAATATCTGATGGATTTTTTTTTTTTTTTTTACGATTAGTATGCATGCCACTAAGCATCTTAAATCATATAAATAGTGTACCTTTAAAAAAGCCAAAATAAAAACTCAGACAATCCAAAACACACAATGCCCTGGACCACAATGCGTGGGTAAGCTGAATAGTTTAGGGGTTTGTAAAATAGAAGCAAGGACAGATAGACATTTTATACTCTGTAACACGAGCCAGAATTTTGGAAAAAACGAGCTGAATTCTAAACTGGTGCCAGAGACCCAGCTACCAAAAATATTTCACAGGGTTTTGCAATAACCTCATGGTAGCTACTCACTTAATCCATTGGAAAGAGTGAAGCTCGAGAGCAGTTTCAGAGCTCTTCATCGCTGTGGTCTCCTGTTTCTAAATGGCTTCAATGTGGCCACGTTTTCACAGCTCAGACCACAGGCTGATGAGAAGAGGTGTCTGAGGTGATTTCACCTTGATGGACACCAGAAACTCCTGCTCCTCTCTGTTTAGGAAGGGGTTTAAAAGGGAAGGGGACAACCATGACCATTCTTTATGATGCTTACATTGTAAAGAAGAGTTCACAGTTTAAAAACAAACCAAGCAACCAAACAAAGCAAAAAAACTTAAAGGGTGCAACCTTTTCATTTAGTTCTTGGCTTATATCTTTGTGCTTCATGTACTGTTGTGCAGCCCCCTAAAAAAAGTAATCGTCAGCTAAAGAGAATCCGTGGGATTTATCTTTTCTAATAATAAAACGTAAGCACTGAAGAACATTTTTGTGTTAGGGCATTTGTACAGGGGATGCATGCCCTTTGAGGCAGTTATTTGTACCATACACCGTCATGACTTTCAGGGTAAAATACCATAGTCATCACTGCCATTAGTACCTCAAATTGTATTTTGAGTGTAAAGTATTATTAGCACTTACACATAACTACTGCTAAGTAGGAAATTCATTACTATGTGCCAATCTATGGTCTATGCTCCATTTAAGCTCCACTTAACTCCCAATCGAGAACCCAGAGCACACTTTATGCCTCTCTTTAAGACCTGTTTTAGGCATGAACTTTATCCAAGGAACACAAAACCACAGTTTCAAACCTTTTACCATATTCCTAGTAACCAGAAAGCTAAATAGCATTCACTGTAGGTGTAACAAAATAATCAGGGAACGGGAAAGATGCTAACAGTGACAGGCTTTTCACAACTTGCTTTTCATGGGTAATGAGGCCGCTTTGCTACTTTTGCTAAAGCCCCACCGTGGTTTTGCAACACTTCCAGTTGGGTCCAGCTTTATACTGTAGCAGCCACAAGAGATGCTCAACAGCACAGCTCTCCCTCCCTCCCCAGGCCTCTGAATTTCAAGAGGCAGAGGAGTGGTTGACACCTAGCCTGAAAAGCCAGCCAAAAATTCAGTTCATGATCTGGAACATGTCTTTGTATGGGTTTAATGGCCTCACCTTAGTTAACCAGCACTCAATTAATAGAATTTCTACATAAGTCTCTAATAGGCATCACCTTGGATTTCACCAGCATTTTCATTTTTCACCACCATTTATTTGTGCCAGACACCAGTTTTAACCCCCTGAAGTTTTCATAAAGAACTACCAGCTCCTTGGGTTACTAGAACTGCTGATAGTGAAGTCAAGACCTAACTCACATCACCACAAAACTTCACAAGAAACTCATTAATCTGAGGGGAAAACAGATGTATGCATATAAAAACCCAAATAAAACTTTCAAGATGCTGAATTCTTATTATCAGTATACCTCCAAATATCTCCAAATTTACACCAAGAAACCAAAAAAGCATCAATACTTCCTTTAAAATAAACTGTCAGTCTCATAAGTTGTGTTCAGTTCATCAGCAGGGAATGTAACTGGTGAGTTATTCGTGCTTTTTTAGTTGCAAGACAAATTCTCACTGTCCAAAACTGAATCAAAATCCTTTCTGCTCTGCCCTTCTCAGCTTGATTTCTGGTCTTCCAGACTGCAAGCCCTTGAAGTAGAAGGGATGTTGCTCAGAGTGCTCGGGATCTATCCACAAACAAACATCGACACAATGTTTGGATTCATCATTGTGAGAATGAGAGATGACAAACCCAAAAAGCAAATAATCATTCAAAAAAACCCTGGATTTAAAGATACTTATGCTCTGCAATTACTATCACACATGTATATATATTTATTCTCAACTAGCCCCTTATTACTGTTGCCTCTCTGGATGTAAAAATGCCCGATTTATTTTTCATTTGGACATCATTCTCCCCTCCTCCTCTCTCTCATAATTTTTTTTTTTTCTTCAAACAGGTGAAAATGAAGCTTCTTCCATACCTGTATTTGGAGCATTTTCCTTGCAAATCAGTAACAAAATTAGCCACGTTTTTTAAAGCTAACATCAAAATATTGTTTTTTCTTTCTTTCTAATTAAGCCAGAAAAAAAAATTCATCAAAACTAAAAAGCATGAAAACCAGATCTATAACTGCAGTAAAACATTGCCTGTGTATATCTCATCCCTCAGGGTGTCTGAAGAACAGCATGAATAAACTCCAGCTACTGTAACACAGGCTAGAAAAATGAATTTGAATGTAAAGGTTCCTTCATGACTGGAAACTATTAGCTCTAGGTTTCATTTAAATAGGTCCCTAAAGGGAAGCAAGAGGCTGTTTCCATATGTAGAGGTTGCACTGGACAAAGTCTAACTGGACTGACCATTTAGTGCAGCCTGACACATGACAAAGTACTTCCTCCTGGATACTGGGGACAAGGGACATTTCCCAGTTTGCCACTGGCCTGTGTTGGGCTTATAAAGTCGGAGCTGATCCTCTCCCTGACAGATATTTGCAAGCAGACACATCGCGAGCTTTCCATGCAGCTTCAAAAAAAAAAAGAAAAAAAAAAAAAAAAAAACAAAAAAACCCAAAAAAACCCAGCTAAAATAAACAGGACCCGGCCACGTGCAGGTTTAAATTCACGAACCCTTTTGCTGCCCCCCCTGTAACAGCCAGACAGGTAGCAGGGAAATCATAAATCACGCCGGTTTTAGTCGCAGGGGTGTACTAGTGAGAAGGAAATGAGGACAAAAGCTAATGTCTCAGCTTAGGGTTTCTGGAGATTTCATTAACACGATACTTAACTGAAATCAAACAGCAACTCTTTTGACAATTAGGACTTTTAGGTCAGTAGGATTTTTTTGGATGAATGTTAGATTTGGTCTGGTTTAGGTAATAGGACTTGATTCATCTCTTTTCCTCCTTCACAGAACGCTTCAAAATTCCAAGAACCCCCACCAGTGAAAAGAGATAATCCTTTCAAGCTAAGAACACATATTTTATTTGTCAGTGAAAGCTGTGTCACTTTCTGCAGATCAGAATTAATCTGAGCAGCTTGGAGCCGTCCAATTTTCACCCTGACAAAGACATTTTCACAGGTAGTGCTCGAGACAGTAGTGGTCAAATGCTCCACAACATCATTACAGGTTTCCAGTCATGTTTTCTCAATAAAGTATAAAGCATTGTTCACTCCAAACTCAAATTTGCAGCACATTACTATTATTTCCTTATCTACTTATTGGTCAGGGAATTTCTTTGCATCACCTCAAATTCTCCATCTTAGTAAAAGAACTGCTGGGTGAAAGACCATTTAAGGTTGCAACACAAAACTGGGAGTAAGGGAGTGTTCCCAGTTTGTGCCAAAGATTTCCTGTGTTATCTCCAATAACTGACATAACTTCCTGTGATGGTTTTAGTCTAGGCCTTCCTAGTGACCAGTTTGTAACCAAGGAAGTGGCCAAGTACCCAGTATTCCATACGATTTTTACGTAAACCAGAGTATAAATGAGTTGGAGATTAGAAGTCTCGCTCTCTTTTCTTCCGGCGAGGTTTGGGAACAGTGGGTCCCTGCACTGGTCTCGCTTATCTAAGGCTGAGGCCTGCAGAATCCACTGTCCTGCCACGTGGAAGTTTGGAGAGTGCTGGCCGTGTCTGCCAACCCTGCTGTTTTAAGGGACGTGGTGAGATTTGTTTTACTAGTTATTTTACTAGTTCTCGGGTTTGATTGTGCATATCTATTCGGTGTCCCTTTTGTTCCCTCTTGTCCCTTTTTCCCCTTTCCCTATCCCTTCGGGAGGTTGATTCCCTTTTACTGTGTATATAGCATCTTAACTGTATATAACTGTGATCTACGTAAATATATATATATTTATATAAGCAGCTTGACTTTGAGTTCTTTAATTTTTATAGTTTTTTTTCCTTTTCTTTCTTTACCCTAAGGGAAGAAGGAAGGGGGAAGGGGAGGGGGGCCGCTAACTGGAAATTTGGGCATTTGGCAGGGAGCCAAAGTCCAAACTATCACAGATTTTTGGTGGCCCGTACGGGGAGATTGTTTTGGTTATCCCGGTTTGTTTTGGAACAGTTACCGGGAAAACTGCCAAGAGAGGCTTGTTTATATAAACAAACCTATTGTTTAAGAACAGAAAGAAAGAATAATACAACAATGGCTATTCTAACTACTTGTTTCATTGTATTAGCTATATTTGTACCTGTCTTGAGCTATCCTGTAGGGAAACGCCCAACTGGAGATGAATTGAAGGAGTATGTCCCTTTCTTTGATTGGGATGAATGGAAGGAGTATTTTACTTTCCTTGATTGGAATGAATGGAAGGAGTATTTCACTTTCCTCGATTTTGACATCAAAGGCCTGCTAAAAGAGATCCCCATCATTACAATTAGCTCTAATTTTTACTTAAATTGTTTAGTAACAATCCTAGTACTGGTGAAGGCAATGAAAGAGTTGTTTAAAATTGGAAAAATGGTGTTGTGTTGCTTGCCGTGTTGTAGAAAAGGCCAGACCTCTAGAGGATTCGCTGGAGCTTTGGGAAGGGTCTTGGAAAGGCCAGTTTCTAGATGGCAAAGAGCATGGGTAAATCTTGGCAAACTGGTAGGGCGTGTGACACCTCCCATTGTTTGGGACTTCACACCAGAACAAGTGTCTAATCCTGACGAGATGGCACGTTGTTTAGTTGAAGGGTGTCTTTCATACGATGACCCAAATACGCAGTTCCTTGCTTTATGCTGGGGTCTAGCAACAGCTTATAAAGCTGCCATAGATCACTATCAAAAGCCTAGGGCCGAGGCAGAGGGTCAAACTACGTCGCCTGAAACAAATGATGCCCCTATTGAGTCCACAGACGTCGGGACACAAACTCAACCCGAAATCAGCACCATCCCTGCTAAGCTGACTGAGTGTGGAACACAAACTCAACCCGAAATCAGTGCTGTTTCTGTTAAGCTGACTGAGTGTGGAACACAAACTCAACCCGAAGTCAGTGCTGTTTCTGTTAAGTTGACTGAGTGTGGAACACAAACTCAGCCCAAAGTCAGTGCTGTTTCTGTTAAGTTGACTGAGTGTGGAACACAAACTCAACCCGAAGTCAGTGCTGTCTCCGTTAATTCAACTGAGCATGGAACACAGACCCAACTTGAAGTCAACATAGCTTCTGCAAAATCTGTTGAAACTGGAGTCCAGACCGTAGATCTCATGGACACCGGAACTCAAACCACAATATCTAATGTTAAGGCTACAACAGAAGTGAAGACCCAAACTACCAACCCAAAAATCACTATTGCCCCCCTAACTAAGAAGAAGATATGGATAAGGAATAATGCAGAAGCTACAGGCCTAGTTCCACGATTAAGGCGTATAAACGGAAAAGAAGAGAAAGAAGAAGAAGAAGAAGAAGAAGAAGAAGAGGGAGCAAAAGGATTTGCCAGCCCCATGGAACCTATCCCATCCAGCTATGTAGTAGTGGACGAATGGACGGCTGCAAAAGAAGAAGAAGCAGCAGTGAGAGAAGGAGCGCGTCCAAAAGAACTAGGAGCACGCCCAAAGGAAAAGAGAGCACGCCTAAAGGAAGAAGGGGCTGCAGCACAGGTGACCAATAAATCACCAAAGACAAGGCTGACACCCAAATATTCTCTTCTTGATTTTTCAGAGGAGGATATAGAACAGTTGAGACCTTCATCCCAAGGCCAGAAGGACTACTCGCTACCTCCACCCCGTGGGCTTAGACAACGGAGTAGAAGTCTATCCCCGCTACATGCTCAGTCTCAGCCTCCACGTGAGAGAGGCAGAGAGAGAGAGAAAGCGGTTCCACGTAGGAGCATCAAAAAGGAAGTGGAAACAGTTCCACACAGGAGAGACCCTTATTTTGGAGCAGAAGTTGTGCGAACGAGTGAGGTGCTGCGAACAATGACCCCAGCAGAGCTCCGGGATCTACGACGAGATTACAGCCGCCGGCCTGGTGAACAAATTCTCACCTGGCTGGTACGATGCTGGGATAATGGGGCCAGAAGCCACTTGTTAGAAGGTCATAAAGCACAGCAACTGGGATCCCTCGCTCAAGACCGTGAAATAGAACAAGAAATCGCAAGAGAGACATACAATCTCAGTCTCTGGCTCCGAATCCTCCATGCTGTGAGGGAAAAATATCCATTTAAAGAATACTTAATGAGTTCTCCGAAAAAGTGGACGACTGCAGAAGAAGGCGTCCAATATTTGCGAGAATTAGCTATGCTGGAACTCATCTATTGCGAATCAGATTATTATGACTGTTTAGAGCCAGAGAAAATTTCATGTACAGAGCCAATGTGGAGGCAAGTAATTAGAAGTGCCCCTGCATCATACCTCAACTGCTTAATATCAATATACAATCCAAAAACGGATGTACCGACTGTGGACACCATGTGTTCATGGATACGGACCATAGCGGAAAATTTGGAAAAGTCCTCTGATGCCCGACACCGACCTACCCATCCTAGGGAAGCAATGGAGAGGCCCTATGAATATTTCAGATATGAAGACGACTATAGGGATAGAAATGATAGAGTCTATATAGACTATAGAGACTATAGAGGCAAACCAGTAAAATGGTTTCGACCACGATTTCGACCTCGATCTTGGTCCCGGCCTCATTCACGATCTCCTTTCCCATCACGCAGAAGGAGGGGAAACCCCAGACAGAGATCACGCAACCAACTGTGGTCCTATCTGCGCAGCAAGGGAGAAAACATGAAAAAGTGGAATGGAGAACCCACTTCCAAACTCGAGGCCAGAGTGAGAGAGTTACAACAAAAAGAAAGCAACAAAAAGGTTGTCTACGTGATTGATGCAGATGCTCTGCAACCTCTGAAACACAAAAAGATGGAAGTCCGCTTTGAAAATAACAAGAAGGCTTCTAAGAAGGCAAAGTCAAAGTCGGACGATGAATACTCGGATCAAGACCAATAGAGGGGCCCTGCCTTCTGCCAAGAGAAGGATAGGGACCAGGAAGATAATAGGGTTTACTGGGCTGTGTGGGTTCGATGGCCTGGCACATCGGATCCTCAGAGATACCGGGCTTTGGTGGATACTGGTGCCCAGTGTACTTTAATGCCATCGGAACATAAGAGTATGGAAGCTGTTTCTATTTCTGGAGTGACCGGAGGGTCTCAAGAGTTGTCAGTGGTAGAGGCCGATATGAGCTTGACAGGAAACCAATGGCAAAAGCATTCCATTGTGACGGGGCCAGAAGCCCCTTGCATTCTTGGTATGGACTACCTAAAAAGAGGATACTTCAAAGACCCGAAGGGGTACCGATGGGCTTTCAGTGTAGCCATGGTGATTGAAGAGAAGTCCAAGCAATTGTCTGCCCTATCTGGCCTCTCAGAAGACCCTTCTGTTGTGGGACTACTCCGAGTGAAAAATCAGCAAGTGCCTATAGCCACTGCAACTGTACACGGGCGACAGTACAGGACAAACCGAGATGCTGTGATCCCCATTCACAAGATGATCAGGAAGTTAGAGAGTCAAGGAGTGGTCAGCAGAACACACTCACCCTTCAATAGCCCTATCTAGCCTGTACGTAAATCCGATGGAGAATGGAAACTGACCATGGACTATCGTGGCTTGAATGAAGTCACGCCACCATTGAGTGCTGCAGTACCAGACATGTTGGAGCTCCAGTATGAGCTGGAGTCCAAGACAGCGAAATGGTACGCCACTATTGATATTGCTAATGCATTTTTCTCCATTCCCTTGGCAGCAGAGTGCAGGCCACAGTTTGCTTTCACCTGGAGGAGTGTGCAGTACACCTGGAATCGACTGCCCCAGAAGTGGAAGCACAGTCCAACCATTTGCCATGCACTGATTCAGGCCACCCTAGAGAAGGGTAAGGCCCCAGAGCACCTGCAGTACATCGATGACATCATCGTATGGGGGGACACAGCAGAAGAAGTTTTTGAAAAAGGACAAAAGATCATCCAGATTCTCCTTGAGGCTGGTTTCGCCATCAAGAGAAATAAAGTCAAGGGACCTGCCAGAGAGATTCAATTCCTAGGGGTGAAATGGCAAGATGGACGTCGTCAGATTCCAACAGATGTCATCAATAAGATCATAGCGATGGCTCCACCGACAAACAAGAAAGAAACCCAAGCTTTTCTGGGAGCCATAGGCTTCTGGAGAATGCACATCCCCGAATACAGCCAAATTGTAAGCCCTCTTTACTTTGTGACCCGTAAAAAGAACAACTTCCAATGGAGTCCTGAACAACAGCAGGCTTTCAGGCAAATCAAGCAAGAGATTGCACACGCCGTGGCTCTTGGGCCAGTCAGGACAGGACCAGATGTAAAGAATGTACTTTACTCTACAGCTGGAGATAAAGGTCCCTCCTGGAGCCTCTGGCAAAAAGTGCCTGGCGAGACGCGAGGGCGACCACTTGGCTTCTGGAGCCGAAGCTACAAAGGTTCTGAGGCCAATTACACCCCCATGGAAAAAGAAATCTTAGCAGCATATGAAGGCATACGAGCAGCCTCAGAAGTGATTGGTACCGAAACACAACTTTTCCTGGCACCCCGATTACCAGTGCTGAGCTGGATGTTCAAGGATAAAGTGCCCTCTACGCACCATGCCACCGATGCCACGTGGAGCAAGTGGATGGCTTTGATTACGCAACGTGTCCGAATGGGAAACTCGAATCGTCCTGGAATTTTGGAAATTATAACCAATTGGCCTGAAGGTAGGAACTTCAGTCTGGCAGATGAAGAAGAAGAAGAGCCAGTGAGTCGAGCTGAAGAAGCTCCGCCATATAATCAGCTACCAGATGAAGAGACACGCTATGCTCTTTTCACTGACGGTTCTTGCCGCATTGTAGGAAGGAGCCGAAAGTGGAAAGCAGCCGTGTGGAGTCCCAGCCGACGGGTGGCGGAAGCCACTGAAGGTAAAGGCGAATCGAGTCAGTTTGCAGAACTTAAAGCTGTCCAATTGGCCCTGGACATTGCAGAAAGAAAAGGATGGCCAAAGCTCTACCTATACACCGATTCGTGGATGATAGCCAATGCCCTGTGGGGATGGCTAGACAGGTGGAAGAAAATGAATTGGAGACGTAGAGGAAAACCCATCTGGGCTGCCGATTTGTGGCAAGACATCGCTGCTAGAGTAAAAAAACTGAATGTGAGAGTCCGCCATGTAGATGCCCATGTGCCCAAGGATCGAGCTAATGAAGAACACGCTCATAACAGACAGGCAAACCGCGCTGCACAAGTCGAGGTGTCACAAATAGACCTAGACTGGCAGCAAAAGGGAGAGTTGTTCCTAGCTCGATGGGCCCATGATGCTTCAGGCCATCAGGGCCGAGATGCCACCTATAGATGAGCACGAGACCGAGGAGTGGATATAACCATAGACACTATTTCCCAGGTTATTCATGACTGTGAAACCTGTGCTGCCATTAAACAGGCCAAAAGGTTGAAGCCCCTATGGTATGGTAGACGCTGGGACAAGTATAGATATGGAGAAGCATGGCAGGTCGATTACATCACATTGCCACAAACCCGCCAAGGTAAACACTATGTGCTTACCATGGTGGAAGCGACTACTGGATGGTTAGAGACATATTCGGTACCACATGCAACAGCCCGAAATACCATTCTAAGTCTCGAGAAGCAGGTCCTGTGGAGACATGGCACTCCAGACCGAATTGAGTCAGACAACGGAACTCATTTCAAGAATAATCTGGTGGCCACTTGGGCACGGGAGCATGGTATTAAATGAGTATATCACATTCCATATCATGCACCCGCTGCTGGAAAAGCTGAAAGGTGTAATGGACTGTTAAAAACAACTCTGAAGGCACTAGGTGAGAGAACTTTCAAGAACTGGGACAAGCACTTAGCCAAGGCCACCTGGCTTGTTAACACTAGAGGCTCTGTCAATCGAGCTGGTCCTGCCCAAGCAGAACCCCTCCACACTGTTGATAGAGACAAAGTTCCAGCGATCCATCTGAGAGGTATGTTAAGGAAGGCTATTTGGATTACTCCTTCCTCAGGCCAAGACAAACCCATTCGTGGGATTGTTTTCGCTCAAGGGCCTGGAAATACTTGGTGGGTAATGAAGAAGGATGGAGAAATCCACTGTGTGCCCCAAGGAAATTTAACCTTGGGGAAAGACTAATCATGTGCTTTGAGTTGTGTTTTGCAGGAAACTAGTCACCAGATGAGAGAGGCCTGAACAGTTGATGCCGGTATCCAGTAAGAAACCAGCCCAGACCAGAAGATAAGCCCTGAAAACCAGAACTGTGATTGTGACCTAAGGACTAAGAATCGGAACCAAGCTAGTCCTGATGCTGATGCTGATTCTTCTACAACAAAATGAATGCTTTAAAGAATGAACAAGGACTATATACATATATGTATATGTGTATATATGTGCAAGAAATAAGCGAACGCGAAATATAGGTGTTACGTAAAAATAGTATGGAATAAGGGGTGGAGAATGTGATGGTTTTAGTCTAGGCCTTCCTGGTGACCAGTTTGTAACCAAGGAAGTGGCCAAGTACCCAGTATTCCATACGATTTTTACGTAAACCAGAGTATAAATGAGTTGGAGATTAGAAGTCTCGCTCTCTTTTCTTCCGGCGAGGTTTGGGAACAGTGGGTCCCTGCGCTGGTCTCGCTTATCTAAGGCTGAGGCCTGCAGAATCCACTGTCCTGCCACGTGGAAGTTTGGAGAGTGCTGGCCGTGTCTGCCAACCCTGCTGTTTTAAGGGACGTGGTGAGATTTGTTTTACTAGTTATTTTACTAGTTCTCGGGTTTGATTGTGCATATCTATTCGGTGTCCCTTTTGTTCCCTCTTGTCCCTTTTTCCCCTTTCCCTATCCCTTCGGGAGGTTGATTCCCTTTTACTGTGTATATAGCATCTTAACTGTATATAACTGTGATCTACGTAAATATATATATATTTATATAAGCAGCTTGACTTTGAGTTCTTTAATTTTTATAGTTTTTTTTCCTTTTCTTTCTTTACCCTAAGGGAAGAAGGAAGGGGGAAGGGGAGGGGGGCCGCTAACTGGAAATTTGGGCATTTGACAGGGAGTCAAAGTCCAAACTATCACACTTCCCTCCTACAGAACCTTTATGAGGATTCACTGATGTTTGATAAAATCTTTTGCCCTAAATAGGAAGCTGCTATAAAGCAGCTGACATTTTTAATAAGTTAATTATATAATTTTTTAATGCTAGGGTCCATGTGATGCATTTCTCACAGTGGAAGAGATCATTGCAAGGTCTCAGACTCTGTTTTAATGGCAGCTCCTAGATAATTCAAACTGTTACCTGCATTAAATTCTTAATTCAGGCTAAGCTACAAAAGGAATCAGGGATAAATCGGAGGTTTAACTTAATATTAAAAGAAAGTTAAATTCACCAATATACCTTGGATGTTTATGCAGAGAAAAGGTAAAGATCATTAAAGAACACTCCAGGCTAATATCTGAAATAGGTTGGCTATTTTTAAAGTTTGTTGGTTTTTTTTCTTAAAACTAAAAATTATTCCAACAATTCCCCTTCCAAAGACTAAAAGTAAGTTGAAAAGCATGGGAGTTCATGGAGATCTCCAGTAGCAAGATGGTCAATTTATCAGTAATATCCTTTTATGTGGAAAGGACATTATTCATTGTGGTGAGTGCTTTTAATAATGAAATAACTATTGTCCACCTGATATTAAGGAAAGATTCTCACCACTTACCAAGTGCTCTGCTCTTTGCGTATCTTTGTGCCACCACAAGATGTAACAGAGATAAGGTGGGAAAATAAAAGAGCAGCAAGCTTCTCATGTGTGATTTCCTCTCACCATCCTTCCTGGCTCTCATTAATAGCCTCCATTGTTTATCTTAATCTACTCTACCATGTGAACTCGTCTGAAATACAGGTAAGGAAGAAAGCAACAATTTACTTGAAACTCAACCAGCTGCCTGCAGAAAAAAAAAAATCACATAACTGCATTTAAGAGAGCAATCTTATAGGTCTTATAGGAAGGGGAGAGGGAGAGAGAGAGATGGAGATCAGGAGGGAGACAGTGAGCAACTGCATGCTGAGGTAACGCTCTCTCCCCTCCTTGTGGTCTCAAATTGTCTTTGCTGTCTGAAAGCCTAAATTTGAATCTCATGCAGTTCTTCATTTTAGGCTTAGTCTGCCCTCAAAGAGATGTAAATCTAATGGAGTTACTAATAGAATGCAATTATACAGCAGAATTGTTTCTGCAAGGCACATTTGTAAGTTCATATGTAAGAACAGGGAGGATGCTTGCAAGACACATTTCTTAAAGAGCAACAAATAAGGGCATCTGGTGCAGTTTGCAAGAGCAATTGCCAGATATTATATCATTAAGAAGTAACTTTTTACCCCGAGATTTGCATGGGCAATAGATCCTTTAATCTCCAAGCTGATGCTGAGATCTTGGGAGCTGGCATAGATATTCACCGAGTTATGTAAAGCAAGTGGGAAGGTTTGTGCCAGTTCCCATTGGCAATCACCCACATTAACAGTGAAAGTGGCTTTTGGCAGCAACCTGAGCAAAGACAACCAAGGTGACAATGACTTATCACTCTCCTCACAGCATTCTGAATGACACTTACAAGTGCAAAACCTAATACTGACAAGGAAAGGGCACATATAAAGTGTTCACATCATCATTGTTAATCACAAAACATTCATTTAATTAGTACCATATACCAGGATTACATTAGCCCATCTTAATTATCCATTTATTTTCCATTTTGCTTGATTGCTTTGTGGCTGCAGGTCTAAAGGAGCAGGCAAACCCCCTGCTCTAGGGGAACTTGAACATGGAGCAGAGCTAGGAAAGGGCAAGCTAAGAATGCAGTGCAATGTTTGATACATGGCAGGTTAGTCCCACGGGTTTAGACATTTGTTTTAGCTGTAGGTAAACACCTCAGTGCAGGAAACACCAAGCCTTGCAATGGAACTCGTGCTTTCTCTAAGTAACCTGGCCAAGTGCACGAGTGTGAGTTATTAGCAGAGGAAACCGGAGCAGGAAACAGAGATGAACAAGGTTGTTTAGGGTAAACAGTAGGAAGAACCTACTGAATAACTCACTAAGTGGCAGTGAACTCATTCCACAACATCAGCCATAACACAGGGCTGGAATTCTACCAGTGTAGTCACGAAAGAAATAGACAGCAGATAATAGGCAAGAAACAACATTCCCTGTAAAAAAAGCGTTAAATACTGAATTTTTTGTTTTGCCTGTAGAATGTAGAGTGGAAAAAGAAAGGTAACAGTCAAGATCAAGGGTAAGGACCACCTTGCACACAATAAATAACAATAGTCTAAGAGCCCTCAGACTGGAAAACAGGTAATTATGAGGGACGTGTGGTCAAGATCTCTCAAATTGTGACCATCATGCAAAAGGTGAACAGCAAACAGTTACTCCCTGTAGCTACCAGTACAAGAACTTAAGAACAAGAAATTAAACTTGCAGGTGACACATTTAGGATGAATAAAAGGAGATATTTCTTCTTTCAGTGTGTTTAATATGGGGAATTCTTTACCACAGGACAGAACTGCAGACAAAGGATTTGTTCAAAACCCCAAAAAAAGTAGAAACCTTTGAGAAGTAAGATTTCTCATATTGCTCATTTCTCTGCTCAGGAGAGCATTCTGAAGTAGTATCACCATTGTACTTACCATGTCCTTTTTCTCTTCTGCTATCAGACTCAGTGTACTCAGATGCACCTCTGCTCCAACTCTGCACACCACTTGCATTGCCTCAGAACTCTGAATTTTAGACATTTGAATTTTAAATACACACTGGAGCATTGGAAGAGATTAAAACCAAAGCTGGAAGCTTCATTACCTCCTGTAAGTTCCAACTAATGCATCAAGGTTTTTATAGGAGGTATCTTAAATAAACAAATGGTTGAGTTTTTACAGCACACTGATACAGTGAATGGGGCTTCATGAAATGTTGGTTGTTTTGGTATGGCCGATGACCCAAATAATAAATAAAATCAATTCCATTCAAAGAAAAATTCTGCATTTGTTATTTTCTTCTGGTAGAACAAAAGACTAAAATGTTTGTGCTTCAAATGTCACATTCCACAAAAGATATTATTTTCAGTCCATTGGAAAAAAAAAAAAAAAAGGCAAAGAAAATGAAGGGTTTGACTGGCAAAGCTACAACAGAGCTGCTCAGCACACTCATCAATTCTGTTATGAAAATGTTCACTCAGGTCTTTCCATTCTCTCCTCAAGCCCATCACATCCTAAACTTAGAGGACCTGTCTCTCAGCCAAATTCCTTCACTTCCTATGTTTTCCCATTGCATCTCCACCAGCACCTACTGTGGCAGGTATCCTACCCCAACTCCAACCAAATTTCCACTGGCTGTACTTTTAACCTTCAGAACAATAATGACTCTACTTGGGACAACAGTTTAGGAACTGCTGCTCCACAGCACTCTGGAAAGAAAGGGAGTAAGGAAAGGAATTCCACCTTGTCATGATGGCATTGATCTACTTCAAATATTTGCATCGTGGGATAGAATTTGCACCTCCCTAAAAAGCATCATTGTAAAAAAATCACACATTCCTGCTTAAAAATCCACAGTTTCCTTGATAACTTATTGTTATTTACAACAAAACAGACATATATGGAAGAATCAAATATGCTTTAACCCCAAATACCACTGACTTGGTGGTCACCTGCACTGCTGAAAACTCAAACTCATTTCCCCCTCTCTGGTTCCAGTGTGTTGAACCATGACCTCCCACTTGCCAGAAAACGTTTCCTAAACACTAATCCTTAGTATTTGATTTAATTTATAAATGATTTTTTTGTCAGGCAAATGGATCACCGAATCTCTCCTACTATGAGAGAGATAACAACTGTTGACCCAAGCCCTGTGCAGCCTAATACAATGAACCTCAGTGTTAATGAGACCAGGAAACTCAGTGCATGTTCTGGATTATTGCAATTCCAGTTCAGCAGCTTCACATAATTTCTCAGACTCAAACCAGCCAAATTCATTATGTGGCTCCATTCATAAAACCCTGCTGTACTTCCTACTGGTTGATAGCGTGGGGCCTGATGATAAGACACTGACTTAAAGAACTCTGGTCAGATCAGAGCAGTTTTTAACACTTGACAAAACAGAAATGCAAGACTCAGAGAAGTCCTTTCAGACACTTCTGCCCCTGCCCCACCTAGGGATAACATGATCCTGTGAGGACTGGTAACAATTAGTTTAATAAGGAAGCAGGAGAAACAATTGCTGTTGCTCCACCTCCCAAACCACTGCACTACAATGGGGCTCTCGGTATCTGGAGAGTTTCACAGATATATTGTTTATTTATTTAAGTAAAGATTAAAGCAAAGCATTCTATAAAACTAGAACAGTGGGCGAGAGGAGGCAGCCTGTTCTCTTTTCCTCAGAGTAAGGATATCCTCAGAATAACTGAAGATCCTTAATCAACGCTTAAAATGGACCTTCACAAAAAAATTTATGGCAAGGCTTTATTTTCTATTCCTCTCTTTTTGGGCACAGACACTGATAGGGAAGATCAATATATTACAAGCAAATCCCAGGGCATGGGTTTTAAAGGTCAGGAGACACGAATTCCTTTGGCCTCACTGAAATGCTCAAGCTGGGGAAAAAAGACCAGTGACACAAAAAGTTAAGGAAAAGAACATAATTAGCACATTCTTGAAAAGGTGGCACATGTGTGACATCACTGCCCTGAGAGTTCCACTGGGGTCTGTCTACCTGGCAGCAGGTCTCAGTCCTGGCTTACGGAGAGCCTACCACAGCACTGCAGGCTGCAAGACTGTGAGGAGTTTAAATAAACTCGATTTTACACTGAGCTGTTCTTCCTACAGGCTATGCACGAACCTTTATCTGAGTTCCCACCACACCTCTGCCTGGGAATGGTTAGCTTCCCCTCGGGGTCATTTGATATGGAGTCCCTGCTTTATAAATACAAACACCCACACCTTCATTATACTCCTGTTTTATTTCCTCCCCCCCAGGGCTTGCAGTTCATTCTGTCCTAGGGATAAAAGGACAAGGCATAGGGTGCTTCAGTGTGACTGCACAATCCAGATCAGGATTAGAGCAAACTCCAACCATCAGCAGAGGTGTTGGGAAGTCACCCAGCCCTCTGGCAGCGCTGTAACCCATCCCTACCCACAAACCTTCTCTGGGGCTGTATTACAGAGTCTTGTCAAATAGAGGCATCGCAGCCAGGCTGGGGAAGTCCTTACCTGGCTCCAGGGATTAGCTACCCCCAGCTTACCCTATCCTGCTCTTCCCAAGCCTGTTAGCCAGAGTGCTATAAAGCCTTTCACTCAACATGCAATCAAAAGCTTTCAAGACAGTGACAGATGCAATGATCATCCATTCCCAGGAGATTGGCAGCTATTAGATTTCCTTCTGAGCTAGGTCAGGTCCCATTAGCCCAAGTCATGAGCACTGTTTTCAGTAATAACAAAACTTTTCCCTTCAAACTTCAAAGAGCTATCCTTTTTTAAACACAGACCAGATGACCTACGGCAGGATAATCCACGAAAACCTGTATTCAGTGACAACAAGGCAAAGAGAACGTGAATTGTTGGATGAGCTGGATGCTGCATTTCAGTCACCTCCAGCAACACCAATAGAGGGGACGTGAATTGTGGTCACCCAGGAACAAGTTCTCTTCCTGAGAATTCGGGCAGTTCTACTCAGGGGGCTTTTTTTTTTTTTTTTTTTTTAGCACACGGAATAAGAGGTGAATCACCAGCAAGCAGAGGTGTCCCGTGCAGCCTGTCAAAGTTCAGCTGCTGGGATACAGCAATAGAAGGAAAGGTCATCCCATGCATGACAGTTATGCAGAGCTTCAGGACTTTAAATAGAAAAGAGTTTATGTAACTCTAGTGCCCAAGTGCTTCCTCATGACAGCCTCTCACGTAGTTAGGAAATGTTACCTGTTACGTTTAAGGGGCTCTTTTATTCACACACTGCAGTTGTATCAACAGGCAAGGCATAAGGTGTAGCATTTGATGGATTTTTAAATTTTCACTCTACCAGCCAACCAACACAGCAGCTGGAAGTGTCTGTCATTTTTCCACTGTGCCATTTAGAAGGCAACATGGTTGGATTTTGCAAGATTGGTATTTACCAAAAACATAAGCTGAGAGCACCAATCCATTGATTTTATATAACCATATAATAATTTGTTGTCTTTTACAGGGAATTCTGCTTTACATCTGTTAAAAATCAAGTTGCTCTCCCCACAAATCTAGCATAAGAAGCCTAAGAAAATATATATACCACGTTCAGATGAGAAGTACATCTCTCCATGGTTTAAGTGTTCAAAAATTATCTTCACGAGCTACATTCAGAATTTTCTTTAGGAAGTGCCTTATCACTAATAATAACACGAGATTAAATAATTGAGAAATTCACCCTGGAACCAAAACAAACCACAGAGTTTACACATCCACTTGAAGCGAAATGATATGTTTCACAAAGCAGATTAATCCTTCAGTCACTGCTAGAGGTGTTTTGTTGCTATGGAAATGAACAGCCAGGTGGGCCTCACACTTGCTCAGTGGGTTCAGTGCAGCAACTTCCTGGTGATTTTAGCACCAGACTTGGTTTTAGGGTGGGGATACATCCAGTGTTTCTCAAAAATCAGTGCAATTCTGTGTTAAATCCATATTCAAAGAGGAACAGGATTACTGTGATACCACAGACACTCAGAAAAACTATTCCTGAAGCACAGTGGGCAAGACATCTAAAGGACATTTTGTTGATGAAAACCAATGTTAAGTTATTCGTGAGCATCCTCAGACCTCCAGTGAACTCCCAGCCTTAAGAAATTACCCATTGTTGAAATACACATCCATTTTACCCGAAGTAAAAGAGAGGTGAGCAGATTTAAGCATAAAAAAATGTGTCAGTTCAGACCATTATAAGACTGTATTTCTGGGTGTTAGCTTTTTCTCGAGAATGGTTGAGGCAATCACTCAGAACTGGCTAAAATAAGCCTATTTATTTATTTATTTATTTATTTTATTTGAAAGCTGCTACAAGCTGGGACAGGGGGATAGCAAGGAAAGAGAGGAGAGGACACTGACAGTTTATCAATTTCATGGGTCATAAAGAAATCAAAGCAGCAAGCTCAGGAAAAAACCTCTGCCTTCATACAGAGGAAAGTAATTGGTAACTACTGACTGAAAAAAAAAAAAAAAGTTTGGCAAACCCAAGAACTGTCTTTACAGTATTCTTTGCATACCTTACATTTGTTGAATGCTTTCCAAAACTAAAGCTTTCCCATGGGAAGGCAAAGAAACAATGGCAATTTCTTCTGAATGAAGCTCTCCTAAAGCCAAAGAGTAAACACACGGTATGTGACCCAAAAGTTTGCTTTTAACTGTACAAGTGGCTAGTTACATAACTAATCAAAATACCTTCAAAAGGAATTCCTAAGGGAAGACTTGGGGGGGGGGGGGGGGGAAATAGAAGGAAAAAGGAAAAGGGAAAGAAAAAAAAAAAGGCAGCACAGCAAAGAGAGATGGTGATTGATAAACAGTTACACTGTATGAACTTTTATGGGTGTGCACATAATGATGTTCAAGGATTTATTGCTCTTCTGCACAGGACTGTGTAACTCACAGTGTTCTACCTGAGATGCTGGTGCAGGCTAAAGGGAAGGATTTGTACACAGCTCCCATTCCAAAGGGGAACACGAGTTGATGACGTGGCAGCCATGGAATGCAATTCCTGCTTGTCCTACACATACCTCTCGACATCAAACAGTGAAATAGTTTGAGTTTCAAGACTGATTTTGAAAGGTGGACGTGTTGGCAGAATTTAAATTCTCTCATAAAAATTAGAGAACAAAATCTGCCTTTTTTTTTTTTTTTTTTTTTTTTTTTACTGGGGAGACATGAAAACTTGGCCCTTGAGGTCAGTGACATGACATACACTCACATCTCATATGGGTCCTCCACAGCCACACCTAAGTAGAGGCTTGTTTTGTATTAATTCTTAAAAAAAAAAACCAAAAAAACCAAAACCACAACAACAAAACACATAAAAAGCCCCAAAAACAAAAACAACAAAACCCAGAGGAGTTCAGACCTTATAAACCCCAAAATGGGGCTCTGTCTTTTTGAAGCACCTCTATTATGGTAGAAAGGAATTTAAATGTTTTTTGTGCATAGTCTGTACAAGCATCAAATTCCATGACAGCTTAACAGAACTGTCCATTTCTGTGCAAAAACGGTTGCAGGTTTAGGTGCCTCAGTTTTTTGTTACCACCACCACCTCTCCTTGTGTGCCGAAGGCAGGATTAGCTTAGGCATCCCCTGACCCCTACTGGCAGGGCTGGCCCCTGATTTCTGCCTGCAGAAGGAAAGAGAGGGGAAAATAACACTTCATGGGTTTAGGAATGCCAAGAGGAATGTAGGAGGAATTTGAAAAGCCAGATATAAAAATATTTCTCAGGTAGAAAAGCCTTCTCTGGACACTATGGCAGGTTGAAGGTGTACAGGGGAGAAGCCAGGAAACTATTTTGATATTGGAGTCCTCTTTTTAAACTCTCTCCTGATCGGAGGGATCCATCTGGGGTTTTATTTACCAACTGCTCCAACAGATAAAGCCGAGTTATTTCGGGAATCCTGCAGGAAAGTGTGCCCCGTAAATTGGTGCAACGATCCCTCCATTTCACAGTGTTTTATGGAAGGAGATCAGTACTAAACTGGAACCCATTCCCTTCTGATCAAACCCAGCTCCCTCTGCTACACAAATGGACAAGACACGGAGCTTTGGAGCAGCATCTCCTGAAGGTACTCATACCAAAACAGCCTAGTAATTCCAATTTACAACTGCTGAAACAAGACTCAAAGCAAACGTTCTCTACAGTGCTGACGGCAAGCTGAAGTTAATAGTTGAGAAAATAGTTCCTCAGACAAACTTCTAAGGAACTACAGTCAGTGAGTTCAACTAGAGCTGGGCATATTTTTTCATTGTGATGAAAAGTCAACAAATATTCTACGTAGCATTTAAAAAAAAAAAAAAATCCAAATTTTGATCATTCCATCTCCAGAACAGCAAAATAAACTAGATACCCACTGTAGAGATACCCACTTTAACTGGATTATATTCATCTCCAGTTAGTGAAACAAAGTTGATGTTTTTGTACAGGACAGTTACTTACTAAGGGGTAAGTGCATTTAAAATCCCAGCTGATGCATTTGCCTTACCAAATCTGTTTTGGATTATTTCAGCAACTAGCTGATCATGTATATTTAGATGGAAAAACTACAGCTCTGAAAAAATATAAGGGAAACCTGGAGATGTACAGTATAATTATGAAGAGAGACTTGCCAGTACCTCCAACAGAACAGGCCAATGTCAATATTCTTAATGAACTGCATTTTCTTCCACATGTGGCCAAAAATAAGTATCAGAACCTGTTTACTTCCCCAAACCCAGTCTCCTGGACTCATCTCCCAGCCCAAGGAGATCTCTATTATAGATCCATCTTTCTAAGCAAATCTCTGAACTCTGGGTTACTTAGCAGACTTTCCACATTTTCTGACATCATTCTGACTTTTGTATCAACTGTATTTCCTGCTAGGAAAAAAAAAAAAAAAAAAAAAAAACAAAAAACCAAAACATTTGGGAAAGATATTTGTTGTCAAGATGACTTCCAGCACTGAATGCCCAAACTGTAACAGAGCAGATTTTGCTGAAGGTTCCTTTTCCAAGTAATGGAAGGGTTTGCTTGCAGCATCTCCAGATGCAAAAATCACAGAATCATTAAGGTTTAAAGAGACCTCTAAAATGCTCCATTTCTGACTGCAATGTGTTCCCAGTCATGTTCTGCTCTGATGCCAGAAGAGACTTTGCTTCCCTGCTAGGACAGAATCTCTTTGCCCTGCTGAGTACCACATCCTAAACCAAGAGCAAATCAGCAACAGAATCTCAACACTATAAATCAAGTCAGGTGGACTCCTTGCAAGTGGAGAAGGCCTTTAGCAAAAGCCTGGGAAAATTCCTCTGGCTTTAATGGGCCTTGAATTTCCCCAGTTTTTGTTTCTGTCATGGTGCTTAGTTCATCGGAATTAAACAAGCCACTTAACTTCAGAAGTAATAAAGAGTTTTGAATATTTAACTCCAAAGCTTTGCCACCGCTGCTGTTACGGCGCTGTGTGTGCGGCCACGCATGTTTTACCTTCGGGAGCCTGCCCGCAAAAACAAAGGAGGAAATCCCACTGAAAATGAAAACAAGGAACTATGAAAGTATCCTGTCTGTACTACAGCCCTGCTCAGCTCTTCTCTCCTCAAAGTAACCCACTGCAGCTTCTTAGCCAGGGGCTCACAGGAACCTGCATCCCCTTAACTGACTTTTTGGGGGAATTGCTACACATCTTCCCTCTCCAGCCTCTGAACTTACTGATGCGAGATAAACTTTATCAGAATCCGTGTTGACCTTCCTCTCTTTTGAACTCTGAAACATTGATTAACTTGTAAGTTATGTAGCAAGTGGGACAACTTAAATAACACCCTTTTTTTTTTTTTTTTTTTTTTTTTTTTTGGTACTTTGTTTCCTCCCGACTGGCTATTCCAGCACTTGTAACTCTTTTAAAATAGGTTCAGCGAAAGCCAAGAGAGTTTCAAGGGCTATAACAAGCTGATTTTCCTACTTTTTTTTTTTTTCCCCCCCAACTCATGAAAATGGAGAATCTCACCTGAATATTAAGACAAAGGTGAGTCATTTCTTATAAGCTGTTCTCAGTTTAAGCTGTTTGCTGCTCCCTGACAATTGCCATTAGCAGCTGGTTACAAAGAAGTTACTGAAGGAGGTCTGGCCACACCTCAGAAGGAAAGAAGGTTGCTGGAGTCATTATGAGCAGAATTTTGAGGAAATCTCAGGGATCACAAAAAGAAAGTTCTCCAGTATAAAAATCAAAGCCCGAACGCACAAACATCAAAGCCTTGTATGGAACAAAACCAAACCAATTAAATACAAAAACAAACAAACACACACCCAACCCCCAAAACAACAAAAAAGTAGAAGAAATCATCTGCACCCACAATCAGCATCTATAGATGTGTAGATGGGATTCCACTATTTCCATTTTCAAGACACAATTTAGCAGCTGGTATTTGTGTCATACTAATTACATTTTCTTTATCTTCTTGATCCCCTGCACCCCAGGTAACCCTGCTGTTTTTTTTCCCTACGTACTGAAGAAATTTTAGAAAGCTGATCTAGTGACTAGGTCCAGCTCTCAGGTACCTTTCTTTATGAGGTGCACACCAAAGGCCCGAGCTGCTGGATCTTCCCAGACATCTCCAAATTATCAAAATCATAGAGGATGATTTACTTGCTATCCCAGAGAAGGGCAACGGGATTTCTCCCCCAGCCTTGCAGCATGATCAAAACCAGCTCAGGATTTCCGTTTTAGATCCTGTTCAGAATCAGGGGTTCCAGGAGCAGAGCAACAGCCCAAGTCTGTAATGAAAATGGTGTGTCTATTCAAAGCATCATAGATCCTTCAGCAATCTCTTGTCTTGGGGAGGTGTCAGGTTGATTCAAGAGCTGAGAGGACCCAAACACAAGCAGCTGGAGCTGCCCTGATAAAACGTTCAGAAGCTTTGCATGCAAGTTATCAATTTGTAAGTATTACACTCTGGGTCACCATAAACTCTGTTGCCATTTCTCACAGCGCTGCTGCAACCTTGTTTTTGAAGAATTCTCTTTTCTTTTGCAGTTCAGCCATTCCCACCCTGCTGCCTTTGAGTCCTGCCTGGTTACAGAGTTCAAGAGATAATTTCTTCCGAATAAATAAGGCCAGAATGAATAATGCTACTAGTGTTACTTATTTATGGATAATACATTCCATGGATGCTTTCACCGAAATGATTTCAAAATGCTGTTTTGATATTCCTGTTTCTCTAATGAGCAGTGTCTTGTGTTCATAACTAAAACATAAAACAGAGTAACATGTACAGAAGCTTTTATAGTGCCGGCATCACAGCTAATAGGAAATAGCACAAACACATTCTTTTTTTGTGACACTGCATTTTTAGAGTTCAATGGCCCTTATTATCTCCCATAGCAAGTTGAAGCTTCTCATGATTAACCATGTGCATGATATGACAGCAGAATCAAAGGGAGGTCAGTTATCTAAACCAGTAGGTTCATCCCAGCACTTTAATTACTATTTTGAGGATGGGTCAGGAGAATGGGGTGATGATAGAAGGTAAAAGAGGAGGCAAATGATACTTCCACAAAAGGCCTTTTAAACTATTGCAAATATTTTTACAGTGTAGGGTGTCAGTCTAGTTGTGCCAGTGTCGTGTGCCTCCAGTTACAAAATACCCAATTTCAGCAGTGGCTCTTCCACTGAATTCTTAAATTTTGCCTATGCCTACAGACGAGTACACTGGAGTATCAAGTAGAAGGATGGTGAGGTATTTTGGTAGAAGGATGGCGAGGTGTTTTGTTTGCACACAGCTCCAAAACTTGGCAGGACTGGGAAAGTACTTCATGCACTGGGTATCACCCAGTTGCACATCTTCCTGCCTCTCTCAGTTTGCTGAGAGGCACCTGGTATATTTGCTCATAGGTGAAAGTCACTTAAATATTTGTTCTATTAGGTGTTATTTTCGATACCACCATCTGCACCAATATGACTCACTCATTCACAGACTTCCTTTTCTTTGAGAAGTTACTGGTGCTTCTATCAAATCATTCCAGCTTTATGAATTAAAAGCTTCTTCACTTCTTATTGCCAACCAGATGTTCAGGGTGCGAAGCATTCAAACTCAGAGATATTCAAAACTACAAAAGAAAGCAAAACCTGTGCATTTTTAATGGGAGAATGTGACCAAGGGCTGCTACTGAGTGACATGAACCAAAAATAAAAATACAGATGACTAAGCACACACTTGCCAAACAACTTCTGAGACCAATTTAAAAATCAAACACACCACTGCCAAAGCTTTGAACTAGAGGAAGCAGATGCTTTTGCTGCTGTGACATGCATTTCCACCCAGCAGGTAGACGGGGTGAAATCCGGTCTCATCGGGTCACTAACAAGGATTCAGGGCTCACAGCAGATCGGGCTAAGCCAGCAATAACAACACTTTTACATATGATTTCCTGATACAGGGAAGTGGGATATTTCCGCTATTTCATCTTCTATTTTTCTTAGGACACACTGCCGAAAACTAAATTGCAAAGGAATGCAGGCATCTATTCTGATACACAATAGTTTGTTGAAATAAACTGCACAGGAAACATTCCTCCCCTGTATGGATGTACCAACACCAGCAAGTGAAGTGACCAGTGCACACACAGGCAGAGGTGAAGGTATTAGATAAAAGTAAAGGTGATGCAGGTGGGATTAATCCCTGGTTAAGTCACAGTCCCTTCAAAGCCCACTTAGAAGAGTTACCGCCTTCGACATGAATTTTATTGGTTTGTTACCATCATGTTTTCACGGAGTCAAACCTTTAGATGTTTGTGTCTTTTTACTTGGCAGAAGCAAAAGCCACAGGAAGGCCTGTGAAACTCTGAGGGTCAGGGCTGTGTGAATTAAACTAATTTTTTTTTCCCCCTTTATACCACTAGCAAATAGATTTTCTACAGCAGCAGCAACAGAGGGGAAGGTTTGCTTGGGAAAAAAAAAAAAAGTAATCCACTTTCCACAAGATATCTGTTTCATCTAGGAACTGTGCATGCTACACTCAGTTTCCACTTCTCTGTTTGGCTCCCCAGAGGTCCCTGATGTCAACTCCAGGCTGTTTCTGCTCACTTTCCCAAGGGAAAGCTCTGTGTGGCATTAATGGCTGGAAAGGCACGGATTGAGGACAGCTTGAAAATACATGGAATATAAGGCTCTAATGACAGCAACAGAGTATTTTAAACTCGGGGTTCCCCAGGGTATTACATCAGTAGCTCAGCTGAGACACTGAACCAAGAGAAGAATTCTCACATCATTTAACTCTTTGCTACGGAACAGCAAAGAGGTGAAAGGAGAGAAGATATTTTGATTAAAGCTCCTCAACAGCTAAAGCCTAAAGCCAAAGGCTCCCTGCGTGAGCCCACTGACCTCACATTTGCTTGTGCAAGTTCTGATGCATTGCACAGAATCCCACTGAGAGGTTTGAAGGAGGTCCTGTTCATTCAAGGGAACATATCAGATGCAGCCTAAAATCAATCGAAAGTGTGACAGCAAGTCTGTGACCAAAACAGTAGTCACCTGGAACAGACAGGCTGGGTTTAATTCAAATATTGGCTAGTATTTTAATAGCTCTTAGCACCAGGGCAGTAGCCAAGACCAACCCAAAATGCTGGAGACAAGCAGGGCTTGAAGGCACTCCAGCCATGCAGTGTGGAACTCAAAACCAGCAACCAGCACAGGGGTGACTGAAGATGTTCATTTGCTCTTTTACTCCCACTTGTCTCTTAACTATCCAAGGTTTCCTCTGGATTGCATGGCAGCTACAGAACACCACATGAGACCTGGTTATCCTAAGCAACAGACCCTCCAAAACTTCAGCTGAAGACACGGAGAACGATGGTGGCTGTTCATTATTTCTGAAAGATAAATTGAGGCCCTCTCAAACTTCATGTAAGTGTTTTAAAAAGTCAAAATTATCTATCTGCTCTCAGATGCCATGACCACAGAAGACAAAAAAAGGGTTATATCTTAATATTCCATGTTCCACCAACTTCATTATATGGCTGCATTTTGTTCTGTGCAAAATTCAACAAACTGTGGTTGTGTATTAATGAAATACCAAAGAGGAAATGAAAAGTACATTCAGTCAAGTTTCATTTTCATGAGAGCATAAGCACAGACAAGAGGGAATATAAATAGTGCACATTGGAAGCCTTCATTATTTAAGTTGCATGTAAGCACTGCTTTCATCAACAAAGAAAGGAGAATTATGCCACAGATCATTTTTATTTTTCTTCAAAATTAGATAGGTAAAGATAGCAGACTAGAATTTATTAATAAGTGAAAGGAGGCCTTAAAAATCTGAAGAAATAATAAACTGATCCTCCCAGCTGTAACTCCTCCAAGTTATTCTGTCTCAATCCAAACACCTTCAACACTGGTCCTCTAAAAAGACCTTTTCAATCTTTCCTTGCCTTTTACAATACACCAGTGTTGCTCAATTCATTTAAGGCTTAATTCATGAATAAGAAACCACATTTACTCCACGCTCCTGCTTGGGATCTATCACACAGCTGGGATGAAAGGGCCTCGATTCAGAAGTTGCCAGGAAGCTGGGTCACAGTGGTACAGGGGCAAAGTTTAGACCAATACAATGAAGCCCACAAAAATTTGAGCAATATGCACTTCTCATCACAATACACAGGAACTTGCACTTACCGAGACCCACAAAATACTCCTTACAGGTCCCCAAAGTCTCATTAAAGAGAATATGAACAGAGACTGTGGGCATCAAGTATTTCTCACCCTTGGCTGAAAATGCTGGGATGGGGAGGGGAAAAAAAAAAAAGAGGTGGCAATTGTAGCAGAATGTAAAGCAGAGCACTGTCCGTTCTCCAGTGCTACGTGGCTGCTGACCAGCATAAATAATGATTTTCCTCATCTGAATCTTAAGAAACACTTTGGGGATCACATGCATGTTGCACAATGTATAGAGAGAGTGGAAAGGAAAGCACACTCCAGTCCTGGACAGGAGGGGTTGTGAGTGGCTCCCAAAACCCACTCATGATGCTCAGGAACACTAAAAGCATCTGTGTGGCTGCCTCAGTTGGGCAGCAGCCCCCTCAGTATGCAGTTCACATACAGCTTTACCTCCACAAGAGAAAGAAACATTCAGCAGGGAGGAAAAAAAAAATAAAATAATAATAATCATAAAAAAAAATCCATCAACATTCCAAAACATGAAACATTGGAACAGAGTGTCTGCATCTTACAGTGTTTGCCATGAAATTCTCGACTGCCAAACGAAATGCATCAGGGCAAAAAATAGCAGAGAAATACCAAACGATGCCATCGCGACCAGAACCGCAAGCATTTCCTTGTATTCACTATCCCCATAGCCAGACAGGGAGGTTCCTCCACCCAGCGTGACTGTAACTTCCCTTGCAGAAATACCACGGGCGCTCGGAGTAAAGCATTGAATGTGGTTTGTAATGCCGATGATTCAGCTCAGAAGTGGCACACACAGAGCCAGGCTCGCTGGAGCATCGTTCTGCATTTGCAGGCAGCAGCAGCCAGAGATGCTGGGAGTGTCTCCCTGCAATTGTTAACCAAACGGAAAGATGCCCCTTTATCCATTTCAAGCAGAGCCATTAGACAAATCATCATCTCCTCTTGACAGAGCAAGTATCTGGGAGTGGGATGCAATTTGCAGCTGAATGGGAAGCCTTTGGTTTCAAATGCGCTCAGATTCCACAGCAATAGGGCTCTCTCCCCTACCTACACCTGCTCCTGCCACTTTTGGAACGCTGGGCTTGATCCTTCCGCAGAACTACACCCAGTGCAAACTGAAGGCACGAAAATGACACCTTGATGATGCTCCTTCATCAAGGGAATAACTGCTGAGCGTTTTTCAATGCAAAACCTATCAGCTCATCTAATGGTAAGGTACCCCAGTTCCCATTCTGCCTCTCCATCCCTATCTCAGCCTCTCTGCTTGGGAATGCAGAAGCCTCACCCTGGCAAAACTCCAGCTCTCTTTGCAGTCACAGAGCTCTTTCTTGGTTGCCCTTGTGTCATGTTCCAGCTCCTCTTTAGCCTCTGTATCCAAAATACCAGGCTCCTTACTGCAATCCAACTTCTCTCTGCAAGCCCACATCCTTCCCTTAGCCCTTCCATATCAAGCCCCCATTGGTTTCTTACACTGTTCTTCAACATCCTGCCATGAAATATTGCTCTTTTTCCTGAGTTGTAACTCTGATGTGTTCAAGTAACATCCAGATTCTGGTTCTCACCTGTATTCCCTGTGTCCCACCTGCTGTCCAACCAGTCTGTTCCTTGCTACCATGCAGGAACAGGAATTCTTCTTTTAGAGCAAAGAAAATTAAATCCCCCTGTACTCTTTTCCACATTTAGCATGGGACACAGCAATCTAGGATTGCAATTAGACCTAGGAAAAGCCTACTCAGCTCTGAACTTGAAGAGTCCAAAAACATTTTGCATGCTTCAAGGAATGAAATAACGCCAGTATCGCAAATCTCTAATAAGTACATCCAAGTTATGATTTGGTTGTGGTTTTTTTCTACTTAAAAACATGTTCCATACACAGCAATGGCAGGAGAAAAAGAAAAAAAAAGAGAAAAAAGTCTGCAATCCTTCCAAAATTTAGACGCTAAATTCAATCTAAGCTTCAAGCATCAACACACTTAATGAACCAAAATAAGATGATCAGAGTATTTTTGACATGGGCAACCAAATGTAATTTCATTCTCATTCTGAGAAACATCTGGATTCTTACTGTAACATCCCTAAAACTCAGCCTAAGGTTGTTACTCCAAACAGAAACCACATACAGCCCTTTTTCCCAGGCAAACGAGCTAACAATAAAACAATTCATAATTACGAACTTTTCTACAATCCACGGCTTTCAAAAGCCCTAAGGACAGTCAAGCTAAATTTCATAATGGCTTTGGACCGGATTATACACCAAAGAAATATAATTGGTGGAGATTTGCAAAGGTATAAAGGTCATCAGAGTACCCAGCTCCCCATGAAATCCAGTGGGAAGAAGAGACTCATGCACAGGAAAAAGTATGACAAGAAGATTTTGAGTGAATTTGTGAGAGCACATCAGGAATTTTGGAAACACTTACCTGAGCTGTCACCTCACTGCTGATTCCTGAATGTCATTCCTGCCTCAGTGTGGATACAACAAGTGCCATCATCCAAAATCTTGTTCTGTGCCAACACCCACCACAGACCTCAGTCTTGACAGGGCTGAAGAACTCAGCCCATGGGTCATGTCCAAGCACAGCCCAAGTCCACACATTATGTCCCTTTTTCCCCCCCTCTTGGATTGAGAACCTCCCATTTGGTGGGTTTACTCAGATTGTTCCTAAGATGCCCTGCAAGCTCATTTCTCATAAAGCTCATTTTTTAAACATTAAATGGTAACTAACCAGTGCAAAAGAGAAATTGCTGTACCAATGACCTGGATATATTTTATAAATCAGTTTATTTACTGCAGTATTTATCTTAAGGGTCAAAAGATAGAAGAAACCAGACAGGGAAGATAGAAGACAACAAAAGGCATGGATTCCCATCTTCTATTTTATCCATTAGAAAAAAAACCCACCCAAACATTTCTTCCTAATTACCATCCTCATCCCAATTCTGCCTCTACTAGTTCACCCCAAGCAGAAATAACATATTTCCACATTGTTTAACCCAGCCCTGTCCCACAGATAGTTCTTGAGTTTTGTCACCCTTCCCAGTAGCTGCTTTTCCTTAACTTATCCAAAAGGTGAAAGGAGGAGACAGAGGGAGCATGGAAACAGAGCTATTTAGAACTGGCTTTTGGCTTTGGCCAAAACATCATCCATAAGAGTGGGAAACAAAGAGGCACAATGGAATGAAGGTTCTCGATTGCTTACAATTAAACACCCAAACCCCAAGACATTTATTATTTCTTCTCGAACATGTAAATTTTAGACTCCAAAATAGCGTTTTTTGAAAACACTTCTTTGTGGAACTGAACTATGGTTCGCAGCTCTGATGCAAAAAGAAGAATCACCTTACTCCAAACGTGTCTGTGCTGACGGTGCCACCCAAAAATCCATGAAACCCCGCTGAATGTTTTAAAAATTGTGTGGAGGAACATAATTTCCATTGCAGGGTGTGCATTTGTGGAGCAGTTTCTGTAAGCTTGGCAGATGCTCCTTGCACTTGTTTCAGCAGAACTGCCCCCTCATGACTGCAGGGAGCTTGTGCTGGACCCAGAACTCCCAGCACCTCCCTGTGTTCCTCCGTGGTCCCCTGAGAATTTCCTGAATTCCCACAGAGAGACAAAGGGGACACCAGTACATGAAGAGGGTAAAGGAGCTATTTCCCAGCGCCGTTTCTGGTGTGATTTCTCTCTTCATCTCAGGAAACAGCAACTTGTTGCTGCGGCTACAGTGCCAGCTATCAAAGAGGGCACGAGGACCTGGCGATTTCCAGGAGCATCAAGGATTAGGTCAAGGGAAAGCCTGGGAGAAGGATCTGCAAGGAGGCTGCCTGCTGCACCCATCACCATGGCTGCAGCTCCCTAGCCACACTGCACACACACACACACACACACACATCCACACAAAGTAAATACACCAAAAGAATACTGTGATACCACATAATACACACCTTAAATTTTAAATGGGATTGCTTCCCATAACCGTGTTTGCCTTAACACTGTAAATACGGAAGGGTGTAACCCTTAACAGGTTCTTAACTGCACAGAAATGAGAAACAGTTGGTGAGTTTTTAAATGTATTGACTCAGCAGTTTACTGCAAGACATGACTTGGCTGCACTGAAAGAAAAGGCTGAAATAAAGGAGAGTTCTCTATAGGCAGTTGGCTCTCACTTGTGCCCTTTTTAAGACTCTACATACCAAATTTAAATGTCTTGTGAGAAAAACTATAATGAATCTGCTTCTTCTCCCTCCTCTTTCTACAGAAATAGTGAATTTCTATTTTTATGCAGTATCTGCTTTCCAGATTTTTGAATATCAGCTAAGCTTTTTTGACAATAAATAATAATCACACACACACAAAAATAAAATCACAAAACATCAATGGTGTATACAGGCCAAAGCAGAATTTACTGTAATAAAACACAGCTTATCATCTGGGTCTCACAAAAAAAACCTACGTGAGCATTTCCACTGAATTAAACAGGGCCACTCACTTGACTACATGCAAGCTTGAAAAACTGGAGCTTCAAGTTTTTATACACAAAAGACTTAAATGAATATGTCACTTGACAAGGGAATCTGAAGCAAATGGTGATTCCTTGTTCATAGGCAAGTGGAACACATGGTCCTGCCTGGTCACAAGAAAAAAAGAATAGGAGAAAGAGTGTTTGTCCCTTCATATTTAGGAGAGTCTCACCAACACTGAGAAAACAGCAAAGTATAAAATCAAATAGAAAAGCAACGTTTTATTTATAGAAATTAGTATTTACATCTTTACTTTATCCTCACCATTGTTTCTAAACTGCTGATGATAAAAGCACCCCAAAACTGAGCTTATTATCAATTATTGTTAGACTGTAGAGCTGAAGTCTTGGGTACCTCACTTTCTAGAAAGGCTTCTAATGTCCAAAGCCTTGCAAACCATTAAACCAGGTTTAACTTCAAACCATTAAACCAGGTTTAATTTCAGTCCAAATCCTTGAAGGTAATGTTCAAGGTAATGCTGTTGTTACCCCATGGACTCCAGCACACAATTGCGTTTTGACCTAAATGGTTTACAAACTTTTAAGTGTGGCTTGAATTCCACATCCAGAAACTGAACTAGGAACAGACATATTTCTCATCTGTGGCATCTTCAAAAAAGGAGTTTACAGACTGCAGTAGTAAAGTCAGAGAAAGGAGGCTGGGGGAACCTGGACAGAAAATTAGGGGCATGGAAGACTGAGACAGCAAGGAAGAATTGTAATATCATGACAGTTTACACACTGTTTCTAGCTAGGAAACAGGAAATAATCTTAAGGTAAAACCTGGGCTTATTTTAACACTTTGATCAATAGCAATGATGGGAAACATCTTAGAAGAGTTTTGCAATATTGAACTCAACACTCTTTAAGAAAAAAAAACCCCAATGAAACCACCCAACCATCAGTGTGTGACATACATAGATAAATCCAGTCTTCTACATTGCCACAGCTTAATTAGAGCCTTTGAAGCCACCCACCTTTGATCTGAGACAAGCCATAAAAATGTGTTATATTTTAAATGGATTATTACATGTTCTGTTTAACACAATGGTAGGTCTGAGCCAGCAGAGTCTTGGTGCAATGAGGAAATAACCTGAATGGAACAGTCCCAAGAAGCAGAGGCATCTGCTCTGTGCCTTTCAGGTAAAGAGGTGACAGTTCCAATTAATAGTTCTGAATCCCTTAATTTACCATAAACCACAACCAGAGATATTTAAGTGACAAAGAACAGGTTGGATCCAAATACATTATCAGCAGTTTGACTGTGTTTCTAGATTTAATGGAAAGAATGTTATGACTGGGCTGGTCTGAAGACAATAAAAGCAGAAGGCAGACAAGTGCACTTCAAAGTATAATAATATTGGGGTACCAAGCTTAAAAAAAAATAACAACAACCAAGCAAAACCATAAAATAACTTACTTTCTGTTCTGATGGCCCGGATTACATTTTATGGCCCTCACTGGAATCTCATATACCAATAACTATGACACTACTCCTTTATCTCTTGAACCTGCTGCTATGAACTATTCTAAGCTATTAAGTCTCCATGAGCTCTTCTATAATATCAGTACCTTCCTCTGTAATTCAACACAGTCCAGTCACCTGCCTAAAAAGTGACAAGAAGGCCGTAAAGGACTGATAATAAACACACATGAATATGAAATAATTGTCCACAGTGACAGGTTAGTGGCATATTTGTTAATGACACTCTACAAACAGCCACTCGAACCACAAAGCTGCTAAAGTGGAAGAAGCAAACAAAACCCAGTGATTATCCATAGCCCAGTGAAAGGTATCAACTGCAGGGAACTATGGGAGTGTAAAGCCAGGGTGCTAATTCCAATGTTTAAGATATTTGGGCTGAATGCCAGTTTGGGGGTTTTTTTTGTCCCTGGAAAAATGGCCACAAGGCGAGGGGAATAAAAAATACAACCCACTTTCCATCCTAATCATATTTCTCAGTGTTGCATTTAACAGAAATTTTTATTTTCCAGGATAACCCCCCCCCCCCCAAACTTTTCATCCAAGGTCCCAGTCTTGATGCAGTGAAGAAGATGTTCAGTAACTGGCTGGAGCAGCCTTAAGAGCGTTCTCAACAAGACAACCTTTCCTCCTTTTCCTGGGCAACCACTGGGAAGCACGGGGGTTCAGGCATCTAAAAAGAGCAGCTCAGATGGAGCCATTTTTAGTTCACCTCCACTGACAGTCCCATCACTGAGAGCTTGGGAGCTGCCCTGGTTTTTTTGGTTGTAAGGCTCTGGAGACTGTACAGTAAGATGTGTAGCTGCTCATTTTATATGGATGCTCCCTGCACCTTCAAATTATAAAACGTTAAGTAACAATGATTTGATCCTGCACCAGCACAAATTGCGGCCTTTAAAACAAAACAAATGAACAAACAAACAAACAAAAACCTCAAAAAACACAACACTCCAATAACACAGAAACAGCTCATAAAATAAAGTTTTTTCCCCCTTTTGATACCTCATATCTGTATACTTATACCACGCGAGTTCTGAAAAATAGTTCAGCAGTGACTGGATATTCACTAATGGGATTTGGACACGTATTCCAGCCCTTTCATCAGCAATAAGGAAACTGAATGTTCCCTGTTAATCAGCTCAGCACAGTCATTATTTAACCTGCAGACAATTCATGGCAGCAAAGCTTAAATTTTCAACCTTGGGAAGGCGGCAAGCTTTGCAAGCTGACCCTGCTGAGGGCAGGCAGAAGCCAGAGAGTCTTTGCAGACAAGAGAGGGCAGACACACTTCATCTCCTAATGAGAAAAAAATTCAATAAATCTGACCTACTGCTAAAGCTGCAAATAAGGAAAATCCCCAGCCTGCATCCAGAGCTATGGATATGGACTGCACAGCAGAGATATAGCAGGAAAGGTTGGAAGATATTTTTAAACTCCTCCAGGTTAATGGAGTTAAAGTACAGCACCAAGAGGCAATAATGCACCAGCCTCATCCTTTCACCATCAATAACAAGGACAGGCATAAAGACAAGAGTAAATCGAACAGCTCTACTTGGAGCAGAGGAGGTTCCTTTATTTTGGGCAGTTCTCAAACAGTAACAAACACAAAAGTGAGACAGAAAGAGGCACCAGCTCCCACTGGACTGCAATGGAAGAGCTCTTTGAGCTCACCTTGCTGATGAGAGCAACAGCACATAACTGCAGGGTTTGAGCTGGAGACATAAATATAGATCCAGATATTGTCTTTCAGAGACACTATTTGACACCAAGCAGTAAAACAAATGTGCTCAGAACAGCAGGACAGACCAAACCAAGCGTCTGCAATAGGATGATTAAATTCTAATCAGTTCCAACATACAATTTTTAGTTCAGCGTCCACAAAGTGCTTTGCCATAGACCATCATCAGGCCATTGGCTTGTATGTTTGTATTTGTACTCCCACAGAAAATTGAGACCTATATGGTGTCACAAAATGAAAAAAAAAAAAAAACTGAATCTGCTAATGTGCAAAGGATTTGATTTGCTTTTATATTAAAAGTAGAAGTTCCCTACTTGTGCTTCAACAGAGCAGATGGGGCATAACAGTTGAAATAGAAAGAAATCAACACAGGCTGAGGGAGAAAGCACTCATAATAATTATCAATTTACTGTTTCTGCAACAGAAGAAAAGTCACAACCACAGATAGGTCTGGCCCCACTCAAAAAAGACATACCTGTTTAATCAGAATATGAATACTGACCAAAACAGCAAAATTAATTATATTTAATACTTTATATATTTGATTCTGTTATTGTAAACCTTTTGCATCTGCCTGGTTTTAAACATGTGAATATTAACACACAAAAAAGAAAAAATTATATTTGAGGAGCTGAACAGACCAGGAACTTGTTGGGAAATGAAGTTTTCCTTGTAAAACCACTTTTGATTTGTACTTTACATGTGTCTCTGCTTGGTCAGGTACCACCAAATCTCACTTGAACCAAGTCTCCTTTGAGTAACACAGTAATCATCACTTTCTTTAAGGTTAAACCCCCTACAATTCTATCCACACCATTTCAAAGCCATGCCAGGGGGGGAAACACGGAGGTGACTGCAGCAGCCTCCTAAAAACACCAGGAGTGTTGCCAGCGGTGACTCTAAGCATCCTGTCACCTGAGAGCACCATTCATATTGCAGTGTGTGGCAAAACCAGTTATTCAGGCTGTCAAGCAGGAAAAGTCTGTGCATGAACACATTTAGTGGATATATGTCATTTCTTATCTGCAAGGGAGGTTCAGTGGTAGGAGTACAGGGCCAGGAATTCTCCATCCAAACACAGGCTCTGCCAAAGCCTTGCCAAGCTATTTGAACTACTTTTTGCTTCTTTTTAATAATGCCATTAATACTTAGATTTTTATGGTCTCACAAGCTTAGAACCTCAGATACACAGAAATATGAAAACTTTTGTTAAGGCTAAAGGTTATTTTAAAATTAGGAAAGCAAGCACATACCTTTGCAAAAGCCAAGTTGATTCAGTCATATTCCAAAGCAGTTCCGTGCCATGTGGCATAGCCTGATTTTTTTTCAGGGTCAGAGGCTGAACTAAATTTCCAGAGATCTTCCCTAAACCGCAGCTAGAACTCAGGAACTTTTTGTAGCCTATAACCACTGGGCATGAGTCCTGGCAATTGACTCCATCCCTCCTCCACAACAGGTAACTCAGCCTTCCTATCCAGAGAGGTGGTAATTAGAAACACACCTGTTACCAGTAATTGGAAATAATTACCAGGTAAGGTTGCTTTCCACAAAGCACCCGATTCCCCCAGCATGCCCAAATACAGCCAGCACAAAGAGCTTATCCTTCAGTAATTCCAATTTCCTATCTGTAATGCAAATCAGTACAATATATAATAACATCCAAGTTATTCCTGTGCACTCCACTGGCTCTATTTGCTCCCCTTGAAGTGAATTCTCTCACCCTGATGCTAAAGCAGTCAAAACAATAAAGGCTGCAAGTCAGCTTTTAAGAGAATGGGGCACCTCTCCTCACAAATAGGGTGCCATATGGATTCCCTTCATGAATATGGGATTTCCTTTTAAAGTCACAGAATGCTTTCAGCATTTAATGGCTGGTGCTAGTGCTGCTCAGGTTCCTTTTGTGATTTGTACCCCCGGGACACATTGCCCCCTGCATCACCAGCTTTTTTCCCCCTTATTTTTCACCCCCCCATTATCAATCTCTGTAAATAAGATGCACAGCATCTCTGCTGGTTAATAAACACACTCTCACTTTGATTACACTTTCAGTTTCCAAGTGCAGAGCCGACTGGTTACAAAGGATAAATGTGTTTGGGGTTTCAGGGCTGGCCTTGGAAGATTGTTCACAAATACATGATTCATATCCGATCCTGGACATTAACACTTTCCTTATGACTCATACATACAGTCAAACAATAAAACAGAACACTTATTGAAGTTTTGTTTAACATGCATAAAGCACCTATTATTAATATTTTTCAGTTTAATTGTTTAACAAGGTTGGTCCTATTATTAGCTGCAAGGAGGGGGGATGTTTCCACTTCAGTCTCTAAATAAATACATGCTTTTGAATTTACTCTGACTTATATTTAGAGTCTTTCAGCAACATAAATAATGAGAAGACATTAAGCACTGTATGGAACAGGGTATGTACCTTAACAACCTACCCACAGTGCATTATTTGAATTGATAGAAGGCAACTGCCCCGTGTCTCTCATTCTATGGAACATGGTGTGTACAACATACTGATCAACACACCATTTCCTCACATTGTTTTCCTCTCCAAAGTGAAGGATAAACCAGAAAATTTGTCCTTCCTCACACAATAGACCCTTCAGGTCTTCTATCTGGTCCCTACATGTTAGGATGTTCACTGCAATACAATTCCCGGATAAATTATAATGAGCAACTGGCAAATCTGAAACCCGTTAAGAGTTCAAGTTCAGTTAAAAAAAACCCAAACAAAACACAAACCCTGAGGGGTTATTTTTAAAACGTTATCCCTTCACAATTCAGTTTTCTTTTAAAGTTTGTAAAGTCATCATAATGGGGCACTATTTGCAGTTTCACTGGGAAAAAAACCCACCAGCTCCAGCTCCAGCGCCATGGAACATGAAAGTGCTAAGCAGAACTTGTAAGAATCACACTGTGATGCAGATATACACTCAGGTGAAATACAAGATTTTCATCTCCAGTTTCAGCCTGCAGGATAGTTTCTTATCTTGGGACATGAATGTCTGCCTGGAGTGTGTATTCTGTTGCTTACATGCAGCTTTCAAACCAGTTTTACAAATCTGCTCCTATCTTTATGCAAATTATTTCTAAATAACAATGGAAGTAAGTGCTCCATTGCAGGCAGAGCTTTTCAGTTTGCTCCATCGAGCTCTACCAAATGACAAATTCTTCTGCAATACTAGGGGACAAATTCAGGAAACACACTGATGACACAGGAACATGTTATGTTGAGGTTGTTCTTGTCAGTAACCCTTCAGTGATGAGTAAGAACCTCCTGGGCCTCATCCCAACCCCACTGAGGTTACTCACAAAGCAGTCACCCCATGGGTACAAGGCTGACCTTACATTCAGAGGTTGGCTCTGCCACGAAAATACTTTCACTCTACCCACTAACACTGTGTGATTTCTAAACGCTTCCTGGCTCTCCGTGTGTCCCTCCCTGGTTGCAGTCGTGGTCCTGGACACGTTGTCTTCAGCAGCTGACCTTGCAAGGGGCAGGAACAGTGATTTGCTGGTGTTGACAAAGCCTTTCTGCCGCTGCCCTCGCAGCCGCTGTTTCAGCATGGCTGGGCAAGGACAGAGAGCACGGGGGAGTCTCTCACAGCACAGCACAAGCACCAGGCATTGCCCCCACGGGGCTAATCATTCAATCCCAGGAAACCTCACTTTCCTTAAAACAACGCTGACACCTCATCCGTGTCTCGCCAGCGGGGAGAAAATAGAAAATGCTCCCAGGACGAAACGCCGTCCCTGGGTTTTCTCTCAGGTTTTCCACAGGCACAAAGGGAAAGGGGAGCGGTGCCCACGCTTCACCTGTTTGCTCTGAGACTCCAGCCCTCATTAATTCTTACATTTTCATTAGAGCAACGTCCCAGAGCCTCACCTGTGAATGGGGCCTGTGGGAATGGGCGCCTCGGGCAGCAGCGCTCCCAAGAGACCCGCCCTGGGATAGCCTGGATGTGGATGCCACCTCAGGGCTACGCCGTGCACCTCTTCCCCTTTTCTTCACGAAACACAATCCAGTTGCAGGTTTCACCTCGTCTCTCTTATCTCAGCACCAGATGACCAAAAAAAAAAAAAAAAAAAAAAAAAAACCTGAAGGGAAATACAAGCAGGGGAAGCGATTCTTGGTGTTTTCGTGTGCCGCTTGTTGCTAGGAAAAATATTTCCTTAGTATCTCTGTGGGCTCTGCAAGTCAGCATCAGTGGAGCTCTGCTGGTTGCCAGAGAGTATAAAACAGCAAATGTCAGGAAAAAAAAAAATAGGAGGAAGAAGTAAAGCTTTAAGAATGTGCCCCTTAATGAATGTCTGCCCCCTCACACGGTCAGTGAGGAGACACATGCACCTCCTGTCTTTGCTGGAACAAATCTTGGAAGCTTCTTCCCTAGGCATTCTGTCTAAGTTATATTATTTTTCTGTCTGGGTTTTATTTTTTGGAAGGTTGATTTGTGTCAGGGCAGCACAGGGTAGAAGAGAGCCCCTCTTTGCCTACTGCTGAGCATTGGAAATGGGCAGAAGGGAAAGGGCAGGAAGGGACCCGGCATGGTGGGAGGCAGAGCAGCCTGTCCCCATTGATGATGGGAGCTGAGTCACCACCTCACTGCCCTGGTGCCACCAGGGACACTCCCAGTCATAAATGGCAACAGATACCCCAGAGAGGAAGGCTGAAAACCCCTCTGCTCTGGAAACCCCGTGCAGCTCTGAACCCCGATGAGACTGGTGTCTCATGACATGGTGTTCCAATCTTCCTAGAGGCCAAAGGATAACCCATTTCCTAGGCCAGCTACTCATCCATCCTTCTGCTAACAGCTGGGGCCAACGGTGATGATGATGAAGGGCTGGGGGTGGGGTGTTTGAGGCTGGTTATGGCTCAGTTTGCTCCGTCCCAGCCACAGAGCAGTTCAGTGTATCTGCTTGAGCTGGACATGTAACCCCCATTAAATGGCTTCCAGTCCCCACTGATCATCCTCCAGATTGTCCCACTGCCGACTGCTGTTTGAGTTCTCACATGGTGCTCTTTGAATTTTTAGTTTTTCACAATAAAGTGGTCTTCTCCACTCTCTTTGCATTGTTTTGTAAACCATTTGTTTTTAAGTAAGACTCTTATTTTCCTTACAAAAAGAAAGAGCAAGACTTTGTCTGAATACAAATCCCATGCCTGACAGTGTGCTGACATTTGTGCACAGAGATGTGCTTTCCAGTTTGTTCTATTGTGCTTTACTTTTTTTTTTTTTTTAAAGTAGTTCAGTGGAAAGTTTGGATGGTTCCAGGCGAGTATCCTTTAACACCACCACAGAAATAGCCTGAAAAACTGGAAATACATCTCAGTGTTGCCAGAGGAGTTATGGGTTGTAGGTTTCCTTACTTTTGCTTTATTTAATGCAAGCTATCTTAAAAAAAAAAAAAAAAAAAAAAAAGGCAATTTTTATGGCTGGTTAGCAGAGATTAAATGCAAGTAGTAGCAGCACCTGTGTTTTTCTCTACCTGGGTATATTAATGCCAGTGCAGGATTTCTGCTATCTCAGCCACCTGCCTTTTTAGAGCCCTCCATTGGAGCCAGCACGTGGCTCATCTTGCAGCAGGACCTGATGTCCACCAAGGACTGTGACTCCATTTGTAGTGGCACAGTTCCAGCCATGAGCCCCTGCTGTTGTCCAGCAGAGGCTGGGCACACAGGAGGATGTAAGAACGTGGATGCTCCTACTGATCTAGGTTCATATTCCCAAACTAGTTGCCAAGTCGTGACCTGACCACACTGGGTTTGCCCCACAGAACATCCCAGGTAAAAGGCTGGAGCATTAATCCACGGCGCCATCTAGCTCCCACTGAAGGAATATTTCCAGTAGCGCTTTTCCCACACCATCGTGTCTCGAACCTTGCCGTAGTATTTCTCACAGACACACAGAAGGTGATAAACGATAAGAGGAAAAAAAAGAATGTCGTTGTCACTGCTTGACCTCCTGGGAGCCAAGAGCACTGGAGCCAGGTAAAGCATCTCACAGTCCTTCCTGTCCCTCTTGGTGGACCTTCTCTTCTTACTCCATGAATGACAATGACCCAAACATGAGCAGAAAACCATTTGAAGTACCTAAACTCCCCTTTCTTCCCCAGGGGCCTCTCCCCCTCTGTCTCTGCAGCCTCTGTCACAGCTCTGGTCCACCTGGGGTATCATTCTGCTATGGGCAGTGGGCAGAACATGCAGGAACATTGATACCAGGAGAGGAAATCCATAAATTATTGCAACTGACCTTTCAGTTCCACTAACTGCATATAACCCATGGATCACATGAATAATATGTCATCTACTTTGGTTAAGCCGAGACTTTTCCATCTAAAATACTACAGGGGATTGGCAGGTTTCAGATAGATGAGACTCATTTCATACAAAGGAACAAAATCTGAAGGCCGCCTATTTCTTCTCTCTGAATAACCTTCACTCACCAGGCTCTCAGCCTTTGAGCCTGTTTGCTAAATAGGAAGACCTTCATGGCTTTCCCTAAAAATTTTCAGATCTAGGAATCTCCTTGTAGCTCCCAAGTAGAGAGAAGACAGGCTGAGATCAGACAAGCCAGGAAAGCAGTGAGACAACTGTATAACCACAGGTAATATGCAAGCGAAAGAGCAAATTTAAAACTCCGACTCAAGTCTGCAGGACGTTTGCCAGCCTGTGAGTTAGGCTCCAGTGATGTATGGAATATATTTGCTCTGAGTCTATGCTCTGCTCTATGCCAGAAGCTTTTAAACCATCTTTACAAATATGTTCCCATCTTTTGCCAAGTGAATGTACAGTCTTTTTCCCTCACGTTGGTATCTACAGTTGCTCTTACTAACTCCATGATTTCTGAGGCCATAATTACTCTTTAATATTCTCAAATACTTGCTTGGTGCCCACCAAATTTAAGTGCTTTCTTATTTTAACAAAAAACAGGCATTACTTTCTTATTTACTTTGCCTGTGTGCTTTACGAAGAGATCAACAAAACTGCTTAAAAGTGCTTCAGTGATCAGTGGTTTATGAGCCCTGAAGATTGGCAGACTGGTCTGTTCCACTGCATTACTCTGCAATTAGTTGTTTCTCCTCTCTCCTCTGCCTCCACTCCTGTAGAATCACCCTCTGTGATCCTTTGTCCAGTGTGTTCCTTTCTCCTCCCACGGATCTGCCACGCTCTGCCTGTGCCTTCACCAGCAGTGACTTCCATGAGCTTGGCCTGTTCTCTCTGCTGTAACTTTTTTGATCTTACACATAATTCTTTACGTTTTCTCAGGTGCTGCAAGACGCCTCTTTTCCTGCAACCACTCCCTTGCAGACAAAGACTTTCCCAGGTGTGGACATTCCTCCAGATTTCAGTTCTATACCCAGTTCACTCCAGCCAGGCCCCCTCAGTCCGGGCCACACACAAGGCAAGGGTGCTCCAGTGCAGATCCTGCTGTCCAAAAGAAAAGGTGGTATTAGGCTCTGAAAACGCTGATGACATGGTGAGGCCACACAAACAGCTTGGATCTGCAAGTGTTTCCATAAAAAATAGGAACTCTGTCATCAGTACCTAACCCTAATGTTCTTTTGGTCTCCTGTCATGTCCTGACCTCATTCCTCCTCGTCCTTCAAATTACTCGGATGGGTAGAGTGAACTGCAAGCCCTCCACTCTGGTTTTAAGTAACAACATTTGACAACACAGATCAAGTCTGAAAGGAGGTGAAGCAAAACCAGGTGTTGCTCAATTGCAGGACATCAACTCCATCTGAAATTCCACATCCAAGAAGAGCGGACAGGAAGGTCCCTGCAACTGCTTCCATGTATCATGGTTAGTGCAGTCAGGTCCTGGTGTTTGTTAACTTTTAGGCTCAAGTCAGATACGAATAAAGAGGATTCCTCCTTTTCCAGGGGTCACAGCTGTCCATGAAGCATAAACTAAAATTAAAACCAACGACTTTCACTAAGGAATGCAGGAAATGTTGTGATGTATTTTCGCTGCAGCCACTTGAAAGCAGAATTGCTGTGGAAATAAAACAACTCCAAACACACTGAACTTGCTGACTCAGTTGATCCAGGGGAAAAAAAAAAAAAAATTACAAGTCAGCAATTTCAAGCAACAGCAGCACCAAATGTACTGTATCTGCAATACTGATGTAATGTGCATTGCAACATCATATTTCCCTGAATACTGTGCTCGTGGGTTTGATGAGCCACAGCTTTCAGATGAAGCAGAGGATTTGCTGCTCATTACATAAGAGAATTGTCCTTCAGAGCTGAGACTGGTAGAGGTTGGACCCACCCAACTGCTTAAGAGACAGGACATTTAAAGGGAGCAGTTTCCTCCAGCTTCTTTCTGACCCTGACCCGAGGCACACAGCAGATTGAAAGCAAGCACTGATCAAGCCAATTCTCCTAATGGATCCAGAATTATCACCACTGCAGCATTTTCTATTCAAAGCAGCTCATGCAAATTACCCTTCTATTGCCATATGCAAATTGCTTTTTTTTTGGATAATTTTTCAAACAATTTCCTAATTTTTATCAGCACCTAACAAGCAAAATATTAAGATAAAACTGGGCATATCTTCACTTTGAATTTTCCATTTAACATTCTGCTTTAATAGTGGCCATAAGAAATTATTAGCAGCAGCTGTTAAAGGCCTCTTAAACAAACAGGATATGTTCTAAAACAGAAACCCACGTAGAAGCTACAATTTTAAGCAATTAATTAGAGTCTGTACTCATCTGTAGCTGTGATAGGTGAGAGAACAGAGAGTGGCAATCAGGAGGAACAGGTTATGAACTAAACTGGTTAAGGGATTCTTTGTCCCAGCTGTGATTATTCCAGGAAAACACAGGAAACAGACAAGTTTGTCATGTTTAAATGGTGGAACTTGACAGTAGAAATCGAATTCAGGCATCTTAGTTAATGTAAAAAGTATCCACCTCAGTATCCAGGGTGGCAGATAAAAGCAAATTACCTTCTAAGAGACAAGAAAGTGGCCTAAACAGTAAGTGAATACAGAAACTGAATATAAACAGAAAACATTAAAAGGAAAGGCATCCTCTATTGTCTGGTTTATATGTCTCTCTTCCTTAGCTGTTCCTACTCATTTTACCTATTTTCCCAGAGAGATTGTCAACTTGTCTGGTCCAAGGAAGAAAGACAGAAGAAAAACCTATGAGAGAATTGTGGAATAATAGTTCCTGAAGCTGCACATGTTGCTATCTGGAAGTCTAATGATCAGGAAACACGACATTACATATAATCGATTTGTGCCAAATATTAATACAAGCTATTTTTAAGGAGGGTAAACTTACACAAAATATGAGTTGTAAGGCTCATTTTCTCTTTGGCGCATTATATTTGACAACTATGAAATATGAAGTACCCAGAAATTAAACACAGAAACTCACTACAACTTATTTTTTTTTCCCCTCTTCTTTTTTTTTTTCTCTCTTGAAAATCTGGCCCTACTTTTTACTTTTCTTTCTTTCTTCCTACTTTTCTTTACTTTCTTACTGCTCTTGTCTCTCCCTTACCTGAGTATTGCTTGTTGTCTGTCCAGAGCTCTCTGATCTTCTCCAACTCCATCATAGCAATTGCTCCTGTTAATTTAGCCCCCAACACGGTCATCCTATTCCCACTTCCAGTTTCCCCAATTTTTCAGCCACTGGAAGAGTGGTTGAGAACAAGTTCATACACAGATAAACGTTAATAATAAACATGTTAATAAACATTAAACTCAATGTTTAAAAACTGCTCTGCTACAAGCGTAAGGCAAGGCCTAGCAACGTGCTTTGAAAAAGCAGAGAGCACACTGAAAACCACCAGGATTAAAGGGATCCCACAAAATATCAGAGCCCACTCCTTAGCAAAAGCTCTGCTTGTGCTGGAATAGTGCTCCCTCCCAGCCTTCATTTTTCCCGGGAAAATTGCCACGACCGTGTAAGCAGCAGAACGGAGCAGCTTGGTTGTTCTCACAGCAAATGAGCTTTAATAATGGTGCTTATTCCCCCCCAGGAATATTTCTGGATACCAGACACCAACATTTTGCTTTTCCAGTGGCAGTTCAGAGCCATGCCCGCAGAGCCACGGTTCTGACACACGTGAGTGGGTGCACTACCTCACTCGTGAGCAGCTGACAGACCGAGTGTTATGTGTGGAATCGTGAGGGCTGTGGTCTCTGCAGAGGGAGAGCAACGTTCATCAGAAAAATAAGACGAAAACTGTCATCAGAGTCACTCGTGGCCAAGGAGTTCTCCAGCTCCAGCTATGATTTACTCCCTGTTCTTTATATGGCTTGGCCAGTCACTCTCTTCCCCTTTTTTGCTGAAGAATACATCACCAAGCGAGTGGGTTTATGGAGTAAAATGTAATAATGTAAAAAAAAGAGAATATTTAATAATGGCTATTAGTAGCGATGTAGTTACTTCATTACATAAGCTCAGGGAATAACTGTGTTTCAAACCTTTTTCTCTTAAAGCTAACTTGAAACATCCAGCACTTTTAATTCTTTGCACGACTGTGACCTTGTCTCCAAGCCTTGAAATACAAGGTAATTTAAGTGAGAAGTGGCTCCAAGAGAAAAATAAAGACTGAAGCAAGAATACATTAATTCAAGTGACATTTAGGTCAGTACAATCTTTGGTTAGCTCAGAAGAAACCAATTTAAAGTCCAAGAAAGCAATAAACTTGAGTGGCAAGAGGCACCTCCAAGTTAGCACTGTGAAAGGAAGGAGAGAAATCACTGCACTAGGATCTTTGTCTCTCCTAATTTCAAATAGCAGATGGAGGACAGAGAAGCTTGGTAAATTATTATTATTTACTTATTTCTCACACAGTAAGGACCATAACCTGGTGTTGCAGCGTGGACCATTAGCACGTCTTTTATCCTTGTTTTTGTCCTGAAGCGGCCCAAGTGGAGTGTCTTCTGATATTGAGGAGTCACATTTTAATGGACATAAATCACAACCTCAGGTCTGAAGCTCCTTTTCATTGCCTAAACCCAGAAACCTCTTAACTGGAGTTTTGTTGTTTCTCCACAGGTTAGTTTTCCAAGCCCAAGACGGCTCACCCATCCTGATATGGCACCTGTATGAATAGAAAGAAAGCCATGAAAGAATTCCTGTGGTTTGGGTCAGTAAATAAAACAGCAAGTGGTTTCTGCAGGTAACAATTCTGCTGCCCATCCTGGCTACTGCAGCCCTGGGTAAGTCTTATGTAAACTAAGCCCTACTTTCTCAAAATTATATATAAATAATTTCACTCAGTTAAATGACTGTGAGGATGGCAGAATCCACAGAACATTCAACATGAACACACCATTCTTTCTGGCCGTGTTTTTGTACAATATCCTTCACCTTCTCCACTCTTACATGTGCAGAAACATCCAGAAACTTCTTCGAGCGTGGATTGTTCCCGAGAGACCCCTCGCCCAGAGAACAGCAGAACGTGGGCACTGGTGTGAAACAGGGATATCAGTATTTGCCTGCTGAATTCCTGGAACTGAACCATTGCACTGTGTAAAATTTTACTTGAATTCTTTTTACTGATTGTTTCTTGAGAACAACTGGCCAATTTGATTTTTGCTCCTGCTGGTTATTATCAGATGCTTTATATTTTATTGAACCTGTATCCGTGGGTTTTTTTGTTTGTTTTCTTTTTTTTCTTTTTTTTTTTTTCTTGCAGTATCAGCCAATAGTCAGCCAAACAAGGCACTGCAAATCTAACCATAAAAGGTATGTGAAATTCAAGCAGCTTTGGAAAAAAACCCCAAACCTCAGAGTATGACAAAGAAAATCTCCTCAGTTTTCTTTGTGTGAGGATTATAATACAAAGAAGATGAGACCACCATGCTGAATAAAATATATATGCAAGGTAAGTTTGCCAAAAAAAAAAGACATTAACTATTTGAAGAAAGTGAGAACAAGAGAAGAAAGGGATTCTAAGGAAAATTTTTAATGCAACAGGTGAGGTTGTATATGAAATTTCCCCGAGAATGGATATTTGTATATATGTGCTCCTTCGTGCAAGTAGACTCAAGTGGAAAATGCAGCTGCTTGAAGGCTTTCTGGGTATAGAAGTACCAGTGGAAAGAGAAACATGGAAAATTGAATTTTTATGGACTTTTAGAGTTCAGATGAGCTTCAATGATCTATCAAACATTGCAAATCTCCAGTATTCACTGAGCAGATAGATTTTAATATCCATATGCCTGTGGCATAACAGCAGCTATAATTCCCACAGCCTCATTTCATCAGGGACAGCGACATTAAAAATTTGTCTCAAGTGAATTAAACCCCACCATTCTCTATCTCAGTGTTTAGATTTATCCTCCTCAGTCCATCTTAAGGCACTTAAAAAGCAGCAGCCTGTTTTTAAATTGCTGAGATCTTACATCTCTCACTGACACAGGCAGCATTTGCATGGGCCAGACAGTTTGAAAATGAATTTGATGAGAATGCTCTCAGATGCTGATCTAATTTTGAATTTTTGTTTACAGACCAACCTTCATGTTGATATAAGAACCAATGTAAAGAGAGGAAATGCAGATTCCATTTGTATTTCACTACTGTAGTCACCAAGTATCCTTCCAGTGAATTAACAGTAATGTACAGATTATCATTCAAGGAGAACTTTGGAAAGACCAACATTTTTTGGAAAAGTAATGATGAAAAATGAAACCACTTTTCTTAGGACAGAAAAGAAGAAAAAAATCACCTACATCAAAAACGTTGAAGGCAAATCAAACAAAGGATGCAGTGTGCCGAGGGACGTGAATCCATGTGCATTTTGCAAAAATGCTGAGATAATGGACAATTCTGTCAACTGAGCCTTTGTTTCCAAAGCAAGAAAAATCAAACTTGTATTTACACTTCTGAATGGGTTTGTTTGATCTGTGTGCAAGGGCAATGACAGTCACTCAGAATTATGAGACCTTTAATATTAGCCAACAGGTTTTAGTCATAGGTAAGATTTGTAACCAAGAATGTAGCATAAATAATAAAAACTAAAGTGTAAAATAATTAATCTGCAAAATACACATGTATATTCCTAAATTGAAGCTTTACTTAAACACCTTGATAGGTTAGATCTTGTTTCAAATGTAAATATGTTCAATGCACTTCTCACGAGGAGGAGTGGACAACAGGGAAGATACAAAATCTTTCTCAAAGTCAATATTTCATAATTCATCCTCTAAGTACACAACAGAACTGGAGGCAACCAGACAGTGCAAAATCTGAGGTCCCAGTTCCAGATATTTGAACTAATCCTGGCTTTGGAACTCTGGGATTAAGCACACCCAGAACTGAAATACATGAAAACATCTCAAATAGACAAGCAGTTTTCTAACTAAGATTGAAGTCTGTGAAGAGCTGACAATAGCACTGACTGTTTACCTCTCCCTGATTTGATAGACAACACTTTTTTAGCTACTGTTTTCAGAAAGAGCCCAAATAAAATCGATGAGAGGAAAAATAAGGTGATTCTTCCCAGAGTAGTTATGCAGGAAGTCTTCTAGCAACTCAATCACCTTCTGGTTTTAACTGCCTGAGCATCATCTGACTTCACTGACTTCAGTGTGATCTTCTAGATCTACTTTATGAATTAAGGCTTATCTTGGGGATGAACAAATCTCAGAAGTTTCAGAATTGAGGTCAGATCAGATCTGGGCAGGAATTCAAACTATATGACAATGAATCTTGTCAGACCTCTAATTTATAAATGTGGAATTTCACTCTGTTAACAGACCTCCAGGAATCTCTCTCCAGCTTGCTGGGTGGTGGGTACTGAACCAAAGAGCATCAATACCAGTGGGAGATGTGCTGTTAACAAACAGGGGTCTGCACCACACATGGATTTGGGACTTGGCTCTTTCAATTCCTTGAGTAATAAGCAGCTGTGAGGAGAAGTCTGTCACACACTCATGGAATCAGAGAATTATAGAGTCAGCCAGGTTGGAAAAGACCTCTGAGAACATCGAGTCCAACCCTTGATCCAACCCTGCCGCGGTTCCCAGACCATGGCACTGATGCCACATCCAGTCTGATTTAAAAAACCACCAGGGAAGTTGAATCCACCACCTCCCTGGGCAGCCCATTCCAATGGCTGAGCACTCTGTAAAAAATTTCTTCCTAATATCCAGCCTAAACATCCCCTGGAAGAGTTTAAGACCGAGCCCTTTTGTCCTACTGCTGGTTCCTGGGAGAAGAGACCAAACCCCATCTGGCTACAACCTCCTGTCAGGGAGTGATGAGGTCACCTCTTCTCCAGACTAAACAACCCCAGCTCCCTCAGCCTCTCCTCACTGCACTTGTGCTCCAGTCCCTTCACCAGCCTGGTTGCTCTTCTCTGGACCTGCTCCAGCCCCTCAACATCCTGCCTGAAAGGCAGGATGAACCGGGCTGGGAAAGCTTGGTTCCATCGTGTTGATCTGATCACATTTAGGAATTTTACCTTTGCAGAAGAAAAAAAAAACAAACCCAAACCCAAACAAACAACAAAAAGCACAACACCAAAACACATAGCTACAGATTGTAGTCTGCAATGAAAACCTTGGCTGTTATAGCAGCTCCATGTGGGGCCACGTGATTCTGGCAGGTGGAACTGCAGCAATAAAATTACGTACCTTGTGCACAGAAACCCTTTTGCTGTTACACAGCATTATCTGGTCCAAGCATTTCAACTTGAGGCATAATTTTATTTCCCAGTGTAGATGGTTTATAGCAACGCTGGCAAAACTACTCTGAGGCAAAGGCACTTTCTTCTTGGAGACAAGACTGGATAAAAGTATTTTTTGAGGCGTTATTGCACACGCCTTTGAATTTTGAGTTTTCTGAGATGGAAGAAAGGAAAATTTATCTGCTCATTCTTAAGCTAAATTTCTCCTCTCCTCTTAATCCCAGCCTCCTCCTGGAAGTTCTGCTGCTCACTGAAAGGAGCTGCGGGGGCAACATTTGTTTACCGTGGCTCTGCCTTTGAAGGGTGATTACAACAACATCGTTCTGCATATCCGGAGGGTGGGTCTTCTTATCTCCCCGAAGGAGAAGGAGAACAATCACATATTTGATAAGTTCAAACAAAAGCGCCCACAATTATAGGAAGCCAAGTGTTTGCAGAGAGAGGGCAGTTTACACAAACCCCGGTTTTTATAACCTCATCCAACATATTTATTTCGCGACAGCTTTCAGGAGCGGCGCTCGGTGGTTCTGCAGTATCCCTGCTCCCTGGTGACACGTGGAAATATTCCGCATTGGAAAAGTGACACCCCGGGGGAAACACTCTGCAGAAAACAGTCATTGGCTCCATCCAAGGCTGCCTTCCCACCTGTAGGAATAACGGCAGGAGTGGCACTTCCTTCCACATTAGCTCTGGCAAAGACCTGCTGTTCCAGGCCTGGTGATCTGAATGTGGTTGGATTATGGGGTAGAGAGGAATTTCTTCCTGGTGGAAGAAATAAGAAGAGAAGGGAGATTTTGATTCTGTCCTTAGCACCTTCTAGAAACTTGTAACTGCTCTGTGTTTTAAAAAGACTTTTTGTCTGCCTGTGTTACCTTTCAGCAAAAATGCATTAACTTCTAGTAAGGATTAAGCCAAGTCTAACAAAGAATATTTTCCATTTTGTTGTGCTGGGGGTCTTGCTAACCAATTTTGGATCATCATATATAAATATCCCTCTTTTTTTTTTTTTTTTTCTTTTCCTTCCCTTCCTTTTTTTAAAATTTCAATTAAGAAACATAGAAAAAACATTACTACTCTGATCAAATTCTATCAGAATTTTCTCCACCCAATTAATTCAATCCATTAAAAGCCCCGCAAGGGTCAGCCTTTTAGCTGGCATATACAGGCTAGATGACACTTAATTCTGTTCCCTAAGAAAATAAAATCTGCAGGCCTTGTAATGTAAAACCCCCCTTTTTAAAGGCAATCCTCTAGCCTGAAAATCCAGATTCCAACAGGAGTGAGAGAGGTTTTCAGAATCAGATTGTAGTGTTGGTATACAAAGGAATGCCAGTAAAGTTAAAGAGATAGGCAGAGCACAGCTCATCTCAGTGCAGGGTGCACAGTTAGAGTGGTGTGAAGATACTTTGGGCAGGCACAGACAAATCTAGTTCAAAAGGGAAAATGAGTTACACAGGGCTTCTTTGGGCCTGAATAGCTTTAGATCTGCACTGTGTGTAGCTCTCAGGAGGAAAAAAAAAATAGGTTGATGACAGCAGTTGTTCAGTGGCCACAAAAACAAGGTGTCCCACAGACTGTTCACCATTCCCACCACTGCTCTTTGATGACTAACGAGGGCTGGGGCCCTCTCAGGCTGAACAATAACCCCACACCCTGTCCACACATCCAAGAGCTGATGCTTCCATACAAGTCTTCTGGTTCATTGATGGTGAAAGACTGTACAATTGTATGAAAGCACATATGTGTACTGTTATCAATATTACAGATGAACAACTTAGAGAAAAGTCCTGTACATAAAACCTCCCATAAAGGTAGTGGCAACAGTCAGCATATATTTAGGTTAAGGCTTCCAATCCTGCAAATGTTACTCTCTTCTTAGAACCACACCAAGGTGGAGGTTTACTCTGATGAACATGTGCTCACCTTTCTGCAGGCACAGAAGGGTTTGAAAGTTTGACAGTGAATGTTTCTGTAAATACAAATGGGCATTGCCACCTTTCTGCCTGGAATTTAAGGCATTCATAGCAACTGGAGTATACCATTTACAGTATTGATCAATTTATTACCTTAGAACTAAACTATATATATATAAAAAAAGATTTTAAGGGCTATTATCCCGAAGATTTGTGTGCACATGAAAAATGGTCATACATATTCACAGAACCAAGGCCAAGAAAAGGCTGGTTTAGGAACAGATATTTCTTTTGCTGGAAAACTTCCATTTCTCTTTTTGATGTAATGCACAAGTGACTGCTGTGGAAATGTAATGCTGAGGTTCAATTCTGATGCTACTGAGATAAAAGGCAAAATAGTCTTTGACTTCTAGACATGAAAGTTATTTTTCTGAACTCATTGGAAGGTTCAAAAAGTGAAGATATATTTTGCTTTTTAAGGCAAGCATATTAATTTTCTTCAGACATGTACAACTACCTGAAACAGAGACACCTTTCTTTACTGATTTATGCAGGGTAACTGGGAAAATAGTGCACAGAAAAATATGTTCCTTCCTACAGACTTACATGGGTTCTTGTCCCTCAGCATGTGGAGATCCAAGAAGTATTTTGACTTCCAAATTTTTAATGTTAATGATTTACTTTTGGTTTCCCGTAAATATGAAAGATACAGTCACATTTCCCAGAAAGGATAAAGAATTCCCTTTGTTTGCCTTTTGCAATCCCTACCTGCAGGAAAAGGTAGCATCAACTTCTTGCAAGGTAGAATTGCACAGGGTGTGGAAGAAAACACGATCCTGTAAGCTCACCCAAAATTGTATTTGCTCCCTTTTTTCCTTCCTTAGACGAGGTTTTTCCATCTTTCCAGGAGCTTTGGCATTTGAGGGGCTGTTAGAAGAAATGAAGGGGCAGAAGTGTCATCTGGTTAACACTCAGGTAAAAGCAAAAGCAGAGTCACAGACATGAAAGGGATCACAGATATCCCATTATTTATGATGTGATTGTAAAGTCTGCTACAACCTTAAGGCAATACATGTTGATTACCCTCAGCAGATCTCTGCTGTTGTAAAAGTAATTGCTGAGATCTTTTCTGTATTGCTGATAACTATATCTACCACAGCCTGGTTTGTTTGTTTTAAATTGCATTCTTATAAGCAACAGGAACTCTTGACAATACAATGCTATAGAATTTTTTTTTTTTTTTTTAAGTTTAAAACTTTGGATCATATCCAATGGGCCCTTAGCTCTGTTCATCAAAAGAAGACAGCAATCTTGCTGAGGCAAAAGTCCACAAATGTGTACCTTAGGTTTGACCCCGTGTTTTCCCTCTAAGCCTGTAGCAGAGCAAAACCAAGTCCTATCATCAAGAGCTCTCTCACCCCACAAACCACATGTAGACAGAAATTCACAGGTATGGTTTGTAGCTCCCAGCAAGCTCCCAGCTGCAGAGGTGAGGTGCATCTCATTGGCTTCACACCCTTAAGGGTGGGGATAATCCCTCCAGAGAGCCTGTGTTCCAGTCAGGCCCAAATTCATGCTGTGCTTACCTAAATGATGGCCAGAGTTAGTAAGTTATCCCCAAAGCATATCCTATCCCCCATGTCCTTAGGAGTAGGTCAAAACTCCTCCCATCCCTGCAGGAGATGCAGTTTGGGAGAGGTTGGAGTCAGTTTGGCTCAGATACAAAAGACATAACATTTATTTCCTAATATAACGAACACCTGAACATAGGCAAAATAAATTCAAATAAATTAATCTTATCACATTTTTCATAAAGCACTAGAAAAACTGGGCTGATAGGTGTTACTATTATGCAAAGGAAGAATGGGTTGGGAAGAATGAAAACAGAGGCTGTGGAAAACAAGAGTTGTTCAGAAAGTTAAATGAGCTCTTAGTTTTAAGAAAAAACATCACTAATAATGGTTATCTATTAGTTAGCAAGTCAGTCAGTGACTGGCACCTATAGCTAAGATGAATTGCCTTTCTATTATTGCTCAGTTTGGGCAAAGATATTTTTGGACATGAAGATCATGGTTAAAATCTACTTAGACTCAACAGGTGTTGGCATTGAGATCATTGTTCTAGCCTAGTTAGACCCAACAGGTGGCACAGAAGGAGGAGTTATAATATATTTAGTATTTCTCAATGAAGAACAAGAGGAAGCATGTCAACTTTGATTATATTATAGGCAGGATTGCCACTGACTCAGAAAGAGTTTAGACTGTATTTCAAGATTGTGCCAAGTACAAAACCCTTCCTTTGGAAAAGGAGAAGATATCAAAAGATCTTTGTCACAGACAAGGCTGCATAAATTAAAATCAAACACACAACAAGCCTCTGCAATATCTGCTGAGTGAGGATGAGTTTGTGGCAGCTCAGGGAGTTCTGAGAATATTTCGGTGACCCAGTTTCAAACAGAACAATTTAGAATAAAGCCAATACTAGATATTTCCAGTGCTGTCAGAGAAGCACATGCAAGAGGCAGGACTGCCCAAACCTTTCCTGTGCAGCCCCACAGGCAGCTCAGCTGACCAGAAAAGGGCATTGCATTCTTCTGTGTGCATGCAATGAAGATTGTGTGAATCTCAGGCGAGCACGCTGCACTTAAACAATGAAGTCAGCCAATAAATCTCACAGTTGTCTCAGCCTCCCAGGGCTGCAGCCTCAGCCCCTACCTCCAAGACAAATGGGGGTGTTCATCACGAACTCCTGCCATCAGAGCCAATAATTGTCCTTCCACAGAGTGATTCCACTGATTTTAGTCGTGTTACTCTTGATTACTCTAACAAGAGTGGAATATCCATCCTATAGACTGCATATAACCAGCAATCTGCTCATGGGCCCTGGAATACTTGCTGGCCTCCAGCACGAGAAACAAGAGTGTCAGAAGCAGCCACAGCTCCTCCTCTTCTGTCACTCACTGCAAGTAGAAAGGAAGTTGCTTTTAGGAGCATATATAATTAAACAAGCTTAACTGCATTAATTAGTCCTCCAATGACACTCACTTTAGTTCTCCCTGTTATTCCATTTTAGAAGAGAACTGACTGCAACTAACTCTGTGTTTTCAAGTAAATGAACTCATTTGAATGGTTGGTCCTGTATTTTTTCTGTCTGTTAATAGCTGAGCCATTCACTATGGGACTGCAGCACCCTCAGAATTCCTGAGAAAACTGAGTCATCCATCCCATCATTGCTCACACGAGGGCTGTACAGCTGGGTATTACTGCCACCTAGTTTTCAACATTTATTATTATTACCCAGACTCTTGCATTTTCCATGGCAAAAGAATCAAGAGTCTATATGTAAAACCCCAACATTTTCATTTTAGTCATAGCTTACACATATCCTGTCATGAATTTAAACAGTGGAAAACTGTGCAGTGGTGAAGTCTTACTGAACAAATCTACATGCATCCAGATGCAATCTTGAAATTTGTATCAAGGGTAGATACAACTAATCCCAAATATAAACACCACGTGAAAATCCAACTCAAATTTGCTCTGCAGGATCAAAACAAGAGCCCAGATTGAAACATCATAGGGGTCTGCAGATCTACAGCTGATCTTTGCCAGCCGACACCAAATCTAATATTTCTTATTATGCATCCTTTTCATTACAATTAACAAATAACATTTTCCTGCTTAGTACGGGAATACCAAACTCCTGCAGAAAGGCCTTGAAATCTAAGACTCCTCAGTGAGATATCTCTTTTTCATTTTGAGGTGTATAAAAAGAACCCTTATACTGGGATAGGCCTTTTTAGGCCAAGATATGACAAAAAGCTCAGCGATAAAACAGAGAGAAATGGTGGAGAACAAGTAAAGCAATTTTTGAAACCTCATATAAATTCCATTTTGAGGTCTGAGAAAGGAACTGTTAAGATTCTCATTTTCAGTGACCTTTTTTGCTTTTATGCCAGCTCTGTGGTTTCTGACTCTGACTCGGAGTGCCTGTGGGAACCCATAGAAGTTGGAGGTTAAATTCAGAACCCAGCTGAGCAACCTTTCACAAGATGAGAAATAGTAAATACATTGCCACAGGCTGGTTCCAGTTTGGAATTAAAGAAAAAAAAATTAAAAAAAGGCTCATAACTGAAATTTCTTACAACTTTTAGAACTGGGGCTCTGTTATGCCAAGGCAGAGAAAAACTTGTTTTATAATTTTATCCACTGCAATTCTGCTAAACCAGATGGAGGAGGAGGAGGAGGAGGAAAAAGTCTGCTCTCTGCTGCAACTGAATTTGGTCCATTCTTTTAGCAAACAGCATGGCAAAAATTAGGCCATTTCATTGTGTTTGTGTGCAGTGATCACGCCCAAAAGCTGCCCCATAAATCTCCTGGAGGAGCCTGGATTCTCCCTCATGGAACTGAAAGATTTGTGTGACGATTTTTTTTTCGAGGCAGCAGGAGTGAGTACTGATGCTGTTGGTCTTTATTTTTTTTGCCAAAGCAGTTTTAATGACTGAAAGTTAAACAAGATGTTTGTAAACTTCAGGCATGATGCAATGCCAGGAATTTGGCACGGTGGATGGGCTGACAGGGCATGATTCTGAAGGGTTGTTGTTTTTTTTGGTTTTTTTTTTTTAGGACAAAACTGAGACATCTCTGTTAACGCAGGTTGAGAGGCCCCAGATGTCTCCAGACACCCTCCCTTGTTTTTTAAATTGTTATTGAAAGACTAAATTCTATTTGAACTCAGATCCCAGGCCCCTGGGCTTGAAAACCATATTGTGCACCCCCCACCGTGCTCAGGTTAAGTCCATTCAGACTATTTCTGCAGCTACAGTATGGATCACACTCAGTTTTCCTTTTTTCCCCCTAACAGGTTTGTTTCTGGTCATAAATTCTCAATCAGTGGCCAAGCCACATTGCACAATTTAGTAAATAGTGTAGTTAAAACATGTTTAAAGTCAAAAGAAAAAGGATCTGACAATGGGGCATTGTCCCCTTTTGCAGAACTGAAGTGTACCTTCTTTGATTCAGTAACCTTGCTGCACTTTGGTATGAAATTGCCCCTTTTTCCATCAAACTTGCATTTAAAGTGCCTCATTAGCATGTCTCACCGGATCAGTAACGATTCTGCAAACCCAACACTTGTTTCAGTCAAGCCACCATGGTTTTTCTATCTGTTTAACATCTAAAACTCCTTGACAAAGTTCCCTTTAAAATTTACTCCTTTTGTTTCTCCCCGGGTTTTCTGCAAAGATCTTTAAACTTCGATGTACTCCGAGATGACTCCTGAACAAAAATCATGTCTAGCCCAGCTAGTAAATCTACCCCCCATTCAATGGGATTAAATAAGTGCTTCACGGCTATTGTGGAAGCCTCTAAAAAGGATCTTGCATCTTTAAGAGTTTCCTACAATAAATTAAACACATCTCACCCATTGTAAAAGGGAGGAAAAAAAAATAAATAAAAAAAAATAAGGGAGGCTTGATCCAGCACAGGGGAGCCACTGTGGACCCACAGTGATGTCGTACTCTTAGTACCAAAACACCCTACAGATAACAGAGCCTAAATTAACAGCAACAGGCAATGGAAGGGGAATTTTATTTCTTTAGGAATTCAGCCTTGGACTTCATGACACTAAAATGTGGCCAGCAAAATAAAATAACTATATGACATCTTAAACCCCCGTGATTTTACAGGTTATTAGAAAGGAACATGGCAGGTTTTGATTTTTTTTTAGTTTAATTTGCAGGACCTCAGGCAGGAAATTCCTGTTTCTTTCCTAATAGGTAAGATCTCAAGCCCAGTGTTCAGATCCACTGTAGCATCTGAGCCCTGCTTAAACACAGGCACTTGAGTAACCCCCCTGGCATCATGGTCTCTGCCTAAAGTTAAGCTCGTGTTTAAACACAGATCCTACACACTCAATCCAAACCTCTAGATCTTTCTGCTCATATTTGAACTGGAACTGAGAAAACTCCAACTCTTTTAACCAAAAGGGGGATTGAAAAAAAAAAAAATTAGTGAAAAGAAAAGAAATAAACCAAAGGCCACCGATTCATCTATCTGAAAATGATCCCCACAGCCAAAAATCTCAGACTTATCAGGTGATTTATCCTCTAGACACAATGAGGGTCTCTTCTCCCACTTTAACAAGTGACAGGACAAGAGGAAACAGCTTCAAGTTGCACCAGGGAGGTTTAGATTGGATATTAGGAAAACTTTCTTTACCAAAGTGGTTGCCAAGCACTGGAACAGGCAGGGCAGTGATGGAGTCACCAGTCCTTGAGGTATTTAAAAGCCACGTAGATGAGGCACCTGGAGACATGGTTTAGTGGTGACTATGGCAGTGCTGGGGGAAACACTGGACTTAGTGACCTTGGAGGTCTTTTCCAATCTAAACTATCCAATGATTCTATAAGGGGAGAAGTGTTTCTAAAGAAAGATTCACATTATCGAACAACAAGTCTGCAAAGAATTCATGAACCGCTGAATTTAAGAAATTCCTGACCCTCTGACAGGGATTCTGCCTCTTCCTCAGAGTGACACGATATCAGACTTAAAGTTTTAAATTGCAAACCTCTAAATTGTGAAACAGGACTAGGAACTACAGAGCCTCTTACAAACACGGTGGGGCTATGCTCACCCACTTGGGACACGAACCTTGCCCACCCTCCTGCTGTCCACCGTGCTCACAAGGCTCTCTGTCAGCACCACATCCTCTCTACCTCACCCTGCAGCAATTACCGACAGAACAAAGTCATAGGAAATGCTTTACCTTTTTTTCTTTTTTTTAATTCCACAGGGTATGTCAAGGACAAGCTTTCCTGCTCTTGCCTTTTTATAGCTGATAACTTCTGTGGCCACGAATTCCACAAAAGAGAAGGAAATGCAAAGCTGTTTGCAAAACGACAGCAAGCATGAATCAAACAAAAAACCAAACCAACCAAACAAAACCAAACAAACCCCAAAAAAACCCAAACAAGCAAATCACCAAAAAACCACCAGCAACAAGAGAAAAATAATAAAATGGAAAAGAACTTGATGCCTTGTAACAACAGAAGGCTGAGGACATTGAAAATTCACAAGCCTTTCACTGTCCATTTTGTGCTGGCTTTAAGGGTCAAATACTATGCCCCACAGAAAATCAGCCAGTTCAGAGAACAACTACCACATGTTACAGCTGAAACAAGGGAGAACAGTATTAAATGCTGTTTAATAATAATAATTTAATAATTAAACAGTTGTGTTTGGTTCCAAACCCAGAGAAGCTGAATCAAATCTTGTCTTCTTTTGTTCTGAATTTCCAGGTCTGATTTCTCCCAGTCTCAGCCAGAAATGACCTCCAAAGCAGTTGTGACAAAATCACAGCAGGCACTGAGAGAAGTTGATCATTCATAAAAGCATCACCTTCATGGCATTTTAACATGAAAGAGAGGTAGTGTTTCATGAGGGACCTAAAAATCCCCAGCCCAATTGCAAATTAAAAACCCCAAAATAGCCAGTCTTCTCTTTTCCATGTGCAGGAGGTGATAATAATGTACCATAGTATCCTATTTCTGTCTCAGCCTTAGTACAGGGAATCACATTTTGACCCAGGGCCTTTAACACAGGTACAGCTTTCTGGAAGTCCCAGAGAATGAGCTTGTTAATTTAGCCAACCATCAGAAAAGTCAGGTACCTACCAAATCAAACTGACAAATTAGGGATACATTTTCTTTCTCCTTTTGCTTTTCTATTGCTCCAAAAAGCCATTACCTGTTCCTTACCTCAATCCCTATCCGTTTCCACAACACTCGCAAGAATTGTTGAGCAATATTCATTATTCCTGCCAGAAAACCCTTCTGTTACAGGATACTTCATGTTTCATATTATTTCTTCTTTTGATTCTTCTTGCTAAATTACTTAAAAAAAAATTTATGAAAAATCCTTTGGGCAGGGAAAAAAGCATCACTTCCATAGAGCACTTGTGACCACGTAGGTGCTGTAGGAAGAAAGTGCCCAACACATTTCCCTTATTTTAAGCCCACTTTGGAAGTTATACAGCAGAAAGAGCAGGAAATCCTGTTCCTGAAATGCAGATGTCAGAGAGGTAGAATACAGCTCCTATAAGCACGGGACACTGAACAACATTTTAGGACAAAAGTAAAGATCACAGCAATCAAGTAAAATATACACAAGGTTCAATTGATAAGGAGAATTCATTAACAAAGCTGGAAGTCACAACTGACACATGAGATCCTGAGGAAAGAAAGATCAGCCATACAGGCCCTGAATGCAAAGTATTTGTCTGACCCTTAAGAAGAAACACGAAGTACTTTTTAGCAGGAAATTCAACAAAACATCCAAAAAATAAAGTTCTCTTTCCCTTTGAATTTGTCAGATAATTATGAACTCGATCTGTAGGATCTCTCCGTAGTTAAATATTAATTTTGCTCCATATTATGCTTGATGACACCATAATTGCACACCAGATATAAGCACTCATTAAAAAACACCCCTAAGTTTAGGTAAGAATTCTGTAGAAAGAGACCATTAAAATTACAGCCAAGCATAATCAAAGTTACACAATTGCTATTTCACAGCCCAGTGGAAAAAAAAAAAAAAATCAGGTTGCAGTCCAAACTGTCTTCCCTGAAGAAGTAGGTTGATCAGGCAACACCATCTCCCAGTTTGGGGTCATGGATTTGGAGCAGCCTGTACCAGATTGCTGGTGACCAAATGTTGTTCCCAACTGACAGTCCCTCCCTGATCTACTTGGGAAAAACAACAACAAAAAAAAAAAGTGGAGAAGCCTCAGTTTTCTTCTTAATGGCCAGGTGTTGCCCTGACACAAAAAACCCAACCCCATAGTTACATTTGGTTTGCTGACTGGAATCCTTATGGAGAGCCTAAAAGGAACACAATGGGTGGAAATGACCATGGAAAGTTAATGACTCTTTCAGCCCCACAGATGGTCACTCCTAACTCCTGACTCCAGGAAATTGTCTCAAAGTCTCTTGTTCAATTAGACCCAAAAAACCCCCAGAAAATATCTGCATGAAGAGTAAGTTTGACAGGAGTTTGCCACAGGATAAAGTGCAAATTTGATTGTTATTTGATCACCAGTAAAATCTTGTCTTGATGGAAATTGCTCAGAGAAGTGCAATCAAAATCATAATTAATCTGGTTTGATAGGAGAGGTCTCAGTAACTAGATTTACATACCTTGACTCAGTAAATTACTAATTATTTACATATTTATGTTCATTCCATATAGTTTAAAACAATCAGTGTTGTAACCACATCTCCTAATATTCCAAGAGTAAAATCACTGGGGATAAATAATTTAATATACTGAACACGGATGAATAGCATATTCAGCTCCTGACACAACAATAAGATCTTGGAAACTACATTGGTATCTCCCTCAGAAACAGGACACAGCAAATTTCAGCTTTTCAAAACCGTGTTCATGATTAAACAGCCCAATCTCAGTTTCAAACAGAGACCAAAAAGCCCAGAATCATGTTTACAGGGATTTTGCAACACTGGATACTTAGTTCCCATTGATTTTTGTAAGTTAAAAAAATGCCAGTTCAATGGTTAATAGCTATTTGGGTATCTGAAGTTATCAAGAGAGTCCTAAATCCCATTATACTCAATGGCATCTAAACCCCTAAACTGCCTAGATAATTCTGAAACTGCTGGTAAAAGCCCAAGGAGCAATTCTGAAGTATTTCAAAATATTGGTACAGGGTTGTATATAGGAAATGACCCACAAGACTTGCCATTTTTGGACCATTTGTAACATCTTTCATTCTGTGAGACCAAGAGGCAACTGTATAAAGAGGCAACTGATTTTTTTTACTGCTGCCCAGTCAACCTCTTGAAAATAGAGAACAGAGACTTGGTGAACTTGAGAGAAAAAAGACCCATTTGATCAGACACAGTGGAAGTGTTTCTACGTGACAGGGACAGGTTGAGGAAAAATCAGGTTTTGTTCATCGGTTTTTTTTTTTTCGGGAGAAAGGATTGAACTAACTTTTCTTGGTGAATTTGAAAGATACCCCTGTTCCTTGGTATTCAGCCATATCCCTCTGAGGTGTGTTTTCCTCTGTGTTGCTGAAGTTGGCTTTCTGAGAAAGGCAGATTTAAACTTCAGCTCAGTACTCTGGACATCCCTTTTTATTTTCCATAGTGTCATTGTTTTTGCTCTGCACTTTGAGATGCCTGACCTGAAACCAGCCATTTATCATCCTGCCCAGTCAAGAGAAAAGAGGGACTGCACAATGGAAAATGTTGCTGAGGGTGTGCTGCTCTTGCCAAGCTCTATCTAAAAATCACTTCTTGATCGAGGTCCAGCCCATTTTATTTTTATCATCTCTTCCATAACACAGGAGAAACAACTTGGCAGAGGTCTGCAAATTGTTGGTGGACAGACAGAACAGCTACCGGGTACCAGAGTATCTGGCAAGGCATGCAAGTGTTCCCAGACACAACTATCATGAGCACATAAATAAAAACATAACTTACATAAAGCACTGCCATGGCCTGAGTGCTTTTTAAATCCATCCCTAAAGCTGAATCCACCTCTGCCTGGTTCAGCTGCAGACAACTGAGAAGCAAAGGGCAATATTGAACACGGAATTTCAGGAGGAGGTTCTGACTCACAGGAACATGACAAATAACAAAATGCATAATCGTCCCACTAAAGAAGTGATATCCCAAAAGCAAAATTAAGAGTATTTCCCCCCTTGTTCACAAGGCCCAGGCTTTTCCAGAGACAGAATATGCACACAAAATGGCAAATGGAGATATATGACCAGGACTGACCTGTTAGATATGACTTACACCATCATAGCTTGAAGGTTTTCAGACATTAGCCAAAAAAAAAAAAAAATGCAGCAGAAATTTTCCTTCCCAAATCTAGGTTTGCTGCCCAGAGCTTTGGTTGACTTTTCGACAGTACTGGGAGTTACTCCCCATAACTATCAGAACTGTGATCTAGATCCCTCTCAGCATCCCCCCACTCTGTGTCCATTTTGTTCATTATGAACAAAAATCCCTGGCAAGTCAAATTTGCACTTAATTCCATCGGTTGCCAATATTTCATGGGAATGAATATCTGACCTCTATGTCAGTATGTCTAAAACACAGCATGGAAACTGGTCTTAAATGAACCCTTTCAATGAAAACCAAACAAGCAGTTGCCCACATTAAACAGACAATGCCCAAACACAGAAAATTGATTATAGGTCACAAATAGTGCAGATAGTCAAGTGCACTTGGGTTTTTACCCAACACAAACAGATCACAGCCAGAGAGGGAAGTATTAAATTTCTGTTGACTTAACCTATTAATTAAGGTAAACATAACTACTTCAGTTCCAGGCAATTCATGTATTTTTGGCCTAGAAATGAGTAATTACCTTTTTTTTGTGAGTAATCTCAGTAGGAAACTCATGAGGGCGAAGGGCCCCTTCAGAAGCACATGGTCTAATGTGAGAACCCAACACTGCACTTGGGGGATTTTTCTGCTTGCAAAGAGCATTTTACATTATTACCCTTTTCCAACTAAAAAGGAATAGAAAGAATCCAGGCTTTTAAAATTAGGTCTGACTTTGCTTCTAATTCTAATCACTTTCAGATTATTATATTCTCTGTCACAACCTAATAATTGCTTACGCACACAGACTCAAAAAAATCACCTGTGCACTCTGTCAGCTTTAAAACAAGGAGAAACCGAGCAGCAATTTTCCCTCTCAGTTCTCATCAAGGTCCTGGTGTTATCCCGATGGAAGGAGATGCTTTATTTTGAGCCTGACATCACACCTGTGGCCTGGGGCTGCAAGCACACACAGAGACAAAAGGTTCAAGACCAATTTAATCCACAACAACAAAATTAAGGGGGCTCAGTTACCTGCAGCCACTGAGAAGACCAATCTTTCTGTGACATGAGCTCACACTGGGAGCTTTGCAGTGCATATTAACCAAATAGTTTCCAGAGACATGGGTTTCATGGAGCTTTCCAAGGATTCTGGGGGTAGAAAAATACGTTCCATTTCAGAGCATGTTCTGTCCGTGCCTCAGTGCCCGTGGCAGCCCATGCTTTTTATGCATCTCCATCTAGATCAAAGCCCCCACCTCCAGCAAGTGTGACCATTGACATCAATGAAGTTCCTCCGAGAGAGGAGGTGTCTGAACATTTTCCACAGGTATTTGAACAGAGTAAACCATGACCTCACGCAAAAATAGCATTAAGGAAAAGCTGGGCTGCCACCACACAGCAAAGCAGAACATTTAGCTCAGGAAAAAAAAAAATCCTCTCTCCAAGAAAGGCAACTCCTCATCCAGGATTACCTACGAGGTCAGCTGCAGAGAGTTGCAAAGCTCTCACACAACAGACAGAATTTTGCAAGCCTTTTCTGGAAAGCACAGTAGTGCACCTGGAAGATTCATGTCTCAGATGTTCTCTGTTTGCACTGTCTGTGATTCTAGGAGCTTTGATTCCTGTGTCACAGGATTTCCACAACATCCAGCTGTTGCAAGCATAATGAAATTTAAACGTCAAACCTGTTCTCTGTGTGTTAAAGCTGTTCTCCAAAAGAGGTCCTGGCAGCCCAGAAAAAATGGGCTGGCAGTAATTTGCCAGCTGTATATTTTACTAAACTTTAGGGCTTTGTATAAATGTGTGATGTGTCGTAAGGCTCACCAATGTCAACACATCTGCAGGCTGGATAATATTCCCCTGTGCACTCGGTCCTTGTTAGATACAGTTATAAGAGCCTGATAATAACACATCCCAGATTTACCAAATGTATTAAGTCTTTATCCAAAATGCTTGGCAGGGATCAGAGCATGATACCTGTTAACTATTATTATTATGAATTGTCTGAGGGTGCCAGGCAAATAAAAAGACTCAGGATAAAATCTCGATTCTCCTAAAGTCTGAGATTGTTTCCTCTGGTTTTAACAGAGCTAAGATTTCACTCCTGATCCTTGTTTTAAAAAGAAGAAAGGGAGAAAAAAAAAGTAATAATCGGAATAAACAATAGACAGCACAATGCTGGGAGGTTGAGAAGAGAGGACAGCAAATCCAGGGACAGAACTACATGGTTATGCAAACTTGTTATGAAACATCACCATGCTTTTTCAAAGCAAAGAAAATAATGACCCAAAATAGAAGGAGTGGAATAAAGTGTCAGCATTATCCCATTTCATAAAAGGGAACACAAAGATTCACAGAGTTTTGCATCGATTCTTGGGTTTATGAAAACCAGATTACTTCGCAGCTGAAGAAGGAATTCAAGAAGGCAGCTTAGAAGCTGAATTCCTGAGGAGGAATTTAAGGAAGGTTAGGTAAGAGTTTTGAAAACATGAAGTCTTTGCCCAGTGTCATTCAGCAGGACCATTCACCATAGGAGGGTGAGGGTTTTGAGCTGCTGAGTTCTGACTCCCAGCCCCACATTCAGAACAGTAGATTTTTGAAACACCAGGTACTCTCCAGATGATATGAAGATCAGTCTACCTGCCCTGCCTGTGTCCTTGTGTAGGGTGGAGAAAACAGGGCTCTGCATATCACTGACACTTTTAGAGGAGAGGAAAGAGCACAGAGAGGCTTGGTGGGTATCACCAAACTCCAACACAGAACTGCTCCTCCAGGTCTGAGTTTCCCTATTGTGGTTGGGCCAAGATTTATTAAAGCACAGCATGTGTTCACTTATTTCTATCCAAAATTAACTGAAAAGGCACTTTGCATCTGCTCTCATAGGAAAAAAAAAAAAAAAAAAAGAAAAAAAAAAAGTTTGCTTATTTGGCAAACTTTGTTTAAAAATCTGTTTCTTCCAAGGTTTGTCTCTTTAGTTCTTTTTGTTTGTTTGATTGGGGCTTGGGAGGGCCTTTTTTTTTTTTTTTTTTTGATTTTGTACATGGGTGTGTGGCTCTCTTCCCCTCCTGTACCTCTCTCCCTCCATCTGTTGACCTCACTTCAGCACATAGTTTCCCACTTCCTTTGCCAAAAATGTATAAAAACTCGAGGCGTCTGCTCCGGTTTCTTTGTGACTCGTAACTGTATCGTTAAACTAACATTTGCTCTGGGGTACAAAGAAGCCCCTGAAACTTTAATTAGGCTCTTCTGCTCCTCTCGCTCCTGCGCAGCTCCGGGTGTGAAGCAATGCTCCCACATGGAAGTGGGAGGGAATGGTCTTTATTAGAAACGAGCTGTGTGAGAAGCCAGAAGCCTCAGCGCTGGGTTTCCTACAGTGCCCAGTACTCCACTTTCTGCACAGGGGGTGTTTCTCCTATGCAAAATATCTGCCTTGTCTTGCACTTCCACCGAAGCCCCCTGTGCTCCCTCTACCATCCCTGAATTCTGCTTGCCTGGGGACATTCATATTCCCAATCCCCTCAGAGGCCCAGGGGAAAAAAAAAAGAAAAGAGTAATTCCTGGAAATTTCAGTTTTCTAGCCATGGATATGGGCCATACAGCTCACTAGTCCCCTTATTTTCATCATTAAGCCTGGGGTCTCTAACACTGCTCTACTGCATATTAAGGGTTGGATTAATACTCTACTAATACTAATTAAAACTCTATTAATAACAGAAAGATGTCATCAGCTCGATTCTCCTGCATCTAATACACTAACACAGATATTCACATATGAAGCAACACTACATGATTAGTTTGGGAACAAATTTCCATGAAGTCCAAGAATCATACCATAATAAGGGTATGTCACAAGTTTCAGAGTTAGAAATCATTTTGCCTAATTAAGGTGATCCTTTACTAAATCTAGTATGTACAGGTAGACCCAGAGGATAGAATATTTTCTACCACTGTTATTCCAGCAGTAGCACTCTAGAGATCACACAGTATTTCAGGGAATGTTATTTGAAATCAGAGTTAGTTATTTTGTTAGTTTATAACTGTCTCAGGTAGACATTTTAAGGACATCTCCTTTAAAAAGGGAATGGTTACAAGCCAGGCAGTTTGACATAAGAATATGACATTGGTTTACCTTTTTCATGGGACGAGGACAGTGGTGTTCTCCTCTTCCCTCTGTGATCCCTTCCCATGGCAATTTCTTACCCACATTTTTTGTTCAGGTGCATTCAGTTGGTGTTACGACAGTCCTGCAGTAAAACCAAACCATAGCCATGCACTTGAAGAACATTTTAACCCAAATGGTTAAAAAAACAGAAGCCAAATCTCCCAAATCCCAATATTTGGGTTTGATCATAATGTTATCTTTCGGTGTTGGCAGGTGGATTTTCCCAGGGTTCCCCCCCAATTCCTTAAAGGCACCGTGAATCCAGAGGTACATTCTCTGAAGAGCTTGTACCCTGAAAGAACAAAAGTGAGCAGAAGCAAGACCCATTTACAAAATCACTGGATGGTCAATAATTGATCCCTCAGCAATTCTGAGAATCCACGTTTCATTACAAAATTTCCAGGCAGCCTGAACAAAGGAGAGACATACCTGTGGCAAAGCCAGGAAAAGGGTAACATCCTGCCTCTCAATACATTGTTCTTGAATAGAAAAACTCATTTCTTACAGTAAAACACAGCTCAGCTCTGAAGTGGCCACTGTTCTGAAGTACAGTCCCACCAACACAGAGGTCCAAGATGCAGCAAAAGCACGTGGAAACCAAGAGAATCCCATTTCCCCCCCCAAACCAGAACTGAATGGATCCATGTTAGATCCCGTGGAAAGGCACATTCTGCAGATTTGCTCCTCCACTGTCTCCAGAAACACTGACACATCACACAAGGTGTGAACTCGGGGGATGTGGTTTCCTGGCCTTGGGGAAAGTGAGGCTCCTACAATCAGGTGACTTGGAGGTCGTCCCCAAACCGTGGTCCCTTCCCAAATCCAGGCATTTCAAGGGTGATCCTAGCGGTGTCCCTCTTTATGGGAGTAGGGAGTAAAGCATCAAGCACAGAAGATAAAAGGGACATTGTCATGCCAGAAGATTTTCTTCTGGACCCTGGAAAGGTTCTAATTCATAGCCATCTTTGCCACCCTAAAATGTCCAGAATTCAAAACAACCACAACACCTCAAAACCACTGAACAAACAGTAAATTAATTCACTTTACTCATTTAGCCACGAGTCTGGGTAATGACGTAACTCCAGTATCAATTCCTTCCTCCCCAGAAACAGAGGTTACTTAGGAAAAATGGATCAATGTTGCTTTTTCACTGATGTGCAGAAACTGATTTTTTTTTCCTAAATAAAAATGTGGTGTTTTTAAATGAGTATGAAAAGTATATATTATCAAACCACATGAACTTCCCTCTGAAGTCCTCACACACAAAAAAGAGGAAAACACAATAGGCTAATTTCTAAACAAAGAGCTGTGCATTTTCCCATTTTAAACTGTTTATAAAAACTAAAACCCAGTCAAACTATCCCGAGAGTGAGAAACAAGGGCTTTCAATTCATCTGTGCCTCTTCCTCCAAGCGTGCCTTTCACCATCTAAGAAAATCCCAAACAATAACAACATACTAAAAAGCCTAAACTTTTGGCTAAGTTTCCAGCTGCTAATTTTGTCTGTCATGAGCTGCTATTGTCAGTCTGAGGGAGGGATTGTTCCCAACATTAAAAAAAAAAAAAAAAAAGGCAGCAAAGCAGAAGATGCAAAATATACTCAAAGTAACATCTGTGTTTTCTGATTTTATTAAAGCATTTTGCCTTTGTTATACAGAAATAACAAAACACTGAGCCCTTCCCATCAGTATTCATGACGTCTGCCTTTTTCATACAAAACCCTCTGAAAGAAAATTCCCCCTGGAAAAAAAAAAAAAAAAAAAACAAACCAACAAAAAAACCCAACACAACTTTCTTTATAAAAAAAACAGATTGTGGGACAGATGATTGCATTGTTCAATCAAATTTCCATCTGAAAACTCTTTTCCTAGTTTTAGATTTAGCTAGCCCAGAAAGGCACAGGCACTAGGAAGCACGTGGGAGTATAAAGTAGCAGCTCCTCCATTTTATTATCTCCCTTGAGCTTTGCAATTGGCAAATGAAGAAAAAAAAAAAAAAAAAGGAAAAAAAGGGGGAGGAACAAAAGTAGCGGACATAAATTAAGCCCTGTTTCTTTTTTTTTTTTTTTTCAAGTTCAAACCGAATTTTCTTTATTTTTCTACAGCTGTCAGATAAGCAGGGTAAACCCACTAACGCATGTTTAATATATAAAAACTCATAATGTTCAGCAGTACGACCTCCATTGGAGACATTAGTTCAGGCCAGTGAACTTGGAGCAAGCCAAGTGTGGAAATGTGGAATTGGGCCAGTGACCCCCACCAGTGCCTGTCATATCTGCTGAAAGCAAACTTGTCAAATATAGAAGGGGCAGAAGGAGGACAAGAGTATCCTTAAACCAGGGAGCAGCAACAAAGCAAAGATGCCCATCATCTATTCACAGTTGTCTGTTGTTCAGTAAAGGCTCTGGCCGTCTCAGGAACAAAAAGTCTGGTTGTAGCCTCAACCTTTCAACCCTGGCTGGTCTGGGGGCCTTTCATTTCACAGGCTCCCCAAAGCTGATGAGTGATCATAAAGCTATGATATGCTCCTTGCTGTTATCATCCCTTCAAACTTACTCTGTACCAAGCAGAAGAGGGAGAGAGTATTCCCAGGACTGCTTGCCTGCCATAATAAAAGAGCCACTGTTCTTCCCCCTTCAGCTACAAAAACAGTCTTTAAAAATAGTTGGTTGGTTGCATTAATAGTAATCCCTTAGGATTTTTTTTTTTTCTGATAAATCAAACCATTTTAAATATCTGCCTCACATCCTGCCACTGGCTTTAATTGACTCACTGAATGTTTTTCCTTGAGCTTTGCCTGTGGCCTGCTTTCTTTTTGTCCCCACAATTTCATTTATACAGTTTTATTTCCCCATTAAAAAAAAAAAAGATGCAACTGCAGGGGAAAAAAATCCCCCGTGAGCATTTGATTTCATGGACAGGGAACCAGTTAAACCCTCACCATTGCCAACAGAAGACAGAGAACTTACAATGATGCTGTAAAAACCTAAGAAATTTATAGGACACGTTCAGCTCTCATATCAGCAAGCTTTGATGACCTTACTAATGATTTACACTGCTGTCACTAAGAAGAATAAGTGACAGTTCTCAGTGTCTGAAGGTGTTTGTTTGGTGTGCAGTGGGAAGGGAACACTGGCTTATCCACAGACTTCTCCCCTTTCCCTAAGCCACAGCATCACACTCCTGAGTTCCTGCAGGGTTGTTCTTCAGTGTTTATTTCCCATATTCAGTGCATTGCTTTCATGACTTCTCTGTAACTCCAATTCTCTTTTTGAACAGACGTGTTGAGAGGGGGTTACCTGATTCTCTCTTCAGCAGGACATCAGTGGTGGCTCCTGCGTGAAAGAAGATCTCTGGGGGCTGTTTCCATCTAAGGCTCCTGATGGTTGCCTCCCTAATCACACATCAGCATTTTTATCACATGTGAACGAGCACAGTTCTGCTCTTTTTGACACGACAAAGTCTGCTGGTGCAGACTTCATTTTATATTTTCAGTTTTGGAAGGCGTGTGCAAAAGAAGGGAAGTGAGATTGCAAAAAGACAAAATTTTACCCTCCTCAGTACTTATTCCTGCCTACCAGATGAAAAGGCCGGTGTTTCTTACCATACAAAGCCCTCTTTGAATTTGTCCCCAGTGTCTCACACCACACATTGCAGACTGATAACATGTTTGGGTTTGATCACGTTTTCTTATCCCAGAGATAAGGTTATTCTGTGATAATTTTCAGACTTCTTGTTTGTGACGTTCCTGAAAGATAACTTCTGGGATGGCCATTTCCAGGCGAGGCGTTTTTAAGAGAGAGATTTAAGATTGTGTTGTAATTTCTCATTTTGTTTGGTTCTACTGAGATAAGGAAACTTCAGAGTTCTGAGTGAACTGTAATCTACCAAAACACGTGCCTACAGTATTTACAAACACAAATTTGAGCAAAAAGCACATGTGTAACTTCTGGCCTCAGTCCCAGAGAGGTAGGTGAGGAAAAAAAAATTAAAAAAAGCAGGCTGATGTGCTTAAGAATAAATAATCAATGCAGATTTTAAAGTAAATTATTTGTATGTCAGTGCCTCCTCTTATCTTTGCACGCAAGCTTTTAGTTAGGACTCTGGAAAGATACTAAAGAATTAGTACTGTTTATAAGACAATTAGAATTTATAGTTAACAGTTACTGTTAGCAATTAATGGGATGTGCTAATTGTAGCTTTTGCTGTGTTAAACACAAGGGTTCAAATTTAACCTCATACCAGAGTATCACACATCATGTCACTGAGTTTTCAATAAACCCTAGAGCTGAAAAAAAAAAACACCCTAAAAATATCACTACCATTGTGAGATTTTCTATTAAAAAATCGAGAGAAGCAATTTTATGGGTGCATAAGTGATATATTTCTTATTTACTGTTATCTCTCCGCAGTAACCAAGTCTACTGAATGGCAAAGACGAAATCACAGGTGGCCCCACCTAATGAATATAATCTCTGTTCTAAGGAAAATTCTGGGAGTCTAATTAACAAAAAATATATCTTATAAATGGAATCCCTGAAAGTAAACTGTGTCATCCTTCAGCATCATTATTGCTTCCTAATTTAAAATGAGGGGAGATTATTGAGCCCTGTCAAAATACTCACAGCTCCACAAGCCCTGGGGATGATTTCAGTGCACTCAGACTGGTGATATGGACTCTAATCTGCCACCATTATCTCTGAGATACATGACTCTCTTGTGGGAAAAAAACCCAAACCCATAAGATGACCTGTTTCCAAACACGTGCTGTCAGGTGGGTCTGGTAACAGCATTATGAGGCTGAGTTCATCATTTATGATTATATATGTTAGTTGTTATGAAGGTTACTGACAGCACTGAGAATATTTAGAGGATCCTGAGAGGGAAGGCAGTGGGTTGGAAAAGGGGCAATGAGGCAATTGGTGCTGGAGAAGAGACTGAGCCGGGTTTGGCCCTCAGTTCGAACACAATCAACTGTGCACACACATTTTTTGGAGTGCTAACAAGCCAGAGAGACACAAACTGAGAATACAGAAGATGTGCTGAGGCTCAGTATGATATGGTCACAGGATTCAGGTTAAGGAGACTCTATCAAAGCATCTATTTAAGGTGATAAGCAGCTTTACTAGTCTGTGCACTGCATGTAAAACCTCAAGCTGTGGTGGTGAAACTGGGGTTGCCTCAGGGCACAATAGGTGAGAGTTTTCATTACATAAATATACATATGTGTAGTTTGGGTTTTTTTAAATGCAGGAAGTTACAAACCAACTTATGGAAATCCCCAAACAGAGGTGTGAAAAGGATGGCAAGATCAAAATTCAGGAAGTCTGGAAAGCGAGAATTCAGGTCGGCCACCCAACCTTCACCACCAAACTCTCTGTATGAATGGATCTGTACGAAAAAAGTCATCTATCCCTGCTGGTGAGCCTCTAGTCCCCCCATTTATTACTCACCACAGCTCTGTGAAGCTGGGAGAGGCATCCATGTGGAGGGAGAGGATTCCTGGACCACACAAGCTCCTGTCCTGCAGCTGGGGCAGTGTGGAGTTTTTGGCTCGACATGGATGTGCCCTCATTTTCCCTCTCTGTGTTTTGGGCTCTGCCATCCACAGGGTCAGAGTGCACTCCTGAACCTGAGGAAAACCTCCCCACATCTGGGCAGTAACCTCCTCCCTTTTACTGTTTGTAGCACAGATAGGAAAGCAGAGGTTTACTCCAATAAAAGGTCAGAAGGTGAGCAAGTACCCCCGCAGAAATGGGACTCCCTCTCCCTCATCTAAGAATTACAGATAGTGAAGTTTGGAAGGTTTAATGACACTCTTCAGTAAATCAAATTTCCCCACGCTCTCCTCTATTTAGATTTGTTTTCAGTTTGCTATTCCTGTTTGCTATTTTTGGGGGAATAATGAGGAGAGTGTTTGTTTGTTTGTTTATGGAGTGTTTGGCAAGATTAGTTGCATACTCGAGTCATTTCCCATTATACTGATATTGAACATTCCTATAAACCCTTACCTTTTGCAAATGTATTCCCAGCTCATACTCCAGGGTTAATTCCTGAAATTACTTTTCTGTGTTATCTGTTCTTCCTAACTGAAGATCTCATCAATTTTCAGGAAGACCCTGCAGAGAGGCATTCAAAATACACAACAAAATATGGTAAATTTTTAGGGTTTCAGCAAAATAGATGGAATTCCAAAGGCACATGAAACACAATGGTGTTTTATGAAGACTCATATCACAACAGGCTGGCAATACTTGACTTAGCATTGTCCCCAGCAAGAGTTACACAGTTCTCTTTTCCTGCAAAGTTATCTTTCTTGGTTATTTTTAAGGTTTGTTTCTTTATCTGACGTCATTGCAGTAATTCATATATTCTATTTTTTTTTTTAATAAGACACATTTATAGGTCCACTTCAGGGTCAAATTTTTAAGACCTTTGCTTGCAAATTGATTCATCTTCTATTTTACATTATATATGAACAATCCAAAGGTAGGTAAACAGTTCTAATGAGAACATAACATTTCCCCACAGTGCAAATGGTTTTACACGGTCAGAGTTCCTCCACATATTATGACCAAATCTTTGTTCAACTTCTTAATGTTATCAGCACTGTTCTGTGGTGCTCATTAAGAAAAAAACCTATCCCTTGGGTGGAATTGTAAAATTGTCTGCTAATTTTGGGTGTACAGCCACGTTTTTGATGAGACCTGCCTACCCCAAGCCTCTTAACCACTTCCAAAACCACTTCAGATCTCTTGTCTGACAGCAGTTCAAACCCTCAAGATGCAATTTTTCTTTCTGAGCACCATCTCTTCATTTTATGTCTCTTTGGTCCCCCTGTGCCACAAACATGTATCTCATTAGACTATATAACATCCATGTTTAATTATCCTTAGCAGACTAAAATTTGCCAGTTTCCATATGGCTGATCTGTTCAATCTGCCAGGTTTTTCATTATTTATTCAGAAAAAAAAAAATAAATGGCAATTTACAAAAACAAATTCTTTGTTTCCCCACAGAAAGACCAGTTTCTATTCTTTGAGCCAAAAAAACTAGAACTAAACAATATGTACAACAGAAGCAGATGTAGCTATTATGGTGTGGCCTGGTGCTTTGAGAGAAGGGGCAGCATGGGCAAAATTAATGCATTAATACGTTTGCTACAATGTGTTTAACCTTTCCTACTTAACATCACTCATGCTATTCTTTGGAGTGTGGGAAAATTTAAAGTTCTTCACCCCAGTTTGCTGGCTTGCAATCCCACCATCAGAACCTGGTTACTGTTCTGGGTATAAAAAGAAAAATGCTGTGAGAGCTCATATCTAAATACAGTCAGAGCTTTCAGCTTGTGACCAGCAATCTCTGTTGTTGTCAAATTGTTGTCAACTGTTGTCAAATCCAGCATTAAACCAATGGATCTATTTTGTATCAACACACTGTAATTGGTTTTCTGGATGACACCTCTGCAGAGCAGGGCCAGGATGGGTCCCGAGGAGAGCAAACACGAGGTTATTATGTCCCTTTCAGGGAGCATAAAAGTTACTCTAGCTTGAAGCCATATGGCCTAGAAGCATGTTGACACATCTCAGCAATAAAGGGTTGTGTTACAGAAGGGACCATGTTGAGGAGATCAGAAAAGCTGGATCGGCTACTTGACCAGTGTCACATCACTGAACCCGGCGCAAAGAGCCCGAACAAAGTGACACGAACTCATCTGCGACCACTGTCTAGGAGCAGAGACCTTTAACAATGGCAGCACCTGCCAGACCTCCGTTCTCCTCCCCAATAAAGTCACCAACAGCCCCCTCACTGTTCTGTCATGTGCCTGGCACAAGGCCCCTATTGTTACCAGCCACTCTCACTCCAATAATTTCTCCTCTAAATGACACTGCGCCACCACAGGTCATTTCAAGGGGACTGAAAAGAAAGATTTTGCATCTGTTTTGAGTTGTAGGCACCAAGGGGGAGGGGGCTCGAAACCCCTTGATAGCTGGCAAATGGTAATAGCAAAATGTCTCTATTGTTTGTGTCTGAACAAACAACCATACTACATGAGAGTTTTTATTGTCCTCAAGGCAATCTGCCACGAATGCTCCCCTTTGCCCATACTCTACAGAGAGAGAGAGAGAGAGAAAGAGAGAAGAAAATCACCACAATAGTCACAGTTAGGAAACCTTAGTGAGAGTTTAATGACCAGCTACCAACTAATGGATGGTAAGTAACATATGGCAGAGCTTGGCCTCTTCACATATTGATTAAAAATAATTTAAAATTTAAAGCCAAGTTTGTTTGACAAGGTTCCAGCTTCTCAGCAGCCACTTAACAATCTGAATAAATCTGAAGGGGAAAAGCTTAAATTCTGACTAACCCGAGACAAAGCAGAGCAAATTCATTGTCACATTACATAATTGAATCTATTACATTTACCCAAGATTAACAGCCAACACTTAACGATTTTCTCCCTCTACCTAAAATATTCGCTGGTGTAAACAGCAAAGCAACTCTTTGTAACATTTGGTAACCTTTCTTAGAGTGCCTTTATTGGACCCTCTTCATTAAACACAAACATAAATGGCCATAATCAAGACCTGTTAGTCACTTTGTAACCACATAACATTATTTAATGCAACAGAATGGGTCTATTCTTATGCCCTTGAAGCACCACTCAAGTTCAATGCTCATATTTTTATACACATCTTTGTGCTCTTTTCCAGCATGATGAATGTCAGAAGCTAGAGCACTTGAGATAATTATTCCTACTGGATGGATTTAAATAAAGTCTAACTGCATTACTTTTTATTTGCTTTCAAAACCAGCCACACACACACACACAAATGGATCAGATAACAGCATAGAAATTACAGTAGCTGTCTCTACCAAGAATCAGATGTGCAGCTAAGAAGATTCCAAGTAAATTAAAGGAACAAAAAAACCCAAAACAAACAAACAAACAAAAAAATTGCTGGGGTTGATTTTTAAATAGTGATTTTTCGGAAAAGGAAAAAGAAGTCCCCTACACAGTATATACACCAGCTATACACACAGCAAGGATCTAGATAAAGACTTTGGATGTTTGGAAGCTGATATAAGTTGGTGGCTAAAGTACTAAGTTTGTATCAAGAAGCTGCAACCTGCTCCTGGCTCAGGTGTGAAACTGCTCCATAACCTCAAACAGATCACTTTGTCTCTGGCTTCTCCCTTACTCATTCTTTAGTGGCTTCTGCAAAATGTTGTGATCTTTGTTGAGTCAAACACATGTTAATTCAACCTCAGTTAGAAACAGAGGGTTCAGTGCTGAGACTTCCACTCACCTTCATATCCACCGTGAACACTTCCCATTCTTGGCAAAGGCAAACAGCAGGTATCAAAAATTTACAGTTTGGAAACTGTTACGCCCCAAGTGCTCCAGAGAACACCCAAAGTAGTAGTGAGGCAAGGTACCTGCAGGATTTCCACAAGTTACCGTGGAACAGCTGAGCTGGCATGGACTGCAGGATGCAGGGAACACAAATACTGACAGGAGAACAGGTCATGTGGTTCCTTCAAACCATGGTCAGACGAGACAGCAATACCCACAAACTGTACTGGGGATGTTTTTAAGTGCGAAGAAATGGCAGGAGGTGTTAGAAAACACAGCACTGATGACATGATGGCATATGGAAAATGGCAGATAGTGGCAGGAATGATGGGGAGAGAAAACACATGTCCCTTTTCTGAGCATGGAATTAGGCAGCACAAGCATGGAGATGCAGTTTGGTTCTTAACCGAGACAGTCAGCTGATTACATATTTTAGAAAAGTCTTTAAAATATTTTAACAGGCTTGACTCTGTTACATCTGCTTATTTCTCCTAATGGAATTGCTAAAATACACTTTAAGAAGTCAATCTATCTCTAGAGCTTTTCCATTATGCCAGCACATTAGTCTATGACAGGACCTTGAAAGGGATTAAGCTACACATGGATAGAAGACAGAAACAGAGCTCCCAAACTGCCACAGGAGTTAAGACCTAACTTGTCTAAATGCTTTTATAGGAACACCACCAAAAAACATTGGATATGAAAATATAATCTTTAAGTATCCAAGTAACCAAGAGATGTGTCCAAATCTGTCTTGCAGTCATGCATTAACTGCAGAGTGCTCCTCAGAGATAACAAAGAATGATTGTTGCATTTTACTGATTGGAAACTGGAATGCAGCAAGAGATTTTTCCAAGGTCACACAGGAAAATCTGTGTCAACACCAGGATTGGAAGTGAGATCATCTGGCTCCCAGCTCCATAAAATCATCCTTCCTCTCAAAAAAAAAAAAAATTACTTGTCTTTTCTAATAATAAAAGGCACCACAGGAAGGGGTGGCCTTTTGGTTTTTTTTTTAACTTAAGAAATATAGGGAATGATCAGCTCTGGTCCTCCCTGCATTTGGACTTCCTAGATGCTTCCCGAGCACAGCCAGAGCACACCGAACACAGGAAAGGTTCATTCTCATCTCATTCCTTCCCCTTCACGCTCCCAACAGCAAGCAACACAAATTAGGATTGGAAACAAACTAATCCTCGTCACACTCATTTTTCTGTCAGGTGTCTCCGTGGAATCTGACCACATCCCAGTCCTTGGTGTGTTTTCCAGATCTCCAAGGCAGGAAGTACCTGCAGGAAGTCTTCACCAAGAGAAGGGGAACAAAGGTATAGCTCAGCAACTTGCTGAAAATCAGACATGAAGGTAGGTTTTTGAAAGCAGTTTCCTAATTCAAAAGCAGTGCTTCACCTGCTGTGTCTGCCTTCATCTCAAAAGCCTGACGGAGGTAACTGGGACTCCCTGTGGGTGACAGAATCATCCTGTATTAACTGAGATCATCCAAGCATAAAACACCAAGCGTATTCAAAAACTGGGACACAATTTTTATCGGTTATCATTATAATTATCAAATAATCTCGGCATTTGATGTGTATCTGACATAGAATATGTTCTGTATGTTTGGCTGATTTTCATGTTTAGGGTGACATAAGTGTGCCACGCTGGCACAAACACACAAACAACTTCTGGAGGACTGCAGCTGCCTGGTGAGCTCTCTGGCAGACCACAGGTACTGACTAAATGTCCACTGGGATTATATTCTTCACACTGTCTTACCAAACATTTTACCAATTTTATAAAACCTGAAGCTTGTAGAACACAAATGTCTTTCACAGAAAATACCCCCAGAACACCGAGTGTGCCATCGTTTCCTCTCAGGCAGTTGCACGTTGCCCACAAACCTCACCAGAGTTTATGTGCACACAAATGATCTCTGAACTATTCGTCGTTAAAGTTAATTAAAATCTCCTGGCTGAAGGGAAAAATAATAGGGGACCTGGGAGTGCATTTGGAAGCCATTATGGATGGTCTTTGTGCTCCGTGGAAGGGCCACGTGTTAGTTCAAGGGTGGAGGAGCAGGGAACACACATGGCCCTGCAGGAGGGCAAGGCAAGGCAGAGGAGATCTCAAGCACCTTGGATCTTCCTGCCCAACTTCAGGATGCTAAAATTGCCATCGTGGCAAATATTCTTCCAAGAAAGAAAAGGTGGATTAAGGAAATCCTCAGTGAACAGGTTTGATCCCGCAGCTTGCTGAGCAGTGAGAGGGTGATCTGCCTAAGGAAGGAGAGGAGAGCACTCAGCACTTCCCAGGGAAAGTCAGATAAGCACAGGCACTTGCATCATATTTGTAGGAACTGTTTCTGCCACGGATATTTTAGGGCCATGGAGAACTTCCTCCTCCCTTCCTTGCCCCCCCCTTCTCCCAGCAGGTCAAGTAAAAGTCTGCTGCCCTGAGCTATCTTTCTTAGCAATCTGATTAACATATGGACACACTCTGGCTTACTAAAAACAGGAAATCAATTTGAAAGGCAAGACAAATATTATTTGCTTTCTTCCCATCTGCTGTGATATGTGAACACGCCTGCTTTCAGCAGTGATACAGGATTATTGATTTAGGGTATTTATAGTGTTTATGCTGTTATCAGGCCAGCTATCAGAGGGCTGTAGGAAAGGCTGTTTGACCCTACAGGCTATTTAAATATGTAGTTGCTTAGAAAAAAAAAAAAAAAAAAAGGCAGATTTTCTCATTCAAGTTAACAGCAACACTATTTCATGTCATGCCTGAAGACACCATTTCCTGCTTTGCCATCTACTTCTGTTTGATTGCAAGTCAAATTAAACATAATTGTTAAAGGTCTCTCCTGTCTGCATGGTGACCCCAGTGCATTTCCAGGCTACTGCTCTGACCCTCTGGGCCTGCAAAAAGCTGGTTTTCACAGCACCATTGCCTTTTTTTACCCATAATCGGGCTGAGTCACTTTGCTGGAGGGAGCACAGAAAGCCAGAAGACCATTTACAACAAGCAGAGACTGCCTTTTAAAACAGATGAGTTTTAAGAAGTCTCTCTGTAAATAATCAAGCCAAATAATTGTGAAGTGGCCACAGATAACCATCTAAAAAGAGATAGCACTGTGTGCTTCCAGCAGCAGCCCATCTGAAATATCAAATGTCAAACTGGATTGCTGCTGAGAACATATAAGTGACATCTTCCATAATAATACTGCATTCAGTCCACAAACACTTCTCCACGTTGCTCAAGCCTCACCAGAAAACCCACAAGTTGTCAGGAGGGCTTATTTTGGAATGTGAACCAAATTAATGAGAGCCTGTGCTCACACAGAGCCCCAAATAGCAACGAGAGGCTCTGCTGAGGGACATGGTCCTCACACACCCACACACATCACTGTGTCTCCCAGAGCCATGATCTGAAAGATAATATTGAAGATATGCCCCATAAAGACACATCAGCTTTGGGACACTCCACACTTAACAGGGGAATCCTCAAGACTGGCCCATATTTTCCAAAATCTTCTCAAGGATGAATTCTCACGTCCAGGAAAATGAAATTTGCTGGTCCTTCACACCTATCAGATGGTTTATCTTAGACCTTAGACCCAGGTGCTCCCTGTGCATTGTTGTTGCATCCCAGGTTACGGAGCTGGCGCTGGAGCAGGGACTGAACTCAGCTTGCTGGAAGCCTGGAACCTTCAAAGTATCCAGATAGGTCAAACTAAGGTGAATCCCAAGCAGGGGTAGGGCCTGATAGATCTTCCCTGCCAAGAAGGACTTGGGGACCTGAGGCCTTCACATGAGAACGAGTGGGAATAGCTAAAAAATGTCTCCAGGGATTCAGAGGGGGGCCAAGGTCAAAGAGGAAAGGGCAAGGCAGAGTAGTGGCAGCTGTTTGCAGCAATGGAGGGAAGCCCTGACTTACAAAGCCACAGGACTTAAGGGAACTTGAACAGAAATGAAAGTTTTGGAAGCAATTCTGTGCCTAGAATCCGAAGAAGCTACGAGGTCATGAGAAAAAACTCGGTTTAGTTTCAGTTTGATGCGTGACACCACATCAGTCAGCTCCCTTCTGCAGCAGGTGATAACTGGCTTGCAAACATCTGGCTACAGTTCTAGGGAAGCCTGAGGAGAAGGAATTGAACCAGCAGCAGGGTATGAAATCATCTAGGGTTGTATCATGCTATAAGGTTACTCAGATGCAACAGGGACTGCTGGAAGTCACTGGCTGGGCAGGACAATTCCAACCCTGTGCACGGTGCTTTTCTAAATGGCTGAGGGGTTGTGCTGGGAGTTAATCACAATGTTTTCTAATAATAAGCATTAATTCCCAGCAAAAGCTACAGAATTAATCTTCAGGGTCGGGTAACCCTCGTGTCTCAAAGGCTCTAACACACTCTCACAGGCACTGCTTCTCCTGACCGGAAGAAGCATTTAATAGGAAATCCTGACATCTGGAAGAGCACATCTGGCAACCATAACATTTCCAAACTTGCTAAGAGTCCTTTTACATCAAATTATTACCAACTTCCTTGTGTCATGCTCTTTCTTTACAAGGTGTGCCTGCATCATTCCCATTCATCCCACTGAGCAGCATCAATTACACAGTAATCACCTGTTTATCTGCAGCTCAGTGAAACTTTTAAGATATTCCTGGTGCTGGTGAAAAGTCAAGAAGTTTACGGTGAGACGCTTCTCAGTTGTTCAGAATTATATGGCAGCTGAAAATATCCAGCCCAAGCTAATAAAAAGAGCACAGGAAGGAACATAAAACCTTCTGAATCAGGCCTTGAGCCAATCTCTGCATACAGGGGATAGGAAGAAGTCCTCATGTATATTCACATCTACTTGACATGAGGTTTATTGCCTGTTTCTCTGGAGCAATCTGGGGTTGCTGCTGTCAAACATAAAACAACATGTCCATAAAGGAATCCCTGTGATACTTTAAAGCATGGCAGGGCCATCTTTCACACGTTGTAGGATAAATTCACCGGGGAAAAAAAGGATGTCTCTAAACAGCTACAGAGTCTATCAAAACAACGTGGCATTCAAAGAGAAAATGTTTCTGTAGCCCTTTTACCAATGCAAATCACTTTTGTCTTCAAAGGCATCTCATTTGCTAAGTTGTTGAGGCTTTTCCTCTGTTCAAGTCCTTTCTTGTGACCTTTTCCACCTACCAAGCCATGTTTCTTCCCTCCTGGCCCTACAGTTCTCTACCAAAGTAACTTAGAGACTCTCACCACACAAGGGCTTGGAGCTCTCACTCACCCTGCTCTTCACTGCCTTCCAAACCCATCTTTTCATTCCTTGCAGCTCTGTCTTGCCAGCACTTTGCAACTAGAACTGTACTCTGTACTTGCAGATAAAAATCTGCCACCACGTTTGTTGGCAAATAGCTGATACATAAAATAGCACACAGAAATTAGGTCATACAATCATACAAGCTTTGGAGGGACCTCTAGGATCGTAGATTCCAACCCTTAACCCACCACCACCCCTGTTCACCCCTAAACCACGTCCCCAGAATGTGTTCCCGTATCTCCAGTCTCGTGCACAGCAGCAAAAAATTCTATTATTGCTCCAAGTGGGCATCAAATCAGGCCAAATCATAATGGATCTTTGCCAGTTTTTTTTTTATTATTATTATTATTATTTATGTCAAGCTTTCTGTTAAGCCAAGAACAATGTAGAACCCGAGACTGGCATGCCCCCACGTCTGGTCCAACAAAAATTATTTGTCCGGGATAGACTTAGCTGAGGGGGAAGGAGTCGCATTTACAACATTCTGTGCATCTGTGTGAGGCTTGCCCAAAACTACAATAACTGTGTGATGCTGACAGAGCCCTGAACTGAGTGTTTGGTCTGCACTCTGCAATCCCAGATAATTCTACTCATGCATTACCCTCAAGTTATCCCTATTTCAAGAAATACCAAAGGTACTTTCCCTCACTCAGTGTGTGTTCCCTGTGCAGACAGAGGGCGTTTCACAGGAGTTGTTGGAACAGAAACATCAACAAACCCCAGTGCCCTGGTTAGGCCTCTGAAGAGGAATGCCAAACACCTCCCCTTGCTCTCTGTCACTGATACCTCCATCCTCAAGGGTCACTGCTGGTGGCCACAGCTTTTAATCACATGCTGGGCCTCCAATGATTTATCACCCCCTAACAGTGTTTGTGTTGAAGATTCCCAGTTGGGAGCTCAGCTCCCCTTCCACCCCCCTCCACCATGTAGCATCGCCCAAAGAGCATCAAAACCAAAGCAGGAAAACACATGGTCCATGTGGAAGCAGAGTTAGAGCTGTTTAAGAAAACTATCTGTTACTCACAGGCACTTTTAGCAAACAATTAGTGACACCATAAAAGATTTTAGGAATTATGCAAAGGTTAAAAAGTTAAAGGCTTAAAATCTAGCATAGTGTTTCCAAGAGACTGCATGGCTATCTGTTTCTCTCAGCAGAGTCCATTTCAAAACACAGTCAGTCCCGCTTTTGATAAATTCCTGCTGTGAGAGTCACCTTAGTTTTCAGCCCCCAGCTGCTTCTGTGGAACTTGCTTCCAACTTATCCTGAACAGAAACACCGGGCATAGGGAAAACTCCAACACTCAGAGAGTGCCCAGGCATGATGTGGTATTTCTGGTCTCAGTATATAACCAAGATTTGTCTCCTAGGAAACACCCCTGCAGCGTTTTTCATCCACAGGTCTCAAAGGTTTCCTGCACTTACCTCTGTTTTAAAGCTGGGCTGACTTTCCAGCTCACAATGCAGGATGCTGCCTGAACCCTGGGTTAAAGCCAGGCTTCCCTAGTGCCCAGCAAAACAGCTCTGGGACTGACCTAGACATCTCTCAGGAACAGATGGACTTCCTTCACTTGGTCAGATCCATTGGGAAGTAACAGTCATGCCGAGTCCTTGCTCCTGTATCTCAGAGTCCGGCAGGGATTCTTCCCACTCAGGTGGCAACAATCCCTGCAGGTGGTGGTGCTGGCAGTGATGAGGGTGATGTTGGTCCATCTCCTCCTCTGCTGGAGCTCTGATGGATCTGAGCAATCCACCTGGCACATTCTTCTCTAAAACAAAGCAGCAAGCACGCTCTATTTGTGGGTTCTGAGCACACTCAACCTGCACATCGTGCACAGGAGCCACATTATTTCAGCCAGTGAAGGGAGGAGTTTGACCATTTGGCAGCACTGGTTTCAGTGAAAAGAAAGGTAGGCCCTTTGTACGAGAAAGTAATAAATTTCAGCAAAATAAATTTCAGACACTTGGAAAACCTGAAAAAAAAGTCCAAAACCCAACTCATCAGTCAAGTAAGTTGGAGGGGAACCATCAGGCACTCGTGGGAGATCTCCTGTTGTCCAGGTCAGGGATGCAGCTTCAGCACATCACTCCCCCATTCCCATCCAGCTCCCATGCTCATGGAAAGAGGGCTGAGGACAGGGAAAATGGGGATGGAGATGTGCTCAGGTCTCATCCTGATATGGAGCTGTAGTGCAGCCAGGGAGCACTCATTGGTGTCAGAGCTGAGAAATGCATGCAGATGCCTGATTTTATGTACAGCTTTAGCTACCCCAAACATTTTGGAGGTTCTCTGCTTGTATAACATGCAAGCAGTAGTTATTATGGGGATAAGCTGTCTTTTTGATACATGTAAACATAATATCCATGGGCTAAGCTTCAATGATACTGAGCATTCACAGCCTTAAGCAAAATCATGCCACTCTGTGATTATCTTCTCTAAAAACAAGGCATTCTGTTATATGTAAAGTTATAATCTGTAAAACAACAACCTCAGCCCATATCTGAAGATGTCTAAATACAAACACATAATTCACAAGCCACCACCTGCCACACTACCTCACAAACAAGGCCTATAACAACTTTTGACTTACCCAGGAAAAAGGCAATCCAGCACTAACCCAGGCTGCCTTCTCACCATCCCACTAATGCAAATCACAGCGTTTCTCACCACTGCTGGACCCATTTACGAAGGCAGGCAAGGATAATAACCAAATATGATTGTTCAGCTTAATTGCTAGCACACAGTATATAAATAGCATTTTTGCATGACGTCACACAACTTCCACAGCCCTACATGGCAGCAGGTCCTTGACAAATAGGTGTATGTGACAACCAGGGGCAGGCCAGAACCCTTATAAAGCAAACTGCTTCTTTCTTATAGTTTTACCACTTGCCATAGGCTGTGAGTAGAAGTATTAAAACCTAAAGCTAACACACAGGAGATTTGTTTATTGCACTGTATGGACCAAAGAAGAATTTCCTGCATATGACACTGAAGGCAGAGAGCACAAGAATTCCTCTGAAGTCTGCAGAGAGAGCTGAACAGACCTTCCTCTGTACTGGGCTTTTTCTCACATATCTGTACTTTGAATTTTAACACAGCTGTGAAAGAAAAAAAAAAAAAGAAAAAAAAAGATAAAAAGAACCCCACCAATAAGCTCGCCAATTGGGCATTCAAATGTCAGAGACAAAGGAAAGTTTGGTAAGGAGATGAGTTTGCTGTGGGCAGTGGCTGTGTCAGACAGCCAATGACATCACTGCCTGTGCTGTCTCCATCACAATTTTCCAGAGCGGGATTACAGTGATGACAGATTCCATTCCAAAACTCCCAGGCAGCTCTTTACATAGATGCAAGCAGAACAAAAGCATTACACAAGATTTCCTCTCTCCGTCGAGCAGCATTTGATGTTCTCTAATCCCCACCTTGGGAAAAGCACTGGAGAACCATATGGACCTGCTGAAATCACACAGGATGTCCCGTCTCGTAGCTACAACTCAAAAGTTAAGGGACCTCTGCGGGGCAGAGAGCAGAGGAAGTAGGTTGTGTCTTTTATTTCCAAGAAGAGAGCAGGGACACCCTCCACAGTCATGCCCATCACCACCAAGCCCAACTGCTACATGTCCCACAGAAGACTTCTGGTGACTTATTGGGGCACGAAGGGGGAACAGAAAAAGAGAAAAAAGCATCATTAGAGAATTCTTCAGTAGCCACAAATAAGTAACAAATTTTAAAAATTCAGCCCTCTGCTGTATGGAATTTTTACTGTAGCTGGGTGACTAAGGAAGTCACAGCACTTGATATGTGGATAGAAACTTACATTTAAAATTAATAATCAGCATTGTCGTGCATTTTTTACCAAAACTGACCCAGTAGTTAAGAATTCATGTGTTCAATTAATCTAGAGCCCTTTTCCAATTCAATTGTCTCTTGACTTCCACCACTGGCAGGAAGTTGCTCAATTAATGTTCTTACATTGTATGGCAAGTCAATCTTATTTGTTTCTATTGCTGATCACATCATCCTAAACAACATTATCAGCATCAATTATCTGCAGTCTACTGTGTCACCCTCGATCCCAGCAGAAGTTTTTGATTCTTCACAGAAGGAAAATGAGCAAAGGAGCAGTTTAGGTCACATTTTCAAAATCTGATGCATGCAGTTTTGCATACAACATTTATCCCATTTTTAAGCTGGGCATATTAGAGGAATTATCAGAACCTAAAAAGCAAATAAAAATAACAGCATGCATTCTTCTGGAGTTGCCATTTAAAAAAAAAACAAAACAACAAAACTGCCCATAAAATATGACAGCTTTATCTTTTTCTCAGCCTTCCACAGGCATACACCTCCATGATGGCATTTAGTTAATGGAAAATCAAAGGACATTTAACAGGTGTTACTGTATAAGGCACCATTTACACTTGAGACAAGTGCTTCACGGTCATTATCCGGCTTGTGGTTTGGAGCCACACTTGAAGGTTTCGATTTCTTACATTTCCCAGTGCTCCACTCCCTGCCCCAGCCTCTGTTTTATTATTACCAGTGAAGACCAGTCATGTTTTTCAGACATGAACTCACATGAAGGTGCCTCCTAATTCACAGCTACCAAGGGGTTCAGGCCCATCTCTGACAATTCCTTTATTCCCTATCCTATCCTGGTATTTCTGCAGAGGGATGAAATGAATTTAGATCGAGGGCACAGCTACTGATGTGCTGCCCTCCCCAAGAGATTCAGGCACGTTCAGCTTTGTCACAGTGACCCCAGGATTTACCTTTGTAGACAACACAATCACGAGGCATCAGAAAGTGTGAGGAATGTGCTGTGTTTCAAAAATGTTTTGTGTTTTTCTTTTTTACTTTTAACAGCAAGCAAAGGGTTGTAATAAGAAAGCATTGCATTGCCTGGCATTAACAGGCATGTCACTGCAAGCAAAACCAGCTTCACATCTTGGGTAGTTTGAGAAGCAGACAAATACCGTGACTGTCTTTTTCTTCTTGATGCCCTTGTATAATTGATCTTGAGCTAGGAACTTTGCATTCCAGCAGAAGCCTGGATTAAAAACCTAGACCAACAACAGTCAGCCATCAATCTTGAGGCAATCTATCCTATCTGCAACCATTTGTATCAGCCATTAGCTATTCAGTAACTCAGGAAGAGATCATCTTTCAAAGAGAATAAACTCTCAGTGCATATCCCCATTCATTCCTCCTATTCTTTTGCTAATTCCCATCTATTACTCCCTCAGCACTTGCAGTGAAATCTCATGCTCATTGCTTTGGTCATATTTATATGCCACATTACTAAGCATCAGAAAAGAACTAATTGTTTTCTTTTTTTTTTTTTTTTCTGGATACAATTTCCAACAAAACTTTGAGAGCGAATTTTCCAAAAATACAGCAGAACAGGATGCAGTAACACCTTCAGCACTTCCTTCTCAGTTATACTGATTTCTCCTTACATCTTTCCTGAAGTGCAATGTGGCACCAGAGGCAGTGCTAAACACACTCTGGGTTCTTTCTCACTGCCAAGGCAGAGTAAAATGAGAGGTCAGTTAACACAAAGGAGACAAAGGCTTTGTATTCAAAAAGGTATCTCTGCATAAGATCCTCTTCTTCAAAAGCTTTGCAGCTGTTTGCCCTGTGTCTGAAAATATATTGTCATTTTACATACACACATTTTAGTAAGAAAACACCCCAAACTGGCACTGGAAGTCAGTTTTGCTGCATTCCTGCCTAGACCGAGGACCAGGAAAAGAGATGCACATTGCTGGATCTTGTCACCATCCCTCTGCCTCTCCCAAGGCAGCTCCCTGCTTGATCCAGGGCCCCAAAGCAGCCTCATCAGCCGAGTTTCTGGCTGCAATTGAGTCAGGACTGCAAACTCAGCCTGCATGCCTGTTCCTCTCCTTGTACATCAGGACAAAAAAAGAAAGAAACTCTTACCCTTTCCTGTGCTGAGACAGCTGGACACGAGCACATCACCCAGTGCCTGTGTTCAGAACATCAGCATACAGCAGACACGGCCTGCTGCACTTCCTAAATAATTCTATTTCTCAAGTTTTAGAATTCTTAATTGTTTAGGTAAAATTTTCCAATTGTTAGCACTCCTCTGGGGTATTTCCAATTGGAATTCTTGTTCTTAAAGACCAACAATAGGCTCAAGCGACTTTTATTACTTTGTGACTGGTCACATCTTTTTGATTTTTTTTTTTTTCCAGATAGCAATTATGGGCTCTAGAATGTTTTGGTTTGTTGTTTTGGTTTGGTTTTTTTAAGTACATTACACTGCAGATCTTCATGACCACATGATGATTACAATTAATTAGTTACAATTGATTAGCTGACAGCCTTTCACTTAGTGCACCTTGCTGAATGATTTCTCTGAAAGCAGAAGTGATCCCACTCCTTCTGGGATCAGGCACAACACCCCATCCCCATCCTGCAATCCAGTAAACCAGCACACAGACCAATAATAAATGCCTAAAGTTAACCATACTACATTCAGAACTGCATTTGCAAGGCATCAGGTTCACAGCACTTTCTGTTAAAGCCAACAAGTTACTTCAAGGGATGCTTTTAAACTTTTTATAAATGGAAATCAATTTGATCAAGCCATGAGAGATGCAATTTTCAAAGTCCAGGAAAATAGTCTGGTGCCTAATCATGGCAGAGGAGTCAAACCTTACAGACTCCTCTTTAAATTCCTAGTCTAAATAGTCATATTTCTCAGCCAGAAACAGCAACACTGGAGTAAAAAGGTGTAAGTTATTTGAAGGGGTTTTTTTCCCTAATATAATAAAGTGAATTAATTTATTTTTTTTTTAATATAAGAAGCACACATTTTATAGCTGGCTTTACCTTAAAAGAATTTCATATGCACAATTAAGATACTAAGCATGGGCCCGGCCATGTTGTTATGAATTTAAGAGTGCCAGTACTGACAAATCATTGGCACTTAACAGTTCTGTCTTGAAAATCATCATAATTTGACTTCAGAGCACTGCAAAAAGCTAAAAAAAGATTTTTAAGAGCTGGAAAATGACTTTTCTTTCCAGACTGCTCAGAGAACTGTACATTCATTGTACTTTTGAAAGCAATGTGACTTGTGAAACTGGCAACTTTCCCATCCATAGCTTCTTAGAGATGTTTATAGCACATGATATTTTAATTGCCTGATGACAACATTTTTTTGGAAATAGATCAGTTTCACAATGCATTTGCTTCATATTTTAAGCAGTAAGCATGAGATCTGAATAATGCTGGATACAAGCCTGACACAACAACACAAAAGTTAGGGAAGGATGTCCATAATCCATCACCCTTAATGCATCCATGACCCCACATGCACGAGCTTAGGTGATGGTAGGGATCCAGTCTGTCCTATAACTATCCAGGTGCCTGATGGATGAATCCTCATTAGGGCCTGAAGTTTATCCTAAGCCATGTCTTTTTTTTTTTTTTTTTTTTTTTTTTTGGTGAATAGAAACTCTGGTAGTTTCTAAACAACTTCTGTTATTTGAAATAGGGAGATAGCGGACAAAGAAGATAGAATTGCTCAAAAAATGTATTAATTCATTAATTACAGTCAAATTACAATAATGTGACCTGATTTGCATCAACCGGGCCACAGAATTTCACCCAGCAAACAATCAGACAAACTGATCTTTTCTGGTGCATGTGCAAAGGAATGTTTACTAAGTAAAGTCTCCCCCTAAACCCACAGGGCTGATAACATGTGAATGGGGTGTCTTCTGCCTTCCAAGATAAATTTTCCACCTTTTTGATGTGTAAAATACTAAAATGGCTTTGGATTCACCTGCGTGGGGTTCTGACCTCAACTTCATGTTGCATCCTTAAACCTGGACTATTCTTTACAGAAACAGTGTTGGGCATGACTGTGTAACTCCAAACTCCTGCAGTTTTGGAATTTATGCCTCACTTTCCATAAGCAAATAATAGATAATCCAATCTGTTAACCACACACCAAAAGACTTGCTGTTGACATCCCACCTTTTTAAGGGGTAGTCAGGAAAGCTGACCCACTTGGTGTGTGCACATTCAACAGAGAGGGGAAAAAAGAGGAAAACACTTTAATGGTTACATTTCATTGCAGCTTTTTAATTGGGAAGCTCCTTCCACCTCCTAAGCTTTTGGTCTGTTTGTCTTATTTTTAATTTATATTACCAGGCTATGCAGGTAACCTTGCAAGACAAATTGAAGTTAAAAATCAAGGGAAAAAAAAGTCCCTTCTAAAACAGCCCACAGTTTTAGACTCTTGAAACTTTATACAAAAATCCTGTGTGTGCAAAGGCTGGTTCCATGAGCTAATGGGCTCATTTGTTTTGTTTTATTTTACAAAGCACACACAACAAACACTGTACTCACACTGCACAACTTGAGGCATCTGATCCCAGTCCTATTAACTGCACTCGGTGACTTGCAAATTTAGGTCCTGCTGAAATACCTGAAAGCAAATTCTCTTATGGGCATGGACTTGATTTACTGCAAGCAGAGTTCTAACCTGCAGATGAGTCTCTGAGTTATTTGTAAGTAGGAAAAACGTGGGCCCCACTCCTAACCTGGGATTTTGCCGGAATGCTGTGGTGGAAAAGGAGTTCCACCAGTGCTCCTTACTGCGTCACAGACCGCGTTTTGTAAACGGGCACTGGCTTTTAACTGTACCACTACAATTTATTCCTCAATGGGGTTTCCTCTCTGGTACTTCCCCAGCCCTATAGCCTTGTTTGTCAGTTCAGCAGTGTCCCTAAGAAAACACGCCCGAATATTCCGCAACGTGCATCACATCCTTCCACGGAGCAAGGGTAGCCAGACACCCCTCGAAATATGGAATGTGCATTAGCAATCGTGCTCCATAAAAATTTCAAAGCCTGAGATCTTTTCACAGCCTGACAGATTTTCCCATATAGCTTTCCACATTCCTAGTGTAACCCAATACAGGCACTGCAGGCTGAGTGATAAACAGAGGCTCCTTCAGGAAACCTTGGGAAAGGGGAGCCTTGGAATATTGCACTTCACTCTACTGCACAGGTGACTGAAGGCTGCACAGCCCATTTTTTCAGCTCGGTAGAAGACAGGCAGAAAAAGTGAAAATGGGACAAAATAAGCATCTAAAAGTGTCTGGCAATGACCTATCACCACTTTCAAATGCTATATCTTATGGAAAATAGAAAATACTGCAGTACTTTCCAACCCTGGACGAAGCAGAGGCAGCGTTGCAGCAGACACATGATTCAATATTGTTTTTGCATTAGGTACAGTGGTAAATTTAACTGTAAATGAATAAAATGCAACAGCAAACCACGAGGAGCGTGAAAGGCACATTTCTACCAATTGACTCACTTCTATGGTTTTTTTTTTTTCCTAATTACCAGCTGTGAGCTTGCCAGCTATGCCTTGCACACATAACTCAGTGCAGCCCCAGTCACAAGTCCCACAGAAGAGGGAGAGCATAGTTCCCAATCTTACACAACCTCTAACATCTGGTTATTTAGAATTATCTGTTAAATACATACAATCATATTTCTGACCTTGGAATTTGGGCCAAGCACTGAACTAGATTGTACTTTCATCAGCTGTTCTTCTTGATTACGACTGGACAGCAAAATCAGATTGTATTGCCTCTGCTCCTTCCTCACACTGCTCTGACACAAACAAGAAAGAGTTCAAGATGACAGAACAGTATTTCCAACTTGGATCTTTAGGCAGGCCACAATCAGCAGATTATTTTTAAGATTTCTGCTGCTTTTGGTGCTAAAAAAAATGCTTGCAGGTGACAGACTGAAATGCTGCATCAGCAACAACAACAACAAAAATAAATTGCCACGTCATCTAGCATTCACTAATTTTAAATTGTATGCAAATGGAGAAAAAGGGTTCATTAATTATGAGATACCAACTACAGTTCTTCATATACCCACACTATTGAGGTCAAGGTGCCAAATGGCTCACCTAAAATTCTGATATTTAGTACAAACCATAGGTGTGTCCACATTATTCAAAGTAATGGGAAGAAATACCCCAGGCTGTCCAACCTGTGGCACAGCCTGTAAATGGTGAATACCTATTTTCTATCACACAAGCATATAGTGGTTTATGTTGGAAGGGACCTTAAAGATTATCTTGTTCCAAACCCCCTGCTGTGGAGAGGGACACCTTTCACTAGACCAGACCTGTCAGAGCTCATCCATTTATACATATAATTATATCAAAGGGTTATACATTTGAGTGTCATTATCTGTTGAACTTATTTTCTTGCTAATAATATTAAACTAACACGACCAAAACTGAATTCATCACTGATGCTCACACACTATTTTGCACCAGAAGTACATTTAGCTGGTTTTATGGTGGAGAACTATACTTCGAATAACTCTACATTTTTGGAATCCAGCCTGAAACCTCAAATTTTTTCCCAAATGAAACTCTGTTAATAAAAATCTCAAACTAATCAGCACAGCAGTTACACATACTCTCAGCTAGAGAAAAAAACGAATGAGTAGAATTTGGGGGAGATTAATTCCCCCAAGCCCACCAGAAATGTGGTAAAGCATCTTTATCTTTGAGTCCAGTAAATCTTTTCCTGTCTTACTGAGGAATAGTCATCCTGTTGTGATTGAAATAGACTTGAAATAGCTTTTTTTTTTTTTTTTTAAGTAATCCACCACTTGAACTTTCCAATTAATTCACCAGAGCCACGAAAACGCCTGGTGCAGCACTACAACTTTAAAATTATCTGTGGGGCCCTGAAGCCACCAAACTAACATGTGTGCACACAGTCTCCACCAGCAGCTGAAGATCAAGCTGCAGAACAGGTGATGTCACCATGTGGAGCCTTGACTGCTAAACGAGGTCAACTGACAGGCATTATTCTGAAGTAAGGAGGACAAAGTGGAAAGAAGAGCCAAGGTTGGAGAGGAAGCTTCAGGAGGCTGAGCAGCAGCAGCATCACGGGCAAGCTCCTATTGTGCTCAGAAACACAGAGAATTTGACATCTGACCTCTCCTAGGAGAAACCCAAGCAACATCTCCAACGTCAGGCAGTGAAGCATGGAAGTGCACTATACACACAACAAAGGGCAGATAAACTGATACACACTGGATAAACAGATAAACAGGTGGATGCCTCTGAGAAACCCCCAAAGATCTGTGCTACAGTGCTTACATACCCTTTGAAAAGTTCCTGAATATCACAGAGAGCTCTGAAACCCTCTAATTTCACAACTAGTTGCAGAGTTTCTTGACCCACTTCTCCACAAGACTCAGCTGCAAGCCCAATTCTTATATCAAGCAACATTGGTGCTCCCCTTTTCCTCTTTGTCCAGGTAGGGAACATTTTCTGCAGCGCCCATTTGTGGCCAAACAGGCCACTTGTATTTTAAAAGATCAGTTCATGGACACTCTTCCCCGTTATGACTGCTGCTGACCGTCTTTGTCCAGCAGCAGAGGTGGAAAATTCATCACAGCCACACCCTCTGCAGGGAATGAACCTCAATGGCATCAGGTTTAATCCAGAATGAGTGTTTATATCCAGTGAAAAGGGCAGGTTTGTTTACCAACAGACAACACCCCAGCCAGACACTTTCTATCCCATAGGTTTGTGCAGCAGGGAGTTCTTTGCTTGTGTGGAACAATTACGACCACCTTGCTTACACAGCCTTCCTTAAAAAGCAATCCATGTCCCACTTGAGCATTTTTAGCTCCTCTGAAACCCAAATTCTAAACCAAACAATAACTGAACATCTGGATGCCTGATCTAGAGACTATATCAGGTCAATAAAACTACCTGAGTACAATTCCAACCTAGGTGCTTGCCTGCTTTTGGACCGGAAGCTCAGCAAAGAGTGAATGAACAAATTCCATTATCCAGGGCTCTGAAGAGTCTCCAAAATGGGAGGTTTTTGAAAGGGACTGGATTTCCTGCACCAATATTTTCACTAGTGACTTCTCCTGTCAATTATATGATCCAGGAACAGGTAGAGGGAAAAGACCTGACTGACCTGAGACCATTAACAATGAATTCTGTCACATGGATTTTTTTTTTTTTTGATTTCTCTTCATTGCACTGTAAATGCTCACATGCAAGCTGAGGAGAGGTAAGTAGGATTTTTCTTTTTCCTTTTTTTTGAGTACAGTTGGCAGCAGATCCCACTCATGGTCAGTTGCTTGGTAACAAGTTTCTCTGGCTACAAAATAAATATTCCACATCTGAAATATTTGAGAAAACACCGTTTTTCCTAACTACATTCCATAGTACTTGGGCCATGGGGTTTCCCAGAATAGTCTAAAATATTAGCAGGGTTACACAAAGGACGACCTCCAATTAGGTTGTCGCTCTGAGACAGATACAGATGAGTCCCCCTGCACAACACTGCTCACATATCCTTTAAATAGTAGGTTAAATCTACTCCACGGTCTGGAGCTCATGCAAAGTAGTTTAACTGCCTAGGAACAAATTAGCTAACTGGATCCAGTGCCCTTTCAAATGTAGGCGTGGTGGGAGACATTTTGCAGGGACTGAAAACTCTGGAAGTCGGTCTGAGGCGCGTGCCAAAGAAAGCCTGTCTGCGGAAAGAGACAGTGAGAGAGGCGTAAAATGGGCTATCTCATCCCCCTGCCACAGCCACACAGGGATGCTGCTGGAATTGCCCGCCCTGGGAGCAGCACAGAAAGTGTCAAAGTCACACTTCTGCGGGTTATCTCACAGCTCCCACTGCCATCTTCATCCTTCAGCACGGCACTGCTCGGTCTGGGACATGGGCAGCAGAAGCCAGTTCTGAAACCCTCTGAAAAAACTGTCCCAGTGATCAATTCTAAACAATATAATGGACAGATTCTCACTTTGCAAATGTAAAGATAGCCTGTCCTGGAGCAGTAGAGAAGAACCCCGCAGAACCAGCTGATTCTGCACCATTTCCCCATCACGATGACAGTGGATGTCTACAAAGAAACTAAGAATAGGGCAAGCATTTGGTGATGCTTCTCTTAATATCCTCTTCAGCTTTCGACACTCTGGAGGCACAAGGATTTCCTGCACTTAATAGCCCTTGATGAATCCTCCTTCCATGAATTCGTCTTCATACAATGGTTGGGGAGGAGGAATAACTATTTCTAGATTTCATGATGTGGTAATAATTCCCAGAATAGAGCACACTAATTATTTGGGGTGTTTTTATATATAACCCGGTGGCAAAGAAAAAAAAATTATTCTTGAAAGAACAAAAGAGAGACTATCCACCTGATAACTATCAGTTAGAAGTTCTGATTGAGGGTTTTAAGGCTGCCAGTTCTCAGAGGGGAGGCAGTCAGAAAAAGGGTCAGCTCACACAGGAAAGTTTCGAGTTCAAGCATTCATTAAATTCAGGACCCAGGTTCCAAACTCACCTGGGCCTCTCCAAAAAAAAAAGGGATTTAGAGATGTACCATTGATATGCAGTCTAGGGGTTCAAGGCAAACATGCAAACCCAAACATCTCCCACGTGCACCTAAATGCTGTGGACATCTCTATTCTACATCAATTAATTTTTTTTTTTTAATTTCTGCATACACCCAGAGCACTCACATCTCAGTGCTGCAAGCTCTGCATCTATGAAATAGCCAACTGTGAACAGAGTTTAGAAACTAAGTGGTACTACACACACCTGGCCACTCACTAACACCTTAGAGAGGAGCAACAATTGTTTTCTTCTGCAACACATGGGGAGGAAAAGTTAATTTCCCTCCATATTGTTGTACTCATTTGTCAAGTATATTATTTTTCCAAGATATTCCTGCCACATTCACCAGACAGGATGGACAGTGCTTGCTTAATTAGTTCTCATGTTTTCTTCATTATCAGCACTTGGTCCCCTGTGTAAGAATAATTAATTTCCTCCTGAATGTCCTTTAAAGTGTATGTGTTTTGCAGATGTTGATTAACACTTTTTTTGTGTCCACATTATCTCATTTTGCAGTAAGAAACCAAAGTACAGAAGAATTGCTCCTTTTCCATCTACTTATTTTACATGTCTCACTTCAGACTCCCAGAATTTGACTTCTCAGTGTACCAGTTAGTTTGTTAAACTGGTACTAGTTTATTTGTTAACCTGACAATCTGCAGTTTACGGTGCCTGGCCCATAAGCAAATTAGGTAAAGAGACAAAGCCAAAGGTAAAGAGACTCAAAGCAAAGAATACATGTTTCTGTTTTCACTTACAATGAAAGATGAAGATGGAATTAATTTCTTCATCACTGCACTCAAAACTTTGGTCTTCCTAGAGCTCTGTCTTTCCTACTCCATCTCTCCACTTCTGAATATTCAAAGCAGTATTCCTGCAAGCTTCCTTCCCAGAGAATTTCACCCTGTGCAACAAATGAGCAAAAGAACCTGTCGTAATACTCAGGGAGCAGAGCAAAAAGTGCATATAAAGCCTTAATTCTGTTATTGTCCTAATGTCAGTGCTCAGTGTTGTTGCATCATGTTAAAAAACCAGGAGTTCTGTGATCCAGAGCATTTTCTATTGGAGGTTAAGAAGTAGATAGGACAGAGGACTTTTTGACAGTGAATTTCACAGAAATCTGTTGACAACCAAAAAAAGGATGAAAACTAAGTTCCAGGATTTATACCAATATTTTAAAGGGAAAGTGATCCAGCAAACTTTTTATTCAACTCTTATCCCTTTGATAGTTCCCTGGACTTCCTTATTCCAAGTCAAATCACTTCACTAAATAAGTCTCAGGCTCCCAGTTTCAGTCATATCCCAGAATGGTTTAGGTCATGTATTTCAGTCTCCACTTTTGCCCTGTCTGCCAGTCCAAACTATTTTAACTCCATCTGGTGTGTCTCCTCCCTCATCCACTGTTCAATTAGCTATTCAACCCCCTCTGTGCAGGCTTTGCTTTCAGCCCACATCAGATGTGATCCTGTACCCCTTGAATTTGTGGTAGGTACCTCCATCATTTTCTTCACACAAGACAGGAGTTGCATATCCCTGATGGGGCTGAGCAAAAATTATCTCCCAGAGTAGGAGAACTGCATCTTTAAAAAAGAAAAAAAAGAAAAAAAAAAAGCAAGCCAACAAACCAAACACTGTCAATATTTTTGCAGCATGGGTAAAACAATGTATTTTTCTCTAGTCTTGTTCTTGGAAGACATTAAACTGAAATTTTCTGAAGGGAACTCATCCACAGGCAGACACCAAATGCAACAAGGACAAAATCTAGTTTGAGCAGCTACTGACAAAGTTGTGAAGAGCTGAAAATAGGCCTTTTAGGACTGGAAGTTGCCTGGCAGCCTTAGCAAGAGATGCTGTTACGAGCCCTGCCTGCAGTGAGAGTCAAAGTGCCACCCTGCAAGGTGGGTGACAATCGAGCCTCACCCAACTGCACTTATGGAGCAACTCTGACCGAGACAAGACCTCTGCCATTTAACTGTCCACCAGTTTGATTGCCTACACGAATCCTGACAGAGACACCCCAAAAATAATTCTCCCCAGGGCCGTGCCATGGAGCATGGACCTGGGGAGCAGTGCTGGTTACACAATTCCCCCCGAGCCTTCAGCTGATGATGCGGCAGTTCAGTGTAAACAGTTGGTGACTGGGCCCCCCAGCTGTTCAGATTCCTCCTGCAGGACCCAACATAATTGTAGCCCTACTTGTGTCTTCAGCTTCTCCACTCCCAATCTGGCTGTAATGGACCTACCTCAAGTAATTAGGCCACCTGTTCCATCGCCAGATCCATTTAAGGGAGCCCTTCTGCGGTCGGCTTTACACGGTTTGACAGTAATTGTGTAAATGGATACCGGTGTAATGGCACTGCAACATAAAAATTGCGGAATTATTTTAATCAATAAATATAATTACACGCTCAGACGACCATGAGCTTATCCGTAATTAGTTCTCCACGCCACGGTGCAGCCCACGACTCCAACTTTTTTTGCGCGTTGCCCGATGCGGGTCAGAAATTGCACTCGCTGATAACAGGATATTTACAATCAGCTGAGGTTTTACAGCTCAGAAAGATTTGGAGCCAGGGTTAAAAATAAATAAATAAATAAAATTATCAGTCGTGGAACTTGAAAATGGCTATTTATTTTGGGACCAACTCTGTTTTTATTGGTACCATGAAAACAGTCACCCTAAACGAACATATCCCAACACACGTGGCATTTTGTGATATCAGCTACCTAAGCAGTTAAATCTGTGGTTTTTCTTTCAGAGTTACACAAGATTGAGCACCTTGAAATGGAGAGGGCTGTAAACACAAGATATTCAAATATCAACACTCTTAAATGAAAATATACATGAACACACATGCCTACACACACATCCACAGACATATCTGCACTGTCAGGTGTGCAGAGGTCATAAACTCTCCACAACATGAATAAACTGACCCTTGACATCACCTGTAAGGCAGATTCTTTTTGTAGCACTGGTCTTATGGAGGAGGAAATTCAGATATGGAAGTTGGGATAGCCTTCCTAAAGTACTCACAAAATGACACTTTTGTTCAAATCACAGGCTAAAACCAAACCTAAGCATCATCCTATAAACACTTTTGCATTCATACATCACACAATTTTACATCTGGTTTATCTGTATAAATATAATGTATTTTATATTTATACATAAAGAGAGAGAGAGATGGATGGGCCACTGGATTAGCAAAAAAAATAATTTAGCACGAAAGAAATAGAATATGAGAGAGTTTTACTACAAGGGGTTTATAAACTGCTGCGATTACACCTGCTTGTATTAGTGCCTCAACAGGTCAGTGTTGCTGGTTGGTTACAAAGGTGCTCCACTATCAAACACACTGGGAGACAAAATCTGTCTGTTAGTGGAGTCCCAAAAATGTGATTTTCCAAAATAAATCAGAACAGAATCTAATCCTGTTTTAGATTATGTCTTAAAGCAAAGAATGGGGTTCCTTCCCTATAGGTAACATGGTAATTTTGGCCACTATTTAGCACGTTAGTGATATAAATTAATAAATACATAATATAATATACAATATAGACAGAGTATATAGAGAATATATTTATATGCTCTGGATTTTAATCTATGTATATAAAATATAATTGATTCTACATTAGGAAGGATTTTAATTTCACTATTATTTCTCTCTTTCTTTACACTTACCTTTGTGTCATGTCTTGAAAAGGGGCTCCACACTGCAATCTTCATTCACACTGTCCACAGCTCAAAATTGACATTAAACTCATGCTTATTTTTAAATATATCCCTAAATACACAAAAAAATCAGTAGGGCATAAGTGTCTTTTAAATACTAAATGACATGGAATGAATTTTAAAAGACTCCAAAGTGATTTCCAGTCAAGCCCATTCAAATTCCCACAAAGTATGGGCTTCAAGTTGGACCTTAAATAAACTACAACTAATTGACATGAAGCAGGTGTTCTCCAAAGTTCCTTCTTCCACTGCACCCCTTTCAGGAAACAGAAAGGAATTTATAAGCACAGGCACAATCTTTCATATCTGAAAAAAAAACAAATAGCAATTTAAAATATATTTATATTGCGTTTTCCTTAAGGAAAACAAATATCGTTAAATTACACCAGGAAATACTAATAGACACTTTCAAATCACATCACACTTAAAAGGCTCAGATTTTTATTATCTCCATGACAAGAGAAAGGGCAAAAAAGCCCATGGGAATAAAGAGGAAGATCTCCATTTCCTTCATATTTTGCACTCTTGCAAGTGTGATAGCCCAGATTTTGTAATGCAGGATAAAAAGGATGGCTTCCCATGTCCTGCAGAACTGGATAAAAACCACATGAATCCACAGAAATTAATAAAGGTGGTAATAAAACTGCCTTGAATGCATAAAGGGCTGAGCAGGCAACAAGATCTCAACGAATTCTCCAGTAATTTTTTTTTTTATTCTTTAATTAAATAATTGCTTAAGTAGTTCTGCAATAAGGAATTAGAAGACTTGTTTCTTAAAGACGCTATCAATTTATCTACAAGCTTAGTTTTGCAAACAACAGCAAAGGATAGGGATGGTTAACTGAAAGAAGAAAAATGGATCACTGTGCCCATTTTTCCAGTTACTCATAATCAAAGTTATGTCTTCACATCAAATAGACAACATTTCACTTTCCCCTCTGTGGTTTGCTGGTTTTGGGAAATAAAAAAAAAAAAAAGGACAGAATCATCATTAAAATTAAGAACCAGAGATACAGACAAGGGGTTAGTTACATCTACGTTAAATTTATTGTCATCTGGCTGGATTTCAAGTCAATGACATGCATTTCAGGCGTTGCAGGCTCTTTAGTACATTGATCTTCCACCACAAATAAAATCTGAGGCTGAAGTCAACCGACCTGACATTCAGCCTGCATAAGCACAGACCAGCTCTCATGTCTGAATTTTAGGAGGCTTCCAAACACAAAGTGATAAGGGTTGATTAACAGTTACAAGCCTGTGAGCACGTGAGAGTCGTGAATGGGACGGGAAATTAGGATGGGAATTCTATAGCTGAGCTCTGACACCATCACATGAGCTACCAGGAGATACAGAAGTAAGCACACCAAGTGGCAACCTTCACTTTTATATGACAGAGAAATCTGTCAAACAAAAAAAGAACTTTAAAAAAAAAAAAGAAAAAAAAGAAAAAAAGAAAGGTTGAGTGGGCCTCAGGCAAAGCAATACAGTCCTTCCATTTTTACACCAGAAAATACAGTTCTTAAAAGCAGATGCCAAACTGAGTTGGGTATGCAGCAAGGTTTAGGATGCTTGGCTTAGTATAACACCCATCTGAAAGGAGATGTTCCCATGCCCAAGCTGGAGAGGAAGTCATTTGACTGGTTCAGTTGTCACTCTTTCCCCTCAGTCAGCACGTGGCTTTCTGAAGAATCCTCGCTCGGTTGCAGTCTCTGCACATCATTTCTCTCTCATCAGACCCCAAGGTAAAAGCTGCCCCAGCTCCATTTACCTTGTGCAGCTCTCCCCCCACTGTCAATTCAAATCTGAAGGAGCCTTTTGAAGTCTCTCAGTCCTCTTTCCTTGAGTCAGGAAACCTTCGGGACAATTTATGATCTATATAAGCACTTAGACAGGACCACAAAATGAATCGTATTAATATAATTACAACCAGCAAAATCATCAAAAGGGCCGATTCCATATTTAAGCTAGAATAATGGGGTAATGTGAAAAAAATACTCTGGGAGATCTAATTATATAATGCAGTATTCAGTTCTGCACGGCCAGCCCAGCGATTCCCTCTAACATTCCAATCAAAGTGATCTCACTAGCATGTGAGAGAAGAGTCCAGCTGACAGATTTGGGACATGTAACGTACTATTTAGTCAAGAGGCCCCATGTGCTATTCATAAAGAATTAACAACTCTTATATTGACAATGACAGTATTGTCAGAAGACCTTTGGAAGGAGGGAGAGGGGGGGAAAAAAACCCCTCCATAAACTCCCTCTCTGTGAAGTTGGACTTCTTTTTTTTTTTTTTTTTGCCCCTTTTTTCCAATGCTGATGTAATCTCCAAACATCTCCAGCAGCAGCTGCTCGGCGAAACCAGGCACCTTCTCCCTAGTCCCTTTCAGCAGCACACGCAGCACTTTCCAGCTCCCTCAAGACAATCAGGGCCTTTCTTTCACCAATTAGCTATCACTTCAAGAGTCCTGCGCTGTCCAACGAGCTCTTAAGAATGGTCTTTGCAGGAAACAACACTGGAGGAGCTTTTTTTTTTCCTTTTTTTTCCTCCTAGACAAAAGAAAAGGGGAAGAAGGGAGGGAGAGGAGGGGGAAGGAAAAAAAACCAAAAACAACAAACCAATAAAAAACAACAAAAGAAGCACAAGAAAACAAATCAGAACGCAGAAGCTGTCCAAAATGCATCGCTCATTTAGTGCATCGACAGAAATGTCCTCAAGAGCCAAGGCTACAGCAAAGCACAGACACACAGAAAATGCTCCCTTTTTTTGAGAGATATAGATTGTTTAGTCAAATATGTTAAAAAGGTTTTCACAGAAAGGGGTGCTCTTGTTACAGCAAGTCCCTGAGCCGTAGGAACTAAAGGGCAAAGAAACTCCGGTAGGATTATGCTCTGTTTCCTTATTTGGCTCTCCAAATGTAAAGCAGCATTATTTGAAGGAGACATTGCAGGAAAGAACTCAGTTTAGCTCATTTTAAATATAGATGGGTTGATGAAATGAGTAATTACTGGAACTGCTACGATCTTTTCGAACTTACTCCACCAGCAAGCTCCTTTCCCCAGAAAACCGCACTTTCCATCTAAAAAATAAATTAGAGCCTGATTCAGAGACGTGAAGCTTTGGGAGTTCCACGTTCTTTTTCCTTTAAAATCAGGGAATAGGCACAGTAATACCTTGAGGTCCCTGTGGATGCCAAGGCCTCGTTAGAATTAGCACAACTCCAGGATCCAGTTCAAGAAGAAAACAAGGAACTTCTGTAGATGTTTAAGCAATTCTTTGCCTGGGCCTGGATGAGTAGAGCTGTGAAGGCAAAAACGGGAAGGATCAGCAGTAAGTGAAATGACTTGGACACGGCCCAAGCAATAGCCTGGCTGCTTCCCCTGATTTTCAAAAATTCTGCATTAAACCAAAATATTGACTGCCAGTATTCTCTCAAAGTACCATTTTCTGGTCAAATTTGTCCTTGATCAGGGTAACCTCACGAGAGTCAGCACATTGTCTCCTACAAGGCCGACACGCACATTTACAGTGCAATTTAAAATAAAAATAGTCTGTTCCCCTTTATTGACTGTGGATCAGAAGCAAAGCCCTGGGCTTTATAAACAGCTAAATGGCACAGCAAAGCAAATACTCTGAGGGGTTTCAGGAGTTTGTTCGCACTGATGGATTCTCTCACCTACCACACGGATTTTTTTAATGGAGTTGGAAAGTTGGAAATGATCAGAATGCTTAGAGGGAAAGAAAGTCTGATGTATTACCCTGCATGCATTTATGAAGGAATGTGAATCGACACAAATTCCTCTGCACAGGAAGGCTCAACCAAGGGATGAGTTAGGATTAAGAAGGAATCTTTGTGGAGGTGCACTGAATAATGAGTGTCTTTTTTATACCTACAGTTTTCAAAAGATGCTGAGTTAAAAAGGGACTGCTCCTTTCAACTAGTGAATATTTTTGCTGAAAAAATGCAGCAGGCTGGAGAAAACAAATATATAAACATACATTTATATATATATGTTACTGGGGCCACCTACAGTCATAGGATAAAAGGATGAAAGGGACCCAAAAGGTCTATCAGCTTGCCCTAAAGCAAGATCAACCAGGCCGTTCCTGACAGCTGTTTCTCTAACTTGTTGGGTTTTTTTGTTGGTTTTTTTTTTAAGAGACTGACATCCCAACAGATGAGAAGAAAGGAAATCATCATCTCATCTGAAAGGGATTTGAGCAGGAAAAAACAGTCTGACAAACTGTTCAGTGGCTCTACTTGCTACAGCACCACCACTGTCAGCTCTAGCTGAGGGCTCAACATCACGTACTCACTTGGGCAACTGGCTCATTTTGTAGCTGTAAAATAATAGCTGATAACATCAGCTAGTAGCATCATAATTATAATAATAGTAAATAATTAGCTAATAGCAGGTTGAGGCAATGACACCTGCCTTTTTACAGAAAAGCGATATCTGTCCCTCTGGCTGGATGTCACTGGATGCACCTGAAAGTGCATCTTGGGTGACATCCAGGATTGCTGGAAACCACCGGCAGGATTTTAGCAATTCCCACATTAGCTAATGCAGTAACCCAGCACATCCCATGCCCTGGCCATCAGCTCCAGCCTGTATATTGATAATTACCCCCTGGGTTTTGCAAAATTTACTTTTTCACACAGCAGACGTTCCTGGCACCACTTTTTAATGATTTGCCTTTTTGTGTCGTATCACCAATAAAAGCATCCCCTCTGTTCAGAGCTGATTTTGTTAAAATCACTTCTCAACTCGTCATCTCCCTAGAGAGCAATGGCATGATAGAACAGTGTTCCTGATGGGTGATATTTTATTACTAACATATGTTTTCATCACATCACTGACTTTATTACCCTGTTCTGTTACAAATATTTACTAAAATCCTCTAATTTGAAACTATTTTTAAAATTCCATGTTTTTCTTTTAAATTACTTTGTATTATCCTGATCATCAGTGCCCGCTGTAGGGTAGTTTGGCAAAAATAATTATGGATTACACAGTTTTGTTGACCTTAAAATGTAAGACAACAGGTTTCACACCTTATTTTCCGTTTCCCTACAAAGCAGGTCTATCTCCTAAAATATCGCTACATTCCTAAAATTTCAAAATTTCAAGCGAAGTTACAAATAACAAAGCAGACAATACAACAACAACCACAAAACACCCACTCTTGCCATCAGTTTGAAATATATCCTGAAACATTAATAAATTAGAATTAAAAAATAGAATATTTGACTTACTGCATTTTGCCACGCATTCAAAACTCAGGGTACCTACAAATGAAAACAGCAAAGAGCTGCAGGAGTTGGCATGGCTAACAAGAAGTTCCCAGCTCTTTGTTAAGAGAAAAAGAAAAATTCAAGGCCAGCGCTTATCTCTCAGAACCTTCTACAGTTATCAGAGTCAAAAAGGCACCTTGCTCAAGTTTGCATATGTGAAATCTCCTGAACAAGCATTCCACATCACGTTGGAAACAAAAACACCAGTTCAAAAGAGTCAGATCAAGGTCTTCACAGCTTTAGAGGACAAAACCTGACATTCAAGGTCAATTCCTTCTTCAAATAAGTAGCGATAACACGCACATATCAAGATCGTTCCATGTTGCATTGAGCCAAAGCAAAGTCAACACCTGCCCCACTGGTTTTCTACTGGAAAATCCCCAGCAGAATCCCACCACAGTCAGTTCAATATTCCCATTTCCATGATCAAGAAAAAAAAAAAAAGGACAGAAATAAGTTACTGCATTTGTTATGTATTTCTTCCCTTAAGACTAATTTCGGTGTCCATAAAACCGGGAGTATTTGTAAAACTCTAGCTCATCCTAAAAGGCCTCACAGCCAAAAGTGAAATTTAATTCCAAAAGGAAGGGCACAGACTGCAGGGGGAAAAACCCCTCACAATAAAAGTGAGGGGAAAGGGCAAGCAGAAAATGAAGCAAAAACTCATAAATCAGTCTTAAAAGTCATTACCTGAAGACATCTGTGTTTCAAAAGAAGACTTGATGAGACCTCTGCAGTTATGGAGCTGTCATTCCTTGATCAACTCCACATGCTGCTGAATTTGGCAATGTTTAGCAGTAGATATTTTGGTTCCCTTTCATTTATGGGAATTTCTTTCTAGGAATGTCATCAGAACATGACCTGGTAGTAGCAGAATAGATCATATATATGCCATTTGATACTTAGTCGTATCAATTGATTAAAGGTTTCATAATATCCAAAATGCCCGCCTAGTTGTGGACAAACATAAAAACACAAACATATTTAGTGACTCACAGGAAAAAGCCTAGATTAAATATTTAGGATTTACGTTACAAAGTTCAGAATAGCTGAGTAATTCAAATAAATTCAGCAGAGAATTTAATTAGTGTTATTTTCGACAAAACAGTGTTTCAACTGAAATGTCGTTTTTTTTCAAACACAGAAATCTGGCTAAACGTGCTTCACTTTTGACAAAATATTTGTCAAGAGCTGCTTTTCAGATCCATTAAATTCAAGATCAGTTCAAAACAGACACTCTCCAAACATTATACAGCCAAGGCACTCATGCATAAAACCACAGTTCGAGTCTTTTGACAAGTGCTGTGGTCACCTATCTCTGGGCTATTCCCACATCTCTCTTGACTTAAAAACCTTTTTTTTTTTCTTCTCACTGTGCAGAAACCAGACTGGGACCTTAAGAAATGTCACAGGATGGGAAACTCCCTTCCCCCTTGCCTGTAACTCCATGTCTTTGGCAGATTTGGGGGGCTGCTGAAGGCTGCATTTCCTCTGGTTTCACTAGGAGGATGCTCCTTCCTGTGCTCTACCAAAACCAGATCAAAACCTGCCTCTGGTTTACAATTAAATTTGGGTTTCCTATTCATCCTTTGTTCTGACAGCATAAGCCAGTTTAGACAAACTACGACACAACTGCCATTTCCCTACAAGGTCCATAAGGTGAAAAATTTAACTAAATAAAAATTCGAACTTTCTAAAACTTATCACAAGCAAAACACACTTTGGTGAACCACAGGCCTTGGAAAGAACTTGAAGATTATATCACACCACCCACAAAATGCAGTTATTGAAAAGAACTGTTATCCTCTGTGCGTGATGGAAGGTAAACATTTCACATGCTGCACAGCCACAGCTCCAAACCTCATTTTTCTGTTTAAAAATGGAAGTCGGGCATTCAGCAAACTACATTGTGTTTTGGAGGAGTTTTTCATTCCACTAGCAGGTTATCCTGCTTACTTTTAAAGTCTCTTTGCACACAAAAAGAAGGGGAGCTGGGGCAGAGAAGGAAAGAAAAGAGTCCATTTGAAAAAATTACACTGCTAGATTACAAGAGTTGAAAGCTGGTATGTAACTTTGCTCCGGGTGATCAAACTGCTAATCAGGAATGCTGTCGGGAACAGAATGGAATTCCAAATAAATTAGCCATGTCCAAGAAGCCAATACAACACAGGATTAAGGCTCACAAAGAAAACAAATTTATTCAGCCTACTTTATCAGAATTCTTAATAACGTGTACTAGTTTTTCTCATCGCAGTCTGAGCTCTTCCACTGGAACAGTGGGGAGAAGGAAAAATGAGTCACACTTCATAAATCTCTGACTTGTATGGACAACTGAAAATGTTATGTAGAGCAAGACACACAATACCATTATATATATATATAAATACATGCATATGCTTATCACAGCCACGGGAGAAATGTGCATATTTATTTCTCCCTTATTTATTTTCGAGGCACCTGACGGAAGAAAAGATACTACACACATCCGTGAAAATCTACAGAGCTGAAGGAAAAGTTTAGAGCTGCATGGATCTCCACACCACTCATGAAATGAACTTCAGTACCACAGTATGTGAACCACTGAATTAAAAAGCCAGCTACAAAAATAAATCTCTGTCCTGCATGACCATCCAATGCATCTCCTTTTTTAGCAAGTATAAAGAGAAAAATTCCTGTGCCCGTACACTGCAATGCTGCAGCTGAGGCACTGTCTGCAACTCAAAGCATATTCTATTTTCACCTCTGACAGAATCCCAGAGAAACTATTCTTAATAGTTTATGCCAAAATCAAAGGAACATTAAAAGATGTGCTTAAGTTTCTGCTTTCCCTCAAATTGAGATTTTAATCTTTATCAGGCTGGTTTTCCTTATCTGTGAAACGGATTTTTAATAGCTTCTTGTCTATAATGTGATTTGAAGACAGAATTGGATTTTGTGAGGCATTTTTGTAAAAATAAAATTAAAAAAAAAAAAGAGATGAAGTACTTCTTGCAGGATCTAGACATGTAGGGTGCAACTGTTCTGACCATGTATAATCTTGGCTTCTGAAAAAGAAATAAATAGGCAAATCATAAACATATTCTAACTTCAAGCCCTACATTGTCCAGGACACTTATCCACTGGAAAATAAGAGACTGAGTACAGCACCACTTGCATTTACATGACTTTGCCACATTACCTTGAGAATCTGTGCATGCCTGGACTTTCTGCAATAAAATTCATCAAGCAAGCCACTGGTGAGTGTTGGGGATTCATTTGTCTGCTGGTTCCCAGCCATGGCACTGCACCAGCAGTTTGATACACATGGCCAATGTGTTAGGTGTCCTCTAAAGAATTTTTGTCCCAGGTAAAGGGGGACTCCCTGTAAAACACCATTTGTGTCCCCTTCCCCTTCCCATAATGAAACAAATCAAATGCTATTTACCATCATCACTATAAGCATCCTAATGAAGCACAAAAGCACACATTTTAACAAGTGTGACTTGGATTTTTTTTTTTTGTGTCAAGTGTTTCTTCTGACCTGTAAGAAGATACTTGCACAAAGATGGAAAGAAAAGCACATACATCCCCAAACCACCTCCTCTGGAAATGCATCTCCAGAGAGTGAGGGGCAAAGGATGAAAGTCACTGCTGTACCATCGAAACATGACTGGAAGGGTTCTGCCTATACCCTGATATACATAAAAATCCATTTGATTTGAGCAAAATGCATTCAAATGAAATATAAACTGTGTTGTTTTCTCAGAAAAATAAACCAAGAAAGCAGTAAGCACCAATAAAACTTTTCATGAAGCCCAAGGAAGAAAAAAAGTATTGATTTTCCTTTTCAAAAGGGTCTCCGCAGACAGAAAACAAACTTTTACCATTAACTACTGAGCAAAATGTTTTGGTTCAGTGAACGGCAGAACAAGACATTTTCCCAGCAAAAACTATTTGCCAGGGCTTTTCACAAATAGCCCCATATAATTTGAGACAATTGTGGCAAAGGAACTACTGATCTAAAAAAAAAAAAAAAATGTTACCTTGTTCTACCTTGACGTGCCGAACAGGGCTGTGTGTGCTCGGCATTAATGGATGATTCACGGGCTCAAGCTCAGCACACGTGCAAGTACTTGAAGAACTGGGGTAGATTTCTCCACTTCCAGGATACAGACACTGGGTTTCTGAGGGAAGAAAAGGAGGATGACTGCTGGCTCCACTCACCCGCTCTTGGCTGGTCAGAGGCCAATGAGATGCATTCTGGGTTACCACATTCAATATTTGCCTTTTTCAAAATAATGCCATAAATTACAGCTTGATCAGCTACTGTGCTCCTCTCATACCCTAAAAACAGTATTCTTGAGGTACACTGGAGATTTATTTCCTCCCCCCCCCTTCCTTTTAAACCCACAGAAAACAAAGCTAGTAGGTGAAAGGTAACTGTATCACTTCACAGACACAAGCTGCCCTCTGATTACAACTAATTGAGATATTCAGCGGCCTTAAAACAATACCTTTTTTTTTTTTTTAAATCAATGTACCCAGACGGCATTCACAGCTTTGTGAGATGACAAATGCCCTTTGAAGGAGTTAATAGGCAAAGGTTTGTCCTGGCAATGAATGGGGCTACCTTTAATTGATCCAAGAGCCTCAGAGAGCCGTCTTATAGCGTGATGATGTATTTGGGTTGCAAGGAGGCCAAAATAAGCATAAAGAAAAATCTGTAAGACCATGAGACCTTTCATTTTTTTCATTGCAGGGAGGGAAAGGAGGGGGGGGAACTGCTGGGGAAAATGAGAGAGCTATGATGGGGTTATCTTTGTGCTCTGGCACTTAAAATAGATGAAACGAGAGAAATTTTGAGGAGAAGAGAGGAAGTGATCGGGCCATAATTCTGAGAATAAACGTCAAGATGTACGGAAATGTACAAAACAAGGCTTCTTCTGAAAAAAAAAAAAAAAAAACCATGAAAAAAAGAGGAGATGACCTAATGGTATAAAGGAACATTGATTAAAGAAATACCCAGAGGGAGAAAGATATTCCATCAGCTTTAACAAACACTGCATGGCCCTGCATTCCCTCTTAACTTCTCAAGTAAGGGAAGAAAAAAAAAAAATATCTGTAGAAAAGGCAGTCACATGGATCCATTTATAATTTCCTCCTAATTCTTCGCTCATCTTTTGCATGGTTTTGTTCAAGATGTACAGGAAATGTGCACACAAGAAGTGACTCACTAAAATTAAGCATGATGGGTTAGAGATAAGCATTCTACCCTGAGTAGCCAAAGAAGAAACAAAGTCATTTTCATAAGGAATATAAAATCCATGGAGTCACATTTTTTCTTGATGGGACTGATTTTACACCAGCATTGCCTAGTAATGACAAAAGTAGTCTATCCATGCTTCCACTAGCCTTTCATAAAAAAAACCACCTTAATTTTGGCAGAATCCCTTCCTCCTAGAGCAAAAACTAAACAGATTTCCTTGAACTTTCACAGGTGCAAACTTCAAGCCGAGGTAAAATCTTTCTGGAAAGTCTGAGGCAAATCAGACAAGAAAATTCCTAGACTAGAAGACTGTTTTAAAATGGAATTACTGTGTAAGCATATTATCCATAACTCTGTTAAAAAAAAAAATTAATCAAACAGAGAGATGTTGGGGTCTGAGATTACCTCAGAAGACAGATATAGGAGGAGCTAGGACAAGAGTTGACATTGCTTCTTAAAATTAAAAAAGCAGAGCAATAAAATATCCTGCTACAACACATGCATCCAGATGCATTAGGAAAAGTAAGTCAAGTCCACTTTCAATTTGGAATGGGAACAGACAAGCTGTTCTCAAATTCTGCTCATCCTGTTCATCTCAGAGCCATGAACGAGCCCTCTTCCAGCTGCCACTAAATAGCAAAAAGGGCAAAGTCTTCCTTGTGGTCTGGGTGAAAATGAAGGAAGACTGAACTCACCCCTGTAAGACAAAAGAACTCAGACAGGACTCTTCAGAAAACAACACGTTCCCATAAGGAATATTTGCCTCCTGTGAGCTTTCCTCTATGGTACACAGCTCTGAGGAAAAGAACAGACAAAAACTTCATGTCATAACTTGCAGACATTTTCCTAATTTACCATTCCAAGCCCACACCACCAAGCACTATAGAATTAGAACCACACCAAGGTAAGCACCAGCTGCATCCTCCAAAAACCCCTCTCACTTCAAAGCAAAAACATGAAGAGAACCAGGACATGTGGACAGTTTAAATAACACTAATAAGTATTATTGTTGTTGTTGCTGTTGTTATTTTGAGAAAGTCCTCTCCTTGTTCCATTCAGTTTGAGTTCAGACTGCTAGAATCTTCCTTCGGAATTTAAAGCCAGAAGATTTCCTTCCACTATATCGGGTTACAGGTCAATTCTAGCCACCATGAGTTTCTAAAGATAAATAAATAAATAAATGAATAACTAACTAACTAACTAACTAAATAAATAAATAAATAAAAATTACAAAGTACAAGGATATCTAAAGAATGCCAAGATCTTGGAGAACGCTTCAAAATCAACTGCTTTTTGTGCAGAGGACAGCAGGTGGATTGCCCATCCCACTCTTCCAGAGCATGGTGAAGCACCAGTGTTTTATAAAATAGAAGTTAATCACAAAATAACCATGTCCAGTGGTTTACTATTTGACAGAAAAAAAAAATTGGTCTCTTCCAACCCAAACTCCTTTAGGATTCTATTCTATGAACTGGTATAATCAGCCTATTTCTGGGACACTCCATACTATTGAAGATCACATTTCCACTCCTGCCTTTATGGACAGAAAAAGAGCCAGCATTCAAATCCTGTTGATTTTCACTGAGGAACGCACTGAGACAGAAAGGCACTTCTGTGGCAAATACCAGCAAAATCTGAGCTATTTTCCCAAATCAAGCCTAAAATACATTTACTGCTCTGTTAGCACAGACACAAAACAAATCCCACCTGGAAGCAAGTGGGAGCTGGTTACGAAGGGCACACCAAGGAGCACTGGCAGGATGGCATCTCCTTACAGATTCCAGCTGACCACCAATGCCAAAACTGCAAGAATCCCATATACACACACTTAGCTCTGACCAAAGATACACTGATGAGAAACTGAAGCCAGATTCTCCAAGCTGCATCTATTTTACAGATGCCTCTTAAAACCAACAGAAACAATGCATTTTTGAAGCCAAGTTCATATTGTACACTTGAAGGAATTTCTGTATTTGTTTAATCTTCACCCCTGCACCCATATTGCACATACACACAACTTGGAACAGTTGAAACCAAGACTTAAAGGTGAGGAAGGAAAGTTGATGCAGAAAGAGAAATGGGTTTTCCAGTGGCAGAGACTGACTCAGTTTTAGAGACAAGGTCTAAACCCGCTACTTTTTGGTCCTCATGCCAGTGTTCAGGCAAAAGTTTCCCAGGTTCCTCATAAACCGAAATAACCCTTGCTATCCTGAATAATTTATCTTTTGTAAGTGATCTCCTGCAAGCTTTACTTAAGATCTAGCTGAGTCTCCTTGCAAAATGTGCTGTTTAACTGAGCTTTAATTACGCTGCCATCTACAATCCCAGGCCCAAACACAGCACACAGGGAAATAAATCCCTCAGTGTTTTCCCAGGAGGAGTTTCCATGCTGTATCACAAGTGGCAACAGGCACAGATAAAGTTGTGCCTCCAGCTCCACCAGTGTAAATCCTCAGCAACTCCACACTGACAGAAACCTCACCCTAAACTCTCCATGGGCTCTCCTCAACTCAGCTGGGACACTAAGGAAGCAAACTTTGACCCTGCTTCACAATTCAACATCTTTGACGTAAATCTTTTAAAGGACAGTGATGGCATCAGGGACAGGGTGGAGGGAAATGATCCGTGGGGGGATAGTTAGGAGGAAAGTTAATAGCCCTGGGCGTGCGATCAAATTAAGGCTTGTGCCAGTTTTCCCCAGGCTTTCCCTTGCCATCACCAGCTTCCCTAGGCTGGGCAGCTCACCCTCATCTCCTTACCAAAACCAGCTCCTAAACAGAAGCAGGACAGGCTGCTGGGAGGAAACAGAAAGATAATCACACAACTAACTTATAACACACGGACCAAGGGAAGGAGGGAGCCTTTGCCGTCTTCACCTTCGCAGAGGTACAAACTTCACGCGCATTCCTCCTGAAAGGCGGGGAGGCAGCCGGAATTCGGACCTTCCCAACACGTGAACTGCAGCCCTGAGGCAGCACAGAGCCTAAACAAGGCTGGAGTTAGCATTCAGAGCACACAGCCCAGCAGAGTATGGGAAAGGGATAGAGCAGCCCAAAGAGCTGGCGCCACGAACTGACGAGCAGAGCGCAAGTGATAAAGATTTACTGCGAGAGAGGAGGAAACAGTCCGCTGGCCCGATTAGAGCTGTGAATACCGAGTTGTTCAGGGAGGATTTTGCAGCTGACTGATCACAGGCTGTCGGAGCAGGCCTCGGACAACAGCTGCAAGGCTTGCTGGGCTGCGGAAACAAAAGGCGCCTAGCACGGTGCAAAGAAAGAGTTGACAGGTTGTTGTTAGCAGTGGCAAATGTGTGAGGTATGTCACTGTGTGTGAGACGGGGTGGGGTGAGTTGGTGGGGAAGAAGGAGGGCAAGAAGCACAGGCAGAGCTCAGAAAAGGCTGGGGGGCTCGGGGGGAGGTGGGGGGAGCAGGGACACAGGCTTGGTCAAAGCATTTTCCTAAAATCAGGCCGGTGTTTGTGAGGGGGACAATCACAAGGTCTGTTTACTGCTGCCAAGATGAATTAGCCCATCGTCTCATTTATAGGACGAATCCGGTGGCACAGACTATAAGGTGCATGGCATTAAAGGGACTAATTAGACGATTCCGGCAAATCTGAATTAAGACCCTTTCTTGCTTTGAGAGCTGGAAAGCATTTCTCAGGACTCCAGTCAGATGGCTTAGGTTTTGTTGGGCTTTCTCTTTCTCTTCTGAGAAGGAGATACCTCGTGCAAAACCCTCGCTCACAACGGTCCGCTCTAAATTCTGCGCTGAGCTTCGAGAACAGTTGTTAGGAAGCTGCTGGCATTTACATCATATCTAAAAAGGTCCAAACTAAAATCCTGGATTCTGCAGGAATTCAGCTCCCAGTCCAGGGACAAACTTTGCAGCTGGTCCCTCCTGTTGGAGTGGGCTAAACCAGAAGCCCACATGAGAACATACCTGAGCTAAGAGCCTGCAGCTGAATTCTCGCTCACACACACAGAACAATCCAGGTTTTTCAAAAGCTAGCCTATAATCTGACACCCACCCACCCCCTCCAAACACAGTGTCTGTAGCCAAGTGCTTTTCCCAAGCAACTCCCTGCTTTCTGGAGCCATGGTTCACTAAGCGTGTGAGTGCTGGGTAGGAATGTATCAATGAAACTCCAGAGAGGATCAAAGACAGAAGCTGGAGAACAGGAGACCTCACTTCCAGCTCCCTATTTGGCAAGTTTTTAGGATTCAGTTCTTGAAATCTGGCAACATTTTGCTCCAGTTGTGACAAAAACAAAGTGTTCCAAACACCTCTGAAGCAATGGTGCATGCTGTTTGCCCACAACCACTATATTACACTGGTCACTATTAAAATGTTTTACCAGTGGTTAAGGTTACCATGGCATTCCCAGCATACTAAGAGGAGGGAATACCACCAAAATCATGGAAATACTGGGCACTGCAAGCTGAATTATCAGATGTTTCATAGTAATTAGTGACACTTGGCAAAGTATAGGCTTCCTGCTTTTTAACATACATATCTATCACTAACCAACAAATAGGAGATACTAAGAAAGTGCAGTGGCCTTTACAGCATCTCATCAATTGTACAAACAAACCCTATATTTTTAATTTTTCTCTTCTACCTCTGGGACCCAGTTAGTCTAGTCCCAGCGGGCAGCACTTGATACACTGTAAAGGGAATTCAGAACAAGAGGCATTTCAAGGCCTCTAACACAGCTCCATTCTCCCAAAATATATATAAAAAAACCAACCCAGTGTGCAGAATACTCCATCTAGGGGCAGAAATGCAACCCAAAATTTCCTTAGCCTTTGCTTTGGCATGTGTTAACCTCATTCTACCGGGACTGAGTGCATGAGAAATAACCAGACATTTCACAGAGGTTCCAAATAGTTCTTCCTCAGTATGAGTCCATAGATTTTTACTTTTTATTATTCTAAAGACAGAGCTTCCAGCTTGAATTTCCGCTTAACAGTGATGAAGAACACAGGCACCACTTTTATACAGCTACTAGCAACTAGACTATACTTTAAACTACAAATATTATCTTAGGAACAATTTATAATCTATCATCTCCATATGCTCAAGGTTTTCAGCTGAATAAGGGTGGCCAGTGAGCTCAACTGCAAGGAATAATGAAATGCCTGAAGGACTATTTGGGTAACTATATTTTTGCATGTAATTATGCTCCCACTGAAGTCAAAGCAAAGTCTGAATTTGGCTTCAGTGGGAGCAGAAATGATTTGTGGCAGAAGCGTATTTCTGAGTCAGAAACTCTCCCTGTGGCTGGATAATTCAGTATCATTTATGCTTAATATTAGCACATGGGATTTGCTCACCAAATGTATTTGAGAGCAATGCATAGAGTAGACAGAAGCAACAATTCACAGGCTCCAAAAAAAAACCCAAAACCCCAAAAGATAAAATAATACCCATTAACAGGGATTTTTTTTCTTTTCAGGGAAAAAATTAATTACAGAAGTATATCAAGCCTCACCCCCTAATTATGTTTTCTTTACACAAATCACTTTCAGCTGACAAGTCCTCCCTAATTTTCCATAGTAAGCAGCGGGTTACGGCTTGTCCATAATGTCACAGCTTTCCACTGCACTGTGTCTTGCTCTTTGTCCCTCTGGTACAGAGAGGCTGCTGCAACGCTCTGGAAAGTCATCAAATTACTTCCTACATTTGCTCTCCTTAAACACCTCCGCTTGATCCCCCCCCCCACCCCACCCCCTGCTCTTCCTGTTCAGCCCCCTCGGCTGCGAATTTCATACTCCATAAACGCAGGGGTTAGAATTTTCTAGACACCGCTTTAATTTTTCAAATAGCAATCCAATTACTGAGCAAATTGGCACATGTGCCTGGTTACATAGTGACTTGGCACTGCCTCCCCTCGCTGCTGGCAGTGATGAATGTGTCCCCCCCCCTTCGCCCTCCTCGTCTATCTGCTCCAGCCTCCGAGCCAACACCAGTGACCACATAAGGAGAGTGCCTGGCAGCTGCAAGCCCGAGGTGCCAAGAGGCAGATTGTGTTCTGTAGCAGCAAGATCTGGGGCTGTGACTGGCTTCCTGGCTAGTCTTTTGTAAGACCTTTTTCCATGGCCTCTAGGTTGGCTCTAATGAAGCCTGTAGAAATGCCTGCAGGGAGCTGGTATAGAAGTGAGTTAAGTCAAAGGTTTAATTTAGCTTCTAAAGCGAAGTGAATGTATATTGGCCTTCCTTTTCCACCCTGCAATTATATTCCTGCCACATTTATGTGAAAATACAGTATTCAGTCAACAATAGGAGTGCATTCCTGGGTATGTCTGCACTGCACATTGGGGCAAAGATCCCCAAGCCAGCCTCAATTAACTTAGTGCAGAACCAGAAGCAATATAGTTGTGTTTGCTCGCTGTGACGCCCGAGCTAATTAACTATGTATGGCAGTAACAGAGCTTTACTGTTTCTGGCACTGCTGCTGGTATCCCTGTGTGGTAATCGACTGCAGACATGCCAGCTCACTTGGAGGTAACCTGAGGGCTCCCCAGTCCAGCGGGGCTTTGCACTGCCCAGATACGTTTGGGAATGCTCCGGCAACCGGCAGGAATTTGGTGACCATCATGTGAGAGGGCTGAGGCTACAGATGTGGTTACAGCAAATCTGGACTGCTCCTCTTCCATCCCATTCACATTCTTTTATTACTCACAACATGATGGTCACAGAGCATCTTTAAGTAATGTGTTGAGCATCTTGAGCAGCATCTGTCACATGTGCTGCTTTCTAAATTTCTCACTTCCTCCTCCAGGGGCAAAAAGCTGGACAAAGATATTTTAAAGTATTTCTCATAGTTGCCTTTTCTTTTTTTTTTTTTTTTCTTAAGAAAATTGGATCTTAGCCCATAAGTGAACTTCTTTGGACTATTTAGAAACCCATTTTCAGTTATTTCAATGAAGCAGATAAGAACTTTCTCACAACAGGATAGCTTTCCCCCATCTGGCTTTTTTTATGATCCCCAAGAAATTAAGTTTCTTAAAATAAATGAGTGCAGGTTCCAAAGACCAGAGATGCACTATGATCCCTGTAATTCAAACAGGCTTTGGCCAAGGTAAAAACAAAAACACAACTTGCCAGCTATTCCTCTTTCGGAATCCCACCTCAGGCATACCAAGAAGCTACTGGAGAGAATCAGAGTTATTTTGCCCAGCAAATTTCTGATGCAGATGGTAGTCTGGAAAATATCCTAGTGGACTCTGGACTGCACACACTGGAATATTTTGCCGAGTTTGCTTGCTCGGACTTTACTGTAAGAATTGGACTTTATGGGTACAGTTGTTTGCTACTGATGGAATTTTTCCTTTCCCTTTATATTTTTTTCCCCCCCTAAATTGGATATGTTGACAGAGGTACTTAATGAGATCTGAGCAATTAGATTATGTTTAATTCATTTCTCCTTGTTTATAATTTAAGAGCTTTATCAGCCAGGTTGCCTTTACCGATGTTCACCTTACCTGAAATCCGTAGGTAGACGGGAAGCCCAAGATCTCCTGTTGACTTCCTAGACTAACAAGTCGAGTTGCAATTCCAAGAACCACCATAAGGACCTGAGGACTTTCTCTCCAAACCTAATCCAGCACCCCAGCTCTCCAGACTGACTTGTTACAAGGCAGCAAATGCAAGGACAAATTTTAACGCACGTGCGTTCCCAGGCTTTCCCTCAGCACAAACACCTACAACTGTGATGCAGCAGCATGGCTTTTAATCAAGTGTTTGACATCTGAGCATGATGCTTTTCCTCTGTCTCTCAGTGTTTGCCACAATTTCGAGTTACTTGGAGTCACTTTAAACAAAGGGCACTAAATTCTGCACAGGCATCAGGAAAGGTAAAGTTACACACGCGGTGTTGGGAGGCTTCACACGGTTTCTCAGGAGTTTATACCTCTGTATTTCGGTGGCGTTGAAGAGGAGGACAAAAACCTCAGAGCTGTAGATGATGTGCAACTCCACTGCCATCTTCCAGGCCTTCTACGGGAGCAGGAAACCAGGCTCGCGCTCCTGGCCATGGGCCTGTAGGACACAAGAAAGAGCCAGTTATCCAGAAGGGCACATGAGCATGTGCCTCTCACTAGGCATGTGAATGCCCCAAAAGCAGAAGAGCTCACATGCCAAAGTTAGCAACACTGCTGTAGCCAGGCTGTGCTGAGAGTTAAACATGCACTTAAGAGCTTTGCTGGATGGCAGCCATTTACAGATGTACAATCAGTGCAGAGACATGTAGGGCAGAGACTTCCTTTAATGGGTCCTCTGAATCCCCTTCTTGGAGATACATAATCGGTTATTTTGATTAATTTATTTATCTTTCTCTGACTGCATCTCAGACACTGTCACATGCACCTTTTTTTTTTTTTTTCTGGAGTCCTTTATTTACCACCCTTCTTAAAGATTCAGGGGCCAGACAAACAAACTGAAAATCAAATGCAAAAAGTAGTTGGATTCTGATAAGGCAGAACTCTCCCAGCTCCCCTTTTCCTCTTGCTTTATCCCTGATTTGTTTGAAGATGCTGATGGGTGCTTGCCTGTACGCAATAACTACTAACAGCAGCTTGATGAATAAGACAAGAGAAAGTGTGAGTGGGGGGGGGGGAAACAATAGGAGAGGCATTAAGGGCACTAAGTCATTCTTTCTGGGGTGGGCATTGGACATATGTTCACTCCTCCAGTCCCAGTGCAATCAAAGCTGTCCTGTGCCACTGCCAAAAACTGCAACAGGTGCCAGAAGATTACAGCACTGGTTAAATCCACTCCTAAGGCACCAGCTCAGGGACTGATCCAAATCCCAGAAGCCAATGAACATCTTCCTCCAGATGTCAATTTTTTTCAAATAGTTCCCCTCTTATTTCCAGTGTGATGCCGGGGAGGGGTGGGGGGATATAAATAAATTCAACTGCCAAGAAGCAAAATCCTCTGATTTCACCACTGCAGGTCTGGACAGATGCCAAAGCCACGCAGAGCCTCTCAAGCACATTTGTAAGGTAATTAATATTTTATACTCCCAACAATAAGAGGGCTTCATTCACAAGGAACTATTAAGACAGTTTCTGCTTCCATTCTTCCCAGCACATTACAATGACAGCTCCATGCCAGCAGCAGCCACATGGCCTAAAGGTGCCAAGCTGGCAAGGATACTCTCTCTCAGCATTTGGCATCCAAGCCCTTGGCAAACCCCTCAGCAGTTGTGCTTGGCTGCTTTTGGATCCGTCATGTGGTCAGGCTGCTGATAGCAGAGGAGGGTGCTGCGTCCTCTGGGCACCATTTCACTTTAACACCTGTCTGATTCACAGGAATGTGTGCACATGGAGAGCAAGATCCCTGCACAAATCCTCCCGGAGACCCGGAGCACATGCTCCATTTGTTACTGAAAGGGGTCGTTTCCTCAGACCCACGGTGATTTTTTTTTTTTTCAATCTTTTTTTAATTTTTTTTTCTCCCCTCTCCCCCTCCTCTTCCCCTTCGCATATCTGTACACGGCCCTTAGAGGGTCCTACATCCTGCCATGCATTCCACATGTGTTGGAGGTTTGCTCTGTGAACCAGGAGTACAAAACATAGCCTTTTTGTATATAATGAAATCTCATATTTTACTGTGCTCATATAAAGCCATCGCTTTGTGACTAAGACTCTTTTATTTGTGACATTTTAATGATCTACAAATGTTTGGTATAGATGAAAGGAAATTATTATTTCCAGGTCACCTTGCAGTAATACTTTTTGATGGGCACCATAATTCCAATTAAATTGAGTAATAAGGGAGGGGGAAACCCTTCAAACATTTGAAGTGCCACTGAAGCAGAAACATTTTTAAAGGAAAACAACAAAAACAAGCATACATCCTTTCACAGAATCTCAGAATATGCTGAGCTGGAAGGGACCCACAAGGATCACTGAGCCCAACCCTTAGCCCTGCACAGGAGTCACACCACGAGCTACAAAACATCACAGGGGCACAGACAAGAAAATTAAAAGCTCTTTTTCCATTGGGGACTACTCAAAAAACGCAGATATTATGACATGCAGACCATGAGGACACAACTCTGAGCCCCACAAACACCCTCTGCAGGCAACGCAGCAGCTTTTCGTGCCACAGGATTGGGGCTGACTCGGACACAAACTTCACGAAATAATCCCAGGTCTGGTCCCTCAGAGCTCCTTGTCCAAACCACCACTACCACCCCAAGCTTGGCAGAGGCAGCTCCCTGGGAGCCGTGGCACGCCAAGATGTCACACGACACCCCCCCAAATCCATGGCCTGTCCCCGAGCACTACAACCCACCTCACGCCTCCCATGCACTGCACTGGTTCATCCAGTGCATTCTGACACTTGGGAGCAGGGTTATCTGGGGATCAGACACTCCAAAGCCCGTGGGATAAAGGCAAAGTCTGCAGTTGCCAAGCTCACAGTCACGAAACAGCCGCGCTATCGCCGGCTCTGGAGGGGAAGGCTCAGCCCACCCGTTTCACCCCAACTGGGACACACAGACGCCACCCCAGCCATCTCCCTGTCACTTTGCACCGTGAATTTTTGTTTTGTATCAAGCCTGTGGCCCCACAGAGAGCCAGCCAAGGCCTCCCCGTGCCGGGCAGAGCAGCAGCACAGAACACAAAACCCTGCCCGCTGCACGTAACCTGCGTTTATCAGTACCCCTGTGTTTAGCCATACAAGCTTTTTTTATACAAATAAAGTTAAAAAAACCCAAAGCCAACAAAGATAAAGGCATGACCACTGCTTTGAGATCCTTGTACTACAACAAGCTTAACCATGACATTGCTGTCAGGTCACTGGGGCTGCCCACACATAAAATAATTTTAAAGTTGCCTGAATAAAAGACAGGATAAAGCATTTCCAAAATTACTCTACTCTAGCATTTTTCTAGGGGGGAGTTGGGTTTGGCTGTCTTGTTGGGACTTTTTTTAATTAGGAAAAAAAAAATCTTTTCTCACCCCCTGCTTTGAAACACATGTTGTCTTCAGAACATTAGGGTGACATACAGGATGGACACTGGGACCACAACAAATTTTAAGATCCAGCATCTTGGAGGCTTTCCTGGTCTAAAGCCAAACCTTTCTGGAATGAAGAAAAGCTTTTTAATAAGGCATTTTCAGGAACAAATTCAGTATTTAACCCTGGGGAGGTAAGGAAATACCCCAACTTAAAATTATTATTCAGTTGCATATAAAAAATGTTATTTCAGATCATTTTTAGGACTTTCTGTGATACATTATTTTCCATTTCTTTTTCTCTGTGACCTGGGCAATGGATTTCATTGTGATTAAAGCACCTGGCTTTTGGAGCAAGGGAGACGAAAAATAAGTACCAAATAAACATATAAAACTCTCCAGCAACATTCCCGGAATAGTTCTTCTGCAAAGTGCATGGCATGTTCAGAACACATGATTTCCTAGTACAAAGATTTTATTGGCTTCACTGCTCAGTGTGGTCATCTCAGATTCATGCCAAATAAACCTTCCACACCGTATTGTCATTTATTTTTCACCTCTGGGTACACATCTACTCTTTTTAAACAGCAAGTTCCCAGTTCCTACACAAATTCACGAGCTGAATGCTCGTTTTATTATCTTCCTTTGAAAATTATAACCTAGACGAGGGCACTGCATGTTACTCTTGGCAACTAAAGTGGAAAGGAGCAAGTACAGGACTTTAGAAGGTCCAACAAAAGAACGAGAGCCAAGGAGGAGGATTTGCCTCCAAGGGGTTCCCTGCACCTCGTTTCGGCAGCATCCCCATGCTGGGTACCAGGGACAGATTTGCTCTCCTATGGGACTGGGCCCTGGAGTGAATGCCTCACACAGCATGGCCTGTATGAAAGTTATGTGGGAAGACCAAGGAAAGGAAAAAATTTTATGTCAGAAGTTCAAAAAGCCTCCAGTTTCACTTGCATAAACCTGCGTGAATAGACCTTGCCAGATGTTTCCTTATCATAATATGCTTCCCTTATTAATGGGACTAAATAAATACGACTTACTCAAATCAAATCCTGACCGTTTTCCCATTTTCAACTTAATGAATCTTCTCAGCTTTATGCACTTTTTATTTTAGCAATGTGAAGTCAAGAGCTTCTTCATGAGAACGTGCCCGTTTTATTTTTGTTAAAACAGTTACTGTGCCATGACACAAGGGTAGAACACTGTTTTAAAGGGCTGCTGACTCCAGACAATTTATATGCTAATTTCAGAAATGATTCCTCCTACATTAAATAAGGAGCTGAGGAATGTTCCAAAGGTCTAGACAGACCATGCCATTTACAGATGGGGTAAATCAACGCTAATACTGCCCACAGCGAATTACACCGTGTGAACTTTCTTCGCTGCACACACTTTACTAATTTTAGTTCCACGTGGTTCCTCAGCTGACTGGCCAAAATATAAGCTACACCAGCTCCCCAAAGCCTCCCTGTGCCCATCTTGACCTTGGACTTGCCTTTAATATTAAACTTGAGAAAAAACCCGAATGGTCACACCTTTTTAATTCAGAGGACATTTATAAATGGTTTATAAAGGGTTAACAAATGATTAATAGGTTATGATAATGGTAAGAAAGTATGGATAACTACAAACAATAAGCATAACTATTAGGCATTTAATACTAATTGATCAGCTATTTAGGACATACATTCTAGCCCAAACTCCATCAGTGTAGAGGCCAAGTCTGACAAATAATTCAAATATCTTCAAACTTGTTGGAGCACTGACAAGTTCTCCAGCATTTATTAGCAGTGTTCTGAGCTTATTATTGTTTTAAAGTACAAGTCAAATCTGTCTCCACGTTTAGACTTTGTACAAACAAGCTGTTATAAAACCTCAGACTAACGGAAAGATTTCTAGTTTTTACTTTATTTGCAATAGGAATGATCTTTACACAAATTCTCACGTGGGGATATGTAATGCTAACAACACAGAATGAAAAACTTAAAATTCAACAAGCATCACAAAATACTAAGATCAACTGAATTTTCAGAATTCCTTCTGGTTTCCCATCTCAGCTTATCAGCTACGCTGCCGAAACAAAGCACCGGTCCAAAGCAATTGTCAAATCCAAAAAAAAGAAAAGTCAAAATCTCACTAGGGATGAAATTCTAGTTTGGGGAACAAATCACTGTGTGAAGAACTGACAGCACCTTGTGCATTATCATGATGTGACAAGCTCTTGAACCTCACCCACTGGTAAACTCTAAGGTAGTAAATGCTATGAGGTATCTTCATGTGACAAAAATCTGATTTCTTTGCAATGTGATGGACTTTTCTTTCTCCCCTCCCCCCCCTTTTTTTTTTCTTTTTTTGTTTCTTTCTAATCAACTGTCTGAGGATTATGTCAAAGACAAATGACACAATCTCATAATAACTTTCTTAACAGACTGAGAGCACAGAGCTGGATATTAAGTCAAAAGAGCACTGGGCACTTTCCTCTTCTCATTGAATTCAATAGCTGAACTTCCACTGAGTGCCAAGGAACTGAATTAGGGAATCTGTTTATAGTGTGAGTGCCAGCAAATTCTTCCCTTCCTGTCCCATCAAATCCCCCCCTCAACTAAATCAATGCACTCTTAATTATATCACAGGAGCTCTCTTAGCAAGCTATAAGTGCAAGCAGGACCCAAGACCTGAATAATAAATCACACACAGCAAGACCATGCTTTGCTATACCTGAGACACCTCAGTCAAATGGCTCCTGATAATGATCAGTGATGGTAAATTGGCCACTGGGCTCCTGGAAAAATTCCAAGCTTCACCTTCCAGCTACAGGAATGAGAAGGATATATGTGAATGCGCTCTTTGGCAGGGAAAGGTACATTGTTTCCTTGCTGTGGGAAAAATGCTTAATGCTCAAACATTTCCTTAAAATAAGATTACAATGAAACATTAGAGGTGGCATTATTAATGATAATCAACTTTCCTGGCTAAATGAAAAAAAAAAAAAAACACAAAAAACCAAAACAAAACAAAAAACAAACAAACAAACAAAACACACAACCTCCAAATCCATCTCCAATCTGCAGGGGAAAAAAAGAAATCTAGTGTTTCATCCCTTGCTTTTTCCTGAGCACTTCAGCAGAGATGCTTCCTGCAAAGAGAATAGGCCTTTGTGTGCTTTGGTTTTTGAAACTCAAGGAAGTTCCCAACTTACCTGTTCTTTTTACCCATCCACGAACAGGGAGGAGATTAATTGAAATTTCTGAGACTTTGGACTATAACACTTCCGACATACTGACAAAAAAGAACCCTTACACCTCCAATTCATTTCTGAATATTGAACCTTGTCGGGGAAACAGCTTGTGCCTGAAGAGAGACACAAAACATAGAGAGCTTTGAAAAGGATTTTGGGATCAGAAACCAAACTTGTTGCTGGACTCCTTGGCATCAACACCACAGAGTTCTTGAGTACACACATGCAATACATACACATAAAGATATATGTGAAACACCCTGTACTTCTCAACAGAAAGCAAAGTATTCCCATCTCAGAGCTCATTCAAAGGCTCTGACTCAGAATTGTCCACCCAGTTTAGAGCCTCCTCCTTTCTCAGCTTTTTACCTCAGCTTCATTCCATCATCCTTTAACTCCTCTGAAGGTCCAGCCAGCTCCTTTCCTTCACCCATCCTCTTTGTTTCCCCCAGAACAAACCTCACCTCAAGAGGAAAACAACAGGTTATTTTATTATATCGTTACTTCTCTGTATGTCTCTCTCCTTGTGCTGCCTTTTTAGGTTACAGTTTCTTTGGGACAAGGGATTATTTACTGTTCTGTGCACTAATACAACACAGCCTGGATCTTAACCAGCCTCAAGTCACTGAGGATAAAAAGAAACTGCCTTTGCCCTGGGTAAATGCTCTCCAGAGTGATATCAATCATGTTTATCCACCTTTGAAAAAGGAAGCCCAGAAAGCAAATAACAAACATGCCAAACATTACAGAGCCTAAATCACCAATTCTTCTGAGAAATACTTATTTTAAACAATTTTTATCACATTTTTTTTCTAGGAGTCTCCAATATATTAAATCACAGTGAAAGTTCTATTTTTATTCAAATCTTGGTCATTTATGTTTTCAGGGTACTTAGGAGTAAATCATATCTGCTCACAATCACTCCTTTCTCCTCACTGAGTTGCCTGAATACAATTAGGAAAAACATTCCATTTGCAAAAATTTTCCTATGGAAGTCCATATTTGGATATAGAAAATTTCAAAAGACTCAGGAAGACATCCATAAAACCATAAAGGAGCCCGTTCCTGAACATGGTCAGCATATAAATATTTTTTACCGATAATTTTCCATCAATTTGACTTCATTTTCTTAGTGGCAAAGCGCTTGGAAGATATGAAAAGCTGGGCTGTAGGTACGTTGCCAATATACTTTTATCATAGAATCCTAGAATGGTTTGGGTTGGGAGGGACCTTAAAGATCATATCCTTTCTGCAGAGTAGTAGATGAATTACTACCCCTCTTAAGCAAGCAGGAACTCAGAATCCCAGCCTTCCAACTGGGGAAAAAGCATTGGGATATTGCAAGAACTAACCCTGCTCTGAGATGCCGAAAGGATCTGTTCTCTTTCCCATGAAGCTCAGGTTTCCACCTTTGGCTGCCTTCTCAGAATACAAAGTCCTCTTTTGAACCCAACTCAGTAGGGCACACAACAAGGAGAGTGGAAGAGCTTCCCTGAGCAATCAGCCAGGGCTGCTGGTAGAGAGAGACATCCCTTTCAGATCAAGATGGGCCATTACAGGTCCAGAAACTACCAGGTGGATCTTAAAACTGCACATTCCAGAAAGGCAGCTCTGAAGTAAAACAACAATGCTTCAAAATGCCACACTCCTTCAGAAGGGACGTCTGAAAATCCTGCTGAGAACATCACTCGGATCTGGAAAGGATGTCCCTCCAGGCTCAGCATGGTCTGCAGCCTCTCATATGCATCCAGAAAGAAAAGGGAGTGACAAACCCTGGCAGGAACAGATCAGTTTGAGCACTTTGTCTGTGAACTCGAGCTAAATCAAGTAGGTGCTAAACCCTTCATCCCTCTGCTGGTGAATTGAGGGAAAGCAAGCAGACAAAATGATTGAAACTGTTTTATGAATAATATATAATTGTCCATTCCCTTTTACATAGGACCACGTGAAATTCCAGAGAAAGAGGCACAAATCCCTGATTTGTAAAAAAAGTGCCCCAAAAATACATGAGCTGATCTCAGGGTTCAGCACAATTCAGAAAAGTTCAGCATTACCAATTATCTTCAGTCCAGGCTGCAAGGATTTTGGTAGCTGATATCCAGCACAGTGCTCAGCAGGAGCTGTGAACCCAGAGGTCCCTTCCTATTGCAAGGACATGCAATTCCCAAGCCCTGATGCCTTCAGGAAGCCCATGGAGGCAGTTGCCCATTTTTTAAACTTTCTTATTCCCCGGTGAAGTAGCAAAAGAAAGACGTTAAATTCCTTCCAGTCACTGAGTTTCCACATTTGCAGTGATATTGCCCATAAAGCACTAGATTGATGGCATTTCCAGGGTGGTGACAGCAGAATGGGCAGTTAGAAGGTAAGATATTTACTTACAACAGCAACAACCCACAAACAACTACAAAAAAAAAAAAAAAAAAAAAAGCTGGCAAACGGAGATAGGACTTCATAACGTGTGATGGAAAGGAAACAGGGTGTTTGTATGTCTTCATGCTACAGTTTGTGTTCTCCTTAAGGCCATAACACAGTTCCTTTGTATCGGCTACATTATGGGGTATTAAAAAACAAAACAAAACAAAAAAACCCCAACAAAACGAAAACAAATAAAAAAAATTCACTGAAATGAACACATCCAAAATACATTTAGTTTCCTGTTCCAAAAATAGCATAGATTTTTGAAGTCTTTCAAGCACCATCCCCATCATCCAAAAAGCCTCAATGCTCACATTGTACAATAAATAGGGAGACGTTAAATCCTTCCTAAAAGGATACTAACTGTCCTGCTTCTTACACTCGTATTACAAAGAACCAGACACAACTAATAAAAACGATCAGTTTTGCTGGCCACGCTCACAGACTCACTCGATTCCTTCCAGCAGAAAAGTAATTTAGAACTATCACATGGCTTTATTCACACTATGTATCTTGGGAACAAGCTTTGACCCGTCAGGGATGTGGGATCTAATTTGGGAGCTGCTAGATGGAGCAATCACAGAGCAAACACCTGCAGATGCCACACAGAGACATAGTTTTTATGCGTATGTGGACATACATGTTTATACACACATATATATACACACACATATTTATATATATAAATACAGACATACAGACTTTTGGAGAGAAATCTTCTGTCTCAAACATAGAGGGCTCTCCCACCACAGATACCATTCTGAGACCTCATTTTCAGGTACCTATATCATAGAGTTAGGCAGAACTATCAGTTCCTTCTGCCTTTACTTGCTAGGACGCCGCGCTAAGTGGTAAATCCTCTGCTGCCACCCAATGACGTTTCCTGGGATCGCCCATTTCCCAAGCCCATTTCCTCCTACTCCATAACCAGGCTAAAAAAAAAAAAAAAAAAAAATAAATAAAAAATGAAAAAAAGAATCGAGTTCAGTTAAAGGCAGCGCTTAGAAATGAGCACTTTGCATACCTGTGGTGCCTTGGCCTCTCTGGAACACGGGACAACCCCGCCCCTCCTCACCTGTATGCAAATGGTCCCCCGGTTCTTTTTATCATTCCGCCAAAAAGCAGCAAAGACTTTATCTGAATTCCCCCGGTCACAAAACCATCATTGTGCCCCTTGCAGTTAATTTTTTACTGGTTTACAATGTCCTTTCCTTTACACACGCGAGATAATGCCAGGGGAGCCCGGCAAACCTCTCCCGCAGCTGTTGTGCTTTGCAGCCCATCAAAGCGCTGATTTCGCAGCGATGTGTCAATGCCAGACACGCCGATCCCCCCCTCGCCGCTTTCACTCAGTTCCTTTCTTGGGTCTCCCGACAAAGCACAGCTTGTTTTAGTCCTCATTACTACACCTAAATTAAGTTTGCAGTGGTATATAAACACAAGCGGTAGTCCATCAGGTTTCAGTGAAAAGGGGAAACGCTGTAACCTGGATCTTGAGTTCACCCCCACCTATAATTAAGTCCTCAAATGTTTGGACACTTCAGCTTTCCCTGCAGTAAAAATACACGTTTGCAGAGCGCCAGTTTAAAGAAATTCAAGAAACTAGAGAAGCAATTCTTGTCAATACGTATTTGGGCCCAAGAACAAGCTTCTCAGTTCTGAAGAAACTGTCCAGAATTCTGGGGCTGCAACACGTGCATCTGCTCAAATCAGTACAATCTAACGTTTGTCAGACCAGTATATACAATGAATTACTTTAAAATGTGGTTTACATTTTCAGTTATCAGCTTGAGCCGGTACAAAAGGCCCTGGCTGCTCCATGGATGAATGCTCAGTTGAGAGCTTATTATCACAGAGGAACCACAATTACAGGTTTAAAGGAAGCCCAGCAGTGCTTAATTTATTTTCACCTATTTCATTATTATTCCTGCTTTGGCACACAAGATGTAGCAGGATGTTCCCTGTCACCAGAACCTACAGGTTGCTGAATAAAACACTAAAAACCCAAAGAAAGGCAGAATTAACTTCTTTCCCAAGAACTGCCTATGAGAAAATTCAATCATCGTGTTATAACTTAGAAGTTATTTTCAAAACACTGTTCTCTGGGGTTCTCAAAGATCAGAGATTGTTCTGAATCTCACTAGCAGTTAGTGGTATTTAACTACCTTTCATTCAGATGGGACAACAAAACTGGATTTGGCACTTTGCAAGAAGTGTCACTTTTAACACTTCTGCATTGAAAAAGTTAGAGATAAAAACATTTTGGTGCAAACAGATGTGTATTACTGATAATTCACTGCCTCAAAACATACCTTCTTATGTTTTGCCCTTAAAATCAAAACCCGATTGTATTCCAAGCCCTTGATTCAGGCCCCAGCACTTAACTATGCTGAGAATGTTCCATTAAGTGCATCCAGAAGTGCTGATCACACAGCCCAAGCTGCACGGTCAGAGTCTAAAATGGGGGCTTGAAACTCCCTCTGCTGGCTGAAAACGCAGCTAGAGACTTAGAAACATCCTCTCTTGCCCCCAACAAATAATTAAAAAAGCAAAACACAATAAACCCAAAACCAACCAACCAACCAACACCACCGCCAAAAACAACACAAAAAATAGAAAGAGAAAAAATGATATGTGAAAAGCTTTTAAAAAACTAAAATAAAGACTATATCTTCTTCAGAGATTTTAATCTTGTTAGCTGTTCTGCCCCCAAAGCATTCAGATGCATCTACAGCAGTGTCCTGCTACCCAAAGCCTAACAACCTCTACAAGTTGGTGTCTCAAAGTGATTTTACAGCACCTGGAAGGAAAACTCCTGATCTCCCAGTTGTTGCTCCCATGAAACACCAGTCTGTGACTGGGAAGCTCCGCAGATGAGTCCTGCATAGAGGTTTTCCTTCTTAAGCCCTGCCAACAGATCATAAAGAAGATGGTCTTTGTGATGAAACAACCAACCAGGCTTTGCAAACAAGGTGGGAGAGCTGCTGGAAGGAATCCACCATCAGAGCAGCCAATTAAGATGGATTTGACAAGGGCCAAAAGTACAACTTTGGGTCAAACTTACTGAGAATGGATTGATGTTTTCATGACTGTGGTATTTACGTCAGTCATACAATCCAACAGTGGAGCCAATTCCAAAGATGATGGAAAAGCAGTGTCAAGGAAGATCGTGGGGCACCAGAACACCCCCCTCATAATCTCTCCTGATTACACTTACAAGTCAGTGTAAATTTGCTGGAGGAGAAAGTAGCCATGAAATAACAGAGCTGGATCATCACAAACCTTCCATCAGCAGTTTGTTCTGTAAAATAATACAGCACAGCCTTCTCTAAAACATCAGTTCTGCTTTCTGGCAAGATCTGTTGGCCCGCCAACACACTGGTGGCCACGGAAAACGCAGCTATAACATAAAACAAAGTTGGGACAAATCTTGTGAAATGCCTTCTTACACAATGAAATTGCCTCCCTCTCAGTGGGGCTCATACATAGGTTTTTATCCACTATCTTATTGGTATGGGGTTTAATTAAACCCTTCCTCATTTAATAAACTAAGTGTGGTCCTCCCCAGACACTTGTTCACGAGTGTCTGCTGCAAAGCCAGGCAGCTCCTCTCCCTGGTGCAAACCAGGAATCACACACGTGAAACTTCAGTGCAGAACCGCACACAAAGTGTTTCAGACCTGAATTTCACCTGCACGAGGCCTCAGAAGTCTTAAGAATACTTAAGCCTGAGCCTGACCCTCAAGCCCACACCTCACTTTCCAATATCTGCACAGTTAGGAAGCAGAGGGTCCTGCTTTACAGGTCTCCAGAGGACTGAATAAGGGTCAGGCAGGAGATGAGACGAGAACCAAGGACTTTGGAAAATGTCAGAGGCAAAAGCTTAATAGTCACTGCGGAGGGTCTCAGCCAAGCAGATGTTTCAAACATGTGCCTCATTTTTAAGTGCTGAGTTTGATGGTAGGAGATATTAACAGTGGGCACCAACCCAAGACAGAGCTAAAGGAGGAAAGGCTGGTGGACAAAACAGGAGGAAAAGCAGAGCATGAAAAACATTTTTTTTCAGGTTCTCTCTTAAGTCTGTGTAATCTACCCAAGAAAGGCCTCAGCTAGCAAGTCAGCTTCAGACCTCAGTTACAACATGTGGGCAACTTTATTGCCCAACAAAAAGCACGCTGGACATTTATGAGCTCATTTTATTAAATTCCCCTACGCATGACGTTCACTATTGGGTGTGTACGTGTGTGAGGTTAATATAAAAGTCCACACTATATTTGTGTATTAACAAGATTAAAAGCTCACCTGCATGGCAGGTGCTGCTGTGGGCACACGTTCAGGTTATGGATTAACCAACTCCTATCAAAAACTGGGGTCTATCACCAAATCTGGAGCAAGAAAAGCAGGTGCTCTTCCTGCTGATCTAGCTGAGGGCTCCGATTGAATTACATCAGGAAAGAATAGCTTTGCTTCCTTCTCGAAATCTGATTAGAGAAAGAGAGAGCCAACACCTTACACAGCACAGCGCAGCTTAAAGGACAGTCTGCTCCTCTCATGGTTACTTTGATCCAAGTTTTATTGTCTGGGTTTAACACCTTTGCCTCTGGTCTTACAGGGAACTTCTTTAGAGGCGTTTTCCTACACCAAGTAATTGTTCAAGTCTTTTCAGAGGAACCACCAATTATCCAGGATGCTGGAAACTAAACACCTGTAGTTTTGGTGAAATGCAAGATTATTCTCACTGGTATTGACCAGGTAAGGGAAGACACATTAAAGACTTGAGTTTTACTTTCTAAGATCAGTACTCAATAATAACAAGAGCAGCACTGTCAACAGCTCAGCACGCTATGTGAGGAACCAGATCATTCCTAAATGCAAGAAGGAGACCTAACATAATAAAATAATACAGGCCAGACTGGCTCTCCAGCTCCCCTCAGTAAGGATGCTCGTGGTGCAAGGTCCTTGTTACACCACCACTCCCCAGTTCAATGCTATAGTGTTACAGTTCTGCAGCACGCACAGAGCAGCAATTCTTCTCTGGAAGCTAATGAAACCAGCCTGATTTTAGCCAGAATCCTACACAATTACCCTAATTTTAAGCATAAAAATTGAAATCCCTTCTGGTCTTACCTCACGTGACAGGCTGGGTAACGTGATCCCTACAAATCAACTCCATCATTTCTGTATCCAGCCCAGCAACCTGTAGTCATGTTGGAGATCGCATTTCACATCACACATATACACACCTACCACACAACAGAACTTGCTCTTAAAAACGCACTCATTTTTCTATTTTGATGTGAATTTCCCACCCTCTCAAACGCTGATGGATCATTTGTCAGTGAAATCCTGGAGGGCAATTGGCCTCCTGGCCAGTTTTCCAAATTCAAAGTGATGTTTGAGAGCCCACCGGCTCTGAAATGTCAGAATACAAGAAGTACAAATAAAGGCAATGCTAAAAGCATTGTTCAAGTGTGTTTGAGGCCTGAAAGCAAGCTGGAGCTGCCAAATAACTGTTGTTTAGAATGGTGATCCTGTATTTTTCCAGTATTTTTGTACAGCTAAATTAGTAACTTCATTACTGCCATCTATCAGTTTACTTGCTAAATCTCCAGCACGTGTGCCAGCCTCTGATCATCTCTATTAAATATTTATAAATCAGACGGCAAACTAATAATAGTCCTCCCTCCTCTTTTGATAAGGTGAGAAATAAAGAAGTTTAGAGGTTCCAGGATTTTTTTTTTTTTTTAATTTTAAAACAAAGTAAATAAAAAAAAAAAAAGTTGCATCCAAGAACAGGCAGCAACAAAACTATAAACCAGTTGATGTGGAAATGTCAACATCATCTCCTAAACATGCAACTGAGGTTCACAGCTGGTGCAAAAAAAAAGAAGGCAGCATTGTCTGTGAGCAAAGGCAGTGAGCAGGGACTGCAGGTTTTGTTCTGAACTCTCCCACGGATTTCAAGCTCGGCTGTGGGCAGATCACCAAATATCTCAGCTGATCATCTACAAAATAAGGATAGCAATATTTTCCTATCCCAGCAGGATGTTTTCGGAAGAGTACTTGGGAGGCACTCAAATAATGCAATGATGGGGGCCATGAAAAGTATCTGTGCAGAACAAAGGCAACACCTGCTCAACCAGTTAATGGAAAAAAGATGACTGAGACTGTTGTAAGGAATTTTTAGCATTAAAGGAAAAGACAAGCTGCAATTGTCTCTGGCTTAGTTAAAAAATTCAGCATCAGTCAACTGGTTTTTTATATAATTACTGTGGAAAAATTTCAAGTATAGGACTAGATATGAAAACCAATGCAAACAAACTACATAAATGGCTGGAATTCTAAGTCAAAGACAAAGTTTAAGTTTCCCCTTATCGTGGGTAACACAGGTAATTAATGACAAAACATATTTGATTTCCTTTGGCAAACAAGTGCAACATGATGGAGGTAAACTGCACACCACAGTTCTCCCTCCAGAACTGCAACAATTTTAGTTAATGAAACACTTTTCAAAAGCATTTACTCTGTGAGTCCATTTTACACAGTCCTGAAGTTCTTCTCATACTCTTTGTGGGAGATAATGACAGGTGGCTGCTCCAGTGGTTTGCTGTTCATATCGCTGTGTATTTAGTATTTGAAGAATGCCAGCTCAGCCTTGAGGGCTTCTTTTCCCCTGAACGTTTTCTTTCACTTTATGCTGGGAAAACTGTAGCTCTACGAATACAGAAAAAAGGTCTGAGTCCGGAATGAAATAGGAAGTTTATGATTTGGGAATTATGAGGACCTGGTGTTTATTCCTGAATTAGCAACAGATTTCCCAAGACCCGAATTTCTTCATTTAGATACTTTGTGATCCATTTCATCTTTAGAAAAAAAAAAAAAAAAAGGATGGTATGTCTGGAGGATGCAAGAAAGTCCAGCTCCCAGTTCTGAAACACAGCCCACACTTCTACAAACCTCCTAACAAAGATGATGAACGTGATTAAATCTCTGGACCATCTCCCTTTCTCCCCATTGGAGACCAAGTGTTCCATTCTCCCTGAAATGCTTCACATTCTACTGCCCTGGACCCAGGGAAACATCAGATTCAATTTCCAGCAATAGATCATTACTTTTTGTAGGGTTTTCTAGTTGCTTCTGAGATTTATGCAGCATCAGTCCCCTGGCAATAAAGCTTTTAAATTCATTCACCAAACCACATTTGAAAGAAGAGCTGAAGTGTTAAGAGGCGTGAGTGTCACACAATTTGTGACATCTGGTAGCAAGGTAGAACAGAGTGTCCAGATTAAGTTATCAAGTTAAGATCAAGTTATCCGACCTACTTGGCTTGTCAGTGAGCAAATGCAGCCTGTGAGAAGGGTAACACATTCCCTCCTCTTGCCCAGAAAGGTAAGGGAGGTAGAAATGAGATTAAGGAGAACCCAGCAGAGAGAACTGCATGGAGAATTATGGGAAGACAGTGCAAGGTCAAGTATCAGCAACAGAGCACACACAATCCAGGCTCATCTACCTGTCTATAAAGGGAAGCTGAAGGAGCAGATTTTTTTTTTCTATTTTTTTTTCCCTATTTGTACAGTCCTTGTAATGCTGTAAACATTTGTGAGCCATTAGCTAGATCCAGCAGCACATGCTGTAACAACAAAAGCTAGGTTTGTTACAGCCATGGGAATTCTTTCCAGGGGAAACCACGGAGAGGTGGGCGGGGCAGGATCTCAGGGAGCAGCTGAGGCATCACCAAGGAGGGGCAGGTTCACAAACATCCCGACAGAGCTACAGCAGGTGACTGGCAAACAAACCCTTCCTAAAGGAGCACTGGAGTGGAATCTGCATCCCCAAATACAGTGATTGGAGTCAGGGAGCTTCCCTCGTCTGCAGCAATTCTTTTTCCTTTTGCTGAAAATCCAAACTACAGCTTCTCTGAGAACCAACACGCAGAGATGACACAATATCTACATTTCACTCCTCTCACTTACTTCAGAATTTTGGCAATTTCATCTGGTTTGTCAAGGTCATTTTGGTCATCAAGGTCATCAGGGTTTATCAAGGTTTATCAAGCATCATATATGTTGCTTAGAGATGGACTACAAACCCAAACTTATGTTCCACTCCCCAACCCCAAATTATTTCTACCCAGAATTCACATAACAAATGGCTCTGAATGTTTCTAAAGGCTGCAGATTAAGTCAAACCCATTTGATTGGTGGAAAACTCCCAACAGTTGTACAGGCTTTTAATCAGATAAAAAAAAAAAAAAAAAAAAACAACAGTGAAAGAAAAAAATCATTAACACCTACATAAAAAAACTCAACAAACAAACCACCAACCAAAACAAAACAAAAACAGGCAAACACCTATTTTTATTTTGTTTTCAATAAAAACCCAACACAGAGCTCTGGAATTACTTCACCCAACTAAAGCATAATGTTCAACAGCAGCAAAAGGCTGTGGTAATACTGTGTACTACTCTTAATATACAGGCTGGTGCAAAGATAAACCATCTACCAAGGTAACAGACACATTTACCTCACATATCAGAGTTAATTAATTTATACCCCACATCACTTTCCCACAGGAACTATTTTATCCTATGGTTTTTTATGTCCCTGGGTTTTTTGGTGCACAGTAGGAAGTGCTGGAGGGATAAAAAGCAACTTTCCCCAAAATGTGTCAGCAGAGGTTACACATAACCCCAAAAGAGGCCATGAAAGCACTTGTCACTTATTCATATAAACCCTCTGACACCCGAGACAGTATATTTTCCTTTGTCTGTAATTCCTAAATTATTCCAGCTGCCTGTTTGCAGCTTGACCACTTTACTTCACAGTTAATGGTGCTTGTGAGGTTTATCACTGCATTTCTGTATTTTTACTAAAAGAATCAGGAACACTTCAATTGTATCCACCCTCTCCCTCCACTCCTAAAACTTTAGGCAACAAAAAAATTCATAGTAAATCAAGAAGGAAAAATAAAATAGCAGAGGAATCTCAAATTAGCCCTAATTAGGTGATTAAGTTCCTCCTTCAGAAGCCAGAAAAATCTGATCCCAATTTAATAACACCAGATGATCTTCTCTGTGCTTTGGCTTTCACATGCTCCACCTGAGAATCTGCAACAACTGCAGTCAGAGACATCAGCCTGACCCAGAACTGATTTTGTTCTGCCCTTAAGAAAACCCACCATCTTCTAAATCAGAACCTGTTCCCAAAGAATGCCACGAACTCTACTAAATCAGATGAAAAATCTGCCCCAGTTGAAATGCTGGCAGAATGCTTTTGGCACTGATCTCTCCAGGAAGAGATGAAGGGATACCTGGTTTGTAGAGGCTGAAGCACAAGTGAAAATCAAAATGCTCAGTTCCAACGAGGTTTCACCTTAAAAATTCAGCGTGCCAAGTACCTCTACAGGTGATGTTCTGAGCCTCTAGAGCTGGAGAAGAACAGAGCAGCATCCTTTAGGTGCTGCATTTTGAAACCAGGCAGGTATGTCCCACTTGCAGGTAACCTCCTCCACAGGCCCAGCCTTCAACCAGCAGAGATAATGGGAGCAGAGATGTTGAGCACTGCAGAAACCACCAGCAAGGGGAAGGCAAAAAACAAACCACAAGAACCACTTCAACACCCCAGTTATTTCCATGGTTTGAGAAAAACTCTTTTTAATAATGCCATCCTCAAGTTTTACCCGATTATGTACATTCATTTGCATGATTTATACAGTTATTGCATAATGTGGTCATTTACATCTTCCAGTTCAAGTGACATTAGGTAGCACAATTTTGTATTAAATTCTAGTCACCCTTTCAGGCAATTACACCAATGTGAAAACAAGAACAGGACAGACTATTCCCTTCAGAATGCCTTCTTCACATTGTCCAGATGCAAAGAAAGCATAATGGAGACAGTTGTGATGTTTATGATAATCCCACATCAATTTGTGTTGTTTTGGTAGATTGTAGTGGAATGTAATGGCAAAAAAACCCAACCCAAAAGCAAACAAAAAACCCCCCCAAACCCAAACAAGCTTAGGAGGCCAAAAAAATAATTCAACTGGTAAGAACTGGACACTTCTTTTTTTGGCAAGGCAAAGCTACTTCAAGTATTCAGATGAGTGGAAAAAAGATAACTTTTTATTTTCAGTAAAAATGTAAAATAAACTATTTAACCACTGTGTCATAAGTGCCAATAAACTGGTGGAAGTGATTATACATCGCGCCAGAAGGAGCAGAAACTATCCTGACAATAAAACCATACTGGGAAAAAAAAGCAAACTCAAACCTAGAAAAAACAGTGCTGATGCCTTTATCAGCTTGCCATGATGAGTGTTTTTTAAGTACATGACTGAAAATAAGCACAGTGATGCCACTGGAACCAGTGCAAGTGAGTTCATGGGGAGCTTAATCTGGAAGAGAGACGAGACTGAGCACAGACAAGGGCCTGGCTTAAGATGCAAGATTACAAAAACAAGGAAAGGTTGCAGGAGTAGCCCAGAACTCAGTTCAGGTTTGTTCTACACATATAAAAGCTACGACACATTTTACTCCACAGCAAAAATGAAAATGCAAGCAAAAAGATAAAGAAAGAGACAGAGAAGGATCATTAAGCCACTTCTGAACAGTGAAACAACAAGGCAAAAATAAGCTTCCAAGTGAAAATGCACCATCATCCTGGATATTTTCCTCTCCCTCATGCAGGACAGAAAGAAAGGCTAATGAGTTAAAAAGAGGGGGGAAGGCATACAGGACGATTGCTTGGCACTTTTGAAAACTGTTTATCTAAAAAAAGAATCAAATAACTTATAAATAGTAGCAGTGTTTTATGGCAAATTACCCTCCCCAAGCCCTTGTCCCTGCAGGGGTGACCACAACAATGTCTGTTTTGGTGACAAGTGTCTCCATGAGAAGGCAGCACCTCAAAGAGCAGTTTCATTTTTACATCTAAAAACAATAGTTGGGATTCGTTCTGACCTTCATAGCAATTCACAGGACAAAGATTCAAACAAAATCACCTTTTCAGAGGAATACTGAGGGAGAGTGAAAAGCACATGGACGTGGATTCTCCACTTCAGGTTTGTTGACAAAATTACACTTAGCCAAAAAAGTTTTACCCGGGTGAAAATCAGTGATATAAAGCGTGGGGTCATTAAGCCATAAAACCTTGTGATCCTGCAATACTGGTTGAGCACCTTCAATTCCCACAGACTTGAACTAAAATTTGAACTGCTCAGCACTTTGATTATCCCATTCAACCTTTTTTTTTTTCCCCCCCTCCCTCTTCTTCCCCCCTCTTTAAGTGGGAGACTGGCAGCAATCCTGGCGCAACATTCCGGCCAAAGTTCAGCTTTTTCATGGAACGTGAGACAGCATAGAACAGGAAAGTAAAAGGGAGAGAGGTTCACTCAAAAGCAGCCTGAGAATATGGAGTCCAGAAGAGCTCAGTTTTACCACCTGGAAAAACCACGAGTGCAATTGCTCCAGTCGCAGTTGGAGCTGCTCTCACAGTGACTGGCACGGCACAACCAGCACCAACCCTTGATCAAAAGCAAAGGAAACCAGAGGATGTGCCAAGCAGGCAGCCTCTGTTCCTGAGCTGAAATAGATTGTGTTCCAACGTGATTAACTCCTGAAAATCCGGTGACATTCGCTGGTGTCACATTACAGCAAAAATAGTGTTTCAACTCTCACTACAAAAAGATTAAGGATTCTGTTCTGGTCCTGCCTAATCCATTCATGACTTGCAGGGCATGGCCTTTGCCACATTGCCAGAAAAGGCAGTTCCATTTTCCTGTGCTGAAGAAAGTAGCAGGCTTAGTGGTTATAAAGTTCATGTTTTAAAGTGCTCTGTCATTTTAAACACACGTTCCCTCTTAAAAAAGAAAATAAAACATATTCCGATATCAACAGTCTATAAAAATAATGGCTGCAAGACTCCTCTAAAACTTCAACTTAAAATCAAGTCAAGTTAGCAAGGTTCAAACCTTTTGCAAAAAAGATATGAACCCAAAAATAATAAAAAAAAAACCTTTCTGCAGAGAATTGCCAAGCAAAACCTCACATGCTGTCCTACGAGCCCCTCTTCCTAAACAGCATCTCACAGAAAATCCATTCAGTTTTCTTCCAGCTGACAACCTCAAGAAAACAGAGGTCTAAACAAATCAGTCCTTCCCACCAGTCACCTACATAACTGCAGGTGTGGGTGCTGGTGCAGCTTTTCCATCAACTCCTCCTCTGTAGGTTCTTCCAAAACATCTCTACAAAGAAAAAGCATGAGTTGTTAGGGGCAGCAAAGGGAGCTTTTCTCAGCATTTTTTTTAGCAGTGCACATACTGAGGATGTGACGTGTGCTCGTTTCAAGGATGAAACGAGGAATTAAAATTACAATAAGTTGATGCTCCCTAAAGATGCATCTACTTGCAAGTGATCCATCCTCTACAGATGTGTCATGGAAACCAGCAGCTGTTTTCCCACAAGAAGCAGGGAAGCAATTTCCTGCACACAGTACAGCACAAGTGAAGGTCAGTAGATTTGTTTTCCTGAAAAAAAACTCCCAGATGAGAACATGTTCCCAGTGCTACTATTGAATATCCAACGTGCACCAGAAGTTCCACTTATACACGATCATCAAATCTCAACTCACCACCCACAATTTCATAACAAGCCAAGAACATGCATCGCTTTCCTCATCTTCCCTTTTCTTCTTTCCCTTGTTTTTGTCCTCTTCAGCAGTTGTTCCCACCACCCCCAGCACCTCTTCTCCCACCCTGCTACGAGCACAAAGCTTATAAAAAAAGGTTAGGCTTCCACGTCAGCTTAAACCAGGCCTAACTAAAGCACTTGTTGATTTCTTTTTTTTCAAACTAACAGACAGAACAGTTTGCTTCAGAGGGAGGAAACGGAAGACAAGCCTTTGTCCTCTTGCAGGCAGCACATTCCCTTTAAAATAGAACATAAAAAACTAGATTGATTATCAAATCCAGTCCAACTCACCTGAACATTAATTCCACTGTCCTCTGGTATTCGATATCCGAAAGAGACTCTCGATGACAGCGACGGTCCCACTTGTGAATAAAGTTCTGAAATGCAAAAGGAACAGGGGAAAAATTAAAAGGGCTCCTTCTGATGACATCAGAAACACCTAGTCACTATGTCTGCAGGTAAGGTTTGGGAGGGGGCTGAGCTTTGTTGTTAAACACAGTGCCAGAGCACATTTACTGGCTGTGGGTCACTATTTTATTCGAGCCCTGTTGTTTGGGAAAGAAATAACTTTCTCAACACAAACTGGAAGAACAGCAGAGCAGAAGAGAGCCCTGCTGCCTTCTGCTCCTAGCAAGGATTGCCTCCCCAAGACAACCATGTGAACTACCCACAGATTTTTACCTGCTCTGAATTTCTTCCTCTTTAAAAGCCCAACCGTGTATGACCATCCTGCTGGTCCAGGCATCACAGCTTAAAAACTCAGCTACTGGTTTTGTAACATTCTCCCTTCCCCATTTTGAATAACACTGGCAAATTAATAACTGGGGAGTAGACCAGACAGCTCAGGGGGGTAGAAAATAAATTAAAAAAAAAAAAAAAAAAAGGAGAAATATAGTGAGATCCTGCTCTCCTGCTCCAGAATGCTGCATCTGGGCTCTTACAGCAAAAACTTCGGCCACAGCCGAAGTAAGCAGACAGAAGATGTTTTGGACTGAAAGTTTGTCATTCTTCCTACTATAGTAAATTTAAATTCTCAATACTGTCAGGAACAACAAAAACATCTCATAAAGAAACTTTTAGATGTTTTGAGATGGGGTGAAGTGCCCTCTACAGGCACTCAGTTTCTTCCATCACTTATAAGAGAAGTCTACAATTATTAAACTGGAGGAGATAGTTCTGATCAGCATCCCATTCATCATCATAAATTTGGATTTGTGGGAAAAACATACACAAGCAACTAGAAGAACTACATGTTCCTCGTGGCATTGCTTGGGTACCTGCATTTCCACAGCTTCTTTGAAAGACTCTAGAAAATCTCTTGAAAAGAAGTCAGTTCCATTTTTCTAGTGTGGAACTGGACAATGGTAATAATTCAAATCAGAGTGGGAAAAATACAGGAGAAACAAATAAATTGTAAGTAAATTTACAAAGAGCTAACTTCATTTGCTGGTAAATTAAAATGAATAACTAATGCTGAAGTAAAATGTGAATGTACAAGAGACAAGCAATTTTATAGTGCTTATAATATTTTTCCTCTTTATAGAGAGTGATATCATGAAAATTTACATGCCCAGTGAGATGCAACCAGTTCTGTGACAAAATTGCAAGTAAAACATAGAATTGTCTAGGAAAAAAACCCAACTTCCTTAACTCCTCAGGGGAAGGGCAGCGAGGAGAAAGGTAAAGAAAGAACACACACAACCCCAACATACTTTTCCCAAAAAGTTGTCTGGGTTCTTTTAACTTCTTGCACGAATTAGAACCCAGCTTTGGGATCCAATACCAAACAAACACATTTCCTTACCTCCAGAAGTAAAGCTACGAAGAGATTAACCCAGATGACAGAGGAGATCAACCACCAGGCTACAAAATAGACCTTTGCCCACCTGCAGATCAGATTAACAGACAGTAAGCCAAGTAGGCAGTAAATACCCTCAGCCTGAAAGTGAGCAGAGCACCATGAAATCACATTTTTCCTTGAAATGTAACACTAGTCCTTTTTTAATGTCAAAGGAGGTATGGAATAAAACAACTAAAAATAGAAAAATCTTCATGAAATCAGCCAAACAGGCTCAGTCCATCCACTCAGCCCACTTAATTGAACTCTGGAGGGAGAGAAAAGCAGCTCAGCTGAATCACAGCAAGAGATCTGTCTGGGATAGTATCCTTGGAATGGTCAAAAGCAGAAACATAGGAAAGACTGCAAAACCGTGGCAAAACATCTATGTTGCCACCCCCTAAGTGCTCCCCCACTCTCCAGCTGCTTGCAGTTCAGAGATTTCTTGAACTACCGGGAGCTTCCATTGACTGCAGATCCAATGGATTTTTCTGTCATGACTTGTCCAGTCTCTTCCAGGCCACGTTAAACATTTATCCCACACAAGAGCCTGTAGAACTTAACTAAGGGCTTGGGATAACCAGCCAAGGGGCACTGGAACAGTTCCACTCAAAAGCTATCCAATTCATTCAAACACTCACATGAAATCATTAAATAAAAATTAAAGATATGCCCAAGGTTTGAAAGCCTGCAAAAATATTGCTCACCCACAGAGAAAACACAGAAGCATTAAATTTATTTCCTTTACACCTGAATTTCTAAAAGGTAAGCAGCACCCCTCTTAGCAGCTGGGATCATGCTATCTGTATAATACTTGTTTGGTTACCTCACAAGCTGGATTTACAGGGGATTTTTAAAGTATTGTTAATGCTACTTACGGACTGGAATATCTTGAAAAGGCATCCAAAAAGACCTGCCAGTTGTTCACCACCATCACATCCCAGAGGGTCACCACTGCTGCCTAAACAACGTGAGCAGAACAGAAGCTGAGTGATTATTTCTCAGGCTACTTCAGGCTCAGGAAATGAGGAGAGGCAAGCGGAGAGGGGAGGATTTAATCAGTGATCACACTCACAGCGAAGTCATCGAAGTTGTTGGGCCAATATTCCAGCTGCTCGTAGGTCCCACACTGCAAGGTACCATTATCAAATGTGGTGTTGGCAGCACTGTGGGAGAATCACAGGCTGATGTGAGCACAGCTTTCTGTAAACTGCACCTTAAAGCCAAAATTATTCTGAGTGCCTTGCAGGAAGTTCAGTGTCTCAAAAGGCAGGAAAACAAGGGAAGCGGTTCAAAACCAGATAAGCCTTCCTGCAACTTCAACGCAGCAAGAAGGAACAGAAGATAAATCTTGTGATTTGACATTAAAATTAAGAGTAGCTCCAAGAACAAGAGGGAAAAAAACCAAAAAAACCAAACCACAAACAGCTCAGAGGTACCAAGCTGCGGATGCTTTTGAGAAAAGGATTCTTTGTGAGCAGTGATGTTGAAAACCTTACCTGGTATTTCCCAAGGGAACGACAGCACCTTTGAATAGCATTATGCCAGTTATAGCAAATGCATAGAAAACCACCTGGAAGGAATACAAGCAACTATTAGCTCTGAATATTTCTGTCACTAAATGAGAAAGCAGTGCAATTAATGTGGAATTTATATTTGTACCACAGGTAAAGGAATTACGTCAAGAACAATGCCTGAAGCTTTTAAAGTGAAAATACTCCCCAACTTAACTGTTTGCTCTTACTTTTTAACATTCTGTTTAACTTTCAGTTGTTAAAATGCATTAAATCCTTTTATTTTATGATCTATTTTACTTTTGGATCTATTTCACTTTTCTGTGTCTCAGAATGCTGATATTTAATTGTTAACATTGGAGAACAGCAACTTAAACCAAAACACACTGACAGTATTTACAAAGAATAACCTAAGTGTTTTTACTTAGGGCATTTTCTGCTAGATTCAGTGAAAATAAGCTTTCACTACACTTAACTGAAGGACAAAACTAAGACAATATTTTATATTATGCCAGCAATTTTCTTAAAAATGTTACAATTAGTCTAAAAATAAAGTTCTCAGTAACACAAAGGGTTTTGGAACTTCTTTTACCTGTTGGAAATGCAAACTTCCTGTTAAAGAGACACCTTTCAGTCTTTAGCAGTCACCCGGGTGATTTTGCCATTTTTATCCTAAAAAGATTATTCTAGAAATAACCTACAGCTTCCCTCCTCTTGAGAAAGAGCCATTTGTCCCAGGAAAGCTTGAAACACAGCACTTTGAACATCAGTGGGAGCAAGTTGAAGCTGACATTTCACAGCCTGCCAGAAGATGGGGCATCTGGCCAGGCAATAAAGACTTTATTCTTTGAAAAAAAATCCCATATATTTCAAACACTCACTGCATGAGAAACTGGCTAATTAGTTACATTACATTATCAGCCTGTGTTCCAGCCTAACTTTAGGGAAGATATTTTCTATCAGAGGGCTCAGTGGAGTCAGATGTCAGTAGAGCAGAAGCTCAGTGGCAGCTTCCACACAGCCCCAGGTAAAAGCAAATTAAACTGATGGAAGTGGCAAACCCTGTGGCAGAGTCGCCTCAAAATCAGTGCAGAACTACAATTCACACTCCTGACATCAGGGACAATCAAAGCAGCTGCCACTTTATGAGAATCATGTCTCACATGGATAGAGACACTGAACTGAAACACTAATGTACTTTTAATGAAAAAAAAAAAAATAAAGCCTATTGCTCCTATGGCTCCCACCACTTCTTTCAGGAATGAAGGAAAATACTTCTCAGTTCCAAGAGCAGCTCCCAGTGGCAAGCGTGACTTGTACAGCACAACAAAGTTGTCACCAGATTTGCTTTGCCCCAGCCAATATCTTTATTTCAAGCTGCAACACACACCAACCTAAGGCCCCTTCTCTACAGATAAAAGTAGGGATTATTAATTAAAAAAACCAGACATTCTGGTTAAATTGCACGCTAAATATATAGACCAGAACAGCAAATCACTGGCCTCTAACCGCTACCTCAAAATAAGGTATCCTAAAAAAACCCCCACGAACAATAACAAACCAAAACCTACCCAGGCACTTCTTTGCTCTGCCAGGAAGGTGTTGTGGCAAAGCCAGAAACTCCAGAGTTGGGAGGATTTATGTAATGGACATCAGGCATTGTGACCCACCCTTTAATCACACGGTTACAGAGCACATGCTCCACACAGGCACACCCACACACAGGGTGGCAGGAGGCTTTTAAAAGTCGTGTCCAAACATGCCATCTCAAGACCTTCTCGAGCTGAGAAACAATTTTCAAGTGGTTCTGCCATTTAATAAGCCAATATTATTAAGCAAATCAAGGTAAGGAAAGTTGGTCTACTTTTAGCATGGATGAATTTTCACTTGAAGCCAGAGTATCCAGCCTGAGGCAAGCACTCTGAGGAAGATTCAGTCCCTCTTTTAAAGATCCTCCTGATAAAATAGGCACTGTCACTGTGCATAGGCAATCACAACATAGCAGGTTGCCCTGGAGAGGAACTGGCTGATTGAGCTGAAACGTTGCTGATCGTGGTGAACGTACAATAAACTTGTTTACTTTGTTGGAGATGTATCCTTATTAGACTGCTAACTATAACAAAGCAAATGACAATCTTGCATCATGACTTACCACAAGGATTCCTGCAAAGGCTCTTAAGTTTTTTACCAGATCCAGCAACGTAGTGACAACCAAAGCCATGAACTGAAACAAAGCAGAATTCTCCATGTATGACATTCATCCCACTTCTTTTCCGTATCAAATTATTTTTACTAAAAGGACAAAAAAAATATCAAGGGGGAAAGTGAACTATGTCTAAAGGCAGGACACCTTTGATGCAGAGATATTTCCATGATTTATTTAAAATGAATGAACAGTGCTGTAGGAGTCTTTTTCCCAGACAGACACCATCATAAGCCTTAAATATACACAGGCACTGTAACCTAAAGGACTGTATGTCTAGTGAGACTAGAAAGAATAGGAGGCAAGCAAAGCACAAGCACCCCACAGCTCCAAGGTGACTGCTTCATATTTGACCCCCATAATTCCTATTTTACACTTTCCACTGACACCATGACCTTTGATTACATCAGGTAGGTATTTATGGCTTACTGAAGTAAGGTATAAATGCTGCACCCGACATTAATTTGGGCTTAGCTTTTAAGCAAGTAAATGCAGGATTACAGCAAACAATCAAAGTGATTTCTGGTTCAAGTATGTGCACTGTGGTGGAAATACCCATGCTGGGAAAGTGGAGAGGGATTTGTCCCATAAAGCCCTTTGCATTACCAAATGTCTTGCAGTATCTGGTGAAAGCAATTCTAACCCTTCCTGAGTACAAATTTCTTCTAGGATATCCCAGCCACTCATCTAATTAAGACTGAAGCACCACACAAGAAAACTTTCTGGATAAGTTTGCCCACCTTAGAATACCAGGATCAGCTCCCATCACATCAACAGAACTTGTCTGCTGCCTCAGCAGAGAAAACCAGCCCCAGAGACAGTGAGATTGTGAGGTGCTGTGCAACAGTCAGAGCTGAGCTATAACCCCACTCACAGGCAAAAGGATTGCTATCTGTACGTTATTCTGAAAGGCTGGAACAAAATTTATAACGTGACCAACAAAGAAATCAGAGTTGTGGGGGGAATAAGCAATCACCTTCATGTTGGGGATGATCCGCAGAAAGCGGAACACGATCAGCATGTTCACCAAGCGCACCATGTCCCACAGGGATAACAAGCCCACGAACTCGGGTCTCCTAGGAAAGATGGGAGAAGATAACCAATCAGAGGAACAGCTCACGACAGAAACACACAGTTTAACCTACTGGGCTACAGGTAACTGTAACTACATTCATTTGCTTAGCAGGAATCTCATCCTTAACCATTGCAGGAAGCGACCCATTTAGCCTGGGCTCTTAAATATGCAGAGAGTGCTCTTTAAAGTGCAATTTTGTGAAAGAAATTATTCAAGACAGCACTGCACAGAAGACATATTCCAGATAACAGTCACATCACTGTCCTGTCCTGAAGGTGTTGCATTTGCAGACCAAGCAATTACCAACAGCACACACTCAGCAGTGACTCCTCTGTGTCATAACCTGTTTGCTGTGACTGACACAAAGGCCTAACAAGTGTCACTGGTGCTCCAAGATGTAGAGCAAGCAATCATCTGCATTTAAGAATCAAAAGGGCAAAATTACGCCTAAACATAATCAATTCTAAGAGAATAATTAATGCCATTAGACTGTAGCAATTACTATTCTGCCAACCATCACTTTTTTTTTGTAGGGTTGTTTTTAGTAGTGCTCTGATATAAACCCTTTTCAATCCATAAGGCCTACTAGGTTTCTGCTGATAACAGTGTTTAAGATGTTTTTTGTAACAAAAAAAGCTCAGGAGAGTTATCCAAAAGCTGTTTGAACTTAAGAAAAATCAAAATACAACTGCTTGGTATTCCAGTATAGACAAATAGTGGAAGTCCATCGGCATTTCTCTACTAAATTTTACAGCATGGACCCAGCCCAGTCACTGAGCAAAGTGCAGCAGTTCACAGAGGTCACACCTACCAGCCAGGATGAGGAAATCCATACACAGCAAAAGTTGAAATCTCCAAAATCTTTAGGAAAGAACGAGAGAAAAAAAAAAAAAAAAAGTCAAAACTTTACTTTGTAATTCTGAGTTTCAGAAATTCTGTAAGCTTCTAGACAGGAAACATTTTTAAGAGCACTAAGCTGCTAACTCGACTCACTTTAAAGCTCTGAATTGTCATATTTGCCCAGTTATTCCCCAAATTATCTTGATGTACATAGGCCCTTCAATAGTGACACATAAAAGGATATGCAGTCAGTACCATTAACCATGAATTTGGCCTCATCTGCCACGTGGGCTTCAGGCTTTTACCAAATAGTTATCACAATAACCTGCCTTTTTACTGAAAGAACAAGGTGACCTTAGCTGCAGAACAGAACTCCTTATGCAATTATTTCAAGGGCTGAACATTTCCAAATAGCAATATAAAAACTTCTCATAAGAAAACTCACTTTTCCCATGGATTTAAATAAGCCTGCCTTCAGAAATCAGACCCTAAAGGAACCCTGCACCACCAAAACTTTCAAGCCACTGAAAACCACAAAACTGGCTGCTCGTATTGTTAAGCTCAGCCTGTTAGGGTTGAAGAAAAAGCAATCCCACCAGCTCTTGTAGTTCCCAACCTCCCCAGCCAACAAATCCAAGAGCATAGAAGTTGATAAAACACTTACCAGCAAAATAACAGTCAGAAGTCCATCAAATCTATTGCTTGGGTAAGACAGGTATCTTCTCAAGCCCATTGCTAAAATTTTCAGCAACATTTCCAGCAGATAGTACAGGATGAAGAAGCAGTTGATGGCCTTCACCCCCCAAAAATAAAAGCAATCATTAGAATTACTGACTTCTCAGGGAACAGCAACAACTGTAGAAATACTACTGCATCTTACCCCCAGGAAGAAGTCATCTCTTTCAGAAGGCTGTTTATCTGCATCCATCACCAAAACCACCTTAAACAAGAAATATTTTATGAATCCACCACTTCACGGCTACAAAAAATGGATTTTTAAGCACAGGAACAGCCTTTCATGCTTTGCACAGACCTTTTTCAAGCAGCTGAGAATATATTTTTAACTGCAGGTATTCCCTCTCAACTTATGCCTTTACATGACTAAAGTATGCCAAAAACCTGCCATCTGCTACGAAAAAATAATTGTTTAAAGAGAGACTAAAGAACAAAAACAGAACTTAGGTTTGTAGCAGAGCAAAACAAAACAACAAAAAAACCAGAGCAAAAAAACCCCACCACCCCACAACAAAAAAACCCTTTTACTTACACAGATAGAAATAATGTTTGCAAGGGCTACCACATTCCCCAAGTAGCCAAAGTAGGGATGGCCAAAGGCAAACTGCAATTTCTGCATAAAATGGGACTGGTACTCTGGACTGGGAGGATGCTGAAAAGAACACAAAAGACTTGCTGAGAATCAAAGCACAAGCATTTCAATAGCAATAAAATAATAAAACCCCACACCCAATGTCAGATTTTAAAAGAAGCCAGACATTTTCAAAGCAAAGCTTCAGGACCACAGGCTAATTCTGATATTTGATCAGTAAAATGTTTTCAAGCTGTGGCCAATTCACAGCAAGAGTTCATCTCTGATTATGGCACAACATAAAGGCAGAGAAGGGAGATAGCCCAACCCCTCTTCAATGCCCCAAGCAGGTAAACTAAAGACTAAAGTATTAATTGGACCCATTCCTTCCCCAAAACATTTCCCAATGTTTAATTCAGAAGTCTTGGTTACAAACAACTTCAGAATCAACACCATATGACTGCACCTTGTGTTCACATGTTGCAAAGTTTGTTTATACACTTTAGAGAGGAGCAACATCACTAATTTTTTACACAAGACCAGACAACTTCTGATGTCTTACAAACAGTGGTCAGATACATACTTGCTTAATGGCATCTTTGTCTAGTTCTTCAAAGAGCTTCTGGAACTGGGCAGCTGACAGTTGGTCACAGGAGCACATTTTGAGCGACTTCACATGAAAGAGAGACATTCAGATCAGAATCTGCAATAGGTGCATCTGCAAAAAGTGCCAAAACCCTCAGACAACCTTTAAAAGACCGGGAATAGAGATCTTAAGCAAGCTACTCCAAGCTATTAAGAGTAAGGGTCAATATTGCTTTGCTTTAACACAACACTGCCATGTGACTGGAGGATCTGTCTTGCCTTTTCTGTTTTCCCCTCTCTGGAACCACATGCACTTTGGACAAACTTAAATTTTTTTAGTCTTGTAGTAGTGCCATTATTATGTTATGATCCAAGGAATGCTGCAACAGGGAGCAGCTCTAGGCCACAATGTGAAATGGCTTTACTTTTTCTCCCTGGAGAAAGTAAAGCCAGTGGAAAAATTTGCTCTGCCAAATAGGAGTTTTCATTCCTCTCTCCAGGTGAATGCATCCCTCATCACACCAACCAAAGAAGGAGCAACTTTAGGGTGAAATCCTTGTCCAAGGACTGTTTTTATTCTGAAGACCAAAACATAAACAGACAACTGGAGCTGGGCTTCTGTTCACACTTTGAGAAAGCAGCATAAAGGAGCTGAGCTGAAAGCTTCTACTCCTAATTGTTTACTTAGGGACATTTCAGTTTCCACTGCTGTCACATCAGAGGGTTTGACAGTCATCAGCACCAGGGCTAAAAGCAAATTCAGTTCTTACCCTCAGGATGGCTTGTTTGCAGCGAGACTCCATCTCAACTTTCTGCAGCACTTGTTGTAAAGCCCCAGTGCTGACATAGGACCTATTTAAAAAAAAACAGAATGGGCCCTGGTACAGATAACTGTATAGATGGGAAAAAAAAAAAAAAAAAAAAAAAAAAAAAAAAAAGCTGTTCCAAATGCATTCCTGCCTTTCTTTTTTCTTTCTTTTTTTTGCAAAACAGGTAAAATTAGAGGCAGAAATAAAAAGGAAACAAAGCCCCAAAAACTATGTTATGAACATTCAGTTAAATTAAAAATAAATAAATGAGATGAGCGACAAACCACCATTTTTCAGGAGTACAAACTCAGTAAATTAAAACAAGATGATCAAAAATGCACTTTTTTTCCTAGAAAATCTGCTGTTTCAACATTCTTCACTTACTGTTGGGCACTGGCAGGAGTCTCTTTCAGGGTAGAAAGCACCTCGAACGCAGCTCGGATTCCCAGCCGCCTCCTGAAGAGGGAGGACTGAACTGATTTCTGAACAGTGAAAACACCACAGAGAAAACAATTTACTCACACTTCATGCACTGCTGTGTCCTGTGGCCACAGAATATACTGATCCTCTGGCACACCTCCTGGATCTGTGATTAGAGGTCAGAACAGGGGACTGCCCTAAGCCTCACTCCCTCCAAGAACTCTGTGTACAAGGAAGGAGGAAGGAAGCAAGCAAACAAGTCTGGAATCCAAGTAAACATCCAGGTCATGATTTACTTTCAATTCTGGACTGCAAAGGCATATGCCTGTTCCAGAGACACTGGCAAAGCTCAAGGATTCACAGAAATTCACACTACTGTGCAGAGTGAGGAGTGAGACAGCTTGTCCAACTCCAGCTTCTTGCCTCAAGGTACAAATCCACAGTTTTTCATGTCCTTTTTTTTTGTTTTTCTCCACAATAACCACTTTCAAACTCAGTTGCTTTGCTGGGAGTCAAGTTATGTCATGCCCTCATGTGGGAAAGTGGAAAAAAAATCGAGGAAGAAGGGAAGAAACAGAGGAGGAGGAGGACAGGATTATCAAAAATCCTCTTTGCACATATTAGGTTCAAACACCCCTCTCCCCCAGGAGGGTGGGGGCCACTCCTTCTGTGTAACATTGTTTAAGGCTCACTAGCCAACAACCTACTAGAACTCTACTACAGCAGGCAGCTATAACTTCACTTTGAAGCCTCTGAAGGGCTGAAGGAACTATCAAACTATGTAAGTAAGGGGAAATATATATCCTTATATATATATAAGGAAAGAGGAAGCTAGTAATGAAGGAACTGTAAGAAGATATGTAAATAAGGGGGAAAAAAAAAAAATCACACCCAAAGTCACTCAAAGTTTCTCCTGACACTAAACCTCAAGGAAATTACAGGCATGAGAATCCTGGGCTGCATTAGGAGGAGCAAGCAAGTAATTTTGTCAGCAAAGGGGATCAAGCATCCAATGGGAAAAGTATCTCCATCAAAGAACATTTAGCATCTTAAAACTTACAACCAGAACAGGCCTCCTGCTTTAATGCCCAGACGACACTTAATATTTCACAAGTTCAAGGTTATGGCAGGGCACAGAAATTAGAGTTGCTTTACTCACCAGGAGGTATCCTCGAAACTGGTTGTATATTATTGCTGTGAGCAAGTTCATCAGAAACAAGTTGCCTATTGGAGAAAAAAAGGCAGTGAGAATCACTGAAATACCTATCCTATTTATCAAAGAAGTTTCAATCCATGTAGAAAATAAAAACATATAATCTAAAAAGGATTCGTTTTCTTCTGTTTAGTTTCCAAAATGTTTTCACGCCTGTAACGTGTTACCAAAAGCTCTGAGCCATAAATGGAAGTTATCTTAGAGACACTGCACAATAATTGGAAGAAACACCAAAAAAGGAGAAATTTATGATTAAACCTCCCTAGAAAAATAAATCCCTGTAGCTGTTATGCACAGGTGTCAGAGTTAAAGTGCATTTACATAACTGAAGAGGTAACTTACCTAACACAGTGAAGAGGATGAAGAAGATGGAATACGCTCGATTCTTGGAATATGCAGGAATCATCACTGTGTGAGGTTTAACAAAAAAAGAAATAATATTTTAATGCTTAAGATGCACGGTGGAGACCTCAATCAATTTTTGGCAATCGCTAAAAGCTCTTATACGGCTGCACTTTAGAGTGGCATTATATAATTACCCCAAAGAAAAGAGAAGAATCAAGTTACTAAAGGCATGGGAAACTTTTTCCCAACCTTCCTCTGGCTGCACTAAGAGCTACCAGCTGAAAGAACAGCTACAGTAGTCTGCAGGTAACCTTTACTCTATTGTTCTTTGAAAGGAGAGACAAGAGCTGTTTCTGAAAGCCTGCTCACCATCAGGATTATTTGCAGTAGTCAGCAGGACCAGCAGGGATGTCAGAGAATCTGGCAGATTCCGGAAATACACCACCCACTCCTTATCCTGCTGGTTATCCTGGTCAAAGAAATGATCACAGTTAGGAGAAAGACTAAAGAATCACTGTCTTACCAAAAGAGGGGGGAAAAAAGGATTTAAGTCAGTCAATAACCTATTTCTTACATACATAATCACATCTATCCCATGGGAAAAAAAAACAAAAACAGCTCAAACCAAGCATCAAAATGACAACACTATGTAGGAATACAGAGTAATCACTTCACTTATTAACAACAATTAAAAAACACCAGAAAAAACAGGAAGCTCCATATAGAAGTAAAGTCAGAAAGGGACAGCACATGAATCTGAAATGACCCTTGATTGATATAGGAAGCATCATCTCTTAGCCTGCAAGAGATTATATTACAGATAAAAGGACTCCTTAAATATGATTTTAAAAAAATAATACATAAAAACCCCCACACCTGCAGCTCTACCAGCACACCCACCTAGTGTCTTTCACTTCCCCTTTGACTTCCAAATAGAAAACTTAAAATCCTCTGCAGCACTATTTTTGTACAAAAATTACTACTACTATGCAAAACAAGGGTTTTTCCCTTTTCCTTTCTACCCCCCTTAGGCAGTAATTTATGCACAGCACAGGAATTGCTGGGCAAGTAGAAAACAGGCAACTGTTCTGAAAAAAAAAAAAAAGATTTAAAATGCTATGTGCAGTATCAATGAAAACATCACATAGAGCTTATCTTGTGGCTCAGGGGAAACATCAAATGATTTGCTAAAGCCCAGTGTCAAAATCTTCATCAGAAACACACTGGGAGGATAATCTTGGGTCATCCACATATTCCCCCCACCCCCTACAAGGTCAAGCAGGGATAGATAAAAAAAGCTGCAGAGTGCAAACAATACAAACATGAATGATGCAGCACAGAACAAACAGCCCTTGAATCTGCTGCAAAGACTGGGAAATGCACCTCTAGAGGACAGACACAAGACAATGCAAAAATTTAGAGAGAGGCATGAGTTTCATTAATAAACGTATTTTTAGAACTTGGCTTTCAGTAGTTCACCTTGTCAGATGAAACTGGTTTGTGTGGATGTCAGAGTAGCACATCAAAATAGGAAAGTACACTCTCTAATTTGTTATTTTTCACTTAAATGTACTCAAAATTGACTGGTTTAGGTATACAAATTATATTCCCATCCACTGGTAAGGCTCATAACTGGAATTAGGTGTGACACACAGAGATAATACCAAGATCCAGAATGCAATTTAAAGCAGGAAAACAGAGCTCTGCTTCTGATTTCAGAAATTCCATAAATAGGGAATTCAAAGAATTTGCTGACCACAAGGAAGACCAGAGGCAGGCTCAAGTGCAAACTGCAGCAGGAATGAAGGCGGAAAACTGAGGTTAAGGAGAGGACTATAATCACTGAGAGAAGTAGGCAAGAAATTTCTGTGCTCACAGTAACTCGTTTATGGAAGGCCTTAAAAGGTAAGAACAAAAAAAAAAAAAAAAAAATCACACAAAATATCTGACCATAATACATTAAGGCATAGGAAATTTAAGAGAGAGGGAACATACCAAGAGCACTGGAACACAATATTATTCTAACCACAACATTTCAAATTTGCTTTTCAGAAGCAGGAAGGAAAAAATAAGAGGAAAGCCCAGAGATGAGAAACCAAAACATCAGAGTAAAGCAGGAGAAAACCTACCAAGGCACAGCCAGGGGTACCAATACCAGAAGGTGAGAAAACATGGAAGGAAAATTAGCAAACAGCTAGATAAGGAAGAGAAAAACAAACAAACAAAGAGATTAATGATAACATAAATGAAAAAAGTGATAGCACATTTGGATGCAGAACAGCATAAAGGGTTTCAACAAAAGCAGAAAAAGCAACTCTAAGGATCAAACTGGAAAAATGCAGAAGGAAGATCCACCCCAGCAGAAATAGAAGTGATTACCTTTGTTCGAGCAAACAGCAGCATGGCAAACATGGTGAAGAGAGACAGATGAACAGCCAGCAGCAGAACAACACTGTTGGAAAGAAACCACATGCATTAATGGCAAATTTATCTTATCCTTAGTAACATCCTTTGCTAAAAATGCAAAAGGATGACATATTAAAAAAAATAGGTTTGTTTGTTTTTTAAGTTATATGGAAATAACAAAACATGATCTAAGTTTTAACCATAAATAAAAATCACACTTGTGGAGATTCCTCAGCACAAGCTCAGACTTTTTGTGATGTCAGTGAGATTTTAACACTTCTGTTTTTTAAAGTCAGGACCATATTTATACCCTCCAATCACAATACAACACCTTGGCTTGCACACACCCCTTTGATTCTCCTGGGACTTGGTAGTTAAAAAGTAACAGGCAAGGGCAGTGAGTTCCATAAACTCTACACATACATGACCCATTCCACAGGAAGAGATCTCTACCAAAATGCATCACATTGTATGGTTACAAACTTCATCTATCTATCTATCTATCTATATTGCTAAAGCCATTTAGGAAGGAAAAAGCTGAAGAAAAGCACTCTGAAAACAGATTTATCTGAAGATGTAAAGGAAGAGGTATATTTCTATGTGGCCCTCATGACTAGAAGATAAGCACGTGTGTCTACCCATATTTCTGAGAGGTTCCCTTGGAGAAAACACAGCACAGACCTTCCCTCAGTTCTTTCCTTACAGAGGCAGAATCAAAAACCCCCCACTGAACCAGCATCACAAACCTTATCTGCCACACACAGAGCCACATCATGTGCCTTCCTGAGATATTTTGCAGACTAAAAGGAATCAAAAACTCAATACAGCCTCCATCCACTGCTACCCGATCTCACCAAGAATTCAGGGTGAAGCCACTCGTATTCCACACAGCAGAACACAAAGATTAACTCCCTGCTCGCTGTGAAAGGATGTTTTCTACATTATTACCTACCTTGCCATTTCAGGCAATGTGCTGTTGATACTTTTTAACGTTTTCTTCATCATGGAAGAGTTCTGAAGGAGAAAGAACGGGCGAAGAATTCTTCTTATTCTCAAACTCTGCAAAAACCAAAGGATCAGACGCTGAGTTCCCACCAGACTGGTGGCACAAACACTTTCCAGGCAAGTTTGCCAAAAAAGCACTGATTCAAATATCAGCAAAATCAACAGTGCAATAGAAGGCTGTGCTCAGGTGGTAACTCTGCCCCCACTGAGCTCACCAAACAGGCAAGAGAGATTTCATACTTCAGGTGCCTAGTTAAAATGAGGAGAGACTGCTTGAAAAACCACACATTGACATTTCAACAGCCTCATCAGGCCACTAATTAGAAGCAATCTAACTTCACTGCTCACTAGACATAACAAGCTGGCAAGAGATGGCATTTTTGTATTTTCTGCCAAGGTCTGTCTCAAGAAAGGAATTAATAGTGAGCTACTTTCAATAAAAACAAATACACATGCTAAAAATAAGTGCTTGATTTCAATTTTCAGACTGACTTCTTTTTTGTTTTATAATTAAGGGGCCTGCTTATTGCTCAGCAATTCCTGTCTCTGACAAGACTCAAATTGTAATTGCATTTTCCCCCCCCACAACACTACAGCAAATAATCTGTTTCTTGCCTTCAAGACACTTGCCAGCCTTCAAGTTATTTCTGTGACTTATCAGCTGCTTCAGGTGTTTCAGAATCCCAGATTTTAGGATCAGTCTTCTGTGGGCCACACTTAACATCAAAAAAAAACCAACACCACAACACCCCTCTCTTCATTGCTATCCCCTTGTTCACACATCCCAGCAGTTCAACTACTCCTTCTGCCACTGCTTTGTGTGGGAGGCAACTGTTCAAACTACTCATCCCTTATCACACCTGAAGATTCTGCAATCGCCTCCCCGTGTTGTAAGCCCAGTTTTCCTCCTAGGTGATCAACTTCTTTCAGCTGCATTGTATTTATTTGGCTTTAACACAGAAAGGACAAGCTTTTCTCACAGTTAGATGCTTATAAGCTTAAATAACGTTTTTTGTTCACCATTGTAAGATCATGTGTCTCTGATGCTCCATCACAGCCAGGTCAGCAGTGACCAGTGGTCGGAGAATGAACAGCATGAACAGCTAGTGTGTCACCCATAGCAGCACCTGCATCCAACCTCATCCTCACCAACACTCACACTAACTTAACACAGGTTTGGAAGTTCTCTGAAGACAACAGATACTGGTTTTGACATGAGAACTTAGACAAGGAGCAAAGTTCAAGATTTCTCCCTCATTCACTTCCCAGGAATTTTACCATCTTAGTATTTTCTCAACAATGATTGCAAGTGCACCACAACCAATTTAATGAAAATCCACAGCAGAGAAAAGCAAAGTTTAATTTAATTTTACCAGTGAACACACACATTAAGAATCAAACATAATCCTTTCCAAGGAAAATCACCACTAACTTTTTCTGTGTTTCACTCTCTTATCCAGCTACTAAGAGATCAAAAATGAACCACCTCCTCCTCATCTCTTAATCCTCCAACACACCAGGTTCACCCTGCTGACTATCCCTTTGCAGGTTCTTCTCCACTGCCACTTTCCACAATCCAGATGCTTATTGTTTCTGCAGGAATCAGTTCTTACCTCCCTGCAGGAAAAACTCAGCGAGACAATCCAATCCGTCAGGGAAACAGTTAATGTCAGTATATAAGCCATTAGCCATTTGTTTTTCCAAAATTCTTTCCATCCAATTAAGTAACTCTGGACAAGAAAAGAAAAAAAAAAACAAAAAAACCCAAACTCAATGTAACAATGAATTCCAAAACCATAATATTGGAATATATAATATTTAGATAGATAATATTGGAGTATATATCTTAATATACACCAATTGTTTCCCAAGCATTTGTAATTTTAATTCTTCTCATTAAGAGCTTTCCAATACCCAAACATAAACACATTGCTCAAAGACTCTTTTTTTTTTTTCCCTACAATAACTAAACAAAGGCAGACAAAAGCAGACAAAAGCGAGAGGTGGGTGGAGAAAAACGGACACTGAGCTGCCCAACACACCAACTTCTTTCATCCACTGCTCACCTTCACGGACACATCAGCCACAAACACCAGGAAGCAGAGCAGCTCCACGCTCTCTGTCAGGCCACAGGGAGGATTCCAAGGGGGAAGGCGGTACCGCACGTCCGAGGTGACAGTGAGCGAAGAAGGCTCTTCAACGAAAGCCAAAGCCAGGATTACAGTGATGGTTAAACTCAAAATCCTGTTGGGAGAGAGATAATATTTAAAACAAACAAACAAACAACAACAAAACAAGAAAGAAACCCCCCAAAAAGCCCCACAAAAGGCCTCAGAGTAAAGCACTCTCCTTAGAAGCAAACCAAGCTTTACAATATCATATTTAACGCAAATGGGTTGGACCAGAAGGCAGCACCTGACTGGCAGGTTGTTGCCTGTTACAGTGATGTAACTGCTGACCAGCAAATAACCTCAGGTGGTGTTCTTTTGGGCCTGACAGCTGCAAACAATCCCGCTGTTATTTAGATTGTTTAGAAATCAGCACTTTTGAAAACTCTTAACACGCAGTGCTGTAAATCAAGCTCAGAGTCCATTCATGCAGCAGTCCTACAGCTGTTCCAGAGAGCCACCTACATGATCACACTTTCCTATAAGTGGCTGCTCTGCACTTCGGTCATGTTTCATATCCCCTTGCTTACTACAGTAAGTTCTTGTAAGGGTAAATGCACAGTCATCTAATTATTTAACAAAAAAGAAAGACGAAGAGTAATTTTTTTTTTAGAAACACTTACTCCTAAATGAAAAAAGCCAAAGGAGTAGCCAAGTTCTTACCACTGGCTGGTCCTTGAATAGTACCATCGATAAAGCCACAGAGATTTGGAGTCCACACGGTGATTTATGGATCGATACTGAAGGCAGGAAGCAAAAAGGGTAATTCAAATGCTACATTCAGTCTGTCTCAAAGACAAAGATCAAGTTACCAAAGTAAACCAAACTAAGTACACGTTATTCATTATTAAATATCAGTCACCCATGACCATAAGTGTAGCCTACATGTGTGCAAAGGGGAAAGATTTTAAAGAAATTCTCCTATCTAAAGACCACAGAGCTGTTCAGGTAATCAAAGTGTGGGGCAGCCACCTGAAGAAAGCACTGCCATCATCACTAATAACAGCACCTGTAAGAAATCAGTGATTATTCTATGTACTTGCCAAAATGATCTACCCACTTAATTCACCTTTCTAGCATTCATTCCACTCGTGGACCTTCTTTTGTCTTTCTTTTCCAACAAGCCATAAGATGCAAGCAAATTAATCCTGAATATAAGAGACCTCATCCTGTGTCTTCAAATAACACATGCTTTAAGGTCAAGAAAAACACCATCATCCCTCAAAACATGCCTGCTTTAGCCAAAATCTGCTCAGTTCCTTCTCTGCAATGGCTCCTGGGCTGCTCTTACTGTGCCTCCACCGAGAAGTATCTACTTCTAGAAAGGTGGGCACTGCTTAAATGAATCTGATCCCCAGAAATCTCCCAACCAAAAGCTATCTGAATGCAGCAAGAGAGCTCAAGAAGTGCCCTCCAGCATTCCCACTGCCTGAAACGACTCACTGGGAGATAACTGATCCAAGAACCTGCAGTAAAGGCCAGTAAAGGAGGGACAAAGAGGGAATGAAGACTTGCAATGGCATCAATTTCAGCTGAAGCGAAAGAGGCTTTTCACTTGAAGTCAGCCTTAAGCTCTTCAGCTTTTACCAGCTCTGAAACTGTTCAAGTAGTCAGATTGAGAGGGCAAGTTACACAAGGTTTGCTCAATTTCTCTTAGCAGTGAGTTAAGTCACTCTGGAAAACAACCACAAACAAACCAACCCAAACAAACAAGAAAACCACCACGAAAACCACTCCACAAACCAGCATCTCTTTTGAAAACCTTAAAGAGAAGATTATTTCACTGTGTGGAAGAAGTGTTTCTCCTAGGCAGAAGTTCACAGATACTCGAGTACCACAGGAATTTGGAATCCTGATTTTGCTTTGTGAGTCAAGATGATGTTACATTGAGGCTTCCTGAACACAGAAAAACTTTAAAAGTGGCAGAATGTGTGAGAAACATCCAGCATGGGAAATGTAATAGCTACCAAAGAAGCTACATTTACCTGTATTGCGTCTTCAATAAATACTACGGCTTGGTTTATATAAAGGTCATTATCAGCTCCAGCACCTACAAAGTTAAAAAGAAATAGGAATCACTTGCTGTGTTTTGGGTAAAACCTACAGCTTCCTTCTAAGTTACTGGAAGCTCCACAACCATGGCTTAAGTAGGTAGATTACATTAGTAGTTAAATTGTTACTTTAAGGTGACACAGAGGCAAGTCCTAACACGCAATATAGTGGGTATTCAATCACATCATTGTTTGACAAAGTGTACAGACAAGTGAAGCTGGAAAAATCAGGCACTAGTATTCCAGTAATTTTGTTTAATAAAGGCACTGTAGTTTAGATTGATTTTGTTCTCTCCAAACTCAACAGGAATCTCCAGTCAGATGAGAACTAAATTAAATGCTTTTTTAATTTGTCCCGAGAGCGATTATTACCATACCCAACAGATCAGAGTTCAAGACACAGCAGGGGGTGAAAGTACACAAAATGAAATAAAACATCACTAAATTAGTTACTTTTGCCACTTATTCATACTTTTCGAAACCTGTTACTAAGAAGTCTATATGAAGATATTTATTTAAAAAATAAAAGGCAGCCACTTGTGTTCACTTGGACCAGGGACCTTTGAGGAACTAACCTGGCAATCAAACCAATGAGAGAAACAAAGGCAATAACAGTCAAAATGAGGAAGGAAAAAAATAAAAACGAAACGCTGAGAGGGGCTAACGATACAAAAAATGCGTGCTAGCATAACTTTCCCACAAAGGGGAAGCGTCCCAAGGAGCACCCCCGAGGAGACAGCAATCACAACACGGGATACAACAGGACAGAGCCCATCCCACTGCTACCACGATGCTCTCCAGAGACCAAGCAATGCCGCTGATCTGAGTGCCAGACAATTTTATGTTTCACGTGATTCAACGGCATCAATTTTCTACAAAGACTGCAAGCAATTTTTAAATGTCACCCTTTATCTGAGCATCAGCAACAGCGCAGTTTTGCACTGATCCTGATATGAACCGCGGGGCAAGAAAGACTGAGCATAAACAGGAGACAAGCCGGGCTCACGCAGCAAAGACTATCTTTTTCATGCCATCTCACACTAGAGATAAAGTGGTTTAAAGGAACAGTATTAGTCAAAAGGATGGCAAGGACAGCAAAAGGTTTAAGTTCTTGGAGCACACAGCAAGCCTAGTGTTGACGGCAGAGATTTTGGAAGGGTAGAATCTAAGCAACCGTTCATAGCATAAGAATAAAAGAGGGAAATTAGCAAAAAAAAAATGTTTACTTTAGCAGTTTCTCCATGCATTCTGCCATGGATATCCAACTTATTCTGCAACTCTTAGTCACTGCAAGTGACACTTAGTCACAAGTGATGATTAAAGCCCCGCTTGGTTCGGGCATACAGGACCCCTCTGCACTTCTGGCACCGCGAAAACAACAACGACCAAAAAAAAAAAAAAAAAAAGAAATTACATAAGGAAGCCCCGAAGCCCGGGGCTGCAGAAGCGCAAAGGCTTGCACCTGAGCTCGGCGACAAAGGGGCTCGCTCAGCGCCGGGAGCAGCCGGGGCAGGGAGGGCGGCGGAGCCCGGGGAAGGGGGGGGGACACTCCCTCCCTACCCTAATCCACTGCCGGGAGCGCTCCAGCCCCGCGGGGAAAGCGCCGCTCGCCCGTCCCCAGCGCCCCCGGGGCACTCACCGTGCTCGGCCGGGCGGGCAGCGCCGCCCGCCCCCCACAGCCCGCGGGCCGCCCGCCAGCGCCGCGGGGGCAGCAGCGGCTCCGCCTCAGCGCCGGCCTCCATCGGCACCGCCGGCCGCGCTCCCAACGCGGCTCGGGACGGGACAGGACGGGACGGCAGAGCAGGGAAGAGGAGGCGGGATGGAGCGGGACCGAGCCCGCCCCCGGGGCGGCTCCGCCCGCCGCATGTGACCGGCTGCGGGGCAGGGCGGGCACGGCATCCTCCCGGCTCCGCCCGCCGCCGGCAGACAGCACTGCCCCCCCCCGACCATCGGTACCCAGGGGTGCTGTCTCCCACCCCGCCGCTCCCTTCTTCCCCAGGCGTAACTTTGCCCCCGATTCTCTCTACCTCCTGCCTGCCAGCGGCGCCAGGGTGGCTGTGCCGCTGCGCAGGGAGAGGGGAGTCCTTCCCCTCCTGCTCCAGCGTGGGGTTCCTCCCACGGGAATCAGTCCTCCCCGAGCTGCCGTTCTTCAGGAACTGCTCCAGCACAGGTCCCTTCCGCAGGGTGCAGAGAACTGGCTGCCCCAGTGTGGGTCCCCCGCAGGAGCATGAGTCCTACCAGGAAACCTGCTCTAGCATGGGCTCCTCGCTCCGTGGATCTGTAGGTCCTGCCAGGATCCTGCTCCAGCTGTGACCCACAAGGTCACAGCCTCTGCCAGGCATCCACCTGCTCCGGCGTGGGGCTCCTCCAGGGGCTGCAGGAGGATCTCTGCTCCCCCATGGACCACAACACGGGCTGCAGGGGAATCTCAGCTCTGGTGCCTGGAGCACCTCCTGCCCCTCCTTCCCCACTGACCATGGTGCCAGAACTGTTCCTAGCACATAATCCCACTCCTCTCGTCTCAGTCTGCAATCATATCTGTGCACTAACCTTTTTTTTCCTTCTTAAATACGTTATCAGAGGCATTGCCACCATTGCTTGCCTTGGCCAGCAGCAAGTCCGTCCTGGAGCCGCCTGGCATTGACTCCATCGGACATGGTGGAAGCTTCTGGCAGCTTCTCAAAGAAGCACGTAAACACTATACTATTCTCGATATTATTTTTTTTTTTGAATGAAACCAAGTGTTTCCTCCTTTCCTCTTCAGTGATTCCCAGGAAAGACAAACTAGTAGCTTCAGGAGGAAAAAAAAGAAATAAGAAGCCTTCAAGTATACGATGAATTCTTGAGCTTCTGTTCAAAATTCATCCACTCCCTCTGTCTGCAATGGGAAGTGGAAGTGCCCAATTGTGAAAGAAGGCAAATTCACCTGGGGTTTTCCATCAGACAAACAAACATTCTTCACACCAGCAGCATCCAGTAAGCTAAGCTAGTTATGTATTTAAATAAATAAACCCACAACAAAAAACGCAGCATCTTTAACTCCAAGTGAATCAACTCTGTCTGGATCACGAAAAACAAATATGGAGAATGTGCTTTTTAGCAGACATTTCTCACTGGCACAATGCAGGACCTTTTTAACTGAAGTCTCCCTTGGTCTAAGCTCTTCTGCTGTTTGAGTGTTGATAGCCCTGAACTTCAGAAACGAGTTTCTAGTTTCCCCTATTAAAAGTGCACCTTTCAAAACAAGTTTTAAAAAAAGAAACAGCTAAACATCAAATGAAAAGGCAGAAAAGGGGCTCAGGCACTGGACACATTTAAAAGATCAGGGAAGTTAAAATGTAAGCTTTTGCAAATAGGAGGTGGAAGGTGGGAAACGCTAATTGAGCTCAAAGGAAGCTGGGTTTTTATTTCATTCTGCAATATTCAAACAAAACAAGAAGCTGAACTCTAATTTTGATTCCGCTAACAAGGAGATTACTCATCTGCTTCAAGGTAGACATGACAGTCTACAAAGCCAATGTTAGATAAATAAAAAACATGTAAAATAAGAACTGAGTCAATTAGCGCGACAAAATTACAAGTTTATTGCAAAGTAAGATGAGTTTCTGCCCTCAACAGCACATGCCAGAACAGTTAAAATTTTACTTTCAGCTAAATGTAACTCAAAAATCACATCAAATTTATGGGAAACAAACTTCATGTTTGTATGTGTATTTCCTTTCACAGAAGACTACCCTGCATTTATTTGTTTATTTATGACGGGCTTATCCAAATATTTTAAATTAAGTAGTTGAAGGAAATCCTTAATAAATGATTCCTTAGCCAATCTACAGTTTAAATATATTGGGAATAAACCAGGGAGTCAATAAAAAAAACCCAAACCAACAAGCAACAAAAAAAAGAAGACTTGGTTACAATGGTCAGCTCAACAATTGCTTGGGTCATCGCTGCTCATCATCACAGTATAATCCAGTTTGGAACATTCTGTTTGGCAAATTAATTACCACAGTTAAACAAGACATGAAATCAGTCCACGCCTTCAACTGGAGAAATTCCTTCCTTTTTTTCTAGCTTGGATACCTGCAAGTAAAAAGGAAACCAATTCAATAGTAAAAATGTGCTTGCATTTAATGTCTCCTTGTCTTTTCAGACTTCCATCACAAAACAGGGTAGAGGAACTGACAGTGGGATGCACTCTAGGGCACAGCTGAGCTGAACAGGGTGTTAGTTGCAGTTAAAAGGTCAAACTTTCTTCCCATTCACCCCTTTCAATCTCCCTTTGGCCGCCTGCTCCCGTCACTTTCCTAGTTTTTTGTCATTTTGGTGCCTTCATTTGGCTGACCAAGGAGTTGGGACAAGCACCAAAGCTATCTCAGAAGCTGGGAGAAAACAGGGAGGCAGGCAAGACTGCCCCTTTCAGTGACAGCTGTCAGATCAGCTCAGGTTATAAACCTGGAACCTGCCCCTAACAGAGAGCCCAGAATAATTAACATGACCATAGGAGATGCTTTTCATGCTCACATACACAGTTCTATAAAACTGACCTTCATTGTTTTTACTTAAGGAATTACCTTTATTGTTAGGTATAAGCTGTTGTTAAGGCTAAGAATATAAATAGTTTTAGAGAGGATTCTACAAACTCAAGGAGAACAGACCAAGAGCACAAACTAAACACAATGTTCTGCATGCTATCTCTAACTCTGGAAAATTCTATTCCATGTTCCCCAAATCTATGGGGATATAGAGGGAGAGTCATATTATAAATTCCCTGTTCTCATGTTCTTCCATTAGTATCTGCCACTGGTTGTGAAAGACACACAAATATCAGGTTTCTATAAGGTGTTGACAAAACTTTTGGTCATTGTGGAATGGAAAAAGCTGAAGGCAGCCTGCAGATACCTGATCACTGGGGGCAGATTTGCAATCTGTCTTCTGTTCCTTCAAATTATGCCACCTATTGAAATCCCAATGAACATTTTGGCACCTGGAAGTTGTTAGAAGGGCGTGCTCTAATCACAAATCCTTTATTTCAGACACAGCTCCAAGGCAGGAGTGCTACTGGTGCTCTAAACCACTAGAAGGTTCATCCCCTAGGTGGAACCCTCAGTTAGGTAAAGCTGAACGACATTTAAGACTCCAAGGGCATACCTGGCAATTCCCAGCAAACACTCTGATCTAAAACTTCCATTTACCCCTGTTTCTTCTGCAGCAAATAGAAAGGGAATTTTGCACTTAAAAAGAGTGGACAACTAAACTGGCTTGACTACACTACAAACAATCCACAGCAGAAAAACTCTTTCCATGAATCCGAAGGATTTCTCCATCATTAGCACTCCAAGCTGTTTCCATTCACAAATGAGCTCAAGCTGTAACATGATTCTTCTACAGGAAAACCTGGCATTACCTAAAGGTGGGGTTTATGTCGAGTTTATATCTAATTTCCACAGGCCTGCTACTACACCAGAAAAACCTTGAGTGCAGATTAAGTCCCAGGAGCAGAATTCCAAGTGAGACTTTGTCCTAGACAGTGACTTTCTTCAGAAGTACAGTTGTGCTGAACATACACAATAAGAGGAAACCACATTCCCTTTCTTGAATATTATTTTCCAGTCTTGCAAAAAGCTACATGAGTTACCAGTCCACGTTACTGCTGAACTCTTCTCAGTCCAGGTTACTGTTGCCTACATAATAAAATCTTCCCCAAGCTTGACTCCTAGTTTTCAGGAATAAGTTGCAATGGCCAGTACCCTTGCACAGCACAACTGCTATTCCATACAAATCTAGTTAAAGAGTGTAACAAGATCCTGCATCATTAAAAGATCTTAATCACATTTACTGTAAGCATAAAATAATTACATTTTGGTCCAGACCCTACAAAAATATTTTACCCGACTCCCACTGAGGCCAAAAGAACTTTTGTCCTGGACTTCAGTGGGAAAAAGTCCAAAATGATGAAAAAAAAAAAAAACAACACCATACAGACCTACAATAAAGTACTGCACATGGTAGCTTTTATCCCAGGTTTCAAGGTAATAAAACACTATTACAACATGTCTGGCATTTCACAGACGAAGGAATTAATATTTTATTGCATACATAAACATATTCTTAAAAGCAACTGGGGTGTAAAATCTCTGGCAGAAAAACCTTCAAGGTGCTAAAATCCTTCACCCCAGCACTTTTGCCATAAAAGAGGCATTAAAAAAAAAATGTTTGCAGGGGTGGCTAAAAACTACAAAAAGTTAAACATGGTTCTTGTAACTGCTTTGAGCCTTTCCACACCTCACAATGCTCAAACTAAGAATGGTACCGTTACTGTTGCTGTGTTTGAGCAAATAGGCATTTGTGAGTCGACTGAAGTGAGGTTTAAAAGAGGAACTGTTGTAGAAACAGTGGGGAAAAGCATTCCTAGTGAACTGCTGCCTCTTTCTGGCTTTCCCCACGCAGATGTAGGTCAAGTCTTAATTTCTGCAATTAGACAGATCCCTTCAGACAGGTCCTGAGCTGAAACTGAAACACATAAGCTCGTTGCCCTGATTAGCACAAGACTCCATGAGTTTGGGCACACTTATTAATTCTTGGCCTCAGTACATATATTCTTTTTGTTTTGTTTTCATGGCATTATGACAATTAAAAAAAAAACAGACAAAAAACCCAAACAGCCTACACTGAAACCACTACACTGGCCTCGCAGTTACGTGAAAACAACAATCACGGTTATTTCTGTGGTAACTATTGCCCTAAATGCTAGTTGTCTTGTGCTGGAGATTCACTGGAACCAGGCTCAGCCCACTGTGACGACTTCTGATGTAAAAGCAAGCAAGAATAAGAGGGCATTTACCTGTTTGTCTATGCACCTGAACTGCCAGGACCACGTGGTGTTGTAAAGGAAAGGCCTCAGGTCAAATCTGTTGTCGTCAGGGCTGTAGTTTTCAGCGTGGTAGGAAGGAGTGAGGGTGGTCATTTTATGCCTGTTAACTGAATACATCCTGAAGAAATGCTTGACCTTGGATGCCACCTGGTGTACAAAGAATATAGCTCTGAATCAGATGAAGTTCTTTACTATTGAAAAGGTTTAGGGGAGAACAGTATTTTGTTCTACCATTACACAATGTGGATATTCTTCCAGAGCAGGAGCCATTTTTTTGGTCTCAGAACACATACCCAAAGGCTTCAAGACTAGTTGGCCATCTATATTTCAGAGAACAATTTTCCCTTGAAGGTGTAGTAATTCTGAAGTAATTATTTTCAGATTACCCAATTACTGTTTTAACGATTTGCAACACAGACAACAAGTTTAAGAGATGCAGACCAGCTCTTCCAGCATATTTTACTACTCACAAAATAATGAAAATATCCTTTTCAGTAAAAAGGAAACTTGAACTTTCTCCAAACACACGCTATTTCAGCAAAAACATTAAACTATTTTTATTTTTATTTTTTTTACTTTTTGGTATATTACCTCTCTTGGAGCACAAATTTCCTTCCACATATTAATCAGCTTACAGAACATACTGTATGGTCCAGCCTTTGCAATTTTTCTTAACTTGCCATAGATTGAGAGCTCTGCATATGTCATCCCCATATCTGCCTGGAAACACACACACAGAAAGTCACTGAGAATCTTAACTGTGCAAACTGTAATTAATGGTTTTACGGAGCAGTTACGAGAACCCGGTTTAATCTAAGAAACACCCAAATGAAACTGTCAGTGTCAAAAAGAATTAATAATACTATGTGAAGAAGAAAGAAATAACTGGAATCTCTCTAAACTGGGAGATTTGAGCCCCTCAGAGGTAATTGTTGGGCTCACCAGTCCTCTCTTTTCCAAGTTGATAGCAAGGAGAAGAGAAAGGGCTTTGCCACCAGTCATTTTGATAGTAGTAAGGCCCTAAGTGACTCTCTTTTGATATTAAAAAAAACTTAAACCAAACTGAATTTCAGAACACCCATCCTCCCAAGTGCCCAAAATCTAAAATCATTCAAAAGAAGTTGATTTTGCTGGTTTGGAAACTACTGCCAGCATGGACAGGGCTAGTGTGGATACCAGTGCCTTGTTGGCAACCTTAACACCGTTCACAACATGCTTGTCAAGAAGCATAAGAGTAAAAAACAATAGTTATTGGATAAAAATTTGGGGATAAGGCTTACCAGAGCATTTTAAAGGCACTGCCCATTACCTCATCAGTTTGAGCCACTTGTCCATCCACCAGGGGCTCTAACTCTGCAGTGGGTGGAGCTGACATGATGCTGTAAGGAAAAAGGTAAAAAGGTTAAAACAGTCCCGTTTGTTAAAAAAATCAAATGCTTTATTCAGAACTTTTACAGGGCATAAGCTGCTAAAGGATTAGATAACTTAAAGAAGTGGTACCTGCCAGCTATTCCAGGTTTAAAAAAAAATAACAAAAGCATCTGGTTCAAACAGGTCCTTCAGTGGCATTAACACCACAAAGTGTAAAGCCCAAAATATGCTGCAGACAAACCCAGCCACCGAATCACTCGCTGCTCACCTCCTGAGGGCTGTGAGCTGGAAGTTTTCAATGCAATACTGGATGAAGTTCTTCAAATCAGTCTTGCTGATCCCACCAATGGGATTGATGTCAGCACTGGAGCAATCGTACTTCGTCAAGTAGCCTCGGAGACTGAGCCAGAGAGGGAATTTTATATTGTCATTGGAGATAATAATGTAACTATGCAATCATTTATACCATATAAATAGTAATTTTTATGTGTAAGAAAAAAAGGGAGGACCAGACTGCACATTGTTAAGATATTTACACCTAAAGGGCAAACATGTTCAGCTGCAACAGGGCTACCCTAAAGCCGTGGAACTGCCAGCAGAAGATGGTACTTTAAACAATGATGAAGCACTGCCAAACTGCCCATGCTAAGGCAATAAATCTGATGCAAAACAATTGAAATACCACGCTGATCAATTAACAAAATAAATCCCAAAACACCCACAGAACCAGCACACTACTCTCACAGCTTTAGAGGTTAACAATCCCACAGTCCTACAAGGATTGCTTTAATCTTTAAATACTCAGCTCTAGTAACTCCAGATTTTAAAATCTTTTTTTTCAACTCAAAGTTCACATCTAAATTCCTAATTCAGTAATTGAAAATGCCACAAATTGGAAAGTTAACCTAGTGAATGCACAGGGCAAGCTCCACTGAAAACAGCATTTTATTGGAAATCTATAGCAATACTTTGGCTAAACTTCTGAAAAAACACACAATTTTCCATTCAGGCTGATTCTATATTTTAATTAATTTCACTGTTATCAGTATATCCTTAGGTTTTTTAACCCCTTCTGAGTAATAACCTACACTGGGACTTGGTAGAGTTGCCAGGAAATGCAGTGCCCTGTTCCACCTGGGTTTAGGTTTCTAATTTTCACCAACCTTTCATCCACATTGGCAGATCCCAGCACCAGCAGTCCCCCTGGCATCCCACGAGCCCACAGAGTCAGCTGAGCAAACAGGTAAGCGAGGACCATTCTTATTCTAGCCTGCAAAGCAAAATGCAAGAGAAATCAAGTTTACAGAGCAGGGTAATTTCTCCCCAGTCACTTTTATTAATCAATTCCCTAAAAAAAAACAACCCAAACATAAAGAACAAAATGTGAGGGGGTGTTAACTGCAAGAACAGTGGTCTAGTGGAGAAGATGCTGAACACACTTAGCAAAGCCAGGTTCAGTATCTGCCACTGCCACAGACCTACATGTCTGAGCAAGTTTGTTCTGCTCTGAACTGCAGAATGGGGAGTAGTTGCCATTTTCTACCTCCTACAAGGATTCACAAGAGGCAAAGTGTGCAGGTGAACTATCTGTCTACCACCCTCTTTTATGGAGTAAATAAATCCCTTTCTTCAAACCCATGACATTTGCAACAAGTTCACTTTGCTTTGGTCCCCGTTCTGAAACTCAGCTTTTTCCAAGGATGGTAAAACCAAGCTGGGATTCAGCCTCCAGCTCCAGCCACAACTGTGGTGTTAAGCAAATCACCACACTCCTCTGTGACTAAAGCCTATCCAAAAAGCTGATAAAGGATCCAAAGTTTGCTTCCAGAGGAGGCAGCTGGATTTCTCCAGTAATAAGAGGGGATCAAGTCCTCAGACTAACAGAAAACTATCAAACAGGACGACCAACACTGAGCCAGAATTAAAGCAGAGCTGCTGGCTGGATTGGAAGTTTTTAAGAACAGGCCAAAATAAGCCTAATGAAGATTAGGTGCCTCCTAATGTTAAAAAAAAAATAAAAAATAAAAAAATTAAAATATTCTCTTCTACCTTCTAAAACACAGGGCACCTAGGAATTGAACTTGATATCTCCCTCAGAGCCTTTTAGAGGCTCCTAAAATTCACCAGGGAAAAGTGTACAGCAGCAGTGTTTTTGGGTCTTGACCTGCCACGATCCTGTTGGGACTCAGACCTGCTCACTGAGATACTTTGCTGCTCGTTTTCCTGACCTGGCAACTTTCTCTTGGGGATGCTTTCCTAAAAAGCACCTAGACCAGTGCTGTTGATGAGATAGAGGCAGGTCCTCTTCCTTCCTGACCCTCCTACAGAAGTCATAAACAATTGGCCTCCTCCTGAATTATGAGGGACTGTAGATTTCTGCTGCAGAGAAGCATTTATTTACTGGGAAGCCCATGAATCTTCAAGGGACACACCACAAGTTCAGGTTTGTATTTTACCATTTCGCACTCTAAAAAAAACCAAATCAACACCACAACCAAGAGGGTCTGACCTGATTCAGCCTCCACACACCTGCACATTCTGCAGTGCTAAGCTTTCTCTGCTGCTCCCTCCGTAGACAGAAAATCGGGGAGTTCGACCTGTCACCGTGCTGAAAATTCCCACAACAGCTTTCACAGCCACATCTATGTTCAGGTTGATGTGATAGCTGAGAAGAATTCAAGCAGAAGTGACTCAACCAGCACAATCTGACTAGGTAAAATAGCATTAAAAAGCAAAAAAAAAAAAACTCCACCCATCATGTGATGTTTTAAAGGCTGCTAACTTCTTGGATCTGGCATGGAGAAATTTAGGAAAGAAGAACACTTTCCAGAGGCTGTCCTTTGCCAAACACTTCCAAATTTCCCTCAAATTAACACTGAAATAATATCTGTAATAATCCTACTTAACACACCTCCTAGTCCTCTTATCTTTTCCCCATTTTAGAATTTGAAAGTTTTCGATGAAAGTCTTCGCCAGAACACTTGTTTTTTGTTTTTGTTTTGTTTTTTTTTTTCCAGCTTGTACCTGCCTATTTGCTCAGCCAGAAGTTTAGCCCTGTTGCAGGTGTCCTGGGAGGAATTCTCACTGGCCATGTAGCAGGTGGTGAAGACACGCTTGCAGAATTCCCGGGGATCCTCGGGGGTGTAGGTCTCATCGTGGACAATCCTTCGGGCATCAGCCAGCACATCTGCATCTGAAGGGCAGGGCAAACAAACACAACAAGAGGGGAAACTTGCCCTCCTGCTACCAAGGACATGCAAACACCTTGTACATTCCTGGTGTTCCAGTTAAGCCCCTCCCAATTAAGATGATTCCATCATCTAACTACCCAAACAAGATTTCAGGTATCAAATAAAGGAACTACTGGGTTTGCTTCTGATTTTAAAATCTTTTGATCTATTAAAGAGTCTTCATAGAAAACACAGTCCAATACGTACAAAGGCTTAGTTAAATGCATAAAGTCTATTTAAAGCCAGTTTTAGAGCTTGAACCTAAAACTGCCTAATTAGAGCTTGAACCTAAAAGTGCCTAACCATGTCTTGTAATGCTGATTTTAACAGGACAAAACTTTCAGGATAAACTGAAATCCCAAAACTACATCAGCAGTGAACAATACTCTAGACAGAAACCAGTCTGAGTTCCACATCCAACTCTTAAACCCAAAATGAAAACCACTCAGCAAATTCAAAAAAAAACTCAACCTGCACGTGCATTTTTTTGCTTGGAATTTCAGAGGAGATAAAAAGGACTCCATTGGAACAACTGGGAAGGAGTCTGCCAGTGATGACCTCTTGCATCTACTACACCCAGATAATATTAACCTGTCTGTAACCATTAGCAGGCATGGCTGGCCAGACACCCAGACCTACTTACTTCCATTCTTGACTGCCAGGCAAACCTGGCGACACATGGAATACACTATGCAGGCTGTAGCAGAGCTGTCAATTCCACCACTAAGAGGTAGGAGAAATCCTGCCTTGAAAATAAGAGCAAGGAAAAAGATGTTCCATGTAGCAAAAATTAGAAAAAAAAAAATTATACCATTCAGAAACACATCTTGTAGTAAAAGAACGACAGGTGCATTGTTCAAGTTGTTTATGCTCTACCGGGGAAAAGCAAAATAAACTCTCCTCAAGGGGATAATCAAACAAGTAGTCAGTGTAAATTCTTTGGCTAGAAAAACTTCCAGTATGTCCTTACCTTCTAGTAACAGAGAAGAGCTAAAAAAATGATAACTTTTTCATATATAGTGCACTATTAAACTGAATTACGAGTTCATGTCACTCTGCTTATTTTACACATCTCCATTAAACCACTCAAATATTTTCCTTACTGAAAAACAGCAAGAAGAAACTCCCTTTGTTAGGTAAGCTTGACTTCCAAAGAAAAGCATGATTCCTAAGGGAAAGGTGCAAAGAGCACACTGAAGTCACACTTGGAATAGAATTTTTAAGTCTGAACGAGCTACCAGTGAAAAACTATAACCTTGAACCTTGGACTAACATCCCTCTGCATTCCCAGCTGCACAGGATTGCAATGTGCCCCGTCCCTGTGGCACAGGAGATGATGTGTAACCAATGCAAAGAACAAACCCACTTGTTCTTACCTGTTTGCTGCGCCTTAAATAGTCCCAAAGCCAACATGCAGGTCCAAGGCTGAAATTAAAGAACACGATCATTCTAAGGGGGTTGTGCAATAACACCTGAGCAAGTCAACATATTTCCTGTGCTCTTCCAATCAGATACTTTCTTTACTTAAATCTAAGTAACATCTTATGATTATCTCTTTCTTTGGTTTGTTTGAGTTTTGGTCGTTGGTTTGGTTTTTTTTACTTAACAAAAATAATTTTCAAGCAACAGATTCAGTGTATGTTTACCTGATCTCCTCCTCAGGACTATGATATCTCCACTGGATTGGCATACAGGTGGGTACAGCTACATCATCAGGACATGACAGAGCAAAATTCACTTTTACCCTGGGATAAGGATTCACTTTACTTGCCTAAGCAACAGTACAGAAGAATTCGTAAGACATCAACTTTAAAGCAGCATATCACCTATAAAACACCAGATCCATAGAACACCGTGAAAAAACAAGACATGCAGATACTTTTTAAATTCAGTAACTATTCAAACTTGGCAGAGTTTACAAACACAACCTCCCTAGAAGGGTTCTTACCGCCAAGCTACGGGATGAAATCTCCGCTCTGTAACTTCGGACATCCTCCAAGTCCAGAGTGGCCACCAGCACCTCCTGTGGAAAGGCTTTCAATGTGACATCATTCCCCACAAACAGATAAACAGTGCTTGGTAGGCCAGGACTATAAAAAAACGTTGGGGAAATTTTTCATATAGATTTTTTTATGCTCACTCCACAAATCATCTCTGGCTCGGCAGAATTCCTTAGATTAAAAAGGCCCAACCTGCCTCACTGAGTACACTGGGACACCCACATACCACAACAAATTTATGGCCCCAGTCAGATGGCTGAACAAAAGGTTCACCACAAGCTGTGGCAAAGGAAAAGGCAAGAAGCACACTGGGGAAAGAGATGGATTTGGCACATAACGTGAGTGTGGGTGTCACATGAGGAAACCTGCAATTTTGGTGACAAATTTACTGAGAGGGCACTTTTTGAAGTAAAGCTCAACCTGTCAAGCCTTTTGTCTCAAAACTTACAATTATAACACTGCAACCATTGCCCTTTTTTTCTTTAGATAAGTTAACAGGGTCTCTCCCCCTCCTGGTGATTGCACACAAAATTGAAATTCTTCCACTGTGAGAGCTCTTCCCCCTCACAAAAGCAGGAGAGCTACTGCAGATCAGATCTGGGCAATCTGACTAGGAAAAAAGCTTGGCTCTAGTTGAATAGCATAGTTAAAATACATCTTTTTTCAGTCTAGAGACCTGGACCCAGTGTCTGGAATGTGTGGAACACTGAGTGTTCAACATGTGTTGAGAATCAATGTAGCCTTACAAATTTCACCTGTAACTAGCAGCTTTGGGGTGAGTACATTACCACATCATCCAGTGAGAACTGGGATCCTTGTGCAACTGTTTCTCCATTCATGGAAATCATGGCACAGCCATCATAATAGAGGCGATCACCATCACAGCCCTTCTGGTTCGCGAAAATATATATCCCACCATTCTGGGAAGGGAAAAAAAACAAAAAAAAAACAGGCAGGAGAGAAGGAAAAATGCTGCTCAGAACATAGCACCTGACAGGATGTTTGTTAAAGGACAAAATGTTATCTCTGTTCTTGCCCTTCTTACAATCTTCTTCTCTTTTTACCTCGTAAATGATTAATGGCTGGGGCTCTCCCCTGTCATTTTCAAAGGTACTTGGCATGTGATATGCACGACAGAAACAAGCAGTGAGGTGGAGCAAATGCAGTAAGTGAGCTCTGTCCCTTTCAGAGTGTTGGAAGTCCTCTATAAGTAGCAAGAGCAGCCCAAGTAGAGAGGGCAGCACTTCCAAACTGAAATTCTAAGTTCAAACTGAGATATGGATATCTGAGGACGGAGCAGATACTGTTAAATATAACCAAAGCCTGTTAAATTACAATGACAAAGCAGCTGCATATTTTTCACAGTGTAATGTACCCTCATTGCTTTATTTTTGTCCCCATCACTATCAGATAGGATTACAGACTCATTACTTAATATCTTCTTTTTTTTTAAACAAACAGGACTTTCAAAGTGGTAAAATATTTTTTAAGTAAGAAAACAACAGAGGAAAAATTAAGTTTAGACACTGATTTCTATTTCCCCTTCCTGATACAGTTACTGATATTTCCCCAACACAATGTTGCTATGTGAATGAAAATTGGGAAAGAAATCATCATTTTCAAGAAATAAAAGAGACTTTTGGATGATTTTTGTATGTTGACAGGTAACAACAAGGACTGTCAGGGCCCCCAAAATCTTTGTACGCCCTGCCACAGGAGAGGAACTGTTCTGAAAAAAAAAAAAAAAAAAAAGGTGCATAACCTTTTTTGGATATTAAAATTTATACCTTTGCCGTGGCAGAATTCACCAAATCCACTCTTGTGTGAGCCTTTCGCAGCACATGGTGACTCGCAGAAGAGTTGGTGAAGATTTCCACACCATCAAGTCCCATGTCAATATGAGGGCTGTCAGAGCAATGTGGAGATACAGTGCAAGGTCAGTTGTGGGACCATTTTCCTTGTCTCTTAGTAAATGCAAAAACAGAACCATAAAAAGGAGATCTTTTTGCTGCCTTTTTTTTTTCTTTTTGACAACGTCCCAAGAAATCAATACTAAAAAAAAATAATTATATTTTTCACAAACGTGATTTCTAACCTTCTGCAGTTACGAGGAAATTAATGTCTGTAACTGTGAGATTTGGAAATACACCAGAAACAATTAGTTTATTTTGCAAACAGCTTTCATGCTGCCACATCTCCACTCCACTCCTTTGTGAAAGGGATCTTCTTTGTCGTTAGGAAGAACTTTAAATTGTAGCAGGAACTTAAATAGTAACAGGAAATATTACTTATGTTAATAGGCTTTGCTTTTCCTTAGTGACTTTTTTTTGCTTCTTTATGCATTGTGTGATGCTGGTTTAAAAGGAAAGCAGCCAGGACTAAGCTAACAGCTAAATTTTTAAGAAAAGTGAGACATCTCCAAGTGATGTTGCCTAGAAGCCTGTGTTCTGCCTTGTCAAATAGAAGAGAGCTCAATTTGTCTGTCAAAAGGAGTGGCTTGGAGAATTTGGTCAAAAACAAAGATAACAGGAAGAAAGTAGTAATAAATAAAAAGACCTAGTAATAATCTCCAAATTTTGAGACTAGGTACAGCTGAGTGGGAATAATACAAAACTATGATTGCTGGAGAAAATCAATACTAAAAATTGATACAAAATACCTTTGAGCCTCCATCAAGTTACAGAGATGGATCCAGAGAGGATGTTTCAGCCTCAGGCTGAGCTAAAAGCTGACCAGTGTCTGGAATGTGAGCACCATAGTTTATCTGTCATTTGTTTATTCAGGTCCCTTCTTTCATTTTGGTTCTTTTTGTATCTCTCTTCTGCCTTCTCTTTCTAATTAATTTAGCTTAGCCACCCACATTTCTTGGCCATCCTGCACTGAGCCTAGTGAGGCCTTTCCCACAACATATTTATTGCTCCTAATTGTATTTTAGCTTACTGTCACTTTCTGAAAGACAAATTACACGGAAGAACAATAAGCAGATCTTTTCAAACATTTCTTTTCCCCCTTTACCTATTTGGTGTCCAGAGTTCTTCACACATTTCTGCCCCTAGGCAGGTATCTTTGGTTGCTAGCACTGCATCCCCAAAAGGAACAGTTTCCTGGGAAAAAAAAAAAAAAAAACAAGAACATCCTTATACACATGTTGTAGAAGAATCTGTTCAATTCAAAAAGTTAACTACAAATCTTAAAAAAATATAAAAATGGAATGCTCACTCATGTGAAATGAGTGACACAACATTAGTCACATTACACCTTCTTTTCATACCAAGTTAATTAAAAAAAAAAAAAGCTCTAAATTGCAAATTTCTGGATTGACTGGAATTTTATGTTGAAATTTCAGTAGTATCCAGATCCAGTGCTTTCCTTCCATCTACAAAACAGAGACTGTTTCACACTGTGAATCACACTCCTGCTTAAGTGGAAAATACCCCAAGTTTTAGATCCTTCTGAATCAAGAAGGCCCAATGATTTTTTTAGTTTTATTTCTTTTACCTAAAAACACACACCAATCTCAAGCACAGATAAATGCAGTACCAGAACTGTGTAAAATAAGACCACCAAGGTCCTCTATACACAAATAACTGAGGTAGATTTTAAATTTGTCTGCTTTGCTGCCACATACTAACATAAAAAAAAAGGTTAAATTATGCTCTCATTAAATGTAACTGAGAACTACCACTGAAACCTATGAATTTGCAACATGACTGGCAGCAGAATTTGAAGTGCTGCAGTTTTTAATTGCTGAGTGTGGAAGACACTAAAGCTAAAAAAAAAGGCAACTTACCTGTCCAGTCACTTCCTGAATTATCCTGGGTAGAAAATATTCCTCCACATGCCTAAAGGAAGTTTACAGATTGTGAATACATGATGTAAATCACAGCATGAAAACTTACTCTCATCTCCACATTCTCACACTTTCTGACACTGATTAAAGAAACTGTATTCAAGTTGTACAGAGCTTTATGTGTTTAAAAATAAATTAAAAAGACATATTTAAATAATATAAAAGATTTTAAAATGAAAAATAAAAATAAAAAATACTGCAGTGAAATAAATCAGAAATACTAAGATCATAAGCTGGCAACTTATAGCTGTTTGCTTCAGAAATGCATGGTAAACAATGCTCCATCCTAGCTAGAAACCAGACCTATAAGAAACACACCATGATTTGCTGCAGAGACTTCAATTCTGCTGCTGCAGCTTCAAACAGCTGTGCTTTTAAACACAACTTCAACAGTCACCAGCATACCTTGCTTTGCTCCACGGGGTGAACCACCTGAGTTCTCTGTAGTTTCCTTCATTTGCCAATGCTATTTTTGGTCTGATCAGAAGAATTTTCCTTAAATCATAAAACAAAACAGGAAGGGCAAGTTAAGACCTGATGTACAGACAAGCAAGGCTATACATGAACACTGGTTGAGATCAGCTCTTTTTTTTTTTTCCTATTATGATGCACATTAAACAAATACTACATGCAAACACTTTTCAAGTTTGTTTGCAGACTCAAGGGGTTTTTCTTAAGTCTTTCAGGAACCAGTGCAAATTTAGTTTCTACAAATCCAGAAAAGAGAGAGTGAAAAACATTGTTGTCTCTCAAAATTTAGTAGATACACTCCATCACTCTACTTATCACTGAAGAATCTCACCTGAAGGCCAAATAGCTCTCTGAAAGGGTACACTAATGTGTTATCTCACAAAACATGTAAAGAACTTACTTATTTAGAAAGATCACTCGACAATTGTAGCGAACATTTCTGTGCAGAACAGGCCTGTGAAAAGAAGCAGCAGTTAGCAGTTATTAAATGAAATTCAAAAAGTTACAAATTCTACTTCGCTGCACAAAAACTATTTTTTCAGACCTCACTGAAAAGAATTAAGCAAAACAACATATTAAGTTTTAGATTCTATTTTTTTAATTCAAGTAGTTGAAAAAAAAATCAGTTATGTCAGTCTCAGATATGTCAACCCCTTTATCACATGTACACACAAAAAACCAACCAACCAAACTTACATTCCCACATCACAGATAATGTCTTGAGTAGCTGGAGACTCCAAAAGCTTTTCCAGAACTTGAAAGGAGTGCAGGAGTGTGTCAGACTCATAATAGTGATCTGAGCAGCCGTAACCACTGCGTACAAAAACATTAAGAAATCAGAAATTCAGCCAAATCAGCACCAGGGATGAAGAACCAGAACTGCTTCAGACCGTGGACACTTCACCCACACAGGTAATTTGTACAGAAAATGAGGAAAGAGGGCTGTCAACATCATCCCTACTGACAGCATTTAAAGCTCCCTGGCCTTTTATATCGCCCCGTGATCATTCCTTTCAAGGGCAGCGGGCGGAATTCAAATTTGCCACATTTTTCTCTGAAGGAAAACTCGCTGAAATAGGTTTAGAAATCACCGGCATCGCTCAGGTTTCCGAGCCAAACCCATCCTGTGCTCGCAACCACAGCGCTTTTCTGGGCACCGCTTGAAGCATTTACGGAGCTTCGGGCACTGCAGGACTGCGGGGCTGGTTTTCCTAATCTGCTCTTCCAGGATGAGCCGGGAACGCAGCGAGCCCAGAGCCAACAAAGCCCTCTCACCAGATCTCGAGCTCTGGACCGAGCCGGTACCGGGCTCCTTTGCTCCTGGCGACGGCGATACCTGGAAAAGTGTCGGGTTAGAGCCCGGACCTGCCCGCGGTTCCAGCACAGGCACGGGAAGGGGAAGGGATGGAGAAGGGAAGGGGAGAAGGAAAAGGGAAGGAGGGTTTCTGCGGGCAGCCAGCGAGCTCAGCAGATGCCGCCGCCACCACCCCACCCTGCGCTCACTTCTGACAATCCTCTCCAGGTTGCCCTCAAAGTCCAGAGCCCACTGGTTGAGGGCACAAGCGGCCACGGTCACGGCCCGGCCCATGGCGGCCCCGCCACCTCCTTCCCGGCCGCTTCCGGGGCGGAGCCGGCGCTCCCCATCCCTCCTCTGATCCTTCCCTGTGTTCGGCTGCCGTGAGCCTCCTTACATACCGGATTCCAGCTTTATTCTGTACTAGAATCGTAGAATCCTTTAGGCTGGAAAAGACCTGAAGTCTAAGACCTAAAGACTAAGTCCAGCCGTTCCCCCAGCACGGCCAAACCCACCGCTAAACCGGGATTTTAAATACCCCTAGGAATGGTGATTCCATCACTTCCCTGGGCAGTCTGCTCCAACGCCTGGCAACCCTTTCCATTGGCAACCCTTTCCATTTTCATGTCAGGGAGTTGTACAGAGTGAGAAGGTCCCCCCTGAGCCTCCTTTTCTCCAGGATGAGCCCCCCTACCTCCCTCTGCCACCCCTCATCCCACTTGTGCTCCAGCCCCTTCCCCAGCTCCATTCCCTTCTCTGGACACCCTCCAGCCCCTCAACGTCTTTCTTGTCACGAGGGGTCCAAAACTGACCCCAGGGTTCAAGGAGGGGCCTCAGCAGTGCCCGGTCAGGGGGATGGTCACTGCCCTGGCCCTGCTGCCATACTGTGACTAACACAGGCCAGGGTCTCATTGGGTTTCTTGGCCACCTGGGCACACCTGGGCACACCTGGGCACACCTGGGCTGGTGTTCAGCTGCTCTCGACCAGCACCTCCAGGCGCTTTCCCACCGGGCTGGTGCAAATTATGCTCAAGTGATAGATAATGGTATATTTTATAATGGTTAGTGGAACATTGAGAGCTTGGTGATAAGTCAAGGTGGTTCAATACAGTTTGGGGACTCTGTGGATGCCTAAAAGTAACAAGCTGGAGTTCTGTGGCCACCTAAAGTGACAGGCCTGTCGTGCTGCAGGGCTTTGTTGTGACCCAGGGCATGCCTGAAGTGTCTCCTCGGACAAGAAACTGACGGGAGACCTCACTGGAGCCTACAACTTGTTGGAGCGGGGAACAAGAGAGGCAGGCACTGATCTCCCCTCTGTGGTGACCAGAGACAGGACGGCAGGGGATGGCCATGAAGTCGTGTCAGGGGAGGTTTGGGTTGGATATCAGAAAAAAGGTTCTTCCCCCAGAGGGCAGCTGGGCACCGAACGGGCCCGCCCCAGACGCTGTCGCGGGGGCAGCCACGGAGAGAACGCCCATTCCCCCGCAACCAGGGCACGGCCATCCCTGCCATCCACGGAGGATTCCCGGGATTCCCTCCCCGGGCTCCGCCCGCCCCGCCCCGCGCGCCGCTCGCCCCATGGGTTGAGCGCGCGCAGCCAATGGGAGGGCGCGGGGTGGGCGGGGCGAGGCGGGGATTGGCCAGGGCCGCGGGGAGGGGGCGGGGCCGAGGGGCGGGGGCGGCACCGGCCGAGGGTCCGCCGGTCAGTTTCGCGTGGGAGCGGGCGCGGCTGGACCGGGACGAGAGCCTGGCTGAGGGATCGCCGGTGAGCGACCCCCGGACAGCCACCGACCTTCCGGTTCACGGTCCCGTGAGCGACCGCCGGTGAGTGATTCTCGGTGAGCGATCCTCGGTGAGCGACCCCCCACCCTGAGCGACCCCCGGTGCGCAGCCCCCGCGGGATCTCTTCCTTCCTTCCTTCCTCCCCCCCCTATCTCTCTTCTCCCCCCCCCCCCCCCTTCTCTCTTCCTTCCCCATCCAGAGCCGAGCGGAGCCATCCCGGGGGAAGAGAGGGGGCAGGTGGAGTCAGCACCCCGGGAGGTGTTTCAGAGGCGCCCGGGTCTGGCGATGAGCGGACACGGTTTAGGGGTTTAGGGGTTCCTGGGGCGGTGCTGGAGTCGGACAGCTGGACTGGATGGAATCATGGAATGTGCTGAGCTGCGAGGGTCCCGTCGGGACCGCGGAGTCCCAGCTCCTGATTTTTACGCACCGATAAAGTAGCTGAGTCTGGATCCAACTATTTGGCTCAAAAAAAAAAAAAAAAAATCTTCTGCCCCTGGTCTACGCTGCAAAGTAAGACAAAAAAGACCATGCAAAATACAGACCTGTGTTCCCCCCAAAGGGAAGGCAGGCAGTTGCAAACGAGGACAATAAATCAAAGCTCAGAGCGAACGTTCATGGTCACCACAGTTGTATGACATCAAACCAGTCCTCTGTTCATTACCCCTGTAGAACTCTTGTCAAGGCCTAACTTCCTTGTGTTTATTTGTATATATTTAATATTCTGTGTATTTCGATGCAGTATTTGCATGTTATTGTTCTGTGGCAACAAGTGGACTTAAAAGGTTGCAACACTTTTTTTAAAAAATAACCCATAAGCATAAAGGTGATTTTAAAAAGAAGTAGTGCAAAGCCATTTTTTTACAGAAGGCAACAATAAAACAACTATTTAGCAATATATAAGTTAAGACATTAATCAGAGCAAACGTATTGATTTCTATTTAGAATTGCACAACTCATTCAACTATTTGCACGCTCAAAAGATATGTTTGAAAATTCTCCCTCAGAAATAAGAAAAAAAAATTTCTGAGGCTGTTACTTAGAACCATGTCAGAGTTTCCAATAAAAAGTCACCGTTCTTGAAATGCAAAGCCTGAAAAAACAAAACAGGTGTAAAGTAGGAATTCTTGTTGCCAGCACTGATCTGGACATAAGTTCTTAGAGAGTGTAGCAAAGGTGGCAACAGAAATAACCTTTGGCTCTGTAGCACCTCTCTGCATTAAATGGTCATGGCAGCAAAGGTTGGCTTTTAAACCCATCTGCTAAGAAAACCTTTCCAGAAATGTGAGATTATAACGCTACTTTTGTCAAGAAGTTATGAGGCCTTACTACAGTGTACACAGATGATATCCTGACACAGGAGAGAGTCCAGTTCCTGATGATCAGTGGAGATGAGGAATCAGGTATGCTGAGCGGGCTTCAAGCTTTGGGATTTTTACAAGCCCGTCAGTGTTTCCTAAGTGGACTATTTCAAATCTGTTTTAGAAAGAAACACTATTTTCTGTTTTATCTACAGTTTATCCCTAAAATTCAGCCTGTAGTTTCAAAAGAGAAAAATCCTTAGACTAAATCTTTCAACCTCAGTAGCCCATTGCAACCTGCCCTGGGAAGTTCAGAAACAGAACCATTCATTAAATACACTGTTGTGTCTCAGAGATCCCACAGACATTCAGCTCCAGTGCTAAACCCTACAGAGTGTCAACTGCCATGGTAGCTGATTTTTGAGTTGGATGAGATTAACTCTTGTTTTCTTAGGTGTAGCTGACACATCTGGAGCAAGGGGTCTAGGCCGAAGTACCTCATTAGCAGGGTCCAGTACAGATGATCTTACAAAAGTAGCCATTTCTTTAATTATAAATAACGTGCCATATATAATATTATGTTATATAACACATCTTAAAAGAAATTTCCAGTTAGCCAGAAGTTTAATGGGTTAGTTTGCCATCAGTGTTTTGATTATGTTTTGCTGAATATAAGCTCATAAGGATTTGCTAAGGTTCTTTCCCTTCCTTCCCTCCACCTCCAAATTTCATGTGATCAGAAGGCCAAAGAACAGTTTTTAATAACTTTTAGTTGTGTTTGTCTTGTGGAGCCACAGGCTCCATTACTGAGAATGGCCTGGAGTAATGCAGTGAATATTTTCTTTCCTAGAAGACATCATGGCAGCCCATCAGGAGAAAAAAACTGCTCAAGAAAGAAGACACAAACCCAGCCAAAATGATACTCAGACATCTCAAGTCCAGTGGGGAAGAGCATGGTGAGAGAAGCTGATGACCCTAATCAGTCCTTGTATTTCCAAGTGGTTCATACTTCCTCCTCAAGTTGCTCCATTCCTGTTAAACTTCCCTCTGTTAATAACAGACTGTTGTAGTGTTTGACCCAAAGAAATGTCTGTGCCCTGAAAACATTTTCAGTTTTCACCCAGTTCATCTGGGAGAGCCACTGAAAAGAAATTGTCTGATAATAATTAAACCACTTCTCTACCTGAAAACTGGGGGAAAAAACTGCTGTGTTTTGGATTGCAGGGAGGTGGACTGGTTTTCCTTGGCAAGCATCCTTTTTCTGCTCCTGTTTGCCCCACTGATAGTGTATTACTTCATCATGTCCTGTGACCAGTACCAGTGCTCTCTGACTGATCCCCTCAGGGATTTGCTCACGGGGAACACACATCTGTCTGACATCTGGAACAAGACTCCTATGCTGACCTACAGGGCTGCTGGCATCTATTGCCTCTGGGTGGCTTTCCAGGTACGTGATTGAGTTATGAACTGATGAAGGGTCTGCTTTTTCAAACAGCTCTTGGATAAATCCTTTTGCACCAAGGGTAGTGAAATGTAGCCCTGGCATTTACTCTTTGGTGTTTCTCACTTTCCCGTGGATTTTGGAATCCAAGTGAGGCATATGGACTGGAAAAATAAGTGTGTAGGGAATGTACACAAATATTCCTTATTTGGCATAATCCTTGATGAAGTTACTATAGAAAAACCATACCCATTTGTTTTAAATTCATACCCAATAAACAGTTAGGGCTAATAGTTTCTGTAGACAGGCAGTAAAAGAAGGCTGTTAAATGAAATATATATGTGAAATATCTTCAAACTTAGCAAACCTATTTTTTTTCCTAATTGGGAAACACTTATAACTCAGATTAATTCAAAATAAAAAGGATAAGGACCTGAATCTACCTGTTACCAGTTGTCCTGCCTCCCCACCAAAAAAGGATTCACAACCCACCAGGAAATACATCTTGGGAGTAGTGTGTTAGCTGGGATGTATTACTAGTCTAAAATCACAGCAGCTGAATATTGCCATATTTGCTTATCCAATACAGGTTTGCTTACTCAACACTTCTTAGAAACTGCAGAGTATGTTATATTTGATATCTGTCCAATAGTGCTGTGAGGGGTTTTATCTTGTCTGTATTTCCTGTTAATACAATCTCTCTCTTCCAGGTGTTTTTGTATATGTTCGTTCCTGATTTCTGCCATAAGTTTCTTCCTGGATATGTGGGAGGTATACAGGAAGGTGCTGTCACCCCTGCTGGTAAGCTCTCCCTTAGAATACATGCACACCCTCCAATCTTTTAAAATTAGAGTATTCCTGTACTTACAGTCTTTAATAGAACTAAGTGTTAGAAAGGGTCACTTGTTACTTCTGTCAGTTTTGGGGGAGATTCTAAATTCAGTTTTGTGAGGAGAGAACTCAGCCTAACAAAGCCTCATGGTTACAGCAGAGCCTAAGTTAACCTTCAGAAAAGTGAGGCCATTTCAGGAGCACTTGCTTGAGCTTCTGCGTGTTAATAAAAAGCTGTATGAATGTAGTGTCACTGAACAGTCCATTTTTTCTTCCTTTTTTAGGTGTAGTGAATAAATATGAAATCAATGGACTTCAGGCCTGGATCATTACCCATGTGCTTTGGTTTGCAAATGCCTATTACTTCCACTTCTTCTCCCCTACCATCATTTTTGACAACTGGATTCCTCTGCTGTGGTGTGCCAATATCCTGGGATATGCAGTTTCCACGTTTGCAATGATTAAAGGCTACTTCTTCCCTACCAATGCCAAAGACTGGTATGTGACTTTGAGTAATGAAAGAATTACTAGTTATTAACTAGTTAAATGAAAATTGGACATATAGATGGAATGATTGGCCCGAATGTATAAGCTAAGATTTGACTGTGGTTCTTTACTTCATGAGCACCATCCTCCATGTTTCATACATATGACAGCAGCATCAGTGTCACAGACACCTCCATCCTGTAAATAAAGTTATAGTTAGACTGTTCAAAAGTGTAACAAAGAGGAAAGTAGGACACTTGTGAAATTCTAAAATTTATTCTGTTAATGTTTGGGTCAGTTTGTGTTGTCTTGCACAACCTTACGTGGTGGGTTTATGATTTTTAATCACTACATGAAATTAATCCGAAATGTATAGTCGGAATGGTAATTGCCTGTACTTGTGTATAACTGTGTGCTTTTCTATTTTTTGCTGCTTTCCAGCAAATTCACTGGCAACTTCTTCTATGACTACATGATGGGCATTGAATTTAACCCTCGAATAGGAAGGTGGTTTGATTTCAAGCTCTTCTTCAATGGGCGCCCTGGGATTGTGGCCTGGACTCTCATTAACCTTTCCTGTGCTGCCAAACAACAGGAGCTGTATGGCCAAGTGACAAACTCCATGATCCTTGTCAATGTCCTTCAGGTAAGTGCAGAGGAGGAAATTAAGAAACCAGTTTGAAAATTAAGTGGTATCAGAGTAGGAAAAAAATTGCTTCTGTGGAAATTTGACTTAGACGGGAAATTAAACTGACCTGAACAAGCTCATTCAGTGATGAAGTAGTGGGACTTCTTTGGACACTTGTGTTCCTTCAGAGAGCCACGGGAAACAATGTTTTTCAAGTGTTGGCATGGAATTCAGAAGTGAATTTTGAGATCATATCCCAAGACAGCACAGAGATTAGGCTGATGCTGTTGAACAGGGTAAGGGGTGACTGTGCTCTGTTAGTAATGAGAAATTATTCTGTTGCAGGGTATTTACGTCTTGGACTTCTTTTGGAACGAAGCCTGGTATTTGAAAACCATCGATATCTGCCATGATCATTTTGGATGGTATTTGGGCTGGGGAGACTGTGTTTGGCTGCCTTACCTCTATACTCTGCAGGTAAAAATTTGTACAGTCCATATTTGGGCTAAAAGGAAAGAACTTTTACAGAAACATTGTGCCCAGCAGTAGAATTTGTACCTTAAGTAACTACTGGACAGTTTGAGTGCTGAGAATCCATTTACAACATTTTTTGTAACAATCCACTTGTAGGAAGGCTTACTGTCCATGCATGGAATTGACATTTTTTCCTTCTTTTTTTGCCTTTTTCTGTTACTGTCTATTTTGTCTGTGTATTTTTCTAAACCCTTTCAGTTTCTTTTTGTACTGCATGCTGAGGGTCTTTTGTTTGGTGGTGGTTTGTTTGGCTTGTGTTGTTTGGTTTTTTTTTTCCTTCTCTCCTGCTTTGTTTGCATCCTCACAGCTTCTCTCTTCTTGTTTCACTAAGTTCTGGAGAGCGAAAGAGAGAAGGGAAATGCAGGGTGCGGAGTTTTGTGGAGGTTTTCCACAGCTGTAGCGGTAGAGTGGGTTTTTCCGTCCCTTCTTCTCGTCTGTCGTGGGTCACTGTAGTCAAGTAACTGGTCTGGCATGCTGAGCACACCTTGCAAGTCCAGTGACTGTGGTTTCTGTGCTCCCCAGGGTTTGTATCTGGTTTACCACCCCGTCCAGCTGGGCACGGCCAACGCCGTGGGCGTGTTGATGCTGGGCTTGATCGGCTACTACATCTTCCGAGCGACCAACCACCAGAAGGACCTTTTCCGTCGCACAGATGGGAACTGCAGGATCTGGGGGAAGAAACCCGAGTACATCGAGTGCTCCTACATGTCCGTGGACGGCACCAAGTATTACAGCAAGCTGATGACCTCGGGGTTTTGGGGGTGGGCTCGTCACTTCAACTACACGGGAGACCTGCTGGGCTCGCTGGCCTACTGCCTGGCCTGTGGGTTTGCACACATCTTGCCTTACTTCTACATCATTTACATGACCATTCTGCTCACCCACCGCTGCATTAGGGACGAGCACCGTTGTTCCAGCAAATATGGGAAGGACTGGAAGCGCTACACTGCTGCGGTGCCCTACCGGCTCATCCCCGGGGTGTTTTAAGGCTGGCACAGAATCCAGGGAGAAGAAAGAAGAAAGGGTTTTTGGTTTTTTGGCTTTGTTTTTTTTTTTTTTTTCCTTTGAGTGGAATGGAGTTCATTCACACAGGTAAACTAGCACCAAGGTTTTGTGAAGGACGCTCTGTGCTGTTCTGAAGGAGAAAAAGTGGCTGGACAATAATCCTTGCTGTAGTGAAGGACCACACAGGCCATGCTGTGCTTAAAGTAAATGAGATGAGGCACTGAAATGCCCCATTTTTTTAGAAAACTCTTCTACCTGGAATTCCCTCCTGTACCCCCACCTTCCAAATTACCTTGGAGATGAAAAGTTGCATGTAGTGAGACTCCTGGAATCCCACCAAGCTGGGTGGTGGCCTTACCTTTCCCAGTAGCTGGGTTCTGGAACCAGTTTCCAGTGATTTAGGAGAGGAAGAAAATAGTTCTGTGATGTCTTTATGAAAGAAGTTGTCTGCTGCAGTTGCTTGTGACAGTCAGAACCTACTGTCAGTAACAAGCCCAAAGGAGGATTTATTGTTTGTTGCTTTTCAAAAGATTATCTGGGGAAATACCAAACTGGAGAAGCTGATGTTCGGTGATTGTTCTAATCTAAAGGCAATGTTTCTGAAAGATGGTGTAAATTAATCCAACTCAAAAAGTAATATTCTCAGCCCCTGAGAATATGGACCAACTGAGTATTCTTTTGATGCTGGAACCAAATCTTGCTTTGTGCAGATACTGAGCTCTGCTGGCTTGGGCTGGGGTAGAGTTCATTTTCTCACAGTAGCTGGTGTGGGGCTGGTTTTGGATTTGTGCTGAGACAGTTGGTAATGCAGAGATGTTTTCCTTATTGCTGAGCAGTGGTTACACAGTGTCAGGGCCTCTTCTGCATCTCACCCACCGGGGAGTGGGCTGGGGGTGTACAAGGAGTTGGGAGGGCACATAGGTGGGACAGCCCTGTGGCATCATGGTCAGGGAAGAAGGAAGAGGGTATTGTTCAGAGTGGTGTTTGTCTTCCCAAGTCACCATTACGTGTGATGGAGCCCTGTTTTCTTGGAGGTGGCTGAACACCTGCCTGCAGCTGGGAAGCAGGGACTGGATTCCTTATTTTGTTTGTTTGTGTGCACAGCTTTTCCTTTACCTATTAAACTGGGTTTATCTCAACCCCTGAGTTTTCTCACTCCTCTGATTCCCTCCCCCATCCCACTGCAGGGCAGTGAGAGGGTGGCAGTGTGGGGCTGAGTTGCCAGCTGGGGTTAAGGCATGCCGGTCCTTTTTGGTGCCCAGCATGGAGCTGGAAGGGTCTGAGAGAAGAACAGGCTGGATTGGAATGTGCTAAACTGGATTTGTAGCTGTTAGTGCTGTTCAGCTGTTCACTGACAGGCTCCTGTGCTTGCCAAGGGCTCAGTGGTTCCTAGTGCTCATTAGTGGCTTAATTTGGGGTTTGCTGCTTCTCATCTTACCATGCTGTGCCTGAGGACACTCTGGTGACAGCAGTGGTGACTCACCTGGGCTGGCAGGTGGCCAGGGCATCGCTGCTGTTTCTGTGCTGCACAGCCTGGAACTCCAATGTGAACTCCAGCCGAAGGAACTGTGACCTGTGGATGAGTGCACATGGGAGCAGGACACCCCGAAGGATCAACGGCTGTGGATAAGCCCCTGGAGGAGCAGGAACTTCTCAGAGCATCTGTGGCCGTGGTTATGTCTGTGCCCACGAGGGGACTATGGCCCAGGAACAAGCCTGAAAGATCTGTGGTTGTGGGTAAGTCCATGGTGCAGCAGGTACCCCTTGAAGCATCGGTGCATGATGATACTAAAGGACAGGAAAAGCTTGGAAATAAATACGGGAGCCCATGCCATTCCAACGAGGCATTCCCAGGAGCACGTGACACATCGGTGAATGTGGAAACCCCAGTGCCCAATCCACGGCTCCCAGGAAGCTGAGACAGTGCTGTAGGGGACGATGCTCCACATGTTCCTGGAAATCATCCTCCAGTGGCAAAGGCACATGTTCCTAACTCCAGGGCTCTCTCTCCCTCCAGCTGTGCAGCAGCAGGAGAAGGAATATCTGCACATCTCAATTACTTCTGACAGGAGGCTCCATTCCTCCCAGAACCTTTGGGAGAGCTGCTGGACTCCTGTCCACAGACATTCTCCTGTCTGGTCTCTCTTCTCTCTTGGAGCTGCAGGTGTCAGCAGACCCATCTCATCCCTGAGGGTGAACCCAGCAAGGGTTCACACAGAGCCTGTGTGAGACCCTCTGAACCCTGCTCCTGCCTTAGGATGCACATGGCCAGGAAAAGCCTGGAAGTATTCACATTATCAGGCTGTAAATATTCTTGATTTATAATCCTTAAGACATCACCTTTCAGAGGGAGATTGTTAACAGGAAAAATAGCTAAATTGAGGCATGGAAGAATAAACGAGCTTATTTGATTCCTTTAGTATTTCAATAGTCAAAGCCTTGAGGGCCTTTTCACAAGAGAGACATTTGTATTAACCATGTTACCATAATGCCACAAGATTCAATTCAACCATTCAAGATTCATCCATTTGTCTGTCTTATCCATGTCAGAACTATATGCTCGAGTTTTACATTCCTTGCCATCGCAGCAGCATCAAATGATTTTGAGAGAGCCGTTCTGTCTCCTGTGGAGGGTGCTTGTAAACCCAAAGGTTTCCAGCTCGACTTTGCACGGAGAAACGTGCCGAGAGAAAAGCTGTGACTGTTTCACGGTCTTCACTGCCGTCTAGCGTCCTTTTTTACAATTACAGTCCTTCTGGTGGCTTTTTAAACTCTTCTGTTCCCTGTCTGTAAGTTACTGCTGTATCACCCTGCCTTCTTTCACAGCCTTGAACGTCGGGGATGCTGATTAACTCCCTATAAGCTTACAGACTATGCCTCTTACCTGAGGTTCATAGGATTCTCAGGCAAGTTTCTCAAGCAAGCAAATATATTCGACAATATTAACTCTGGCAAGCTTCTCAAGCAAGTTGAACACAAACACTTGTCAGTATTCCGTCTCTCTTGCGCTGTGCCTGTAAACCCAAAAGTTCCCAGCTCCAGTTGGCACAGAGAAATGTGCCAGGGGAAATCTCTTTCAGACTCTTGCTCTGCACATTCCTTCTCAGCCCTAACTACCGTCAGGCACTTGCCCTCTCCCAGTGCCTTTTCTCTCCTCAAAGACAAAAGCAAGAGGGGAATAAACCTTTTGGCCTCTGCAAGCTGTGAAAGTGTGTGGTGGTACCTGTGTTCCCTACCTTCACCATGATGGACCCTTGAAAACCTCACTGACTTGATGTCTTATGCCCATTAAATAAAGCAGTGTTTGGCTCTCCAGTCAAAATGATGAAGGGACACTTAGACTTCCGAAATAAATTTGTTGGTGGAAGGTCACCTGAGACCTCAGCTTTAGTTTAGATGGCAATGATGCTTTCAATGTGATTGGCGTGCAAGTTGATGAATTAAATTCTCACCCGCTGCCTGATGAAGCTGTCTGGGTAAGCATTTAGTTTGTCCATCTTTGTTATAAAAACAGAGATTTGGAAACCACAAAGATTAAAATGTTATCTCACAGGACATCCACTAATTCCTATTTTTTATTGGGATGCCAGTCTGAATTATTTCGTGTCCCCACCTTGTGCAGCCCTAGACTCATAGTACGTATTTTATGGAAAAAAAAATGTTTATAAACATAAAACTTTAATACGGATCAGAAACCTCTAAGCACCAATTAGTTTTACATATTGCCAGTAGGACATGAATAAAACTCAGCAGTTGTTCTACGTGTTTAGTAGTATTATTGTCAATAAAATTGAAACAAATGTGACTGCTGTTATTTAAAGAAACAAGGTGAAAAGTGGAGGATAACCAACCGACTAGTTTAGTTTACCATTTATGAAAGAACTGACCCCCTCCAAAACTCAGGCCCATGCTGACACAGCTTCTCACAGAGCCATCATGTACACCCCTAAGAGCCAGCACAAAGCATGGCATGATCAGGAATAAGCTCCATCCATGACAAATCATCAATAAATCAGCTTTAAAAAGGGCAGAGAGGTTCATCCCCAGCACCTGCTCCAAACACTCTGCAAACTGCTGTGAGAATGCATTCCTTAAGATCTCTAATGAAAATTCCCTAATGAAAAATAATCTCCCTCTGAACGTTAAAAAAAAAACAACAACCAGTTTAGTGATTTCAGGTAGTCAGGAATTACAAGGAATAAGGAAAACGCTCCAACAGCACAAGAGCTGCACCAAAATTCTCAGACAGGTGTGTTTAAATCTTCTGGGTACTATAATGGAAAAAAACCCCTCCCACACAGAACAGTCAAACCTAAAATGTTAAACTTCTGCACAGAAACTTCTGCATTTGGCAGCAAAGACAAATGTTCCCCCAAGAGTAAAACTGGAGGTGATCAAAGGATAGGTTGTTTTGGATTTGGTGGGGGGTTTTGTTTGGTTTTTTTTTGTTGGTTTTGTTGTTTTGTTTGTAATAGAATAAAGAAATTATGCTGTTGCTTGCTACATAGGACTCATATGGACTAGGAGAGTGTGCTTGTAGCCTGAAAACACACACTTGCTGAGATGAATATCACTCTTTGCCACCTGCTGGTTCAACCAGTCCTGCAATTAAACATCCCAGGCCACCTGCCTGGGATGACACTCAGTTCTAATTCACTATAAACAGCATTTCCTACACCCAAAGCATTTAATGCTATTTATCTGGAAACACACTTGCAGCACTTAATAAATGTTAAATACACTCTTCTAGACTCTGCTGCTGCATGTAAAGCACAGCTGTCCATCATAAGGTAGTAGCTGAGGTCTTTTTAGATGTAATATCTGGGTTGGCAGGCATTAGCAGAGAACAACACTGAAAACCCACACAATTTTTCAAGATAACACAGAATGAAGCAGAATTATTTTAAAGAAGAAATCAAGCAGAGAACATTCAGCTACCACAAATGAAAACCACTTTCCAGTCTTGGAAGATAACGAATGTAAAGGCTTATTCATACACAAACCTGGAGAATAAGGCAAATGAATATTTTTGCATGACATCTATAAAGTACCTTGCTTCAAAATACAACTTTGTTAAACATAATTACACACCTGCAATGCTAGAGCATGCTTTGCCTTTCATGTTATTCAGATTTCATTATCTTTGCAATCACAACTACCAGTTTAAAAACATCTGTGTTTGGGAAAGATTTTGCAGCACAACCCGCACTCATTTATCAGATCCCCTCACCAGAGACACCTGTGACAGACTGCGGTCATTTTAGTAACATTTCCACACCTGCATTTGGGAACAAGCTCTAAAACAATTAATACAGACACAGAACACTCCAGATTGTATTGTAAACCCCCCCCCCCTTTTTTTTTTTTATCCCTGGAGATTTTTTAATACCTTCCTACATAGTAACTTGAGGGCTTTTTTTCACTAATGACAAGGACAAGATGAATGTGTTTTTACAAGCTCTGTCAATCTGCTTGGAGATAAGGGAAGTGGCTGAAGGACAAATCAGCTGAGAGAAACATTGAAAGAGCTGCTGCTTGACTGAGGTCATGCCGAACTTCTCAAATTTTCAGGCTTAAAAAGGCTTACACATATTAACTTCTACACACAGGGTGGGCTTAGAGCTCATTTTAATGGTCATACAACGTATGAGAGGGGCACACAGTGGGCAGTTCAGGGAGTCTGTACCTCCCAATTACCTTAGCCAGTGGAGAAAGAGGGAAAGGGGGGTATGTGGCCAGGGAAATTAGTATTAAAAGGACTGCGAACCCCCAGCAAGTTGAGAAAGACCCCGCTGGGTTATCGCCTCAGTGAACTTTCTCCCTTCCTTCGAATAAAATCAAGGACTCCTCTGTCTCCTTTGTGGACACTGACCTCTAGCGACTTGATTTTCCCTTACACTAAGCCAGAGCAGGACAGAAAGAGAGGTCCCTCCCTCCCTTCGTCCACTTCTAAGGAAAGCAATTTACTCACTACACGATTTTCCTGAAACAAGTTAACCCACGTATCGGTAGCAAGGCGATCCGAGGGAAGACAGCAGAGAAAAGTAGCAGGAGCACTCATAAAACCAAGCACATTAAGGAGGAAAAAGCAAGACAGGCTCTGTGCAATGCACAGAGTCACAACGGAGCTAACAGAAAGCAGCAAATCCGCCAGGAAACAGGAGAGCCCCTGCAGCAGCACTCTCTCCATCAGTCCTGTACAGGGGAAGGCTGAAAACACCAAATTCAAAGAGGCACTTACGAGAGCAGGCACAGGAGTACAAACCAGGGGCTCGGCTACCACCTCCTGTTCCTCAGCTTTCACAGGCAGGGGGCAAATACAGGTGGTGGCACCTTAAATCAGGGTGACAGCGGGAGAGACCAGCCCCATCGCACTCAGCTGGAGACCACAGCTCCAGGTGACAGTAAACACGGGCTTATCCTGTGTCCGTGCTGATTAAGGGGATGAAAAAGAAACGGTCCCCCAAGTCTGTCCAGGCTTGCACTTTGACCCCAGCAAAGGAGATGGGTGATGGTGCTCAGGTGTCTGTGCAGCACACGTGGACGTGGCCCCTGTTCCCGTCTACCTTCGCAGTCCGTGCTCACCGCGCAGGGACGTGGGAGAGCATCCCCTGATGTCCCTTTGCAGTGTATTTGAATGGTGAGACCTTTCGTGATCCTTCCAACACTGCCAACATTGCCAGCAGCCTCCCAGGGCAAGCAGCTGCTCAAGTTTGTTGAACATCATGTATTTTCTTTCAATGCAATTCCATGAATATCAGTGCCACGTTCACCACCTTCACCATCTGCAGGGCTTCATGATCTCAGGCATGCTCTTGCAGCCTTCCTTGCTCCTCACCAGGAATACTGACCTTTCAAGCTCTCTTCCCAAGGCAGCAGCTACACCTTATAAACCACATCACTGTCGCTTTTTCTTTTTTTTTTTTGCTTAATGGAGACCTTCTTGAGGTGCGAAGAGCAGAGCTGCTCAATGTGATCAAGTTGTGAGTGCACCAAAGCTACATACAGTAAAGTGAGAACTCTCTTTTTTTTTTTTTAATATACACTTTTCTGCTTGATAAAGAAAACATCTAATCAAATACTGTCTTCTGTATGTGGCACAATTAATATTTCTTGAGCTTTGACTGAAAACATATTGTTTGCCTTTCATTCTGCTCCTTCACTTGCAGTGTGACTGGCCTGTCCTCAGAGCTCCACAGCACAAAAATCTTCAGGTCTTGCTTTAGAGGTTTGGAAGACAAATTTCTAGTATTCCAAATGATTAGATTTTTTTTTTCCCCATGTCTTGACCTGTTGACATCAGTATTATAATTTTTAACATTGCACTAAACTCTAACTAGTTTCTATAATGAAGCTTCCCAGCTGAAGTGCTTCTACACCAGGGCACACAGCATGAGCCATGAGCAGGAGGGATTGTGCTGAGGAACCTTTCCTGTCTGAGTACCCAGGAGCTGTTCTGGCAGTCACATTCTCCCCACCAGAGCTGGGACTGAGTCCCCTTCACAATGGGTGGCTCCAGTGAGCCCCTGAGAGCCCTGCTTGACTCCCTGCACACACCACACCCATACAAGTCAGACAGAGTTTCCTTCCTGGCTCAGCCCTAAGTTTCCCACAGCAGGGTCTCAGATGTCTGGATCCTTAAAATAAATTTATCTTGGTGCAATAACAAAATACAGGGATCAAACCCACAGCCTTGCTTAGTGCCGTGCTCTAACCAGCTGAGCTCACCTCAGGATAAGCAATTAAGCTGAGACAGACAAAATAAGTAAAATTTGAACAGCAAGCCCGTGTTTTCACACTTTCACAACCAATGAGACTGGTACAGTACAATATGAATGCCTGAACCTCCTCAGAAAAACCCAGGTTGACATAATTCATTTTCAGGACCCTCGGATGTGTGTGACTCCAAACCACCAAACAGTTAAACCAAAATACTTCAGGAAGCAGGAGGATGATGCTAACTAATAACCAGCACATACTGCTTTTCCTCAGAAGAGACTCCCTTTCTCCTGACCCTGTGAAGTGGTGTCGGGTCTTTGCCTTTCCCCCTTCCAGCTACTGCAAAAATGAACCCTGTCCTGGCCAGAACTAGGACGCTCCTAGGACGCTCTGATGAGAAACCTCCATGATAATATTAGTGCTTTTGTTGGTTTCTTCTGGCACCTTCCTTTCTCCTAATCAAGTCACTTGGGACTTCCTTTCTGATGGATTGTTGGGATTTAACACAGTCTCTGCTGTGATTACAGTAATTGAGGAATTGGTACAGAATAAACAGCAGGAACATGTAAAAAGTAACCTGACCATGAAGCACCATTCTGTTCTCTTTTCTCTCCTCCCTGCTTAGCAGTTTCCACTCTCAAGTTGAAAAATTTGCTGTAATGATATACAAACTTTAATATCTTAAGGTACAAGCAACCGCCCAAGACTCTGCAAACAATTCAGAAAAGCAGGAAAAAACCCAGCTCTGATATCTGTGTTATCTTTCTGCTGCTCGGCCCCCAAGTGTCCATTTACACAGAGGATGAGTTTGTTATTCATGTCCATATACATATATTTCACTTAGAAATATCAGAAAGGCCTTTCTAAATCGCTTTCCCTTCTCACCGAGATTCTCACCTGTCGAAAGTTTACCTTTGTCAAGAAAAATACTTCTGCTTTCACCTGCTTCCTTCAGAAATAACTTGCTCTAATATCAATAATATTATGTGGTTTCCAGGAGCTGAAACATTCTGTGGTCTGTTAGGCACATAGAGAGCAGTACTCTTGGGTATACATGATGATAAGACACTCAGACCTACCCTTATATTGAGCATCTTACATACTATCAACAGCTCTGTGCCAGAGCAAGACCTTCACATGAGATTTAAGGATGATTAAGTCATCTTGAGGAATAGTAATAGATAAAAGTGGTGCATCAACATTTAAGTTTGAGCATCATTTCGAGAGAAAAATAATAGGTGTGATATTGAGGAAAGGTCAAGAAGCAGTTTAGGTGTAAGGTTTAATGAAAACCCGTTCATGTTCCACGGAAAGCTATAAGCTGTAATTTTTTCTGGAATTCAAAAGTAATATCATTCAGCTGACCTTTTGAAAATCGAGGATTATGAAGCACTATATAAAGCAGCTGAGACCCCCTTTTGAATGTCACACCGAAATCTGCGTGTGCTCGGCATGGTAGGAGTACAATTGAAAGTACAGTAGGTGAAATTAAATGCTTTGTCTTGTTAACAGCTGTTTGCACAATGGACTGCTGAGTGAAAGGCATCTGTTCTGCAGTCCATCATCTACCACTAATACCCACTATATTAGAAATACAGCCTCCTTTGTATACACAGCTTGTGTAATCCCACATTTTTGCTGCCTGTTCCAGTGTTGCTATGTGACGTACTGAGGGAGACACACTGAAATGCTGATCACATACACAGGGACAACACAAAGCAAGTGCCATTTCTCCTTTTTCCATCAGTGCAGTCTAATGTGTCTTTACATCTAAATAAACTATTTGCATGATAAGCAGACAACTGTATGAAATCGCTGGCATGCAGTTAGCTAATAGCCTTCTTCTGGGCTATTTCAAATGAAGACCAGGCTGATGCAATAGATCTGTTAAAAAAATTTTTTATCACTACTCACCCTACTTGGACAAACAAATGAAAAAAAACCCACACCACCACAAACAAACCTGAAATGGAAAAGTGCCTAGCTTTTTTTTTCAAAAGATTATGCAAATGCTCTCAGATCATAAAGCATCTTTTTATCCGACTTCCAATTCCCTTCTCACTGCTGCATGTCTTAGAGCTGTTAAACGGTTTATTGCCATGATTTTGCCTGATCACATTCTGCTGGCTAACAGCTTCTGGTTAATTTGTGGGTCTTCGGCTGGAGGTAGGGTCCTAACTCACCAGCTGTGTGTCCCAAGCCCTCCAACTCTTATTCTGGTGACTTAAAAATCACCCTGACAAAGACCGGGAGCTGAGAAGAGCTCCAGCCACTGACTCATATTTAAGCCTTTGAGGAAATGTGTTTCCCTCTAACATGTCTGTATTTCAAACCTTTCCCTTCAAAACTTTGATTAACCTTGGTAGGAGTTCAGTGGCTGAATCTCTACACGGGGAGATCAGAGTGTAACAACACGCAGTTGCTCCGGTTTCCTGGGGAGGGCAAACACCACGCTGTTCACTTGAAAGAAGTGACAGAACACACTGAAAACTGCATCAGCTGCAGACCCAGCTCTCCGTAATTTCATCTGTGAGATAACTGACATTGCAGCCAGTCAGGACATAGAGGAATAAAAAGTACAGTAGATGCGTTATCAGTGATGAAAGTGATTTTTCTGGTTGTTATTCAGAAGAAGACATACTAAAATGAGTGAACGTATTTTTGCACCGGGGAGATAGCAAAGTATAGCAAACATGAGGCACTTTTTGTCCCCCCATCAACTGTGTTATTGCTGAAGCATCACTTGGCTCTGGTGCTTTCCCAAGGACATTTGGAAACGTGCCTTTCAGCAGGCAAGTGTTGGGTAGGTAAGAGTTGGGATGCAGTGAGGTAATTATTTGGTTTGCTTTGCTTGTTTGTGCAGCTTTTTCTTTCCCTGTTGAAATGTCTTTATCCCAACCCATGAGTTTTTTCACTTTTACCCTTCCAGTTCTCTCCCAGATCTCACTGGTGAGGGAGGGAGTGAGTGAGTGGCTGAAAGCTGCTTGGTTGCTGGCCAGGGTCAAACCATGACAAACACAAAACCAATTTACTTCTCAGCAAAAGAAGGCAAATATACAAAATATTTGCTTTAAAACTTTCCCAGATGTCAGACATGCAATGTTGCAGATTTTTTACCTCCCACTGTGCTCGGGGCTCTGTGGGCAAATATCAGAAATCAAATTGCCTTAATTCATAAACTGAGAGTTGTACTTTACAAAGATTAGAGCCATCAGATTTTAAGAGAAGATAGCTGAGTCTTCCTCCTTACTGCACATTTGTCACAGAATAACAGAATATTCTGAGTTGGAAGGGACCCCCAAGGGTCATCCCAACTTTACCAGAGAATTGTGTTATCGAATATAGAAAACATTTTCTACTAAAAAAAAAAATCTGGACAACTTTCTGCTGATTTTTTTTTTTTTTTACTGTTCCCTGATTCCTCTTTCTTTCAGTGAAGTAGCAATTTCCCAGGAAAAATCCTCACAAGGAGAGACAGCACCTCCGTGCATCAAGAGGAGTTAGGTTTGGACTGTTAACGTAACTTAAAAAGTTCAGTTATTTCAGTGAAAATTTTGGGGGCATTACAGGTAAGAAGCAAAGGGATATTTTTCCTTTTTATGTTATGGAAAAAGCACTCACAGTTTTAGTGATATTTACCTTTTGTGCCAAGGCTGAAGGCTGGCCCACGGAGCACTCTGACTGCTGCAGTGACTGCTGGTACCTTCAAAGTACCAGAACAATAACCTGGTATGGCCCAGCCCAAGGCAGATACAGAAAATAAATATATAAACATGCCTGGCATGATATTATCTGCTTGCATATTTAAATAGCCAAATAGAACTGTAATGTAGTATATAAATTATGAAGGGAACTGTCTTATTCACAACCAAAACTTGCTAAAAACCATGACTTTCCTCAAAGTAGATGCACTAAAATTAATGATCAAAAAACTTACATCTCACATAGGAGTTTGTTTCTTGCCACATTCGTGACACGCTTGTAAGTGTTCCATGCTCATCACACAGCACAACATGATTCAAAGTAGACCTTCTGGTTTACCAAAAGCGAAGAAAATAAAACCCAAGTTTCCAAAAAAAATTAATAAATGTTTAATTAAGCAGTTTTAAACTGGATTTTAAGATGACCTATGCATGAATGATGAATGACATTCTGACAAACCCTTTTCATATTAACTTTGCAGTCTGATATCGGTTTATAGGTTGCTGTGTATAATCATATTCGACCTTTGAGCTCAACAGAACTTTGTACCTTCCCTGCAATTCATGTAAAGTTCTGCTAATTGTCATCTAAGCAAAGACAGAACCATCAAAACCAGTTTCTGCCTTGCACCAGAAAGCACTGGTGTGTATCTACACTCATGTTCCAAAGTTGCTTTCTATAATCCTTCTAGCTTCATGGAATATGGTAAGTAGATTAACACTAATAGATGCAATATTCAAGCCACCTCTCCTTGGCATCATGAATTAAACTGTCCTTACAGGCATCTAATTTTAGGATTAGTTGAATCTTTAATGCTTTTTTTGCTTGCTATAAAAAAAAAAAAAAGTCCTGTCTGACTCCCATGTGAATAAAGCACTTTACAAACTTGTAAGGAAATGTTCTTGTTAAGAACTGCATATTTTGAAAAGGAAGTTGAACTGCCAGTGACACCATTACCAACTGCTATAAGACACAACACACACTTTTCTTTTAACTAGCATTTTCTTTGCCTGGCTGCATGCTAGAAGGATTTGATCTATATCAATCGACAAAAGAAACACCTTTCCTCAAAAGTTACTGCCCAAATTCTTTTCTTTGCTTCCAGTGGTGTAAACAAAAGGCAATACACCTCCATAAAATGAATCCAAATGCATTATTTTTCCTTTCAGATAAAAAAAAAAAAAAAAAAAGAGGATCACAGAGCCCTTGTCTACATCTTCTCTCCTTTATTCTCCTTCATTCAGCTACTAAAATTTGAACCCATGGGTTTGCAAAAACAGGGAATTAAAAAGATTTTTTTCCCTTTTTTTTTAACTTTGCTTATGCATGCTTTTCTGAGTTAGTGAGTTATTTTTCTCTACATAATAATTCAAAGAAGTATATTTCCCAGAGGAATTGCATTTCTTTCTTTATGCACACCTTTTTTTCTAGTTCAAATGGCATTTGAAAGAGGGAGAAGGAAATGAGGAAATTAAGGAGACGGATGCATAAGTCACTGAGCAGTTTAAAAAAAAACACTGAGTGCATTATTTCAGACAAATGTGTTATGTCCTGATTCAGGAATAACATAAAAATAGATCTGACATCTTCTGCATGAAATAAATCCACCTTCAGCCTCCTTTATTTAGTGCCCAGGTGCATCAGGAGGTGAGAAGGGTGGAAAGATGTAAGCAAGCCCCTTCAGCGTACTGTGGGATGCAAATGCAGAGCTAAAATACAGATTTATTCCAACAGACTTTATAATAAAGAGTTGTCACATGTGCACCGAGGACTGGCAGTGAAACATTCATTTCTGATGCAGTACCCTTTGTCCTGTCATACTAAGGTTATTATACCCTGAGCACAATATCCATCTGGAACTAAATTTAGCTGAACATTTGGGGTCATCTGTGAATTTCTTGCAGAGGGCAGTCAACTCATCTGCACTGGATAAGGTAAAAACAGCCTAATTTCATTACTTGCAAGTGAGCCTTTGCCTGTCACATCTGCAGAAAGTGGCATCACAAGAAGATTATCTTTAAACTGTTAGATTTTACTCAAAAACATATATAATGGCTTCACTCTGCACATGAATAAACTAAGAAATGGGTCAGATTATCAGCAGCTAAAGCTCATATATTTCAGTGTGCTAACTTTGCTAATAATGAAACAACCATAATTTCTACAATCACAAATTTTATCACGTCTGTAAAGACATTATTTAACTTAGCACTAAGAAGCACTTTTAATTAAAACTACCTGGCCTCTTTCCTTAGTGACATAATGGAATTAAGATGAAGAGAGCTCAGTTTGGGGATTATTTTGTGTGTGTTAATTTGATCTATTAATCAACAGTACTTAACAATTTTTGCCTTGGGAAGGATAGTTGGTTTGCTTGGGGTGACCTTAAAGATCATCCAGTTATAATAACAGTTAAGTTAAATAATAATAAATAATAAAAAGAATAGGAAATTCATAATAATAGTCAAGTCAGTAAAGTTAATAGAGCATGATAGCCAAAGTGCAAATCTCATATTTTCTCAGTTTTAAATTTAGGAACCTAAATTAGAAACCTGATTAACTGAAGACAAATTCTACCTGCCCAAATTCACATTGAATTTTTGAGTTAGCTGGTATTCAGATTTTAAATTCCACTGCCACTTATATTAGAAAAACAGAAAAATGCTCACCCAGGAATGCCCCGTGGTGAAAAATCACAGAACATGCTGAGTTGGAGGGGACCCACAAGGATCACCGAGCTCAACTCTTAGCTCTGCACAGGACCATCCCCAAGAGTCACCCCATGTGCCAGAGAGAATTTTCCAGACCCTTCCCAAACTCTGGCAGGCTTGGTGCTGGGACCACTTTCCTGGAGAGTGTGTTCCAGTGCACAAACACCCTCTGGGTGAAGAATTTTTCCCCAACATCTGAGATAAATCTCCCCTGACTCAACTTTATCTCCACCCCTCAAAATCCAGTTCTGTCAATGCTTCAGTGTTTAAAAAACCGACAAAAAAAAAGTTGTGATATCAGCTAGGGAAAAGAAAAAAAAAAAAGAACCAAATAAACATCTTTTATTGTTTAAATTAGTAGATTTGAAATGGTATTACTGAAAGGTAATACATGGACTCCCCCCCCGCCCCCATCCACAGTTCCCTTTTTACAGCTGCAATTATGAGTTGTACTTCAACTATGGCTACACAGATATTTCTCCCCCCCTCCCCAGCTGCCCCTTTAATCTTAATTTAAAAACCTAATCTGCCATAAAGGTACATGAAATAGAACAGACTGAGAAAATACTTAAGATTGGCTTTTGTTCACAAAGAAACTATGCAATTACTTATGTGGAGAACAGGAGTTCAAAAACTGGGCTGTGTTCTGAAGAGCTTCTTCGAACATCCCTTTTGGATTATGGCTGGAAGGTACTAATTGGTCTATTCTAGACTAATTTACAAACATTCATAAAATAGTGAAAAATGCATGCTTTAGAAACCTGGTACATTTCATGACTTTGCACTAAAAAGAATCTGAAGGTGGAAGCAAGTGAATGGCGTTCTTAATGTAGGTTAGTAGTGCTTAGAGTTTTTTTTCTTTTGTACTAACAGACTCTTCTGATTTTTTCTCATCTCTTTCAGGTGATTTTTTGTCTTCAGGTTTAGTCCACGGGAGGTTGTGCAACTTCTGTGGAGAAGGAAACAGCATCAGTGTAAACACTGTGTACACTATATAAATATATATAAACATAAGCAAAAAGGATGTTAAAAATCCATGGCATTAGTGCACACAAAGCTGTATTTCTGTTAAACTGATGCACCAGTCTTAAGCTACAACAGCAGAATATGACATTTGCCAACTGCACCTGGAAAAGGATTCTGATGTCTAATAAGGGAAGCATATTTAACAATCAAATGCAGCCAAAGTCTGAACTAGGAAAGCTGCCTTCTGAGACAAAATTTAGGGTAGAATGTGTAAATATGCTTCAAGCAATTGCAATGCTTCACAAGACCTTTTAATTAAACCCCAACAGTTACTGAGAAAGAGAGTACCTGAGAGCTTGTATCTGTTTCTGCTGCCTTCAAATGAGATGACGAATTATTGCGATTCCCCAAACACGTCTTGGCAACCTGTTAATGCAAAAGCCAGAGATAACTGCTTCATATTTTGTCCTAAAATACTGGTTAGGCCAGCTGACAAACTAGTTATGGTAGTTGTCACCAGTCAAGGTAGGTTCCCAGTTTATCCAAGGACATGTTTTATCAGATCTGCTCATGGATTTGCTGCAGCTGCATGTTTCAGGCTCCTTTAATCCTCACTTTTTAAAAGGAAAATGCACAGCAAGAAGTAAGTGAAGTGTGCACATGCCTTTTCATAGGACAGCTCTGCAGTTTTTCATGTTTTCCTCCTGTTTTAAAGCACAGTGTACTGGGGTTATGGTTAAACTCAGATGATGTAGCTTCTTATGACCTCCACGGTCCTCATTTAGGGAAGGGAAGTTGCCTTAAGAATTTATTTAGTTTGAAATTTTGTTAAAATGATGGTTTCTCTTTTTCTATTATTACTCCCTCGTGAAAACAGTGGGAGAGTAAAATGTGATCAAAGCTCTGCAATTGAAACCGAGGGAGAAAAATGAAGCAGAATGCTGTGGTTGCTTAGGAACATGTGCAAGTTTGGCTCCAACACTCAGTGTCATTTGTCATTGAATGATTAATGAACAAGTAGTGTTTGTTTATTGCAGGAAATTAGTGCAGTAAATAAAAGCACTATCACTTTTATTTATCGGAAAAGACTCCACAAGGACAAAGAGCAAGAAATCTAAGATGAGAACAGAGAACAAAGAATCATGCTATAAATTGCTCAGTGTTTTAGCAGTAACAAATAGGTAGCTTTAAATTAGATGTTACACTCGTAAGAATTATTTGATTTAAAAAGGAAACAAAGTGCATCCTGGTGTAAAAGCCAAAATAAACTCCCAAAAGCTTTTGGGAAGACAGAAAAGGGAAATGATACAGGGGAAAGACCTCTGCAGAATTCTGGTTCTGCAGAGAGTTTCGAGAGCCAGTTATAGGGCAAACACCTCTGGATAAGGCTAAGAAAAAGTAGTATTGACAAGATTCCCCTAATAAAATAAAATTAATCTAAATAATGGGAACTTTTAAAAGAAAACTGAAGTTAATATTTTTTTGGTCTTTGACAAATTTTGGATTATGTAAAACAGGATATCCTACCTACTTCTGGCTACTACTGGTCATGCCAAATTTCAAGACAGGTAAATATCTAATTTCTAAATTTGCTGATATAATTTCACCTGTCTGTATCCCATTTGTCAGTAAATCTTAATTTGTATTAATTCTAATGTAAACTACATTAATTACTGTAAACAGGCATAAAACCATACAGGCAAAATTGCAGTAGGATTATAGACTGAAAAATATCAGTTAAAACCAGCAACTAACCATTTTGCTTTATTTCTTGCCTTAATATCTGTAATATTCCATGGTCTTCTGTAGTTAATCTTTAGTACAGCAATTCCTCAAAAATATAAATCACATTTTGTTTATCAGAGACACAGTCAGAGGATCTTTGCAAAGTTCTGAGAAAATAATGCTGAATTATTAGATTTCTAAGCAACAGAGTTTTAAGCACATCTTCATTTATTTTTCTTAAACAAATGGTGAATTGGAACCTTCTCGACCTTCCAGACTTATTCTTCCTTCAGTGGGAGTTAAGCAGCTGTAAAATCTCCAGAAACAAACACAAACCCACAACCAAGTAATGACAAAAATCCTATAAAAACTCTTCCCAAGTGTGGAATTTTCTTAAAGTGATAGTCCTCACAGGTACAAATTAGAGCTCTGCATTACTGAAGTAACAAGATCCTTTGGGAAAATAAATTCCTTCTGGTTCTTTCAGAACTGTAGGTGCATTTCAAATGTCACCATATGAAGGGTAATTGTAGAGAGAGACATTTTTAGCTCAGTTTTCAAAACTGACCAATTTGAATTCTTCCTTGTTTCTAAATATAAATATATAAATATGTGAAAAATAAATAATAACAATTATAAAAAAAGGTGGGAAGAGGTTGCTAACCCCAGTGTCATCAGCTGCACTATTTTTATGCCCATGTTAGCTCCTGTTCAGATGGATAAGATCATCATGTATAAGATCAGATGTATAAGATCAAGAAAAAAGTTTCATTTTAAACAAACAACCAGGAAAATTACTGCAGTCATCAGTGTGAGCAAACCACACTGATGAAAAGGGGTCAAGAATAGACCTTAGACTAATTGGAACAGTTGCAAAAAACATATTTATTGCTTTAGCTGTCTTTGAAAATGTTACTGCTTTCATTTAATCAATCCTTCAATTTACAAGAATGTCTTCCCACTTCCATTATTGAACCTCTTGTGGTATTTAAAGGGAAGGGGACGCTGACAAACCAGGATGTTTTATTCTCCCATGATGGCCTCAGATTTTTACAGACAAAAAAAGATACATCATAAAAGTCTCACGTGGAAAGAGAACATGTCTGCCTGTATTTGAAGTTTTTTAATTACACTGGAGATTCTGTTTCTGACTGGGGTAAATACCACACTATTTATGAGTTCCTTGCCTGGAGATGTGCTTGTCCTCACAATATTTTTTTGTAAATTTGCTGTCAAAGCCATTCCTTCAACAGACCCTGCAAGCACAGCATGTTGTGTATGAGTGTGAATCCTGGATTGATCTTTTGTTTCTAAATGTGAACACAATGGTACTGTGAATATTACATAACGCCCAACTTTCAGCAGAAAAGTGAATTTATAGTGGGGACATGTTTAGAAGCAAGATAAGACTGAGAAAACCATTGCCTGCATAATTTTACAATGAGGAGCATTATCTAGCAAGGCACAGTTAATTTGAATACCCTTAAGGTATTCTTTCTTTGTTTTTACTACTTTTTCCTCCATGCAGGAGGTTTTGTCAAACACAGACTTAACAAATCTGAAAGATTTAAAGTTTAAAGGGAACGTGAGTGCCATAGAATACAGAATTGGTCTTAAAATATGCTAATTGAGAGATTAAATGATATAAAACTTAATCCTATTAGTCAAACTCAGATATATAGTCTAATTTCTTTTTACTTGAATTATAATGTTACTTAGACAAAAGCAGCGAATAGGGTTAGATTTTAATTTAAATTTGAATCTTGAAAAATAATTCAACTCATCAACACTTCTAACTCCAATTGTAGTTATCTGCTTTCCCTGATATATTTCTTATACCCAAGCAGCATTTCATGCTGACTACATGGCTAAAAACACTAGTTGCTAGAAGTGCAAAAAGCAACCACCCCTTAATCCAAAAGACCAAATCCTTGACTTTATGGAAAAGTGCTCCTTTTAGGTGTCTGGTCACTGCATTACTTGATAGAGAAATTAAATCCTCTTTTGATTTTTGAAATGTGTTAACGTTTTTTTTTTTCTTTTTCTTTCTCCCTCTCCTTTAATTTATTCACTTCTATAAAAAAGAGCTCTCCGAGCCTCTTTACACAAATTTTCAGCCCAAATAAATTCAGTCTCTGCCAAAAGTAATCTACATTTCATCAAACCTCCTGTAAGTTTCCGAAGTGGTAACTAACCTCCAGTCACAATCTAAATGGAGTTCACTCCAACCTCCTAATTTTACCTGTTTTTCTTCTCCTTCAATTTTTATTAATAAAATTATGTTTCATTTACCTTTAGACATTAAGAAACCTGCAACAGCAAATTATGCACTCTTCTGGATATACAATTTCTCCTTGTCTCTGCCCTCCTCTAAAGGATGTGGCAGAGGGGAAGTAACTTATAACTGAATAAATAAACTTGAACATAGTTGCAATGAATATACTACAGGCAGGGGTTTTACCATTTGCTGAATGCTGAATTATCTTAGATTTGTTTTCCAGAGTTTTGCTTCACACTGCTGTGATCACTAACTACCCAGTTACCTCCACAGGAGTTTGCTGTATCTGGAGATATAACAATATATTCTATATATATATATATACGTATTTCACCAGCAAATTAGTCAAGGTAGCACTCTACTTTTAGGACTACTGTGCTGACAATCTGCTCTTTCAGCAAATCTTATCTCTCTCACTTTTTTTCTGGTTAGTTTTTGTTTTGTTTTGGGGGTTTTTTTGGGTGTTTTGTGTGTGTGTGTTTTTGTTTTGTTTGTTTGTTTTTGTGTTTTTTTCCTGATTTATTTATATTGTTATAATTTTGGCCACAACACATGCATTTGGGATTTCTATTAAGAGCTCACATCGTGCTGTTTAAAGGAGTGTTTTGTCTCAGCAAAAGCAGATTTAGCTTTCTGTCAGCCTTGTCGTAGGAGAAGCACAGCCTGCAGGTTTCCTGGACTGGCAGTGGATGCTGTCACATACTTACAACTATTATGCCCTCATCTCTCAGGTTTTGCTCTATTAAATGAAGCATCTGCGAAGGCTGTGCCTGATTATTAATTTTAAATATAAAAAATAATATTAAATATGTAGATAGATACATCAAAAAGGTTCTCCATCTCGCTATAATGCAGCAACACTTCAACCAGGAGATGGTTAAACATGAAACCCCATATTTTCCACCACTGCAACAGTTCCACCAGTTCTTTTTTAAAAGAAAGCCAGACAGCAAAGAGCATTTGCTCTTCAGCACCTCAATGCAGAATAGAGCTGGCTTATAAAATGTGTGTGCCATTTAAGATTGGAAAAGTCCCATTGACAGCTGCCTAAGGCATTAATGTTCTCATACAGCCTGGTTAGACCCCGTTTTCCGGGTGAGTTAATCTTACATCTTGAGAATCACACTCCTGGGTGCTCTGATTTTCTTTGCTTTCCAAATCCACGTGAAAATTCTCTTTCTCTGCTGAGACGTTTCGATGAATCTGGGAAAAAAAACCCCACACCAATAATTAGAAGAAGCTAATACAGTTGAGACAAATATCAATTAAGTCACATTTGAAAAATCAGGGTAATGATGAAAAACTGCAAACTGTTAACTACTTAATGCACTGCATTTTCAGCTAATTTTATAAAGGGGATGTCTTAATACACATTCTCATTAAAGCACATGAACAAGACATTCTATCTAAATGCCATAGGAGGAGGGAAAAAAAAAAAAAAAAAGCATTTCCAGAACTCGTATTCCCCTGAGTTCTGTGGATTCTGGGAAAGACTGAGACTCGGAAAAACTGAGCTGACACGTTTATGAGCTGATCTATCTTGCTTCAGACATCCACAGGCTCTCTCTGCTGGGACCTCCCGTCTCTGCAAGCTGGAAAAACATGTTCCTTTTCGTGCCACTCACTTCTCTCCTTGCACTCAAAACGACCTGCTGTCTGAGTCAGGCACTCTGCAATCCAGGCTATGGCTTTATATCAACAGTGAATTTCCTTCCACTGAAATAGTGGTTATTTTAGTGTGGTTTTCTGTATTTCCCTCAATTTTTGAAATTAAAATGGACAAAAAAAAAAAAAAACAAACCCCAAAAAACCCTCCACTGAAACTATCCTTAGGGATTTGGCTTTCATCAAATCGTATGTAAGACATACTGAAACTCTTCGGAGGGGGGGGGAGTGGCGTCAGGGAAGAAAGCAAAATAATTTCTCTGTAAAGAAAAGTTAGAACTTTAGAACAGCAGTTTTGAAACCTTGAAGCGTCCTTTCTCGTGTCCCTTATTGAACGCCTCGGTCACACAGAGTTTTCAAAAATGATGGAGGGCAGGAGAAAGCAAACCTGGCAGGTCACTATTTACAATTTAACTTGACTCATGAAAAACACTTCAGCTCACAGTTGAAATAAAATAGTTCAAATAGTCTGCTGTTAGTCTCCAGTGAGGATTTGTTAGTTTTACAGAGCAAGTGACTACCGGAGGAAGAAATGAGGAGGTGAACAGATTAAAAAGATCAATGTAAATAATTGTTAAATAATAAATGCCATCTGACAAATGTGTTGAGTGATTTTTTTCTGTTTGGACTGAAAGAAATGACAGTTCTGCAAACCGAAATTTCTTCCCACTGAATAAAAGAAGGTACAACAAATGTTCTCCTGATTTCTTGACTACTTGAACCAGTAAATCTACATGGGATGCCAGAGAAACCAGACAGCTTGAACCCTTATTAATTAAGGGGAATAAATGCCTGTGCATTATATGCTTATCTACTTGCTGATGATGTGGGAGTCTTAGAGGAAGACTTTTCAAACAGAATCCTTGTTATTAAAAATAATCTCTCATAAAAAACTGAACAAGCTATTACTTGTCTGACTGAGACTTATTTACTAGAGTGATAGCTTACCTGATAAAAATGCCATCAAGTATTCCAGAGTGAAATGGTTTGGATTCAGATTATGAACTCCTTCCCAATTTACTCAAAGCCTTTTGAACCCCCCTCAAAGCTTTTCAATACAGGATTTCAAATGCAAACAATTTTCGTTTTTTCAAGGATCGCGAAACATTTTATCTTTTTTTTTTTTTTTTTTTTTTTTTGCAATAATTTGGAAGTTACAGCATCTTCCTGGTGAAACCTTACAGGCTTGACTGAAAGCCAAGCTTTGCATTTCAGATACTTAAATAATTGTTTACAATGCACTGGAAACTAGACTCTGTCAATGAGTACTTTGCTTGCAGAAAAACTTGCAGAATACTTGCAGAGAAGCAAGCCAAACTCTTTATTTCTGTGAGCTATCTTTCAAAGTCTGCACTACAAAAAATAAGAGCCCAGTTCTGCCTTTGAAAATTCCTTCAATTATGCTTTATATATATATTTTTTTCAGTTCTATCATCAAACAGATTCTCTTCTCAAAGCCCTCACTGTTATTATAACACCATCATCTTCACTGCTAAATAAAACCGCAAAATTAGGTCAACTGAGTTCCATCTTTCAGAAAGTTTTTTGACTTTTTTTTTTTAACTGAAAGTTCTGCTGGCCCGATATACAAACATTTAAAAAATACCTCCAGCAAAGTCTTTACCTGCACTTGCCTGCCCCTCTTGACACTTGTTTGGCATGTTGAGTCAGGCCAGTCTCAGAGATCCCCCTGGGCTGGCGATGCTTCTCTCACCAACCTGCACCAAGGTTACTCACCAGGTGCTCTGTGGAGGGGCTACAAATTGGGAAAAAGCCATACAGGAGCCATCCCCTCTTCTCAGTGCACTCAGTTTTCTATTCTTCTGGGACCTGTCTCATTCTTTTGAGATGGGAAGGGCCTGCTGTCATGTCTTGGAAATCCCAACTTGCTCGAGGATTTGTCACACTTACTGTTAAAAAACTAGAGCAGTTTTGGATGTAGCAGGTAGACAAAGCTGTCACAGCTTCTCTGGGCAAGGCGCATGGATCAAGAGCCAGAACTATCACTATTCCAAAGGCTGTTGTCCCAGTTTAAATGGGACAAGGGTCTTCTGCTGAGGATGGATTAGGAGGAAAAGACCCCAAACTTTTTCCTAAGCAATTATTAATCCAAAACTAAGGAGCTTTGATTGAAGGGAAAAAAAAAAAAAAAAAAAATTATGGAAAAGGGAAAACAAAATAACAGCCCTTTATTAAAAGGTATGTTTGTATTAACAAGAACACAAAAAGAACCCAAGTAAACAACCAAGCAATACTACTATACCCACCAATAATCCCCTTCAAGAACAAAACCGATAGCCCGGCAAAAGGAAAATTTAAAATAGTTCAATTTTTAGCACCCTTTGGTGTAGTTCCAACCACAGTCAGCAGGGGGCGCCGTCGGGTCACTGGAGGTGTAAAACTTGTAATGTCCTGTACCATTCACCAGGTGGCGCTGTTGGGTCGTTGGAAGTGCAGAACCTGTAGTGTCCTATGGTAGTCACCAGGTGGCGCTGTTGGATCACTACAGGAGCAGAGCTTGTCACCAGTGCCTGTCACCAGGCAGCGCTGTGGGATCCCTGGTCACTGCCACGTGGGATGGGGAAAACAAAAAAAAACAACAACAACACCCCCCCCCGGGTATATCGGAGGAAAAAAACAACAAAAAAACTGATTCCTCTTCCCCTCCCGAGGAAAAAGAGGAAGGGGGGGGGGCGAAGGGGAAGGGGGAAGCGAAAAAAACAACACCGACAACACAGAAAGTTCTCTCAATGGAAGAAAAACTCACGAACTCCGGGGGGGGCCCCGACAAACAGGAATAGTTGGGAAGGAACCGCAGCAGCCAAAAAAAACTTCCCTCCAACAGGAAAAAAAACAACAACAAGAAAAAAAACCAAATGAACCAGCGTCTGCCAGCTCACAGCAGCCTCTCCTCCTCCCCGCGAGCCCGACTCCCCCCCCCACCTCCTTCCAGCCCACACACCAGCCCCAACCCCTCCCCCTTCGTTGCTAGGCAACTAATGTTCGACCATTAGCGCCCCGGCTAGTTCTTTTGTTTTCACCTAAATGGGTGTGCTGCACACACACACACACAGGGGGAGGGGAAGGGAAGAAAAATTCCTTGCTAAAGTCAGAACTATGACAGCTGTTCAGTCTGACTGCTCCTGGAAAGCAGGGACTTTGCACATCACACACACACAGAGGCCAACTGCCATGTGATACCTCACATATTTATTTTGGCCAAGAAAAAGGTGCTAATCCTATCACTTTTCCTTTTCCCCTTCTTTTTTGAGTAGCACCACTTGCAATTACAAAGGCCCACAGGATCATTTTGGAGTGTTTGACAGACTTTCAGCTTGCACTCCTAGCCCCACAAATATCATATAAACATAGACTGTCTTGGGTTGGAAGGGACTTTAAAGAACATCTTGTTCCAAATTTGAGCCATTTTAAATTAATTGTGTGTCTATTATATCTTTCCCCAACAGAAATCACAGATAAATACGTATTAATGTATATATATAGCATAAAAAATTAATTGCATTGCATTTCTTTATATCCTCATTTAAAAATCTTCCACAGTAACACATACGTAAAAAAAAAAAAAAAAAAAGAGAAGTCAATACTAACAACAAAAATAAAATTATATATTTCTATATGACTGATGGTCACTGCATACTTATATACATATATTTGGAGTGTTTTGAAGTAGAGATGACTAGCTTTTCTCTACTGCACAGTCATTCAACACTAAGTGTGAAAGACATGCTTTAGTTTTTAACCCTGTTTAATGCACATCTACAGAGATACATTTATACAGGGCAATTTAAAGGACTGCAAATCCTACGATGTAGCAGATCTTTAAATTTCTATATACTGTTTCTAAGTAAACATATTTGCCCCTGATGATTTCCTTTTTATTCAATTTGCACTGTATTCAAATAGCTTTAAGGTGGAAAATAGCTGCTTATTTTTATGCCAAACTGAATATTCAGCGCAACCCTAAGAAGTTTTGCAAGCAGTCTAGAACAACCTCACTTTCATCAGGAGTGGAAATTGTCAGGATATCTTTAATGTGGACACCAACATTTTATCTATTTCACATTTCACAGGCGTTTGTGTTGGTTGTAATGGAGTTTCCCCGAGATGAACACTCACAATGATCTCAAGTGGCTGAACATCCATCAGAGTGAAAGGACTTTTCTTTCAAATAGATCATTTGGGGATGATAGATGATATATTTAGCTCTTCAATTCCTGAATCATCCTTTTCATAGAGTTCTATGAGTGCAGAATTTTCCCTCATACATGCAGCTGCCTGCCAGCAGTGTATTATGCTGGACATTATATACATTATTGGTTTAAATATTTTCTTTGTTAAGGGTTCTGGGGTCCTTTTCCCATGCATGTTGTGCACTGAATTCTGCTGTTTTTTTTTCTCTAATACAGCTCATTTGAGATAATTTCAGTACATGTTTTGTAACAGAACCTTAAACCAACATTTTCAGTTGCCTCACTTCCTTGGAACAACTGCAGTTTCTTATTTGTATTTCCATGCAGTTGAGGGGGTGAAAGCCCTTATGAAAAGGTATACAATATATTTTTTTTTTCTGGATCAGTAGGAGCAGCTCTGTAATGATTCATTGTACCTCAGTTTTCAGAAGAGAGTCAGAATGATGTATTTAATTCTGTTTAACTGCAAACAAGATAGACGATGTCTAAGTCACATGCTTTAAGAAGAATAAATAAAAATAAACAAACAAAAATTCTGGTAAGTTTATGCAAGAGAAAGAGGTAAAATAACCTAAATTAACTGAGAACAAATCAGAAATACTTTTCCTTGTATTAAAACTGGGAAACTCCTAAATAATAATATATAATAAGCTGAGGACAAAACATCACCACCTTCTTATCTCATAGTGTATGTTGGTATGAAATATATAAGACAATGAAAAACTGAAATTCTTAGAGTCAGCTGTTTAGATTGGCTGCTCAGAAAAACTGAACATTAAAGAGAACCCCCAGATGTCACACCATCTTGTGACCTAGTGAAATTTAAACATTTACAGGCCGAATTATATTTTAATCAATAATGACCAACATAAAAGTATTTCTAAGTTGTGCTTAGTGCACACAGACCCAAAAGTGTGCCTCCTTATGATTTAAAAAGAAACTAAACTAAGAAAATAAACAATTTGAAGTGCAAACTGATAAAATGTGGTGACAAGAGAACTAACCTGTCTAAGTCTAAAACGCATTAAAAGTTTACCACAGAGGATATTCAAGTGTGTTGCTATGTCCAGGGCAATTCTACTGCTGCACACTGCTGAGCAGCTACATGAAAGATTCTTAATAAAAAAGACACTTGTAATTTTCTGCAGATGACAGAACTGAGAGGCTGCACACAAAGTACTCTGTCACATAAGAAAAACTACTGAAATTTGAGAACAGATGGCATTCCAACATTACTTGAAACGACACTGCAGCAAAACCCCAGCATGAAATCCAGCTATTCAACTTCGTGGGTCACTGAGCACTAACATTTTCCAAATGAGTCCCAATTACAAGGGCACCTGAGCCCCATAATTTTATGTTAATACAATGAAAAATATAATATATTTAGCATCATGCATCTTCCTAATTTCTCATTTATTATCTGCAGGAACTTAACCTATTGTTTACCTGCTCTATTTTTTGTAGAGGACATAACTGCAAAGTGAATTTAAAGTACACATTCTGCCAAAGAGGCCTTCCTTTGCTAAAAATAGCCAAAATTGTTCTTCATATAGCAAACTCATTCAAAATATCCTAACATAAGCACCAGACTAAAATTTGTGCATATGCAAGAATCTGTGAAATGAGCCCATGGAGACAGAAACTGCATCTTGTCAGTAAAAAGACGTTTCATCAGCAACACTGCATTCCACAAGAGCAGCCAGTGAAACTGGTGAAATATTTGCTCTCTGTGATCATCTGTTGGGGTTTTGTTTGTAACCAGGTAGGTGTTCCTACAGCTGTCCACAGCTTCTGTCTCACTTTTGTCATTTGGCTGAGGTGCAAAGAGGAGAAAAGTGTCTTTTAAAAAGCATCCCCTATTTTTTGAGTGTACACCAATATGGGAAAGCTTGTGCCTTAAAAAAAAAACCAAACCAACAACTAAATTAAACTTCATGTAATCTGGTCAGAAAATTTATCAAGTTCTCTTAGATCTCTTCTACTCTGTCTGTAGGTGGACCCTACTACGTTACATCAGCAGGCTCCTGATTTTGAAGGGTGAGGTACTCTGCTACACAATTTGCTTTCTTCGAAGTCAGCTGGGCTGACGATACAAAATATTTGCTGAAGGCTAGTGCTGCTTCTAATGATGAGCTGCATACACATGGTGGATTTGGAGGAGAGCTGACTGCTGTGGGAAAGCTGCGGGTAACACACCGGGGGTTTGGTCCTGAAAACTGCCAGGCACTACCACAGGAACTTCAGTGGAAGCTGAGAAGGCTCAGAGCTTACAAAAAAAGAGAGGGAGTCCTGTAAGGCATCCCTTGCCTCTATTTATTTAATCCCCAAAGGCAGCACTTCTCTATGACCTTTCTGTTCCAAGATTTCCTGGAGATTAATTTCCCCTCTTGTCACAGGCTTTAAAGAAAAGGTTTTTGTAATGTTAGAGGGTTTGAGTCCTGAGTTCAGACCTCATGGCACTACAGTTGAGTCACTGGGTTGTCATAAAGTTGTGCTGCAGGCATTTTCATAATTCATCTGATGGTATGTTACTAAGGTTCACAGACAGCCCTTGCATAAATATGCCAAGAGAAGTGGATCCTAAACCCTTTATTTATATTGTGTAGCCATGAGTGTATTGGATATATTAAAGAGCATAAAAATATCATTGCTAAATTGCTGTCAAGGCACTTTGTTGCACCCAGCACGCCTGAACCGATATCACCCAGGTAAAAGGAAAGGTAGAATAACCTCCAGAACAGTCAAGGAAAGAATTCCATTTATTACTGGGGGCTCTACGTAGCTGACTTAGAAATATGACTGGATTTGCCACATAGCACATCAAGACCTTCTTGAATTATTGCCCTGTTACAGGGCTTCATAATAAACTCCTGGCATGCAAATCATTAATCATTCGTATTTCAATTATAAAGTTTTCATTTGTTGTTTCTCTCAGTCGAATAAAAGAATTAGGGCAACTTGAGAAATCACTGGCTCCCCGTGTAGCAAAAGCTACATCTACTTTTGATATCCCATAATTATTTAAAAGATCAGTTCTGTGGAATATTTTCTATGTTACAGACCTGATACAAAGCATTTAGGTATAATTTTTTTTTAATAATAATTTTTTTTAAAGGCAGGATTAGCTCTACTATGTTTGGCCACTTTACGGAGACAAAAGTGTCCTTCAGATTTTATTTCTGAGTACATTTTTAAAATCCAAGAAAAAGTAAACCACCACAATTCTCAGGGTCTTCTATGGCTGCCTGGCAATGTATTGCATTATTTTTTCTTTTTTATTTTATTCAGGATATCTAATTATAAACCACAGATTTTAAAACATTTTTCCCCAAAGCACCTTGAAGACTGTAATCTGAGTATGCAGCAAGACTGCAGATTCCTCTACAGCTACACTCAGAACTCTCACTCTATTCTGGATATTATGCTTTCTACTTACTCTTTTACTACAAAGACAGATACAGAGCACTGTATGACACACCTGACTGACCTGCACAGCTCAGAGCCTTGGGGTAGTTAAGAATTCATCACCTAGTGCTGCTCATTAAAAAATAAAACGAAACAAAAACTATCCTGCAAACCAATTCTCCACAACTCCAGATACCAAGGACAAGATGTCAGAAAGCATGGAAGGAAAACTGCAGAAAAAACCCCCCCATCTAAACAAAAACCCCAAGGACAAGATGTCAGAAAGCATGGAAGGAAAACTGCAGAAAACCCCCCCCCAACTAAACAAAAACCCCAAATACAGGATGTTCTGGTAGTTCACTTACTGTGGTTTGCAGTAGCCAGTGCCCTTGTTTCATAAAGAGAAAGCAGAAGTGCCACATGGCAAGCTGCAGGATCAATTAATTAGTGGAAAAAAATGGGACTAGAGTTTTGTTTCATTCAGTTGCCCATGCTGCATTTTACAGGGCTTACTCTACTCAGGGACAGTAAGTGAAACAGTAACCCATCAAAATTAAGAATATTATGGGAAAATACAGAAATCATTCTGTCTCCAAACAAACACAAAAATTCTTTCAGGCCCTAAACATGAGAAGTGAACGAATTCAGTTCTGTCTTCCTGAGGCTTAACACATTTAAAACATAAAGACAGGAACAGATGTAGATCTGGATGGCAATTGAACTGCAGTTTACATTGATTTACAGTTTGTGTTAGGAATAGCAAAATTTTAGAAATATGCTGTAATAAAAAGTTAAAAAAAAATAAAAAATATCCAACTGCAGGGCATGGGTTGCACATCATTTGTAAAATACTGCACAGCAGGGTGGGCCTAGACTTCTGTTTGTATTATGTGCTATGTATCACAACAGCATCCCACATTTCTCTAGAGCTCCTAGCACTTTGGGAAAAAAGCTACTGAGGAAAAAAAAAAACAAAACACCAAAACTTCTTCAGTAGATGGTATCTACATTTTAATCTCTACATGACTTATCTGGAGACAGGCTGGGTTTTTTTCTCCTCCTGCCAGAGATTAAGGATTACTTGCTTGCTGTGGTTGGAGATCTCAATCCAGCACATGTTTTATAGTAACTAAATACACTAGTTAGCAGTAACTACGTATCTATTGTAAAGGTATCTGCAGCTAAAACAACAAGAAAAGTAAATAGAATTAATTAGGTTTGAAAACAAATAATCATAAGTGTTATTAGAGAAAAATCTTGTTAATTTTTCAATTATCTCTGTTAAATTATATCTGAACCTATAATTTCACACTTCTTTAATACTAGCTCAATTTTAACATTATTTTTCCTTATAGAGTGGGCACGTTCAAATTCCTAGTATTTTGTAAATGCAAAGCTCAAGGATGGCTAGACAGATGGGTGTATAAGCTGTTGAGCTTATATATATATGTATGTGTATATATATATAGACTACATGTATATAAACACACTACAAGTATAAATACACCTTCTACTAATTTTTCCACCACCTCTAAAGTTTTAAAACTGGCTGTCCTTCATCCTCCACTGTAGGGAAAGGAACATCCTTTTCTAAAACTATAAAAATAATTAGCATGTTCAGCTGGGGGGACGGGTTGATGTTATAACACTTCAGGAACTGAAACCACCAAATAAACACATTCCTTTGACAACAGTCTCGATTTTCTACAGCCATCACGAAGGAAAAAGCAATTATCTGTGGGATAATGAGCACTGTCTAACATTACTGACGCTTCCAGCAGCAAGAACAAGCACTGTCAGAATATGTTTTATAGGCAATTAGAGCCTTCCCAAAGGAACAAAACAGCTCCTGAAGTTACAGCCACACACACAGAGGAACATCTGTATTTTCAGGAAGGCAAAGCCAGAGGTGCTCAACCCTGAAGGAGGGACAGACCCCGGAAGGACCAACTTGGTGAAGATGGAACCCTTCGGAATAATGACCCGAGTTTCACACATGGGGGCACTTGGAGAAATGCTTTTCCTTTTGAGGCTTAGCCTTGAAAGAGGATTTCTTATAGATTTAGGAATGGGAGAGGAAGCTTTAAAAAAAACCAAAAAAACAAAAAAACACTATTTGCTTCCAGTTGCCTGTTTGTTTATAAAGTCCCTTCTTATAGAGCTGCTAGTATAAAAAATTACCTGACAATATGTTTACCATCAGTAATGTTCCATCAGCAGAGATGAGGACCATTATGTTTCAAAAGATATGAGAAAAAAAAAGAATTTAATAAATAATCCATAAAATACCTCGAAATATTTAATAATAAAAAAAGATTTAATAGTCATTTATTATGTGACTCCATTTTCATTGCTTCAAATGTTCAGCTTGGGCACCATCCAATTAACTTTTAAGGACTTGAACCAAAATAGGCTTGATACTAAAAGGGTTTTTCTTGTAATTGAATGTCTGATTTTCCATTATGTGAGAGCACATTCCTTCAGATTATATGACTTTTAATTCAACAATAAAAGAATATTTTACTTGCTAGTTTTTATTTCACATTTATTATTATTTAAACATAAAATAATAAATATAGAAAAAGGCTGAGCTTAACCATTTTGGAAGATGATGAGACTTCAGGTGTAAGCCAGTAAGTGGTTTCTTAAATTACTCAAGGCTAAATTAAACCTAAATGCATTGGGTTTAATCTGCATTTGGGTTCATTCTGCATTTCTTAGGCTTTATGATTCAATGCAATGCTTTTAATCAAGTTGCTAGAAAATTCCTAATAATGGCCAAAATGCTTATAATAATAATAGCTGAAAAGTGTGTAAGGGGATCTTCTCTTTCTCTGTTTTTGACAGACAAAAAGACAAGTGAGCTTGTCCAGAAAGCTGTTGAGCATCAAGGCAAGCCTGAGGCTGCTCTAGCTTGGGGTCCTGGCTTTAGGTTGAACCAGAATTCAGGAAGTTGGATGGATGCTGTCCATGCTAATCCCAAATTCCATGTGAGACCATTCACCACACCTAAAATCTGGATTCTGATGCTATTTAAAACATCCCTTAAGAAAGTTAAATATTTTTTATACACATTTACTTTTTCAACCTCAGTCTGGCAGTAACCCACGGCGTTTTTAAGACATATTATGTACTGGATTGCAGAAAACTTTACAGAACCATCTGGTGGGTAGAGACGTTAATTTTAAAAGAGGGTATTTGGAGTGAGGCTTTGCAGTCATTTTCATAAACAGGCAAACTGATCTGCAGTTAACATCCACAAAAAGTGCGGCCATAAACAGTTACCAGTGACCTCATCAGCCCATCAGCCTAATTAGCCCTTGCTAAGTCCAGAGTTGAGGGTAAAGAGCCAGTCCAGCCACTTATACTCTGCAACAAACAGGAGTGGGGTCAGACAGTTAATGAAATTAAGATAATTACAAAGATTGTGTCCCTAAAACTTGAAGGAGAGTGATATTGATCTAGGGGGGTTATGGGCTAAATAAGAGATGCCAGGTGCTTTTTACCAATTTCCCTTGATGATGTTCAGTTAAAAAAACCCAAAAACAACACTCTCTAAAACTAATTTACTATCAATATAATGTGTTAATAATGAAGATTTCTTTAAAGTGAGCAATAAAACTGAAGAGCTTCAGCTTTCAATTTAATAATCTCTGGTGTTAAATATTTTTCCATGGTGCAGTAAAATTTTATTAAAAATTAGTCTCTGAAGAAAAAGGGCTGAAGAGAAAAAAGAGCTGCAGAAAAAGTTCTGTGGGGTCTTTATGAGGCAACAGCAAAAACATCCTCAATTTAATGCAAATTCCAGAAATAAAGGATATGAGAAAGAGTACCCACAACCTGCCATCCAGTTGATCACAATGAGAATAAAAGTCCATTAGCCCAAAGGCAGCTATGAAAGCAGAACATAAATAAATAAGTCATGCTGGTCACACTTCTGCAATTAAATTACCTTTTATCTATTTAAAAACAAATTTCTCACTACATTAGCCTTACAGATACTCATAGTACCTGAGATTTCTATGAGATTTCTACCTCAGCAGATACATATTCCTTACTCTTTGAAATTAAACCCTAAAACAGTGAGTAGTGTCATTTTTCAACACCATTTTATTCTCCCAATGTTTTTATGCATTAAGAAAGGGTTATATGATTGCATGTCATTACTGCCTGGTACAAAATGTGGCTGACTCTACATTTAGTAATTGCTTTTTTCTTTCTTTTTTTTTTTTTTTTTTAATTACAGTTTTCCAATTCGCTCGTTGACCACCATGTTCTACAGGTTGCTTGGGTTGAAAGGTCAGAACCTTCATTTATACTGGAATATTATGATAAATTACATGAACGGCTCTTTTTTGAGGGAACAGAAATTATTTCTTTAAGTGATTTGTTGTGATTTGTGTTTCTTTCTTGACTTAAAATATGGGAGAGATGAGATGATAAACTGCTGCCTTCAGCTGGTTAATTTTTTGTGACCTAAAATATTCTGTTAGTTTTCTGGGGTCTACAAAAACTTTGTTCAGTCCTCATAAATGTGGATTGGGTCCAACCCACACATTCCAGATATTTTTTCATTCCTTCAAAATGTACTTGTTGAAGAAGAACATTTTGAAGAAAAGTAAACATATAACTGCATTTCTTTTTTCAAATTTCTATTCAACTATATAAGTAAAATACCCTGAAGTATTATGAGTAATATAATTGTATGATGGATTTTTAGTACAAATAGTTTATTGTACTATTATTTTATTTAAATATTTCTATCAAGCATTTCTACCTTCGTATATGAAGTTAAAAAGAACTAGAGCCTAAAAATCTTCTGCCTTCCTAGGTAAATAATATATTCTTTATATTTTGTAAAAAACCAACTTCAGTCTCCCCCATCCTGATGAAATTAGTGAAGAAGCTGAGACTTATGACACTATGATCATCTCATTTTTTCTGCAGCCTTACTCTGTGTTTGCAGTGGATGTTCAATATTTAGGCACTCAGAGTAACTGTGAGATTAAATTTAACCTAAATACATTATTTCTGTACTAAGCCAGAAAACTTTGCCTCCTGATTTCCTGTATGGCAATTTCAAAATGCTCTTCAGAGTCTATCTTGCTCTTGACCAGCTTTCCAGACTTGTCCTTTCTTTGAAAAGTCCCACAAGTTCTCCTCCTTCTTGCTCCTGCAAGAACGCTTTTTTAGGCTTAAAAAAGATATAAGATTGCTTTCATGGATTTGCCATTAATTAATTAATTCTGCAAGGTGTTACTAAAGCTCATTTTTTTGTGGCATTTGGAGCACAGCCACAGTCTTTACACAGCACAGCCAAAGATATTTGAATAACAGCTGTTATTAAAATGCTTTAGTTTTTTATATGGTAGAATGTTTAATTTTTTCAGGAAGAGAAATAAATAGAAATGGAGTAAGAATGCAATCTATCTATTTTTTGTCATGCAAACACACAGTCAGGGCAGAAAATGCCTCACTAGGCAGTCCAGCACCAGTGCTCTGGTTCACAGATTACACCAATCAACCCTTCCCACAGTTGGTAGCCTAGTCAGTGTTACGATTTCCATCCACTGACAACACTCTTTAAGTATCCAGGTCCTTACGCACTCATCTGGACAATAAAAAGGAAAACAGAGTTTAATTCCTCCTCTGTTTTTCATTTTTCATCATCACCCCTGTAATGGGAATGGGACAAGAAAAGTGCTACAACAAAAGGCAGATTCCAGTTCTCAACTGGTTTGAAAGCATTTTCCACTGGAAGAACATAAAATGGTCATTGTGTGACACTGCAGTGCAAAAGAAACTGTATAACAAAAAGAACTGTCAATAATCCAGAAAGTTAAAACCCTCACAGTTCAGGATTAATGATCAGCCTTCCGATTATGCTCAGTTTTACCTTTTAGTGTCATTGAACTTGTATTCACAGAGCCCTAAATCCCTTTGTCAATACTTTTGGTACCAGTGCTGTGTTATACATGTCAGCTACATGGCAGATAAAATGGCTTTGAACTGAAATTCTAGTGGTAAATTCTGTATTGTACAGTCCTGTACATTGCAAATATTAATTTATTTAAGACACATCAAAAAACCCCACACACCTCAGTCTTATACTGCTTTTGATCACTTTGAGGGAACTTTTTCTGTGATTCAAACATAAGAATTTCCCATTGCTATACAGTTTTCCAAATCAGTGAGCTATCCAGAACAACAACTTTTTTTTTTTACTGATCCAGGTACTTCTAAGCACTGTTTTATCATATCTCTATTTTCTGTAGGGAAAAAAAAAAAAAAAAAAAAGAAGGGTATTTTTAAGTAATTTGGCAATTTGCTTTCCTAGTTACCCTTTCTACACCACGTTCTGGTGCTAAATATCTCTAACAAGCACTCAGGTATTACGGTGATCAATTATGAATAGAAACCTACTCATTTGTGGTTTTTTTTAATCAGGAAACCCCCAGGGATCATTGTCCCCAAGAGATACAGCTGTCATACTGTATGATTTACCCTTCAACAGATTTTAAAATAGGTCTGACACTTTAGACAGCAACTTTTAGGCTGGATGAGAACATCTTAGAAATAAGACACTTAACAGACAATTATCCTTTGTCCCCTGAAGCTGAAACTGCTGCTTATCAGACATGACAAGATGTGTAAGTGCTGCTCCCACTTTTATGCATGATAACATGTTGAATCACACACATTTATACCACCCCAAAAATACTAGCCTGCTATATATCAAAATATTTACTCAAATCTAATAATAATTAAAAAAAAAGAGAGCTATACATCTGCAGTTAGAGTTAATTGGTTTGTCAAAGGAAGAAAAAGCCAAAGAGAAGATACATAAGAATGGGTATTATAATAAGAAAAACACCTTCTGTAATACTGCTCAAGAGGATTTAATTCTGGACTGACTATGATTCCTTCACACCTTGTTTCACAGTAGCAGATTTCAGTGGTTTCACAATCACAGATTTCTAATAATGAGGTGTCAACGAGTGGAAGAAGAGGATTGCAGACCATCATTTCCTTAGCCATTTCCATGGCATATGCCAAGGGCAGAGAAATATGTGAGAAATGCCTACTAAAGAAGCAGTATAACTTATTCAAGCACTTCTGGATACCAGAGGACTAAATGCTGCTTTCTTGAAAGGCCACAGCACAGAAACACTGATACGTTTGACCGAGTACGATAAACACAAAATCTATATAATCATCAAAAAAAGAAAAAAGAAGGAAGACTACTCTGTATTTCAGTCAAATATCAAAAATTTCATTCTAATCTCGATGCTTTTTCCCACATCCCTCATTCAGTGAAGGTGCTGCCTGTAAAGCCAAGGAGACCTCCAGCTCTCCAGAGGCTCTCACCATGGACCCATCCTAAACACAGACATGAGGTCTTGCTTATGTCTTGTGTCTTGCCCTCATCCTTCAGTATTTCTCTGCCCTCATGACAGAGGCACAGACACTTTCAACCTGAAGGAGAGGACAGTAAGAACAAGATGAACAATTCCAGAGCCACATGAATCAGGAAAAATATGGTTCTAGAGATCCCAGAGTTCTGCTCAGTCTGCGTGACCTACAAAAGAAGAGTCTGCTGCCCTGCAGAACACACCCCCAGTGATCTTAATCTAAATGAACACCAAAATTAATTAGTGCTGCTAATAATTAATACAGTGCTTTGTTTCCAGAGGTAATAATTTTTGGGAGCGAAGGTTTCTTCCTATAAAACAGTTATTAAGGAACCGACAATCGGTGTTGTAAGAGTAGAGATGTGAGATCTAGTTTTAGAATTATATTCTGCTTTCTGAAGCGTATTTCAATGTTCATTAGAAAGTTTATTAATTTTTTGCTTCTGGCTCTGCACTGACAGTGAATACCAACAGCTGACATATACAAATTACTAATTGGCTATGAGTTAGCAATTCCTAATTATATTTCATCTTTGGAATTTAAAGAGGACATGGAAGTGTCCTTCAGTCATTCTTCTGTAAAATTTCCTTTTAATCAAAATCACAGATTTCTTGTTATATCTAGAATTCCTCTTCTGAATCAGTTGAATACAGGAGATGAAATTATTAGGACTGTTGTTAATCACTGTAAATCTTAACTGTATTAAAAAGTTTGAATTTATTGAATCAAAACACTTTCCCCCCCTCTCATGCTTCCTCCTAAACTGCCCTTCTCATCTTGGAAGATCAGAATATTCCCTACACCCTATTAACGAGTTCATAGATCCCTTTTGGCAAATATGATTTGGTGTCCCAGGTTATTTAATACTTTATAAAAAGTACAAATTTTTCCACTAAGAAAAAGCATGACAAGCAAAAATCATCTTACTGTTTAGTGCTGTATTACCAAAAACTCACTATCAGTGCCTGACAGGTAAATGATCCTATGATCATTTATTTATATCATTTATCCTCACTTATTTTAAATGCAAATCCATCTTCCTTGCATATTTGCTGTGCAGACATGGCCCATTCACTGAATGACAGAAAGAACTTTGCTCCTCAGCAAAAAAGTAGCTGCTTCCCAACTTTTAAAAACCCAGTTTATTGACACCAGAGACAGGCTTAGAATTATCCTCAAAATTCATCCTAATCTTTCAATTAACTTAAAATCCTCCTTAGTTCCAGTTTGATGCTCTTACAGGACAAACTTTAGAAGATGGTAAAAAAACCCCAAAAAAACAAACCACACAGCTGAGAGAGAAACCATACCTTGGAGCTTGTCACTTGGAATGGGACTCGGGAGCCCTTTGTAACTGGAGGGTTCAGCTTCTCAGTTGGTTTTGAGGGGATGAGGTTTACAGGGGCTGGCTGATTGTGCAGAACCGAGGACAGGCAGAGCTGCACCGTGTCCTTCAGAGCTTTCAGCTGTGACTCCTGTGCAAAACAAGAAATCATCACTCCTCTGAAGATGTGTTGTGGGGAACAGAATTTCTTACTTTCTCTCCCTGCATTAAACCAAACAGTTAGGAGGGGCCGCTGCTTTTTTCTTACTAATGGGTGGAATTAAGGATGTTTAGAGTGTTGTTTGTATGATCAGGTTCCTGTGCATTACACACCAAACTGCCTAGCAAGTCACTGCACTCTCTTCCCTTTCCCCCATGTAGTTTTATCCACACTGATGATTGCAAATAATAATAATTATATATCATTTTTTCTGAAAAGAAAATCTACAAAATACCATACCTTGTCCAGCCTTTTACATAAAACAGCTACAGAGAAGTCACGAGTATTGCAAAGGCACAGGCTTTGGAGTTTTGTTTCTCCACAGGTTATAAAGGTGAATTTTAACCCAGCAAGGATGATTTTCAACAGAGATGACTTCCCTCATGAGCACATCATGCTTTTGCTGTGTACAGTAACAAAACCACAGGTCTTTTGAACAGTTTAAAGTATGTTTGTCCAGATCCACCACTGTCCATCAAGCCAAACTGAACCTTCTAAGTGGTGAAGTACTGGCAACTCATGTTAGAAACGCTGCTATTTTATTCACATCAAAATGTTCACAGCTGATAAATACCCTTAAATTACATTACACTTCTTACTTTGTCAAGGGCTGCTTTCTCCAATACCTCTTTTGCAACCGCTAGTTTTTGCTCCAGATCTGTTAGCTGCTGTGCCTGTGGGAATAAAGAAAAGAAAAAAAAAAAAAAAAGATGATGCAAACTTCAATGCGTTTTTCCCCCATAATTTTTCATGTGAGAGAGGAAAGGATATAAATTTTTCATGTAATATATATTAGTTGGCTCAGAATTCCTTATAAAAGGACCAGGCCTTAAGGGATGTTTTTTATCCTTGAAAAAAGAAAAGTACGTGGGAACTGTGTTCAAATGTGAATGCAAGTTTATAATAATTTCAATGCCAATAGCAAAATGAATTCCATACTATAAAAAAAAATGTTATGCTATAATATCTTTCTGGAAAATTCAAGGTATTCAAGCAGCTTTTTATTATTTTTTTTTAATTTATCTGACTTCTGAGTACAATTTGCTACACCATTTTGTGGTTTTAAGCATTGAGACGCTAACATTAAAACTAACGTGGCACAAAGAGAGAAATCAGAAAACACCCAAACAATTCATGCATGTGTCCACCTTATGAAATGATACTATCTGCTGCTACACAAGCTGGTAACTCCCAATTTTTTATTTTCTCCATCTCCTTTCCTGGAGATGCCAATGGAAAACTCACAAGAATGGTGGGAAACCACTTTGGGAGACCTGCGTTAGAAGTCAGGCTCAGGTGAGCAGCCAGGACTGCTGGCTGTGTGTGATGTTTACACTCTGTGTGGAGTGCAGAGGTTCAGAAAGCACTTCTAAATTTTCATTATGTAAAGGCAATTATTTTCTCTCCCCTTCCCCTAGGAGGTACACAAACTCAGCCAGCTCGCTTGTTGGAAGTGAGTTCTCCGCAGGAACTTTCCCTTCCAGGCAAGCAGGAGCTCCCAGATTCCCGCAGTTCTCAGCCCTGTCATTAGCAACATTCCCATGCAACCAAAAGGAACAAGTTCTTTCACTGTTGTGTTTGCAAAACGACATTGTTTTCCCATTGTTTTTAAAAAGGGAAGCGTAGAGAAGGACACTGGACTGACTGGTTACCTTTTTGTCTTTGAAATTCTAAGTATATGAACATTTTGCATACACAGAGTAACTGGGTAAAGTTCTCATTTCTCAGTTTCTCACACCTGACATCAGCCACTATCACAATACACAGATCAGACCACCACTAGTTTGGTTCCTCAGCCTGGCAACAGAGCATCCAGTACAGAAGGAATCCTTCCTTTCCCTCAGTTTGCGAAATTTAAGTGGATTTATCACTGACTTACTAGAAAAAAATTACTAAGATATAAAAAAAATTGCAAGACTTCAGTAAAATTTGCAGTTGTTCCTAAATATGGTACATACTATAACTCACAATAAACATGGACAATGTTTGAAAGACTGAACTCAAGCTTGGGTCTGTGCTATGCAGACACTTCTCATTAGGTACTAGAACTAGACCAAGCAATTTCTCACATCATTAGCATTTTTATATCACTGCTTATTAAATTATTTTCCAGTACAGTTATACAAATTAATACAAATTCTCAACGAATTAGAATCAAGATTTGAAAAATACCCTTGAACATATAATTGAATAATTTCAATTGCCATTAAAGCAGAGGAAAAGTATTAGTGAAGTTTTCTGAATGCATCATTTATCAGGACTTATCCTTATTTTTCATAATCCTGTCATATTTTGATGGAATAACATTTTCTGTTAACTTTCATGTATATTTATTTTATTTCACAGAATACTGAGCAAATAGGTCACCGACATCAATCTGACTGACATTAAGCGAGAATAAAATTCTGGCATTAAGAATGAATTTTGATGAACTTGAAAGCAGCAATACTTATTTACATCTTGGTTCCAAGACCACAGAAAAATCAGATTTTTTTTTTTCTGAAAACTTTTGACTATCAAGCCTAAATTCATATTGCAATAGTTTCACTGCTGCTGTAACTAACAAGTTATTTTAGGGAGCTAACATGGCTTGGATGCCGAATAAAGACAAAATAGTACATCTCTTGTCATTTTAGAGGGAGCTGGGCCAGGTCTGTAAGCTGACTGAATAAATTTTTAGATAATATTTTTCAGTTCATTAAAAAAGTTAAAATTTTTCAGTCCCAAAGCTGCGCTGTAAAAAAAAAAAAAACAACCCTGGCAATAAACTAATAGACCTGAATTACCAAGTACTGAAATGATATTCACATTTTACATGGATGTGATTTCCAGAACTGCAGGAAACCATCAAAAAAATAAGACTTATTTCAGTAAGGACACATTATCCAGTGTCCTTACTGAGAAATATATACAATAACAGCCCTCCAACTTTTTGTATGTCCCTTATCTCTTTCTATGAAAAAACTCCCTTGTCTGCAAATAACCTACAAGTATTTTTCAGCAGCAAGTTCTATTCAGGTCTTCAGGCCCCTGCTGTGTTGCTGACAATAACACACTGCTAATAACATGGTAGCAACAACATATAAATGCTAAAATAGGACCTCACCTGGCCAAAGGGCTTCCATAAAACATCCTGCCTGGTATATAAAATGAGGGAGTTACCTGGAAGCATCAGTGGGTGGTGTTGGGCATTACTTGATTTTCCTTGTTTGTTTTTTCCCTTTTGTCACTGTCGTTATTATTTACTATTATTATTATTATATTTTACTTTTGTTTTGTTTCTTGAACTGTTTTTATCTCAACCTACAAGTGGGCAGCTGCATGGTGCTTAGTTGTAGCTGGGCTTAAACCACAACTTCCAGAGCAAAGCACACATAAACCAGATAAAACTTTCTACCTACATTTTTGTCGGCGTTGTGAAAATATACTGCACCACTAAGCAGGGGGAAAAAAATTAATTGCCTACTATAAAAGAAATCAAATGAAGAAAATAAGCCTTGAGCTTTGTGAAAACAAGCAGTACTCACCAGGCAGTGATAAAAGATCATGTAACAAGAGATCATGAAATGTTGGTTGTCTTAACTGTGTTGTCTCAAGATAGCTATCTGAAAAGTAATCATGCTATCTCTTACCAATCAAACACCAACTACAGAAGTTTATGCAGCAGCCCTAATATATTTTATAAAAATCAACAAAGAAAATTTCAATTTCCTGTCTCACCCAGGGGCTTCATCTTCTACTGAGAAAAGCAATTCTATAATATCCTGTCTTACAGCATTTTTCTACATCCAATAAGCAGCCTGATCTAATCACAAATAACTGATAAACTGAAAACCAAAATCATACGTGCAGTGATAAAACTGCACAAACATACTGACTTGATCAAGGAGAAAAAGTCCCAAAGTGAGTAATCAGCCAAAGCATTATTTAATAAAAAACATCATAAGCCTTCTGACATGGAATGGAAAAAATAAAAGTTGCAGTTTTTAAGACCAAACTACAACATTTAAGAAGAGCTCATTATACCAGAAAGTAGAAATATGTCAGCAAATATTCAACAATCTCTATCCTTAGAGATAAAAATCAGGAAAAAAATCAGTTTTCTTTCATGACACTTTAAGCCACAAAATTCTGCACACCAAAGGCCATGATCAGGCAAAAGACCCAACCTGGCCCAAAGTTCACATTCAATCCTGTTATTCTCAAAGGCCAAAAAATGAATTCTGTAAAATTATCACATTCTTAAAATCCACAAATATATAGAATAGCCTTCATAAAACAACCTCAAACTTGAATAAAATCTACACTCTACTCCCGTTTCCTCAGCTATCCATGTGTGGATGAACTGAACAGGGAACTAAACATAATACATCAAACCAGGACTCTATGTGTCATAGAAAATGGGATTTATCTGAATTTACCCTGATAAACTGGGAAAAACAGGATAACATTCACTAAAAACAAGTGTAAGATGCTAAATAAAAACAGTAATGGCCAGTAAAACTAATAAAGAATATGGAACAATAAGGATGAATGACCCAAGATGATATTACCACTGAATATGTCATATAAGAACTTCTGATATCAGTAAGCACAAAGTTACTTGTATTATTTATGTGCTTAAAAGGAAAATTCTGTTAAGAATATTTTGAGACTTCTCATTTCATCATCTGTCGGAGTCTCCTTTTATTGTGGGCACTTTTCATTTAATCTTCATCCTTTGTGGGGAAAAAAACAATCCAAAGAAAAACAACCTCTTTTTGCTGATATAATCAACCACAATATATAAGCTACGGGAGGCCAATTACATTAAATTTATCAGATAGAAAACATCATAAAACAAATAAAGATGTAGTTAAACAGAGGTTCAGCTTGCTACTTCCTACTCAGCCATCATTTTTTCAGTTGTTATGCTGCGTGCTGAAGCCAGCCTACAGCTTATAGAACTTGTTATCCCTAATGAAGTCACTGTTGTAAGATCTCTGGGGAAAAAAACCCCACATTATCTCTAATATTTTTGCATTACATTTACTTTTATAACTGATATTTCTTAATAGTTTTTTATGGGGTTTATGCCTTTTTAAAGTAGCTTCAGTGAATTTCCCAGGGGAGGTTGCAGAAGATCCTGATGCTGAGGAAATGCGTTGGATGAATAAACCCATCACAGGGTGAAGATCCTGCCTGAAAGGCAGAGGAATTGCATATTCTCTCGGGGTAGTTGATATGACAGGCCTGTAAGGAAACTGTCCTCAGTTTTCTGTTGTCATCTCCCTTCAACATGGAGCTGCAGAAGTTTTATTTACCCTTACAGGGGCTGTGTAAAAGCAGCAAGAAAGATAAAAGCATTTGTTTTGTGCTAAATAAATGAATGTATAAATAAAGCTTAAGTGAAACAATGTTAGTTCTTTTTGAAAAGCTTTCCTGCAATGAAAATAGGAGTTGTATGTTACTTTGAACATAATGAAGAATGCTCTAAAATCTTTTAAATGGACTAATCTTTCAAACATGCAAAGTCATCTGAATTCTGCTGTTGGTAATTTTAAGACACACAGGTGCAAACCATGGGGGAAGTGGATGTACATAAATACACCCATTCAAATGGGTGGATTTGGGTTGAGCCAAACCACCAGCACTACAGAAAAAGAGTTGTATTGGAAACCTTGAAACTTGCACCTTCACACATGTGCAAGCACACAAAGTACTTCTGTTTAAGGTTATCACAGATTTAGAATATGTAATCGATTATTTCAAGCCCAGAGAACAATTTTATTGCTTACATAAGTTCTCTATCAAGTTAGGTCTTCAATGGTTTTCTGTGTTGGTTTTTTTTTTTACCCTTAGTTTGTTTTTCTTTAATTATTTCCTCTCTTTCTCTGTATGGAATGCAGAATCTCACAGTCTTCATGACAGAAATAAATAAATATTCTAAAACTCTGGGAAATAGGTTTACTGTGGCATGTAATTAACTTCTGCTAACAGGGAGGAAAACACATATGGTGGCATCAGTTTTACTTTAGAGGGAAGAATGGCATAAAAATATTCCCCATTCAAGTCAGTATGATGCCAAATTATTTCACACAGTTTTGTTTATCATTGACTCTATTTACCACAGCAAATTATTAACATTATGAAATATTAATATTAAAATTTAATATTAAAACTTAATATTAAAATTATTTTCACGTATCCAAATAATGAAGTAATTCATGTAGAACTATGTTTGTCAAAGAATTTGGAAAGTGGTTTTGACTATAAATTTATTCCTTAATATTACTATAAAGGTAATAAAGATTTGTCGAGATAATAAGTTGCATTATTTGTTTTAATGGTTGATGCTATTAGATTGCTTATTCAAAGTTACATTCTGCCATGGAACAAAGATAAAGTACATTAATAAGCCAGGTGAAGCTAGTTGTTGCTTACAATTGAACTTTTTATTGTTTGGTTGGGTTTTTTTTAGGATTATCGATATATTTCGTCTTAGAATTTAAATAACAAAAGGGAAAAGAGATGAAGTATTAGGTGAAATGTCTGAAACTCAAGCACAATCTGTAGAAAATAACAAAAAGATGTACTTAAGCCATAGCACTGAACTATTTACAAGAGCAATTTCAGTAATAAAAGGTATTGTATAAGCCAGCAGTGAAAGTTATTGCTAGATTTATTTTTCTTCATCTCTTGCTACCATCAGATATACATGTTTGCATTTTATGAATTAAAAACCAAACTATCTTTAATCCTTTTCTAATTTAGTAAAGCTTGTGACTTCTTCTAGGATAATATAGCCAAATGATTGGGGAGAGAGTCAACGAAGGAGTTATTTAAATAAGAAGTGGTCATTAATGCCTGAAATGCATGCAGACCTTGATCTAGCAGCACTTAAATTTAGGAGTACTTCACTGAATCAGGGGTTTAAGACCATAATTAAATTATTGCAATTAAGAGTGTCCTCATTCAGAACTAGCAAGTGCCTACTTATGAAGGAAACGATAAAATTAGGAAGACTGAGTGGCAATTTTTATTAATAGTTTCTTATTTTTCCCATAATAACACAAAGAAAATTTACACTTTGTTCAGCTCTTTAAGGACACTGTGCTGCATGCTTTAAAACACAGAGACAGTAGCTCAAATTCTAATCTCAGCAGAGACACCCACAACCCCTACAGCCTGGAGCACATCACTTAATTTTTATGATGCTCACTGCTCATCTGCCACCTGGCTTTATACTCCATAGGGAGAGTTCAAAAAATATAAACTGACATAGAGATATGCTCCATAATTAATCAGATGGATTATAGAACACTTTGAAAACGTAAAAGAGTAAATATATGCCTAAAGTGATGAACTTGTATTTACTACCACTTGTTAGCTTACTGACACACAATGTTAAAAGTGGATATGACTGGAATATTAAAGGAGAAAGCTGCCCTTTCCCCCCCTTTCCTCTTCCTCTCCCACTTAATTCCAAGAGGTCTAGTTGAGTACAGAGCCATTGATGATAACAGTTACCAGAATTTAATAAAAGTCTCTTGATGTTGATTATGCAAAACAAAAACCAAACAACCTTCCCACATCATGTATATCTGCACAATTCATTCCTTCACAGAAAGCATTTGTTTAATGGGCATGGGCTGCAGCATTCTCTCATGGCCTTCAGAAATCCAATAGCCTGCAGCTCACATCCTTCTGGTGAGCTGCTCCAAGAAGCTTGCAATGTTCAGAGCTATGTGGAGAGCAGAATTCCCTGAATTCCTCAGTAAGGCAAAGAGAATCGGAAGTTTAATGTGCTGGGAAGGCAGTGGGAGGAATGTAGAAGTCCAGTAAGAAGACAGTAACTAGCAGCCAGGATTTTATCCCAAACACTCATGCTCTGTTCTGGCAGAAGACTGTTTCATTTATCAGAGTTCAGAATAAGAGCTTCACAAAACAGACTCAACAGCAACGATAACATTAAATCTGTTACATTTCCAGCATCAAAGCGACTAGAAATGAAATACCACCTGTTCTGGCCCAAACCCAGCAGCCTCTCTCTGATCAGGCAGATACTTAAAAATGTGTATATATATACCAAATGGCTTCTATTCTGCTCAGCAAAGCTGAAATACACACAAACCAGCACACTGAACCTCCCCTTCCTCACATCTCACATGATTATTTGGGAGGGCAGCATAACGTTTCTGCTCCCTTTGCTTCATAAATCAAGTTTCCTCAGTCAGGAAAAAGATTGAGGAGTAAACCTGCACAAATATTTCTGGTTACACATAAAGGAGTTAGCAAAGGCATTCAGCCTCGAACAGAACTGCACATGGTCAAGAGATGCTTCAAGTGTTTGCATACCCAATTCTCTTAGGAGAACCCACACCCCCTAACTTGGGGCCTACACCCAAACTATGTCTATCCAACACAGGTCGAGGACTTTAGGGCCTGATTCATGTGGTCATATGTAGTCTTTAGGAGAAAATAACTCTCCAGGGATCTGGAGTGGAGCCAGACAACCTTTCCCATGTGTTCATATCTGGTTTTGGGATTACTGTGTACTAGCATCATGAAAACAGCAAGGAAATAGTAGCGCTGAACAATCCTACTGCTTCAGCCAAAGAAAACAAGCTTTCACACCAAGGCAAGATTAGAACTCATAATCTTTTCCTCTGCCCAAGCTCTCAGTTATAGTGAATTCGAAGAAAGATGTGCTATTTTTATTAATGTTAGCTGGCATTACAATTTAAGCGCCTTGATGTATAATATGCCTATTTTTTGTCTCTAAACGTATTTCCCTGGTTTTGGTCTTATGAGGACCAGAAATAAAAGCTCCTGAAAAAACTTTGAATCAATCTGTGCATTAAAAAAAATATAAATAAATCACAGAAATCATACTGTATATTATAAATAGTCTACATTATTCCATCTTTACAGAACTGTATATACAACAGAGAGAGTTAAATAGTTCCAGAAGGCAATTCGGACCTCATGTTGACTTTTTAGGTAATTCTAGGTATAGTCACTGAAGATGGCTACTTAATCTTCATTTTTTATGCTGGAAATAAAAGTACTAATCAATTAGCAGCCTCCAGTCTGGAGACTTGCACCTCTCTCCTCCTCCTTTAACAGGGATTAATTTCTCCCTGTGTTAACAAGGACTTGATGCCCTTCAGCAACATTTTTATTTTTTGTCCAACCCCCTCCTTCTTCTTGTATTTTTTTTTTAAAAATATGCTATCTAGACAGACTATTCATTTGGAATATTTAAGACACAGACATTTCTTTTTCTAGAAGCTTCACATCCAAGGAATATTACATCTCTCCAGCTCATCACAAACACGAAGATTTACTCTCAGTGTTAACAATAATTGGCTTTGCCGTGGAGGGAACTGCTAATTAAAGGAAAAACAAGAACCATCTGCTTCTATCAATCAGTTAGAAAGATGGAAAACACGTTACAGAATGCATGGAATAGGGCAAGAGGTTTTGTTCATCAGCAGTAAACTAGAATGTGAGCACCTAAATACAGGTGCTCATAAACCAGATACTTGCCACTGCTTTTGTCTATTTGAAAGCAAAGGCACCAGAAAACTTTTTGGGGTTGGAATCTCTTCTTCCTTGGTCCTGCAACCAGTTTAATAAAAAGCACCATCCCTGTTATAGTGTTTTGCATGGAAAAAAAAATAAAAAAAAATAGACAATATTTCTGAAAATGCATTAAGGTATCAAGTCTGTCTTGGTACTTTAAGCTCTTTTCAGAATTAAGTTATTCCTTAGGCAGCTTTCATATTGTTAGATTTCTCCAATACTATATTAACTCTAATATTTTAGCTAACCATAGTGAAATAAAACTTACCTTAAAAATCAGATCCTTTTTCCCATAACGAAGCTCTTTCAGCTGGGCTTGGATCTTTTTTGACTGAAAGTGAGGATAATAAAATCAAGTTTGAAGGTGGTTTTATTTTAAATATTTCCTTTCAAGATCAGAAAAAAAGAAGGTAGTGAGTTCTGACAACAGCAGAATCCAGATAGCTTTAAAATGCAGAAACTCCCCACCCCAAAATCATTGACAACTGCTTTTCCTGGTTGACAAGTCAAAATTATTAAGGAAAATATAAACTGGCACTTACCTAAAGCACATGAGTGTGTGATATGAACAGCTTTTGGGCTTACACAATAAAGTGATAATTATGGAAATTTCAGTAAAGATGTTATGCCTCTGTCTTGTTCAGGCAAGGTGCAACGACTTTCATAGAAATTATCCATGCAAAAAAGCCCAGACTAAAGTAATTGAAGTGACTAAATCAGATTCACATGTTGTAATATGTAATATTATTCATAAAAAGTTAAATAGTTAGAGGGACTGCTCAAATGAATGCAAGTACTTCTACACTGATCTATTTGCCAACAAATAGGGCTTTTGTATCACTGACTATCTTTTCCATCTCTCTCTTCAGCAGAGGGGAGATTTCACTCCCACAATTCCATAAAGTGACCCTTTTATCCCTGAAGTAATGAAACATTCTAGGAATCAATAACAATAAATTTTTCCTGTCTCTGAGTTAATTTCAAAACAGGCATTTGAGCAATTCCTATTTTAGTCTAGACATGGAGATCAAGGAAAGTAAATCAGTTTTATACATGTTATAGAGGCATAATAAATTTGCAGAGCTATATCATAAGCGAGCCCAAATGATTTTACTTGTCTAAGACTTGAGTTTGCAGCTCACTTTCCAACACATTTGAGCTGCTTCTGGTGAAGTCACAGAAATGAGCTGGAATGAGAGCACTTTAGGAACTCTCCTATGTAAGCATATATATAAATATATATAAAATATACCTGAATCTCAGTAAAAAAGACTTTGATGCAAACTTCTTATTCAGAATACAGAGGAACCTTCCTTACCTCCTCTGCATGAATGCCACAAAGCTTGTTTCCTGACAAGAGCTTGGTTTTGAGGCTTTTGTTCTGAGGGGGAGACAAGAAAAAAGCAAAATGTTTATTAGTGAGGGTTACTGAAATATTAAGTATTTGACCATACTGGCTTTGTTTTTTACATTGATAATACCTTCAAGTCACCAACAAAAACACAGGTAAGACAAGAAAGATTCATCAAGGCACAATCCCTTCTCACAGAATTCTAAAAGGCTATAAAATTTGCTTTAAGAGGAAGAGCACTGCTTACAGAAACCTTCCAAAACACTCTGGCAACTGAAAGCAATTTAGATTTAATATGATGAGGTACAAAAGGGTAGGAAAAAACCCATCTGATCCTTACCTGATGTCAACTGCTTGGCTCAGTATCATTTTCAGTAAATCATCATAAAAGCTGAGTAATAGGGCCAAGATCTCATCACTTGACATTGATGATCCAATTCATGGGGCCTTTTTGCTAGATTTCATAATTTAAAACTGCAAGTAATCAAAATCTGTAGAAGGTTAGCTACCTGATAAAACCTTTCACCAACTCAGTGTTCTTTTTCATGTAGGAATTTTAAACGTATTTCTTCTCATTTTCAGGGAAAATAATAAACCTTGATAAAATGCATTTTCAATAGTCATTCTTTTTGCACTCCTCAGTCATATTACCCCATAACTGACAGTCAAGAGTGAAGATTTCTCAGGAACAAGCTGTCATTAGAACCAAAACTGTAATTCCATCCAGTTTAAATTTAGGCTCATATCCCACTGAAACACTGGAAGCCTTTAATTCCAGAATTAGAAGCTTTGAGGTTTTTCTTGAAAAAAACTTCCTCGTTGAAGCAAATGCAAAGAAACTAAATTTCCACGTGAAACCTCATTTGCCCCATTCCAAAATGAGGAGGAGAGGTGACATAATTTCACATTTCACTGCTCTACTACTGTAAACACTGCTGCAGAAACAACAAACCTTTCCCAGCTGTTTGAAATGTCATAGTTCTGTGATGCAACAGAAAGGAATCAGGATGTTACTTTGAATGAGACAGCCCAATAACTCCGATTCTGCCTCGCAAAACATGATTTTTCAAAGGACTGAGTGTTGCTCTGGTAAGTTCCTTTTTGTTTGAAAATTAAGTTGTAGCTCATCAAAGCCTTAATGTACTAACCAGGGTAGCAATACAGAACAAGACAACTTGCTCTGAATAAAAGGAACTGGGTAGCAAATAAAAGATGAAGAGAGGTAAATGAAATAGCAATCAGAGACAAAGCACACCCGACTCGTCTATTATTCACCACGAGTACATCTGAAGAGCTACATTGTACTGTGGGCACACAGTGGATGTGACTGCCTTCACACAACAATCAGCATCACCTTTTGGGGTGATGGCCAAACAGATGTGCCAAAGGCACTGCTTCATTAGGGACTTGTTTTTAATTAACCCAGGACGTCATGTCATCCCTTTGATTCGACTCACTCATTATCCCCCAGTCCCCCCCACAGACTGGTTCAGGAACAGACTCTGTATTTCAGAACCAAAGTAAGAATGACTTGTAACCCTTATATTTGTACTCATTTATCTTCCTTTCACCCAATATATACATATATATACACACACATACATTTATGTATGTATGTATATATTTATAGTATATATATATCTATACTATAAGAAATAACTTCTATTAATACATTGATATTTCATAAGTAACTTCTACACATGCTGTTTTGAGAAGACCCTGCAGTAACCCAGGATGTGTGTCAGCAGGACACACGATGTGTTAGGTGGTTGTCGCAATTTCCACACCAGGCCAAAAAGGCCTGGCAAAAGAATGTAGTTAAAAGAACTTGTCCCACACCAAAACCCGATGAAAATATTTAAAGCTAGGAGATGAGATCCATTTTGGAGGTTTAGCTAGGTTTAACAATATTTACCAATCCTGTCCCATTATCCAGTCTATCAGCAACAAACCCAGCAGGGTTATCAGAATGCAGGCAAAATAGTCATCATTTAATCTGAACTTAATAACACTTTTAGAAATGAGAGCAAGCATTAAAGGTTACTGTTATCGACAGCATAATAAGTAGGACCTTGGCAGAGGTAGGTGACAACCTCTTGCATGCAGTTTGAACGATTTTGTGTTATTTACAGTGACAAATCATGTCATTTTATGTTACCTACAGTGACAAATCATGTCACTGTCAAAAATAGCTTTTCACCCTGATTAATAGTGTTAATTTTTATGGCAGAATGTGAAGTATACCAGTTAAAACATGTGAAGTATAACAGAAACTGGTGTTGTTTGGATTCTGAATTAAATGTAGCAAAATCAGAAGTCTGATCAGGTACATATCCAAGAAGAATATGCCCATTTTGCTAGAAAGGGGCTATTCAGAATCAGATTAATTAATCAATGAAATTTTAAGTGTATAAATGCCTATAGATTCAGCATAAAAGTTCTGACATCCAAGACTTGCAAGGATTCAAGATTATACTTTTTTTCCTATTAAGCATCCTTCAAAGAGCGACAACAAATAAGTTAAACAAGAATTTTAACCAGTTTTATTTTCAAGTACTCTATTTGTTACCAAGTGCTTAAATGGAGAAAGTCTTGAACATTTTAGGCTTAAAAATAAGAAGTGAAGTATCTGTAAAAGCACATTTTTAAACAAGTGGCAATTCCTACCACGCCAGACTGGTACTTGAGACTGAACTTGAGAGTTCAATAGAAGCACTTCCACAGTTGCAGCTTCAGTTACTTCCTTTTCTGCAAATTCATTTCTGTAAAAATCATTCATTATATAGCTGCACATTGCATTTTTTTCTTTTATAATTTCTCCATCTGATTGAGCATATACAGTAAATATCTCATAAAGCAAGAGTCACAGTTTACAGGCATTGTCAACTGTGACAAACTACCCATGGACAAATTTAAAGGGGGTTTATTATCATCATAAATCTGAAGTTAGGGGGATTAACGTTTATCTGATGAATCATATATTCTACTAACAGAAGGCTAAACTCTCACCACCAATGTCAAAGCCACAAATTTTCAGATGTCATTTTTTTGGAAGTTATTTTATCTTGACCCCTGGTCACACCATGAGTGCTTTAATACTCTTATATTTATGTGTCATAACTTGAAACACCAGTATTATCTACTTGAATCAGCATCAGGATCTAAACCCAGAATGAACAAATACATAACCTAGACATCATCATCAGTACAAAGCAATTTAGTTTGTCTGCTGGCCTTTGAAAGCACAGGATACAAAGTATGTTCAGGGAAAGAAAATCACTTTCAGAAAATTGTATTCTCAGCAATCAACTGCAATTCAGACATTTTATCTCAGCTCTGACATGCTTTTTTTTTGGTTGTTGTATAGAAGATAAATTTGGCTCCGCTTCCCCTTGATGAATAGTGCAAATAAAACCATGCTAAGCCCCTGCTCATCACTAGAACATTTTCCTCTAATGGGCATCGCATTTGGAAAAACAACCAAACCCAAGAACAACAAAAAAACCCACCCTGGACTCTGCTCAGCCAGAGTGTCAGGGACAACTGCCATGATGAACTGTCTTCCACCTCCTGTGAAAGCAAAGTGCTGCACTGTGCCCTTAGGAGAGAAATCAGGAAGCAGCAACAGACCAAAAACCAAACATCTGGATTTATCTGCTACCACGATGCATTGGTATCCAGTTTGCTTTGGATATTAGCTTCGTGTTTCACGATGATGAAAAATGGTTTCTATCGCATGAAATGGGGTGAGTGCTTTAATCCCAGCAGGGCTGGCTCAGCCCTTCATCTTTCTGAGACAGATAAACTGAGCTTCCTCCACTCTGTGTAGGAAAATAATGAAGGTCTTTCAAATAAGACCTTAAGAAGTGCGTTCCTACCCGTCCTTATGGCCGGTGAAGACACTGTGACTTTTTAGCCTTGATGTTCTTGAGGATGTTTGAGTCTCTTTTCCCTACAGTTTTTCAGAGCCCAAGAGTGCCAAACAGCTGAAGGACACTGCCCCTTCAATGTGATGATGCATATACAGGCTGCACACTTTTCAGATCTGTCTGGATCCAAACTGTCCTTGTAGCTCTGAATTCCTGGGAAAAACCCCCTTCCACTGTGGTCAGGCTTCAGCCTCTCAGTGCTCTGACACTTCTGCCTGTGCTGTTATTTAGGAGGCACATGCAACACCTGAAGGCTGACAGCCAAGCTGGGTAACCCCTGCAAACATGGCACATTACCACTGTTGTAAGCTCAGACACATTTGGACTGTTTTGCTCCTTTTGAACTCTTTTCTGTAACCTGTCCCCCCGCCTTACACTCATGTTACAGATAAAGGCACTTAAGGACAAGCTTTCCCAAACAAACAGTACACATTTTTTTCCTTCTGCCTATCTGTCCCTGCTAATACTTCTGTTATGTTTCTCCCTGAATTTCATGTAGCCCAGCTGAGCTGAACAAGCTGATAAGCGACGGGCAAAAATCTTCTATTTGAGCTTTTAGCAGGAGCTCTGTGCTGATTGTGTTTGTCTTGGTGTTCCAGTCATTTCAGCAGGACTTTGCTCTGCAAAAGCAAATGCCATTTCTAATTCTTTCCATGTCAGATGTTCTAATTAAAAGCAGCAGCATATTAAATGCAGAACCCCGTTGCACAGAATTTATATCTGAAATGAAGGGTAATTGCCTATGCCATGCAGGGTTATTTAGAGGGGAAAAAATGGCAATTCTTTGATCTTTCCCTTCGGTGGCGGTGGCTGAATGCTCTGGGGATGGTTTGCAGGATCAATAAAGCAGAACACCTAGTTAAGCAGATGTTAGCCTGAAGGTCCTGCTTTTCACTTGACGTTTGTGAACAGAATGACAAAGAGAACTTGGTGCTGCTGCAAGCTGAAGGCTGGGCTTAAAAATAATAACAAAAAAAAAGGCTTAGTGAACGCTCTCATCAAAGCAAGGTGACAGGAATTAATAGAGGGTGCTGTGACCAAACATGTAAATAAAATAATCTTGAAATAATCCCCATTTCTGACCTTGAAAAAAAAAAATTAGCTCCTCTATCACTAGAGGAGTGAAGGGTCAGACTGTTTATGTGCTCTTCTACAACTTCACTTTTTTGCATGTGATAGCAGCAGGACATGAAACGCTGCATTAAGCATGTTTTAGATCCAGAATTGCCAGCATCTGTCTTAAACCAGAAATGACAGGGTTATGAAAGGAGAAGGGCAGGAGATGGGTAAGGCATACCTTCATGTGGCTCTGAGTATTAACTGTTATGGAACTTTTTGGCCAATATATTTAATATTTAGAAGAATTTTTGCAAGCACGATCTACAGACATCTAAAATATGTATCAGTTGCACTGAGGGAGCTGCTACAATATCTTTCAATGAGAAAATAGATATCCCTGAGGCAGTTTTACTGGATTGATTCACATACTAGATATATTTCCCCCATGTCATGCATCCACCGTCCTCCTGTATCAGGTTTCAGCCTTCAAGTGGCCCTGCTGCATTAGCAGCAGGGAGGAGCACTGAGGGGTATTCTTAATCCACTGGCACAGAACTCCAATTTAATCATCATAGATCCGTAATGATTTCCTAAAAGTCATTTAGCAAGATGAACTCAAGGAGCAGGATCTAATTCTGAGGACTCAGCTGACTTTTTTTTTGAGCCACTAACACTGTTTCTTCATGCTCTATCCGTGACTGTGAACTAACATTTTATGCCAGGCTCCCTCCTCTTGGGAAAGGGGGAGGAAAGGAGTAAACTGAGCCATTTTTCAATGCTCCTGAAAAGTGTTTGCCCCCATTTAAGCTCGGTAGAGCAATATCAGACAGGATGCTTCACATCAGGCTCCTAAGTGTTATGAAAAAATAATAATAATAAAAAAGCCTGAGTACAGCTTAGACTTCTTTGGTTTCTGAGAGTAAATATTTGCAAACCATTTTCAGAAAAACAAACAAACAGAAAGCACAGTAAGTAATATTTTAGCAGAAAAACGAGGAAGTTTAAGACCACCACGAAAAAAAAAAAGTTGAAGACATTTCTTGATACTTATCAATCAGCCTGATCTGTCAAAAGGACATTGGACATAAGAACATCTGGGATAGAAGGTGAGCTGCCTGATCATCATCTGATCAACTCCTAGTTCTGACAGAAATATCACCTTTTCATTAGTGCTTCCATGAATATGGACTTGAGTGAATATCTCAAAGTCAAGGAAGGGTTTCAGTGAGGCTTGGAGTCACGTCCTAAAATTTCATATTGCAAAGCAAATATTTTATTCTTATGAAGTTCTGGTACCTGGAATTTTCTCTTTTTCCCCAAATGTGCCTACTGATTTGGATGGGGAACTTGAGATAAGGGTAAGATATGGAGGAGACAAGGAGAAGAATGCATCCACAAGAGGGAAAGACTGGAATGCTGATGACTCAGACAATCCAGGTGCAAGCTGATGATGAACACACCAAGAAAACCCAAGGCAAGCAAAAGATATGAGTGATACCTCCTCTGCAAAGGCAGGGAGAGAGAAATTATGCAGAACAGCCCAGTGCTGTTTACTTCTTCTGGAAGAGGAAAAAGCTAACACAGAAAGGAAAAGGCCAAGCATATCAACTGTGTGCTCTTTAAGTGGGGTGACGTGGAAACGCCAAAATTAGCTAGTAAAGATTGAGAAAAAACAACTAGCACAAAAACAGAACAAAAAAAAATTTAGTGCTTTCTTCAATATTGATCTGAATAACTGCTCCACAGTCAGGCACCTTCACTGAAATTACCTGACTGTATTTCAGTGATTTGAGGCTAAGCAAGTGTCAGACAACAGGTCTTCCTGGGTTTGTAGTTTTCAGCATTACATAAAATCCAAACAAGTCACACCCAAGAGGTTGTAACCACACCCACAGGGACTTTAAATACAAAACCACTTGTTCATCTTGTCTCTCTCTCTTTGTTCTCTAGGCCTTCAATCCATAGTATTAAAACCTCATATGAGTAACATTGTGCCTCTGGGCAAGTCTCAGCCTCCCCAGCATTCAGCAGGTCATCTTTAGCTCACAGAACTGTTTTATTGCATCTCACTGACCTTGTGGGAGATCTAAACTCTGCTATTTTCTTAATGAGTGTAGAAATTTTTAACCCCTCTACAAAATTTCTTCCACATTTCACAAAATAAAAACAAAACCACATTCAAGACAGTTAGCCCTAAGAGAATACACACAAAAAAATGTGGAGGATTCATTTTCCAGCTTTTTTCTTTTTTTTTTAAATTTATTTTATATTCAATCAAATTTTCTATTTCAATACCTTTTTGTTTTTTACTTGAAACTAAGCATTAATAGGTTTGGACAGGAAAGCAAATTTGACTGTCTGCAGATTTCACATTAATACTTGTATTGGAAAAGAAGGGATGTAAAAATGTAATTTATCCAATCCAATGCTATCAAATAGAATATTGGCCTGTCAGTCACAGGCAGGCAATCTATGTAATGCATCTACCCAGCAAATTTAATAACTTTTATGCTCATTTGCTTTTCAGAACTATCACAGAGATCTGGCCCTAGGTCATAGCAGGTGCACTGCTGATGAATGTTTCTGAAAGCTACAGCTGACTGCACATGCTATTTAAAAGTGGCATGTTTTTATCTGCAAAATGTATTTCAGTGTTTCTGAATACAGCTGGATTTTCAAAGAAGCAATCTCCTGATGAACTTACTGCTCAACAGCTGCATGTCTTGTTACCCATAATTATTTCTCAAAATCCAAATCCCGCACTGGTGATAAATCTGTGAAGTTCCAAATTTCCACCAGTTCAGGATTTAAATAGATACATTCATAGAGTCGTATTTCTGGCAAATATGGGTAACTATGCTTTGAAATACTAACAGCTAAGGAATGACAGAATCATGATTGTAGATTAAATCTGCCAACCCAGGAAGATAAGTTGTTCTATTCCCAATTATACTTATTATATTTATCACAACTGATAGCGTCTGATTTTGGTTTGTTTAAAAACAATTGGCCCTAGTTGTTGTTCTTTGGAATAATGGATTAAACAACCAGAGAAATAAGGTATTTGGCAAGTAAGGAAAAGGGAAAATAAGGTACAGGTCGACTGGTATCTTGAAGAAAAACCAAGCCAACCAAGGTAAAATCACCCACACTGCAGCCAAGGCATCTTTTTCAGAGGTGATGCTGGTACCACAGCTTAACCAGATCAGAGAATCAGCAAACACTTGTGTGGTTCAGGGGTCTTTAAGAAAAAGCTCAACAGATTAAAGTGATCAGTTTAACTAGTTTTCACTGTTATTTGTAAGATACAAAGTCTTCCTCCTGAGGTTATTAAAAAAGTCCCAAACAATAAACCCCAACAGAATACAAATAAACAAAGGGAGCAAAACCTAAATAATTGCTTTAGGAAGGACAAAATATTTGTTTTCCCATGCTTAGGAAAAAAAACCCCAAAATGTCCTGAAATTTTCTCCAAAACAAAAAGGCTGTCACCCCTATAAAAGACACACATTTCTCCCTCTGAGCCACCCACAAAACAGCAACAGTCTCCTTCTTTTAAGCAAATGGTCTGCAATTCTTTCCAAAAAAATAGATAGTACTGCTTATAAACTTGCAAAGACCAAGAGTACTTCAGATTACAGTGTTGAGCGTCCAGTCTGGCTCCTACACTCAACTTTGCAAGTAAGAGTTTTGTCAAGAAAAACATAGAACACGAAATTCGAGTCAACCTTAACTGAAAGGAGCAAAGTAATATCCCTTGAGCTGTATAAAAAGTATATGTAATCCAGCTTTAAAAGAAATATGAAATAAATCTAAAAACATAAATCCTAAAGCATCACTAACAATAACAGAAGAAAATCCCCAAAGATTAGGGAAAACTTATGTTTTCATTTCCTTCAGCACCTGAAGGACTACTTCTGAAGCAAAATCAAATTTTTTTCCCACCAGCTTGATGACTGGAAAATAATTAAATTAAAATTACCGATTTCTACATTATTTATTGAGAATAAACCACCATAACAACTGTGTAATATTTTACAATTTTAAGGAATGCACAGCAGCCATACAAGCTGATTGTTTCCTGCCATTGTGCTTGCTCCGTGCAGAGGATGCAAGCAGTAGCAAGCAATAATAAGATTCCTATAGATTGTGCACACACATTTGCTTCTTTTAAATGTAAGCGACAAATGACAAAAACAAGGGTAGGCAACAGCCACTGGCAATCTGCAGCAATGAAGAGGAAAAATATTTGCAGTGTATTTTCCACCTGAGCAAGCACTTTGGTGACATGCAGTGCTTCCAATTTAGCTGTGCATATTTCAGCAGTCAAACTGGATCTGCTTTTTGCTTTTTGCAACAATGGAAAGCTCAAGAAATGTTATTGTTGTTTGTGGGGTTTTTGTTGTTTTGTTTTTTTTCTCCTTTTGCAGCCACGGGAAAACAGGTTCTCTCTCACCTGGAAAAGGATGAAGTTTATATTCGTATGATCCAGTTCAGTGAGCCAATTCTTGTGTGGTGTTGAAATGATGCTTAAAGGAGCTGCATGAATCTTAAAAATAAATAATTCAGATTCTGCAGAGTATAACAAGGAGGCATATTATATAGGTAGGGGGACTTTGCAGAAGTAACTAATGGAGAGTACTGAAACTCTGCATCCTCGCATCTGCCTCAGCAGTTTTGGCTTTGACCAGTTCTTTGGGATGTCATATCTACATTATTTTGGCTAAAAATAATGTGCTTTTCAAAATCAATTTCCATGCCACGTTTTATCTGCTTGTAAAATTAAGACGAGATGACAGCATTGTAAAAAAAAGAACAGAAAAAAATAGAATTTTATTAAAAAATATTGACTGATGCCCCATCAGATACTGCAGTGAATCCCCATGCTGATTCAACAAGACAAACATAGGAAAGAAGCACTGGTGAACAGCAGGTTGCACCTTTTACCCAAAACTAATCAGCTCCAGGATATGAATTTTATGCCTGGATTCTAATATTTCCTTGATCTATTTATGCTCATTTTTGGCCGATGAAGGAGGATATCCTAACTCTCAGGTTTCCAGATCTTCCCTCCAGAGACTGAAGTTCATCAGCATAAAATCTACAGTTTAAATGCTCAGTGCTCAGCTCTTGCACAGCAAGAAGAGATTTTTCGGGGTTTTCCGTTTGGTTGTTTTTTTTAAAACACATACTATGCTATTGAGAATTCAGGGAGAGAAAAATAGTCCTTTAAATTTAATCTGCCTACAGACACCATGCAACACAAACAACAAACAAACAAACAAACAAATTTCTAACACAGAAAGCATTTAATGCAGCCAATACATGGGAACTACCTCAGGAACTTAATGGGGTTCATCTGGCACCTATTCCTACTCATTCCTTTAGGCCAGTCTGGAGCCTCAGACAGCCATCAAATAAGGCATCATCACCCATCTCCAGCGAATTTTGGTTTCCACTACTCTCAATACTATCTCTACTACTCAGTATTTTTTGCTGTCCATCTATATAATTTCAAATAGAAGGCAGTTCCTTATCAGGAACCCACAAACTGGATGTTACAAAAGATAGTCCTACCACCTTTGTTCACCCCAACAGCAAATCATCCTTCTTTTCCTCTCGATTTTTTCCTACCCTCTTGCTTTGACCTTTAAACACAAGCAAAAAACCAAAAGGAACGCAGAAGGAAGTTGTTAATGGGAAATCTATTATTTCTTTGTGAAGATGCTCCTATTTTTGGCTTTTTATGGCGTCCAAGGATTTTTCTACCTACCAAAAACTGCACAAATAACTTTTCATCCCTCCCGGTGGCGCAGCACCCAAAATTCGTGCACAGCAAGTGTACCAGGCCCACCCCTGCCACAGCACACCCCATGCTCTTCCAATGAAATGTTATTTTGAGGTGGAAGTAGAGCTGTCCTGGTGACCTGCCTCTCCCTGGTGTAAAATCCTTCATGTTTAAAGGCATTTGTCCTTGCAGCTGTTGAAAAAAATACTGTTGAAATTAAGGATGCCAGGCTGATACTATTTAAGAAAGACTAAATGGGTACACTGCCATAAAGTGAGTGCATAAACTGTACTTGAGACAACTGCTGAGTCTAACCTAGAAAATGTGTATTTTCCAGCTCAGTGCTAGCCTGAAGAACTTTAGGATCAAATTATCTCCTTCAGTAAGTGAGCAAAACTCCACTGAAATAAACTGAGAAATAAGCTTACATAAGCAAAAAAAAAATCCTGCCATAACAAGAATAACTTGAGAATGACATGGGAAGACTTTAAGTTCTGATACAAAACCCAAGATAAACCAGCTCAGCAAATCACTACCACAGAGAGAAAGGTTTCCTGCATACAGAGAAACTGAGCCCTTTACAGCTTTCAAATAATCATCTGCTGATAGTTTGGTACTTTTAAGCTATTTCTTAACATCACAGCATATTCTTGTGCACACATAAATATGCATCTGAACCTGTATGGAAGGAGTGTTTTTGATTTAAGCATACACACAAATACATGCCCAGCTATGCAGTCACACCACAGGAAGGGAACACCTCGTACATGCAGGACTAAATTTATGCCCTGAAGTAGAATGACTATTCTACATTGGAAAGAAAGCAATCACAATACATGAAAGGCAGTACAGCTTGTGGGTGAACCATACAAATCTGACATTATTTACAATTTTTCTCTTTAATCTCTGCAGACCTTTCCTGAGTTCGTGGAACTATGGGATAAAATACTACTCAGGTCCTTAATCACTAAGAAAATCGAGATTAGACAACACTCTCCAGAATACTTTAAGTAGCACCTACTTGATTAGGCCCCCATAACTTCACTTAGGAAACATCTATTAAACTGAGTATGTTTTAAATTGTTTACAAGACAAATCACTTAAAAAAAAGGGAACAATTTGAGCATTACTGTCATCGTTGTTTCAAACTTTTTCAGTTGTAAAAATTGTGAAATCAGATTCTGAAGACCAGAAGATTCATACCATGGGAAGGCTTAAACAGGCAAACATGACAAATAGGCAAAATTACTGGGATGGATATGGCAAAGCCACTTTTCAAAGCAGTGTAATGGAAACCGCATTTTAAAATTATAGCATAGCTATAAAACCAGCTTTCTTAAGATCAATACAGCACTTAAACAGCAACTAAACAAAATCAATTCAACTCACTCGAGTTATTATGCCTAAAACTAGTGACAAGTTGATTGATCTACTTAATCTTTCCTCCTCCAATAACATCTGCAGCTAAATACAGATGAACAGTTTTTGAAAGGGTGTGTGGGAAAGAAATCTCCAGAACTAAGTAATTTAAAATATTTCAGGATAACAGAAAATTCGTTATTTGGGCCCAGAATAACACAATTTGCAAGGACAAAAATGTCTATATTTGAAAATAACCCAGGGTTTCAGGATGAAATAGTTGCAAAGTAGGTGAGAATCAATTCATTTTGCTGTCATGAAAAAACAATTTCAAGTGCTTCTAACTTCTTTTTGAACAACATGCTGAAGTCACATTACAGCTGAACAGCTAATACAGCTTATTCTTTTTGGAATTATCTTTCCAAATATGGTATTCATTTTGATCAAATTACAGCTGGAGGATAATGAGTCTCAGGAGAGGACTATAATCTTTATAAAGTCACAGACTAGCAATCCTCAGTTGGAAAATGCCATATCAAGTTGACATTTTCCAGCTACACTTCCTCTTGATTAAAATTATTAAGTACAAAACAACAGCGGCCTACTTTAATATAAAACCTCTGAAGGGTAAAAAAATAATATTTCTAAAAAGTTCTTTCTGCTTCCCTTGACCTCCATAAATAAACATCTGCACCCAACAGCACAATCATAAAGAAAAGGAAAACACTCCGAGACTTTACCCTTGAAATCAGTGGGTGTTTTGTAAGGGGTGGAATAATAAGATCAGTTTTGCATTTATGTTTTTGCTCCACAAATTCTTGTGACTTCCATGGAAACCCAGATACAACTATGAGAGCCAGGTCCTTGCCAACCATTCTACTGGTCTGATCTTCACAGTCTCTGGTGAGCTCTCAGCCCAGGACAGGAGGGTTCCAGGTGCAACATAACTTTATCAAGCAGCCTTTTTTTTTTTTTTTAATTAATTAATAAGCCACGTGTATTTTTATGTCACAAAGACCCTTGTAAATTCTTATGCTGTTAAGTACTGTGTGGTGTTATCAGAGGCAAAAAGCATTCCTAGCATTGAATTTGGATTACTTGAGTTCCTCTTTTTTGACATGAAGTGGCAAACATCAGTAGCTGACACCGTTATTTGTAACGATGAAAACCAACAGCTCATCTTCTCTTGATTTATGAACCATAGAAATTCTCTTATTAAACACAGTTTTATTATTTCATCTTAGCATAAACATCAGTAATGCCTATTTTGAAGTATCAATTTACATCCTTTCTTTTAACCACTGTTTTTATACCACTATTACTTCCTTTTGAGTGGGTTTCCCACTAGGCAATTTTAACATTTAAAAGCAAACTTTTCCACTTGTCTGACTAACATGAATAAATCAGATCAGCATTTTTCTTTTCCAGTTTGGCAAAAAATTTACCCTAGCTCCAGGGGAAGTTTTTCATTAATTATAAAATTTCATCTACGCCTCAAGTTCCCCGGAGCTTGGCTCTGAGCCACCTCACCCCTGAGATCTGAAATGCTGCAAAACACCGATTTGGATAACACTTAAGATTCACAAAACTCTCTGGGCAAGTTCAAAGATCTAAGATTTTAATTAGGCTTCAGGCTGCCCCTGTTGCCTAGTGACGCTGCAAGAGATGTCCTTGAGAGCTGGGTGTGCAAAGGAGAAAATACAGCTCCTTTTAAACTTTACTACTCAAGGTAATCTTTTATACTTCGTGTTTTGTTGCCTTTTTTTTTTTTTTTTTTTTTTTTTTTTTTTTTTTTTTTTTGAAACAAGATGTGGCAAAGGAACTACTAGGACTTTCTATTCTTGACCCTTCATTTCAGCCATATACTGGTGACACTTCTAGCTCAGCTGGTTAGAGCCCGGTGTACAGGAAACAAAATGACAACTGAATAACAAATAACAACTGAAGAAGGCTAAGTTTCAGGGACAAAAAAGTCTATTAATAAACAGGTTTGAGACCAGATGAATAATAAGAAAAAAAGAATAATTCAATTTTGGAATTTTGGACTTAATGAAGTAGGATGTCAGAAATAAGAATTTATTAGTTTCCTGGGCAGCATGAGAAAAGAGATCAGAACTGCTGATCACTAATGAAAACTGCTCTGATTTTCAGCACTGCAGACAACAGACATGTAATATTTGGAAAAATCCAAGCAGTCAAGTTTTCTAAACACTGTGGTTAAGTACCAGATAAAAAGAGAGCCCTAGTAAGTGCAGATTTAACTCATTAACTCATTTGTTTAAGGATGCATTTTACCTAAACATTGTCATTGGAATATCTCCTTCACTTTCTAACAGTTCACAAATGTGAATCTTTAAAGCCTATGTCTAAATGTAAAAAATTAATAAAGAACCAAAAAAATATAGTGGTCCCTAGGAGAGTGGGGTCCAGACAGAGCAGCTCCATTGGATTCCCATAACTGATGCTCTGATTCTCACTCAACAGCCAAGCGAGAAAATGTGTCCTACTCTCTCGTGTCTACAAGGTCAGGAAAACAAAGCTCATAAAAATAGAACTTATTCTAACATTCACTGCAGTTGCTACTGGATCACTACAAATATATCTCACTGACAATCATGGTGCAGTAGGATTTATTCTCTGAATAATCTCATATGCTGCCCCCTAAGAGCCATTTCCAACTGACTGAACTGCATTTCTACCCTTTCCTTATCATATTCAGCAAAAAAAAAAAAAAAAAATAGTCATAGAAGAATATTAAGCAAATCATTTTTTAAAATGGGACTTCATTTTACTTCAAAAGAAGATGTAATCAGTCAAGAAATAGCACTGAACTCAAAGCCCTTCAGTAGAACATATCTGCAGCTGCTCCTGCACCCTTCCTGCTCCTTCTCCCTTCCCCAGGCAGTGCTCCTGACTCTGACACTTGTGGAAGTTTCCTGATTGTAGAACCAACCCAGCACCCAAGGAAGGCACAGGATTTTACCCCATTTTCTTCTCAAGGAGGCAGGATTTTACACTTAGGGGGAAAAAAAGTTAGTTTTATCAGCAGAGTACGAAGACTGAAGAACTACAATGTCCTCCTTTATAGAACAGAATCAGGATACAGTCTCAAAGCCTCAGAATTTAATTTCTGCTAAGGGACGTTTCTTGGGGTTTTTTTTGTCCCCACCATAATTCAATGCAATTCAATCGAATTCTTCCTACAGGGCATGAAATTCCCAATACATCAGGTGAGACTTTATGCTGCTGTGGCTTTATCCTTTACTAGTGCAGCTAAGAACAGAGAAATTGGAGAAAAGGCTGGTGTAGGATGATTTACTCGACAATAAAGCCATAACCACAATTTATATAAGAATAGAGCAGAAGTATTGTTTACAAGGTTGTGATTTAAAACTGTGCTTCTTAGAAAAAAAACCCAACAAACCCAACCACATATTACAGAAAGCTACAGCAGTTAGTAACTAATTTTCCATTCCTGGTTTGCTTTGTATTGCCTGTACTACTATACATCTTCTGTGTAACTCATGTTTTTCAAAAGCTCTGTCACAGTCCAAACAGCTAAAGAATATAGTGCCTTGTACAAAACACTGCATCAACTTTATAAATACATGGGATTGTTGTAAGTCTGTAAAGCTATTAACATACATTAATGTAGGTGTTCACAGAAATATCATAAAACGCTTTGGCCAAATATGACAAGTCAGTCCTTATCTAATAAAATGTAATTAAATTACTTAAATAAGAGCAATTTTATACACATTTCTAAGTCTAAGGTGAGACAACTTAACTGCTCAGTAGAGAAGAGATAGGAAATCAACAACAAACTAATAAAATACGCTACACACTTCAATGGAGAAAAAAATAATTCATTTAAGAAATTAATCCCTATTTACATGCACATTCAGAGTTGCACCAAAACAATCACTTCTGAGTGTCAAATGGCAACTGTGAAGACTCGTGGCTCTTCTGACAGAAACAAGGGCTAAGAGAGCATCCTGCTGCAGCTTTGTTTTTAGAGCACTTTTGGCATAATTTCCTGCATAGAAGTGACTTTCTCATTCTGTAGTCGGCCACCTCCAAAAGTTCAGATTTTCAAAGCGATTTTTTAAAAATAATAATAATAATAAAAAAAATAATAATTTTTTTAATGTTCTAATTTCCTCTGCATTTTTTTGGCCAAGCTTCTTAGCTCCACCCTGCACTTCTGTAATTTCAAACTTTTCAGTTGTTTCGTCAATAATAGAAGTCTCTCAAAATAAGAAGTATTACCTATTGACATGCCAATCCTTTATTAGACTGCATTAACACAAGCCACACAATGTTGCAGCTAGAAGCCTGACAGATATTTTCTAGTATTTGCAGGAAGTATTTAGAGAACTCTAAAAAAGGGAGGATTTCTAGACACATGATCTCTATTCCCTCTATCTGGCATTTTTTTTCCCCTTCCATACCCCAGACTATTTTTGCTGTCGACTTTTTCTTTTTTTTTTTTTTTTTTTTCCCCTCAAAGCCCTTGAATAGCCTGAAAATTGCCTTTCTGTGCAATGTCCTCTCCTCACACATCACAGCTGCTGCATTCAGCTGGGATGCCATCCATTCATACCTCCAAATGGCAAAGCTGAATGGCAGAAGGGCATGTGCTGAAAGAACAGGACTAAACAGGGAATGATTTTTTGCAGGAAGAGCCCAAGATTGCAAAATTCACGGTTTGGCAGTAAAAACTGAGGGTGAATGCAAGATTTGAAAGGACAAGAGTAACTATTTCACTTTCATTTTCTGTCTCTATATATCTCTATGCAGGCAGCACTTTCAAAAATTACTTATAAAATGCTATCAGTTACTTAAATATATAGCATATCCAATCTGACAAACCAGGTTTTTAAAAGCAATGTTGTTGGAGGCAGGACCTAGATAATATATTTTCTCAAAATTATACAATTTAATTTCAGAAAAACTGATATTAGTGCTTAGTTTTAGGGAACTAGCAAACATGGTATAGAAGTTTAACAGAAAGCCATTAGTTAGGTATAGCTTTGGGTTCCTTTTCCACACTGTAGCTGATGCACAGGGCTAAGCAATGCTCTAAAATCAAATTTCTCTCAAGACAAGTTTAGTTGACTGAACGAAGAACAAAATGCTGGAGCTTCTGATTTCCAGGGCGTGCTAGGACTATAAACATAATTATCTTTAATCACAGTTACTACTCTTTTTTTCTCCTAAAATAAGTGCAGAATAAACAGCGCCCACAGTCTTTTCCTACAGCTCTCGGAATATCTTGCAAGATGACATCATTTAAAAAAAAATGAAAAAAAAATAGTTCAAATAATTTGATTAAATTAGAAAAAAAAAAAAAAAGAAAAAAAAAAGGTAGAACACTTGTTTAGACTTTTCCAGTGAAACTATTTCTGTGAATGTGCTTGGACAGGGTAGTAATAAAAGAATGACATGATTCAGACAGCTTGAATTTATTTATGTACTTTAGTGCAATAAGAGACAAGATTTTTTTACAGCTGGTCAACAGGACAAGACTGATATGATTTATTAGAATTAACAGGCTCAGTTGCAAAGCATCCAGTGACCACAGGTGGGAAAAGACAGCAAGGTGGTTGTGAGTGTAGATGAAGACATGAGCAACTGAGAGAGACAATTCCTCTTGTTGTGGTTTAGGAATAATAATTAGGAATAATATTCCCCAATTCAGCCCTGTGCTGGCTGAAACTGGGACACCTTTGTGACTTAAAAAGTCATGTGCACATTTCTGAGATTGTATATATACAGAGAGATATGTAAGAGAACAAGAATAAAGCAAAAAAAAAATATTTTCAAGTGCAAAGAACTTCGCAATATGAAGCAAGGGAAAAGAGTAACTCCAGCCTGATTTAGGCAAGGTGTTTGCAGAGAAAAAGATAAGGAGGAAAAGAAATATGATGCTGCTCAAATGTTTCATGTTTCTATTCCAAGGTCAAATTGCAAAATAAATTCAGTTTCATACCATTTCATTTTTATACATGAAGCCAAACCACAGTGCCTTGCAATATGAGATCTGAATGGAGATGGCAATCAAATGTTCCTCTTACCTCATTTTGGAGGTCTCGGATCATTTTGCTCTTTCTTTCCATTTCAGTCTTCAGAAAGTTAATCTGCAAGTTCAAATAAATGTTGAGTGTGAGTTGTTGAGATGTACCTGAACATCAGTTCTAACCACTGAGTATTTTTTTATGCTTCTCACAGCTTTGTAAAAAAGAGCAACCACCAAACAAAAAAAAAGTTTGCTTGTATCCCAAATTGGTATGGGTCAGAGTTAAGTATTTGCTAAATCCACAAATATTTAGTATATTTACTAGAAAACTTATAATCCAAAGAAGAAAATTGCTCCACATAAATAGGCTTACTTTTGCTTTCCACCAGTAGACCAGGTGCTTATCTTTCACAAGGAAGTTCAATGTGATCTTCAGAGAACTAAGGAGTTTTAGAACTGATTTATGAACTGATTCTATGACAGCAAATTTTTTTTACCCTCTAACACACCCAATGCTGTGCTCTCTTCCTGTTGATACAAAACTCTATCCAAGTTCGAGGGAAACTAAAGTTATTCTGACACTGAGACAGACTTGTAAAGAACAACAAAACTCCTGTAAGAAAAAAATATTTTGACATTGACCCAAAGATTCATGGTTTGGAGGTCATGTAGGGAAAAAAATGACACTGAATCTACGTGATACAACAGCTGTTCTTAGAACCCTGTCCAAACTCAAGCAGACACATCAGTAATTTAAAAAATGTCCCTGAACTTGATGTCACTCTCACTTGTGTCAAAAGGGAAGTCAGAGAATGCTATCATCACTTGAGACAGAAATGTGGGCAGGGAGTCCATCAGACCAGTGCCACCTGACATGCATAAATAGACAGAAGTCTGGAAGAGTTTGTGAAAGAAACACCAAGTGCTTTGGCTGTGGAAATACTAAATCCACGTCCAGCTACCACTGAGGATGATGCATTATCAGAGGACAAACATATACAGCACCTGCCAGGCAAGGACAAAACTACTGAAATTTAGTCCATGTGTACTGGATAATAAATATGAAGATTTTGCACAACAAAAAATAAAGGCCACGACCAAAATGTGAGATCAAGATGAATGGGGAGGAATATAAAATAGCTATTTCCATGGTTATTTTGATTTTTTTTTCAGTTGTTCAGAAGTATTGCCAGCTACCATTAAATCCTGACAGAAACAATATACTGACCTCCATTAAAGAGTGTTCCCTTTCTTAGACCTAATGCTCAGGAGAATATTAATGTGCCTTCAAAGCACTTCACTTCTTACTATGAATATATATGGCATAATTAAAGAGATTTGATACCAAAATTATTATCTCTACATAGCTTGGGTCTTCTAAGGAAGAGACATTTAGGACAATCCCGCACTATTAATTTAAGAACAACATATGTTGGTTCAATCAGTATTTTTTGTTGATTACTATGCACATACACATGCATTTTATATCACTGACATGGACATCCTACAGAGTGTAAACATACTGTTTAAGCTTATCTGAATAATCAGAAGATATTTTTTCAACATTAAAAATAATTTTAGTATTAATTATGAATTAATTCATTTTTGGATTTATATTATAAAAGCATTTTAAAGGTCCTCTAAATCTCTAACATCTTAAGAACCACTTAGCAGTGAAGCATAGCTATGGGGGGGTTTATATGACTTGTCTACTGGAGTCAATACAGAGATTACCTAATCTACCCATTTAAGTTTACCAATATGTATAATTTAATGCTTTAAGGCAGATCAGTCTGTATCAGACCATTTGCACGATGCTTTTAGTCGGTCTCAAGGACAAGGTATAACACCATTTTCCAGAAGAGATGTAAAAATTCTGCTTCCAGTCACTGAATCCTGGTAGCATAATAAACAAGGGCAGACATTTATACACCCAGCTCTAAATCAAGAAGGGCGAAACCTAAATAACTGAACAAAGAAACTTCCTCCTCTCTGCCCACGCTTCGTTCTTGTTTGACATTCGCCTGCTGGACTTATGAAAATCCATAATGAAAACATGTTTTCCTAAAGCTAAACTTTTCAATACTAAGCAAGGACACTGCTTTCATATCCTGGAGACAGACATCCAAGATGCTCAGAGCTTTGTGTGTTTCAGAACTCATCATATTTTTAAAAGCAGAGCTAAATAGTAGGGTTTTTACCTATTTCGTAGATGAATGCAACTTTTAAGCTGCAAGTCACAGTTTGATTAGTAAAAGAGACTTTTGTCAAAGAAACTTTTAGGACTTTGGGAACGTAAAGCCATAAAAAATTTAATAAACAAAATAGATATTTTTGAAGTGAAAAGATGCCTTTTTATTAAAAATCTCTCGAGCATGAGGGTAACACTGAATTAAATTCCCCATATCCTGCTAGTCTTTTATTACTGAAAATACCCTCCTGATTTCAAAATAACCACATTGTGTATGGTTTCTTTTTATAAGTCATGCATTATGTGTTACTTAATTCTCATTTTTCATAGTGAACACTGAGCAACTGGGAAAAAGGAAATTACACAGACCTATTTTCTCCTTTATTTTGACAGACAGCACTGTAATTGTATTGTCAAACAATTCCATCAACATATCTCCTTAAAAATTGCTAGCATGAGCCAAAATACCAACAGGAACAAAATATAAAAGGTAGACTAAGCTTACTTAAGACAAACTCTTTTTTAGTGTTTCCATATTTCATTATTTATTTTCTCCCAAGTCCAGAGCTATCCAGCTCCTTTTCTAAACTTTAACTGCAGTTAATGGGAAATAACTTAGCAAACTTGTTAAAAATACAGCTATTTCTTAACGTGCCAGCAATTATCCTGAAGTACAGCAAAGCAAAGAGCCCATCTCCAAGAAGCTCTGAGAACCTTTTAACCTGGTGAAGAAATAGAGAATTACTAATTCTTCTATTTATTCAAATTCACTGACAAAAACCCAAACAAAATAAAACACTTTCAAGCCACATGAGCCATTTGCTCTGTGCCTTTTTGTCAACAAAAGTGAAAATTAGTCCACGGTCTCTAATGCTGTTTCTGGTTCCACTTCACATTTAGAGATAATAGCTTGACATTATTAATATCTTTTCTCACTGTACAGAAACTTATTATAAATTGCTTAGGTATTTGATGTCAAGTGCAGTATGAAAAGCTCTGTTAACCTTCATTGATTGTTAAAGAGGACAAGAACATTGATAACTCTCTTTCTGATGAATCATTTGTGCAGGGATAGTGAGGAGCCTTGCCACACATTGCACAAGAAGGTATGAATGCAAAGTGCTGTCTCCTTTGTTCTCTTGGTTTGGCCAGAGAACTTGAACAATTTCCAGGCTACTTTTCATGTAATTTGACTTAATTCCTGTAAATTCTTACTTACACTTCTACATTTACCTAACAAGGAACACCTTCAGGCAGATGTTGAATATATACAGCCAATTAGAATACCTACAGTAAGTGCTGCCCTGTGCCTCCACGGCAAGTGCAGAAAAGAAATATGTATTTCCACCCTTCCCTCTCCCACCAGTGTTTTATTAGTCTTTGAGAAATGTAATTCTAATCTTACTGACTCTGATGAAAACCAAGTTTTACTTCACCAAATCTTATAGAACAAGATGTGCTTAAATTAGGCTAGCAGCCACTCTCACGATTCATTAAATTAGAATTAAATCCAAGCTCCCATCCTCTGGCTAGTCTTGCCTCAAAATACCTAGACCTTCTTCCATAGGTTTCACATTGCTTCCAGAAAAATGTCAAACACATGGAAAAGCCAGGTATAAAGTAACCTAGTGTGTCAGTAGTAAAATCTATTTCTATTTCTACTGCGGTTTTCATGTGAGGATCCTGATGTGCTTTTTGAATATTCATTCAGTCTCTCTGCATTGTTGAGCTTCATTATGTACATGGTACCCCGAGGCATAAAGAAATAAATACCACAAACCAAGGACACAGTTCTGCTTTCCTTGGAATTAGCAGCAAGTTTAATATGCTGTTGGTGGCAAGTACTGGAATACAGCTTGAGAATTCAGCTTCTCCAACCATCTGCCAGCACTCCAAGCCAAGCTCTGCTATAAACTCAGAGGAGTTTTTTCTCTGGTTTATGCACTAGGTGGTATTTTGTTCACAGTTAAAGGTAGATTTTGTTCTGTGTACAACGAATCCTGTGCTCTTCCCAAAGCTAGGGTAGGGACTGAATTTACACAAGGCAGTGTTGCTCAGATTAAAAGAAGTGCTCTATCACAAAAACGAACAGGGCAATTAATCCATTCACTACATCTGAGATTTATGTAACCCACAGCTGAATTAGTCTTGAATATAAAAATCTAATACAGTGATTAAGTAATGAAATATGTTTTCCACCTTTCATTTGTAGGACTAATGTTCATTTTGCTTTTGAAGTCAGTGGGAAAATGTTCATGCACCTGAAAAAAAGGCAGCTTTCAACCAGCACGTTCTGAGTACTTATCAGAGACAATTAGAGACTCATTTTTTCTTATTTCAGGACCACATTAAAGGAGGTGATTCTGCCCCTCTATTTTGCCCTTGTGAGACCCCCACCTGGAGTGCTCTGGTGTCCCCAACACGAGGAGGACATGGGACTGTTGGAACAAGTCCAGAGGAGGGCCATGAAGTTGAGGAGAGGACAGGAGCACCTCTCCTTTGAAGACAGCCTGAGAAAGCTGATGCTGTTCAGCCTGGAGAAGTGAAGGTTGCAGGCAGACCTCAGAGCTGTTTTCAAAGCCAGGCTGGATAAGGCCTTGGGCAACCTGGTCTAGTGGGAGGTGTCCCTGCCCACGGCCAGGGCAGATGGGACGAGGTGAACTTTAAGGTCCATTCCAACCCCTAAATATTCAGTGATCCTTTGGTTTTATATAGATTGCCTCAGTGCAAAACCATCTTAAGTGCAGATTTATTTTTCCGGATATATGATGCCCTGCTTATTGAGAAAGACCCACAATACTACCCTGTCCAAGCTCAATAGAGCTTTAGGATTACTTCTCTCCACCCCTCAAGAGGAAAAAAGTCCCTTTTATTTTTTTTCTCTAGAAAAAATTACAACTACCAAAAATCCACTAATTATATGTGTGGGGCACAAGATGAGGTAAAACAGTATCTTTACACTTCAGACCTTTGAGCAACAAAGGTAAAAAAAATGTGTTTTCAAAAATCACATTAATTGAAAGAAACTTGCAAAAGGAATAGTTTGGTCCAAAATCTATGCTGTTTCTAATTAGAAGGTAGCATGTAAAACATGCACTCTTCACAAATCACATCATTGAAAGTATTTGCTAAATTTATTAATTACTTTCAAACCACTGTCTTGGAGGAACTCTTGTTTTGTGAACCTGGAAGACAGTGGGGTGTTAGTAAATAAATAAGTAGATCTTAGTAAATAATCATCCAATATGAAACAAAAAATAGATTTATAAACCCTTCTAGCAGCTTGTTTTCAAGTACAGAGTTCAAATCACAAAACACTTAAGGTTTGAAGGAACCTCTGGGGATTTTCTAATCAACTTAGGCTTAGTTGTGTCCATGTTATAGGAATATTACGAACCAACATAGGAAAAATTTCCTTTTTATATCTTAGTAAACATGATTCTACTCTTTTTTTTTTCCCTGCAATAGCAAAATGTGGCAATTTATGCTCCAAAACACTACATTGCTACACAAAAAAATTTGAAATAACTGTACAATTTATCTAGAAATGGAATTTCAAGAAAGCATGAAATCTTAATGGGTCTTGATAATACCTTCCTACACTGATAATTAGTTTTACTATGGTCAAAACTGGACACTCTGCTATCCATTTTGTTGCTGAAAGTGTGCAGTGATTCAAAAGAAGTGATTCAATGGATGTATGATGGGGTACATTGGTATAGGTGAGATATGAGGGTCCATAAAGGTAACCTAACCAGGGGAGAGGATTTAGGCCCAAGTCTCCAGCCCACCAGCCCCTCAAAAGCTTATACACTTCCCTAAATCCCACAGAAATTAGGGAAGGCGGGAATCTTAGCGATTTTGAACACACAAACTTTTTTTTCAGCTCCTTTCTCCAGAAGCTGGCAGAGCACTAACACATATGTGAAATCCATTTATCTTTTTTTACACAAAGAGTTATTTGAGGTAATAACACATTCTCAAGGCAAGATTAAAAAAAAACCAAAAACAAACAGAAGAAAGTCAAAAACAGTGAGAGAAGGACAGGGGATCACTCACGGTAGCCTGCTGCTTCTCTGCTTTCTCAGTTGCCTCTTTAAGTTGCTTTTGGAAGGCTTGCTGGAGAGATTTCATTTCTTCCCTGGTTTGTTAAAAACACAAAAAACCCACAAATTATTTCCACCAGGAAATAATTCTTCAGATTCAAGAAAGGGCACCTTTAATTATTCAGAGTAGCAGACAGATGTACTTTGTCTCTGAGTCTTCCAAACAAAATCGTAACAACCCCAGGAACTACAGTGCGAATACAGGACAAAAATTAGCTATGATGGAAATTGCCACTGTTTATATCTGCTGAATGGCCTGCTGTGCAAAACATCTGTCAGCAAAATAAAAGGATTGGCACCAAAGAAGTGAGGAAAAGTGGGCTGCTCAAAACACATCGATATGGAAGCGTAACAGTTTATGCCTGCTCTAAAATAAATAAACCAATCATGCTCTGATAAAATTCAACCTTCACTTTGCACTTTTTAGAGACAAGCAACACAAAATTCAGTAGAATTTTTTCTGTGACAAAAAAAAAAAAATCCCAAACCAAATCAGGATAATTACTTGGATTGGGCTTTATCTGAAATCAAAAAAACCCCTTCGCAATACCAACGCAGAGAATTTCTCCAAGTCGCAGGAATTTTCTACCCACAGCACGTGGCACGTTTTGGAGCTGGGGCAAAAGTAGCAGAGCAACATATTTCAAAACAGCTGCAGAGCTTTTCATCAGGGTTGTTGCTTGCACAGGTAAATTTTCAGCACAGATCAACCCAAAACTGAGTTTCCACACAGGTAACAATTTAGCCCAGTGAAAACTAAGCTGGAGGGGAAACCACCTAATTTATACAAGAACAAAACTTGTTAGCTGCTGGATCATCTTTCTTGCCAGCTGACAACCCTACTACTTGCAGCCACTTTGGCAGTGCTAGTACAGAGCAGATTTAATTGAAAAAGTGATTGAGCGGCACGAAACCAATACTCCATCAGCACAAACAGATGCCATGATTTCCAAGTGCTGATGATGCACAGAAAGAATAAAACTTGGGGCATTACGGTGAGTGACCAAGTTTTACTTGCAACTTGGGAAACACTGAGGAACTTACACAGAAGGAATTTTTTTTTAAAAAAAAAGCTAATTTGAAGTCAGCAGAACAAAATTTACTTACACAAGCTGAGGATTCTAGCACTCTAAACTTAACTGTACCATCATTGTAGAGCACAATCAAAGTAGTTCTTACACCAAATGCAGCTCATGTTTGTCCAAAGAAAGGTCATAAGATTAACACTGGGCTATATTTTGAATTTTTGGTTTCAATATTAAACACTGTGCTCACCATTCTTGATTTACTGCAGATGAAATACAGTCTGAGGCTCCTGGAAAAAACCTGTGCCTCTTCCTTAGCGAAATTAGGAGGATTCCTTGGTACATTTTTAGCATCCCCTTTGTACACTGAACTTCTACACTTCACAGGAAGTGAAATACAGTAAGCCTGTAAAAAGCTGACAAGAGCAGTAGCTCCAAGGTATTTCCTTTTACTATCTTGTTTGTTTTATTATTACTGCCTTTTATTTTCTGAAGGAGGGGTTGGGCTGCTCAGCAGCAGGTTGCACTGATCTCGTCTCTGTCTCTGGGAGCTGCTTTTGTGCAGATACTCTGTGGCTGGACCCCTGAGATGCAAAAGTCAACAGGTATTTTTAGGTGGACCTTGAGAGACTGTAAGTGGTGATAAGGGAGAGATTAGGAAGAACACTTGCAGTGTGTAGTAAAATCTTCTCTTAGCAGACTCAGTTTTCCCATCTGCAATGAAGATCTATTTACTAAACAGCCCATTAACATTTTTAATCAATTAATCTCTCTGCTTCGTAAAAGAAAGTTGCTCAACAACCAAACCACCACAAAACCACCTCCATGAATGATGAAGGGTGGAATCTGTCCCAGGGACAGCTGAGATGTCCACCTTAAGCTACACCCAAGCCACTAAATGTTTAAATAGGACATTAGCTGAAGCCTTGCCTTTATCATTTAATAAATTTGTCTGGAATACCTGAAAGATCCTTATGTATTTGTCCCTTCTCTATCACAGCAAAAAGAATAAGAACTCCTATTGGTATCGTATTATGGATCTTAAATGTTGTGTATGGAAGACTTGAAGGTTATTTTCTCACAGTTTCTCTATAACAATTCCATTTCATATGTAGCTCTGTTAAATACAATATCGACAAAAAGATGGCCATGGAAATTAATTATTGAATTTCTAACAGTAAAAGAAGTATGAAATTAATAAAGCTTCTTACTGTATGTTTTTATTAAGGAAAAATATGAAGTATAGATGCATTCATTATATGCTATTTTTTCAGCAAAAATCACTCACCATATTAGTTGTGTTTTCAAGGTATTAAAATTGTATTGATGTTGCTATTTGCTGGTTAGAATTCCAATAATTAAGAGACACAGAATGATGAGACTTACCTGCAATGAAGCACTAGGAAATCTGAGACTAAGGACTAGGCTGGGAACCTGCATTCCCAGCCAATGGATACTCATTACTTTTTAAGTGCTCAGTGAATAATTTGAAGTGAATATTTCTCTCTCCTCCTAGCTCCCTGCCTCACAGATCATCCAGTGTATATCTATGTAAACATACATATATCATCAGCTCTAAATTCAGAGATTGAGACATTTTAATGATTTAATTTCTGAAAAAGTCTGACTTTATCTTTGAAGGAAAATTTCATGACTAAATCCTCCTTAGAAATCCAAATGTCTTCCTTTAGCAGATATCTCTCTATAGCATTTTAGTATCTTTTCCTAACATATGTCCAATGCCAGCAAATCCATCATTTGTTTCCAAAAGAGCATTCCCTGCCTTTCTTTTACTGTTGCAATCAGCAGACCCTGGAATACAGTCGTGTTTATCTATAAAGTAAAAGGAAAGGTGGAATTTGAAGAGAAGGAAGGAGGTGAGGGTCTTACCTTTGCTTTGCTCCCAGTTCTAGAAGCCTCTGTACGTCACTTTTGGTTGATGCTTCATCATTTTTCAGAGACTGGTAGCAATGAAAAAACTCTATTACCAAAGAGATTTTTAATTATTCATCTGTGAAATTATTAATTTGGCCCCTGTTAATAAATTGTCACTTAGGAAAAATGAAGGAATAGACTGATCATTTTTTATTGTAACTCAAGCACAGTTAAGTGTACACAGCTGTTTTTCAAATAGTTAAGGATGGTTAATCAAGTATATTTAGAAACAGAAAAATTACTAAAAGCATTAGAATTCTGTGGAAAAGGCCAGTGTGTATATACAGGAGATAACACTACAGCTCTTTGCTCCTATCAAGATGTCTGCAGTGCTGAGTCTAAAACATCTCACAGTATAATTTTTACTGAATGCCACCTTCAACTGTGCTGCATTCTAAAAGAACTTTGCTTCAAAGAGAGGCACATTTCCCTAAAAGGTAAGAAGAAAAACCCTCAAGAGTGATAAAGCACTTAAAAAACCCCCACATTAATTAAAACCAGAGAAGCCTGAAATATAAGGCAGTGTAACTTAATAATTTAATACAGCACAGTACTGATACACAGCACTAGTATTCTCCTGTGAACAGATAAAGTGCTTCTCCTCCTTTTATTTTTCCCATTTAGCTTCCATAAACATGGAGATAAAAATGTGTGAGATGAGTAGACAAAGGGAAGGCCCAATTCATTAGGATAAAATTTTCCATGGAAACACTGGGTTTATGTTAAGTACAAAATCAACAAAATAATAATTACTCACGTATTTAATGTTTAAAAACAAACAAATGAACCAACCAGAAACACATGTTTTTTGCAATTAATAGACACCAGTAAGAAAGTATTGAGGTAAGAAATTCTATAAAAACAGAACCTAACCTGAAGGTTTACTTTAATTCCCTGAAGTTCTTTAGAAGTCCTTAACAGTTGGTGAAGTATGTTGCTCCTTTCCTTAAAGACTTCTTTCAGCTGTCTTTCCAGTTCTTCATAGCCCTGTCTAACACAGAAAATAAAAGCATGACATCATCTCAAAGCATTAGTTAACGCACCTGAAAACAGTCTCAGCTCACCCGAATTTAATTAATTCTAGCGCCCTTTATAGATTTCAAATCAGACTGTGTCCCACTGTTCACCTGCATAACTGGATTTCTGCTAACATGGATAAATTGGTGCTTTATATATCAAAATGATGTGCTGCTTCTGAGGGTGCAAATCATCAGACACTGCAAATGATGCATTGTCTGTGACGAGCAGGAGACACAAAAGATGGATTTAGCACGAGTGATGGCACACAGTGTGAGACTTTTCCTGCTTTAAAAGATACACCATGCAGGAAACACAGCAGAACTTTGGAATTATGGAGTTTTGAGACATCCAGTCTCAAAGGGGAGAAGGGAGAAGAATTCTGGTCTATTTTAACTTTGTGAAGTTTAATTCATTCCATAATTTCTTCTCACTTAAACCTCGTTACAGTGTAAACTAGAATTGACAAATATGCTCAGGGGAATCAAAACTACTCATTAATTAATGAGCAAGTTAAAATATTCTACCCTTTTCAAAGTGGTAATTTCTACTTGGAATGTAATCGTATATTTTCAAGTTTTTTTATAAGTTCCACAATGAAATAAATCCAACTCATATTGCTTTATACTGAATGAAATACAAACTCAACTCTCACATTCTTGTCAGAAAAAAAAAAAGGCAAACATTACAGTTAATGCTGAAGCATCATAATTTTTCATTAAAATTGCTGTTTTGAGGAAGATCAATCAGTGGATTGAAACATCTATTCCTGTAACAACTTGATTTTATTTTTTTCCCTTCTTGCAGTATCTCTGCCTCTAAAAAGGGGTGGGGAAAGAATCTGAGATTTGCAGCAAATCATTAGTATTTTATCATGAGATCAAGACCTCGGAATTAAGCAAGAATTTTAACACTAATGGATTTTGAATACACACTTTGGCAAAGAAACACAGAAAAGAAAATTAAATTTGCTAATATCAATACTATCTAGTTTAAAAATAGAGAGCATAACGTATTTTCCGAAGCTAATGTCAGATTAATAAAAAAATAAATATTTCTACTTTTTCTTTCGTATTTGACAACACATCAGTCACAAAACATACAAGCACAAACACAGAAATTTTGTCCTGATGAATACAAGCACACTCCTCTGATTAAAGAACGAGATTTTTTTTTTTTGTCTAATTAAGAAAAAATGTAAGATGGAAAGCAATTGAACGAGACATTAGAGGGTCTAGTCAGAAAAATTCCGCTGAAGTCAGAGAAGATTTAAAATGAAAGGACACCTCATCCATATCTAGGTACCTGTCAGAATTAAGCACATGGGTCTTTAAGGATGTTGGCACCATCCCTCACTCCACCGTGAAATTATACAAGTATCAGATTTGTTTTCTGAATATTAGGTTATGCCAGCTGACACCTTGCTGCAGAATGAAATGTCACTGTCAACATATCCACCTGGGCTTAAAATGAATATTTATCATTTCAGCACACGGAGGTGCTTTTTTAAAATGGTCACTATGAAAGAGAACGATTTAGTAACCAACACTCTGCATGTTACAGTCACCTGCAGTACCCTGATTCCAAGCTTTTTTTGCTTTTACCATCAGCTTATTAATGAAGTGCCAGGGTAAATTTCAATATAATCTGTTTTCAAGAGAATGATATTCACTTAGTCAGCTGTTTTTACCCTTCTGCTGACATGACTTGTTGTTTCAGATATTAATAAACATTCCAACCGATGCTAATTTTTTGTATACAGCAGAGGCGAGTATCCAGTAACTCAAAAGGCTTGCACTCCAAAGATTACTCCACCTCTGACTGTTACTTCCTGAAATATTAGAAGTTAAGCTTTTATTCTTCATAATAAGGATTGAATTTATTTCTCATGTGTATTTTGTCAGGACAAACGAATATCTAGATAAAGTATGGTACATACAGCATATATATATTTATAGAATATATATATAATGTATTATGATAGCATCCAACCCGAGTTTCAGCTACTTGCATACGATTTCACTCAGTTCTTCATTAACTATTACATTAGGAAAAAAAATCATAAGCATTAGGTTGATCAGCAGATATGCTCTTGCTAAAATCCAGCCTTTGTCAGATACGAGTGTTCTCCAGAGTTAAACCACATTGTATGTTTTGTATTTCAGCATTATCTTAAACACTGTGTTTCAGACTGGGGCAGGGGGAGACGGGGACGTGGGAGCAGGGAGGAAAAAAATTAACACAAAACTTGGGGATTTAGGAGCAGATGAGGAACATTTTTCTTTACTTGACCATTAGCTGTGCAAAATATTTGGTAGTTACATAGCAGGTTCATGATCACTTGAGGAACATGAATATACACAAGTCTATGTGACCCAGTGAGATGCATCCCAGAGTCCTGAGGGAATTGGCTGATGTAATTACTAAGCCACTGTCCATGATATTTGGGAAGACATGGCAGTCAGGTGAAGTCCCAGACGACTGGAAAAAAGGGAAATATTGTACCCATCTTTAAAAAGGTAAAAAAATCCCACAAACAAACAAACAAAGCAACAAAAACCAAACAAACAGTTTGGTCAGTGATGATGATCAGTGACAAGCGGTGCCCTCGGGGGTCCATAGTGGAACCAACGCTAATTAATACCTTCATTAATGACACAGATGAAGGGATTGAGTACACCCTTATCAAGTTTGCAGATGACACCAAGCTGAGTGGTGCAGGTGACACACTTGAAGGATGGGATGCCAATCAGAGGGACCTGGACAAGCTGGAGAAGTGGGTGCATGTGAATCTCACCAAGTTTAATAAGACCAAGTGCAAGATGCTGCACCTGATTTGGGGCAGTCCCTGGGATGGGGGATGAACAGATCAAGAGCAGAGAAGGATTTCTCTATTTCATCTGATTTTTTTTTTTTTTTAATGCGTTCATCACAAATAAACCGAAACAACCTTGTATCTTTTTGGCAGACTCTTGGCAGTGTAGAATCAATGGCTCATCAGGGAAAAGATGCAATTTTCAGTTCCCATCAAAGAGTAGAGGAGCAAAAGGAGATTTCTGAAAACTTGCAGCTGTCTTGGGTGCCTGGCCCCAGGAAATGAAACAGCAAGTTTAATCATCATGAACAACATGGTACTGAAAAAAATGACCCAAAGGAAAAAGCAACTTGTATTCATCCACTGAAAAGTGCACAGGCAACAAACCCCGAAGATTTGAGAGGAAGGACTGTGAATCACAGTGATTATGTGAAGTTAATAATTTCACATAAAAATAATTCCTCTTCCCAGACACACAGATGGGTGTGTTGAGCTTTTTCCCTCCTTCAGCTTGTTATCCAGTAGGCACAATGAACCCCGCTGCAATATGAAGCAGACCTCCTCTGGAAAGGAAGCAACGCAGCTCTTTACAGCAATTCAGATGCAGACTGCATAAATATGGACTTATCTTCTGTATGTAGAGTCGATTTTTCAGATTAGTTCTATGTGATTTAGTTTTTTTAAATTTATCACACAAAACTGTTCTTTTTCTAACTCTACCTTTTTCAGTTCTGATATTGTTCGTCACTTATGTCCTTTATACTGTCTGTGGTCTGATTTTTGATTGCATATCCCAAACGTTTGACTGTGACCTCGGTGTTACTACCCTTAGATACAGCACTGTTACACTGGTCTCCTCAGATAACCAGACATGCCTTTTTTTTTCCCCAAATCTCTTAAAATACAATCAGCTCAACATTTCTTTTCACAGCTAGTTGTATAATTTAATCTCCTAGCTGCTTTGGAATTTTACCTTTAATTTTGTTGTTTAATTAAAAAAAAATAACCCAATGGCATCATGAAATCCATAGAAAATTATAGAAAATCTCACTCTGTCCAAACTGTTGTCTCGGTTGATGGAGAATTGAAATATTTCTACTTTATCTGGCAAAACTGTCAGGGTGTATCATCTGAAAGTCTATTTCATTGTTTAATGACTTAGTTCAGTAAAGTTCATTGATTAACTTTATCCAGTACAAATTTAATCGATATTGCTTTCAGCATCATTTACAGGAGGGAAATTTGGAGTAGCAAAATGTAAAACAACTGGTGAATACAAATTACGAGGAACAGACATAGGTACCAAGAAGAAACAAGAGAACTTGCAATTTCAAAAATCCATTAGCTTGTGAAACATTAAAGAGAAATGCTGAAAAAAAAATGTATGGATTTTAAAGAACAAGAGGTGCAAAATAAATTATAGAGATGCAAAAGCAAAAATGTTGCTAACTTGGATAAGAGATACATAATTCTCTCAGATTCAATCACAGAAAGTTACCCAGAAATAACTGTATGCATTAAACATTGCAATCTATCAAAATAGTTTGTGTCTCTCCTTTCAGCAGGTGACATACAGAGCTATGTCATCAACAATTCCTTATCCTGTGAAATGTTTCCTTCCTTTTCCCTCAAAAATATAATCAAACTTTTTATAAAAATTGGACATAATAAGTAACAGCTGCTCTTCCCATTGGACCACATCGATTTCTCTCTTTACAAAGTCTGTATGAAGCTCATCTTCATGCAATTAAGCTTAATAAAATTTAACTGTCTAATAAAAACTGACTGTGATATCTATGGCTTGACAATTCATCAGTAATAGATCTGAAGAAAGAATAACATGTGAATGGATAGACTCTGATGGATAACATGATCAGCCAAATAGGCAAGCTTTAATTTTTTTACATTAGGTTTAACTCTTTTGAATTTGAAATTTTATGCTCATAATGGACATTTTAGGTTAATAGGAATTATACTTATTAATCACCATGTCATTCATCTATTTTAAACTTATATGACTGATGTGTAGAATTTTGGTGAGATTTGAATCAATTCTTAATTAAACCTTCAGTGGTTTTCACTTAACATTTCTCTTTCAGAAAGCACTTAAAATCTATGACAAAACATTCAGGCAATTTGCCCCATTCTTTCTACCAGTGTTTGCTCATCCAGTGCCTAAAATAGTGCATAAACACAACGTTGTTTGATTTTCATCTATCATTTCAGAGCCCCAGTTCAGCAGCTGTAATTTTTGTTGATCCACAGGCCGTACCAAGGCTCGTCACACTTGGCTCCTGTTTGCCAGGGCTCACTGCACTCAGTTACTCAATTCTTGATCAAGACAGGGTCATGACACTCCTGTGACAAGGAGGAAATACAAACTAAAAGACAAACTGCAGGTGTATGCCATACCTGCATTTGGACACTGATTCCATAGCTGCTGCTTCTTTAAATGACTTGGAACATCACTACCTTCACAGCTTCATCCTTTGCTTTTTACAGAATCTGTGGGAACTACAGGTAGCCAAGAGATTTTTTCAAAGGTCCCAGTGCAATTTATAATAGGAAGCGTTGCCAAATACAATTATAAACGTTTCTATCTCTTCCCTTAGCTGCAATCTTTTTAATTCATTAAAAAATAATTATTTTCTGACTCCGCCATAATGAGAATTACATGGGGAGGGAAGAAACAGCTAAATTTAACACATAGCAAATGCAAATCAAGTGCTAAAGAAAAATGTTCTTCGCAATTTTCCATCAAATTTGTGTTTCCTGTTGAGAAAACCCTTCTGGACTGCTGAAATGCAGCTCTCGTCTTAACAAGCAGATATAAAAAGCAAATGCTGACAACAAATGCCCAGCTCTCTTTCTACAGACTTCCCTTTCCTCAGACACTTTCTTCCCTTAGCAGATGTCTCCATTAGCAGCCAGCATCTGGTACGTCCTCCAGATGAAACCAAATGGAACTTCACACTCCCAAGTTTTTATTTTTATCAGGTTCCCGGTGACATCAGTGCTTCTTCAGCTGCACCCAGAACTACGTGAACTAAATCTGCTCAGGGAATGTGTCACCGACACAGAACTGCTGTGTTCACCCATCAGAGTTTTCTCCCCCTTCTCCTTCCATATCTGCTCCAAAGGACACTTCCATTGTTGGTTCAATGTATTGGGTATCATTAAAAAAGAGCTTCCTTCACTGTGCATTCAGCACATTTTTCCTAGATCAGGACTGAGACATTCATGACTTCATGGAATTGTCTATACTTGTAATTTTTCTTAGCGCAGCTGCCACTCATTTTTATGCATTTTGCACTGCCTTTTGTGATTTCCAAAATAAACCATCTAAAAAATTGGAAAGAATGCTCTGTAGCACTGCTGTAGCAATGCTGACATCATCTCAATTCACTCTGGAGAAATTTCCCATGTTATCAGCATACCAAAACCTGTATCCTGTCTAACTTCCAGTCTGCAAATGTTATTGCACTAAATGCCCCAAATACCAGATTTCATAACTCTACTCTTACTATTATTTATTTCCATAGGTTCAATTGTTACATAATTTAAAAGTAAGAATTCCATTCAGAAGTTGTTCAGGAATTGAACTGAAATGTGAACAACTCCAGGCACAACTTAGAAATCCTCCTAATTCTTCACCCAAGAAAAACAAAGATTATGGAAATATTTAGAACAGCTAGTCTGTGGGTATTCTCATTTCTCTGAAAACTGCTCCTGCACACAGTTAGACTGTGAGAAACTGTGCAGGCTTTGGCAGAGGCTGGTTACAAATTCTCACTAAGTGAACAGAAGCCAGTCTTTCAGGTGCCTGTAAAGCAGACACTTGTATTTACCACTGCACATTCCAAGAAGGTTAGAAAGTGAGTATAACCCATATAACTCAACAGCAATTTAAAGGATTTATTGATTTAGCTTGTATCTGAACTGTAGAGTGGTTTTCTCAAGGGCAATTGCAATATGAGATCACTTATCAAGGACAAGTCCACTCTTTTTTAGAGTGATGTATTTTGCCTTGTAGCATTTATACACAGATGTGTAGCCAGCAAATATGCATGAAGGATTTTAATTATAGCAAATTATGGTATTATTAGACACAAGAAAGGATAAGTTGCTTACAAGGTGAAAGTTATGTTAAACATATTGCATTTTATGATTTGTACTGACAACAAGATCTGGAGCATTGACTTTCTGATAATTCCGTCATTGTTTGCTCCCTCCCCTGTGAGTGGTTTACTGTTCTGAAGAAAACCAAAAGCACCAGAAAGTAACAGCTGCATTTTCAGGTCAATTTTTCCTTCCACCTGGTGCATGAAACCAAGAAAGGAATTGTACATCAGGGAAAAAGAGCCTTTGTATGTAAAAGCAGATGTATTTCTAAAAATGCTCTGAGCCAAAATACAAGGTATTTCCCTTTATATTTCTTTTTCCTGGGGATCAAAATGAAAACATATGAAAACTTACAAAAACATGCTTTTCTAGCTGTAAGTACCATTCATTATCATGGGAAGAATCTTGTATTTATATCAATAACTTCAGAAGAGCAGAGGTGATGTAGATCCTTGGTGATGTATTTACTCACTCTCAGCTGGGAGAATTTAGAAGAAAAATGTCTGCACACACAAAATCATGCACTGCTACTCATCCCAGAAATAATAAGTGATGTTTTTGATAAAAGCCTTTGGATAAGCATAATCCAAACTCACACATCCATTTTACACTACAAGCAACACCCAGCACAACTTCCCTCCTGTGTGTGCAGGAGTGCCAGTGTATACAATGGTGTGGGTTTAATACTGATACATCAATAATTCACGTTCACTTAATAATTAAAGTGGTTATTAAAAAAAATCAGATTTTAAAGTTAAAGTTTGTTGAGCAACCCCCTCCTAATAAATCTTTTGTGGCAATGGTAGTGAAAACTCTCTGATACAAGTCGAGATGTTCCATTCTCACCAGAAAAATCCCAGGTAATTCAGCACAGTATGAGTAATAGGATTCCTAATATTTTAATGGAACTCGACAGAAATTATGCTTCCTACAAACCCTGTATTTCTTCAGTAACACGATTTCCAGTGACAAAACTCAACAAACTAAATTTTATGTACACTTTTTGTAAACTCAAAAGGACAGAACCTTTTGAAATCTACCTGAGTGAAACAGATGCAGATGTTTAGTAGTGTAACATCCACTGTTTACAGTGAAAGTGGCAAAGCCACCAAATATTAAACAGTCACTACAAAACTCTGCTACTGCTGTTTAACTTACAGTCTCTTGCTTATAGGATAAATAAAAAGTTGGAATTCTTAAGTTTATGCTTCTGTTGTGATGAATTTCATGAACTCCACGTTTGACTTCATGGATGCAAAATAGGACAGCAGCTCACCTGCTTTCCTCACCCAACCTGTTAAACTGACACACTGTTGCATGTCCTTCCTTAAAGGGGTAACTATTAATTTCTAAATATAGCTGAACTATTCTTGTTCCTAAAGCCATTCTTGCTATTATTAGAGCTGTGTCTGCACACACAAAGCAGGGACTAATGCAATGCTGTGCTGTGTTGGTATTTTCCAAAGAAAACTACACACTGCACTAAATAAATCACCTTCTGGAGGTACTCAGATTTTTACTTCAAGCCAGAAAAAGACGAGAAAAATGCACTAAATTATGAGGTATGAGTAATTTCAAAACTATTTTAATTTGATCTGATTCACTAAATGGCTTTTGCTGGAGGGAAAAAGTCTCAATGAATCTGTAAAACCAAAGGAGGAAGAGCTTCACCCCTGATACTCAGTGGTGCAGTTATTAGTACGTAGGAGATCTGGGTTAACATTTGCAGCTGCTTTGGCTCTTATCTCTGACAAGAATGTGAAGCAACCCAGTTTTAAAGCACTTATTACTAATGCTACTCACATTTTATAGAGAATTAAGTATTCATCATGGTAGCAGTACAACTATCTCATCCCTCATGTGAAAAAGTGTTTGAAAAAGAAAAAAAAAATAGAGCCATTCTTCATCTTCTCACCTTTTAAAGTAGCTCCTTGTATACACTTTGTGTACTGAACTTCAAACATAACACAAATCCACACCTTGTATAACACAGAGAACACTCCTAAGATTTTTTTAACACTGCAGGGGGGGAAGATGTTGAGCAGTTTCATCTCATGTAGTAACACCAGGACTCCAGTATACCTTTAGGGTAAGAAAAACGAATGCCACTCTTAGGCTGTTAAACAGCTGGGCTCGATCACTTTGCTCTTTTCAGGCAAGTAAGACTGGGGAAAAAAGGTTTATGAAATCAATAGCCAGCTGGCAGTAGATTCTGCACAATATTTCGAGGGGAGGGGGGGGTAATTCTTAGCTCCCTAAAACATATTGGTTAAAATAGTTCAAAACCAGCAGGGCCCTGCTAAAAGTGCTCGAGAAACGAGTGTTTCTTACACTCGTTCCAGTGAGGGCAACACATTTGACACCCAAGTTCTTTGTCGAAGATAAAGCACTTTCTAGGTGCTTTTCAGGTTAGTACACTTTAGCTGCTCAGCCGTAGAAGATCAAGCAGGAGAAAGGACGGGGGAGATTGGGGGCAGTCAATTATTTTGTGTTTGCAGCCTAATGCCTATCTCTGCTCAGGAGTCTGAAGCCAGAGTTCTTCCCTGACTGCAGCTCATTTTTTTTGGTAGATCCTACTTTTTCAGGGTCATTTGCAAGGATTCCTTATTACCCATTACTACGGTAAACCTTTGCAACACAATCAAATATTGATAAGCAATTTAAATGAAAATTCAATTTAATAAAAATTATTTTTTTGTCCATCTCATCAATGCTTTCCTTTTATTTTATTCCCAAATTTTGAAGGCACTGAAGAGCTCCAAAGGCTCTGCTCTGTATTCAGATCTACAAATCAGGCAGCAGATTTCTCTTTTTGCTACTTAACAGCTACGAGAGGTGATATTTGAAGTTAATGTCTGTTATAAAATGTACAGTGTGGATTTTGGTATAGTTCTGAACTGTCCATAAAATAATAACTGTCACCTTCTGTGGAAGATACCTAAGGAGTCCCTCACATGTCATTTCTTAGTTCCTCCAGCATCATTTATACAGCATTTAGATTTCTTTGGGGAAGGAAGGAAGGATTGGCACTGCCATAAGCTCTCTGTTCCCAGCAGAGAGTCTACTTTAAGTATTTTAATGTTCCTACTTTTAATGCACCTAGACTAAAAAAAAAAAAATAAATTATCATCGGTGAACCCTGGGTGTTCAAAAACCGATGTCTAACTCATCAATCATGGTTCATTTCCTACTGAATGGTCTGAAATGACCTGTGAAACTCAGGCTCTTCAGCAGACACGCTTCAGAGGAAAAGAATAAAAGAAAAGAAGAGGAAACACAGTGCTGATACAGTTGTTTTGTTTTGTGGTGTTTTTTTTTTTTAGTGGAGGGAGGTGTTGAGCTAAGTTTTTAAATTGTTTCTAGCAAAAAACAAGCTAGTTGTCTGGTTAACTGAAACAATCTCCCTGATAAATGCAATATCCTCCTCTGCATATTTAAGCTTTGCCCTGTAAAGCCCGATTACAGTGCTTAAGCCATCTCTGGGCAAAGCTCTGAACATTATGGAGTGTAGGTTTTTAATTAGAACAGCATGAAAAATATTGACATTACCAGACAAAAACTGAGTTAAAAAAAAAGAGGCTTCTGAATCTGATGGCTTCAATGGCGAAATCTTAGAATATCTCTCATAGAAATTACCTTTATTTAATGAAACAAACTCAGGGAGGGAGCTTCCTTTGACCTGTGACATGTAGCAATAAGCAAAGCAAACCAGAACCTATTTGTGGTCCCACAATCTCTTGTTAAGATCACTCTATTCTTTCCTACAAAATTTAACTCATTGGGCCTCCCCAGTAATCCAAAGCCAGTGAAGCAGCCTGTGCCAAATAAGTCCACCCATGGAGCTTTCCTAGCCTCTACTTTTCAAAGGCCTTCTTTCTCTGAAAGTTGAGAACTGGCAAATGGTTGGAAAAGCATCCTATTTGAAGTATTCACAAGCCTGAAGGCCTTTTTTTTTTTTTTTTTTTTTTATTGCTACTGTTTTATACACCAGTGGAGCAGAATTGCAAGTACCCAGGCAAATCCCTGATGCAAAAATCACGGGAGAAACAGAAAAAGGAACCCTCATTGAAAAAACCAAAACACTGTCTGACTCTTTTTGGCAAACAGTCCATTATACTTTTGCAATCCCTAAGGCAGTGCTGTCCTCAGTTCCAAAGATACTTTTAAGGACTAATAGATGGTCCAGTATTATGTTAGGCAGGTTTTCCACACTTGCTGGGTTTTTTTTTTACTCAATTCACACACAGTTCGTAAGCACTGTCCACAGCCCACCCAAGTAGGTGCACCACACTACCAAGGAATACATATTAATTAAAATTAAAACATTAAATTAAAGAAACAATTAAATTAAATAAAAAATTAAATGGTGCTCGGGGTTCCAACAGCTGAACAGAAAACACAACTGCACTCTAGCCAGGAGGTAGGAATTTCTTGTCAGTAATTTTATGCTGAAAGGAACAAAAGCTAATTTCTCTCAGGCTGTAATCTGTTAATTAATGATTCGGATCCCGGGTGTCAAACACTTTGGACATAAACCCACCACAGACGTTGTAGCCCGCAGGTGCCTGGTAGTCAAGCTGCTTGTCTCCAGAGGCACGAGCAGACCGCTTTTATTACTGTTATAATGAGTATTCCAGGTACACTGAACATGAACTAACATTCAGTATGAATTGCATGAGCAATTCAAACCTCCAGGAACGGAATTTTATGTTATGTGCAGCAATTAGCTGGAAAACAGGCTCTGTTATAATTTCCATGGTAATGAGTGATACCTTCAAACACCACGAAGGAGAGACTATTCATATGATACTCTGAAAATTAGCGAACTATGAGCCTGATTTAAGGTCAAGCAATTATGGTGCAGAAACAGGCAATAAATATATGAACCTGTATCATTCTCAATCTCAAATTTTTTCTTCCTTTTTTTTTTTTTTTTTAATGAACTGTTTGTTTCCAAAAAAACCCCAAGCACGATCCAACAAAGGAATTCGCAAGCACCAGAAAAGTGAGTGTCAAATTTTGCACTCCCAGTGATCAAGGGAGTGATCTCTGGGAGTCATTTTGCTGAAATATAGATGATTTATAAGGCATAACTAAACTCTGAACTTAAGAGAGAGTAGATTTGTCAACTATTTTGTTACAGATCTGTAACCCGTAACAAAAAAACTCACTTCATCCCAGTATTGACCTAGAAGCATTTATTAAAAGTACCATCCATCTTCCAATCTAATCTTTATTTTCTGTTCCATAGCTAATAGCACTTATTAACTGGGAAGAGAAAAGAGCAGAAGCATCTGTCACATCACCAAATGAAAGAAAACAAACAAAAAGAAAGCAGGAGCAGAATAATAAATTTAACACTTAGCTAATAGGAAAAGTGTTTAAATTTCCCCAAAAGCATCCCAATTTATTGCAAAGTCTCTAAAAATAACTAAAAATATATTTTTAAAGTAGGGTACAAATATCCCACTTATTTATAGTAATGTTCATCCTTGTATTTGAGCAAGTGTCAAAGGAATCCCTCATTTAGTTAAACACCTAAGGAGATGTATAATTTCAGTGTTAGATATACTTGAACAAAACTTTTTCTCCTACACAACCATCCTTCCTGATTTCATTAATAGAAGGGAGGTTAGGAGTAAGTACAAAAGCAATACCTTTACTGAAAACAGTTGGAAAATGCTGTTAATTTTAATATTTAATTATAAAATTAATAACCAATCAATAACCAATAACTGCACGTACATATATATTTATGTCAAAGGATTTTTCAAGTATTACTGAAGTGCTGACACTGCTATTGTATACTTGCCATCAACCTGTCTCAAATATTTTCATTTATGCACTGATTTTTAGGTCCATCCTGGAATCCCTCAGAGTATGTTTGCATTAAATTTTGTGCTAAATTAGTTTTTATACAGTTCTGATGGTTTCAATAACTACCCCTGCTACTTGCCTCGTGAGTATTCTCAATTCATGTTTTGCTGACAGGAATAAAAGAGTTGGCTTTTAAACACTCCTCTTGCATTTAGAAAAGGAGAAAAAACACTGCAGCATTTGAGGAAGCACATCATAGCCTTTAAAATAGAACCAACTCAAAGTAGAATTATTTTAGCTGTTTGGCTGCACATAACAGAAAAAAAATAGTTCCTTGTCTCCAGTCAGAGAAGATCAGGCACTAGAAAGTGAATTACTTATATAATTCAGTTTTCTTTACAGTTTAAATATATATATACACATACACACACAAACATATATATATATATGTATATATATATATAAAAAAGCTCCCATGTTGGCACTGTCAGACAAAGAACCATTCAGAATTTGCTTACATTATCCAGCCCAAGGCAAATTCCAGAGGCTTTAAAACACCAATTTTGAAAAGACATTCATGCAAGAACACCTGTATGTGCATTTGAAAACATTTCATATAGTGAATAGAAAAAAATAGAATTACACTACATTTTTTCTGTACTTTTGAGCATCAATTCACACATTTTTTTATTTTGTCATTAATTTATAACACCCAGAAAGGTGACCTTACTCAAAACCACATCCGTTTCAAGGGCATTTGCCATCTATCATTTAACTGGACTGTGATCTTGGACTTGAAATCAGAATTTTAAATTTTAAACCTCATTTCATTATATAATAATCTTTTGTCAGCTTTCCTTTTATACTGAATATATTTTGTACAGCTGTAAATGTATCGGCTCTTAGAAGAACCACGACTGAAATCAAATGTGTTACATCTCATGAGTTTTCTTCAGGTTAAATAAATAGATTGGATCAGAAATTGAACTGAAAGCTTGACACTAAAGTTGGATTTCCTTTCTGCAGCTCTCAGAGGTATCATATTATCAATAATTTTCTTGCTCAGATAAAAATTATCTGATTATCTGCAATGGATTATCTGCAGTGTTCTTTCAGCAGAGAATTTGGGAGCTCCTCTCCTGCAGTAATTGAATCAAAGTTTTGCTGCTTCCTTTGGTAGGGGCTGTCACTGACAAAACTGCCTTAGCTGGGGAAATTTTTGCTGATTTTAACTTGCTGTTATTTAATACTCATTTCTGATCCCTGATCCCTTTGTACACTTATTATACATATTTCACTTTCATTCCACACGAGCAACAGGAGAAGGACAACTTAGTTTTTGACAGGTTCAGCATGCTTTAAGCAAAAATGTGTGTAAAGTTTCACAGAGTCACACGTGATCTTTCACTCAGAACTTTTCAAGCTTCTATTTTCACCACATTCTTTCTCTCAAATTTTATTACGCTCCTAAAATTTTAGGGAATAGCAAAAATGCAGAGAAATAAACGCGTTAGGACACTGGAATTCAAACCAACAGTGACAATTACAACTACTTTATTCTACATGTCCATACAGATAATCCTTCCTCTGAAGTAGCTGCCACTGAGAACATGGGACTAGGTGTGTATTTGCACTGTTACAAGGTTGTGATTTTTACTTTTTTATGTTAATAGGAGATTGCTCATCAGAGGTAGAGATACTTCATCAGAAGTATCTGGGACTTCTGGCCAGAATTTTAGATCTAAAGTGACAAATGAGCAGATGGTCAGATCCATAATTGTTTTCTATATTATACAGGTATATTCCCTAAATGGTGATCAGCCCTAGATTGAGGGCATAATTCTTCCACTTATTAAAAGTTGAAGTAACAATTATAAATTAGCAATTAACATTTCCTGATGCAGTCATAACCTAGAAATACTCGCAGCAAGATGTCAGGAACTTGGAAAAACATGCTTAGCACTTTTACAAAGAACAACTGTGGTACTTGGGGAGATGGTTTAGTGCTGCACACAGTGGTGGCTGGATTAATGGTTGGACTCAATCTTGGGGGTCTTTTCCAATTGTAATGGTTCTATGATTTACTGTCATCTGATTGAATGTATTGCTTTTATTGAGTTAAGAATTAAAGTGCACTTCTTGACACTCGCATTACCTAAAGGAAGTGCTATAAATTACCACCTAGGTGTAATCAAAATAGGCAGCTGCTGCTGCTGCTGATTATAATAACAACAAAAATAATTATAATAGCAGTAGTAGTTTAAAAATACATAATCTTCTAATGTATAACAAAAATAATTATACTAGTAGTAGTAGTAAAAAAAGATTTAATCTTTAAATATACGGTTGGTGTTGGGACAAAGAGATGAGAAGTGCCAATTCCTATCACAATTCCTGACTCCTTTTAAGACCTGCTTATAAATTTAACACTCACACCATTTTTCTGAAAGGGCTGATTTGCAGAACTGGCAGTTAAGGCCAACTCAAAGCAAATGTCATCAGTTCTGCAAAAGAACCTGCTGAATACCCAGGTCTGAGTGACTCTGAATAGAGAAACAGCATCTTCAAAATTTGACAAACAGCACTTCAGATTAACATTTAAGTGGACAAACAAACAGCAGATACACATAACTAGAATTACTGTTTTTCATTTCAAGTTTCTCTCCCCTTTTAGTCTTTTGAAAGTACGAAAGTATTGAAAAGCATGAAGCTACACTTGGCATTTCATATTTGATCAGAGATAGAAATTCATATTTTGTGAGTTTAAAGGACTCACTAAAGGCAAGCCAAGGCCTGTGACTTACCTGTAACAACTTTTTTCCAGTTCAGCCAAGTTGTAGATTATGAAAACTCAAGTAAAAATTGTCCAAAAGAGATATACAAACAGAAGAAAGGAAAATAAAGGATCTAAAGCAAAACCAGCAACTAAATGAAGAGCCTCCAAAAGGTGATGTTTTTGAAAAGAATGCACATAGATATCTCTAAATATTTTTTCCCCCAGAGACAATAGTCTACATCCTCATACATGTTTCAAATACAGCTGTCTGACACAAGTCACAAAAGACAGGACCAAATAGGACAATTTTTGCATTATTCCAATATTTTTTCTTTGACTTTTTTGGCCGGTGACAACCTTAACAGACCAAGCCTTTCCTCTGTAGCAGCATAACTTCATGCTGCTGTTATTCCCTCCTCCCAGGTAAGCAAAGGTGTGCTATTTCTGGCTGGGATTAAATATAAACTGTGATCCTTTCCTAGAATGCTCATCAAGCACATTACTGAGCTGGAGCACACTCTCAAGCTCTGTGCCAAGGCTCTGTTCGAACTGGTTGCTGCCTCTTACCCAGGAAACAAACAAAGTCAGTCAGGACATCCTATTAGAAATTAAGAAAGGACACCTTTTATTATTTAAAAAAAAAAAAAAAAAGGAAAGAAAATCTAAATTATGTACATACAGAGCCTGGAGAGCTTGTTTCTAGTTTTTTAGTCTTGTCCCACTCATTCTGAAAAATGGACTCTCTCTCCATAAAAATACAACATAGATGATTCCTCAGGAAGTTTCTTCTATTTTTTTTTTTTGTGAAATGGCAGATGGCTCTCAATGACTCGGTGACATTGCTTTCATAACTAAGTCCTCTGAAGAATTAAACATCTTTTATTATTATTATCCTGAAACACAACAGCTAAGCAGTAGATTGCAACTTCACACGATTTCCTTTCCTTTCAGTTTTCCATAAAGAACTCTGGCTTTTTTCTTGGTTTTAAACACAATATACCCTTGCAGGGAATACCCATAAAGGTTGTAAACTTCGGAGTTTCTCAAGTGCCTATAGTTTTCACAGTTCAAGGACTGTTAACATGCACTTAAGCCATTGCTACTGATCCATTTTTTCATGCAGTATTATAAAATTTTTTCAGAGATAAACAAACAGAGATCTTAGCATCCACCTTTTCATCAACTAAAACACCCAGGTACTCTGCAATAAGCACAAATCCATGTTCTTCCAGCAATTTGGATTTCAATAGTAGATTTATTTCCTGCTGCCTTCAACATTTTACCTAAAATGCAGCTACTTCATCCACTTCATCATTTATACTACACAAAGGCAGCGAATGTAAAGGCATGTCTGCTTTGAGAGTTAATAATTTTGGTTTGCAATCCCACTTTTGTGCCATAAAATGCCACAGCACAAAACCATTTACATCATTTACTAGTTGGCATTACTTATTTTCTTCACCCTTGTTCTGAATTCTGAATTGTCACCTCAAAGTTTTCATAATTTTTCTGGTAATACTCAAGAAGAATTTAAGCCATATTCTTTGTTGGTTATTAAGATATTTAGGGTCACACAGACTAGCAAGAGTTTCACTGCTCAATGGGTTACTCTTCTGCCTTTAGGAGTTACTCAATCAGTACTCCTTAACCTTGCTAAGCTCAAGAAGCACATTTATTTAAACTTCTTATATATCCAAGTAATTATATTACTGTTCTCTCAAATTTTCAAACTGTGATGTCATCTTTACGTTAGGTGCATTCACCCATCATAAATTCAATAACCTCTGGAAAATTATTTAAACCCTTTCTTTTCATTAAAAAAAAAAAAAAAAAAAAGTAGGTGAAACAGCGTTTCACTCTTGTAAGACCAAAATTACAAAAATACAAAAATTACTACTTTAAGCAGTTACAATTTGTGACTCCTATTTTATATGTCTTAAAGAGCTCTTTTCTTAATAGTGACATGACACTAATTATTGTCATCATTAATGACATTTTATTATCAAAGAACAAATCCTAAATCTTGCTGCTGTGGACTTGCATGTACTAAAAAGTACATGAGCCATCCCATACACACAATTGGAGTACCACCATTAGACCATATTTTCCAGAACTCTAATAAAAATATAGAGAAACTGAAACAAATTACAAATGTAATTTTAATACTAAATATAATTGACAAGAGAAAAAATTTCAAATGTTAAAAAAAGCTTACTACTGTAGTAATTATTGAAATATTCTGACTTTCAGTGTTGTATATTTAAAAATTTCACTAAAAAACCCTGCTGCATATAGCACTTTAATGAAAGAGTTCTCTGTACGGAATTACTCTTACCATTTCAGCAAAGACCTACAGTGAGCTGCTCAGTGATCATATCACCAAAATATCTAGATTAATAAGTGGTCATATCACCAAAATACCTAGATTAATATCCACATCTCTGATTTCTTCTAACTTAGGGTCTAACTCTGCCTCTAATCATGCCAAATTTGTGTCAGGTTGTACATGATGTGATTTCAGAAGTACCCATGGAATCAGTCACTGCTGTGACACATCTTAGTCTTCCTGGGCTCGCCAGAACTTCAGTAACAGTAAGGCAAAGCATCACCTAACAGGAGACAGGCTGTTTTCACTTCTAGTGCCATGCCTAATTTTGAGATACTTTTAATAAAAATGAGACTTTTAGCCAAGAGAATAAGTTGCCTGCACAATTTTTGTGCAGTGATGCACTTATGAGAGACAGAATAATGAGAACTCTGCCATGTGAAGAGCTCTTTTTTGAGGCTTTTTAAATTAATGAGGATGTGCATATACAACCACCCTTCGGGCAATAATGATGCTTCATATTATTTTTAAAAGGAGAGACAGAAGAGACCTTTGCCATTTGTTATCTGTCAGATAAAGATCTTTTATACCCCAGTTAATGAACAACAATATGTAGGAAATGCCATTCTTTCTAGTGCAAGAAAATTGTGTAACTGGCAATACTTTGCAACTATTTTAAGATCATACACATGAATGAGCAGCAGAATTGCAGCAACAATTCATGACCAGTACCAAAAATGTAGGTCAGAGTTGTCAAGCAGCAGATGTTTGACACAGGAATAAGAAGCTAAATAGTCTGATACATTTGACCACTCTAGAGCTGGAAGATAAATTATAAAGGACAGTGAGTCTATAAATAAGTACAAGAAGTCATCTCCCCCAAAAATAAACATCTTTACCTGGGAGGAGATATAAAAATTCAACCTCATCTTTGATCAGGATTGCCATTTGAAAGACAGCCAGTGGGTTAACAGGGATACAGTGATGCAGTCTGAGCAGTACAGCGAGCTAGAGAGCACTGGAGGAGAGTAAAGCCACACTGTTCTCCCTTCTAGAGGAAAAACTTGAGGGGGTTTGAAATCTGTTTTCCTTTGTGAGCACACATCTCTCCTCAGTGCAGAAACCTGAAGGTAATGCCTCATGAAACAAGTATTTCGTTGGCCAACATTTGCCTTGTTGATCAGCATTTCCAAGAATTTGCAGTAGAGATTAAAGACAGTAACAGGTCAATCAGGGAGGAGAAGAACTGCAAATCCGTTTAGCAGATTTCAATCATAAAAATGTCATGGAACTTCAAAAGGAATGGTTGTGTGACTGCAAAACAGAGCTCAGCTCAAAAACAGCTGTCTTCAAGGTTTAGTCATTCCAGACAGACAGCCAGGATTAATTAAGAAAGCAAATTTCCTGATTCAAGTTGAAAGACTGGAAAATATTCCATAGAGCTGTATTTTTATTTCTGCTCTCAGTGCATCTTCTTCCATTTCTTACATCTCTGAGCTTGCTGCTGAGAAACTTTGCCCCCTCCCTGAACTGCATAAAAAACCAAAACACTGAAAGTAAATAGACCCATGAAGAATTTGTTCCCACATATCACTGAAAGTTGGTACACATTCCAAGTTTCTTTCCATGCTTCAGGAAAAGCATTTTGGTTTGTAACAATTTGGGAACAAAAAATAGTTACTAAAAAGGTCTCAGTAAATCACCAGGAAATAAACAAGCAGGAAAACAATCTCCACTGCTCTCTACTTTGTGTGTGCAGTTACACACTTGTACAAGGAGAATTTCCATGCTTTTTAATCAGCTTGGACTTATACTTACTCTTTCTGACATAAAACCCAAGAGCTGTGCCTAATATTGCCATATTTAAAGCCCTGCTAGTCATAGACACAAAAAAAGCCTTTCCCTCTTTCACATGCTCACTTTGTCTTGAATTCTGCCTTCATTTTAACGAAGGGACTAAAATGAAGCCAATCCCCATCCAAAAAAAAAAAAAAAAGGGGGGGGGGGAAAAAAGAAAAGAAAAAAAGGCATATTCAGCATAAAATCCAAGATGACAGTTTTATAAGTAACTTAAGATACAGACACTCTTTCTCCGGGCTATTCTCACCTCATGGCATCAGTTAAGTCTCTTTCCTGGAGCACTGGATCTTTTTCTGTACAACTTCACTTATCATTACTCCTTCCAATACCCAGCACAAAAAATAGTGGTAATAAAAAGCAGTTTACCACAATAATCCATCATCTGGATAAGATCTTCACCTCAAATTTCTTATCTGAGAAGCTCATATCTGCTGTTTAATCTCAGACTAGAATCATAGAGAGAATGATATTTGTTCAAGCATAGCAGCACTGCCTTTCTTCCAAGATATGAGCTATCAACGTTACATATCACCTGTGGAGTAGATTTTCCTCTTCTCTCTTTTATTTTTTTTTTTTTAATTCTTTTTTTTCTAAATTAATTTAAGCCAAGCCTTGGAGCAATGTACCAGCACCAGATTTGCTATAGATGACGGACCCTTTTCCCCCAATTCAGTGAAAACTAAAACAATAACTGCAGTCTCCCCCAGAAAACAACAGCTAAAATGTGGTATCAGTACCAACAGATCAAATGAGACATCTCATTCACTCCACCCTACCATACATTTCACTGCAGCATTTAAGGATTTCCTTTTTCCCGAACCATTTGGAAAAACATTTGTACTATCACCTAAGAACCTTTTCAGAGGGATGGAAAAGGAACATAATTATGTAATACCTAGGCTATCTTGAAAACTCTATATTAATTTGAAACAGTAATAACAAATAATTAAAATGCATTAAGGGCATAAAGTACAAGGGAAAATAGGTTTAAAATAGAAAATTAAAGCTTTTTCTTCAGTTACATTAATAAAATGTAGAGTTGTGCTTTTCACAGCTCAATTCATTTTAATGAGAGTGTTTAGGGAAATTTCCAGTCCAATTTTACCAGCAGAGCTCCACCTCACCTCTACAACCAGAAGCATTACCAGCCATCACAGTGGTGGGGAGGGTTGGAACTAAATTATCTTTAATGATTAGTTGGAATCTGGAATTAGTTGGAACCAAATGATTTTTGAGCTTCAACATATATATTGAAAAGGAAATTAAAAGCAAGGCAATTGGAATTATTTTTTGCCATTTCTTGCCTTTTGTTATGTTTTTGGTGGTTTAATTTTTTTTTTAACACAATTCTCCTGGACCTATAAAAATTCCTTAAACCTTTCTTGATCATTAGAACTCTGCTGACTTTTGTACCAACAGCTCTAGGGAGGCTTTGTTGTTATCCAGAATCATAAGGTAAAACATCCATAGATTTCTAGCACTGCTCCTACCTTTCTTGCTTTCTGTAACATGGTCTCTTTGGCTTCTTATATTACTAAATAAATTATCCCTCTCTCCTCCAAGAAAGCAGAATTGATTTTTTTTTTTTTTTTTTTTGCATGAAATCACCATCCTGGTAGCTGCTACTCCTCTTCTATCTCCTTTTTCTTTGGAGTAGACAAATGAATAAGCCACTGTTTTATGTTTACAAAGCAGTTAGCACAAATGGGACTTTGACATCCCAGACGTTTCAAAATTTACATAGAAAATTGGTGTCGTTTGTTAGTCATAGTTAATTATTCTAATCCTTCCTCTGAAGGTGCTGTGCAACCCGGCAACAAAACCCAAACACTTTAAATAAATAATCACACAAATAGCAGAATGTGGGCAACACAAAAAGGAGAAAGTCAGTCCCAACTTCCCAGGATCTTTTCAAATGGACAGAGAGATGCAGCCCCCAGCAACCCAAGTGCACAGACTAACAAAGTATTACAGCTTGAGTGTTGTAAATGTAGCGCTGAGACCGCTGATGCACAGTTCACACAGCAGAACAGTGTGTGAATAATTCTGTAAATACATAACATCTCTTCCCAGACAAGAGTAAGGACTGGTTTGGGAGCATTTCAGATGCAGCTGTAATCCTAATGAAGAAAATTCTACTTGAACTTCAGGCACTATACTGGGAATAGAGTGAAGGAAGTTACATTTATGTGACTATTATAGGATGTGTTTGGATCTTTTAATTTAAAAAAAGAAAAAGAGAGGAAATAAATGGGTTTTTTTACAATAAAGCTTGGAATGAGCTGTTCAATGAAAATGCCATCTCATGCCATACAAATGGGAACAAGAATTTAAACAGCCCTGGTAGCTTTAAGATATTTATAAGAGGGAATAAAAACCCCAGAACAAGATTAAGTCAATACATGAAGAACACAGGACTGAATCTTTTTAAGAACTCACACCTGCAGTACTTCAATTAATAAGAATCATTGGCCTAATAAGAACCATTAGCCTAATATTTCTCTTTCCCATCCACCCATGCTTATTGGGCACCAACTAAGGAACCACTGGGAACCCTTGCTATTTGGAACCATTAAGTTCCAGAAAAAAGGAAGAATCTGAAGAATTTTGCAACGAGTTAGAATGTATCAGATGCAAGACAATTGGTAGGAAAGAAGGGGGAAGGGAGGTTGGAGAGGAAAGATAACCCTGAAATACCCATGTGGCTGTCAAAGTCTCGTAAGGAGTTTCTATAGAGGACTTAATTACTCTTCAGAAAAGCCCTGAGCTCCTATTTTCCCCTGAATTCATATGAATATGCTATTTATCTGTTTATTTAGTGATGCAGTGATATTTGAGAGGACACAAGAATCTTAGGAGTAGTGTTTCATCTGATTTTGATTCTCACTACTGATTCACAAAACACAATCTTAGTTTAATTTGTATACAGTCACCAAAACCACAGAATTCTGAGCATAACAGCTCTGTGAGCTGCACATTATTTTATTTCTCCACACCTGCATACACTTAGCCCATTTCTTCACACTTCAGATAAATGCAGACAGATATCCTTTCTGAAAATAAAGAAATCTCTTCTATTAGATATGTATTTTACACTGGAGTGGATTTATTTTGACTCTATACTATATAATGTTCAAGTCCCCAAATTAAACAAATCATACAAAATCTTGGATCAGCAAAACAGTAAACAGTACAATAAATAATGGTTAATTTGTTGGAACATCCTAATTTATTAGATGCTGAGTTTTGATCTTTCCAACTATCAGGGCTTTTTACATGTAACAACCTTACCTTAATTCACATCTCCCATGTAATTATAACTGCCCAAATGTCAGGAAAATATATGCTAAAAAAAAAGATAGGCTGCATCAGCTAGAGGATATGTAATTATCCCAGCTAGAGGAAATGACTCTCCATTATTTTCTAGGAGATGTTTTCTTTTACTTATCTCCCTTCCCACAACTAACAAACACATGGATTGCTTACAAAATCAAACTTGCTGAGACAAATTAGCGAAATAACAAATGGGCCGGATTATTTCAGGCGTCAATTTAAACCTGAACATCAAAATGGAAAAGCTACACTATATTATTAAGTTTGATATTTAAGCTCTCCATTAACAAATGCTGTTCTATAAACACAACAACTCTGTATTTTAATTTCTCTTAAAGGTAATAACAGAAGCAAGTTCCTTAATTTAGATCCATTGAAACTGAGAGAAGTTTAAAAGCATAGTTTGCTTTAAAATGAAAGTACGAGCAACCTTTCTGACGTTACAAATAATTCACATTTTAAAAAGAAATTTTCTAGTGTAAACCATATGGGAATATTTGACTTGTACCATGTGCCTGAAAGGCAAGAGAAAAAGTCTCCAGAAAAGGAAAGTAATGTGTTTCCTCCTCACTCTTCAGCCAAGGGAGATTTGTCTCACTCAACAGGTAGCAAAAACCAAACCAAACCAATAGAACCCCCCCCAAACAAAAACAAACAAAAACCCCAAAACCAAATCAAACCAAACAATCAAAAAACCTCAAACCAAAATAAAACAACTAAAAAAACCCCAAACAAAACAAAAGCAACAAAAATCCCACCTATGGAGGAAATTGCAAAGAAATTGTAATAAAGAGGAAAAAAAGTCTATAAGCCAGCAAATATAATTTCTAGTCTGCCAGGGAATTTGCCTGGGCCACAATAAAGGACCAACACTACGGAATAATGTGCAGGACCATAAGTCAACCCTGTGAATTCACCCTTTGTAGCCCTCACATGTTACAGACTACAGTAAGAGCCCAGAGCCCCTCACTGAGAAAGTCAAGGCAGGTTTTGAGAAAATGGATCTTCTGCTGTGCTGGGGGAGCAGCATCCCAGGAAAGGACTTCTGTCCCCTCAGAAATTTATCATTCAGTGCAACACTGTGAAGGGCTTGGTATCTTCCAGCTGGAAGAGCAGACACCAAGAGGAAGAACCTACAACTGGTACCAATATTCAAAGAATCATAGAATGGCCTGGTTTGGAAGGGACCTTAAAGATCACCCAGATCCAGACCCTGCCACAGGCAGGGACACCTTCCACTATCCCAGGTTGCTCAGGGCCCCATTCAACCTGGCCTTGAAACAGCACAATTTAATATGGGAAGTCAAAACAGGAAAGCTTACTAAAATCAGAAAACTAGTGCTGAATTATTCATTAGCTGTTTAAACGTTTCCTTAAAAAGCCACATAAATTACTTTTATCACTGGCCTACTTCTAATTTTTTGTTTTGTGAAGGGATTCATTTTTGCCTCGCACAAATTTGAAAGTTTACTGGCAAACTGATTAGCAGGGAGTTTTGTTAATTAAATCAGCAGAAGGAGATTTAGACTGACACCATGCTAGGTGCTCAAATTAAGAGGCTGTCCCATTGCATTACATATAGTGCATTTATCATAGATGAACTAACAGCCTGTTAATTTGAACTGGCAGATAGTGAAGGAGAAAAATTAATCTTTACAGTGCTATGTGTAATAGATACACAGCTCTGCTAACTGTAGCTTTACAGATTCCTGAGCAATTAGAAGGGGTTTTAATAACACTGGTTTCAGTTTGAAATGAGAAAAATAAAATCCCTCATTAATACTTTACTTATGTGACAGTCTCATTACCAAAGATCTGCACATATTTCTGTGTTGACAGACTGTTACAAAGTAAGAAACCTTAGAAAAATCCTTTCAAGTCTAGAAACTTTGACTGTACAGTGTTAATAAAATAAAAGAAATTGGGTGTACACTATCTAAATAAAACCTTATCTCTAAATTAATCTTTATTATATAGGCATTATCATCCAGATGGTGGTATTCAGTTAGTGTAAAGTGTAAAAGTTTCATGTAATCAGGCTCATGTTCCTTTAGTCTTCAGAGTTTCTTGGCACTGCTAAATCATTCTGTTTTCAAAGCTATCAATAAGAAAAATTATCAAGTCAATTAATAGCACAGGTCTGGAAACTCTACTTGGATTTCTCCCCTGGAGCTCCAAATCCCTAGGAAAGAGGTATCTAGGAAAACAGAACTGCTTCACAACCAGTGCAGGCTGCCAACTCCCTTTACTGTACTTGAGCAGAGCTGCCTGGAAACTGAAAATTACAATTCCACCATGAAAAAAAAAAATAAAAAAAAAATCACCCCAACTAAGCACAGCTTAGTTCTATCAACACATAGCCAACAGCACAGACCTGGCTTCTGGCCCAAGTCACACGTGGGGAGGTGCAGAGGGGGTATTCTGTGAGGCTCTGCCAGCACCAGTCACGACCCCGCCGGGCACAAAGACCTGCCAGACAGCACACATGTAATCCCACCCACGAGTACAGCTACAACCTGATAAACACATTTTGAGAGCGTTGTTGCCTCTCACTCTGTATAAAATACATCACAGCGTACAGCACTGGAAATGTATTTAGAATGGGGTTGCCTTAATGTCAAATTGACTATCTTAGCGAATTCATGACAGCATCCAGGAGCATCTTTTTCTTTCTTTTTCCCCCTGTAGTGGGTTTAAGACAGATTGTCACCGCCTGACCCCCCTCCTTGTTCATGCCAACACCAGTGATTATACATAATCAGTCACACAGAGAGAGAGAAAGAGAGAGAGAGATCAGGGTTTGGATAAAGCTTCAGCAAGATTGCTTCCTTGATATGCCTGGTAGGCAAGTCTACTCATGCATACAGAAGGAAATGCATGTCTGCCAGCAAGAGAAGCATGACACTGGTTTCCCATCAGGTTAAGTGCTGGCTGCTCACAAAACTGCTGACTCAAAACAGTAGCACTGCTCCTACCTAAGTAATTTCAATCAAAATAGCTGTCCCTTCACTCGAGAAATCAAGCCCTTCTCTCGCCAAAGGGAAGAAAAAAAAAAAATCAGAACAGTCATTTAGGAGTATTTTAAAAAAAAAGCTCTAATATTTGTCTAAAAAAAAAAATTTCTCACTTTCCTTACTGAAGAAGTACCACAGCTAACCACTTCCACTACTGTAATTGCATTACTTTAAGTGATTGACCACTTGTATTTAAAAACAGTACCTGTTACAAATCAAAGATCTTTCAGGATACTCTGCTGAAGACATATATAACAGGAAAAAATCCAGTGTATGCTGAAAACATGTCTTGTCTAGTCTACGATTTAAGTAAGCAGAGTTTATATTGTTTCAAAGATAAGTAAAATCTAATTGGAGAAATGCAGCACGTGGAATAAGGTGTCTCACTGATAAAAGTGCTGTTATTTCCAAGCCTTAAGGATTAAAGCTATTAATTTCTGCTTTTGTTTTTCCTATAATCAAAGTTTGCAGATAAACAAGTGAAAAAGAATTTTTTTTTTCTAATACACATAGTAAAAGCAAGATAAAAGTCTCCATTATGATTTCTTGAGAAAAACTAACTGCTCAGGTATTCTTTGTGCTTTACCATCCAAAATTGTGTTGTTGTTATTATTGCTCAAGATCATATTGCAGGTCTGTAGTAAAGCTAAGAACAGGAACTGGCTATCTTGATATCAACTGGAACACCATATTTACTGGAATACCATAAAAAGGGTATGTCCTTTTTACAGTGAAATCCTTGGTAAGTGGAGAAACATTTCAACACCATGTTCATGAGTAGCAATCGTCTTCTTTCCACAGCCTTTGAAAGCTGATGTTGCAGTGACAGCTCCTCTAGATAAAAAGTCTTCTCTTTCTTAGAGCATGAACCAAAATTACAGTTCCCTTGCATATGACAGGCCATTGGCTTCTAAAATAATTTCATTGAGGAACATCTCTAACTGCAACCTTGCCCACCAAAACCCATGTGTTGTACTTACTAAATGGCATTCCTAAGTTTCCAGGCTTTGTATCTCTCTGTTTGCTACAATTATAGGGGACACTGCTTTCATAAAGTAACCTTTCTAATACTTTTCAATAGAGGCTGGTTATAATGGAAGTTAAAAATCTTTAAAAGTGCCTTCATTTTTAACCAGATGCTACTTTAAAAAAGAAAACTAAACGCTCCGAAAACAACAAAAAAACCCTTGCAAACCACAGCCATGAGAAAACACTGAGAGCCCTCAATAAGAAATTACGAATTTCCAAGCAACTGAGATGTCTATAATTATCCATGGTAAAGTTCCATGGGCAGCTATCCTTTTCTCTCTCTCAACCCCATATATTGTTACTACTATTTATGAAAATCCTGCATGCCAAGGATCAGGGTCTCCCCAGATGCTGTACTAACACCTAAGAATGTGGCTACTCCACTGAGATCACAAGCAGAAGTGAAAAAGAAACTTCTTTAGTGGTAGAGTTGTACCACCTACCATGTATTACATGCCCAGCTTCAAATTTAAGAGGACACATTTCTATACCAGGGTAAACTTTCCCAGTATCTACCCAAAAAGAGCTTCCAACTTCACTGACACCTAAATGCCTTTTGTGCAGAAGATGGTTTGTGTTTTTATTGATAGTGGCTGTATAATCTAGGAGCATAAATGCTTTAGAGTCTTCACAAAACAGATTCTGAAAATTTGAGCATTTCTGAAGAATGTTCCTTCCTAACCCTTGTTTGATTTATAGCACTACCTACTGCACACTTATGTGAATCTATTCCCTTACAAGGATTAAAGCATAAAACAAAAAGCAAAACTTATGAACAGGTTTTCACATGACATTCTCTTCGCTGTGATTTGTACTTTTGAAGGTTTAGGGCTTCACACCCTTCAATGACCTCAGGCCTACAGGGACGTTAACTAAGCTTGGGAGGAAGGATGTACCACTGGTAGTAGACACAAAGAATGCAGAATTTACAGGCCTGGAGGACATTGGGCAGAACCCCCAAGATAAGGGAGAAAAACTGATAAAACCAACCCAGCAACTGTGCTGAAATCAGCACCAACCAGGTGAAAAGTAATTCTGGCAGGGGGAGATCACAACCACCAACTCAGGGCCATCAACCCACTAAACCCACTGACCCAAAAGAGAAAGACTGAGTGTGTGGACTAATTAGCATGAGAAATGAGAGTTATTAACTAATAGGAGATAGAACATAAATTAATAAGAGAATTAGTTACTTTCTAGCCAAGGAACATGAGTGCCTTTCTTTGCTGAAATGTATAAACACTGAAAAGTTTTGGTAGTCGTAGTTGGTAGTTGGCTTTGTGGCTATTTTGGGACAACAATCTCTCTGCTTCACTGAGCCTGTACAAAAATTATTAGAACTCTTATTCTAATGTTTGTTCACACAGTACTTCATGTCTATAATGGAGGTACTAGCTGAAGAGATGTAGACCCCTGTGATAAGGACAATTCCACTGAGATCAGTAAGAGCAAACAAGAGCAAAAGAAAGTAGTCCAATAAAATTTTATTTCTGATTTTATTCTATCATGAAAAATGTTTTATCTTTTACTTAAGTGCAGGTTCAGGTTTGTTAATCACACCACATAGATTTCTCACTATTAACTGGTGAAATACAGTAGGTTATCTTTTCCTTGGAGAATGCCTGCCAGGGAACAAGAAGTTTTAAAATACAAACCCAGTGCAGATTTCTTTAAATTAAAACAAAACAAAACAAAAACAAAACCCACAAACAAACAAACAAACAAACAAAATTACATGGATATCAGCTAGCACAACTGGTTTGGTTTTTTTTTTTTTCAATTTATATTTTTCTTCTACAGCTCTTGTTTTGTTTGCCTTCCTAATTAACATATCATTTAGGAACCTACTTGATTGTGCCAAATACTAGCATTATTCACTCTTCCCTACAGAGCAGCGCTGAATAGGCAGACTGTATAGATTCTCCTTCCATTTCCTTGCCCATTTCAGGGATACTCACTGTCTTGTGTGCTGGAAAGTTGTTTGAATGCAAAGCACTGTCACTTCTCTATGCAGCACTGTTACCATCAACTTCTAATTTTATTTACTAAAACACATTCCTGTGAGCCCTAGGAGCCCTTGTCAGAATGAAGATTGGGAAAAAAATATATATATATATATATATTTGAGATGTGGACAAGCAGGCTGGGTTTTCTTTTCTGGGTCTGCACTATGCATTTGCTTACAGCTGCACACAATATCTCACTGCACGTGTGATTCAAAGTCACAGGGTATTTCTGATCTTCAACCTCTCTCCAGAAGGAACTAGAACTGGGATTTTCTTGTTCAGCCATGTGGCAAGCCATCCACACCCAGTTCTCTCCTGACAAGTTGTGCCCAATGGGTAGACAAAGATAAACCCTGTGCAGCTACTGCAGAGGTCTAAAATAATTCTGCTAAAGGATCTGCCCTACTTGCATATTTTGTGTGTCTGCATTTAGCTCTGCACAGTCACACAGTTTGAAGGTCTTGGTCCCCAAAAGAGGGACAGAGTGGCTCACAAAGCAATCATTTGCACATTGTTTACTTTGAAGTTTCCACTCTTTACTGACTTACCCTGACACAGGAAGCAAAAGCTCCGTCCAACCTGGCCTTGAACGCTCCCAGACATGTTTAGTGTTACAATGCTAAAGTCACCACGGTGGGATATCACTCAAACTGAGTCATTTCCACCCTTCAGCAAATTTTTTAGAACTTAATCTATTCACAAATTAAAGCCCAAACATCAAAGTTCACTGCCAGAATACATAGCATACTTATTTTTTTTTTTTTAAGAGCCAAAGCCCCAGGTCCAGTGACCATATGTACTTAGATCAGAGCAGAAACACTCAATTCTATGTGTAGAATCAAACCATTAATAAATCTCTGTTCTTCCAACATAATTTTTTTTTTAAAGTTCCTTACAAGAATACAGTGATTAACCAGTCAAAATGAGCTTTCAGAACTATTTTCACATCCAGTTACAGGAAATAAAAGGTGAATCTTAACATTTACATACACTAAAAATTTACAAAATCTACTGGTACAAAATTTCTGCTCAAAGAGCATCTATCAGGGTAAAGAGGGGATTTTGCATGTTGATATGAATCACATTTCTAACAAGCTTTCTGCATCTTGAGTACTGTGTCCAGCTCTGGGCCACTCATACAGACAAGGAGCTGCTGGAGAAGGTCCAGCAGAGGCCACAAAGATGATCAGGGGTCTGGAGCATCTCCCTGATGAGGAGAGACTGGGGAAGCTGGGCCTGTTTAGTTTGGACAAGAGAAGGCTGAGAGGGGCTGTGATTAATGCAAATAAATATCTCAAAGGTGTGTGCCAAGAGGACGATGCCGGGCTCTTTTCAGTGGTGCCTGGCGACAGGACGAGGAGCAACGGCCATAAACTAAAAGACAAGAAATTCCATCTCAGCATGAGGAAGAACTTCTTTACACTGAGGGTGGCAGAGCCCTGGAACAGCTGCCCAGGGAGGGCGTGGAGTCTCCCTCTCTGGGGACATTCCAAACCCACCTGGATGCCTTCCTGTGTCACCTGCTCCAGGTGGTCCTGCCTTGGAAAGGGGTTGGACTGGTTGATCTCCAGAGGTCCCCTCCAACACTAACTATTCTGGGATTACCTGAGGTTTTACAAAGTGAAGATTTCTGGATGCAACTGGACACTAAGCAGGAAATCAGCAATTAAAACACACTGAATGATTTGGGGTTTTGTTTTTACTCTGCATTAAATCCCTCTTCTAATTATAAACATTCAGCAAATCACTGTGTTCTACAGTACACATTGCCAACATTTTCAGTCCAAGTACTTTTAGCTTCATCTGCTGGTTTCTTTTGTCAAGAATCTCAAGTGCACACTGAATTTTAAGCACCTCTGGATTCTCTTTTTTGTAATAATAATCAAACGAAACATCCAAGGTGAATGTCTCTAATTTAGCATTTCTCTGACCAACACATTTACACTTGTAATCATTAATCATGCCATCTGGCTTAATGTTCTCATTAATAAATTAAAAAAAAATCCATTGCATTATTGGTTTTAGATGACTTTCCTCTCCCTGAAACTGGTCAATGTCATAACTTTATTTGTCATAACTTTTTCTTTGTACTTCATAGGGAGTCATTGCCAAATATTGACACATAAATCTTATATTTTCCAATGTGCTCGTTTGACACTGTAATCCAAAATTTGCACTATTCAGGCAGAATTTTGAAAGATTTTGTTTGTTTGTTTGTTTGTTTCATTAAGACTTCCTGCTGTCAACAGCAGGAAATAGCTTTTTACTCCTCAAAGTAATGCACACTTTGTCTTGAGACTCAGGGCACAGTTTTTACCCTTCTGCTGCCTGCACTGACAGTCTTAATGTCGCCTTACTCTTCCTTCCTCTCTTGACCATGTTCACAGGTTGAGAACAGTGCTGATAAAAATCCCTGCAACCACACAGCAGCTGTGATTGATTTGGTGACACCCTGATAGTAAGTCTGACAATAACTTTTATTCTAAAACAATGGTAAAGCATTACCATGTAAACTAAATCTTGTATGGCTTGTAGTGCTTCCTTAAGGAAAGGATAAGTTGACTCCCTACTAACATTCATCACAAAAAAAAAAAGGTTAAAACTTCACTTTTAATGTTTAACCAAGACCATTTTGTCTTCCAAAATTGAATTTTTGTTGAGGATAAAATAAGCTCTAAATTTTAGGACTCAATACAGCAATATTGAGCAATAATCCCAGCTACTCAGTGTACTATTTTTATGAGGGTCTTTTAAATATGTTTGTATGAAAAATACTATGGACATCTCCTTCTTAGCCTTCCCCCCTGATTCTTACCCATAGATAATCAACCTTGTCATCACTTATCCTTGAGCTCTATACAGTCTAAACAGTTTCCCTGATGGCAACTGTGTCATCTCTTTCCCACTGCACATCACATGGCAACACAGTAAGGTGAAGAGAAGATGAATCAAACACAACTCAAAGTCCACATCAAAAGAGTTTTAGGAAAAAAGTTCTAATTAAGTTGATCTCAACTACAGCTTATCAAATTTATAGGTCACCTAAGACCGTACAAATAGCTTATAACTCACTTTATGATCCTGGAATTATGGTTTACGAGACATCCTTGACTCTAAAAGAATGGAAGGATGTTAATTCATTCCATGGTTTCTGCAGAAGCTCTTATCCTCTGTTAAATTCTAAATCGACCATGCAAAGCCGAGTCCAGGAAAAGAAATATAAAATCTCATTGATGCGTTATGATTAATCATTTTGTTTAATGATTCCATAAATTCAAAACCCTACAATTGCCTTTATCTGCACTTTCTACATGTTTGTCTACACGTAACTCTGCTCCTGCCTGCACTTCTGTCTTATTTATGTCATGAACCCTCCGGTGGAGTTGACTAAGATTGTGGTTGACTTTCCAGAGGCATCACAAGTGTATCAGACAACAAAAAGCAGTCAGGTCTTTAGGACAAAGAAAAGTAATATGCATTGAAAATATGAGTCTGAAAAACAGCAGCAACAGAAGACCAGCAGCACACAAGTACCAGTATCTTTGCTGGGTATTGCAACATCCCATTAATACTCACATCATCTCACGGTTCAGAGCACAAGAAGTGGACTTACACACAGCATTTCTCGACTATTAGTTTGTTCTCATGTGGGGGGGGGGGGAAAAGTGATTTTATTATCATTCTTGTTTTCAGTGCAAGTTCAGTGGTTTTGTAACATGCTTGCAACTTAAAGCAAGCCTGCAATTTAAAATTTGAACCTTGTTTTCAGAACCACATAAATTATCTGAAAAAGACTCCTACCTTGTTCTAATTAGTCCTCTGCAATGAACTGGCAGAGTCTCCAGCCTAATTGAGGTCTCTTGGGGTCTCTCTAGCAATGCACATTTTCACAGTACCAACCTACAGTGTTGTCCAGAGCCTCCACAGTCCCACACAATCCGAACTTCTCTCACCTCTCAGTTACACAGACCCTCTTTCTAAAGGTACAAGAACAGAAGTTTCACAGAAGGATGAAAAGCAATGAAATCGAGTTTGCTGTTTACCTGATAGTTTTCCTGACAATCAATAAAGAAAAATCCTTCTGGAACAGTCGACCAATATACTTGTGTCCAACAGATTATTTATAAAAATAAATGTGAGCATTTTATGGAAACAATGTAATTAGCTTCAATTGTTTTATATTCCTTAATTTACTAGGCATCCACATGAGTCTACTTGTGGTAGAGATAATTTAATATTTGAATCAGCACAGAAAAGCCACACAAACTACTTGGAAAAGGATTATTATTTGGTTCAATTGATAGAAAAATTTTTTTTTTTCCTAAAACGGGAATGCAACTTCTGAAGAAAATGGATCAATTTATTTTCAGTCAATAATATAGGTGGTTGCAATAGGTTCAGGCACACACAGTTACTAATAGTAACTATGTAGTTCTACTGTAGGAATACAACTCGTGGATCTACAGGCATGTTACTCCAGAACATACAAATACATTTTCCCTATTGTTTTTTTCAACACAAATTTAGCTACAGATCTGACTTTCATTTGGAAAGAAAGAGGTGAGAAAGAGCTTTGATGTGACATCAGAACGAAACAAATGGGGAACAAATCACACATATTTAGTCATTCCTTTATTTCCACATGAAGGACACCTATGTCATGATTTGTAAGGAAAGGAATTATTACACTCATGAGAAAAAAAAAAAAAAGCTCCAATTATGTGCACTGCACATATTAAATCCAAGGGTAATTTGCTAACATCAAAGTTCATTACCCACACGCCAAGCCCAAAACCCAAAGGATCCTAATTAATGCTGAAAACCTGGATAAAAAGTAGGTCTGACCTATTCTTCTGTGTGATAGCAGCCCAAAAACTGACATTGCATGGTGCTGCTTTTTTCTTTTCCTTGCTGTAGAAGTCATTTAATGCAGGTTGTTGCCTATGCAATATTAACAGTAATTGAACTTGAAAACAGATCCTTTCTGACTGCTGGTTATTTTGCCAGGATATGCCTACATTAAAATCAGCCAGAAGAGTGGGTGATTTAAAAATTGTTGGATTCCTGAGTTTAAAAGGCAGACTTTTTCACGGTGAGCTCATTTAAGAGGCTTACTCTGTCCTCATTACTCCATGAATCCTGTGCAGGTTAAACACATAGCACAAGTACTAGCTGGACTGCTTTGCTATTTTTCCCCCCGTTCTTGACCTCTGTAGCAATTTCACAGGTCTAAATCCATGCTGTTAGTGAAAAATTATGCAGACTATATGCAGAACTTTGACAATGGCATCTGCAGACTCTCTTAATACCTTAACAATATTTTTTTTCTTTTCAAACAATAAGGTCGCTCATCCAATGCCAACTTCCCAGGGCATCCCAATGTTAATTCACAACAGGAAAGCTAATAAACAATTCCAGCTTCATTGTCTGAAATGGAACTCAGTCACAGAAACTCAAATCTTGTTTCACCTTCACCAAAACAAGAAACAAGCTTCTATTTTGCTGATACTCTCAGGCGCTGTCAGGAAGGATTAATCCACTGAATGTTTACATGCACTTCTTGGTAGCAGGAACAAGTTCTGGTTTCAAGTAAATGATATTGTTTCATTATAATTTCAAGTAAATGATACTGTTTCATTCTGATTTCAAGGAACACCAACATTCAGCCCACAAAATATAAACCCCAAGTATTACTGTAGTAGCATAGTTTCGTTTTTGTTGTTCTTGTGCACATATGAGGGAATATTGAAGAGTCTCTCTAAAAACTATTAATCTTCTAGATTCAAAACATTATTAGCCATTTCTGCTCTTTCAAAGCTTTTGGATTGTTTGATTTTTTAGGGTTGTTTTTTGTTTGTTTTAATTTGTTGGGTTTTTTTGTTTTGTTTTTGTTTAGCTTTGTTTTTCCCCCCAGGAAACAGCTCCCATTATTACCAAATTAAGTAATCACACAACAGAAGAGAAACAAGTAATGAAGTTGCACCAATATGATAGTTTAACACTTCAAGATCTCCTATTTCTGTAGTAACAACAGAAAGTCTTCACCACAGGGCCTATAAAGAAAAAATTAAAAGATGTACTACAACTGCAACACCTCACTTTAAAAGTGCAAACTAAACAAACAAACCTGTGTTCAATACAGGACTGGGTCCTATCTTCTCCTAGGCTTTCTCAACCACATTTATTTTATATTTTCAGTTTTCCATATCATTGTTATTTGAGACCACTTCTTATTTAATTAAATACTGAACTGCTAGCAAAGGAGTATAGTAGTTCGACAAAAAGAGATTTTTTTTTCTTTTATAATAGGCTCATAATAGTTTAAAGGAAGTGTGATTTTTGAGTAACAAAACTCCGGGGATAATTTTAAAGTAACAGAAACAGCAGGTAATACCTTATAAACATCTACACAGCTAAGTAAAAATAATGACGAAATTTTTATTCTCAACAGGATTCTTTTTAACACATCTCTGTCCTGAAAATTACATGCTTAATCTAAAATGTCTCTAAATTCCCTCTGATGAGTGGGATGATGTCACCATGTGTGAACTGACGCAAAATTGCTTCCTCTGTAAGAAATATTTACCATGTTTTTTCATTGAACTATTCCACAGTGACCTGCTACCACTGAATTTCATCAGAAACTATGTTTGTGCATTAGTGTTTTATAAAGGCACACACTGCCAAACTGTTTAAATCCACTGATTTAAACTGGAGTCTTCAGTATGAACCAGTGAACAGTCAAACATTTTGGATTGAGAGCTGATTGTCAGTCCTTCCTGGTGTAAAAAACTGGCTGTTATTTTATGATCACCTACTTCAGTGGAATCAAATGATCAAAACTTGAGATACATGCTGGTTTTTCAGTTAAAAAAAAGCTCTGGTTACCCAAAGCTGAACATAACCCTGTAATATATATTATGATCCAAAACCACAAATACTACACTATCTTGTGCTTCTATCAAAAGACATAAAAAGAAAAGGATGAGGTAAGTGGTATATGTGTCAGAAACTTGCTCCTACTGTCAATCTGAAGTCTACTAATGATCTTCAGGAAAAGCAAAAGCAGTTGAAACTGTATTTCAGTTCTCTCCTATAATTCTTCTTTCTAACTCAAAGGAAATGTCCCTTGAGGAATGCTGCTTTTAGGGAACAGCTAAACACTAAATTCACACTACATTTTATACTCACACAATAAAAGACTCTTTATTTTAATAAAAATTTCTAAGTTAGTAATATTAATTCCCCCCCCAGCAGAGTAAGTTTTAACTGCCCAGTATATGTATATATAAGGGTTCAGTGGTTGAAGGCTGTGGTTTGTTTTCACTCTCTACAAGTTTTTAAGTTTCTATGACAGAAGTTTTAACTTCAATGTACTCAGCCCTTCGAGAGGAAGGCCCATGAAAAGCACAAGGTATCTGATTGTACTTTCATCATCAACAGCAACACATTCCATTATTTTAGCTGATTATAGGTGGAGTATAGAGATAGAGCTTACTACAGATAAAGATGGAGAAAAATAGGTTTCCCTGAAAACATTTCCTGCAAAGACACATCAGTACCTGTAAAGGCAAATGGTTTTTGCCTGGTTTCACCCAGGCAGGCATACTTGGACACCTTTGCCAAGGGTTGAAAATGCCATGGAGTAACAACTACCCCAAAATGAGGTTTTGTGTAGGTGCTTTTGATCCAAGATTCATTTAAAACCCAGCATCTTTCTGCTCCTCAGTTAATTCCTGCAGATTGTATCTACCTGATGTTTTGATTTCAGAAGACGAGGACATAATTTTCTTTTTATCTGCTTCTAAATAACGTAACTTTTGATGCTTCGCTCTCTAAAAGTTTTGCTCATTATCCTACAAAGCACAGCTCTAATGAAACTGCTTAGATTATTCTGGCAGCATTTATCAAAAAAACCCATTTATAAAGGTCATTTCTTAAGGTCAGCTGAATAACCCAAGAAGAAAACAGGGATTCTTTCTCATCATGTTCCTCTCAGCAATTTTATGCTGGAGTCAATCGCTTTCATCACACATTCTGCCTATCCAAACCCTTCCTTCCTTATTCTCTTTCTATAAATTCCTTTGGAGAGAAAAATAGCCTGACATTGAATGCTGTAAGAATAACAGGGATTCTAGTGCAGAATGATAAACTTAAGATCATCTGACAAACCGGAGCACAGAAAAACAAAAGTGTGGGTGCAAGACCCAGTCCCACTGGGTCAGCTGTATTTGTGTGAGACTGATCCTGGGTTTAATTCCATCCAGACAACTCTCTATAGCAAAGACAAGTAAATTTCTGACCTAATACTCTTCATATCATTTGCTGAAATAACCAGAAATGGATTTCTACACCAAATCACCCTAAAGTTTTCAGGATAAATACTTGCTTCTAATACCTCCACCATCTTTACCCCTGACTTACCATAAGGGAATATTACTGACAGCTCGATAAATAATATTTCTAGATTTTCCGAATACTTAAGATAAAGGTAAAAAGCACCATGCACAAAAGTAGACTCAGCTAGCACAGTTGACTTAAACAAGTCAAACAGCCTACTCTTAGCACAGATACTCTCTGTTAGTGAAAGAGGTATTAGATATCATTACATTCCACATAAACACCTGATTTTCTCTTATCCACCTCCATGCCTTCTGCTTGCTTCAGAAGAAATATGCAATCTTTTGAACTGACTGTGCAGGTGAGTAAGAAAGGTGCCAGGTGGGCACTGAACTGATCAGTACCACACAAAATGAATACAGTCTGGAAGGGTGGAAAGCTGCACACAGGTTAGAATATACTCCTGTACAGTTTTATATGCTGCCATTATCTCACAGGAGCTCATTCAGTTTTGAAAAACAGGAGGTAACCTCAGATTATTTTTCATTTCTGATATGAAACGCTGGCTGTTCTGGTGAAAGCTCGGCCTTAGAGTGAAGTCTTAAATACCAATTTGGATCAAAGCATTGAAAGTGCTAATTGAGCTGGCAAAGATACAATGCTCACAATTAAAAGATGTCTCCATTTGGTTAATGGCCAGATCTGTAGCTGGAATAAACTTGCAGATGCCAGCTGATGATCAGAGCCAGCTCCTCTCTGAAACATAGTCTTGCATTTCTTACTTATTAATTGGAGGGGACTGCCGTGACTCTGACATTACAATGCAGTCACTGACCTCAGAGACTGGATCTTTAATAGGGGGTTTTGTTTTCTCATTTTCTTCGTGGCACAGATCCTGCCACAGTTTAAACATTAAAACATACAGATTCAATTGGTAACAGAGACATCCTTTAACCACGATGTGCAACTCTTCCTCTGTTGACATGCAACTGCCCAATTAATTACAGACACACAGGATTTTTTTGACTTGAATTCTGTCTGACTATTTATTGACTACTGAATTCTAAGAGAAAGGGAAATGCAGCCCTTGCCATGACTTCATTCTTCGCTTTTACACCTTGGAAGGCGCATTATTAAGCTGATCAGTACTAATCTGATGAGCGCTGTGTTTTCACTACTTGTGTCATGCAGAGGGATAGCAACCCCTTATTTCTGTAGAAAACATTAGGAAAAACCAAAGGACAACAAGTTTTAAAAGAAAGGCTTCGAAGATTCAAATAAAAAACAAAAGAGTTGCTAAGGGTGTACCTGGGAAACTAGGTAACTGCTGCAACACCCCTTCAGTACCCACTAAGGGCAAGCTTTTCATAAATGTCACTCAGAAAATAAAAAGAAACTCCACAAAGTTGAGAGAAGGCAGCCTTTTATTGCCCACGATAACATCGCTCTCAAAGAAATATAAAAAGAAGTCAGAAAGCTTTGCTACCTGAGTGCCCCTGCATGTTTGGATGTCAGGAAGTTGAGACAGGTAGTTCCTGTACTCTTTATCCATATAATATTTAGAAGATTGCATCTTGATGTTCACTATGAGTACATACATATATATATGTTTTATATATTACTGTAAGAGTTATTCTCTTCTATTATTCCTGTTTCAACAAGTGGATGACAACTGAACCTTCAAAACCAACCTCTACTACTTATGCATATCTCAAGTTGTAGCAAAAACCATGGATTATACAGTTTTAAGCAGGAAGAATACCAGTGGAGTTTTTTCAGAAATGTACCAAAACTATACAATAATTTTGATTTATGCCATTCCTTTTTTTTCCCCCCCTTATACTCCAAGTGAAGTTATAATGGAAATTCAGACATTTTAAGAAACAGGCATTTACACAAGCATATTAAGAGTGATCCCTGGACTAGTGGTAGGCAAAATATCCAAATCAAAGGAAGAAGTAGTGATCGTTACCATGTCCAAAACCACCCATAGCTGCTTTTTTGTCAGGGCAGGACTCCACCAATTTTCCCCCTTAAACCAACCTTTGTATATTAATTCCCACACTGGCTTTTGGAAGTCTCCAGTCAGGGAGACTCCACAACCTGTCTTGGCAATCTATTCCAGTCACCTGCACAGTAAAGAAGTTCCTTCTCATATTCAGGTGAGACATAAAACTGTTTGAGGTCTGAAAAGACCAAGATCTTTATCTAAAGCAGATTTGGAAAGATACCTACCATGTCAACTTTGAAAAAGCTTCAGAGCCAGTTAAGAGAGACTTTGTGAAATCACCCACTGCTTCCCATCCCTAGGGGAGTTATTTGGAACAGCCTCAGGATGTGGCAGACGAGGTTACACTGATAGCCAGGCCACTGAGAATCATGCACCAAGGTGATCAATCACTGAGTAAGCTTTTAACCAACAGTTTTTCAAGTTTCTCTTTCAGCAGTGCCATAATGACAGCCACCATCAATATAAATGTAATATTCTCTTGAAACAAGAGGAATTTACAGGAAGTTTAGATATTTTCTTACACTGTCTAACCAAAAGTCTGCAAAAGTGGCAGTTGGCAGGATAATTCCAGCTTAATGTATTTTCCAGAAATAATGTTTGTCTCCAATACCATTTCTTGCATTGGAAGGAAGTACCAGGATATATAAATAAAAAACCAAACTGTGTTATCTGTAGAAATAATTTGGTATTTTTATCTGCATAAGTGCAGTCAAATTTGATGCCTTAGCTGTTGGAAAAGAAAAAAATCAGCTGTTTTGAAGTATTTCATTCTGTAGAAGCAGAAGTATTTGTATATGTATCTATATATGTGTGTGTGTGTATATATATTTATATATATATATATTCAAGCCAATGAGAAAAGATAGCCAGAAATCAAATTTTCATACCTCATTATGTGCCTAAAACTAGAAACCCTTTACACATAGGCACATACACTGTACATATTTATGTTTTTCCCTTGAGCAAAAAAAGATCTTTTTACATTCAAAAAAAAAAAAAAAAAAAAGAAATACACCAATGGAATTAGATACCATTTGGAAATTTTTAATTTCTTTTTATGAGCACCCACAATGATGTTTTGGCATCTATTTTTGCAGATGCTTTCCAGAGATTTTTCCCACAGCCATTCCTTTTCATTAAATTAACAAGAATCAGGTAAGAGCCCTCTCCATCCTCGTTAGTGCTTGGTAAGTAATGAGCACTAAGATTTACACACACTCACACAGAGATACACTATAAAACAGTGGTATCTGGAGAACTCTGGAAGATTTACCCTTAAGTTAGCACTAGGTGTACATAATCCGTGAGGTTTAAAGTACATGGAGCACAGGGATCTGTAGCACAGGAGGAATCTGTTCTATTGCCTCTAAAATTAAAGTGCGAGCTTTTTACTGCTTTTTTATCAGGAGAGCTTTGAAGTCATATTTTTAAAACTAGTTTTAAGCTTTTTTTTTTTTTTTGGAAAGAATTAAAGCTACACCAATAGTATAATTTCTAAGTCCTGAGCAGCAACAGGAAGAGCCTAACCAGTCTTCTTCCCTCCAATATTTTCTCACTCTGTACACACACAGCATTTTTGGTTTTTTATCTTTGTTTAGAAAGAGCAGCATCCAGATGCAGTCAGCCCCTGGTAAGATACAGATAAAAAGAGCATCTCCAGAATAGCATCGATATTTCAACTTATTCATTCAGCACATAATGTCCCTTTTTATCTACCTCCTTCCAGCAGATACTGAAATTAGCCTGTTTTCCCATCATCACCCCTTTGGTATCTTATCTCATCCTATCAGGTCCAAGAATGGCTCTGGCAACTTCTCAGTTCTAACTTTGTGAAGTGAAACTTTCCAGTGATTTCCCTGAAAATCAAGTGGTTGAAGGAACTGCTTGGATATCCATATTTGCTTCCACCCTAGCTGGCAACTGAATTTCTGAAAACGCTTCTACTTATTTCTTCAGATGGGTCCTTGCAAATACTCACAAGAAGGAGTCTGCTAGAGGTACTGAATATTCTTCTGCAGCAGTGGCACAAGCTGCCTTAAGGATCATTTTATTCCCTAGAACATGGAAAGATTTAAGGCAGATTAAACTATTCCATGCTGCTTCTTCCAAGGTATCGCCAGATGTAACCTGAGGCGACAAAAAACTTCGTGTTCCAGCTGTTATTTGGAACAGTCTTCCATTAGATATAAAAGTGCCATTTTAACACATGACATGACCAAGATTAAGCAACAATATGATGTGAGTGAACACTAAATTATGTAAATCTGACTGCAGTATCAACTTTTGTACATCACCCGTTTGATGGGAATGGCTTAAGCCTTTGCAACTACATTTTTATAAAGCCAGAGACGGGGGATTTGTCTACACACAGGAAACATTCTCCTTAAATCTTCAGTTCTGGTACACATGTCCTGTATTTCTTCCTAGCTATTTCAGAAGCTGTTTAAATTTTGTCAGTTTAGGTACATATGAAACTAGCAGTACCACACACTGTGACATTAAAACAGATAGACATAGTTTTTTTTCGAGTCCATCTGAAGAAACTGATTATTTTGTCTTTAAAACAGATCTTACTATTTAGCTTTCACAGCATTTTAATTCTCTCTGTGCCCAGGAACAGATAACAATCTGCCCTTGAGCCAAAGAGCTCCAGCTGAGTAGAAATTAGGGAAAGAAGTAGGGTATTTGAAACAGCAACAGAGATATGAGTTAAAGAAATATAATATATTAAATGTCTGCTTTCACAAGCTTTCCTAAGCCAAATACAGCACAACTGTGTACACTGAATGGCAAACAGTTGTTTTACAAGTAAATTAAAAAAAAGCAACTGCAGATTAGCATCTATTCACTGTCTGTACACTCCATTTTTTTCACAAGTCATTCATATATGAATGCAGAGATTTCACAGAAAGCATGATTTGAGACTGATTTTTCACCAAATCAAACAGCCAGGCTGCACTGGTTGCAGCGTTAAAGACAATTAATGAAGGAAACAGAAGGGAAGCAGCAATGCTGTGGTGGGTCCTGACCCCCCTCCCCATCCCATTGTCATCGAGGCACCATGGCTACAGACTAATTTCCCAAGCCTTACCATCTGCATTAAACCAAATAACCTTGCTCCTCGGCTGAGAGTAGAACAAAGCAAGCTGCAAGCCTAGACTTTCTAAAAGAGATCAGGATGTCTCCCCTAACCATCCCGACAACTTTGTGCCCCCCAAACACATCAGCACCTAAATAACAGTCTTTCAAAGGCTATTTTCAATAGGTTCATGCAGTCAACAGGCTGCCCCCTTTCGAAATTCAAAAGGCGTCAGATTTGACTTGTTCAGCTCACTTAAAAGAAAACCCACTGCAGATTACAGGTATTAAGCCCCTCTGAAATATCTGGTCCCTTGGCAAACGGTTGGCTCCACTCACAGGAGGAGGAAGAAAACAAATCAAAACCAACAAAAACTCAACAGTACCTGTTGTCAGAAGTGCACATGCCAGGAGCCTCCCTGCTCTCCGTAGAACAGAGGGGTTGAAGCACAGCAGGGCTGATGGACTGTGCCAGTCACTGATAAGTAGTAAGAATACAATGGCTATTTTAGGCTTTTTGGCACAGAAAACAAGAATTAATTATCAGCTGATCGGTTTCAGCAAAGCAGCTCAAAGGTTCAGCTACTGAACACAGCTGCTTGGTTTACACCCTCACTGAGCTTCAACACCCCTGAAAAATATTTCTTACCAAAAAAACACCACTAAATGAAGCAGTAGTAAAACTGATTTTATTCCTCTCTTTTCAAGGGAGAGTTTCTCTCTGCACATCGAGCACACATTTCATTATTTTGCCTCCAGAGGAAGAAACTTCCTCAACAATCTAATGACACCCAGACCTGCTTTTCAGTCTTGTCAGCTCAATTTTCCCACAAATATTTTTTTTTTCTTTTCCCTTCCACATTTCAGTAAAATCTCTGGTTTTCCCCTCTTGTTTAGTGCCACGGGCGAGCCTGAAATGACCATATGGCTGCAAAATCGCCCAGACACGAAGAGGATGGCACACATAAGGTGGGCACAGGGTATTGCTGGGCTTATTGTTCACAAAGCAATTGTGAGGCACAAGGTTCAACCTCCTACTCTTATTTAGTCATTCATATCAACAAAACCACAGAGCCACCTGAAAAACTGGATCAAGTATTGGGAATTAAGCAATATAAAGCGTGAATAGGCTGTTTTACTCACCAATTACAGCACCAGGTAATTTGCCTCCCTTCCCATTACCACAACGAAGTTTCCTAAACACCTACAAAACCCACTGAAAATATGTTAAAGTGTCATTTCACAAGGGTGAAATTACAAGGATTGGGCCCCACTATAAACTCCTGTTGGCCTGTTCTTGCACAGAGGGTGTTTTGATGCTCTCTAAGCCAGGGCACAGCAACAAAGCCAGTGATGACACATCCCTCTGGGTACAGCTGTGGTGACCTGGAAGACTTTTGCATGGAGATGTTAGAGAGATGTTCTGCTGCAGCTCCACCTCCAACCAAAAGGGAAAGGTGTTAGTTTGCAACTAGATGGGGCTCAGTGAATGCTCACTCCATTTACTAAGGGCTGCAGCAATTCATAAATATGTTTGTCAACCAGCTGCCACTTTCATAACAAATGGAAAGAAAGCCTACCCATTTCCTGCAAGGAATCTGTGACTATAAATCAATCAAATATGATAATTCATAAATAACAGCAGTAAGAATACGTAAATGGACGGGGAAAAATAACACTTTTGGCAACAAACACTAGCTGGCAGCAAACAAGTCTTACCTTCCTAAGGCAGCATGTAGGAGACAAAACACACCAGAAATTTTTTGACACTTCTCTGCTTCTTTCCACAGAAGCTATTAATCAATATTGACAAGCAAGATATTGAGAAATTCTGTCCACAGCAATTTCTTCACTATGTAACGTTCACATATTGATTTCTCTGACGGTTGACAGAAGTATTGTTTATATCAACAAATACAGCAGAAATGTAAGAGGGAACACTACTAAAAAAAATTTGCAAAGACAAAGCACAGTAAAAGCAAACATTAATAAACACAGGAATAACGTGGAGGTAAGGGATAAACGAGTAAGTAATAGAAGAAGGAAAGGGAGAAAAAACCCTGTAGTAGCACACAAATCTGCTACTTCATGCAATGTCATATTTATTCTTCAGCATTTCTAAAAGGACTTGCCCTCCAACGTGTTTGAAATAGCAAATATAACAATACCCGTTGCACAGTACTAAGACTGAGGGATGGTATATAAAAAAAACCCCTTTATGTTTTATGACAAAGGTATTCCTTAACTTCCACACAGGGAATATTTACAGATCTGACTCTTACAAGACAGCTGGCACATCCATTGTGAAAAAAAAACACTAGACAATGGGAAGAAACACTGGTTTTGACAAGTGGCATAAATGAGATTTCTTTGTCTGCAGAGTGGTACATCATAAGGATTACAGTCTGTGAATAGTTTTCTATTAAATACAGAAAATAATACTGAAGCCACAATCTCACAGAAAAAGAGATTACAATTTTGGGTTAAGATATCTTTATATCCTGCCCTAATGATAAATTAATAAATGAGAGCAAAACAGGAAAGTGCCAAAATTCTAATTTTTCCAAACACAAAGAACACATTAAAATGTCAAAAGTAACTCCATGGTAAATCTCCTGAGCAGAAATGCATTATACATTGCATAACAAGCAAATTTCCAACTGTTCTACTACTTTTATACTGAATTCTAGAGATTCTTAAGATTTACCTGAGATCACCTGGAACTTCAGGAATACATTAACTTTAGATTACATCAAATCTGAAGTAAGTGAAGGCTACAAAAGTTTTTATGGCGTCCTTTCTTTCCTCACTTCCTTTTTGATTTTTCCTTCTTCCTTTCGCTCCCCAGAAATTAGAAACATAAGTGATAAAATATCACCCTCCCGAAAAAAAACCTTCCTTTTTTTTTTTTTTTTTCTGGCAGAACAGACTTTTTTTCTGGATTTTTAATTTAGGTTGATGATTTCAGATATTTGGAGCACCTTTAAATGAAAATAACATGGCAAGTATCACACTTCCAAGGGCATCATTCATAACCAAATGTCAGCCCTAAAATAGCAGAAAATCCCATAAAATTTAAAACTTTAAAAAAAAAAAAATTAAAAATAATGTTCTTTCAGTCTTCTCCCCACCAAGATATACAGAGTGTGGTTACATTATTCTGAAGGAGAAGCAGAAGTAGCTCCTCCTGCCCACACATCTGGTGGTGTGGGGTTTTGGGGTTGGTTGGTTGATTGGCTTATCTGATGGGTTTTTTCTGTGTTTGGGGGTTTTGTTTGTTTATGGGTTGGTGGTTGCTAGTTTTTGTTCTTTTTAGATATATCAAAACTTTCCTCTGGTAAGAAAACCCTTGTTTCACCAAGTAGCTTCTAGTTTGCTGCACTGGGCACTTGCTTCTAAGTCATCAAAACAAAGTCATTAAGCCAAACACTTTCCTTAGAAAAAAAAAAAAAGAGTTTCACCACTGGTTTAAGCACACACAGTCCACAACAAAAGCACGTAGTTCTTCAGCTATAGTGCAGTCAAAAGCCATGTCTAAATACTACTTCTGTACCTCAAATATAAGTCCTTACAAGCCATTAAGAAAACAAGCATCATCATCACCATCATCATCATGCACATTGACAGAAATCAGAAAGCTTTCACTGCCCAGAAAATTGGGCAGCAAAAAGCCTGAATTCTAAGCAGGAGACAAATAGTAGAGTTATTACCCCTGCTATTCCTGAAAGAACGAAATTAGGAACCTACAGAAAAAGAAACGCATCGCGTTTTCTGCTAAAGAAGCAGCCTACTCTGAGGAAGTTCATCCTCAGTCGTTTGGGCAAAAAGAGGTGACAAAAGAGGATCTCAGGCTGCTGGACCTCAGCCTGAGATCTGACAAGCGAGAATATCCTCTGGCTACCTGCCAGAGACAGTGTAACCACGGCGTGGTTACAGCCCAGAGCGTTGGCACCCAGCGGGAGCCTCACGCTTGGACTTCAAAATCCAGAAAGGGGCAGAGTTCCAGCTACTCTCGCATCAGTGTAACTAGAAGACGGTCGCTTTCCACACCTGATTATAGCCCAAAAAGATCTTAAAAACTAGAAACAAGGCTTTACGACTTTCTCCCCCTCCACCCCAGCACTGTAACATCAAACACGTTCCTCTTTATCTTTCCTCAAGTCTCGGACTGAGCTCCTTTACACACCTTTATCTGAAAGAAGAGAGAGATATTATTTTCGCACCCCTTAAAAAATAATTACCTAAGGACACAGATGTAGAGGAAATAGCAGACCTTGAAAATACATCCAGGGGGAAAATGACACACTAGTTTTGTCCTGCTACAAACCACAGAGGAAGCATTCTTCTGAAGCTTGTGAATTACAGATGATTTTGTAACACCAGTGTACTAAGACTGACAGTGGAAAAATGACCACCAGCTACTGCTCTACCATTAAAATAAGTTCTGCCTTTTACAGCCCTGTTGTTTGTACATGCATGTAATGAGTTGCTGTAATAGAAATATTATTATTGTTATTAAAGTGCATCTTGCTGGGTTTATGGTCCTGTTCTCTGCTATTAAGCATTCTACTTCAGTCAAATCATTCAGCGTCTTGTACCTTTGTCCTGTTTCACGTCTGGCCAGAAAGGAATGCACTGCCACAAAACCAAAAACAAAACAAAGGAAAAGTTTGTTCACATCAAGCTTCTTCTAAGGAGTCATATTTTTGTCGTTTAGACAAAATATTTTGGTATACAGCCTTTCAATAGTAGCATTCAAGTAACATTCAGGAAACTGTCGTTTTAGCTAAAAGTAGGGAAGTTTCATTAGACAAAATCATCTGGACCACCAATCTTAGTTACTGATCCCAATGCCTGACTTCATGTAAACATTTCCTTCTATAAAGAGCTTTCCAGACAGACTGCTCAGGTGTTGGGGGCCACAAAAGTGGCTGCAGAATCACACCCTGAGCCTATTGCACACCGTGTCCATCCCCTGAACACTCATTCACTGAGGGTCATTTTTGATGCTTTATGAAAAACCTATCCTGTCTTCATCATCATTTGAAAAAAATAAACATGTATACAACTATCACATTAGATCTGCCAACAGCAAAATGTCCAAGGAAATATGAAAGTGGACAGGAAAACACAAACTTCTGAATAGTTTCATGAAGTTAAATTCAGCTTAAAAAAAAAAAAGTTCCCCTTTACATTTTGAGAGACTGATTTCAGGGCAGTAATTTTTACTTGTTCCATCCAAACATACATAGTTAACTGGACAGACAAATACACCTCAATCGTTCGCACTACAACCAACTGGAAATATGATTAAGGGTTATCATTGTGCCTCAAAGCCACACCAAAATCCAGCTTAGGTAGTGCAGAAAAGATCATTTATTTCAAAACCATGAACTTCCTGTAATTTTATAGGCATTAATTCATGCATACAATTCTATACCAAGCTTAGAAGTTACATAAAATTAACAATACTATTCAATAAGAAAAGATGTTTGTGTTAACATGGTTGAACTCATCAGTTCATGTTTGTTTGCAATTAGGCCTGAGGACATGTACCATCACATGAGATCTTCCAAAACCATCACCAGGGCATAATGCAAAGAAGATGGCATCACAAGGGACAAAAAACATCGGCTGCCCACCTCTGCAGCAAGTACCAAGATCACTGATTTCAGCACCAGTGTATGAAACAGAGCAAAGACTGTCATAAAAATAAATGCCCACGATGGAAAACTTCCCGTCTTGCAAGGCTGATGCTTTGCCTCAGCTAAGCAATTTCACACAGCAGGATGTTGGACTTGGCTTTTTGCAAACACAATTAGTCCTGCAAATCTACTCTGTTAGGTCCAACCAGTGAATTAGTCATATGTTTACAGGTATAAACTGCCACAGGCAGAACTGCCTTCTGCTGAAGGAGATAATAATCCAGTAGATGGCATATTGATAGCACTGTATCGGTTTTTTTTAAACTTAAAGCATGTGCTGTTGAAAAATTTCTCTGTGTTCTACACAGCCAGTTGCAAATCAAGCAGCTGCTGAAGAGAGTAGTCCAGGACTCTTGTAAGTCTCCAGCTGTACAGCAGAGTCTCAGTCTCCTTTTTAACAGGATAACCCATCTGGCACCAAAACCCAAAACTTCACTTTGCAACACATATTGCACTTGAGAGGAATTCTAACTGGAATTTCTCTCACATGGATCATTTTCATCCCTCAATTACATAAGGACATAAATTATCACGGGTCACAAAACTGTACTTTTATCAAAGGATACATAATTTACATAATTAGTATTCACACACCAACTTCAACTTCTTGACATTCTTTCCAGCTATTTTTTGAAAGGTGAAGAGGGACTTGATTTTTTTTTGTGTTAATTATTATTATTCTTTTACAGAATGAGCTACATTTAATTTTTCAAACCGGTAATATGTGCTCATGAAGTTAAGGACCGGCTTTTATGGCTCTACACTAAATACCTTGATACCCATGAATGTTCAAGCAGTTTTTAGGTTTTCCATAGCTCTTTTCAGTGCAGTTTGATCTCCATGAGCTCATGCAAGACACAAACCTGCATCAGCAAAAGCCTGTTTGCTGCTTCCTCTCCATCTTAACTTTTCTTCCGAGAATGCATCACACTTTAATGAGCATAATAAGATTATTAATCTGAGTTAATTCACCCTTGATTGCTTAGTGAAAGTTCCCTCAGACATCTCATTAAATCAGAAGAACTGAAGCACAATATATTACAGCTTTCCTCCAAGTTTTATATCTCGAAGTTAATCAGGGTGGTTCACGTGGACCAGTGCTGTAGAATCCCTAATCAGAAGCACTACCAAAAAAAAGTATCTCTTTTGCACCAATAACAACCCACTCTAAAGGAGGGAAATAACTGAATTATTGAAATGATTTTCTGACTTGAGGAAACGGCCTGAAGCTGAGTCAGGGGATGTTTAGGCTGGATATTAGGAAAAGGTTCTTGACCTAGAGGGTGGCTGGGCACTGGAACAGGCTCCCCAGGGAAGTGGTCACAGCACCAGGCCTGGCAGAGCTCAAGAAGTGCTTGGACAAGGCTGTCAGGCACGTGGTGGGGTTCCTGGGTCTGTCCTGTGCAGGGCCAGGAGCTGGACTTCAGTGATCCTTGTGGGTCCCTTCCAACTCAGGATGTTCTGAGATTCCGTGTTTCTCCCTGCATTCAGACTTTTTCCCACTCAGGGATTTTCAGTTATTATTTGCTGTGTATACAGAGGGATGTATACATACATCTCTATATGTATTCATACTGCTGTCCCTTACTAGAATGTAGCAGGCACACATTTTTCCCCTCTTTTTTTTATTTCTTTTACATCTCAGTGAACAATTAAGTCCTAAAACGTGAAGCTGCTTTGATGGTGATTTTACAGGAAGAGACCAATAAAAAGGGGTAAAACCTCCCATGTTTTCATGAAAAATGTACATGCATATATCCTCTGAGAGCATACTCCTTGGACTTAGTACTATTTATTATGGACTTATTACTGTGTTATTATTCTAACACTGCAGGAAAATATCACAATCAAAATTGGGGCTTGATTTACTTATAAAGAACTGGAAGTTGAGAAGTCTGAACTGAGAGCAGTGTCATAATAGATCTGCTCTGCACCCAACATTAACTTCCCATCTGTGTACATCAAGACAATGGGATAGTGTCTCAGCTTTATCTTTTCTTTGCTGAACATATTGTACCTACAACATGGACATTGTACTATCTCTCAGCGGCTGAGCAGAACACACTATCTTATCAGAACACTGCATGGTCAGATCAGGTGTCATTTTTAAGCTGAAACAGATGATTCAGTTCGCATTTTCTGCTATTTATTATACTTGCACAGAAAGGAATTCTTCTAGACTGCAGCAACTTTTTACACGTTTAGTGGCATTGAGACAACACTGCAACACCTCACCTGCATTTCACAAAACCCCAAACAAGACCCCCCTCTGTCTATGTTAGATATGGAATCCTAAACTGAGACGAGATTGTTCAAGTGTTCCTAATTTTTTGCCCTCTATAAGGGAAAACGTTGGCATGTTCTCAGTTTCAGCTGTCTGCCTTTCTCTCCAACAAAACAGGGTCTCTCCGCTTTTACTGTTCTATATATAAAGCTTATATTTGTCACTGCCTTGTTACATCCCACAAGCTGTGGGTCAAGTTACACGGGAGCATCTCTTTCTTGTCATTAAAAAGGAAAAAAAAAAAAAAAAGCCAAAACCACCAAGAGAACGCTCAGTATCGTTCAGAGGATCGGGAGGGGGAGTGGGACAGATGAGAATCAGATGATCTTTGCTCTAAACTTAATACCCCAGTAGAAGCAGAAAACCTGCTCCTCGAAGCACTGAATCTGAAAAAAAAAAAAAAAAAAAAAAAAAAAAAAAGGCAAACAAAGCAGAAGCACCTTAAGGAAAATAGCTCTCGGTACTCACCTAGTGCCGAAGACCAGCGCAGCGAAGAGAAGCAGCAAGTAACAGGCAGGGATGAATTTCATACTGGCGCTCCCGGGTTCGTTCCCTTCCTCGCACTGGTCTTCCCACCGGCTCTCCCTTCCCCGTCTCCTCCTCCCGCACTTCGCCTCGCCGGGGGAGCTGCCACCCCTTCCCGCTGCGGGAGGGTCTCCTGCCTCCTCCTCCTCCTCCTCCAGCGCCAGCAGAGCGGGATTTGAGCGCCGGGAAGGGGATCACGAGGCAGAAGGAGCCGCCGCCCGCCCAGAGCCCGCCCGGCGGCGGCTCCAGCGCTGCCCGCGGGATGCGCCAGGACGCGCCCCTCGGGAGGATGGGGCGGGGGGGACGGCCGGGCAGGGATTAGAACGGGATGCCCGGGGCCTCCACTCCGAGGGGACCGCGGGACACGGCCGGGAAATAACCTCCTGGAAAGGGGGAAAAAAAAAGAAATAAGAAAAAAAAATAAAATAATAAAATAAATAAAGAGAAACCTGCAACGGAAACGCCGCCGGTATTTTGCGGCTAGCTAGCGCCTTTGTGTGATGCGAATATAAACGAGACGGGTGATACGGGGGAAGGGAGCTGCTCTAAGCAGGTGTCAAGCCCCGGAGCAGCCTGTCACTACGCCCAGCCCAGGTGTCATTTCTGCAAAGCCGAAACGCACAAAGTGGCTGTTTCAATCAGGTGTTCGTTCGCCTTCATATCAAATTGAAGGTAACAGCAGAAATAGCTTCCAAAATAGGACTTTGAAACGTTAATGTCATCTCTAAAAGCCCTTCATCACCTGAAAGAACCAGTTAGACCTTCAGAAGAAATAAATACCCCTTTCCTGCTTCCTATGTCTGTATTCACCTGATGTCAATCATCAGTTAATTAAAACTGCATTGGTTAAAGATGCTTGCAGGATGCAGGTGTTCCCTACCTTGACACAAGTGAAGTTCATCTGATGGCAAACCATATGAAAGTATTTAAACAAGAATCACCTTGCTATGCAATACCCAAAAACCCCCCAGTCAAACAAACTTGTCTGTGAGTGAAGTGTGGTCATTACAAGAAAGAGTTTTGGTCACCCTTGTGCTTGTCTGGTCATATGAAATATATCCAGAAACTACAGTATCCATCACAAGCATAAAATAAAAATTTACATAGTTCAACCTGATGGGTCATTGCGTTCAGCTATTTATTGAGGAGTAATTTTGGATTCCATCAAAGCAAAGACAAACTCACTTTTTATAAATGAATGGAAGACTTTTTAAAATTAGCATTGTCCCCTAATTAGACATTCACATGGCATACAAATAGAATTAATAAATTACCTTGTTGCTTACATCCTTCAATAACAAACTGAGAGGGATGGAATAGAAAAGAAAACAAAGAAAAGGCAACATACATGGCCAAAAAAAAGAATAAAATAATGTATTTCTGACTCCTCTTCCTGTGTCCCAACACTAGTATCTTTTCTCAGCACAGCTGGCAGCAAGTTCTATCCATTCAGATTAGTTCAAATCAGTATTTATTGTTATTTTGATACTACATACCAGCATGAAAGAACAGCCATGTTACCATGGATACTTATGATAGAATAGTAAAAAGGTCATAAAAAGAGCGGTTAGCTTGTCATTTTCTCTTCCAGAAAAAGCCAGCCTTCCCAGGCTACCAGCTACCTCCTAGTCTTGTATCAGCAGCTAATACTTGTTTCATCTTCCTTTTATCTGCACACACACAGGGTGGAATGGAGGGGAAGATGCTGGTGCATGGAGGCAGTTAATTACTGCCTGACAATGCTGAATGATCTTCAGAAAACTTGTGAAACTTTGCAATTTGAGGAATTATCTTTTTAGTTCTATTAGGGCTTTGCCTCTTTTTTGAGGGGTGAGGATGGAATATCCAGAGGCCTACTGCTACATCTTGGTTTCATCTCAAGGGGTTTTACCACGTTTGCACGGGAGAACATCTCCCAGCTGAGTGACTCCAGTACAGGTAGCCTGCAGCTATGGCAGTGCTGCATCACCCAGACACCACACTGCCATTCTCTGCATCATTTCTCCACCCTGTCCAGAACTGACTGGACAATTAGGAGGCTCTCAGGCTTACCAGCACTGCTGTTCCGATGAGAACATCCTGTAAAGGTTGTCACCGCGCAGCCTCAGCCTGCAAACACCCGAAGGACTCTGTGGACAGCATGTGGAACAAGCTTTCTCAGCTCAGGTCAGGCCCTTCAGCCGACTTGGGCACAGCCTACACAGAGCCAGCCCTTCAGGAGATGGCAGCAGTGGCCAAGCAGAGACTGCAGCAATTGCACCCCTAAATACTGAGATATGCACAGGTAAAACCGCGTTTCTGGGAAGGCAAACGCTCAGCAGCGAACTCAGGTAGGACAAAAGGAAAACCTGCCCTTTTCAGAGGCCTACCTCTGTAATTAGGAACTGGGCATTAAATCTTCAATGCCATTCTTGCCAGACTTGATTGTACCCAAGCTGCTTGCCCAAAGACACAAAAACATCCTTTTCCACACTCATATTCAGATAAGTGACCTTGATCGTGAAGAGTCAGAGGGTTTTTTGGGTTTTGGTTGGTCAGTTGTTTTTTTTTTTTTTAGAGGAGTGATGTGCATCCCAACAATTAATATATCTATCAAAAAAAAAAAAAAAAAAAAGAGACAATAGTTTGCAGGTTTTCCTTAAACACAGACTGCAGTCAATTTATTTAGTGCTGTGTACACTTAAAGAGAGATCAAATATTAATGTAGAACAACTCCAAAGACGCTGGAGAGAAATATTCCATAGAAATTATATTAGACTGCAGAACTCTTTGGAAATACCGTATTTTTACCCTTGTAATTGAAGGCTTTCCATTTCTTGGCTCCAATTAATGGAAAGTCTTACTAAATAAATAATTGCTTCTAGCTTGGACGCGAAAAGCTGGTCGTAAATGCCATTTTACAAAAATCTTATGCAGAAAATATAAATAAGAAAACAATGGAAATATTATTGCAAGGCATTTCAAACACTCGTCACACAGGTTCTTGCAAGTTTAGCTAAATACACTCCTAGTGTAGGAACATTATTTCCCACTTCAGCAAGGAAAATGAATCAACTGCCTCCCTTTGCAAAATACAGCACGAGCTTATGCTTGCCAGAGCAGAAAGATATCCACTTAAGTCTCTGTTTCTGTAGTAACTACTGTAGCAGGGGTCCTAATTTTATTTTCATTATTTGGAAATGATGGTAATGAAAAAAGGAATCATAAAATGATGGCATATACTACATTCTGTTACTCTGAATGTGTGTGTTAGAGAGATTCCTGCAGATAAACTAAATGGAGAGGACCATCAGCATATGTTGCTGTTGAATGCTGAAATTCTAAATTCCAAGACCTTGCATAAATGGCTTTCAGAAGAATAAGGGCACAGCCATTGCATGAAATAGAATGTATTTTATTTTAGAGTAATTTGCAAACGTAATTTTGAAGTTTTTATTTGGGAAAACCCTCTACAACCAAGGCAAAGCTGCGAGTAGGAGACTCAACTATTCCACTTTCGAGTGCTCTGTGAAGCAGAGTATATTATGAGGCACTGCAGTGCAGAGAATGCCAGGTTTCCTGTGTACTCTCACACCTGTGCATGCACACACATACAAATGCACATAAATATATATATTTTTTGCTGTACTGAAGTACCATTTTAGATAACTACAGCAGTAATTCAGCACGTTTTACGCTCTGTACAACACACTGCGTTTCTATGTCTTAAAAAGACCAGCCCAGGCACACTTGAGTTCCCAGGTAATAATCCAATCTCTGAAACGCTGTATGATAAATAGCATCTAAAATAATGGAAGAAGCAGAAAACCACAGACATCAACAGCCTCCTTAAGGATAATTGTTGTGAACCAGTGATGCCAGCAACATTTTCTGAGTCAACAGCAAGGGATGAGTAGGAGCAGAAGGGACAAGTGGCTTTTTCAGCTCCTATGCACGTTTCTCTCCTCTCCCCTCAAACAAAGATTTCACTGTAACTTTGAAAATAGATTTGGCATCTCTTTTCCCCATTTTCCTCTGGCATTTACCCCTCGATCTTCTCATTCCTTTCCTCCAAACAGAAAGTTTCTCTGCTGATCCAGCTTTCAAAGACGAAGTCTGATAGGCCACTGTCTCATTTTTTGATATATTAAAAAAGCAAATTTCTAGCAGTAAATTTAAATACCATATCACATAACAAAACAGTGTTGGAATACTTCATTTGTATTTGGCCAATAAAAGAGTTATGCAGTTGTTGAAGGATAACTTAATAACCTGACTAACTTCAGTACTGAGACAAGAGGAAAAAAAAATCCTGGCAACTACAATGCTGGATTTAAGAATTTAACCAGAGTTAAGTTTCTACAAAGGTCATTTTGAAGGCCACTTAAACTTTGGAAGAGATTTTTCAAGGTAATCCCTTTTAAATCTGAGAACCAGACAATTCAGAATCAAGTTCACTAAAATAATAAAGAAGTAAATTTAGCTAAATTTTAACCCTGCTTTTATCAGGTTAGACTTCCAATTCAAATTGTCCTTTGAACTGTTAGCAAATATATGCAGCCCACATAGATTTGCTGTTAAAGCACAGAGAAATTTAATGAGCATGTGGCTACAGGAAAAAAAAAGTTTTATTTCATTCTACAAAACACCTCTATTTCCAGTGTCCAAACTAGCATGATTCTGTGCTTAGTATTTAACGTATCTGGACCACCTTCATTCCACACCGAAGGCCTAGATTTTATGGAATATTACAGCTGCAGTAATTCTGGTAACAAGATTTGATTCAATCACTATGTATCTACATGATAAGCAGTTCTAGGATCTCAGGAAGCAGAAGAGTAAAAACCACCTCACTCAAGAATTTCTGGACTTCCCTGTGTTGACTACAGAGTCAACAGTGCTGAATCCCATCATCCATACATTTACATTTGAGCTTTTATGTGGGAAAGAGAGAAGAAGGAAATGGTACATACCAAGGTGGTTTGACACTCCACAAACAGGCCCATTAAGGAATCATTTATTGTATAAATCTGAAATAATTTCATGTTTAATTTAACATTGTGTCGAGTTGGAGAAGTTTGACTTCTGTGAATCAAAAGCTACTTGACAATCCTCCCAGACTACTCAGTTTCAATTGCTCTGAGACTAATTGGTTTAAAAACTGAAAAGGCTGGGCAGCAATATTTTAATAACACTTTTTAAAAAAAGAAGGGAAGAATTTCAGTCACATCTGAGTAGCATTGGACAGGTAAGGAATCATTCTTATTGGTTTCACAGCAGATGGACTAATTCTGAGTAGTGGGTTCAACAGAACTCAGAGTATGCTAAGAATTGCTTTAAGGACTTTTAGCTGCAATTCAACAAAGCATCTAAAAATTTTCAGTTGGAAATTGAGACACTTTAAAATCTGAACTTTTTCTATTTATTTATTTTTAAAGCATTTATAGTAATTTAAAATCTCTGCTCTCTGCTTTCCTTCCCTTCTGCTTAATTTAAAGGAGTTTGGTTCCTATGCTTAGATGTAGGGCAGATGATCTCTCACAGCATATTCGGATCCTAATTGACCACCAGTTTTAAAGCCATATGTAGAGAGAAATTAAATCCAATCAAACCAGTTGTGAAGCATTTGGTCTTCTGCACCTATAATGAGATTGAGTGTGATCCAAGGGAATCATTGCAACAAAGCCATCAGGATACTTCAGTCTTGAACTTTATAAATGTCACAATCCAAATATCAGGGTTACCACCTCTACTACTCAGACTCCTACACCCAAAGGGCTTACACGTGTTTTTAATCAATCCATATATATAATTTATTAACATTTACTCATTGGGAACCTGTGGTGTGAAGTAATTGGAGACACTCAGAGAGCTGGGGGTGTGTGGAGATCACAGAGAGAAGCTACAGTCAGTAAGTTCATCGTAAGTAGTTGTGATAAGTATTTTTTAATTCATGTGAAATAATATCAGAACTAGTTTCTCAAAAGTATAAATGGAGAGTCAGAGAACATGCAATATAATGAGTAGGAGTATAGAAGATACATAAACACACCTATCCTGTGTAATTCCAAAACTGCTCTAGCTATATATGATATTTTCTATTTCACTCTCTACTTGTTTGCTTTGCTGTGTTGCTTCATAATATACAAGGTGTCATATTATTCTTATGGCCCAGTAGAGGCTGTCACAAGAGACTGTGAGAAAAAGAGAATGTTACACAGTTTCTTTACAGAACTACAAATAAAACATGCTGTGTGTTCTTCCACCAGTGATATACGTGTGTCTTCTACTCTGCATAAAGAAGCCTGCATAACTTCTCTTAATTAAGTCAGACTTTTAGTGATAATTGAATTTCCTGGATGAAATAATAAGAATTTCCTAGTATTTCGACCGATTTTCTGTCATACCCTAGTAAAAACCTGATTTTTGAAAAGCTAGCAGAAGTGCAGCTCTAGTTCAAAATTTAATAGATATGACATACTATCAAGCTCATATCAAAATATCATTAATCCAGAGTTAATGGGAACTCAGGGAAAATTGCTAACATTATATCAATAGTGAGATTGTCACACTAATGTTTTAATTGCATAGTTAAAAAAACGTTGCCAATCTCTCCATTATAATGAAACAATTGCATTTTAAAAAAAAAAAAACCACAAGTTTAGAAACACTCTGAAGCACTCATGTCAGACTACTATGTCACTACATTCATTTTTCATATTGATTTTGTGCATGTCTCATTAATAGTCTAAAACATACAGGCCATACAAACGCATAGTAAGGAACAAATTAAAGTGTCAGTCAAGCAGAGCAAACAACAGTGAGCAGGACACTTTTGTTCTGTGTACCTGAAAACTTCAGACCTTAACTCTTTGTTTTCATCTCTCCATACTGTTTCAAGGGGTGGGAAGAGAAACAAACCCAGTTTTACAATAGCATTGAATAACCACATGACTTCCACATTTACTCCAGCACTCCCCCCCTACCAGAAATAGTAAAATAAAAAAAGCTATAGTAGTCCTAATTTGTTATTTATCTTCCAAGAGTTTCTCCTCCATCTTATGCTAAAAGAAATCAACCAGAATTTCCAAGCGGTGACATAAGATTTTATGGAATGAACCGTTTTATCATCACTATCATTATGGCCTGAAGTTGTGTCAGGGAACACAATCTAAACAACAGTTTAGGTTGGATATTAAAGAAAGATTCTTCACCCAGAGGGTGGCTGGGCACTGGAACAGGCTCCCCAGGGCAGTGGGAACAGCACGAAGCCTGACAGAGCTCAAGAAATGTTTGTATTGTAATCTCAAGCACCTGCTGTGACTCTTGGGGATGGGTCCTGTGCAGGTGCAGGAACTGGACCTTGACGATCCTTGTGGATCCCTTCCAACTCAGCATATTCTGTGATTATGTGAAAAAGGTAAAGAGAAGAGTCCTCTTCTTGCCTCATGGAAGTTGCTCCAGGACTGATGGGAGACAGAAGTGTGAAAGACACTATCCCATGCATGCTTATTTTTCAAAAACTTACAGAAGTGAAGTTAGTAAGATATCAAACAGGTAGAGCTGAGACATATTTTCCAAAGCCCAGCTGGAATTCCTATGCTGAAATGAATGCAGCCTAAATCCTATGATAACTAATTAGATATTTACATATTTATTTTTTTCTTCCAGATAAACACATTCTCTTTCAGCAGGAACATTTTGATTTTGTTGCTTTAATTCATATATATGAGTCTCCACTCATTCATGAGCTGTCCTTTCAAGATTTTAGGAGAAATAGCTATCCAAAAGGGTCGCATGTGAATCACTGAGCAGTAACACAGTAACACTTATTTCTACAGATCTTTTGCCCATTCCCATCTCTCCTCTCTGATCTAGTTTTCTACTGGCAGAAATAAAAGGAAGATGTAGCAGTCCTAATGCCTGGAAAGCTGAACTACAGAAATAAGCAGCATCAACAATGGTCTGTCTGTCAGAGCACCAGGTACGAACCAGCCTCTATTCAGTCACCTCATGGCTGGGTGCATTGATGCAATTCTTTCAAGAAATGGGGATTTTTGCCATGAGGGAATCTAACATCTATGAAATTATTCTTGTGGAGATGCACTGGCTGGGAGATTGGAGAAGGGAGATGAATTTTTTTTTTTTTTTTGGTCACAAAAACACTCGTACAAAGAAGTTCAGCATCAAAGCACAGCATATGACGTGGCATCTACACACATAACTATGCAGCTTTCCAATCCCATTCTTTAACCACAAAAAGGTTCTGGGGAAAAGTAATTTATTTGAACTCTGCTTGAGACAGGATGATTTGGCTCCAAGTACACTGACATTCCAGTAAAACCCTCCAGAAAAAGGGCTTTACAGTGGAATTCGCTAGAAAAACTGAGTCTTCATTCTGCCCTACATTGAAGAGTGAATATTTATATATCGTGCTGTCCTATACGTTTAGGACACTTGAGACATTTCATCCACCTCTATTTAAAACAGAGGCCAAACACTTTCAGGCAGAACTTCTAAGGTGTTTACTTGCTAAGCCCGCTGATATTGAGCTTCCTAAAATTTGCTGAAAGACAGATTTTGACTTCTGCACACGTTAAGTACATAGTATATGTGTTCAACACATAATAAACATTTATGAAATCATGTATTTGGAACCACCTGCTCCTATATTTCATCTGAATTTGTGCTTATATTCACTTTCTAACATCACCTTCACTAGAAAGACACCAAAACAAAACAAGCTTTACTGACATTTCCAGCTCCATCTTTCTGACGTTACGTTCTGCACCTTTCTCAGAGAGTAGATTACTCTGAATTTAAGGCAGCATATTGTTTCTTATTTTAAAATAAGCTATTGAAAGACTAGTAACTCAAGAGGCATAGTCCAAATGAGGCTCATTTTTGCTGTAGCCAAGATATCAGTGCAAGGCTGGCCTATATGAAGACATCTGAATTAAAAAGTAAGGAAAAGGGGAAAAAAAACCCCAATAATAACTGATAATTAAAAAAAAATATTTCTTTTTTTAAAAAGAATTAATTAGATCATCACATTATCTGCAAACCTACCCTAACACACTTCTGTGAAGGCATAATAAGTGCTTTGTTTTGTTTTTTTTTAAATAAAGCGGCACTTAAGGAAAGAGATAGCTGAGATTCTTAGAGAGTTAAGGTAGAAGTGTTATGTTGCATTAGCCTCAAAATCAAACAGTATAGTTTTGGTGTTCCCTTTCAATTATCAAATTCATAGTTCAATTGTCATCAATTTCTATTTTCTCCAATTATTGTGACAGTCTATTATCAAAGTAATGCAAATCAAAGTATGCAGCAATATATTACTATTTAATATCATTCAGTAAAGGGATAGGAGTGATGAAAGGGCTTGTTTACCATTTCTGAAGTATAAAAGAATTATCAGCATGTAATTCATACTGTACAGAGACTTTCTTGGCTGATGATTTTCACCCATAACAGAACAATCATGATGGAAAGATTAACTCCCTTAGCACATTATTTCAGCATTTCTACTCAGATTTGTTATTAATTTAGGTCAAACCATGACATTTAGAATCTTCACCCTGGCTACCCTGTGAAATCTACTAAATTATATATTAGTTTATGAAGAATTTTTTTACATAATCCTTCAGCTAATCACTTTTCATTAGCTAGTGAAAGCTAATATATAAAAGTGCACATTTTTTCAAAATCAATATTTAACCCTGGATAGTTCCATAAATGTTATGGGTAACTTTAAAAATCAATATGTGTGCACAAAGTGCAAATTAATTCTTGGTGTTCTCCAGTTTACTCCTTCCCTTGGGAAACATTACAACATTAAGTAGTGAAATCCTCTCCAACTGACTTTCCTGTATTTTCTTTGACCTTTGCACTTTTATGCTGGATGACCTTTAATGTTTGATGGTCCATGACTTTCTTATTTAATTTGGGCTTGATTCTGCCACAGTTCTTAACAGAAAGAGGTGAGTTTGGGGGTCACAAAGCATGTTTATAATTATATGCTTTTCCCTACCACCCCCAGCTCTCTTGCAACTGCCTGTCACCCAAATTTCTGATGACAGTCTGGTATATAGCACTGTAAGAGACAAGGTGAAGCCTACCAACAAGTTAATTTTATAACTTCTACATGATTGAGAGCCATAACACATGGAATCTAGGGCAGTTCTGTTGTTTGCTGTCCTCTGGGAAAACTGTCTACCTTTACCAAAGCCTTCCAAATATCAGTTTGCTGACCTTTAAACTCTTCAAAGCCATCACGGACTTCTCCCTTTTTTGCATCCCCTTCCACACCTTCAACACAAGGAACCTGAACCTCCTTCAGAGTCATTAATAATGCTGAACACAGTATTGTTATGTAAATAAACTATGGATTTATATACTTTGTGTTTTTCAAGTTACAGATTATCTTCAGTATTCAATACTACGTCATTACTTCTCGGAAACCTCGGGCAAACCTTCAGAGCTGTGACTTCAGCAGGCTCCACTGAGCCTGATTGTGGAAATGCTCTGAGGCAAAGAAATATTAGATTGCTTAGGTGGCTTTTCTATGTAACAGGACACAGAAGTAGTGTACTCATTCCATTTTTTCCCTTTTATAGATTGAAATATTCTCCCACTTAGGGTAATTACAATGTCCTAAAGACAAAGCAGCCCAACCCAGCTATTCTACTTCAGAGAAGTACTTAATTCCACTACAATAAAAAGTGACCTTTTCTGCATGAAACTATTTTTCTTGTGAATGTAAGGATGCAATAAACTAAGCTCCATTGGATATCTCTTTGATCTCCTGAGGGGTTGGACAATTTGTAACTGTGAAGCCCATCTAGAGTGACAAGTTACCCAGCCCTTTTTCAAACGAGGTCATACACAGAGCACACAGATGAGCATTGTTTATAACACCAACACTTGTAGTTTAAATTTGATGTCCTTACATGCTTTTATCCAGTGTGAAAGTCCTTTGTAAAATCACCTATCCACTTTGCTCGGGTTTCCACGAATTGAGGGGTTTTTTTAGCCTTGCTTTGCTTCATACACAAAGCAGTACCTGGCTGGACTTCAGCTACTCGCACTGCACTTCAGTCTGCAGCCCCTGCTGGAAGCAAACAGGGCTGAGCAATACCCAAAATCTCACAAGTGCTTGATTTGCTGCACACCTACATGTTCTTCATGGGGAAAACGGTACCATACAGCATCTGCTGAACCCAATCCCAAACAAAACAACCCCAAACAGCCCCAATCCCAAACAAAACAATCAGTGGGATTATGTCATGCACCAGACTCATGAAGAATTTTCACGGTCTCCCTCTTGCAACAAGAGGGTGTCAACTCTTGCGAAGATCAGAACTACATAAAGGGGGATATGGAGAGTTCATGAGGAGCAGGCAAAGGGACAAAACAAAATCTGAAGAATGGGATAAACTTTGAAGCAAGGTTTAAAAAAACAAAACAAAACGAAACAACAAAAAAGACCAAACAACTAATGCAGAAGCCCAGGGGTCTCCATATGCATCCACTGTTAAATTATGTATTAAAACCTTGGTACTTTCTGCCTTAACTTATTAAGCTCTTTATAAAAATGCAGATTGCAGGAATTAACATAACTTGATTTTGAACAAGGTGACACGGCTTATATTTTCCTTACAGCCTCGCAGCCTACCTTCCAAATCCAATTGACAAGTTAATGATGACAGAAGGTGATTCTGTGTATGGGATTTATGCTTTTCCCCTCCCCCATCTTCTTTAATCCTTCTCTATTTTGGACATTTATTCTCCTCAGCCACGTACCAGCTGTATGTCTTGCTGCTCACAAAGCAGCAGGTGGTAATGAATAACACTGCTGTTTTACTTTCTTGGAAGAGGCAGAGCTCTGTACCAGTCATCTGCACAGGAATCTCATCGTAAATATCATCTAAGCAAGCAGCAGATGTTTTAGTGTCACTAGATTATCAGGGTAGAACGCAGGTTTTGTTCCACCCCCCCTCTCCAATTTAGCTCTTTTAATCTGTACTAACACAAATATATTTCCATCAAACATCAACGTAATTGCCTGTCAATTCTCTCCTCCTCCTCTTCCATTCATCCTGTCCATGTGTGTCCTGTTCTACCACCCACCCCTTTCCCGTTACATAAATAATTTCCTGGAATATTTTTGCCAAGAACACATTTTCTTGATTGTCTTAAAACATCTACAGAAAGTATTTGTCACTTTGTAAGAAGCCATAGGAAGTAACTATTAGTGAGACTTCCATATATGTGTTTTGCGAGCTTGAAACTGTGGTAGAGCATAATCCATCATTACAGAGCTTAAAAACATATACATCACTGCAGTATATGTTTAGAAACATTTGACCTCAAACACAGACTAATGCTTGGGGCAATTCCCTTCACTTCAGAGCTTTGTCTTTTGTACATATTCTCAAAGCCAGAAACTAAAAGACAATGTTCATAAGACAGAATAATAACAGAATAATCTTTGGATGGTTGGTTGATTGCATAATTTCAGAAGAACAATCAGGAATCATTCAGGATTACCAGGCAGGTTCATTTCAGTCAACAGTCAATTTCCTTTCCCAGATAGAAATCTGTCTCTACCTTCTACATCCTCCTTAGAGGAGTGATCATCCTTCATGTTGGAAACCTCAAGGACCTGGGTCCTTCAGTCACCTAAAAGAGAGCCCCCAAAAGGTGCCATAACTTAAAATTCCCAGCTTATTATACAAAATTTCACCCCTGCATCCCAGCACGAATTTCTTTCCTACAGCAAAACATCCCTAACTTTCCAACACTGAACATCCCCTCTCCTCTCCCCACATTAATTCCAAACACAGCTTTGCAACTTAAGGGCATTCTTCTTTGTAGAAGCACACACCAGGATTTCATGGTGACCAGCAGCAGTGCTGGATATTTAGCTTCACAAGACAGCAAATTCCAGCAGTGTAGGTCATGTCTGTATTCATGAGCCAAAGTTATTCAGTGGAAGAAGAGCAGAATGTGTTTGTCCCTGGCATTTCCACAGCGTTGATTCTTAGTCCACTCTAAGTCACCAAGAGACGGGAAAAGCTATTTTCTTGTTTATTCTAGAAATTCTTAAACCCAATTAAAAAAAAAAAAATGTTCCTATTCTTAGACACAGGGAACTCACAGCATGTGAATTAGAAGGTTGATATGACTTATGCTTGCAGAGGAAGATATCCAGAATTTTCTAACTAGGCAGGCTTCTTTTATTAACTCAGCTCTATTATTAGTTCAAACATGCTTCATCTACAAGATGTTATAGAGAATTTCACTGGTTATTATTTCAGGCAGTCAGTTATTCTCTCTGACAGGCTCACACATTCACGGGCTAGTTTGATTCTTGTCGCACAATACAAACATAACTGTTATGTATTTTATTAGATTTAATGATTAGAAGTGTTTTTCAACCACAGGCTGACAAACTGCAGGGAATGTTATTTAAGGTATTCAAAGAACAACTTTCATCACCATGTGATAAATCTTACATATATCTACTGTCAGGAGTGCTACGGGAATTTTTCCCATGGTTTTGCCAGAAAACAGGAGAAGGTTGGGGGGGAAACAACCACAAAATGAAACAAACAAATAATAAAACAACAACCAAAACCACAAAAACCCCTACCCAAACAACAACAAAGTCACTCTCATCTGCTGGTTAGAAACTTAGGCAGACAGCCTCACTTTCCACGAGCTACAGAATGGAAAACAGAGTTTTATTTTTTTAGCCAGGAAGAAGACAGCCCTAAGGAGTTAAACCTACTGCTTATGACAACTTTGGGCTCCAAAGCCAAAGGGAACCTGTGAGAATGGAAAAGTGCCCAGAGAAAATCAATCTCTGGTTTTTGAGTATTTGCCCTTGCTCTCAAAAATAATTTCTGCAACCTATTGATCAGGTCAAGCGTAGAGAACACCAGAACAAGTTCATCAATACTACTCCACCAATTTACTTCATCCTTGATTGGGATTTTCTTACAGGATTGACAGGCCCTGTAGGTGCACTGCATTGGCTTTCTCTGACTCCCCAAGGAGAAAAGCTACTGTGAGCAAGATCCACAATAAATGTAAGTATTACCTTTGATTTAGACTGTATTACTCACATAGCTAAAAGGAATGAAGAGCCCAGCATCCATTCTACAGAGGAAATAACTAAAATTTAAAATGCCAATTAAATAAAGAACCTCTAAAACTTAGCTCTGATGTATTTCTTCAGTTTAAATCCCTGTATGGAAGTCAAGTGTGTTTCACACAGGTAGATGTATGAAGTGCAAAGTTCCTAGCTTATTAGTGACTTACCTCACATCCCATTTCCAAGAAAAAAAAAAAAAGATTCTCACAGTGAATTTCTTTCATGGCTGCATAAACTTCCACGAGTTTGCTGTCATGCTTCATTTTCAGTACATTATCATTTTTGCATTTTTTATTTCATCTCCATTAATTTTCAAGTCCTTGATACCTATAGATTTTTTTTTTCTGTGTACTTTATTGATTGCCAAAAAAAAAAAAAAAAAAAAAAAAAGGCAAATTATTTCTAAACTCTTTACTTAACCAAGACCAACAGTCTACCTGGTCTCTTGAATTTATAAAGATTCATAAAAATCTTTACCAAATAGTTTTACGAAATTGCAATTATGAGATGGATCAATAACACCAGTGGCTCTGATTATTAAAGTACTTTCTGCTGCAAGTACACTTTAATTCAAAGTCTTACTGATCCGTTTGTTATAGGTATATGAAACCATTTCCTAGCTTGTATTTTGCTTTTAGGTGTTGCAGTATCTGCCTTTTAACCCTAAGGAAGTGGATTTCTTTTTGAAAGGTTAGGTGAAATCTCACATTTTTTACCTAATGTCTCTATATTTTTATCTCTAGATAGAAATGACTGCACAGAAAGGAGACAGAGAAGCTTTTGCTCATGGTTTGTGGGTCATAAAGAAAAAAGAAGGACCTTACAGTCCGTCAGTAATCAAGTACATCTGGGCTCCCATTGTCTGACTGAGAGAGATGTATGGAAAGGGTATTTTATCCTTGAGTCATTTTTGCAAGACAATCCAGCCCTCACCTTCAAATACCCCCAATGTAATATTTCTACTCCAAGTTAGAAATTCAAACTTACATATGACGTGATTCCATTCTAAAAAAAGGTTCTATTTTAAAAAGCATAGCAATTGTTTTTAATCTATAATTCCCTCTCACCATCCCCTCCTTCCTCTACTTTTACTCCTCGATCTTTCACTCGCTGCATGTGCTGACTTTTTCCTCATGTCAGTTCTTCCTTTAAAAAAACAGACGATTTTTTTTTTTTAAATTTTGTGTTTGCATATGTTGTCACCATGACAAAGTCTAACTGGTGCTCCTTCAAGGAGAAGGAAAGAAAAATTTATTTTCAATAGACTAAGCACTTGCACAGTTACCTACTGTGATGTTGATGGGAAGTTCTGGAGGCAGAATTGGCAGATATCTGGATAAAATTAAACTAAAATTACATTTTTGCTAAAATTACGCCCTTGCTAAAAGTAAACTGACAAAAGAACCAAGGCATCGTTTTGGCAAAGGCAAAGAAAACTTAGCACGAGGCTTCTTCTCACTGTAAAGAGAGAACAATTGTCCCATTATTATAAGATTTGATAGTTTACAGTGTTGGTCTACAGGATTTTATGTGTTACAAATTAACCACAAATTATAATGAACCAATTAACCACAAATCAGAAGAAATATCATCAAAGGAAAAGCAAGTCACAAACTAATGACTTCCTCTCATTTATGAGGCTGAATAATTTATTCATTTATTTAAAGATTTTTGTTCTTTACACAGGTTATTTATATCTGTCCTGTGGAATCACTAATATTTAGAAGAAAGGGAATGCTGTTTCCAACTCTAAGGGTACAATTTATTCATCAGTGGACCAGAACAAAGCCACAGATTCTCAAAACCACTCACTAAATTTTATCCAGGGAAGGAAAGTGCATGAACCTGAGTTAACATCACACTGAAACACAACCCCCCACCCCCAGGTGACCTGAACCTCCACCCAGCACTAACACAGACACAGAGCCTGAATGCTTTGCAGAAGTCCAAGTTCTCTACAGGGCCTTGAAAGCCACATGAATTACAGGTCCATTCCTGTGATGCTGTTGTACAGCTGTGCAATATAAATGTTTAGCAGATTAATGGGCAAGGCTCTGCACCCCCATTCCATACAGGCAAGTGTTTTGCACTTGTATCCAAAGGCATGCCCATAGTTCTCTGTTCTTTTTGACTAATAATGCCCCGGTTAGGAAAGAAACCTCCAATTAAGAAAGAAAGTGATAGGATTTTCCTCGTAAAATTATGTTTTAATGGGTTCTAATTTGCTTTATTTAACAGTGTATTTCACTATTGATTACTGTCAGTGCTGGTGGTGCTGGTGCACAATGAGTTATTACAAGGAGCTTCTCTTCCAAAACTAGTTTATTCAAACTGGTGATGAATTTTTCCACAGTGCAGTCTAGAGCAATTGAGGCTCTTGACTGACCCAGAAGTTGTCAGTCTTTTGCAAACAGCTAACACAGAAGCTGATTAAGTTACCACAAAGAACTGCCAACTTGTAAATATTCTCCAGTGCTCAGGATGAATATTTGGAAGATCAATTACACCTGAATTACTGTCCTGGAAATAAATACACGTGGCTGGTTCAGTTATCATGTATTCTAAAACACCAGAGACATTTTTTTGTTCTGACTAAGCTCTTTCTCCATCTCTGTATCCCTCTTCTGGGAAACAATCCCAGTCACCAGTTAAAAGCAAATTAAAAATAAATAAACATTAATAAAAAAAAACCTCTGGAGCCTATAGAAAGGGCATTCCTGTCCAAGTCTCATCTTTCTACAACTTGGAACTCTGTGAACTGCAATTTAAAGGTACAACATTCAGCTTTTCCATAAGAAAATAAAAATAAAAAGGGGAAATAAATTAACCTGGTTCCAATGTGTTCTCTTTACCTCATACTCTTAATCCCTTTACTATTTCTGCAGAGAAGAAAAGGAAAAGTGGAACATTTTTTTTTTTCAGATATGGCACTTAGCATTTCTAATTTCCTATAACTAGGTAGCACATCTTGAATAAAAATCCCTGCTGACTAATCCACAAATAAACAAGATGAGCCTGAACTGAGACTGATCTAAAACATCTTAACTTCCCCTTCGTATTTGTCACATTTTCCAGGAAGGGGACTGTTCTTGATGTTTGGACACTTGATATAAAAGAAAGTGCTTCAAATTTATTCCCCCTCCCCTGCCCCTGTTCCAAGTGATAAATGTATTAGTCAGCCAGACACTAGAAATTAATTTCTATGAGAGGGTATAAATATTATCTGCATGAATCATCCTCAGGATGCTCAGGGAATTTGGAACTCAGAAATTCTACAGCTGGAGGCATTCACACAAAGTCTGGAGACGCTCAAATGACATGACTAAGTCATCAGGTGCATCACCCCACACAGTGTAGGTGAGTCATCGGATGTGTAAGTGGCTAATTTACACAGAACAGCAATCAGACTTAATTCAAATTGCTGGTCAGTACCTTGGTGTGGTTTCAGTCTGTGCAGAATTAAGTCCTGCAGAGAGTTAATTCAACAGAATAGATGTGATTTCTTGAGACTGAGAATTTTCTTCCCTTGTGTCTTTGAGCAAGCCTTGTTTTACATTTAAATTCTATCAAAGCAGATTTCTTTATAGAACATTGAGATCTATGTGTTAGAATTGCTACAATTTTGCCACTTCAATCATCCTTTTTTATTCATACTTCTGAGAAGTATTATTACAGCATCCTTCAGTATGGATGGCTTGAAAACAAATTCCCCATCCCTAATGTGACAGAAAGATTTTAAATGTCTTTCCCTCACTATTCCAGTCCTCAACAAAAGTTTTCCACCAAACCAGAAACAATTTCCATTGACAATTCTTCAAAAAGGGGTGACTACTTTATTTTTAGCTTTTATTCAAAGCTAATTAAATCAGATTTAGTTAAAAACCCTGCAGAATACAAGGGAGACATATATTCAATCATATCAAAAGGAAAAGTTCAAGCCAAAACAATCCCACTAAGAACAATCAATCCCTGTAATACCAATCAACTCATCTGCTGTAATCTGTGTTGTTTGATCATAGAGTACATAGATCAAATTTGTGCTTTTAGATCATTCTGCAGTGCACAGATTCATTAATACATTAATGGATTTTTCTGCAATTAAGAGAAAGTTCTTTTCTTCTGTCATTAGAAAGCCAAATTGTTTTTCACTATGGAGAAATGTCTGATTTACTAATGGTGTAAATTAAGATCAGAACTGGGTAGATTATGTCAATTAAAGGAATGGATAGAGAGTTTTTCTTTAATAAAGCCAAACGTAAACAAAAGATAGAGTACAACTACTAATATGTTTGTAAGAAGTGTTTAAAGTGTAAATCAAGTTAAATATATGTGATTAAATTATTTTTAAATATAGTGTTTCTTTATTTACTACTCATTTTCAAAAAAACCCAAACCCCTTAGTGCACCACAAAGTAGATAACAGGTATTAACTCTTCCAAAATTGCCACAGATAACTCCATTACACTCTCTGAATAATAATAAAAAAAATTAATTTCACATCTATTAAACCCAAAGATAGTTTTACTCCTATTTGAGCACTGCAATTCAGTGACTGGGGGCTGGGTTTTGCTTCCTTTTATTATTCAGCACAGGATGAACTGATTCTTTTAATCACCTGGCACTACATACAGCAGTAAATGAGTCCTTCGTGCTGGCAAAACCACTCCTAGACACTCCCACTTTTGGTCATTCCTCCCACACTACACGGTGCAGCAACAACAAGATGATGCTTACTCCCCTTACAGATAATTTGATGAATTCAGTCATGAAAAAGGAATTTTTAGATTGATAGGTTTCATTACTCTTGAATTTTAATTGTTTCTATGATATGGTCACATGGTACACAACATTCACATGTTTAGGGTGCACCACGAAACAGCTGTTCTCAAAAATGTCATTAAACCTCTTTGGACTGTCCATCCTTTGGTCCTTATTTTATGCTGTTTCAGCAGGTTTTATGCTTTGGACAAGAGCTTAAACTCATGTAAAATAAATATAAATGCAGGAATCGTTAATTTCTAGAAAGTTACCACCATCAAATTTTACTTAAATATCTGCTGTACTAGCAATTACTTGAAATTCTGAAATTCTATTTTAAATTCAAGAATTCAGAATTCTGAAATTCAATGCTCAGAAATTAAAAAGAACTCAGATAATTCAGAATTTTGGACAATGAAGTGCTTTCTCAGGTATCAGCCTGTTTTAACTCTTTCAGTAACAAACTCCAAAATCAAACCGGAGGCTTGATGACCAGTCACCTCCATTGTTTGTGTCAGTTGAACACACTCAAATTAATCAAAGAGAATCAGTTTCAAAAGAGCAAGTGAACAAATTTATTTATTTTCTGGCCATAAGAGACAGAGCTGTCGGTCGATAAATGCAACTAATGATCTGATTTTCATTAGCAGTGCACCGCATCAAAGGAAAATGAAAATATAATGCAGTCAGGTTTCTGGATGCAAATTGATACTTGAGGGTAACAGACTCATTAAAATGTAAAATGTATAAAGACTGGTGAGCAACTGTCATGGTTACCCACGTGTTAGGAACAGTGTGAAATTACTAACCAAGATGGCAAATACAGCAGGAATCTGACAAATGAAAGGTTTCTTTCCACCCCTCTAACAGCCAGAGCAGTATAAACTGTTAGTGATCAAGAGGATTTAACAGGAAATAAATTCAGCATCACATCCAAATTATTTCTTTCCCTCACATGTCATAAGTCTGACACAAAAAATTTGCAGGGCTTTGTACATGTTTGCTCTTTTGTTAAAGAGAAAGAGAGCTGGACTGCTGTTCACCTAAAGTATCCCCAAATTTAGATGTTAATGCCTCACAGATTCCTCATGTTTAGTACAGCACATCAAAACCCTATGTAACAAAAGAAAAAAAAAAAAAGAGAGAGGAAAGGTGCAATTATTCAGTTCATTATTCATGTCATCTTTCCCCACACAAGGAGAAACCTGGAAAATAGAAACCACTTTACCTGTTTTCTGCCTGGGGGTTACTGCAGTCACCACGGGCAGCTGTCAGCACCACATCATCAGCTCTACCAAAACTTCTGCAAAAGTGTGATGAGGTCGCAGCTGGGCTGGGTTTCTTCAGGGCACTGAAGCACTGATGGAACAGCAAGGTAAAGAGAGATGCCAGTTTAGAATTTTTTTCATTTAGATAACCCAAAAATCCAGTATAGGCAAGACTTCACATTGCGATAATCGGTCCTGGAGAGTTATCTATTGCACGTAGTGTATAAGCACATTGTACCTACTCTTCTGTGTTTGCCACAATCCTAAAAGAGCCAGCCATACCTAAAAGAACAAGCAGTAACTAATAAGAAAAAAAAGATATATTTCCCAAAGTTGTAGCCCAGGAGACTCATGAATTGAGGAAAACAAACAAACAAAAAAAAAGCATTCTTTACAAACAACTTAAATAGCAGAAAGGTATAAAATGTCTCCTAGCTCTTCAGCCTGCAAAGGTGTAACCACTATCCACTTCAGGAAGTTCACAACTTGTCTATGGAAGTGGCAGTGGCACTGTCCAAATCCTTCCACACCTCAGAAGCCTGTTTTCCACATCTCATCACCCTCCTGCTTATAGGATGCTGAATACTATTGGAGTGTTCCTGTACAATACAGGACATGGCAGAGAAACTTTTTATGAAGGTTTGACAGGGGTTTCTTGGTTCTTTTGGAGTTTACATTTCAGCACAGAGGATACACTGAGACAGGGCTCTCAGCACCCAACCCAAAAATCACGGAAAAAGCAAGCATGCATTTACGAGTAAAGAAGCAGCTGAGGAGGGCGGGTTTGGACAGACTGAGTAAAGACATCCATCAGCTAAGAACTCAATACTTCCCCTATAAAACCGGAAATACTGAATCAGAAACTTCTCAGATTATAACTAATGTTATTCTTTTCATTAAGAATACATTGGAGTAAAAAAAAAAAAGAAAATAAGAAACAACAACAAAAAAACCAAAATCCCCAGTTTTCAAGATGCAAGACTTTATCAGGGCATAGTTACAACTAGGAACACATTTCTGTGAATTGTAATATTTTACCAGCCAAGATTATAGTTGGTTTCAACAGGCTTTTTTTATTATTCATAATGGAGAACTGAACACTGATTTTTAATGCCTCACTGCTTGTCCTTCACCCCCATGTTTCTTGGCTGTACTAGAGACTGTTAAAATATTTCTAGAATATATATGTTCAGCACTTCAATACAAGCAATATAAAAAAAAAAGAGGAAAAAAAGGTGACATGGAAGTTTCCTGCTCTTCTTCGAGCCAGATGTAGTGTAGCCAAGAACCAAACTATTTTTGCAACATAGTAATGTTGCATGGTGCATGACACCTCAAAAATCAGCTTAGCTTTCTTCCAGCTTCAGACAGAGATCAAACCAAGGAGATGAGTTATTAAAAGGAGATCAGCTTCTTCAGTCTAATGAAGAGGAAAGCAGCAAATGCTTCACTCTCAACTCTGATGATAATGATTTCAAAGTCTTTCATTTCAGAAAAGTGATCCACTGCAGCTGAGTTGTAAGCTTACCAAGAGCATTATTCAAGTTTCTGGCATACTTACAGAAAACTTATGTGAGTAAATTTGCACCAGTTTCAGTAACTGAGTGCTCGCTGCCACAGTCACATGTCTGTCCTTATGTTAGGACTTAAGATTTGGTTCCCCCTTTGGGAAACTCCCATGAATTTCAAGTACCCCCAGTTTTTTTTTCCACCAGCCTTCTAGGACACGCTTCAAATACATCAAACACTGTACTCTGAGTCCTCTTGTACATCAGCTATGCAAAACAGCAGAGCTATCTGGAACAAAATGTCCCCAAAGAATAACACCCTGAACAATCTGCCGTACTTTTGCTAGTTATTTGGACATGTTTAACATTATTTTTATCGTATTTTTGTTTTCAAAATATCACAATCTGCCTGTGTACTGATAGGAGAGCTTTAGCATGTAGCTAATTAACACAGTCTCAAAGGCAGGAAGCCTAATGCATAGCTCAGAATAGGTGTTCATTAATCAAACAATGCCTCCTAAGCACACTGGTTATTCCTTGTTCTGGCCCCCCTTGGGATAAGCCTGCTGAGAAAAGACTGTAAAACAAAAAGATGCTGTAACACCCTCTTAGATACCTTTTTTTTTTTTTTTTTTTTTTTTTTTTTTTTTTTTTATGTGTGGGATGAAAAATTTCATTGCACAGTTCAGAGAATTTACTGACAGTGGAAGAGCTTGAGATGTACAACTAAGCAAGCCACTCAACCACATGCATAGTGATAGAGTTCCATTTTGAATATTATTAGCACAAATTCTAGTTGAAGAAAGCTCTCTAACTTCACTGATGTTCTCAGAGTTGCTTGGAGTCGTTCAAAACCTATTCACAAAAATCAGGAGGCCTAATCAGTCAGGAAGAAATGAGAACAGCAAGGTTTAGGTTAAAATTAGACCACCTAAATCCAGATCTCATACAGTCTGGCACTTCACTCAATAATCATCAGAATTTGATTTATTATATTTATATTTAGACTCTCACGTGCTATAAACACCAAATATGCACTTTTTGTGACATCCACATGGAGAAGCTGAGTACACTCTAAGCTCAAACTGACTCCCAGAAGACATTATTCCTTTAAATCTTCATACAGAGGCAAAATCCCCACTGTCATAATGACATTGAAATGTCTGCTTTCAGTCTAATAAGTTCTTCTCCAGTTCTTCTCACAGTGAATTTATCATAACACAATGACACCCTTGGAAATTTGTTGTTTTCTTTTTTTTTTTTTTTACACCAAGTAATGTCCTTCCAGACCTAATCTGGCAGCATAAGTGTTATTTTATCAAAAGCATCAACAAAAAAAAATGTCATATTTCAAGCCCTTTCAAAGACATACACAACCAATTCATACTAGACAGCTTGGCCCCATTTGTTTTGAAATGCTTAGCATATTGAAGTAATTATAGTTGGAAAATCAATTCCAGGAAATAAAAGATACTCCTCTTAGTTACTGAAAATAATTTTTGGGGAAAAGAGTCCCCTTAAGGATTATCTAGAAACAGTTGACAATTTTGATGGAATGGTTTCTGCAAAGCTCTCTTCTGTACTCACTCAGTGCTATCAGAGCACAAAATACCAAAGGATAACTAAGACCAGTGACTACTAAAGCTACAGTGTAAAGGGGAAGAGTCATTTAATAAATTATTTTTAAATTATTTTTAAACTATTTTTAAAATTATATATATAAAAAAATCATTTATCAGGGTTGTTCTTTAACCAGGTCCAAAAAGGAGCTGTTATTCATCCCAAGTTCCAGCACAGTGCATTACTGAATAGAACCTTGCCAAGTCACTTATCAATATCTCTATTTTCTTGGGGTTTTTTTGGGTTTTCTATCTTGTTGGCATCCCTGATAAAAAGATATAGCTCTCACCAGCTTTAAAAAACTCTTTCATTGGATGCGTTGTCCCAAGCTGGGATTTTTCCTTAATACTCCTTCCCTACCCATCTGTCATTAAAATGTAAATTGCAGAGATAAGTGGACTTGAAGTCCCTTATAACAAAAGCAGAAAATAACATTACTGAAGACCTCAAATATAGGATTAACTTTTCACAATGTTTTTATTATTATGCACAGAATTTTTAACACTTCTGCAGTGACTTTACTGGGAAGAAAGTTGAGATAAAATCTTTACGAAGTCTAAGCAAGTTACCCACTAATATGCTCAACATCTGAACCAGCCAAAATGCCATTTATTGTGTTGATCAGGCCTTAAAATAATTAAGTCTGACCAAAAAAAATGCTTTTAAGATTAAAAATGGTAGAGATGAACATTTTATTCACCAATGAACATCACAGAGGGCTCTGAGAAAGTTTGGAAAGCCAGAAACCATGCGCTACATGAACAATGTCCTGCACTGTGACAGCTTAAAACACATAAAAAATTAGCAGTTCCTTTTCCTGCTGATGAGATGTTTACACCACAATAGCACAGATTTTGGCCGCAGAAGGCATTTCTTCTTTTTTGTTACTCAGCCCCCTCCCTCAAGTGGCTCCCCTGGTTGAATATCAAATATAACTCTGCAAAATCAGGGCCATCCCCCCCTCCCTCAGTCCTTCTGTTTCTGTTGACAAACTCCATTTCAAACGAGTTAAGCAGCTCCAATGACGGAGTGAGGCAACAGATTTTACATTTGAATGGAGCAGTTTATAATTCATTGCCCAGGCACATCTTTGCTGTTCACCTCAGCTCTGGTTTCTCTATTTAAAGCTTTTGGCAAGCGTTTCACTGCCCTCTTTCTTTCTTTCATCAGGCCAGGTGCTGCCAACTGGAAGCTCTCTCCAAGGAGACGATCGTGTGGGAGAGCTGTGAGTGATGTACAGAGCTGCAGCTCCTTGGAACGGGATGTCCACAGCGCTCTGGTAACCCTGGCAGGCTGTGGACCCCAAAAACTTTTTCAGACTGCAGAAGGAATCGAGTGTCTGACAGACACTAGTGCGTGTCAGGGGCAGCAGCTGAAGAAAACTGAACCTACAAGCTCAGTTGTCAGAATTAAAAAAAAAAAAAAAAAAAAAAAATCAGAAAACTCAGGTGGAATAAAATCTTTCTAATGTAAAAAATAATGTCCAAAATAACGTGACGCCAATATAAGAGTTTTTATGCCTCTGTGCTGGGAAGATTGAAATATTAAATAACCTGATCTTCCAGCTCTCCCTGGGGAAAGAAACTCTGTACAATGAACTCCTTTTTCCTCTTGATGCCCAGAAGGACACCCAAGCATTTGTTAGCTGCACACATAATCATATTATTTAAACAGCATCTGAAACAGCATCCACAGTCCTCTCAGCATTCTCCTCCATGGCACACACACACGTGTGCATCTGTAATTTTGCAGATGAAAGCCTCTGTTTTGCTTTGCAGTTCTTCACTGATTAAAACACCAATTTGCATGTTCCAACAGGGGAAGCAAAAGGAAGGACAGAGGCAGAAAAGAACCATGAGGGAGGAAAAACAACAGAGATTAAAAAAAAAAACAAAAAAAACACAAACAAACAAACAAACCAAAAACGAAATCAAAGAAAGAAAGAACAGCAGAGGAAGGAAAAATTTTCTTTCAGAATTGAAGGAAAAATTAATTTTTAGTGCAACTGCTAATAAAGAAAACAATACTTGTTTACTAATCCTCATCTGATGGAGCCCTCCATATCTATTTAGCAATCACCAAAGACGACCAGTATGAAGTGAGGTAGGCATTAGGAGAGCCTCAGTTATAATGGCAAGGCCTGCTGTGTTTCTCTTATTCCAAAGCTATTATTGAGAGATCTATATCATGAACACCTAAAGGGGAGTCTAAACCCTCCCTGTAATTAATACAGGCAGTGAAAATACTCATCTACTATGAAGGGATAACTCATTTAACACACACTAGGCTGACTCGGGACAAGATGCTTAATTTTCTGGAGTGCCCCTAGCCCTCCATCAAGGGTAAACACAACTGAGTGGCAGAGAGCTCTCTACATTCCAGGAGTCAAAAGTTTGAACTTCAACGATTTAAAAATAATAATTAAAAAAAAAAAAAAAAAAAAGGCAGTACAGCAATAGCGAAACAGAACGCTGTGTTCCCACCACATTCAGTTTTCCAGCTCAAGGTCAGATTTCATTCACTAAAGAGCAGTGGTTTTATTACCTAACAAAATAATGTGCAATAAGAACCAACACTGCCCAGGGTGTTTAATCAAAGCATGATGCCATCCCTGTCGCTAAAAATGAGAGTTTTAATGTAGCTGTGTACACACATTTTTTATATGATGATGCACACTGCACAAGGCTGTCCAGTGATACAGATTGAAGTGCTTAGCAATGCCATGAGACTGCTTGGTCCATTTCCACTATCAAAAAACTTACAACGAGGGTCCATACATTTTAATATGTTTTAAATAATGTTCTGTGAGTAAAGGTTTTGTCTAGCCATAGCTTACATTCCCAAGGTTGCCAAGATTTCAGAGGTCTCTTGCCAACAGCCACAAAGGTGGCATCTCCTTTCCCCTGCCACCCACGCACACTCACCCAGCCAAAAAGCCAAACATGTTTCCCTTTTGAGTACTCTGACTGAATGGAGTCATCAGACATCAGGAGCCATGCAGTAATTCCAGACTGTTTGAAAGATGGATGGAGATTTTTTAATTCCATACACGGCAGATTGCAAACTGAAATTTCAGAGGAAAAATTTTGGAAGTTTCCAGGTGCAGGCTCTAAATGTCTTATCAAAACATGGATAAACTTCCTTAGATGAAGCTGCCTCTTCTCCAGAGACAAAACTATGAACACTTTCTCAAAGCTAATCCTATTTGATCACAAGTTTTATTAGTAAATTTATACATTGTTGCTCATGAGAAATAATTTAAAATGAATGTACTTTACATTTTCTTTTCCAGACAGCTTACAAAATCTTTACAGGAAAGAACATAATATGAATTAGATGGCTTCATTCACAAAACTAGTGCTGGTCCTTTGCTAAGTCCTCTCCACCACAGCTGGGAGTGCACCACTTTTAGAGCTAACGCTGCAAGCTTTGTTGCAAGTTCTCCACAGCCGGTCACGGAAAGCACAACACTTGGAAAGCTGTTGATAAACAGCTTCAGGATCTTTCCCAAGCCAGAGCAGCTCTATTTCTTCTTCAAGAACAAGGGTGAAAACCACAGGGAGAAGAGAGCCTGACCCTGAGCTTCAGCAGGCAGCCTGAAACGTGTTCCCGAAGCGTTCCACGCTTCATCTGTTCCCACCACTTCCTCCCTCTTAAGGAAGCCATTTATCCTGTCAAGCGTTTTTACCTTTCCCTAACTTGTCAACACACTTCCCACCCCTCTGAATTTTTACTTGGTTTTGATTCAGGCTTTCCTGTTCCGCACTCAACACACACTCACATTCCCCCCTCCCTTGGTTATTCACCTTCAGCTGCCCTATTTGTCTCTCAGACAGAGCACACCACATTACTTTTACTTCCCTGGAGACATTACTCTGTTCTCTAACTGCCATCACGACCACAAAGCCCAAAGCACCCGACAAGTGTGGCATATTTACAATAACATATTTGTCACAAATACTGCACTAGGAAAAAAAAATAGTCATAACAACCTTTACATAAAACACAAGAACCAGGTGAAGATAAAAGTGCTCCTGACTGCTCAGAGAGATAGAGGGGACCCTGCAAAACTTCCTCTAAATTACCACAGTGACATTCCCTCCAGGGGAGAGAAAAATAAAGATTATCAAGAGGTGGACACAGCTCTAAGACAGGCTCACAAGCTTTAGCTCTGCAACCCAGCCTGCTCTCAGGTTCAGAGTTTCTGATTTCTAGAGCACTTCTTCTGACACAACCTGCATTTTATTCACTGCTGTTCTTCACTATGAGGGAATTTATGACTGGCTCTGGCTTCTCACTCTGTCCTTTGCAAACACTGAAATAGAATTCATTTAGTTTCTTAGCACTCCAATTTCTCTTGTCAGTAAATTATTACTGCTGTTGGACAGATGCTTGGCTGTCTCTTTTACTGACCTTTCATTTCTTATTTTTTACCGTAACCCTTTCGGAAATCTCCTTTTCATCCTTCACCTTGGCTTTGTGTATTTTTACTCTCCCTTTGAGTCTCCTGAGTCTGCAATATTAAGTCCTCTTTACTTGCTCTTTTTTGCTATTCATTTGGGGGTTTGAGACATTTTTTTTTAAGACACATGCACATACATTTATAACTTATTACTTGCTCAGCTCAACCTGAAACCTCAGAGCATGGCAATATACTGATCAAGATGAAAGGGCAAAATATGTTTTAATCATAACTGAAATTTGTTTCTGGTCAAGGCTTTTATATCCAATAACTCTGTTGTATCCCAACACAGCACACTCCAGGCTACTTTAGTGCCTTGAGCTGTGGTCAAAAAGAAGAAACATTCTGATTTTATTTGTAAGTTGAAATTCAAAGGCAAACTGAGGACTGAGTTAGTGGTATTATCCAAAATAAAAGCATACAGCTACCACAGCCAGACTGATCCTGAGCTGTACAGATGTGCAGCAACCTTTGCAATATATAGCTCTTCTCTCACTCCCTGGTTAACGTGTTATTTGAATGCATTTCTGTCATAAAAACCACGATTCTGCGAGATTAGTTTCTTCTGTGGTTATTCCTTCTTTCCCTACCCGTGTATCTTTATGTCCTACTTGATCTCCTCCACAGTACAATTCAGAGATAAATCTGCTCTTACAGTCCTGTTTTACTGACACACAGTTCTCTCGGTGCTGATTGCACATGTTAGTTCCGCTGCTCGGTTTTTTATTTTTCAATTTTGGCCCTGTTATATTCAGGACTCGCCTTGCATACAGATCAGCTACACCCTGAAGAGATCCTAAGCATCAGAATTTTTCCAGTGTAAAGTGTCAGAAAGGCCTGAAAATTGTTGCAGAACTTTGTTTCAACTGCAACCCAACTCGTAAACTTTAGCCAAAAAATGAGCACTTGTCCTTAGGGGCAAGAACATCAGTTTTATGCTTATTTGGAATTTTAATGTTCTTTGTGTTTCCACAGAAAAGATAAAAGACCCAAACAACCACACAACCACATAGGACAAAAACCTTAAATGACACAATTTATGTGGATACACTTTTACACGATCCACCTGAATAAGAGCTACCCACCGAGTGAGACATGACAAAAACCTTCCACCTTTTGCTCTGCTGCACTTCTGCTTTAAGTTTAGTGCTTACAGGAGGCAGCAGCTGAATTGAATACAGTCTCAGGTAACTAGCACAAACAGGATAAGCTATTTTTACATCTAGCATAATTACACACAATAACCCATGTCAAGATCTTAAGAATCAGGATGGGTACTTGCCCTGACCTTGTTTATATACATTTATTGATGACTTCAGTAACACCAAAAAGTATTTCAGAGAAAATTAATAGAGCCATAATTTAGCATTGTCCTGCATATTAGCATAATGGCAGTAAGATTAATTTTAAGTTGAAATAAAAGAGCTACTCCTCCACTACCCCCAAAAGATAAAACTGCATTTCTTTGTCTCTCACATAGCTGCCCTAAGAAGAATCATGAATTACAGAAAGCATATCTTCAAATTACTACAGAGATAACTGTTTGAATAACTGCAAAAACATTTAATTGGGAATTTTTAATTTCTTCCTTTGTATAATGCAATCTATACTTGCAGATAGTATATGCTGCTTATGTATATTATGTGATTTTTCTTTACAAATATGGTGATACACCAATTAATTAACCCTTGAAGAACTAAGGGACACTTCCAAGGCAACTTCCCTTTTCCTTATGGGGGACTTCAACTTCCCAGAAATTAACTGGGAACACCACACAGCTGGTACAACCCAGGCCTGAAGATTACTTAAAAAAAAAAAACCTAGATGACAACTATATGGGACAGGTCCTAATGCTTAGATTTGAATTAACTGGGAAGATAAACGCAGCAAAGGGTATGCAGCAAAATCCTTTAGATAAGGGAATCTTTTCTTTAGTGTAGCATGCTCTCAAAATCCCACACACCTAGAGACAGTGAGATGTATTTTCAGCTTTGACCCTCAATTTCACCTTCACTGTGTGAGGGAGTCTTTTTCAGGCCTGCAAAGCTACCCAGAGCTTTGTGACAGAAATGGAAAAATGGATGGGAAGCAAGTAGCTGGCTCCTCTCAGACACTGTAATTATGGAGGAGTATATGAATCAAGATCACAGAAAATGCTGAGTTGCAAGGGACACACGAGGATCATCGTGTCCAGCTCTTAGCCCTGCACACAGGACATCCCCAAGAGTCAATATCATACACCTGAGAACATCATCCAAACAATTCCTGAGCTCTGTCAGGCTTGGTGCAGTGACCACTATGAGAGACAGTATCAAAAGCTTTACTGAAATCCAAAAAGATTCCACCAGCTGGCTTGACTTGATCAATTAGGTGTGTTACCCTGCCATTAAAGGAAATCAGATTTGATAAGCAGGACTTTCCTGCTAGCTGTGACCAATGACTGTGCTGTCTTCCAGGTGTTTTTCATCACTTCCCAGTGATGAATAACTTTCTCCATAACTTTATTAGGCACTGAAGTCAGACTGGCAGGCCTGTAGTTTCCAGGGTCCTCCTTCTTGCCCTTCTTAAAAACAAGGATAACATTTGCCAGCTTCCAGTCAGCTGGGACCTCTCTGGATTCCCAAGAACACTCAAAAGTCACGGAGAGAGGTTTTGCAATGACACATCAGCAGCTCTTTGAGGATTCTGGGATGAATCCCATCAGGCCCCAAGGGAGCTCGACTGCTCCATTGCTAATGGAGAAGTGGAGAGTGCTGAGGAAAGTCAGAAACCAAACACTTTTCTGATGCAAATGAAGTGATGCTGAATATAAGCAGGATCACAACAGGCACTTTTTTTTTTCTTTTTTGTGATGAAGAGGATTGATCATTTCAACTCCTACATGTTTTATGGATTTTTGAGTATACCATCATTCTTTCTTTACATTACATTTGAAAGGTGGGTCAATATGGAAGTAGCCAACTTAATTAGTTCATCAACTATCTGCATTCCTGCTTAGTCACAAAAGTAATTTCGCACTGAACTCGCAGCCAAAGGCTAAACTTTTCACCAGAAGATCATGAAGAATTTTGCAAACTAAGCAGGGATACTCCAGGAGGATTTTAACATGGGTTCACATGTTCTTCCGTGTCAGCTAAACTCCTAGAAGCTGAAGAAATACACAACAACCTCTACCCATGCCAGGTTCTCAAGAACCGACTTCCAAACGGTGCTAAAGTAGCACTCTGATGTCAAAAGGCAGAGCTGTTGTGATACAATTCAGTGTCACAGGCCTAAATCTGGCTTAGAGTGGTCTTCACCATAAACTGAATTTCCAGAGCGAGCACACAGAATTTTCACCTCATGGTTTCAGTGAGAACTCCCTGTTCATTTGTCAGATATACTGCAAAGGCTTAGAAGACAAGGCTTACAATAAAAAAAAAAAAAAATTTAAACCAACTTTTAAGATTTAAAAACCTGCATCTGTCAAATCCTCAAACCTAAGAATGCTCTGCTCCTCTCACTCTGCTGATGCACAGTCCTAACTGGTTCACTCTTCCTTTTGAGCCAGATACCAAGATAATTCAGAGCTATCAGAGAACATTCTGAATTGGAAGGGACCCACAGGGATCATCAACTCCAACTCCTAACTGAATGGCCTGTGATTCCCACAGGGAAGTGTAGCATGCTCCCAAATTTTCCTCCAAACTATGTAACTTCTTGCCAAAAATGTCTATTGTTTTCTGAAACTACCCCAGCATGGTTGTATCTTCAGGTCTCTCAAAGCAAATTTAGAAAGATTAATAGTCAATAAAACAATCTAGTCCAAATTAGGTTAGAAAATGAATAAATTACCCAACCAATCATGCAAAGTTCATACTGTACAATACGTATGCAATGCAAGAGTTTCTCCCAAAGATAGATTCAGGCATTTGTTAATGATCTAAATATTAAAAAAACCCCACCTAAACCAAAAATAAAACCCACAAAATCCCCAGAAAGATATGGCATGATTACTCAGCTTTTTCAAGTAATACTTTCAATATTAGCCAGATGAGTCTCAAAGAATAATACAAAGGTTAGTAGATATCATCTCTTCCAACTCCTTCACCCTGTACAAATCACTGAAAATGGGACTGTACCTGCCATGCACATTTAGATACAGCCTGTTCAACTGGTCATTGTTACACTCATTTGAACAGTAATTCAAGTTTGTCTTCAACAAACTCCCTTGAAGCCTCTTCAAAGTAAAAAATACTAAAGATTTTCAAGGGAATCCATTTAATAATCCAAGTTTAAAAAAAACAAAACAAAACAAAAAAAAAACTAAGAAAACAGCTGTCTGGAGCTAAGAAAGCAGATGCTCTGACAATAAAATTATAAACTTGGATTAAGGTTCAATTCCTGCCCTGACTGCAGACTTTGGCCTTCAACAAATTGTTTGCATTTGCTTGGCCTCAGATAGCTGTTCTTTCCTCTCCTTCCCCTGGAGTTTTTAGCTTGTGAATTCTTTTGGACAGAAATGGCAACTTTTTATTTATTTTTATGTAATAGACTATATTCTAAAACTCATCTGTGTTACCATACAATACATATAGATAATATTTTTTATTCAGTAGATATGTATTTTGCTTCTTGCCAAATACCTCAACTACAATTAAGTAACCAGATTAAGCATATTCTACAATATCACAAGGCCATAAAAATAGAGGTACTGTGATGCCTGGAAACCAGGAATTTTTTTCCCCTACCTGTGAAGCAATCAAGAATCACTCATTCAAAATTAATTCCAATTATAGACCTTTGAGATGTGGAGGGGGTTGTGAAATTGGCCATTTTTGCAGTTTATACAGGAGGTACAACGTTCTGCCAACTCAGTCATAGCAGAAGAACTCTTCCAGATGTGCAGATTTTTGCATTATAAATAAATGTTTTAAACCCACAGGTACACTCACAGTCACTAGAACTATTCACCTTAATTTCTGGTGACCAAAAAAAGAAAATTATGCAAAGCATCTCGAAGCTTACTGCATATTGATAGACCAGACTCTGTTTTGACTGCAGTAATCATGTAACCTCAGGTACCTTGTTTTAAATTGGACAGCACTCTAATCCACAAATTCTCAAGACTGTTCAGAGCAGATATTTATATTCCTTCTAAAATAATGGACACCCATTAAAAAAAAAATCTAATTAACTTCATGTGAGTCTCCTCACTGCATGAATACCTTGGGCAGGTAATTAACTTTGACATTTTATTTTACCTTAGTCCAACTTCTGACAAAGACTCTGAAGTTTTTATAGGTGGATCCTGTATCTTAGGTGACTTAAACTGGTGTGTACTTATAGTTCTACACACAAGAAGACTAAATTTGATATTCAGTGAAAGCAACTCGTGGCACAGTGCTACAACTGAATGCATTAAAAAAATTGAAAAACTATTTACACAACATGTCTGGGTCTTCGGAGTGTTCAAGAAAGTTACTATTAGCTTGACAAGTCAGCATAAACAGACTCCAGAAGTTAATATATATAAAACACCTCGTGTCTTCCATTCTTCAACAGTGAATTTTCACTTTTTGTATTTTTAAGGGGTGTTTAGGTTCACTCTGGCAAAGACAGGTTTATGTTACAATGACAAACTGTAATCAAACTACAGAAGGGGAAGTCAATATTACAGTTTGCTCTATTTATTTGTGACTGTGAAGGAAGTTTGCTCTCCATTCTGCCAGTCCTCTGAGAAGTCACTGGTGTTCAGTCATCTGCAAAGTACAGAGCAGATGTAAAATCTTAACCTAGCTGAACTACTAGCATTTCAAGTCCTTTTGGGGAACACCTTCTGAGTGGATCCCTGACCATAGATATGTGTGATTCCTGCAAAGGAAACCTAAATCTTCACTGCTGAAAAATTCCACAGGTGGGAACCTCTTTTCAGGGAGTTAAAATTCTCTGCCAGTTCTCAGTTTTTAGCTGCTTTTTAACATTCCACATTAGCCCCGATACATGCATAGGTTGTGCAAGAGCTTAGGGAAAAAACTTCCTAGAGATGTCTGGTATCAGGGACTCAGAAATTGCAGCTCTACTTACACAATCTCTGCCATGCATCAGCAGCTGCAGCATAAGATTTGGCTCTCTCTACCTCAGTAACTGAGATATAAGGCATCAATCATCATCATGTTACAGAGTGCTTAACAGTGGAAACGGGTTGTCTACAACTAATTCTTTTTGCATCACTGAAAGGTGTGTATTTAACTTTTTAACTGAAAACAGAACCTGAAGGGGAAAAAAAAAAAAAAAAAAATTGAAAAAAAAGAGAGAAACCAGTGAAATCTTGTCTGCTGCCCCTTCCTTCCTCCCCTACAAACTCTCCAATGAAGTCAGAAAAACTCTAAAGCAAAAGCAAAGCAGAGATAGAGATACTGCCTTTTTTTTTTTGGTCTCTGTTAGTAGAAAGGAAGGACAAAAAAATACTTATGTCAGGGCCAAAACACCCAAAACACAACCACCTGGGTCTTTAAACTGGACAAATGTTTCTCACGCCACTTTCAACTCAAGTGTTTGTTTCTGGTTTAGCAATAATGTCATGGCAGCTATAAAATTCCCTATTATTGCAAGAAAAGGAAGGGTCATAAGTGTTATTACCACAACTTTTGAGATAATCCAGATATCAAATTGGTATTTGATGAGAGTCAGAAGGGGAGCTTCAGGCAGCACCGAAAAAAAGAGAAAGGAGGAAGACCTGTTTTGGGACTTATTTTTGACCTTGAACTACGGGCTCTGACAAATAAAAGAAAATACCAAGTGCCACAATTCAAATAGTCCTGTTTTCTCACTTCCTTTCCTAATCCCCTCAGCCTCCCACATTTCTGCAAAACTGCCCCACTGTTTATTACTGAAGAAGTATCCAGCAAATAAACCAACCCCAGCACTTTCTGATTTACAATGCAGTCAAATCACCTGAAATAAGGTGAAGGTATTTAGGCTGTCACTTAAGAAACATTTTGCATTTAAGAAAACTAGTCAGTATAAAGCATGCTCAAAAAGCAGACTGAACTACTACAGAATTGCTTGTGCATTTACTTAAAAACAGCATATTGCAGGTGTGCATCTTCAAGACAAAGACAGATTGAGCAAGATTACAAGCAAGATTACACACACCTCGTATTCTCCTCTGAACACAGCTGGAGTAAACCAAGACATCCAGCAGGAGCTTCCAGTTAGTTCAACCTTCTGTTCTGGGGAAAAAAAAAAAAAAAAAAAAAAAGCCCACTACACTTGGCAAACAGCTGCTGACTTCAACAGCAGTAACATTGGTGTAAATATTGATTTAACCCACCGTTCACACAGTTTCCTATAACCTAACAACAATTCTTCAGTGTGTTTACAAACAGCTGTCTGCTTTCGTGCTGCTTAATTCTCTACGTACAGAGAAACAATCGTTCTGTTTGGAAGAACAGGCTGACCACACGTGTTTGAGCATCCTACGTTGCACACACCTACCTATTATTTCACATAAATCCTCAAATAATTGCAAATTAGCCAGAACACTTTGTGAACTGATGCTCATTTCTGCTCTTAGAAGAGAGATTGCAAGTATTCATTTCCATTCATTAAAAAAAAAAAAAAAAAGGCAAAAAAAAATGGTCCTTCATGCAAAATCTGTAAAAAGGTAAAGTGTTCAAAGTTTTGATATTTGACATCAGGCTTGATGTTTTGATATTTGACATCTCCTACATAGCTCGTGTAGTCTCCAATCCAAATGTTTGTGCAGTGGAAATGGTCTTGAATGGCTTTCACAACAGATGTAAAGAGAGAAGAAAACAAATATCACCATCACCCCTGGGCCCTACCCACTGTCTTTCCCCACGCCCCCCCATCCATTCAAATAACCAAAATACCAACAAAAGAGGTTAAAAGACATATACTAGCTTTTGCAGTTGAGGAAGGGTAAAAGTTTTCACTCCATAGCTGTTCCTTATTTCTTAGGAAAGGCTGTTCTGCAGCTACAGCATTTCTGACTCTTCCACTTTCCCCTGTAAATAGTCGTTTGGTTTTTTGTTGTTTTTTTTTGTTTTGTTTTTTTCCTGTGATATTTTAAATTTTGCATCCTTTATCAGTAAAGTGGTAGCTTCTTACTCTGATTTGTGAAGAGATACTAAAACACTAAAGTTTCTTAAGGGGAAAAAAATTGCCTTTTAGTTAGATTTGCCTGTGATTTCTGCACTTTCCCCACAGACACAGCAGCAATTTGTATACATGAGTGCAATTTATATGATCTTATTAGTGGCTGCAAATGACATTTAAATTGCATCTGTTAACCAGGTTGTCATCTAGGTACAAAAACATTTAATATAAAAGACACTCCACTGGTGTGAAATTAGTGCAATCTCTTGACAATAAGAACTGTCAAATTTATCCAATTTGTTTTGCAACTGGGCATGGATACAGATTCTCTCTCAGGTCTAATGATGATGTGGAAATAGTTTAAATTACTAAGAGGTACCTACTACAGCAGATAAATAACAATTTCTTTGATAGCAGAGCTAGCAAAAATCCTTTTCCTTGCTATGATCTGCAGGTGATGGCTATAGAGCAATTCAAGAAAGTGGCTCTGGCAGATCTGCTAAACCACTTCAGAGAAATCAAGATAATTTTGACTGATATCTATACAGAAGACAAAACATGGACTAGAAGAGCAGGAACTCAAAACAGTTTTGCCATTATAAGACAAGGTGAAACCACGACCTTTAAAATTAAAGTTGTTATGTTCTTGCATTCTGCATTTATACCCAGCTCAGTGTGTTACTGCTGAACACAATTTTTAAGCTTGAATGTTTATGCTGAGGTCCTTCTGAAGGGCTGCACAGCACTCTGGGGTATTGGCCACTCCTCTCAGCATTGTATTCTCAAATGTATGTGCACATTTTCAAATTATTAGAACGTAGAATGGGAAAGGAAATAGGCAGTGCCCCTGCTGATCACACAGAGATAGGCTCCTGTTTGTGAACTGGCTTTAAAATTCGCTTCACAAATGGCTCAGAAACAGACTCAGCTCTGCAAAAGAATACTCACCAGCAATGCCAATTCTATTTTAGCATTCAGTCCTTGACATTGCCCACTTAAAAAGAGATTATGAGAAAAATGTTGAGGTATTATAAAAGAAAGTGTGGATGATTTATATAGTCCGGTATAATAACCTGATAATGGAATGCCATTAATAAATATAACAGCAGAAGAACAGAAGTCTGAGCGTTGAAACAGCCAAAGGATGGGCAGCCACTATGTCACAAATCAGGTTTTAGATTAACCAGAACCAGAGGAGCTTCTTCTGTTTCATTTGTATTCAGGGAGTACCAGAACGTCAACATTATAGAACACACGCCAGACATTGTTTTTGGATTAAAGGCACATTAGCAGATTTATGCTTTGCCCTAATTCACAATCGCTGTTTGTAAAGCACTGCCGGAGGAATCATCTGGCTCGTCATGAAACAGTTTACAACCAACAGCACGTCTCTTAGTTTCTCCCATCAACATTTAAGCAAAAGCCCCCAAATCAGATTCATCAGACTTGTGAAAATCACTAACTTTATGTTGATCTGTACGGAAGAGAAATAAAGGCACAAATAAAACCAAAATATTTGTGTTATTCAAACTCCCCTTGTATTCCTCATAAGCGTGCCAAACGTTGCTCAACATTATGCAGATGGAAACCCATTCAGAGTGTTAAATTTTAGGATTTGTGGACTTGATTAGAAAGAAATGGAACATTTAAACTACATAACATGAGACATTGCTTGACATATTCTTGAGCTAAAGCACAACTGCATTGAAGCATCTTGTATACAATCAAAATCCACACAGAAGTAAATCATGGTCTCTTGATCTATTCTTTCTCTTTCCCTTGTTCTTCATGAAAACATTACATTTTTTGCAAAAAATAAAAATGCCAAGAGTTGTACATATTCTGAACAAAGATGGCAACAAAAAGGCACTAGAATAAAGCAACAGACCTTTCAGAAGTTAAGAGCCCAAGAATCTTAAAACTATATTGTTGTGTTTTTTGGTAAATTGTTCTGCAAAGAACAGTTCTATTGTGCTTTTAAAAACTAAGAAAGACACCTTGAGAATAAAATAAAAGCTTCAATTCAGTAGATTCTTTTGTACCAAACCTTGTATTCAGCCATGTAAACAGTGAGGGGAAAAAAAAGAGCACATTTATTTGCATTTCTTCAGCAGAGAGTCCAAAACCAAAAGCAGTATATATTGTTAATGACACAGTATTTATGGATGCAGCTATTACAAAGGTTTAACAAAAGATTATTTTAGAACTACTGTTAAAATACAAACAACAGGTACTATTCTACCCAGTGAACAAGTTTTCTTGATTAACATAAGACACATCACAAACAAATTTCATCTGTCTTAGACTTCTGTAATCTGGCACTTCCAATTACTTTTTTCCTGAACAGAAAGATATTTGTCTGCCTCTCCTTTGCTGATCAAATCCAGAACACCTGGTGCCCAAATTGCCAATTTGCCTCCAATTATCACTCCATGCATTTTCAAATGATCTACTTGCAAATCTCAGGGGTTTCCAGCCTGTCCAATTAGCATGTTCCAATTCTGATTCAGCTTCCCTGCTGTTCAAACCTGCAAAACTCACCCTTCTTATATCTGATTTACATGTCACATATTTGTACCTGGTTTGGATGATGTAAAAAAAAAAGAGGAGGAAAAAAAAAATCTTGTCTCTTATTAAGGATAGTCAGATGCTTCCTCCCATGTCAGAGTTCTCACCAGTCCCCTTTCGGGGCTTTCATACAACAGAAGGCAATGAGAAAATTATTGCTTCTATTTCCTGCTAAGCAAGTTTTATACATTCCTTCACCACCTCCTATTAAAGGAAAACAACACTTAGAACTGTGCTTTGTTTGCAAACACTGAGAGGTTCATAGCTCATGTGATGCATTTTCAGTGTACAGGAAAAGGTGTCCAATCTTTCCAGCTTTCTGGGATGTTTCTTACCATGTGCTCTCCCACTGCAGTAGGTTTTTCCCCACCTCTGTCTCCCATAATCTCCACTTTCCTTCCTCAACCACTCTACTTGTGCTCAGTTATTCCTTGATATCAACAGATCTAGCAGCCATCACCATCCATCTAATATGGGTATGTGGTTATGTGAATAATTACATGATAAACTTTGTGGGTGATATGAACTTAGTCCCTTTTCCTACTGTGGAATTCCTTCCCTGCTGAAGATTTTGCTTACTGCAGTAACCTAAGCTGCCTCCCAGGCAAAAGGTGCACAAAAATCATTTAAAATTAGAAGTTGGATAGCTCTGTTTTGATTACCCTTTTTTTTTTTTTTTTCAGAATTTCACCATCTCTACAGAATGACAAATTGTTTAGTGCTGAGAACCATTAAAATTCAAGAGGTCAGAAGCACAAGCGAAGATTTCTACTCTGCTGCTTAAATCATATCAGACTATGTGACCTTTTAGCGTTCTCATTGTATCACTTCATTTTACTGACCATACCAAGTACTGCTTTATAAACAAATTGTCACAACTTGCAAGGCGCAGTCAATACTAAAATACCACAAAAACACCTTCCTATCCGTTAATATGGAATTTACACCAACCACCCCCAGCAGAGCTTTCTTTAAGCAGGCACCAGTAGTGCTGTCTTGTGCTGTCAAATGCCTGCAGGAAAAGAAATGAGGGAGAACTCCACACCTGGCTGCAGCTCCAGAGGAACACTGAAACTGCTGCTTGCCCCAGACGTGCCACAGGCAAGCACAGCTTTCAGATATAAGACCTGCAGATACCTGCAGAAGCTCTAAATTACAGAATATGCTTATAAAGATAAGCCCACTACACCCAGCTGATTTCATTTAAGGTGCCAAAATTAAATAAAATGGTATTTTGATGAATTTTTTGGTTGCTGTTTTAGGTGGCATGAAACAGCCTAACGTCCTGACCCCTGATGGTTGCTGATATGACTTGTTGGTTTTGTTTGTGTTGTCTTCTCATAAGAGTTTTCAAGGAAGCATGATCGGAATATGGTGTTCTTCAAAAATATTTTTTCTTCCTTAAGCTCAGAAAATGTCTGTTTTGACATTTAATCCTAAGGCATATTCCCCAAACAGTAATTTTCTCATTGCTGAACCTCATTACAGCAAGTGCAAATATTTTTCATACCAATTTTGGTGATCTATGCTGGTATTTTGATGTTTAAGAATCCTCCTTCTGAAGTCAGCAGAAAAGACAAACCCCACAAAAACCCCTGCACCTTTGATTTATAGCAGAATCGATAGTAATAAAAGGATAACTGTTAAATTCCAGCCAAAACTGGGATAGACAGATGCTGCATTATAAGCAGTAGTTTCAATTTGTCAGGAAGTACTGGGAAAGTATTTAGCTCAATATTTGATATAATCATAGAATGGTATGGGTCTGGAGGGACCTTAAAGGGACACCTTCCACAATTCCAGGCTGCTCCAATCCCCATCCAACCTGGCCTTGAACACTTCCAGGGATGGGGCAGCCACAGCTTCTCTAAGCAAACCCTCACAGGAAAGAATTTTTTTTCCCCCTCATTTATATTCTAAATCTGCCCTCATTCAGTTTAAACCTTCTTGTTCTATCACCATATTCCCTGTAAAAAGTCCCTCTCCAGCCCTCTTGTAGCCCCTTTAGGCACTGGAAGGCTGCTTACAAAGTCTCCCTGCAGCTTTCTCTTTTCCAGGCTGACCAGTCCCAGCTCTCACAGCCTTTCCTCATAGGAGAGTAAACTCTCTCCTCACTTGGAGAAGAAAACATTTTGAATATGTTTCAGTGAGTCACATGATTTTACCCAAAAGATCCAAATAAACAAAGTACCCAGGGCACACACACGATGTCAGAACTTACAGTAAGTCATTTTACCATGCCAGTATATAGTCAGGACATTACTCAGATTTGAGCACAGCAAGCAAGACACACAGCCATTCAATCCTTCTGCACTTGAGGAAGCAGGAACTAATCCTAAAACCACACCACACGTGGCTGCAAAGTAACATTACTACCTACAGCGACATTAACTGATGCATTGCACAAGAGCCTCTAGGAAAAATGAGACAATAATTAGTAAAATACACAGAAGTCCTTCCGTTAGAAGGATTTGATTACTCTTTAAAACCCCTTGCTCTAATATCTCATGTCCTCTTTTAATCCCTAAACAGAACATCGTTTGTCTTTGATCTATGAAAGAACGAGGCTGGCTGTTTTCCTCAGTTTGGCCATCAGCTCTTTTCCAGACACGCTCTCACAAGCAGAAACAGTGTAAAAGCTCACCTGTGTCTCTTTGGAGTCCCAGTCCTGCATTGTGGGTGGATGTCATCTGCTCAGGGGCCTGAAGAGCTGAGAGAGAGGGGGCTTGGTGTGATGACAGCCCCAGCCTTGGCAAAGAGACTTTATTCCTTCAGCGAGACCATCCGCTTCAAAAGGCTTGATGCAAACCACGCTCCAACAGCAGCCCCAGGTCTTTTTCTGTCCACAGAGCTAGGAGAAGAGCACACTTTCCTCAAGCCTTTGATCAAATTTTAACAGTGAAGTAACACTGGCTAAGCTTTTGTCCCTTTCTAGTTTGAGTGGTAAGTGAATATGAGGCATTCTGATAGAGGAGAAAAAAGCAGGGCTCATAGACTGTCCTATTCATGCAAAAATTGGCCCCGATGATACAAAAAAGGATTCTTGTAGTGGAGCTGTCAGTTGTTTTGCCAAGGCCCAGCAATGATCACAGAGACCTATGGATTAACTGGTCAACGAATACAAACAATTTATACAAATACAAATTCATCATGATTTCCTGAACTTACTGGTATAAGCCTAAAACAGAGGACATACATCTTACAATTCCTTTTCCACAGTTAATACATTAGTGATAAAGACCTTTAGCTGGCACAAATTGATTCAGATACAGGATTTCACCATACAGCTCATAGTACTTATTTTTCCCCGTGGTTCAACAATGGGGTTTCCTCCTTGCTTCATTATTTGCATATTAAAATATGGATAATCTGAGATTTACCTCAAGCATAACAACAATAACAAGTGGAGGTCGTTATTCATTTAAAAAAGTCATGACAGGCCATTTGACCTGTTTCAGATTCAGATTCAAAATTAAACTTTGAGCACTGAGCAGAGAGTAATGACAAACACAGGGATGTAGAAAAAATCATCTGAAGGAAAGCCACAAAACAATAAGAGAAATACGCAAGAGGAAAATGTTCTTAGGTAGGAAGCTGTATTAACCCCTCAGATCTACTGCTCAGTGACAATGGCTTGTAAAAACTATCCCAGGTATTGAAATGGAGCATTTAAAAACTGTAAAAATGACATGGGCTAAACCTCTCAGAAAATTACATACTTTTAAACACCAAGATCTGGATGACAGATATGTTGAAGCAATCACAGTGCAGTGTAATTTAAGAAAACTGAAAAACATTGGAGAGAGTTTTCTCCCTAATTTGGTCTCAATATCAGCATGTACAGTCCACTGTGAGACCAGTTTATATAAAAGACCATTCAGCATATCACTATCTTCCCAGACCACCTCTGTAAAAATAGAGTAGCATTTTCTTAACATGGTCCATTTACTACAAAGATAGATAGGCAGAAATATATGCATGTTAAAATAGCAAAGGGAAATGCTGAGGATTTAAAATATTTGCATCCCAACATTCTCTTGGTTCAATAAATAAGACTGCATGGTCTCCTTCTCTGTTAAACTATTAGGTTCTTTTGCTGCTTCTCATGCCAGTTCCTACCCTATGCTGACAGGAACAACTTTTGCCACTGTTGATGACTTTGAATATATTTTGGTTTGAATAAATAACAGAAAAATTTTAATGATGCCTAATTAGATATCAAAGCTTTCCCTTCTTGTTAACCGTGCACACACAGCAGCGTTACTAAAAAATGCAGAAAGTTTAAGAACACTGTAAGACTTAACACTCAGTTACTCTCAGGAAGGGCTTTTATTTGTCAGAATATAGCAAAAAAACCACAAAAAAACCAACCAAACAAAAACAAACAAACAAACAAACAAAAACCCTAGAAGATTAGTAAAAATGGAACATTCAGAAAGAAGCAGCAGAATGAGGGACCCAGGACTGTAAAGCAGTCCATTTGGATTCCAGTATATGATGCAGTTTAGATGCATGACTGTGCTTCACGTGCAGATTTCCTTATAAAGGAATGAAGTAATTCTGAAGCCCAAGACTTAGCTTTAAAGTTTTAATTTACCTACAAGGTAAAATACAAGTTTCAACTAGCTACCCACAGAATAAGTGGAATCAGCACAGAGTTCACAACCGGCCCCCCAAGAAATATTACATACATACACACCCCTTCCCCCCAACATATCGATACCTTTCCTCCCTACAGCAATTTCCCAAAACCTGATTTGTTATCAGTGAGTTGGTCATCTGCAATAGTGGATGCAGCAGAGTTGAATAGATTTTATAAATTTTCTCACTTTCTAATTAGGATAATGTATCTGCTAGCTCCAGATCCTCAGCTAGCAGCCTTCTTATTTAATGGAGACTACAAGGCTGTGCCCTTAGACTGTAGAAGTTTAAATTAGCAGAGCAGAGCTAAGAGCCAGAATGATTAAGTGAAAGATGTGCTAGGATTATTAAACCGAACAGGCTGTCTGAAAATTCACATCTGCTCCACAAAGACCTTGAAAGCTTCAAGAAATGCTTTGATGTTCTCTCTCATGGATGCAGAATCAGAGAATTATAGAATGTGCTGATTTGGAAGGGACCCAGTAGGATCATTGCACAGGATACCCCAAGAATCACACCACGTACTTGAGAGCATTGTCCAACCTCTTCCTGAGCTCTGTCAGCCTTGCTGTGACCATGTCCTCGGGGAGCCTGTCCCAGTGCTCAACCACCCTCTGGGTGAAGAACCTTTTCCTAATACCCAACTTAAACCTCCCCTGGCTCAACCTGAGGTCATTTCCTCAAGTCCTGTCGCTGGCCACAAGAGTGAAGAGATCAGTACCTGTCCCTCTGCTTTCCCTCATGAGGACATTGAAGGCTACAATGAGGTCTCCCCTCAGCCCCCTCTCCTCCAGACTGAACAAGCCAAGTGCCCTCAGCTGCTCCTCACAAGGCTTCACTAATTGGTGACAGCCATCTACCACGGTGTCATCACCTGCAGCTCCTTTCAGAGGTCACACTTCAGGACAAGCATATGAATCCTGCCTTCTTCACATATTCCTTTAGGTTACCACAGTTACAGAGATTAACTGTCTTATGGCATAATTTAAAAAAAAAAAAAAAGCATATTTAACAAATTTCTTTCTCCCTTAGGAGGCAAAAATGACAGCTGTTCTGTTGCCCTTTTGTAAGTAACTTAAGCAGCAGTTCTTTTATTCCCTCGTGCCCCAGCTTCTGCTCTTTTTTTTTTTTTTTCTCAAGTTTTCCAGCATTGCTGACAAATCTAAAAAGATAGGGGCAAAAATCTTATTTAAAACACAAAGAAAGACACAAGAAGCCTGCAGCCACTCTTTTTGAACAGAAAATCCATCTATAAAAGCAAATCGAAAGCAGAGAAGCAAACAACAGACACCACAGCAGGTGACTAGAGCTTAGCAGAAGGAAAGGGGCAAAACACCTGCTTCCCTTCCCTTCCCAAACATCATTAAGCTAATAAGCCATCCACCCCAGGTGGGGTATGTCAGGTAGGCACCTCAGGTGTCTTCCATCTAAAAGAGGAGTGAACTCTTAACTGAAGCAATTAAGCTTTTCTTAGGGCCGATGTAGAACCAGATCTCCCTGTAGGGTAGCTTTGAGTGAGGCAGCAGCCTATTCAGCCAGGACTTCTTTGCGCAGTTGTTTGCTTTCAAAGTCTCTGGGTTTTGTGTATAGGAGTAGTTGATGAAAGGACTTCTTTGCTGGTATTATTTCTTTAGCTGTGAACGCTGCACTAAAACTTTTTCTTATTGTCCAGAACTCGGAAATTTAGGTGCAAACACCAAATAAATGCATAGTAATTATTTTAATGCAAGGACGACACAGAGCACATGTTGTTTGTGCAGCTCCCTTTGAAATAAAGGTCACACACTATTTTTTTTTTAATATATATTACTTTTTCTTCTACTGCAGCAAACTTTGGTATTCTGTGCTACACTCTGCTTGCAGATAGAACAGTTGAGATAATATGGAGAGTGGCAGGGCCAGCTGAACCCTGGATAGATAGCTCTCAAAATGTGAGCTGCAGATGTTAAAACACAGCACCGCAGCAATAACTTCAGGATTTCACTAGCAAAATACAGCCTCCTTTTCTTGAAGAATTCTGCAATCACATGTTTATAAAAACAATCTCAGTTATTTAAGCAGAAGTGTTAATGAAATTTAAAATACCTCTTTTTTGGCTCAAAAGTAAAATTTTGCTCCCTTGTTTGTATAAGTGAAGTATGGTCTTTTCATGAGTTTGGGTTTTTTTACTTTGTGTTAGATACTATAATGTCAAAACAACAAACACAGGAAATTGCAATAATTTTTGACAATACAGCATACAGGTCTATGTTCTCCACTGCAGCTATGTCATTTTAGCAGAGTGAGGCAAAAAAAGCTGTGAAAAAGATTTTCAGTCTTGAACCATCTACTTCATTTCTCTCTTTAAAGTCAGCCTGGCCTGCAGAGTGTTGTAATGACACATTTTGCAAAGCACAAGAAGAAAAATCTGGGGGAAAACTGCAGCAAGCTCCTCAGCAAAACTTCAAACTTCACTCTTGCAGCTGATATAAATAAAGGGGATTCCTTAATCCGAGATGCAATTACAGCAGTGCATTACAAATTGACCCAGATTTTTATGCTTGCTAACTCTCTTCACCTGACAGCTAGCTATGGGGGTGGTCTACTCTTAGCCTGCTTCGAGTACTTTGGAAGCTTGGTGTTTGTTCCCTGGCAACAGCGACTACCCGGGCCAATTTTCCTCCACATTTACCTCCGTGTTAGCTACATTTCCTAGTCTCCTCCCTGCCTAAAATAAAACTTGACTATCTGGGTTTGGAGAGCTGAACGCAATTTCTGCTCACTACGAATACATTGTATTAGCCCTTCAGTTCCCACCCAAGTATTGAAGATGCTCAAATCTGAAAAATTACTTAAATGCCTGTTATTTTGCCACATTCCAAGACCTGCTGTTACTGTTCAGATCCTGCTGATGTTTTTGATCCTGAAGGCAGCTGCTGATGGGAAAGCATATGCTATTTATAAATTATGCTTCACCACATAGTTTCAAGCACTTATTGCTTTTGCTACAAAAGCATGAAACTCTTCTCATTTTCAAACAGCAGCTTAATTTCCCCCATTTAATAGGGAATGGTGCATAAGAAAGCAGAGTCAGCACTAGTTTGTATGTATTATCCCAGCCACAAGCATTTTATTCCATTCAGTACTGCTCCCTATCTACACCCAAACGGTCCCCTCATCACCCTGACTGGCAGCTCAGCAGGCCTCACGCAGGAGGATGCTGGGGTCACCAAAAATACACTTTAAAAGACCCTGAGAGCCTTTATACAGTCATGACGGTATCAGTTCTCATCCACTGCCCAATATCGTTATTCAAGTAGTATAATAAGGGTGTGGGGTTGTTTTTTTTTTTCCATCAGCCTGACTCATTTGTGGCACCCTTGCCACATACTTAGCACCGGTTTTCCGGCCTCAGCCTCTCAGAGGTGACATTTCCCTTCACCAAAGACAGAAAATGTCTCTTCCAGGGGAGCAGATGCGGCAGAGATGAACTGGAATCGACAAAGCAGCAGCAGAAATGGTCACCTGAGAAGCAAGGGATGCTCATGCCCTTCCTTGCCTGCCTTTCCTTAATAAGCACATTACTTCATTAAATCAGGCTCTGGAAGGCACATCGCTCTCTCCTCGGAGGATAGTTTGATTTATTGTTATACGGAAACCAGGAACCAAATTTTACATGGATGCAAGGACGGAAGATTGTGACTGACTTTGCCGCGTATCACTCAGATCTCCAGGTCTGGGTGTACCCTTTCAAACACATCGAGCTTCCAGCAGCTGGGATATGCAGAAGGATTAGGGGCTCGATTAGCGCTTCAGTCCTGATGCAACAAAGTACTTAACACGTATTTATCTGTAAAACTCATGAAGACTCATGGTAGCTTACCCAGACCTGCTGATGCGAAAGAAGGTCGTGCGTCACCCAGAGCTGAACTCTGCTCCCGGTGGGATCAGGCTTCGCACATCCTTGTCTCCACGAGGCTTTCAGAGCTCTGTAAATGGGAAAAGTCACAGTCTGCACTGCTACTGGGCTGTCTGTAACAAAGTACCACGTCCCACAAGGGAGGCCAAATCTCTTTTTTTTTTTTTGTTTTTTTTTGGTTTTTTTTGTTTTTTTTTTGGTTTTTGTTTGTTTGTTTGTTTGTGTTTTTTGGGTTTTTTGTTTTTTTTTTTTTTTTTTTTGTTGTTTGTTTTGGTTTTTTTTGTGTTTTTTTTTTTGTGTGTGTTTTTTTTTTTTTTCACGAATTAAGAAACAACATGACCTATTGCAATGTTCACACAGTGCATAGGTGGAGGTTCATTCAGGATAAGATGACTGTTAAACTGTATTCTGTCAGAAAACAAACTATAATATGTAGGTAAAAGCCTACAGGCCCACCTTAATCTAGCTGAATTATGTCTTGACCTCGAAGAAAACAAAGAAAAGTATTAGGTGTTTAAGAGATTAGATATTTAGAGATGAACTAACATTTTCTCGATGAGGACGTACTGTCAGGTCAAAATCTTTGGTTTCTGGGGACCAAATTCACTGTTGATGCAGCAGGAATTTGTCTCCTGTGCACCTGTGTAAGAACATGAATGAAAATTTGCCAGGAGAAAACTTTTCTGCAGGACACAAAGATGTGTTACAGCAAACCAATTGCATGATTTTAGTTGTATAATGTTTTGGAATAAAGGCACTTCCTGTTTGAATCAAGAGAAAAAATACCTTTCATTTCAGAAGCCCCTGGATTTGATCCTACAGAAGTCAGATATATATTTGCTAATAAAAATGCAGCTGAGTTAATTTAATTAGAGATACTTGATCATAAAATAAAGTAATATTTGATTATATAATAACTTGAATCAATGCTGTTTTTTCTTTCTATTTTTCCCTGGCCACAACTACAATTATACCACCCTGAGTTGAAATATCACCTCTGCAGAGCTTATCTAACATGATTTCCGATCCAGTGCTGCTACTATTGCTGCAATAACTAAACCAGACAGAATCAGTACATTATAAGGTCAGCTCCCAGTGCCATGGCTTTCTTAAAAGCCCAAGGCTAGCATTTTTTTTAAATGTAAGGACTTGAGAAGAATTTAAAGTCCTAAATTTCAGAATCTAAGGACCTAAAGTGAGAGGTGGGGAAACCTTATTAGTGTTCCCAAGGGTCAAAACACGCCAGGCTGATTTCCCTTAACTTGAAAGTAAGTGGAGAGAGATTTAATGGAGCAAAACAAGCTCCTCAAGACCACTTAGGATATTACTATAAATTCTTGCCAAGCCTGCAGGATTTGCAGGACAGAAAATGTGAAACTGTTACCACCCCTGGGGATTCGGAGACCTCTTTGACTGAAAGGGGCACCTCCAGCCATACTTTCATTGCTGAAGATGTGAGAACAGGATGGCATTTGCAGACTTCCCACGTATTCCAGAGGTATGATGGAGCCTTTCCTCTCAGCTTACTGTTGTTCTTTATACTGATGGCGAGAAACTATTGACCCCTGACATGGTACAGCGGACCAGAAGCTTCAGACATGGACTGAACAGCCAATACTGCCCTGTTGAATTCAAAGAAATTTTGTCTAACCACTGACATTTGATAATATTTCATGTAAGCTCAGCAGGAGGTTCAGCCTGACTTCAGGATTAGGAAGATGAAGCTTTGAGTGATGGCTCCAAGACGTGGCCATAAGCACAGTATGCTGGGTTAATTACAGATGAACCCGAAGTGTTCCAATTAAGTCTTGACCTGACTTTTGCTTCAATAAAAATGAGGTGTGAACTCGAAGGCAATTCAATTTGACTGCTATGGGAGGGCTAAAAATTAATATTATAAATTAATATCTTCCTCAGGCTACTGTGCCTGCTTAGCTCACTGCAATTCAATGTCATAAGCCTTTCTTAGCTCCAACCAAAAAAACCCTCCATCCCACCAGCTCGTTAAAGGAGTTATTAAAAGTGAAGAAAAAAAAAAAGGCTAGGGATTTCATTCACTTCCTGAACTTATAGGATACAGTGATGGATCAACAGGTGTGGTTTTAGAGAAAATTTTCTTAAGGCTTTACCACATTCACACTGGAAGGATGCCAGTTCAATATTAACACTCTACATCTGTCTTGATGCTAATATAATCATCTCAAGTGTGCAGAGCATGACTTAGCCATTTTCTGAACATCTATGATTTAGACCTAAGAGAAGAGACTGGCTCTATAGTTTGCAGAATTCATCATTTGGGTGCACAGTTCAACAGTGCTCTTAACCATACCCTTCACACTAGAGGCACTCAATACTTTGAGCTTAAATGCTCTGTTTGGGCAGGATTACATTGGTAAAAAAAAAAAATCCTTTTAATTATTACTCTAAATTATTATATTTTGATGGAGGACAAAGCAAGTGACACAATTTTTGGGGTATGCTTTTATTTCATCCCCTCTTTTCCCCCCTGCAGTTTGCCTCTCAGAAACACCCAGGATTGGTAAAAAGCTTAACTGATTTAGAAACTTCTAAACATCACAAGGAAGAAATAAAATTGGAGTAGCACTACTTATATGCATCTTAGGTAAGAAAGAGTAACAGTATCAGCATAGGCATAAATCCTCTAAATGTCATTATATGATCTGTGAACTCTTAATATCTTCTGATAATTACCAGTGCAGACTGCATAATACAGCTATGATCAGGGTGACTGAACAATTGCAAACTGGCAATAGGAAGAAATAGATGTGTTTTTTTTTTTATCCAGGATAAAAAAGGTCTCGTTTCTGCTCCCTGATAAAACAAGCATAAGATTCATTGCTAATGGCAACAGATGCCCTTCTTCCAAGAAAGTACAGCATCAAGGCACAGTCCTGTTGATTCAGTGGAGCTCTGATCCTATTGGAATTGCCCTGCTGTAAGTATTGATTGCTGTGAATGATGGCTGAAAGTAAAAGGCAAGATACTCAACTGTTATAAATCACAGAATCATTAGGCTTGGGAAAGACCTCTAAGATCATTGAGTTAACCCAGCACTGCCAAGTGCATCACTGAACTATGTCCCCAGGTGCTACATCCAGATGTTTTTTTTGAACACTTCCAGGGTGGTGATTCCAGCAGCCCGTTACAGTGCCTGATCAGCCTTTCCTAAAATCCATTCTAAACCTCCCCTGGCACAACTTGAGGCCATTTCCTCTCATCCCATGATTTGTTACTTGGGAGAAAAGACTGATCACTACAGTCTCCTGTGAAATAGTCCCCTTGAGACTCTGTTCCTCCAGGATGAACACCCTCAGCTCCCTCAGCCACTCCTCATCAGACTTGTGCTCCAGATCCTTCCCCAGCTCCATTGTCCTTCTCTGGAGCCGCTCCAGCACCTCCATGTCTTTGTTGTAGTGAGGGACCTAATACTCAATTCAGGATCTGGGGTGAGGCCTCACCAGTGTCCAGTGCAGGGGGACAATCCTTGACTCCACTGGCCACACTATTGCAGGCTGAGCTTTATGAACACCTACTTATACCACCTAAGGCGTATGAGTGCCTTAGGGCCTAGATTGAAATACCAGTTCAATTACAACTAACCACTCATTTCATGATCAGGATCTTGATTGCTGTAGTCTTATATACAGTAATCTCAAATACAGAAAGAGCAACAAGTTCAGATCTTGCAGAAAGTGGCATAGTATAAAACTGCAATAACTGAGTGCTCAAACTTCCATGCCTGAGTGGAAGGAAGGAACAATATTTTTGCTAACATTTTCCTCTTATAATTGCATTGTGCCAGAAAAAACAAACGGAAAACAGGTACATGAGACTGGGAAGAATGTGCTTTGCTTAGCAAAACATGGGCTATATGATTAATGGAAGGTAATATTTGCTGCCACAGAAGTATTCCCCTTGCCGTCACATTATAGATTCATAAGTAAAAAACCAGAGCACACAACATCAAATTTTATCCAAAAAAAAAATAAATGTTTGAAATAGAAATTCTTTCAGGTCACTCCCGCTAAAAAATAGGTGGTTTTTAAAATTAATCTTTTTAATATAGAATAGGAATAGGTAAAATCTTATGAATTACATTAATTTTTCCCCCAAAATCTTCATTAAACGCAAATCAGATCATATAGATTTATCCCTTTCACCAACTCTAAGGAGACAAGGCTATTGACTTTTCACATTTTCCAGGCTGACAAACCATCTAATAAGCTAGAAAAGCACTTCCTTTGGGAAGTACAGTTCTGAGACTTGGAGAACTCTTCTGTTCTCAGTAACATATTTGTATTGTCTGTGTAAATCTTGGTGTTACTTAAGTGGACCTTTCTTAAGCTGTACGAAAGAAGTGATAGTATGGTGCACACAGCCCTACAGGAATTGCTTACAACTAGAAAGCAATCTGCATGGAAATTCTAATTAAACCATTGTAACTGTTCGTAACTAACATCATAAGGAAATGGAAGGAAATGGAAGGAAAGGTTACATTTCCAAAATGCACATGAATCCACTATATGGATACTAATTTGGAGGTGGAGGCACTGCCATACACACCAGGTCAGATGAAAGTCTCTTCTGAGGTTTCTTCAATCCTGTCAGGTGAATATGCCAAAAAGCTAAGCACTTCTGAACACTGCAAACTTCTCCCACAAGGATAAGGTCTTTGCTAAGCCCCATCAATTAGTGGTTGATTTATATTCCTTCTGAAATTGCATGCATTTCTTGAAGTTAATATAAGTACAGAAGCAGGGATGTATTCTCACTCTCATTTTCTAAATGTAGCAGATTACAGCTTAAAAAATACCTGTAGTTTTCACCAGAGTCCACAAGAGACTGGGTGCTGCAATCCTTTGCAAATCTCCATCATTTCAGAGCCTTGATCACCCCATAAAATCTCAACCACTCAAAGCATACTGCTGACCTGACATATAAACATTATTATACAACTAATACAAAACATGACAGAAATAATAACCCTATTAGAGTTATGTCTCAATGTTAACCCAATATGTCTCAATACAACTCAGCATAAAGCAGTACTCAACACCAACTCAGCCAGCCACTGTAGAATCCACTTTACAAAATTAATAAATACTTCTCAGTTCTGCAACATTTTCCCGCAAAATCTTCGAAAGTATTAATTTAGAATAATTATAGTAGCAATAGTACACCAGGTTTGGTAGGATTTGCTGTTTTTCTCTGTGACAGTTTGGATGGACTGAAACCAAACATCTTTACCAGACCTATACACGTTTCCTGCAATCATCTTTCCCATCTCTTCACAATGGAACACGTTAAAACCTCCTCTCAGTTTAAAAAATACACATTGCTCTCAATATTTCTGTTACATCTTGAACCTGAATAAAATGTCCTTGGAGCTCTTTAAGGCCACTGGGTACTTCACTGCTCTCCTTGCTGACTTCCCATCAATCAGCTCTCTTGACTGTTTGCAGTGATTCTTCACATTTCTCATCTTTCCCAAGCCATCTGTATCAACCAATTTAAATAACAGCTTTAAACCTTTCTATTCAATTCAGCATTTAATGGACTCCTGTATCTGGAATATCTCTCTTAGAGGCACTACAGGAAAATCCATAGTGTTCATTTACCTTACAAAACATCATTGTAATGCATTTCTGCAGAGTACACTGGATTTTCTATTTGGCTATTCTGTAAAGAGAACCTTCACAGGAAGGGATTCCATTTATGGAATTCTTCAGGATCTCACTAGGAAGAGGTGGAAGGAGAGAGTTCTTTGATTTCTAGCCAGAAAAAAAAAAAAAAAAATATACAAAATAAGAATTTCACCGTCCAACAGTGCTACACAGAACTCTTTAGAGTCAGTAATTGTTGACTTTACACAAGTAGGAAGCTTTTTTTGAAGCATACTTGGATGTGTATGTTTTATTTATGTTCAGAAGGGATGATATGATGAATTATATAAATCTTCTATCTTCTCAGATATGGCAGAAGCTTTTTAGGGACTTCTAATAGAATTCAGAAACAGAAGAAAACCAGTGGGGGATCACCCTGCACTACAGGAAATCGAAGAAAGGGCTCAAATCAGACCTGCACTTCTTGTCTGCAAAGAGTGATTTGACACCTGGAAGTAACCCCCACAAAATTTTTTTTTTTATTGAAATATTTTCTACAATTAAAAAATTAAGCAAAACAAAACAAACAACTCCAAAAAATAATAACAAAAAAATCTCCTGTAAATGCAACGATGGAAAAATTGTGATTCAACATACAGAATCAGAAAATGATTAAAAGTTGAACCATAATAAGGGCAGACCTACTGCAGACTTTGTTTTACATTTAGGACAAAACATAACAGACCTAATGTGATGATTGCACAGTTGTGTTTCATAAGATTATCACATCTGTGATAATCAACCCGTGGGCACACCAAATTCATGCAGATTTTCAAAAATATAGAAGTTATAGCCTAAGAAGCAGTCCTAATCCTCAGGAAAAAAGTCTCCCAGAGGATTTGGAGAACGATGAGTCTGAAATTAAATGTTACATGAAGTTAGTAATGCTTGTCACTGTGTGTAGATACTGATACATATAAATATATCTATACTTTGTCTGTTTGTATGTATGTATATATATATATATTTTTAAGGAATTTACATATTGTCTATACACCCAACAAAATAAAAAACATCTAGTAGAAGGTTTTCTCTTCTCAAGAGTGTTGGTAATGCCTTTCAGTCAGTCCTATCATGGCAAGGAATACAATGTGACTGCAAAAACCACTCTAACAACTTGATGGAAATACAAAATGAGGGAAAACTAAGAGAGATGTTGGGTTTCCTGAAATCATCCTATAATGTACAGCTTGTGAAAAAAGAGAGAGGGGTGTGTTCCTTTCATCATCTGCTATGTGACACTAAAATGGTGTTTCAGCATGAGTCATTGAAATGAGAAGAAATTTCACACTTCTGAAGCATAAGTAACACAGTCTTATTACTTAAAATAAGTAGTGTTACTTACTTATTACATAAAAATCATTGTGTAAAAGCACGATCAAATCAGGTGACCAGAGACCAGAAATGGCCAGTAGCAAAAATGATTAAATATTGTGATTCTGAATGTGAACTATGAAAAGACACCTATTTTAACACTGGGTTAAACAGAGAAACAAATGTGCAGCAGCATTTGAAATTTCACTGTGGTCAAGAACATAACCTGAAGATCTGGGTGAGGTGATTTCTAAAATCCCTACGAAATGAGCAATTTGCATCAGAGAGGAGGAATGGATTGGGCCTTAGAAGAGGCTGAGTGAATCCCTGCAGAAATAAAAGGTGGCAAGTACTTCACAGGAAAGAATGCTCAGAAAAAAGGTATTAAATTAATCAAAATCTCTTGGATGTTATTGTGGGAGGAGCAATCATACCAGATACTAAAGGAAATCTCCGCTAATAGAAAATTAAGTTTAATTCCATGAAAAATAGAGACGGGACCGCAGGAAAATTAAGGAGTTATTTTTCACACAACATCTAATTTTGTACCAGCATTTTAATGTGAATAATTATTGCTAATGGAAGCAAGAATCCAGAAATAATGACAATTGATTTCCTTCGTGCACTGCTCAGTAGGAAGGAGCTCTTATAGAAGTACCCAGTCTTGAAAGGCCTGAAATGAAGAAAAGAGTTAGGACTGAATCAGGCAAAGGACCCCAAATGACTTCATAACATATGTAATGTGTGTCTGAGTGCTCACGTCCAAAATGATCGATTTTCAGAGTAAGCTGCAACTGTGAAACAGAATATTCTTTCATGAGACCTTTTCATCTTCGCTGTTGATTTTTATGTAAATCTCTTCTCACTAAAGCAGAGACTAGTCATTTCCAGTGGGAAATTTCACAGGTTCCAATGACAACTGTGAAAGTATCCAATTTTACCGCATATGCTATCTACAGAAATAACAATATCAAACTGCATCTTTTCCCTTCTGATCTCGTTCCCCCTGGGCTTGCCTTGCAAAACAGCTTTTTGCATAAGCTGTAGGAACAGGTCATCCAGAAACAAGATAGAGAAGAACAGACCAATTTCTTGACAGTAAAGGATTGTATTAGGTCTGTCTTTAATTACACTACATGTATAAGAACATTTCTTTTAGTCCACTCCATGAAGTCATATGTGGGAATTCTTCAAAAGTGTAAACAAAAGATAGGTAAGTACTACAGTCAAATCCTCCCTTCTCCTCAAATATTAAGAGTGTAAGAGGGATGGGGTTTCCGAGCATTCCCTCCCTCAGATTGTTTCACCCATGCACAAGTGATGCCACTAAACTGTTATTTTTCTAATACATCAGCCTACAGATGGGAATTGCTCTATTTTTCAGCAGTGCCTACTTGCAAAAAACATGCACATCCAGAATTATTAAAACTGCTTGTATGTAACAGTTCCCTACTAGCTGCACCAAGTTTAAAGAGCACACTGTTGCTCAATACCTTACAAGAAGGTTTCTTGTGAAATTCTTCCAATTTCCAATGTGTGAATTTCGTACCCTGCCCTGAAACTGTTAGAAAGAAAGATATAAGGAAGTTCTTATGGAAAGAAAGAAATATAAGAAAGAACTATAAGAAAGTTCAATGGCATTGCTTGGGAAATTAGGGATTGGTTTTGGTCATGATATATTTCTAATAAAACTAGTTTTGAAATGGAAAAATGGAAGCATTTGAGCAATACTTATAATTGACTATGGTCACTTATACAAAAGTTTGCTTGCTTCTTTTCCTCCAGAAGAGTAAAAATTGTGAAAACAACATCTCAAAGCAGGGCACAAATTCGAGAAACCATTTCCAAGATTATAAATGCGAGAAAGTGTTATGCAAATTGATAATGCTAATGGATTGCTCTATATAGGAACAGCATTTAAAAGCAGAAGAAGGCTGAATACCACCTCCCCCAGCCAGCATGCACGGGCCTGAATGAGGCAGTCCACAGATCTGCTTTTGTGTAAGAAGTCATGGGTTGTGAATTGAGCACTTTACAGAAGAAAAAACTTCTTTATATTCTTGTGTCACTGGTTTGATTTATTAAACCTACGGCTGCCTATAATCATGTCAACCTGAGAGCAAGAGGACACCCCATCTTAGGGCAGTGGCTCTACTGTGTGTATGTGAACAACAGCACTGGTATCTGGAGGCACAGGTTGAGTGCAGCAGTTACGTCACAGTCCCAAGGGTAAAATTTAAAAATTAAAAAAGAAAAAAAAAAAAAAAACCAAAAAAAATTGTTGCCTTTCAGTACTTGGAGGGAACTCGTAGGAAAGATGGGGTGAGACTATTTACAAGAGCATGCAGTGAAAGTACAAAAGGGATTGGGTTCATATTGAAATAGAGTAGGCTTAGATTAGATATTAGGAAAAAATTCTTTACTGTGAGGGTGGTGAGGCACTGGAACAGGTTGACCAGAGAAGCTGTGGCTGTCCCATCCCTGGAAGCGTCCAAGGCCAGGTTGGACAGGGCTTGGAGCAACCTGGGCAAGTGGAAGATGTCCCTGCCCATGGCTGGGTGATTTTTGAGGTGTCCTTCCAACCCAAACTATCCTATGATTCTATGATAATTGGAAATAGGTCTGTTGAAGATGGTTCAGATCTATTTTTTTTTTTTTCTAAAAAACAAAGACATCAGGTGTAAGAATTCCGAAATGTCATGATCCTCCTACTTCTGCTGCTTATTAATTTAACCCTTTATCAGGGGCTGATTCACCATGGATGACAGTGGGGGATTTACTACTTTCAGCAAGCTGCTTCAAACACATTCTACTGCTCTCTAGGCAGAATTCATGCTGTCCTTTTCCTTTTCCTTTCCCATATGTTCTCTGCTCTGTGATCTTCCTTTAAGTTATTCAAGATTGAAAATTAGTGTTCCACAAAGATAAGGTTTGTCTGTGCCCCTCTGTTCCAGAACACAGATCAAAGGAAAACTGCACTTTAGGTGTCCCTGAGCAACACATCAGGCCCCAGAAAGATAAACTAAAAATAAACAAAACCTCAGAAAAAAAAGAGGTCTTTTTTCATTGCCTCACTTTTTCCCAAGCATTAGCAAAATAAAAGTTTAGGAATAGGAAGTGTGCTCTCCCCTACAGCTGTGGTTTTCTCTGCCATGAGAAATGACATCAAGGAAAGTAAATGTCAGTAATACAAACCCAACTCTTTATCACTTTTACTACTGATACAGGTGGAAGCAACTGGATTACCACCAGAGGGAACTTTCACTGATTTGTTGTAAAAATGGCCATGACAGACATTTTCTTCTTTAATTTAAGTACAGAGGAGGCTGAAACTAAAAAGGAATACAGAACAAAAGTTTCAGTATTACAGACTGAAAACAGACTGTTACAGAGTGAAACTGAGTTTGTCAATGAATACATTAAAAAAGCAAATCCTCAAGGACGTAAAAACAGAGGTCAGCATGGAAAAGCTTGGCTCTGATTCTCTCAGTGCATTTATGATTGATTCTTTAAAATTCTTTTATGCATCTTTGATGCCAGACTTCAGAGATAAATTTGTTTACAGACAAAGTGTTTATCTGGCCTGAAAAGAAAACATCTTTTTCTTTTTTTTTTTTGAATCTGTAGAAGCTTACCTAAACTATTCATTACTACTGAGACATAAAGCTCCTAACTGACTTCTGTTTTGTTAGAGAATTGGGAAAGAAAATGGGGAACATTTTTGCAGTGCCCTTGCACATATCCATTACACTTCTTGCCTTTTTCCCTCCAGTAATTCCTTGTACTGTAAGAAAGACATCGAGGTGCTGGAGCACATCCAAGGACAGACAGGGAAGATGGAGAAGGGCAGCTGAGGGAGCTGGGGGAGATCATCCTGGAGAAAAGGAGGCTTGAAGGGCTCATGATCACTCTCTGCAACTACCTGGAAGGAAGGTATCTCCTGAAACCTCTAACTCTAGAATTAGGGATAATTAATTCTAAATTAAATGATCCCTTACATCAAACCAGGAGAGCAGAACCAAAAAAAAAAAAAAAAAAAAAAATTAAGCAAAGAATCACTTATTACTCTGATCTAAACATACATTCAAATTCAAAACTACATATTTTTCGTGGGAAGAAATCCAATACCCTCAGAAACTGAACACAATAAACAGCTCACATATCAGGATATGAATGCCTGTGTGCACCATAAATTATGTAAGAAAGAAGGCAAGGTTTAATTTGTAAGCATGCAAAACCCCCCCACTTGAATTCAACACAAAGATTTAGATTTAGTATTTTGATAAATAAATACTTTCAGCATACAGGAAATTAGAGCCAGAGACAAGGACAAAAGGTGGGGGGGAAGGTTCAAAGTTTTAAAATTCTATTACATTATAATAGTTATAATAAATATTTTAACAATTATAATATCATTATATTTTAATTATATTAATTTCATCCTTTGTGAGAAGGATGCTCACAAACCAGATTCTTCTTTTCTTATTTTGTAGAGGCTTGCACCTGTAAGCAGAGATTGAAAACAGAACTGAGAGTAGCTCTCTTCAGGACTTCTAAATGATCTGAATTTGCTCTCTGAAATTTTTTCTCTCCCACAAATGCAATCTACCATTTCTGCCTGTTTTGTTTTGTTTGTTTTTTTTTTCCCTTCCCTCAAGTATCATTAGCCTTGTTAAAGCAATAAGGTAAACTTGAAGGGTTTGAAAAATCAAAAGAAATTTAGGGGGCTTTTTTGTCTGCTCACTCCATCATCATTACTATGACATATAACAAATCATAGAAGGAATATGAGGTCAAGTTTTCCCTGATGTCCCACATTCACTGATTTTGCTCAAACCTAGGAGGGGAAAAGAAAAACATAAAGAAAAAAAAGGCAAAAAAAAATTTAAAAAATAACCTTTGAAGTAGGAGTTCACGTTGGCTACGAGACTGATGAAAAGAAACTTGTTGACAAATCAATAAAGAGGATTTAAGAAAGAGGATTACTCTATCAGCATCCTGCAGCACGTGTCAGGTACAGTTTTTAAACTAAGTTGGTGGTACAGTTTTCTTAATTGATAATCTCGTGCTCATTCTTTAATTTGTAAAAGACATTATGTAATGGAAAGCAGCATAACACTGGTGGTTGAGCAGAAACCTCTCAGAGAAAAATAGGCACCATTGTTTTAATTACAGCCACATAGTAACTTCCTGGGGTCAGCTCTCTTGGGAGCTACAGGATCATCTGTCCTTGAGCCAACTAACACAGCACGTTTATATTCCCATTAGGGAAAAAAAAAAACAAACACCACATTAAAACCATTTACAAAACAGGTGATCGCTGTTGCAGTGAGGAACCCTTCCCTCTGCTCAGGGTCTCACCTGAACAGAACAAAATTATCTCCTCAAAAGCTGATGGTCCCCTAAAAATGCCAACATGCTCCTGCATTGCTATCATAAAAACCTACCCTTTAAGAGATGGCAGAATGCAGTGTGATATCACATCAGCTACCTTTCAAATACAGTTTCTGCAGCATAAAATGGTAGAACTCAAAATTGTTTAAGATTTAAAAGCCCACATATAGCTACTCCTAGTTATTTTAATTTTTTTTCTTGGTGCAGCTGGCTTCCCCTTTAAAATTTAGACCAAGCAGAAAAATCCTAATAAAAGGAATTTATTTTTCCTCGTTGTCAATACTCAGCAGCAATATCATTGAGTTAACGCACAATGAAACTTTAAAAGAAATACACTTCAAATCTCCATTGTTAGCGTGCATCCTATTAGGAGACTGTGCCAGCTTTAAAGAACAAAGAAATGTGCAACTAACTCGTACCACCCACTGGAAAAATACTGAATTATATCTCCACATAATTCTGAGAGAAAAATGGCTAGCATTAAAATACAGTCACACAAACACATCCACACATACATACAAATTTAGAACATAAATATTTGATTGCTTTGTTTTCTTGCCTCTTGTAGACAGAAAGATGTGGGAATTTACTTTAGTTACTGCTTTTGACTCTTCTCTCTCTCATCCGAGCCTCATCTGTTTCTGCCTGTTTCTATATCGGTCAAAAGTGCCTCCCTGGCTGTTTGGTGCAATGATGGCACCAAGAAACTTCAGAATTCTCATAGCCTGGGTTTAACTTCTGTATTATCTCAGAAACAATTTAAGGAGAATCTGTGTAGACAACCTGATTGTGTTAGAGGCATGAAAAAGGAGAAGAAGAGCAAATATATCAAAATCCCCTGTTTAGAACTAGCTGAGGTCTCTGTGAAACACACATGCTTAAGTGGAGGTTTTCACAAATCACAGGAAATAAAACAGTGAGTGGATAGTTGAAGGGAAAGAGTTAGAAACACATGTATTTTTTCAACTTTAGTGCATTTCTCTTTTGCACTTTTAGGGGCATTATGCAAGTACATGAAAAAGATAAATTCATAATTTATAGCTTTTATAAAAGTTGTTAAGGTCTACTGAACCCAGTAAACACCTTCTTAGCATGAAATAGCAGTTTTCTAGAATTGTAGATTGGTTTCCTTATCATTTTCCTCTGAAACTGCAATACCAGGGTACACTGAATCAGAGATAAAAATCTTTCCACTTTAACAATATGGCTTGCCTAGTGATAAACTCACCTACCTGGTTCAACTCCTTAGCAAGATCAGACAACTAAATGAAATAAGCTTTGCAAAGCAGAAATGCGACACAGCGCTCAGCCCTCCTCTCAGACCTCCCCACCAAAAGCCTTTCATCCCCTTGAGTGGATTTACATCAGATGGCCACAGTAACATAACAGCCTTACAGGATTAGGCTTTTGGCAGGTTTGTCACATGTTCAGCAAGGGAACTGAAGTTGGGTCAGGTGTCCCAGCAAAGCTTTAGCAGCCCAAGGAGCCCACGCGCCGTCCACGGGCAGAGAGGTTTTGCACACTTGGCAGGGTCAATTTATTTATTAGTTATTTATTAGTCACTGAAGCTCGGGTCCTAAGCAATTTCCTTCACTTCAGACATCTGTGGGGCTGTTTTTGTTGGTCTCTATCAGACATAGGTTATCATCCAGAAATTACAATGGCTTCTCTCAGCCCCAAAAGCCCATCCATGACACGAATGTCTTTCTGTGGCTACTCTGTCACATCTGAGAGACCCAGGTGGGCCTGGGAGCCAAAAAACTCCCTGCACTGGCAGTCCTTTGTCCTGGCATTGACCTCGTTAATCATTTTGATGTGCAAAATATGCGTAATATTGAAACTCAGCTTTTATTGCGTGCTTTGTTGGGTTAATAGTTTGCAAGCTCCAGGTTTTGTTCATCAGTTGCACTAAGCAATCTTACCTTTGTTTCTGAAAAATTATGCTAGTTCATAAATGTGTTCTTTTAATTTTAGTCTAACAGCTTGACTCATATTTGGAAGATATAATGAACTACCAGGCAAAAGTTTCTTTAGGGAAAACACAGTATTAAGTAGCTACTAAAATAAGATCCGATCTTAATTTTCTAGGCTTTTTTCAAAACAAAACATTGAAAGGTATAGTGAAAGAAAATATTGAAAGGTATACAGGCACGAGAGTTTGTTATCAAATATTAATTACAATAATAAAAAGTATTTGGTGAAGTGTGGTCAGTAATATATTTCAAAAAGGAATATTGTTCTATTTATTAATTTTATTAGCTTACTGATACATTATAACTGTGGCTTCTGTTCAGTTACCACTGTGTTCCACCACAGCTCCAAAAAGAGATTGCCTTCAAGGTGCAAAAATGATGGTTGTGGGCAATATCATACTGCACCCAGCACAAAGTATCAAAAAGTGAAAGTTTAAATCAAATTCTGGAGATACAGTGAGAGCAGACTGTCATGTGCAACAGAAACAAACCCAGCGTAGGGTCAGAATATTCCAAAGCTTCATTTACTTCATCATCAATCCAATCTAAAACTCCTGACTATTTACCCTGACAACCCCAGTGGAACATCAGAACTTTCCATGAGCTGGTATGAGCTGCTGTGTTAACACCAACAGCTGCAGCAAAATGCTAATAAATCCACTGTGCAGATAAATGTCTTCAATTAGCTTCCTTGTTAGCCTCTACCAGGCTCTTTCCTTAGACATGACTACTTTATCTCATCTTGTGCATGGTGTTTTTTTTCCTCCCATCTCTTTTCCTATTTTCTAAGATGTTGGGCAGCTGTTTACCAGGTATACAGATTGTCACTAATTTGGGTGCATTCAGCAATCCAACTTTTTTGTTACCTTGCAGATTTTCTGTCACTGTTTCTGTTTAAAAAGAGCCACCAGCACTGTACTACACACTGTACACGACTGCAAGAAAATTGTGACTAATCCACCAGTGTTTCTGCATGGGTTCACCAGTTGTTCCTTAAATTCCTGAAACGGGAGAGAAAAGAAAACATCTCTGACTGGGCTAGCACTCTTCCAGGACAACTACATGTGGGATGAAACAGGAAGATAAGAAAGAGTTTAAAGCTCCATACTCCCTAGAGCTGAGGAAAGACACAGCAGCTGCTTTTAGAGATTCCACAGCTACAGAAAAGTAAGGATTTAAGGGAAGCATTTTTTTAGTCTGAAGAACAGAAGCTTCTTATAACAATCTTGCTTTTGCTGGGCACAAACTTAGGCTCCTGTCCTGGTTCTGGCCATGACAGGGTTAATTTTTGCAGTCACCAGGAGGGGCATGGGCAGGACCTGGAGGTATATTTGATGCCAGACCTCTGGCTCAATAATTTATATTTAAGTCCTTGTAGACAAATTCTGCCCTGAGCAAGCTCCCAGTCACCCAGGTTTCCCCTGTGCTGCTTCTGATGGAGAGGTGCCAGAAGCAGGGCAGATATCCTTTAATCCAGAAAGTATTGTACCTATTTGAATGGGAGAAGAAGTACTCCAAACTTCATCCAAAGTCCATGGAAGTAAACAGTGTTTCTGTGACTGAAAAGAGCACTACACAAATATAGAAAGAGATAAAGAGATAAAATGTAAGAAGATATATAAATTAAAAAAAAAAAAAAAAGCTAAGTGACTCAGCCAAGAAAGAAAGGTAGAGGAGAGTTTCAGCCTGACAACCTGAAAGCTTTGGAAAGTAGAAGGAAACATGAAAAAGGCAGCAGGAGAAATGTACTAATCATGTGTTGTCTGCACCTAGCTTGGAACATGAAACATTTAAGATGAAAACAAAACAAATTTGTTCAACATGCTGTTACTGCAGCAAGGTATCAGAGCCTTACCACTGCACTGCTGAGATCAGTGAGTGTTTTGGGCCAGACTAAGAGAAACTAAACCTTGAATTTCACCCTGTTTCAGTGGTAAATGAGTAATGAATTTGTTCATAACTTATGATTTAATTATTTTATGCCACATGCAACAGTTTTGGGAACATTATTAGGACTACTCCACTGCATAAAATTGGATATATTTATTCCTTCACGGAATCAAGATACCATAAATCAAGCCGTCCCTTAAAGTATCAGGGAAATAAAGTGATGATGTCAACACAATTGGCACTCAGACCAGTGGAATAGAGATGTTCTCCTGCTTTTCTTAAAGTAGAACAGATTAAAAAAAAAAAAAAAATGCATTTCACTGCTAATCCTAAGATCTAAGCACTTGGAACCTCCTTCAATTGCCACAAGGCAACAGAGGTTCTTCTAGCAGTAAAACACTGGAACTTTTCCTAAAGTTTAGTCCGAAGTATAGAGCAATGCAGATGTAGATACAATTGCACTGAATTTGGCTGACAGCTCCCCAGTTACAGCTGACAATTATTTTCTACTTATGCTTAGTTTGTCACAGTGTGCCAAGGTGTTTTGTTGGTAATTCAGTTTCCCAGGGAGCTTCTTGGCAGAAGTGTTGTTATTAAAGGTCATCCCAGAACTCCAGGGGTCAGATCAAAGCAAAGTTATATGTTAAACCTTTAGTCTACTCTAAGTTCAATCACAGCAGTGTAGAATTCTCTATTTTGGCACATCACTGGTAAAAACTCAGATCTTTATTTCAAAGCCCGATCAAGAAAATGAGGCCAGTCACAGATCGAACTGGCATCCTTGGAAAACAAGGCTGTGCCAAGAACAACTCAGCAATGTGGGGTTAGCAAGCTCTCCTTCTACAGAAGTTCACCTGCAGTTCAATTCTGCACTGATTATTTGGGATATCTCTGCTGAAATTTGCAGACTCTGCCCAGAGTTGTTTTAATGTCAAGATGTACATTAAAATAGAAAGGAGATCCCTCCCAGCTCCCTCAGTTGGTAGTATTTTCATTTTGCTTTTAGAACAAGTTAGTCACCTCCCCTGCCCCTGGAACAAGTTTTACTGTCCTTCCTCACCTCTGTCATTTACTCACCAAAAGCCTTGGCATCTTATTCATTGTAGAAGCTGAACTCTATTAAAATGATGTACAAGCCATGGAGCTTAGAGAGCAAACTTTGAGGTTGTTTGTAACATCTTATGAAACCAAGTTGACCTCCTTCTAGGTCTTTTTTGCACAAGCACTGTATCCAAAAAGTAAGTGCCGGCAGGAACCATCACTCACTTGTAACAACACTATTGTCACCACCAAAGCCTTTTGAAGATTTCCAGAATCTAGCTGCAATTTGAGGGGTCTTACATTTGGGTTAGGATTTTGTTTAAGCAGCAGCAATGCTGTTGGCATCACTACTTTTATAGTAGTGATGAAATAAAGGGTGAAGCATTAATTACCTGGTCAAAAAAATTTTTTTTTCTCCTCCAAAAGCAGTGATACAAACCAGTTTTAATGTTTTTTTTCACCCAATTTATAGAGACTCTAGGACTGGATCCAGCATAATTGATACCAGAAGGAAATGTGAACAATGAAAGAATCACAACTTTACAGCAAAGTAATTTCTTTTTAGTGTTCTTACTCCTGTTAGAGGTCCCAGTCAAATGCAGCGCACTTATTTCAGCTAGAACTTGAATAAGTAGGTCATGCAGATCTTTGGCTTATCTTTAATTCAGTCATTTGAAGAGCTTATTATGACAAAAATATAGAAATGAGAGAGGAGCAGCTATTACTGTGCCAGTTTGAGACACAGGGAAAACTTCAATAGGGATTTTCTACCTTAGATGATTTGTGTCTCATGAATGCTTAATAGGACATATACATGGTAGGTATTAATCAAGAAGAAACTGTACTTTCCCTGAGCTCCACTTAATATGGGACCTGCTTACCTAAAACAGAACTATTTTCAAAAGATTCATACATGATCATATGAGGCCTTTTCCATTCTATTTGCCTCTCTTAGCTTGAAATTACTTTCCTGTAGTTCCCCTTTATTTTCCTGTAGATATTTGCCAAAAAAATGAACAGAGAACTTTATAAATACATACCATTCAATCCCACAACTTACACAGTAAAATAGGATTTTAAATTGTGTAGTAACTCATCCTTCTAGTAAAGATTTAAAGAGAGGATAAAAAGGCACAATTCATTTATTTTTCTATCAGAGAATGATTTCAAAAGAGTAATGTTTCTGAGACTCAAAGGTATTCAGGGGAAAAAAATAAAAACTATTGAAATAAATTGCCCAGGGATATCCAAAGATTATTAAACCAAAAGCTCACAAACACCTCGGTACTGCAAGAAGTCTAAGTCTACTTCATGTTTCTAATTATGATTAATCTAACTAACAGTGGGTACCTAAACATCTTCCAGATCAAAGCTCTCTTTTCTGTCCTAATAAAGTGAAGCCTAACACCAGCAAAAGCCTCACATAGAGCACTCACTGCTCTTTGAAACCAGCTTTTTGTTTTCAATCGATCCATGGTAACATTTGCTGATTTTAACGGGCAGGGAAAGATCAATCCCTTCGAGGGTGACAGAAAATTATGGCAATGAAACCCCAAACACTTCCCAGCTAGAGCTGCGAGCGTTCAAACAAAACACTCCTGGTGAACGTGGGCAAATATTAAAAGTACTGACAGATTGTAATGTCAAAAGATGAAGAATCAGCCATAAAATGGGTGCTGGTTTTAAAAGGCAGTGCCTGGGATTGCTTCACTTCACTGCAACAAGTCAACCAGGATGTTTTCCTGTGGGTTCTCCATCGTGTTAAACACTGACCACCCAGGCTCTGGCCTACAGAAACAGGCAAAAGGCTCAGCCCATCCTCAGACAAAAGCCTGCTGCAGTGCTTGACCATCACTACTGCACAGAGGGGAACCCAGATGTCCCTGAGGCTTGGCCACAGCAGGGGCAGGACCAAGCCAAGTGTGGGGTGGAAGACTCCCTCTCCCCGGGGCCCACCAGATTTTGTCTGGTCAAGACACAGGATCAGGAGATTTGGCAGTGGCATGATTTGCATTTCCCTTTGAGAGTGGCACAGCTCATCTGAAGGCTCTGCAGACACTGGTATCTCATTTTGTCGTGAATTTACACCACCAGGTTGGAGAAAAGAAACTTCAGGAAATGCCCCTTATCTCATGTAATCTTGCTAAGCTGTCTCACCCCTTTCTTACAGGAAATTTACTTCTTCACTTTTGTTTTCTTTTATGAAGAAAACTACCAATTACAAATGAGCTTGAACATGCTAAGCTCACTGAGCCTATCAGCACCACAGATCTTTTTCTTGAAGAAGTTTTCATAAGACATTTAAGACGTCAGATTTATTATTCCTTTAAATTAATATAATAATTTATTTTGTATGTTAATTATTTATATACAAAGTATCTCTCAGCATACAATTACTTTTGAAATAAAGACATGGTTATTTATATAGTATCTCTGCTAATTTGAAGAGCTAGAGATGGGACAAAGCAGAGTTCTAATTAAAGGGGTTCTTTGTTCCATCTCCCACAATGTATTATCCCTTCTTATTTTAATACACGAAGTTAAAACTCTGTAATCTGGAAGATGCTCACAATATGTCTGGGTTTTGTTTCTTTTTAATAAAAACTCCAATTTCAGGTGTTATTTTCCCATATTTTCCTCTGCCTCTCCTTGCTGAAAGATAAATTCAAACAAGCTCAATAACAGTATGTGTTGCTGTCACTGAGGAAGCCCACAGAAACACACTTTCTATTGTTTAATCAATGAATGCAGAACTTGATTTGTTTTTTTCCTTTGAAACCTTAATCCTATGCAGTCAAGATTTGGGGACACTGCTGCCTGCTTGCAAATATTCCACAGAGTGACAAACAGCCACATTAGTAAACTGAATTATTCATTGCAAATTATTTGCCTATTGTTACAGAGCACATTGAACATTATGTATAATTGCCACTGCACATTTTCCTCAGCATGCTGGCTTTCTATTTTTCATTGAGCTTTCCATTCTCCCTCATGTCCTTCCTTTATTATGATGCTATTTTACTAAAGCATCTTTTCACAGCTGAAGTCCAAATTATTTCTGTGTGAGAAATAACAGCCACTTCCTTCCACTGCCCAAAAGAACTCTTCAAATTAAAAAAAAAAAAGAAAAAAAGAGAGAGAAAGAGAGACAGTCACCATGATCTAACAAAGACATGACAAAGGTAATAATGCTGGGCAGTATTCATTGTGCAGTCAAATAATAAAGACAAAAACTAGGCAAACAACCCAAAAAATGGAGGCTGCAGTGAACTGATATAACACAACAGCATCACTCTATATATTCAGAAATGCAAATGAAACCATGAAGACAAAGCTATACCAGTGAGAGTTCTGCAAGACTTTAACAGCTCTATTGCAAGTGGAAAAAAAAAACCAAAACCAAAAGTGAAGAGCTGCAGGAGCAAATGTGAGAGAACTCCCAAATACAAAATGTTTCAGTGGTGGAAAAGATCATATCCATACTTATATTTCCTAATTTATGCAGATTTCTTCATGCTCAATTTCTTATTTAAGAGGGTTTTTTTCCAAAAAGACCTGCTGTTTTTTAAATAAGAGGAAATACTTCTTCAGTGACTGAAACATCATTATTCTGTGCTATTAACAGCAGTCGAGTCTCTAGTGCTGAAATATTTTTCTCAACATTTAGATTGATTCAAAAATCAGATTTACCACACTGTTACATATCCTTTTCCCCCCTTTGCTTTATATTAACGCTTAGATAAATTTTCTTCATACAGAAGCATATAGGAAATTAAGCTTGAATTCTAATTAACTCCATTATTTCAATAGTGATTTTTTTTTTTATTATTTGGGGTTTTGTTTGTTTGTTTGTTTTGGCTTTTGTTTTTTATGGTGGTTGGTTTTCTTCATGAGGCAGAAAAAGGAGAAATATTAATTATTATCCCTAAACATTAATGTGATAAATGGATTTCATGCCCTTATTTTATTTTCTTTTGGGAAAATTGTAATTCCACCAGTTAATGCTTATCAATCCATATTTTCCTACAGTTCTAATCTCTGAACTGGAGAAGAAAAACAACACATCAGTCAGGTGACTGATTATAAAGAGACAATTATGAATAAGGAGAATAATCCATGAAACTTACTTTAGCAAACACTGTGATGTTTTCATACAGTTTTAGCTTGTTTGGAATCAAAACGGATCAAAATACATCACAAAGGTAAGAGATGAAGGCAAAAGTATAATATAAATTACTTTAAGGTCTGTGCATATAGGGTTTTTTTTAATACTATGTGATACAGTAATTGAACTAATTGAAGTTAGAAGCAGATGCACTGGTCTGGAGTCATGGACTGTCCAACCCTTTTACACTGAGATACACAGATATAACACTAAAACATGACTGAGATAAATGGGTGCCACATGGTTATTTTTGGAATATCATCCTCTGCATTGCTGACTCCATAGAAGATGAAGAGTATTAAAGGTATATTTAAGGTAAAAAAACCTGCAGAAATACCCAATACCAAAAAGTTATCACAGTAACTCATCACTTGACATTTTATTTCTCTGGGGACATGAAGCAGGTAACAGTGGCAGAAGAAACCATGAGACCTAGTCCAAAAATTAGTACTAATTCTTAAAGAAAAGGACCTTAAGATGTGCATTTGTTGCTGGAAGCTTTAGACAGACTAATGCATTGACTGAGGACAGGGCAACTATCAACCATCCAGAGTTTACAGGAGCTACAGGTCTGTGAGGGGATGCTCCTTGAAGCACTTCTCCACTAGTATCAATCTTTCCCTTTATTAAAATCACCTTTATAAAGCACTGCTACTGCTGTGTCCTTTGTAGCTCTCCCCTCAAAATCCCTTTGTTCCTCGCTGTTTGAAGGAATGGAATTGTACTAAGCAGAAGTTCCAGATGGTGTTTATTAGTTTTGGATTTAGCTTTCATGGGATACATCCTCTATACTGAGCTGGACATTTTGGGCAGTTCATCTAAACAGATTCAGTTGCTGTAGGATTTTATGCAGGGTATAGAGACATAGCACATTCATCTTTTTTATTCCCCCAAATTAAGTCACTGTGAAAATAGAAATACAGCACTTGCTAAACCTCATGAGGAAAAATAATGAGCTCATTGTATTGTTTTCTCTTTTCAAGAGTAATGGGCATTGCACTGGAATATGTCTAGCAGTAAACAGTTTTGCAGTTACCTGAGAGCTTTACTCCTGCACTTATCAATGTGTAATGTCTTAATATTTTGTATATTCAGGTTTAGCTTGCACTTTACCGTTCACTTCCATTTCAGAGAGTGCTTATGAATATCTATTCTTTAAAACATGTTTCCAAACAATTCTCAGCAAAAGTTACAGAGAGGGGTTTTTTTTTTCAGTTTTCAGAGGCTTTATCTTATCATACACCAGACAAGCCAACACATTTATTTTGAGTTCCACATATGACTGTTTGAAGGACAAATAGTTATAAACACATATATCCTAAAGGATCACAACAAAATATTAAAAATGAAGATACCAGAGATTTTAATGTCTGCAATACAAGCATCCTCCATGCTCCAACACAATTAAACTACTCTTGATGTTCCTTTTAAAGGCAATGGAAAACCCTTAAAATTTTCCTGGCTTAAGCAGAATTTTAGTGCTCATGCAATTTAGTGCTGCTTGTTGCCAGTCAGCAACACATCACTCCTCTAACAGGTTCTTCTCTCACCCACAAGTACATCGATGTTTTCATTTTAGCTTCACCTTACAGATGTGAGAACCCTCTTTTTCTGAGCTGTACATGTGAAAATTAAATCTGAGCCTGAGGAGCCTTGCTTTCCCAGTTCAACTGCTGTTTATTAATAACACTCTCTCTAAAAAAACTCCCACCAGCACCAATTTGTTATTTTTCAAAATGTGGCAGAGTGCAGGTATATTCTCTAATACATAATTTACTCTCCTCATTAATAAGGGGAATGGGGATCTGTTGGTAAGTATATCTGAATTAGAAAGAAAACTTCCCATGCTCCTTTCTGGTTTTGATAATCTCTGCACTGATTCACACAAGTCTGCTTCCGCACATCAGAGTCTGATTTTCACATCCAAAGCCAAAGGACTCTGTTAAGACATTTCCATTTTCATTACTTTTGCCATTTTTCATTTGTACTATGGAAAAGTTTCTGATTCTCCTTGTGCTAATTTCTCTCCTACCATTGCAAGCTTTATTATCATTTAATTGTTCTCTTAGTATATATAGCAAAGAGACTATCACTGCAGACATACAGGTATTTTCTCTGCTACATATCTATACCATGTTTACCTAAATAGGAAGTTAATTCTATAGGTTCTACTGGAAGTGCTGATGAAAAGAAACATCCAAGCAGTAGCACCTAGTGATCACCTAGTAATCTTAAGGCAGGCTGCACAAGTGAAGAAATGACTGCAGGGTTTCTTGACCAAAATTAGCCTTTTCAGGCTTCACATGGGGTCTACAAACTTGTGAGATAACTCTGTAATAGGAAAGCTGAAATCATTCAAACTAAATTCATGATTAAACTTAACAGGAAAAAAAAAAAAAAGGAACACACACACAAAAAATAGGATACAGGCATTCTTCCATTTTGGGAACCAGGATGTAGGATATCATCAGAGATAACAAATGAGCAAAATTGCCTTACCCATGACCCAGTGAGAGTCTCCACTGTCTTTTGAAATCTGTCACACAGAGGTGTCCCAAGCAGTGACAAGGCTGCCTAATTTACCCTGCAGAAAGGGAATACAAGGCACCAACCTCTAAAAGGTGCTTTATAAGGAGATTTTGGCTGAATCTGAACTCTGGCCACACTGCAGAAAGCAGTTAAATTGGACTGTAGAGACCTGCAAGTCCTGCAGTCAGCCTCTGTTAGTGCAAAGCCACTTCTTGCACTGCAACACCCGGGAAAGGGAAGCCAGGGATGGGGAGGGCAGAGGATGGTCCTTTTTTGGTTTAAAACATGCAAGTGGAGTAAGGGGTGATCAGTAATCTCTGCTCAGATCTTTAGAAGGAACCTCATGGACACCTAGCCTCCCTTAAAAACTCCAGGGTCTGGCTTTAAAGAGGTAGAGAGCCTAAAGGTATAGACCCTAAACTCCTAGAAAAAGCATCTGGGCAACAGCAGGAGTCTCATAACACCATATTTTTAAATTATTCTCTAGTCTTTCTTTTTTTGTAAAGGGACTCAGGCATCTCAGTCATAGGTCTAGAGTCTGCTCTACAGTGAAACATCTAAAATGCAGGCATCACAGCAGGTAATCCTTGCTTTCCTAAGTCTGCTTCTCAGTAGCTGAAGATACCTTTCCAAGCCATCTGAATAATTTACAGCCCTTCCTGGCCTTCACGTATGTACATTTAAATTTTATGCTTCGGTTACCCTACATACATCACTGGTATAATAACCCAAATAAAATCTCTGTAATAGATTGCAGAGTGCTCTGAGCCCCACAGGGGAGGAAAACATTCACATGCAGGGCTTAAATAGCTTCAGCAGAAGAAAGGTACACTGAATCTCAGATGCAAAGAGCATCGTGTGGATGTCAAGGGTGTTAAAAGGAAAGGATAAAGCAGCTTCACTAGAACTGCTATTTGTACATGCCTTTAAAATGACTGTTCCCGATGTAACAAAATGGGTGAGAAAGTCTCCAGGAATCCATCCCCTGTTTGCATGAAGTATCTCCATCCACTGACTGCAGAAAGTGTCAGCAATCCTTCCTACTGACATGCCATTTACTCTGGGATTATCCACACGTGTCACTGGCAAAAACTCTGCACTGCAAGCCAGACCCAAGGGAAACCAAAGAAAGAGTAATTAATTCACAAGCACTTCCTCAAACTGCCTCCAGTAGATCCATCAGAGCTCCCTGCTCCAGTTGTGACAGCAGCTTGAGGCAGTAACAGCAAAAAAGGCTCCAACTGCACTTTCTCTTAATAACCTGCACCCTAAAGCTTTCCCTCCCTGGCTCTCGCCATTGCTGCTGTTCACAACCACACCTCAGGTGGGAAGCTCCAAAGAGAAATGGAAAGTTAATCCAGTTTTCTTGATGGGGCAACACAGGGAAAATGTTCCTGAAGCTTTTAAGGCTCCCATCATAAGGAAATCTGTAGTTTCCATATAGGTGTTACAGTGCAGAAAGAGATACAGCACATCCCATACAACGTGGGAATGGAAACGTGGCAAATCCCCCTTTGCATTACTGAGTCAACCAATGGACAAATCAGCAGATATTTTTAAGTGCTGAAAGGACAGAGATCTGCAGGGGACAAGTCACAAAGCAGCAACAGGGAATGGGAAGCAGGAAATGAAAATCATTAAAATAAATCGTTCTGATGACAGGTGACCACAAAACTAGAGTTGGGATTTAAAGGCAAGTGCTTCATTGGGGGGGGGAGTGGAAAGACAACTTTAGAGTAAGAGCATCTTGTTTAGCAATGCAGGCAACGCGCTTTGAAGGACTGCATAATGAACATGTGATTAAAGAGATTAATATTTACCCTACATTCATAACCCTTGATAAGGGACATCACTTCTCAGTGCTATAATTTCTACGTGTTGCTTATTTCCCCACACGGTGTTAGCACAGGAGAACAGAGAGGCTATGCTGGGGTTTGCAGATGACACCATGATGTAAATAATAAGCTGTAATAATTTTAAATCAGAGGAGATAAAACATTCAAACTACACAAGGTATTAATGGAAAGAATGAAGACACACTTCAAAAACATCTGAAGCTCAGTTTTGTTATTGCTCTGCTCTATCTTTACTGGTGGAAAAAAGGAGGTACTTATGGAAAGTTCTCACTTTAAACCTGTACTTCATTACCTGACGAATTTTAGCAATAACTCAAAAGGAAATACAAGCTACACAATAGAGAATAAAACAATCGGGAGACAAAACTGGAATAAGTTTTGTTTCTTTTCAACTTGACTTATCCATCATAAATTTTTACTTTTGGGGAAGATACTGAAATCAAAATAAAGCAGGAAACTAAGCACAGAGAATAAGCAAGTATTCCTAACTATAAAATCGCATTTTATTGCAAAGACAGATGACTTTTGGGCATATTTAATAAAGGGAACTCAAACAAATGGTATCAACCATTAATGAGAGCTCCTGGGAAATAAGAAATTAAAAAAAGAAGCAAATTCCCATGTAAGAACAAAATGGATAAGATATAATTATGGCTAAACAGCTGACAGATTATAAATCTGAAGGAGAATTTCTAGCATTAAGACATCCTTTGCAGATTCTTAGCACCATTTATTTCTACTCTTATTCCAACTCCTACTTTGCAATGTCCGTGTGGAAAGAAGGGATTTTTCAGTGGTAAAAAAAACATCAAAGCCCAAGATGAAAATAACTATTTCAATTTGACCCACTGAAGTATTTCTGTCTAGTGTAAAACCTGCTGTTGAGATTCCAAGCTGTTTCATAATCCAAAGTATGCCCCACTGAAGGTAATTAGGGGAGAGAAAGCCAGGATCTGTTCTGTTGTGCCAGCTGAACGTCAGCTCCTGAGGTACCAAAATAGCCTAAAGTAATACAAAATTTAAAGCTCTTTCTACTATGTCACTCTTGATTTGTCATTTTATGTCCCTGGTGATTTTTTTTTTTTTTTTTTTAATTGGGCATCCAGATGTGTGACCGCTTGGAGAGGATAAAAGTAGACACATTCTTTTTCCCCTTTTCTCTCTGAAGGAAAACAACTAGACTTTTATTAAAAGTTAGAGAATTCATGAAATATTTTGCTTGATTTCTAGCAAAAGTCCTTACTAACCACCAAAGAAAGAGAAAGAATATAAATGTTCCCCAAAAATTTAGAAATTAAGAGAGATCTCCTTGATTTTGGGTCTAAGTATCAAGTTAATCTTCCTTTCAGACAGATTGTCTGTTAATTCACCCACTTTGCATATGACAGAAGGGGTACTTTTGTGCTGTACTGTGTCTGATTTAGGTCCTGCACTTAAACCTGCCCCTGGTAAGTTCATAGATGGACAGAAAAGCAACGAATCAGTATATATCTGTTTTCTTACTCAGCATCCACTGGATGAATTAGTGTCCAAGAGCATCTGGAATGTGGTGAGTAATCAACATTTTACCCATTTTGCTTCCATTTGTTCCTCAGTTCCTCTCCTCCCCCAAAAATAACTTGAGCAGGGAAAGATTTAGGATACAGTGTGGTTTTAAGTAGGAGGAGGTTGGATTCCCACCTCACGCTACACAGCAAATGAAACTAAACACAGATTAAAAATTAGGCAGCTCTCACATTGCAAAATGCCCTGCTTTTCTTTCACCTTCAGTTCATTAATGAGGTATCTGATAAGAAGGAGCAGATTCTTTTCAGAAGTTCAGCAATGTCTTCTTGCAAAGATTGCTCTTATATTTCTGGTTTTCTTTTTGGATTTTTTTTTTTTTTTCCCCTTTCTATGACTTTAATGATGCTGCTGCATCCTTTACTTCCCCCACTCTGGACTCCACATTCAGAAGACAGAGCCGAGCTCAAACATGGAAAATGTCTCCAACACAAGAAGTGTCTGGACAGCAAACTCTGCTGTTGGTTTTTACCTCTCCTGGGCAGCAAAACACCTGCACCTGAAACAGTGGGGCTGTGTTCTCTCCTTCTGGCATGTTTTTTGCCTGGGGTGAAATAGATTTGCTCCACAGTGACTTGTGGGATGTGGATTTCCACCTCCTTAAAAGTTTGAATCGACTAAAAATTATCTTAGCAGTTTTTTAAACTCCTGCTGAAGTCATGCAAGTGAAACATAGCAATGGTCTACATTAACCTCACTCATCCCTCCATGCTTTATCCTTTGCTTCTGCTTCACTAATCCTTCTCCCAGAGGTGATGACTCAGCCACATTTGCTTTCTTTCTGAAAAACTGTTCCCCTTCTGACCAACCGAGCATTAGACTCTTACTCTGATCTTTATGCAGGGTGCACAGGAAATTTCATCCCTTTTTAAGCAGGAATAGCTACATGGGCATAATAAACTTATATCAGCATTGCAGCACTCAGAAGCTCACACAGAAGCAAATCTCTTGGTTTACTTCCTTTGCTGTGGTCTACTCTCTTCTTTAAGTCTTTCCTTTCCTCAAGTAACTTCCAGGCAGATGGCAGGGGACTGGGTTTCCAAATTTAATTTTGTCTGCAATGCTAAAAAATGTAAATTTTTTATTTTCTGATACTGTAATGAAAATCTGCTGTAATTAATTTACCCTAGGTTCTCACATTTAATATAATTTTAGCTTCTTTTCATGCTACACTCTCCTTACCTCACAGTACCTTCTCATGATGGAAAAAAAAAAAAAAAAAGCTTTTTGAAATAAAATCACCTTCTAAATGAAAATGTCTGCAATAAGAGTGCCAAACTCATTCTGGCTACGAAAAAACACTCAAACATACACTATGAAACAAAGTGAGAGAATTTATGTGTATATATATATATATATACACACATATATATATACACATATATATATACATATATATATACATATATATACATACATACCAGCTTTGGTGTGATTTTTTTTTTCTGGGTCTTGGGGTTGGCGGGGAATGGGATTTGATAGACTTTGTTACTGAGGACAAATAAAAAAGCACTAAATGGTATCCATGCTCCAACAGCAGGAATTCAAGGCTGAAAGTTCTGAATTCAACATATATTTTGGGTTTTTGATGGGAGAATGAGATTTAGTTCAGTATCTGTTTTTCCCCCTGCTTCTCTTTTTACTGTATTCTTTAATGCAAATTAGTTCTCCTGGTCGTTTTGATGATGTCTGATTTTATATCTGTTAAGTGTGATCTCATTTTAACACCCTAATCAATTACTTTATAGCTTGTCTTATCCATGAATGAAATATAGGTCATAAATATGTACTGGCTTATTTATCTTCTTTAGAAAGTTGATGAAACACTCTGGAAGTGTCAGAGAAATGCTCTATTGAGCAAGCTGACTGATGATACTTCATAATTTCTGACTTTTAAAAAAATACTATATATTGCTAAATATCAGTCACATGAAGAATGAACATCTTTCCCCCCACCCCCCCATTAGTGCATTAGCTTTATATGTTTGATTATTCCCAACGCAAAATAAGGGCCCTCTTTGTTTTGTTGGGTTTTTTTTTTTCCTCCTAGATCAAGAAAACACTTATCACAGCTGTTTACTGTAACATTTTTATGGGTTGGGAATAGACTGTTAATTTTAAAAGAACGCTTATTTTCCCATGCTGACATATGTTGAAATGGGAAATCTTACTAGCAACATCTGTATCTCAATTTAGTGATCCCATCACAAAAGTCAGGCCTGACATCAAAGTCACCAGCTGATGAAAAGTTGTCTGTAGTGCAACTCATCCTTCCAACCCAAATCTTTCTATAATTTTTTGACATGCAAATCGCCTTTTGAGAATATGGCCTGGAATGTGACCCTGCAGTGATTGGTAGTCAGCAATTAAACAGGGCGTTTGCAAGTCCAGGATTAAAAGTTCAAGGTGAAAAAAGAGCAGGTAGCAGAATGCTTGTAATACTCTTTAAAAAACTGTGAAGAAAGACAAATACAGAAATGAGAAGAAACCTAGGAAGAGTGTTGAAAGAATGGCTCTGAAGAATGTTGAAAGAATTGCTCTGAAGGCAATGCTTTTCAAAGTTATCTGGGCTGCACCTGTCTGGCTTTAATGCACAGCTTATCGTGCCAAGCCAGGCTGTGGAAGGCAGCAGAAAGGACAGACAGCAAAGAGCCTTAGATTATTATTTTCCCTTGTCTTATTTCTTGTCTACAGGCCTTGCTGGTAGTCTGGGTTTTTTTTTTTTCAGGAGCTGCTGTGTATGGCGTGAGCAGTTTTTGACACAGAAAGGTAACATCCCACGGACCAGCAGCCCCAGCAATCTCAACCTCCCTGTGAAAAGCAGAGCCAAGGAATTCGCATTCTGGGGAGAGGGAAGGGCTGGCAGTCCGAACTGATACCTGGTGTAGTGGAAGGTATCCCTGCCCAGAGCACCAGGTAGGGGTTGAAACTGGATGAACTTTAAGGTTCCTTCCAACAAATGCTGTCAAGGTGTCTTATTTTCTATGAGTCGTCATGAAAATCCAAGTGCTGACAAATCTAGAGAAATTCTTAGCTAAAAAATGCGACTAAATACACGATGCAAAACAAAAAATCTTATGCCCATGCTCACTACTCAGTGACTGTTTGGAGCCACCAATTGAATCCTCACTTCTCATGACTTACAAATCCATTTTTCTCTGTTTCAATGGACTCCATGGCCATAAGTAGCTGCAGAAACACCCCTGAATGCAAACTAATCATCACTGACAAGGCATTAAGGGAAACTAAGGTTAAAAAGTAATTTTTCTTTTCCTCAGGTTTTCTCTTCGGGCTTTTAGAATTCCAGGGGATCCCCTGGGAACACCAAAAATAGGCATTCCAGAGCTTGCAGCTAGGACCAAAGCCTTCCAGAGAAATTTGATCACAAACCATCAAATCTCTTTGAACAAAGTACTGCTCTGTACAAGCAATTCAGAATAAGCATCATTATTTTCTAGGCTTTTCTTGTAAATAAAAGGCATAATCTAGTTCTGTTGAAAATAATTCATTTTTTTTTTATTAACCTAGAGAGGATAAATTCAATCACCTCTGGATATCCCGTTCCTGGGAGAATCCTGCACTTGGCAAGTTCCAATACATTTCCTTGGAGGAATTTGCACAAGAACCTGGGACTGCAGTTTTACTCCTTGGAGAAGAAAATTGAGGGAAATTCTTGCCCCCATTCCAATCCTAAAAAAATGCAGAGTTATGCCTCAGAGATTTTGCTTCCTATATTACCATTTCTTTTCCTATCTCTCTTGTGAACGAGTCTGCAATATCCATAATGCAAAAGAATTAAGAAGTCTCCCCCCAAATTATATTTTATAGCTTAACATACTTTGCTTTTCAATATATGCATGTTGCCAGATGAAGGAGATGTTGGTTCAGCCGGTAGGGAAGAAACAACGATTATTCTGTAAATATTATTCCATAAAATCACTGTCCTAAGGAACTGCCTAATGGGGATCCTGCTGAACATCAGCCAAGAAAAGAAGCAGGAGAATAACTGGATTAGCTGTGCCAACTCAGCTCCATATTTGGGAGAGTAACATCGAGTTCATTGTGCAGTCAGGTGTAAAACTTCGGGGTCTATAACCACCAGAGAGATGTCTGGGACACAACAACACACGTGCAAAGGGGAGGGAACACGTGTTGACTAATTCAGGGGCACACATTACCATATCTATGTTTATCTTGGGGGGGGGGGGAATCAGTGAATATGTATGTAAAATATGGCATATAAACAGCAGCTTTTCCAGACACCTTGGAGGAAACATCCCCTCGTGCATCGGGCATGGAGCAAAGAACGCCTTCTTCATTGCCTGCCACCTCGGTGGTAAGGAGTTTTGGAGCCAGACATACAAGCAGAATATTTCTCTCAGGGGGGGAAAAAAAAATAAAAATAACAAGGTGGATTTAATTGTTAAACTCCTGTCTGGCACCAGTATCAGCAGAAACGTCCCTGTTATGGAAACCAAATTAGCCACGAGCCTCACTTGTATTTCCATGAGATGAATTGCTGCCCTGATCAGAAAAGGCAGCAGCAGGAACCTCATGAGGAAATGTTTTTCTGATTTAGCCTTTCAAACAGAAGCTTCATGATAACACAGGTAAGAGGGATAATTTCTGAGTCTGCATAGAAAGCAACAATTACTACAGTCACTATTTGTCTAAATTCATGAAGAAGGGGAAAAAAAAGCTGAAAACCTGTAAGTCAAATTGTTTTCAAGGCTTGTAGTGGCATCCATTAGCTCCCTGCAGAGCTCTTTAGAAAAACTGTTTAAATGCTGTTTTGTAATTCTGACTGCACAAACATTTCTCTCATGGTGACAGTCACCTACAATTATGCTTAATCACTCCTTTTTGCTTTGTCAAGCTCTAAATAATGTTCATTACTTTTGTTTTGTAAGCCCTGCACTTTAATGCACATCCTCATTTATAGGGTTGTAAATATATTTGTGAACTGTAGCTTTCATTCTCACACTTAATAGGCTGTAAAATGCAAAAATATAAATGTCACAATCACCTACCAAAATAAAAAATCCTCAGTTTAATTTAAAGCTCTCTCAACAGTCAGAGGGAAAATGCTGCAGCATCTAAAGATCCTAAAGCTTAAGGTTCACATAAAACACAATAAAAAAAAGACTCTTGCAGAATAAAAACACATGTAAAAATGCAAAAAAATAACAAGAAAGAATATGACTTTATATTTGAAATTTTGATTTTAAAACAGGGTCTTGATCCCGGGGAGAGCTGAGCTAATGTAACAGCATAAAGCACAACAGCTTTATGTAAATGTTTTGTAGCTGAATGTCTGAGGAAATGGCAACAGCCTTTTCTATCTCACTTCTTTTAAGGAGAAAAATAAATATGGGGCAAGCTTTCTTTTTCACTGCTCTCTGTACAAACAATAATAATGAAGAAAATAATGAAGGTAATAAATTCAGACTCATATGGAAAAGAGGTCTCGGTTTAATCAGTATTTTCAAGGACAAAACTACAACTTTTGCAGCTTTGCAGCAGTTGGATTTATATGGCAACGGGGTTCCTGCACCAAAGCTTGCAACAGAGCTGGGGACTGACTTACCACTCGCTCTGTTCTTCTGTTCCTCCTGGCACCGAGTGAAATTCTCTCCCTCCCTCTTGGTTTTGTACTGTGGGACATAACTGACACACACAACAAAAAACCCAAACAAATAAACAAAACCCCCAAAAGGCGAAAACTACATGTTGGAGGTGAAAACTTCCCCTCAACTGTCAGAGAAGAAAGATGCAGGGGATGATATGGTACCAGAACTCCACAGCACCAGGAGCTGCATTTCTGCTTTTGTGTCAACATTTCAGAATTCAAATCCCAACCCTCCCCCCCAAAAAAAACAAACAACAAAACACAACCAAACAAAAAAGCAACATCAACAATCCCCTTTTCCTTTCCCCTTCTGATGAGACGTGAGCAGATCAGATTGGCACAGCTTCCACTGCACTGATTAGCTCCCAGCAACCTCTTATGCTGCCTCTGCAGCTCTCCAAAAGATATCTGTGAAGAATCTGTTTTCCCTTCTTGTATTCTGTTTATTCCTTATAATCCATCGCTGTCAAGGGAACTGTTCCATCAATCTAAGGAGGAAGAAATAAGTAAGCAGTTTGCTCGCTGACCTCCAGCAGTAAAAATGTTGATGTGTTCCAGGTTACCAGGTGGCATCATTAAAAGAAATGTACTGCTTTGTTCTCAGAGTACACTGTCCATCATCCCAGAAGCAGTGCCACCAGGGACCCACAGAAATCCAGCTCCATGCACCTTTGGAGTCACTGTCTAGGACACTTCTTTAAAACAATAAGCATAATATTGTGACAGCCTTGCCCTTCTTGCCACTTCTAACTCAAGGAACAGTCTGCTGTTGATTCTCTCCAGCGAAATCTGTTCTGTACATGTTGGTCACCACTACAGGCCTGTCCCATTAAAAAAAAAAAAAAAAAAAAAAAAAAAAAAAAAAAAAAAAAAAAAAAAAAGCCCAGACTGTTTTGGAAGTTTTGGAAGCCTGTTTTTCCTTTCTTAAAGAGATATTTGTGGCACGTGCACCACAAATGTCAGTGACCTGATGCACTGCAGATATATAAACCCATTACCCACATGAAGAACAATTTTTCAGTTGTATCCAGCTGCTTAATAGCACAGTATTAAATACTGCAGATGTTTCACATAGAGGCAAATGAAATCTCACTCATACCACTACACTGAGCATCAGTTCCCACCATACCATCACGTTCCACCATCCACTTCACCCTTTAATGAGGGAAGTAGTATTTTGGAGGTTTTTCCTCCATTTACCCTTCCAATTCACAAACAAATTTAATTATTAAAAGTTTTCCATAAATAAAAAATAATCAAACCACAAATCTTAACTCCAAGCAATCCTTCAGCCCGTGAGTAAAGAAACACAGACAAGACGGTCAAAATTTCAACATCCTACAGAGACCATGTTGAAAGGACTTAAACACCACACCAGCACTAAAAATAATCCATTGTGAAATAAATCAGAATAAGTAAGTCATGTGTGAGTGTTTAGGAGTGGCAGGGTGTGACAGTGTCATAACTTCACCATGGCTCTAGAACAATAAGGTGATTTCTGTTGCAAAGGGTTTAAAATGAAAAAAACAAGACTATGGATGGTAAGTGAATACAAACAAGCAGATAGGGAACAAGTGAACAACCTATTTTAATCAGAATTGCACACTGTTAGTGCAGTAAGTCTTTCAGGGTATGAGTCTCTGTTAAATAAACACATTTACACCCTGAAAGTTTCAATGTAACTCTCTGCAAAAGAGAAAGTTTTCTTTTTTTCCTGCCCACTCCCTAAAATGCATCTGCAAGCAGTTACTAAATGCATCCCCAGGAAAAGCAATTAGAGACTATGTGGACTCATGTAAGTGTATAGAAAAGGTAACGCAGTTGTCAAACTGCAAAAAAAGTTGTCCAAAATCAAAACTTTCTGGCTGGATTCCAGCCACAGAATTCAGAATGGCTGCAGGAAGGCTGTGAGTATGTCTTGAAAACACACTGTTATTTGTCTTTGTTTCCTGGCACTAGGGTGTAATTTCAGGGGAAAAAAAAAAAATGTCTCTAAGTGAGGAAACAGGCTAAGCACAATTCTAGTAATGAGTGTTGAGATTTGTACAATCTGAAATGGCATTAAAAAAACCACCCAAATTTTAAAAAAAGGAAATAAAAAGCTGCAATGTGCTCTAATGCAAGGTGATAACCTGACAACCTAAAAGAAACAAAATACCTAATTTCAAAAAAAGACTGCATGAGGGGCACAAGTATTTGCCAAAAGAACAAAGAATTATTGCTCCTTTGCAATAAGGGGGTCTGCAGAGCTACAGAGCCCTCAGACCCATTGCCAGGGAGCTCCAAACACTTTCCTGCCTGTGTGATGAGGCCACGGTATCTTTGGCTTTCAAATTGCTTTTTTCTTCCCCCCTCCCCCTCCGAACTGAACAGCAATTTTTCATAAAACACTTTCAAACCAGTCAAACAAATTTTGACTGAAAATTTCTTAAAAAGAATACATAAATTTAAGGAGGGGTCATGACCATTATTGATTATTAATGATTATTATTTCTGTGAAGACCAAAATACTTTATTTCTCTCAGTTAATAACATTTCTCCTTGTATACTTCCAATATGTCTTAGAGGAAAAAAAAGAAATACTGTGAAGGTCCTAAGATCCTGAGCACTTGTGAAATCACACCCCTTATATCAGTAACTGATGGAAAGACTCACCCATGCTGCATAACCTAACTGGCATATAACAAAAAGTTTCTCCTATATGAAGCTCTAAATGTATTATAAAGCTACTGAAAAAGTTCTGAGAATTGCAGGAATCATCTAGATAGAGGGGTTGAAGTTTATCAAGAATAGATCTAATGCCCCTAATTTTGGTAACATATTCATATTTTGGTAACATTGATTTTGTGAGGGATTTAACTGAGTTGACTTGTGTTTTTAAAGAACAAACTATGATCCCTTCGAGGCACAGAACTTGCAGCACTTCAGCATTTCTTGGAAGAAAATTCAAGCCTGGTTTTAGTTTCAGAAAAACAAACAAATTTTGTTTGCAATATGCAAATAGAATAAAAAATATGTTGGAGTTCAACAAAATATTTCCTTGAACTAGTAGCATTTTTTTTTCCTACAAATTTAATGAAAAACATCTTTCAGAATAGCTGCATGTGGTAAATGCAAAACTCATTTTTCCCTAATTTTTTTTTTCTTGAAATACTGAAAGGCTAAGCATTTATTCATATCTCCATTTAAGCCTTGGGAAAAAAAAAAAAAAAAATCAACAAGTGAACTTAAATTTTCCCTCCTGCCACCAAGATCTCTGAAAAAATATAACCTAGAATTTTCTTTGCATTACCAGGCTGGTTTATCTTGGAAGTTCTGCTTTGAGGAATAGTATTCTACATTGCAGACAGTGTAGCAGATCTGTCTTGTGGTTCTGTTGTAATTTCATTCAAGTCTCTGTTGCCTTCGTTGTGCCAGAGTAATGAAATCAACTCTGAAACCTACCATAATAATTTTTGTAAATCTTTTCTAATAATTTTTTCCCAAAAGATTAGAAAATAAGATAAATACACAAACTCACATCACACTTTTGTAAAAAAACAAACAAACAAACAAAAAAAAAAAAAAAACAAACAAAACCCACACATTTTTCTGGGTCAATACTTCCTTAATTCAGCAAAATGAAGAAAAGCAACAAAATTCACTTTGCAGGTGCCAGACAGTGCCACAGGCTCTTGCATTTTGTGACTCTGCCAAATGACTTGATGCAGCTTCATTAAGTCACTGCCATGTGCAATCATAAACTTCCCAGGTAAAAGCTAAATTCAGAAGCTCGTTTTCAAAATCAACTTTACATATTTCAGAAAAAAATCTTGAAATCAAAACTGGAAGAAATTGACTCAACCCAATAAGTGTTTCCCAGCTGACAAGTCCTGATAATGAATGTCTGCACAAAATGGTATTTTCTGGAACATTTACAGCACCAATGAAACACCTAAACATCATCCTCCAAGGGAATGTCATGAAGTAAAGGTAACTGGGCAAAAATAAATGGTCCTTTCTTTCCTTTTTAATCCTGATTATTCTCTTGTCTTTCCTCACCACATCCTACACCAAGCCAATAAGACTGGACTGAGTGGTCCCTGGGCAGCTTTATCCATCTGTCAAAGGAATGATTTCTGCATCCAGACACAGAGACATCACTCACACACTTCCATGGAAATGGCCTTCCTACCAATATTCCTTTTCTAGAGCACTGGGCACCAGGAAGTTTCATTATATTCGAGACCGAAATAAAAACTTTCTCATCTAATAAAAATCGGGAATCAGAACAAATAAATAAATTCAATTTCAACTTCCAAAATGATGTTTCTGAACTAAATTTTCCATAGGGAAACAATACCTAGTCAGTTCAAACATGCTTCTTTAACTGGACTGATTTTTTCTTCTCCTAATCCCCCTTTCCTAAACCTGTAGTCACAGAACTCCAAAAATAGTAATTTTCTCCTCTTGTCAACCACATTACACTGCAATATCACTTAAACCATTACTGTAAGTCTGAAATTGATGAGGATTTAATGAGTTTTCCACATGATACAGATAATCTGGATATTAGAAATACCTTTAAATCCCAAGGTGAAACACAGTGACAAATATGGATATATTTGATGTGCATGTGAATCACAATAATACACATCAATGGGTTTTTAGCATCTCTTACATGTCTTTATTCCACATGAAAAAAACCCTAAACTTTAGGTCTCAGATACTTAATGTGAGTATTAAATATATCTTAAATTATTTAACTTTTTTTTTTTTTTTTTAAATCACCGAAGTCAACTCTACCCTAATTAAATTTTTCTTTTCAGAAAGTTTCAACTTCAGAAAAAAAGTTCCAGCCCGAAAGCTGGAAGTCTGCAGTTTGCAGTGCTGAGCCCCTGTCTCCCAGGATGAAAGCAAGGGCATCATTATCACAGCTGCCTCTACCTTAAGGCAGTTTCCAAACTCCCCCCACAACAAGTTGCCCAAATTTAAATCCCCTCAAAACCAGTGGCTTCTGCCACAGGCAAGGTCCTCTATAGTGACAGCAAGCTGTATGTTTGATTTAAAAGCAAGCAAATCGAACTCTTCAGCATACATTTATATTTTTTGGGAGGGAATAGATGGGTTTTATTTCTGAAACTAAAGAAAATGCACCTTAAGTGAAATTTAATTACCTCAAGTATACCATGAATGTTTCTGGTGATAAATGCTGAGGCTCGAAGTTGAAGCAGGAAGCTTTACAAGTATGAAGAACATGAAAAGTGAAGGATTCTTCCATACCTCCCTCAAGTGTTTATCAGCCTGTTTACCAAAGCAGATAATCAACACTTTGTATTAGTCTTAAAAATTATTTTTTTAAAATAATCTAGTTAATGCCTTAAATAAAAAGAGATGTTTTTACCACAGGAACTATCTCTGCAGGTGCTGACAAGGACAAGTCTTTTTTTTTTCCCAAGATTATGTGGGATTTTGAAACTCAAAGGAATTTTAATGGGCAAAGAGGAAAGTCCTTCTAAGCAGCAGTGCGTGCTTCAATAAATTATGAAAATTCTTCACAGACATGTGGAAGTCTCACTATTCTCTTGATCCTTATGAAATGAATAAAAATGTCTAACATTTCTTATGCAAAGACCGCCAGTTCTATGTCACACGTTCATTTTCTCTTTTTTTTTGGTCATAATTTCTCTTATACCAATTAATTAATTAACACATTTTAAATTCCTATAATTTCCAAAAGTAGCTTTCCCTTGTAGAGGTCCCACACACACACACTATTGTTTCTACCTTTTTGATAAAAGAGATTTCAAAAGCAGAATTCCAGAGCTGGCAGCACGAAAGAAAAAGCAGCTTACAAGCCTTTAAGTTAGTCAAGATAGCAAAAATCTTGAGATCTGCTTCCCAGAACTAAGAAGCATAATCCAGACTTAGCTGCTTAAAGAAAAAAAGGATTTCAACTGTCAGAGCTGCTGTGCAGGACAGCATCACACACCAAACTGAATTCCTGCACTGCCTGGATCCCATCTGATCTGCTCCTCGTGGCAAAGTCACGTTGCACTTTCCCCGAGAATACGAGAAGCCCTTTGCTGAACTCCATCACCATTTCTGATGCAGAGTATCTCCACTGGCTGACAGACTTTGTCTCAGCTAGAGAGACCTTTTAAAGCCTTTTAGGTTTTCTCATCTTTTATCATCTCCACTCTGAGGGTGATTGGTGTTGGGACACAAAACATCAGAAGAAGCCTGGACTTGCCAGTAAAGAGTGAGATGCAGCAGGAATTGAATCCAACAGCAAGATAGGCCTTTACAAACAGCTTGGAAATGATCTGTAAATAAATCAGCTTGTCCAGACACGAGGAGGCAGGAATAGGGATTATTATTATTATTTTGACTTAGTGAAATTAATGAGAGGATTATACACAAGTAGTATAGTAAATACAACAAACTCCCTGTCTAAACGTGATAGAACTATAGAATCATTAAGGTTGGAAAAGACCTCTAAGATCATCCATTCCAAACAACACCACTAAACCACATCCATAAGAAGCACATCTACAAAGTTTCTGAACAGTTCCAGTGATTCCATCACTTCCCCTGTTCCATCTTTCCTGTGAAGACGTTTTTAAGAATATCTAGACGTGCCCTGGAGCGACTTTCTCTTGCCTTATCACTTGTTACCTGGTAGCAAAGACTGACACCCACCTGCCTAAAACCTCCTTTCAGGGAGTTTTCAGGATAAGGTTCCTCTTGAGCCCCCTTTTCCACAGGCTAAACACCCCCAGCTCCCTCAGCTACTCCTCATATGATGAAATTTCTCAAGTTACTTTATGGGATCCCAGTCCCATAAATTTGATTTCTATTACGGGGGTGTTTAGGGGTGGTGTAAAGGAGAAAAGGAGTCTGTTATGGTGGGTGCACTGCACATTTATACTTTTCCTATTTCTAGACACCACTTTGATCTTTTTCTTTCCTTAAATGCAACATCTGTGAAGTAATTATTGTAGCTTTGCTATTATACATTTAAGACACTTAATCTTCTTCTCTAGATTGGACAACAAGTATCTACATCAACATTTGCTGTGGATCAAAGCATCATCAAGTAGGAATTTAAAGCCTGAAGTAGTTGCCTTATGATTAACTTAGACTCCTTGCATTGCTGATTAAGGACTCATTTCACTTAAGTTAATTCCCTTAATTCTCTGAAGTTAAGCAGATGCAGAACTCCTAGAGAAGATTTTACACATCTTTAACTGTCTAATCCATCTTAAAACAAGCAAATTGTTTCATTTACTATGTTAAACCTTTAACCAATCCTTATTTTACTTAGAGTAATTTAAAACTGTCAGATAATTTTTTTAATTTTTGCATTAAGCACATTAATGCAGTTTTGTCCTGCAGAATTATTAAAAAAAAAGAAAAAACTAGACAAACAAACAAACAATAAAAAAAACACACCCCTCCCATAAATTAAAGCTTTCCAGCTGCTGGCCCAGGTCACTGCCTTGGTGTTAAATTAATGCTAAGACCATCCTGGTTTCCCAGACTCCCAATATACAACCTTTTTTTTGAAAAAAGATATGACAGATAAGCGAGTCTGCAAGCTTGTAAATCTACTTAATGGTTCTTTCCTTTGTTAGCTTCGATACAATTGCTTTAATACAATTGCTTTATTACAGTGCACTATATTGCTTTGTTATATAATGCTGTGTTGGAGATTTTTTAGCTTTCACACTGTGTAGTCAATAATTCTGATTAGGATCTTTCATCTGTTCACCTGTTCGTTAATTTGCCATCGTAAATAATTCATTTATATCAATCTTTCTGGTTTGCCATCGTTAAAACCACGGGACAAAGTGGTTTAATCCCACCTCTATAATTTCTTTATATTTAAACCACTAACATAGTCCAAGGCTTAGAGTTCAGAAAGCAAGGGAGTCCCTTCTGCACCTCGAGACTCCTTGGCAAGGCTTTGTTTTTTAAAACTTGGTCTAAGCCTTCCCCTCTCCCGTGACAGGCACACGAGACATGCCCTGACACACAGACCACCTTATGGCACACAACAATAAGGGCAACTATGACATCCCCTTCAAAAGCACTTACCTGGTCCAACCTAAACCACACTTAGCGGTTTCCAGCGTTTCCCACTGGATCTGATTAAATGTCCTCCTGCAGATCAGTTGTATCCAGTAAAACTCCCTGAACCAAACCCATGTCAGCCACGGGATCGTCCCAGCACAACTATTTTGCATTTCGGTGTTATAACTGACACTGTATTAAAATTCATTGCAGACTTTTTCTGATTAAGGGCAAAATTCTGATTTATGCTTTTCAGAAGTATTGTAACTCTTAAATCTTTTCATCTGCTCAATGCACAAAACAATTAAAAGAAAGATTGAGTAGTATCTTCCAGCTATCTTGATAGCTGGAAATAATAATAACCTTGTCATTTTCTTTATGCATCTGACTGCATCAGAAAAACACAAGGATGCAATGGAAAAACAGAATGGAAGGGTAAATGAGTTCTTTTAATCTAATGTTATATTTTTTAAAAGTGGGAGGGAAATAATTTTCAATCCTATTTAAAGTTTCCCACAGTTATATTAAAAACAAGGCACTGCCACACTGTAATTAAACAGAGCTATGACTACAAACTTCTTATTGTTTCCTTGCATGAGTTTTTTTTTCTTTAATCTGTAAGATGGTGCTTCTCAGTGGGATCTAACAGGTTCACAGGAATTTAATGAATCAGAGTAGTTCATCACTAGTTCAAGGAATCCAGCTCTCCCTTGTATCGAAAAAATCTGGATTTTACACTGCACTCTGGCCCAGCAGACTGTGCTACAGGTTAAACACAAAAGTAGTTGGTTTTTTCTTTTTTTTCTTTTTTTTTTTTCTCCTCAATTCCTCTGAAAAATGGAAGTGCCATCTTTATGAAATCAGTTTATTAGTAGCATGAAGATAATAATTCTTAGGTATCTGCTACAAAGAAGCAGCACATTTTATTTCTATTATGACTGCAGGCTGTAACTCTACATATCTAAAGTACATACACTGTATTCAAGTGTATACATATCTATTTCTATTATGACTGCAGGCTGTAACTCTACATAGCCAAAGCATATGCACTGTATTCAAGTTAAGAAACTGTAAATTCTAGCAGTCTTAATCAATGAGCCCTTAAAAATCTCCTTTTATCAATATGTGGGTAAATGGTTTACAGAGGAGAATGTTGTGTTTTTTTCAGGAAAGAGAAAGCAAAGGAGAGTATTGGTACTGGAAGAACTCAGTTCTCCCAAGCCCCAACTCAGCATTTTTTTTACAGATGCCCAGGGTTTTTTTTTTCCCCCTTTGATCCCTGTTTTTTGAAAAAAGTTAATGCTTCTAAAGTGTAGCAAGGTGTGGTCACCTGCTGAAAAGTAGCTGCAAATTATTAACCAGTATATTACACAGCGTTGACAGGATCCCAGTCTAATACCCACTTATCTGTTTTCCATACAATGTGACAACATTCCCGCAGCTGCAAATAGCGTTATTAAACATTCTCCCAGACCTTTGCTCAACAAAATGCCTCATTTCAGCTCCGAGTCAAGTCAGTATTTTAAGCACCAGAACCAGTTCAGTCAGGCCTGCACTGCCTCTGCTTTTCTGGATCAGAATCATTTCAGCTGCTCCTCTGAAGCATTTCATATCCAATTGCAACGTGTATGTTTGCAGAAAGGACATCTTAACCAGGTGCAGAGGAATTTTCTCTGCATAAAACCCTCATTTTAAAATTATATTAAGACGCTGAGAACTGGTCAAATTATGTCACAAGTAACCTGAAAACAAACAAACAAACCCCCACCAAAAAAAAATATGAACTGCAAACCATTTGTAAGAAGATAGACTACATATATATACATATGTGTGTATATATACTTTTTTTTTTATTTATTTATACAAAATAGCAAAGGAGCTCTTTCTGCTATCTGCTCTGCTGAGCCAGGCTGGTTGAAGAAGACCAACCTGGGCTCTTTTCTTTCTAATATGATGTCCAGGTTCCAGCCAGGACAGGGTTAATTTTTGCAGCAGCCCGGGAGGTATTGCTTTCTAAACTCTCAGCCTTGGACTGAGTTAGTGGTTTAAATACAAAGGTGTTATAGAGGTGTGATTAAACCACTTTGTCCCGCAGTTTTAACAATGGCAAACCAGCAAGATTGATATAAGTGAATTATTTATGATGACACCTCACTTCATTGACAGGGGCAGGAGGAAAGGACTCTCCCCTTTTGGAGAGGGGATTCTTACTCGTGCAGGAATCACGGTGGAGGAGGGAGGGGAGGCGGTGTGTGTTTTGGAGAGCAGGGGCACTGAACTGTGGAGTACCCTTCCTAAACCATGACACATGATTATCAGAATTCCAATGGTTCTGCCACAGTCCTTGTCATATTCATTAATCCATGGTGCCAAAAGCCTGGAAAATGATTCCTGGGGTCAGGTGAAGTTCACAGTCAAAACACAATGTCTTTTTTTTTTCTTTTTTTTGTAATTCAATGGATTTTTACCTGGAAGCCACTGAGAAAGAATAAATGTGAAACCCTGAAGTGCTGCTTTCCTTCAGAGACTCGCTCCTCAGCTATGCAGAGGGGTTTTATTTATCACAATGAAAACTGGCAGATGAGTAACATTAACATGTCTCCCAGAACTCAAGGTACACACTCCAGTGATGTTGTGATTAATGGGCCAGCTACTCACCCTGTGATGGCTTCTTCACTGCTCAGCCAGAAAACCTAAAGAAAAGTCCATTCAACAGGGCAACTGTGCATCAGTCATGCTGTGTATAGTCTGAAGGGCACTCCTGGGGTCCCAAAACTTGAACAAATAGAAAGAAAAACACCTTAAACCAGAAACTGCTCTTGTCTACAGCATCCATCCTCCCTTTTTTTTTCGCCCAACTCATTTCAGGCAGAGTCAATAATTTATCCCATGCAGTCTACTTCAATCTGATGTGCTTTTTTGGGGTGGGTGGGGAAGTAATATATCACTACAGGTATTTTATAATTCCCTCACAAACTTTAATCAAAAACGTCACGTCCTTTTTCGGGAAGTATAGTCAGAAACACTGTCCATGGAAGTCATACAGGAGGAAACACTTAAAAGGCTAAGGCTGTGATTATTTGAAATGTCAGTCATGTTAATCTGTAACGTTTCAAATGCCACAGAGATCTGCCAGTGAAGGCAGATACATTTTAGTCTGGGTCCTGCCAGAGATGACCTATGCATCACTCCACGCAGGATGCTTCGCCTGTCCCTGCCTTGCTCTCCTCACCAGCCAAAGGCTGCTCCACTCATCTTCCAGCTCCCCAAGAGAATACAAACTACTTGCAAAGTTGTCAGAGAAGCACAGAAACAGGTCTGAGGTGCACAGCTGAATTTTTTACAGTTCAAAGCAGACACTGGAAGCGGATGGAAGGCTGTTTTCCTCTGATAGATGAATGTAAGACATACAGAGAAAATTAAAGTGTATATTGAGTTCATGTCTTCGTCGTCTGAGTGATTATTGAAGTATAAATGTTTTTCTGAAGATGCCAAACCCTTTAGACAAGTTTTTCAGACCCTGGTTATTTATCAACAGTAGTCCCAAATACTTGTTGTCAAGACACCAATGCCGAATTTAAGAAAGCTGTTACAAGTACTCTGATACATCTTGCTCGTCCCAGCAACAGCTGGGTTGGCCTAATAAAAGCTGAAGTGCAGTTTCATTACCTGGAGAAGAGCTGAGAAATTAATACAGAGAAGAAATGTCTTTTTGCTTGTGTTGATCCACAGTTCTCAAAGGTTTTTTGTTTTTCTCTTTTTCTTTTTTTTTTTTAAATCCAGACACAGATTATCTCCATTTTCTTTTGTTGCCAGAGTAAAAAAAGAACTCTGATCACTGCATATTTTGCATATGCCTTAAGTTAGATTTCTTCTCCATGCTTAGTTAAGAGCATTTCTTAAATTCTATTTTAATTTTAAGCAGCATTACCTCATTTATTAAGAACAAATGTTTGCATGTAAAAAATAAATAAACCCCCTTAATGACCAAGGGAATAAAAGAAAATATGTCATATTGCTTTTCTTTCCTCAGTAAAAATCTATTGAAATTCCTCTTGATTTCTGCGTTATAAAAAGCTTTTTGTGTTTTTGTCTTTACAACTAGGCTGGACACCATAAAGCAGTTTGGAATTGCTGCCTTGTTCCAGATAGTAATTTTTATGCACAGTAGAAGGACACTGTCATTGCACATCTGTTGCTAATTCCACCTCTTTTCCTGAATCCAGATATTGGACCAAAAAAATTTTGCTTCTACTTGGGAATCTCGATGGTAATTCTTTACTGTGGGGTAATTTCGAAGCTATTGCATTCCAGGGAAGGTATTATCTGGAAATACAAGGACCCTTTCTCCACGAGCTTGTAGCTTTTCAGTGTTAACAACTCCAGCATCTTTTTCTCTAACCATTTTTACCTCATCATCATAAGCTTAACTTGAAATGAGAATATGGAGTGATGAGGTTAAAAGAACATTTGAGGTGGAATGTGGAAAACTCACCAGTGTTACTAAAATTATGAGATTTTTGAGTATTCATAAACACTTCTGCAACGTTTTACCAGAAACAAACCTTGATCTGTCCCTGTTTATCGGAGTGCTCTGATTCACAAAATGTTTGTTTTCTGTGGTTCAGTGTTTCAAGAATGTCTAAGCAATTCATTTGTGCCTAATTAATATCTAAAATGTCAGCGAAATTACTGAAATATGAACTCAGATAGTGCTGAGAAAGAAATCTAATCTTGAAAATACCTATTTGGTTCTTAAAAATGCCAGATGTTCACAATTTCTCACAGAAAAGCAACTCTTTTATTGCTAAAACACTCCTTTGAGCCAGAAAAAAAATTATAAACCTGTTCTGAGCTATTTGTTTCACGGGGGTTTTGCCCTGATGACACTACCTCTGTTGAACTGCTTCAGTTTACTTACAACTATTTTCTCTCACAGTAATAGCAGAAAGAACTTTGGGATGAAGAAGTTTGGTTGGAAGCCAAGGCAGCTGTACAAGGGGATTAAGTCCAGCTACCTCCACTTGCTGTGGTCCCATTTATATTCATTATGCAATTCTCAGAAGTTAAAACTTCTTAATCATCATGTTAAGAATTTTAATTAAAAAAGATAGGAGACAGTAGCATTCAATTATATCTGCTCCCAAATGTGCTCTTTTTTTTTTTTTAAAAAAACAGGATAGGATTCCAGAGAGAGGAAAGTACATCTTGTTCCTCTTCCGACTGTAACATCATGTTTAATTGAATTTCAGTCATTTCCAAGCAGATAAATCTGACGTTTGTGCTCAGCACAGTGTGTTTCAAAAGAAACATGAATAAAGATTAGGTGACTGTGAGGATCTCTCTCCATCAGCTGCTCTTCAACAACATTTTAAGACAACAGAACACCGCTGCCAGTTTATCATAAACTTCGTTATCCTAATCCAATGTAGTTCACCTACAAGTTAAGTCCACTTATTAAACTTCTCCAAAATTCCTAATTCACCAATTTCCATTGCAGATTCTTCCAAACATGCAAGGTGTAATAATGTTTACTTATCTTAGAATCCCAAAGTAATTTCATGTAAGAGTTTTCAGCTTGAAAAACGGTTGCTAGCACACTTGATCTTCCTTCGTATTTTTGTATTTTGCAAAACCTACAGTTTAATGATAGTTCAGATATTGCAATGCATTAAACAGGCAAAGGGGTCTGTATTTTTCTTTCTTAACACGAGTGGTTCAAGAACATATTTCATATTTCATCATGCACAGGGAGAAAGCCCATATGCTAAGTAGGGGTTTTTTTAATTTAAAACGCAATATTAAAAAATTAAAAATCTATTTTTATTTGTCTTGCAATGACCTGATATCTAAGTGTCACATTCTTAATTAGAAACAAAAGACAATTAGAGGACTTCAAGCCTACATAGATTAAGACAGGTCAACCAGCAGCTTCACTATTTTTAAATGAAAATATAACATTTCAGTTCTATTATGATTAATGCTTAATGAAATCCATCGCTGACTGATGCACTAAGCCAGCTTCTTCAGCTCCAAAGAGCATACACAGAATGGAGCCCAAAATCCGTGATGCCAGAGCAATCCCAAAGGTCTCAGCAGTTACCTTTCCACCCAGACACCTGAGCAGCAAGTTCTTCCACAATAAAAACCCCAAACAAACCCCAAACTGAAAAAACCCCAAAACATCAAACAAAAAAACCCAAACACAAATACACAATGCAACCACAGACTACAACAAAAAAAAAAAACAAAAACAAACAAACAAAAAGCAATCAAAAGAACCAAGCAACCAAAAGAACAAGAAAAATGCCAAACCCCAACAGATATCTTAAAAAAAAAAAAAAAAAAAAAGAAAAAAAGAGAGTACGCTTCTTAATACACGAAAACTACAGAAGTGGAACTGCTTTTTTGTAAAATTAATTTTCAGAGTTTCCCCAGTCTCTTAGTCAGAAGAAACTGTTTCACTGAAATCTTAAAAGGTGCCAGAAAAATTTGCCTGCGTGTTTTTTCGATTTGTTCAGTCACAGTTCTCACCTGGAGCAGAAGAAAGCATGGAAGAAATCAAGTAGAAGGCCAGTTTGAATCAGTATTTCTTTGTTTCTCTTCAACCTTAGAATTTATTTAGTAAGATTTTAAAAGGAACAAAGCATATTATCCCACTTCAAAACAATGAGGCACTTAAGTAGAGTCTCATAAACGACTTCCTGCACTTTTATATCCTTTTTTTCCCCCTTTAAAAAAATTTCACAGAATGGGCAAGGTTGGAAGGGAACACAGTGGCAGCGCATCTAAATGATTTGCAACCATCACCATCATCAAGCACACGTAGACCAACCTAAATATTATCATCCAGACACATGAACTAACCTTAAGGTGTCCAAAGTTAGGTTTTATTACAGATATACCACGCTCACTATTATTTTTCTTTACCCCCTGCAGCAAAGTAATAGAAGAGCTAAAACCAAATAGCACCTATGTTTTATACTGAGATGTCTCCTGATTGGAATATTCTATTCCTCCTAGCTGGACAAACACAGTTTTGTGGTTATTTGGTGGTATTGAGTCGAATTAAATTATTTTGTTAAATGGGAGAATATTGTAGAGAAGAACATTATTTCAGTTGATTAATATTATTTTAATTAAAGTCATAAATTAATTTTGATTCTGAGAGAAGCTAATTCAGAAGAGGGCATTCTAATTTACTTTTGATTGGTGGGAAATTTTACTGTTCTAATCCTTGAAGAAAATTACAAAGCTTTGAAGGAAATTACTTAGTTTCCAAGGGTTAATCTAGTCAGTAAAGAATACCCATTGGCTTTAATTTTCAATAAAGTATTCCACCCATTCAAAATGGTGTTTACTGTGGAAATAAGTGGTTTAATGTATTCATAAATCTGGTCTTGTACAACAATAATTCTTGCACTGTAATAAATTATGCTGGAATTGTTATTATTACATTCGTTAATAAACACTTAATTGATAGATTAACAAAAAGCAGAAACAGAAAATACTGATGTATAATTGAAAATACTGATGTATAATTGAACCAAGGCTATTTTAAAGAAGGTCCCTTGGCAATCTATTCTTGAAACAGTACTTCCATTTCCTTTATGAATCCTGCAGAATAGGATAAAAATGTTCCATCAACGTTTAAGAATGAATAATTACAGAACCATGTGATCTTTTTAAGGCAAAAGGCAGCAGGAGAAAAGTCTCATCACATTGCACAGAGTAAAAGGCTGCTCCTGGACAGCACCTCACATAGCAAAGGGAAATGCATTACCTATAACACAGGAGGAGCAGCAAGAGCTCCAGTTTGAAGGAAGCCAGATGTGGTGGTTTAACACCAACTGGAAATTAAACTCCAAATAAGGCCACTCCCCTTCTCTCCCCAACTCTCAGACTGTTACAGTCAGTCTGGGGCTCAATTTCAAAGAAAGGAGGGATATTTAAAAATGTTTCCTCCAGGCACTTCACATTTTAACCTTCAGCCTGAATTACTGCACATCTATTCTCATCACTGCTTTGAAATTAAAAAAAAAAAAAAAAAGAAGTTCAAGTGGTATTTCTGGTGTATACATTCACCCTTGAACTACACACTGAGATAGTCTGCCAGCTACCAAACCTTTATCTTATCAAGAAGTCTCAGGAGTTGTTTTTATTCTCAGGGTGATTTGCTTGGAAGGGGTTGCTGCTTCTAAATGAAAGCAGGAGGGCTGAAAAGACCAGCAAGGCCAGGAGCTAAAAAATATTAAACTTAGAAGTCACAAAGACAGAGAAAGAGATAAAGGGGAAGAACAGGGTTTAAAAAAAAAAAAAAAAGAAAAAAAATTAGTTCTAATAAGATAAATTTTAGACAGACAAAAGAAACAACCAACAAACTATCTCTCTGATAGTTTGTGAATGGAAATGTTGATAAAAGTGACAGGGGTATGGAGGAGTATGGATGCTGCAGCTATGACATATAAAGGTATATGGGAGTAGGAAGGCCAGGGAGAATACAGATTCAGTACCAAATGGAGGAATTGAATTTTCCTTGGCTTTCCGAGGAGAAATGATGTAGTAATTAAAAACACATTGATTGAAATTCTGGAACTCTTTAATCTGCTCTCATTTCTGCTGATTATTTGTTGCATGACCCCAGGCACAGACTGCTCTGTGCCTCAGGATTTCACCACAAAAACTGGAACAGCTCTGTTGAGAGCAAGTGACCCTTCAGATTGTCCAGAGCCACCCACTGCCAGGGCACCAACCCTGAATTACTGCTGCTGCTGAGACGAAGCCATTTTCCAAATGAATACATTAATCATGTCAAATTTACCTTGAACAACCAATGGGATAGTCTCACTGGTTTCCAATTTAAACAAAAAAATGAGTTAAAAAGCCCTGTCAAGGGAGGTGATCCCTGCTCTGGTGAGACCCCACGTGCAGAGCTGCCTCCAGCTCTGGGGTCCCCAGCACAGGAAGGACATGGAGCTGTTGGAGTGAATCCAGAGGAAGCACCAAGATGATCAGAGGGATGGAACAGCTCTCCTACAGGGAAAGGATGAGAGAATTGTGTTTGTTCAGCCTGGAAAATGGCAGACCTAGCAGTGACTTAATTGCAGCCTTCCAGTAAGTGAAGGGAGCCCACAAGAAAGGTGGAGAAGAACTTTTTATTAAGAGCATGTAGTGGCAGGACAAGAGGGGATGGCTTCAATTTAAAAGAGATGAGGTTTAGATGAGATATTAGGAAGAAGTTCTTGGCTCTGAGGGTGGTGAGGCACTGGCACAGGTTGCCCAGAGCAGTTGTGGATGTTCCATCCCTAGAGGTGTCCAAGGCCAGGCTGGATGGAAATCAGAGCAACCTGGTCTAGTGAGGGGTGTCCCAGCCCATGGCAGGAGGTTGGGAGTAGCTGATTTTTAAGGTCCCTTCCAACCCAAGCATTTCTATGATTCTGTGATTCTGAGACTGAGATCCAGGTACTCAGGACAGAACTGCAGGAAAAAGAAATCCCCACAGTCACCACTAAATTACCCGAATGGCTCACGTACTGCACTTCTCTTTTCAAAAGTGCTTTGTGGAATTATACTTAATTTAGCAGTACAGTTTCAAGACCGTTATATTGGTTATTTTTCACTCAATAGCAGGGAAAAAAGTCCTTCACATGACAAACTTGTCAGGAAGCTTATAAAGATCCATAATCCTATTTTCATATAACATACAGGGAGGAAGACCACATAAGCTCTTAAAGTAATCACGATATATAAACCAGGACACAATAGTCCCTTGATTACACTAGAAGGCACAAAAACTATCTTTTCTGATCCTGATAAGAGATTCAATCCTCTGCCATTGCAGAATCCAATTGCTTTGGCTGCTTTTGACTACGTGAAAAGACTGGAAACTCAATTCTCCTCTTATTGTTTGGGCTAGTTTGTTTAAGATTTGTTCATATTGATAAGCTGTGTTATCTTGCAGCTAAACAATAATAATTATTTCTTCCTTCCACAATGGACTTATACAGAATGCCTGCCATGGAAAAAATTCTGTGGGTGTAGGGAGAGGGCAAAGAGGCCACCTCCTACACCCTTCCAGGGTCTATATAAGGGATTATTTCATAGAATTGTTTCTTTTTTCATGCCTTTTATTCTTGCGCCTTAGTTAAACCCATAAACAAAAAAGGAGGGGAGAAAAATAATTAGGAGGGCAGGCCCTTTCTCACAGTGTACCAGAGGTATTCTCACAAACACTTGCAGGTGAGAAAGCAGCAGCAAACTGGTCAGAGACAATTTTATTCTCTCTCTCAGTTTCCCCTTCTTTTTGATGCCTTGAGCCAAAATTGAATTACAAAGGACCAGACAAATTAGCTGAACTCAGCTTCCTCCCACCAGCAATATTGCCCCAACCTGAGTCACCAGAGGACAGTGACAAATGCTGCGTGTAAACATCCTTCTGCATTTGTTCCACTCAGTTCATTCCTGGATGTACCTTATTTAGAAGGACTCTTACACATTTCCTCCCTTTCCTATGAAAACTAAAGCACTCCCTGAACCCAGACTTCCTGCTACAAGCACTACTGGCCAGTAGAAAATGTTAGAATACATAGAGTATTTAGTCTTTAAATCTAAGCTATATAGCCCAGATAATAAGGTAGAGAGAAAGAGCTTTAACTTTTTGTTTTGTTTGTTTTTTACATTTGGCCTCACATGTGCAAAATTTTGTATTTTGCAACTGTCTCTGTAATTGCTTCTCTCACTCACAGGCATCACCTATCAGAAAATGACAACATTGCTGCACTGTAAAAAAACTTACGCAAACCAAGAGAAAACCTGAAAAAGTGCAAAGGAAAATGAGTCCCACCTCAGCTCTTTTTTTTTTTTACACACTTATCTGGAAGACAGCTTTCTTCACTTGGCTTCCTACAGCTCTAACAATTTTAGTGACAAAATATGCGCACTTTCATTGATTTAGAAAAAAATGATACTATAGTTCCCAGGGTATTCATCGCAGCTGCATCTTCAAACTCAGACACTTTGTTTTCATAAATAACCAATTTCAACATCACTACTCATGTCACTCCTCCAGCACAGCCCTTTGAGAAATCCTACTTTACAAAAACATGAAACAAGCAAAGGAAACAAACCCAGGGTACAAGAAAGAAGGCCTTGTGATAATTAAACCCAGCAATGTCGTTCAGCAAATCCAAGCAATCGTGATCCACACTGAGGCTGAGAAAGTGTCCCCTCCCCCCCTTTTTTTTTTTTTAATTTTTAGAAATGACAGGTTGTTTTCAATGCCACGCTGGTAAATGCAGTGCTTCCAGCCCCATCCCTGTTGTAACTATACACCCAACACATTTTGGAGGATATTTGGTATTTACAGAGAATTGCCTCAAGCAAAAAAAAAAAAAAAATTACAAATTAGAAAGTTTAAAATTGCACAAAAAGCCTGTGTATATTGTAGCCTCATCCACTCACAAAAACGCGTCTGTTCAGCATCACTTTAACTTGTTCTGAGCCTAAGCCTTCCCTCCTAGGAACTGCCATTATTGGAATTTCAAGGTTTTTCATAAAACAAGATCTGAAAGTATTCGCTCAGACACGGTCAGCTTAACTAGAATTTTAGCTAGTAGTCATCCTACTTCTTAATCACACTACTGCCATGATTCATAGGTAAGGAGCAGAGGAGGAAGATGCTTTCAGGTGAGAACAGCCATCTTGTTTCCCATTTAATTTCTTCCTTTCCCTCGAAAATTTCTTCCTTTCCCTCTACCAACAAAATATTTGACTGTCTGAACCCAGTAATGGTTCAGGGCACAGGTGACTTGGCCGCAGTTATTCTCTTCTGCTTTAAATAATGCATGTGAAAAAACCTTAAAAACTCTTATCTTTCGCCCTTTCAAAGACTAAAACACGATGTTACCTTTTCCTCTGAAAAAATAAGATCAGACCAGTGTGGTGCTAAGCTTGCAGGAATAGATGTAGAAAGCCATTCTCATAGAACAGCCACGTTGCTGCCTAAATTAGCCACGAAATCCTTGTGGAGCATGAATAATCAAAATGAATGAAAGCACCTGAAGTTTTTAATTTTTCCCTGTTATTCATGTTTATTAAAAATCAAAACTCACAACACACAAAAAAATAAAAATAAAAAATGTGTGTACCATGCATGGAATAGTATTTGTAGCAAAGAAGTCAGTTTAACTTCACCAACTCCTGCAATGCAATGATGTTTCAAAAAGACAGGCAGGACACAGATTTTAACACTAACCAAATTTCATTTCCTGTAACTTGTGCTGATAAAACCCCTGACAAGGTCATATTTAAAGGAAGCTTTTTTTTTTTTTCTGCTAGGGAAAAATTGTCCATATCTTCCATATGCACATAAACAGCCCAGTAATGAAAGAGCGAGGAATTGCAGTGACATCAAGAGATCCCAGCATGTTATTTATAAAACAGGCAGTTGTGCAATTATAACTACAGCAATTTCAGTTGCCACAGTGTTCAGATATACCCATACAGTCATCAATTTAATATTTAGCCAACAGAAACCCAGCCACATTACAGACTGGCTTCCTAAAGAAATAACTTCACACGTGTTCACAGAGTTTTCCTAATTTATGTCTTTCAAGCACCACTGGCTGTCTCAAAAATATAGGGTATTAGATATTTTGAATCCCAGCATAATTTCTGGAACTTCACCCAATATTTTTTTGCAGCATGATATAATTTCTGACTGAATTAAATAAAATTAAGTGCCTTGGATCTTGATTTAAAATTTAAGGGAACCGAAGAGCTCATGATTCTAGCAGTTTCCATAGAGCCCTCATTTCTATTAAATCCATCAGTGTTTCCCGACATGATCCTCCAAGATGAGTATCAGTTGTGGTGTTAGTAGACCAGTAAATTTGCTAGTCCACAAAATAACACAATTTTTTTAGCATTCATTTCAGTATTTTGATTTGCTAAAAATTTCTGAGAAATTTATTAAGAACTTACTTAATAGATGTTATTTATCTTTACAGTGTATTTCCCCCACCTCGTCCTGGCAGGTGTCTTCTATTCCTATTCTATGGAAAAAAACCCCTGTAATCGTGATTGAATGCACCAAAATTCCTGGCCAGTCCATATAAACTAATCCAAATAAAAACACGGACAGTGTCATATATCCACAGACTAGATTTGGTTGAGGCACATGTGATCCTTATAAAGAGAAAGGGGAAGGTGCTGGAAAGCTGTGAGCAGTTCCTGAGCCAAGCCAGAGAGATAAATGTGCTGCAGCCCGTTTCAAAAGCTTTTTACGACTCTGATGCCTCTGGGTCAGGGTCTGTGTTTGCAGAGCAAAGCAGATTTTGACGGAACTGTATCTCTCGGTGGCCGTAATAATGTATCAAATTCACTAACGAGGCCAAACGGATGACATTTTTCCAAGTTCATTCAAAACCCTTCGGGGAGAGTCATCACACAAGGGAAAAACTCAGAACTAAAGAACACAAACAGGGCAAAAAACACCCCACCCCACTCCCCCGAATATAACCTTGAAGCATCCTCCTCTGTAATCTACACTCTTACAACAGGCAAACACATAAAGGGAAACTTTAACACCATTAGGTGTAACTGCGTTTCTCATTTGTTAGGCAATAAACAATTGGGTGTTTAACCATTTAACTTCTATGTAGGAGCCATCTGCAAACTCCAGAAGGTCAAAAAGCTACAAAATACGAGGTTCTGCCTTCTGCAAAAATACAGCACATCAATTATAAGGAGGCCTGGGGATCTGTGGAAGGGCCATGAATATTTTCACAAGCCTGCAGAAAACAGAGGAGTGACTTGCTGTGATGTACTGCAGAGGGACTCTAGCCTATGCTATTATTAACTTCCAAAATATCTTGACTTCCAAGGAAGTGCTGTGGCATTTAATTATAAATAAATTTGCATGAGTAAGCATCCTTTAATTTGTTTGGGGGTTTTTTTTAAACACCCAAGCAGTATAATTTTGACTTTAGGTTAGTCTCCAGAAAATATTGATCTTTATTTCTGTTATTCCAAAGAATAATTAGAAATCCCTGATTACCTCCAAGTACAGAGAAATGTGTGCTTAACAAAACTTTTAAGTAGTTAATAATATGCATATTTTAAAATACTTTTCGAAATACATATGAAAAGTTTTCCAGAGAAGGTTTGCTCAGCTTTCCTGATTAGGTAAATGCAAATGACCCCAGTAGTATCCTCCTGCAGGAAAGGACACATGGATAACATCAACCCACCATCCACAATATCTGAACATTTACAGAATGCATATTTTTATGTAAGCACATAATTATCTATAATAAAAATATGACACCTAAGGCTTTTAAAACATTAGTTTAGATAATATCAGAGACAGAAGGACAACCCAAGAGCTGGTACCAGAAGGCAGATTTACACAGTGCAAGGATGCAACAAATTTAAAAGGACTTAATGAGATTTTTGCCACCATCTCTCAGTTACGCTCCAGAGCTCCAGTATAATTCACTTTCTTGCCTTGAATAGGAAAATTAGAGCACTGCAACCACCAGAAGTGAATGCTTTTCTCTGGTGTGTTTCACTGCTGAATCAAAGCTCTCTGCAAAGCAGGTTGAAGAAGTGTGTTTAGCTGGTAACACATGCATCAGGAGGTACAAACTGTCACTCTTTACAAGAGGTTTATACACAGGAATTTAAGATATATAGTCATGGCAGTATTTTGGGATAAGGCTTCTCCTCTATTGTCCAGAAAACCTCCCCACTTGGCCTGTGCTGTCTTACAGTGGCTTTGGAAAGGGTGGGGGCAAAGGAGTGCACCTCACATTCCATAGGGAAGGTTACAAACATGAACTGCTGTGGGGTTGGGCAGAGAAAAGTTCAGATACCTGGCACTCTAAATTTCCAAACAGCATTCTGCTGTAGAGGGAGGTTTTAATCTCCCTTCTCTACAGTTCGCATGTACCACACATAATGCATTAATTCACGGTAATTTTTCATCATATCCCAGACAATTCAGTACTAAACCTAACAAGAAATGAAAACAGTCTCAGCGAAGGCATTCCTCTTCTTTTTCTTTTAATATTTTCAAGCCTTTTTTTTATATACACAAACAGCATCAGTCTATCTTTCTGACAGCTGTTACGGTATGACAGATAATCCAGCACAGTGTTCCTATCCCAAAGGGAAATGCACAAGCATTTAATGAAATAATCACAACAAGATTAGTGTTTACTATGAATATTTGCCAGTGAATTCCCTCTGTTTAATATTCTGAACGAGTATAAGTAGACGAGTTACATCCTCTAAATTTGCAGCTACAAAGGCAGAATTGGTGCTTTTCCCATGTGAGGAAACTAAACCCTATTACCTCTCTGAGCTCTGATAGCGACACTGGTACAGTTTCAAAACAAATACTGAGTGATATAATTCAGTATCAGCTGAATAATGAATACTATTCCCACTGAGAGTAATGGCTTTTGCCAAGATAATGCAGATTACACAACACTGTGAGGCACTGAGGAAGCCAAAGGAAACCAAAGGGGAATTCCTGCTGAGCAAAGTTCCAGCTTATCCTTTCAGGATCCTCCTCCTTGAACCTGCACTTCTGAATCTGTGAAGGTTTTTTTCAAATTAAGCAGGAGAAGCAAGAATATTTTTTCACACTGGAGACTCATCTCTGAGCTGCAATCAAACAGCCTTTCTGAAGGTACAGAATAATGGTACCACTACAGATGGAAAAGACCTCCAAGATCATCAAATCCAACCTTCCACCGATTATCACCTTGCTCACTAAACCACATCCAAGAAGTGCCACGACTACTTGGGTTTTTTTGAACTATTCCAGGGATGGTGACTCCATCACTTCTCCAGGGATCCTGTTCCAATGTTGAACCACTTTCATTTTTCCTAAGACTTCACTGTTTGTATACAGCATCTGCTTTCAGCCTTCCCTCCACAGTGACTCTAGCCCATACAAACTCATTACAACCCTTCCCAATCAATGAGTTCATGCCGAGTTCTATCCTAAGTCTGAAGCTTCCAAAAAGTCTCTCCTCCCACAACAATGCAATTTGCGAGTGGATTAAAACCACATTTAGCTACAGTTGCTAAAGAATTACATAGTTACTTTAGTGTACACCAAACTAGAGTCCAGTTTGTTTTGCACTACAGAACCCAAGCAAATCTTGACATTGCTGTCTCATTTCCCCCTTCCCTCTATGTATGCAGAGATGTGGCAAAGAAATGAAGTTCAAACACCACAAACTGAACCATGCAGATGTTCCTCCTCAGTTATTACTCAATTGCAGAGTCAGTTCAAAACCCACAGGAGCTAAATTTTCCGTATTAAGAATCTTCATGCAGGTACAACTCCGCCTAAAATGTTTCCAAGAGCTAGACTCAGTGCCCATCAGCAAGGGTCTGGGTTTCTAAGTTCAGCTCTGGCAAAACTGGGCTCTCTGATACCCAGTTCCTTTCTAGGACCCATATTTGCCATATGTTTGCAGATCTGCAAGTCTGGTGGCAGAGGTGCCAGAGAAAGAGATGACAATGGTGCTGTTCTGTCTTGTCTTCCCACTCCTCTTGCTACCAGCATTAAAGCAGTGACAGAAGACGTGGCAGAGGAGCTCAGTTCCATTCTTAATCTCACTGAAGCTGCCACCTACCATGGGAAATGGTTAAACCCCCAGATATAAGACAGTCTGAGGTCAGAAAGGCAATAGCATCAATTTTTTTCTACCCAAGCTAAACGACTTCACACAGAGATAAATTTAATATTTATTGAGCCAAGAAAAGAAGAAAAAGGATTCATAGACGACTGGTTTGGGTATCTGATTGTTTTCCAGAGAAACACAGCTTTTTGTGCTGCTCTACTGACTGCTTAATGCAAAGAAAGTGTTGAACAGCACAGACAAGGGGATGGATGACTCCTTATCTCCCAGCTAACCACAGAGCTACCGGGCTTAAAGTCTTCCCAGCTCTATTTGCTGCACCAACAAATATATAATCCTTCTGCACAAAGGGCATCAGGTTGAGGACACTGAAGCTCTTTCTATCTGTGAGGTTTTATAGATGCTTCAGTGTAGAATATCCCTGGGTTCAGGAAAGCCAAAAAAATTCAAAATCAGAGTGAAGCAAAACAGAACAGCCCCAGACAAACTGAACGGGCTCATTTACAAAAAGCTGACATATCTGGTCACAGTGCAGATTAGTAGAGAAGTAGCTAGTTATTTTATTACCCCAAATTAAACAAAAAAAAAAAAAAAAAAACCACTTCACTCCCCCCAAAAAAAACCCAACCAACAAAAAACTGGTTATCTGCAACTCTGAAACATGATTATTACCACAATATAATATTTATAAGCAATGGATGACACAGACTCTGCCATATTTTTTTGTGTGAAACACCATAGAGAAATAACAGTTTCCTACATATCTCAAGTTAGCTGTGACATGCTAACATGTGATGTTAGAAAAACCCTCTTGCAGTCATGAACCACAAGCCATACAGTCACAGCAGAAACAACTACATTTAAATTCACTAGGCTAATGAGAGGAAAAAAAAAAAAAGGCATTTCTTTATGTTATAACCAGAAACCACAGTCATTATTTTCTTATCCTATTCCATTAATTTCTTTTTCCTATGGAGAAGAAAAAAAAAAAAGTCTGCTATAATGAACATACACCGGCTTTGTCAGATGGTAAGAGTTACTTCTAGTCAGGTGCTGGAATTTGGTAGCTTTGATCCCCAAGGACTTGTTCAGAAAATTTTATTTTGAGGATTACCTCTAGAAATGGATGCCATGGAAATTAAGTTCTGTAAGATGTGTCTTGCCACTGGGCAGATTGCTGAAGATAAAGCTGGAGTTTCATTAGTTCCCATTATCTGTATTTGCAAGCTGTTTACAAATAGTGAGCCAAACGATAGGAGATTTTCAGTAAATATTCACTTCTTGTTTACTGAAAAATACCAGTAGTTCACTACCCAAATTTACAGTAACTATTTTGTCTGGAAATATATATATATATGTATATATATATATATATGTATCTTGACAGGAAACACAAGCATAAGGAATGCTTTTTTGAGTAGAGGATACCAGAACTCCTGCCAAACTATCAGCTTTGTGTGCACACCAGAAAATGCTCCAGTGAGCTAGAATTCAAATTTTATCAAATCAGTCAACAGTCATTTCCATGCCCCTTTCTCGCACTCTTATGCCAACTAGGACCAGACAGCATAATACCAGTGATATCAGTTAAATAAACTAGAAGTTATGTCCCTTTTTTTCCCTTGCAATATTTCTCCAGGGTATCAGAAATTCAGCCATGGTGACTAAGGGCTTGAAACCACCAGAGTGTTTGCGTCACCACTGTCACGTGGCACAGACTGCAATAGCTCAGCAAGGAAAGCAGTTTGGAGGGATGCAGATGATGGGACCCCCCCCATATGTATTCAGGAACAACTGTGTTGATCAGCCAGACCATTGGACCACCCAATTTGAGCACGTGATGGTTGGTAAGTGATTCACAACAGCACTTTGGAAGAGCTACAGTAAGCAGGTTGACACAATTCAGTCATTTTTTGGACCAACAGGCAGATACAATTTTTCAGACTCAGCTGAAATAGTGACTTCCACAACATGACCCACAGGCTTCATTTAAAGGTTGGTTTTCAGGATTAGATAGCCAGTATCAAGAACATAAGGCCTCCAAAAGCAGGGGATGGAACATCAGGAATTGAGAAGTTGTGTTACTGAGAGAAGTGGTAGCCATAACAATGCTTTAAGTGTGTAGAAAGTTTTGTTACTTTTTAAGTCAGGTTAGAGGTAAGAGGTTTGATATTACCAATATTTATTTTGTTCAAAGGTTGTGGTTTTTTTTGTTTGTTTGGTTGGTTTTTTTAACCCTGCTTCCTATGTTTTCACATATACAATTTTACACATATATTTTTAATACACAGACACAAATGTGTTTAAGTGCAAACTGTGCAAAAATCCAAGGAGGGAACTACTATGTGAAATTATTATGCACCACAACAAGCAGGGTAGTTCTGTTTAATCATGAGTATATGTGCTGTCCACTCGAATAGAGAAATAGAAAATATTTATAGTTAGTTTTATCATTCCAGTCACTACAAGCAAAAAGGTAGCATTTCCCTCCCAAAAATAAAAAAAAAAAACAAAACAACAAAACACAACAAACTGATAGGGTTGATGGATTCCTTTAATCAGCTTGTACTCTAAAATCCACCTGAAGCACCAGTAGTGTGGGGCAAGGTAGGAAGCTGCCTTGACAGAAAAGGTCAGACAGGCCCTGACCACACAGCTAAATTGAGAAGAGATATTAGTTCATTACCCCGAGCTCCTGTAAGGCCAAAGGCTTTAGTTTTTCACACAGTTGTTCCTGCACTGAATCCACTAATAGAGATAGTCTTGATTTAAAACGACAGTGAGATTATAGAGAGAATTACACCTTCCCTAGCTCCTGTATTGCAATGGAGAGGGAAGGGAAAAAAAAAAAATGCAATTTCAAGGCAAACTTGTCAGACTTCAGCTTCCAGCTGCTGGGCACCTGGTAAACACCAGGTGGGCTGTTTGTTGCTTATTCTTTTCCCTCCTGTTTGATTTCTGTGTATTTTTGTCGTATTTCCCTTCCTCTTTACTTTCTTCTTTGATTTAAAAGTATTAAACAGCCTGATCCTTCTGTCATTACAATGAATTTTCATCTGCCTTCAAAAAGCATCAGAACTCCTTTTTTTCCCCCCTTTAGAGCATCAGCTGCATGTCACACTAAAAGAAGTTACTGAAAGCTCAGCACCAGATACCAGAATAATCATTCTTGCTTATGCTGTGACAAGACAAATCACTTCCTTGCTTGTATTTACTACTCCCTTACTCAGATGCCCGCAGAGCATCTCACCTTGTTCTGATACAGCACATCATCTGTTGCTTGCACACTGTTACCCCAGGTCCTTTTAGCTGCTGCCTTCCAGGCTGATTTCTCATTTGAAGCAAGCTCACACTCCTTATTTCTGTAAGGATTGCTTTACATTCGGTATATTTAAAGCTTATTTCTGTTTCAATGAACATCTCTTTATCATTCTTTCAGCTGCTGATTTATCTAAATGATTTTTTTTCCCATATTGATTTTATAGTTAATGTTGCAAAGGTGGTAGAGCTGAGCTGTGATAAACCTAATAGGATGATTCCATATAATCAATCCTGGAGTTCCTGAGGACTGCTAACATCCATTATAGCACTGCTGGAAAAGAAAGGCCATTCCAGCAAATTTACCGGGGTGGAAGTTTGGAGGGAGGGGGGAAACAAACTTTCACTTGATCTTTTTTGTAAAGTAAAGTAATGGCAAGAGAGCTCCCTAGTGTACAATCAGCAAAGGTTCATGGAGAAGGAAGAGAGCTCGTAAACTGAGAGAGGTCAGGCTACCAAAAGTGCACTTCATCACTGGCAAAGGGCCCACTGAAGCCCCAGCTGCCACACTGACACCACTCTTGTACAATTAATAACAAGAATAATTTGAATTAGCTGTTTTTTCAAACAACTTCAAAAGACTTCAGAAGCTGGATGGACTCACTTTGTCACCAAAGGAAGCCATGAAATGGGTCAAGGGGAAGGTGAGGAGGATCATTTTTAGTCTAGTCCACAATCCACCTTGCAGGAGAGGGAATGACTGATATCCCAGACTCAAAATACAGCAAGCCACCACACTGGGACAGTCAGGCACAGCCTGTCACATTCTAGAGGCACCAGCAAGGAGCAGCATCTCAGTAATTCTCCTAACAATGAAAACAGAAAAGCAACTTTCTCACTGAAGAGAAATTCATCATCTGACCTGCTAAGCCAGTCTTTGGCTCTGTACCTGAGATAACCTGGGGACTGGCACACGGGGCAGTCCAAGGAGACTGATTTCAACACGATTGTTGGACATCTTCCTTCATCTCTCTTGCTTTTCAGATGCTGCGTGGCTTGTCAGCCAGGAAGTACCACAGAGTTCCCTCCTCTGCAAGGGTTTGGACATAGCCTGGCTGCAATGGCTCCACTCCACCCTCCACTTAGTCCCCCCTTAGCTCGTGTGTGGGAGGTCAGATATGCTGACCACGTTCCATCCATGGGGTAGCAACCGTATTTTTCCCTGTAACTTCCATACCATTATCTTTTTACCCTCAGTCATCTTCCCATACAATCAAAATAATGACACATTCCCCTTCCTTCACATTTTTATCTCACACAAGGAGAAGGGAAAAACAAAAGTAACTTTTTAGACCTTTGTACGTTTGCATTTGTCCAGGTACTCCACGCTGACATTATTTTTAGACAGGACTTGAAAATATTATTACCATAACGATCACAGATTGAAACTAGAAGCTTACAAAGTGCCAGGAAAACATGATAAATATAGAATTATGATGAGCAGGAAAGCTTCCCCTGAAGACAGTTTCTGTGGTTTCTATTTGCCATATATAGATATCTCTACCTACTTTGATAGAGATGAAGACTATTGCCTCACAATAATTATATTTCAGGTCACAATTTATATTCACATAGACACCTTAGATTTGCATCAGGCTACAGAAAACACTACATTAGTATACCATCTCCTCTGCTTAGCAGGGATTTTGGTCAAGAATAAGGACTTACACTGCACCTGAACATAATTTTGCTGAACTGGCTTTGCTCATTTGTACTGTGCTCTTAGTGCAAACAGTAGATAGAGGAAGATCCTCAAACATGGTCATTAAAAGCCTTGAATTTCTCTGGTCAGCTGCATGCCCTGTATGACTGCAATTCCAATCCCACACCCTGCCAGACAGCTAAGACTTCCAAATGCACTAAGAATGTATAAAAAAAAAAAAAAAAAACATGTAGAAAGAGAACAGTGATTATTTAGAAAGAAACACTGAATAAAACAATCAAGACTTCCAAGGTGGGAACGTTTTCCTCGTTGCAAGAAGGGAAAGTGAAACGCCATCATGAATTTAGAGATTAAATGCCTCTGCATGCTCACTAGAAAAAAACTGATTATCTCAGCACATGTCAAAGGTAAGTTTTCACTTATATCTTACACACAAAACTCAAGTAAGCAAGTTAACAAAACTGTAGTAAAATTTTGGGTTAATGATGGTAGTGTTTAGAAAAATGTAGGTTAAGAAGGCTTCTGGCTTCCTGATGCACACAAATTGTTCCCTGTGATTTAAGGACCTTGACACATAAATACAGAATATTCGAGGGAAATCTTACTTCAGTATCAAAGCTAACCTCCTGCATCAGAATAATGGAAAAAACAAGATCATTTCATCACCTGCTGAATAAGAATCTATGATGATTGTGGTCTCAGTGCATAAAACCCTAGCAAGGTTTCTCCTGAAGTGAAAAATGAAAGAGGTAACACATCCTACTCACCAGCGAGAGTCAAGCATTCTGAAAATTCTATCATGAACCATGGTGTCAAATTTGCTCACTTTCAAAATTCATTAGAAAACCCTTTTCATCTTTTTTTCCCCTGATGTTAACAAAGAAATATTCCCTTTACAACATACTCCCTTCCCCTATTAAAATGCATATCACTTTTCCCCTTTCTCTTTGGTGAAAAGAGCTGACAATCTTTGTAAACATCTCATGTATAATAGAATTCCCTAAAAATCAGTCTTAATACTTCGCAATCACAGTAGTTAACACTGGCAAGACTTGCTGGTGACACCCCTGCTGTTGTCCTTGATCTTGTTGCAGGCTTAGGCTACATTTATATCAGCAGATATTTATCAGGATTCTTTAGATACACTCAAAGCTCCTTCTCTATGAAGCAAAGAACATAGCATGACAGACAGAATAAGACATAGCATCAATCTACCCACATTACTGATTGAATTTATCCTCAGTGTGAGCAAATTTCTTTTGGGGGTATCACAACAAACTCAGCTCTATTTCTTCCAGGACCCCAACTCTTTAAATCCCTTATTTTCTATTTCTACATACTACATCATTGCAAATCTATTTTTACTGTAAAATGTCCCCTTCACAATTCTAGTGACCACGAATCCAAACACTTACAGATGGAACTCTAAAATCAAGTTCTGTCTTAAAAAAAAAAACAAACAAACAACGCACCCAAAAGAGCATGCCCTCAATTAGAGCAAAGTTTTATTTAAAACAGAGCTCTGAAAAACTGTAGCATTTGGCTATCAGTCTCGGGAAAACGATCTGTTGAAAGATTTCCCCTTCCTGCTTCTAAGCAGATCAGAAATACACACCATCTGCTTTGTGGTATTTCGGTGTTTCTAGACTCTGCTACATGAAAGAACATTAATATATTCAGGCATGGTACAACTGGTCCTCAAAATAAGTATGGCTGAATAAATTTACACACTGGTTTAATAGAAGAAATAATGCAAATAAGAAAGGAAAAAAAAAAGTAATCACCAAGGGATGACTTTAAAACTAAAACCCTGATCTTGCAAAGTTGCAAGCAGTGCTCCTTCTAAATAATAGGAAGTATGCGTTGGAGCTGGAGACCATTTGCAGCCTCAACTGTTGTGATTGCCCCAGGCTCTGGAATACTTTGAAATAATTTCAAAGTTTAAAGAACTGTTCATTCCACAGCAGAGTTAAAATATTTTCTGGCGGAAATCCCCCTTGCTAGTGGACATGCTGCACCTCATCTTTTAAAGGCAGCAAGGGCAGGGCAAGAGAACCAAGTAAAGTTACAGCTGAGGTAGGGAATCTCCAGAGTGAGGCTATTTTGACAGCTTTGAAAATGCAACAGATCAGCCAGGGGCTGCATGATTAAATTATATCATGACAAAATTATCACTACCACAGCACTAGAAAGCCTTGGGTTTATGGTCTCTTAACAGAATTGCCAAAACACCTATAACATGAAAAAGGTAATTTGCTTATAGATGAAGCAGCAACAGCTGGACAAAGGTAAGGGGTTAAAGTATCAGCACTTACAACCCTTCGACTTGGAACTGATTTAATCTCAGGATAGCTCTAAATGCCTGACCTCACCAGGTGCCACAGCCAAGGCCAAGCAGCACAAGCTAAATGCTCTGTGTGTTCTCCCCACACCACCTGGACCAAAAATGCAAGGACTCTTGAGAGATGTGGGACTGACAGGTCACACACAACAGGCATCATCACTCAGCAACCTGACCCAGTGGAAGGTATCACTGCTCACAGCTGGAGGATGGAACAAGATCACCTTTAAAAGGTCCCTTCCAACCCAAACCATTCTGTGATCTGAGTGATGTCAGGCGTATAAAGACCACGCTTCATTTTTTCCTCTTGGAGGAAAATCCCTGCCTTTCTGATTACCCAGTCCAAATCCTACATCAAAGAAACAGCAAACTCAGAAATCTGAGCCAAGTCCGTCAGGGTCCTTCCCAAACACAGATCCTTGACTGATTCCAGAGAACCACAGAATCCCAGAACATCCTGGGTTGGAAGGGACCCACAAAGACCACAAAAGACCAACTCCTGGCCCTGAACAGGACAACCCCAAGAATGACATCACGAATGACCGCCAATATGGGATTCCAGAAAGAAAAGACTTGCAGCCTCACAGGCCTGACACTCTTCCTCCTTTTCTGGAAGTGGCAGAATAAGCCTGAAGTGCAGCCTGTGCAGTCACCAACATCAGTGCACATTCACAGGCAGCACTTTGGGATGTGCCTTGTTGCAGACCTTATTTCACAAAAGTGGTTTGTCTCTGGTGCAGAGCTGCCTGGTTTCAGAGAATGCTATAGAAATGTGCCTGTCCTTTGCCTGACTTTGTCAGAGAGGCTAAAACATTTAATTTTGAAACCTGACAATATTTCACAGCCTTTGGAACAGACAAGCTGTCAGGTTTCCTTCGGGAGGAAGAAAGGAAGGGAGGTACATCCACTGAATGAAAATAACTAATACAGAGCTGGATCCAGCCTCAAATAAGCAAAGCTTTCACTGAAATGAGAGCTACAGGTCTTGCCTTACTGATTGCAGCTGAAAAACAAATTCTAGGATTTAGCCTTTACATTTAAGCAAAAGGCTGTTTTTTAGGATTTAAATGCCTAAACCCGGTAAAAGACTGAAAATTTGCATGAGCAGAAGATGCATTCAGGGCAGCCTCAAGACCTGAAAATTAACTCTGCAGGCACACAACTGCTACACAGACCAGCAACAATTGCAATCTCATATTGCTCAGTGCGACAGCAGCATCATTCAATAAACCAACTTGCAATGGAGCAATACATCACAGAGCTTCGTGGTTATACTTGCTCTGACTTTTGATTGCAAAAAACTATTTGTGTTACCTGTTACTTTGTCAAGATGAAGTTTATCAGCATGAGGCAGCACCCTGGCATAGCTGTTTCAGGGGGTTTTTTGACAGAACCAACCAAACATTGGATTCACAGGAAGAGGTGGGATATTTCTAAACCACACATAGGCATAGAAAAATAATTTCAGCAGGTGTTTTAGTGCAGCATTTCAAAAAGCAAGTCTCCACATTTGTTGTTAGGGTCACCTTTCTTGTCCAGGAATTGGCTAGTGGGGAATATTCTTTAAGTAGGAAAAAATCATAAAATCCACAAAGATAACCAAGAAATGAGCTGCTGAAAGAAATAATCACACCAAGGCTTACCACAGTCTCTCAAAAAACATATGTGCAACTCCTCCGCTGTTAATAAAACCAAAATCAACACCAACCTTTTAAACTAACTATGTCCCAGCACAAGAGGGCAAGAGCCCAGCTAGGCACAGAGGTTCGTAAGGAAGAGACTGTTCCAAGGGTTTCTGCTAGACACAGGAAGAAAAACCACTTTTTTTCCCCCCATCACATAAAAAGAAAGGTTATAATAGTGGAGGGTTGAATAATACCAGGAACAGCTACAGAACAAACTGATTACTCAGGAGACAGACCTGCTGCTGGGGCTGGAGACTTCAAAAAAAAAATCTACATGGGGCAAAAATTTCCTAGGGTGGAATATCAGTTGCACGTGTGAGAAACAAGGGCTAATGTGCACTGCCCAGGGAACTCCCACAGACACCAGAAGAATGGACTCTTTTTGTCTATTGTTGCCTTTTGCTGGGGAAGAACACAGCAGAAGGCCAAAATATTCTATCTGAAACCTTAAATGCCATGCACATGTTCTGCCTTCTGCAGCCACAGGTGATTTCCATTAAAATGAAGAGGAATTAGTTATAAAGCTCACTTGGTTGACTGCCCCCGTGCAGGTTGGAGTATGAAACAGTAGATGCTCTGAAAAGGGTGAATTCTTGGCTCAGGGAAGCCTGGAGTACTTGGAATTATTCAAATTACTGGTCAGGTGAGACACACCTGTAGGCATGTTGATCCAGGGTTACAGCTGCAACCTTGAGCCTTCTTTCCAAATCTGAGGACCTGCCCAAAGGACTCGGTCCTCCCTGCCTTATAATGGTAGAATTGCCAAAATAATTACAGGACAAGGGAGCAAAGGTAAGTCTAGGAGCAGGAGACCACCCTTTTCCTGCCTGCAGCCCCAGGGTTTGAAAGGACACAGGTGCTAAAGAGAACCATATAATAGAGGTATTAAGCATTCCTACATTATAGGATACAGTGCTAGGAGTGGGAAAAGAAACAACCAAAACCAACCCCACAGAGCAGGTTAATAGAAGACAAGTTCGCAAGGTCAGAATTTCATAATAAGGGCACATTGTTCAAAACACACAAGAAAAAAGGGAAATTTTTTCTTTCATTAGAGGTTAATACATATCTGGCTTGAAAAATGAACCCCAAAATTGTCATTAATACAGTGGTGCAAAGCATTTTGCATTGAGAACACTTGAAACAACCCATAGAAATCAGGTTGAGGAAAAAAAAAAAAAAGCAGCAGTGAAATTCGAAGACCAAATCTAGGTGGGGAAAAATAAATTAATCTCTAAATTGAAAGACTTTTCTCAGTTCCAGAGGTCAATCACAGTGGTGGTAAAGCAATTGGAGGATGTTGCTCTTAAGAAAGATGAGAAGTTTTTTTATATAGAATCTTCATTATGCAATGAACAAATGAGAGATTAGATATTAGATTATGAGAAATTAGATATTGATGCAGGACTGCGGGTATCAACAAGTGTCCGGCACAAGCCCCAGCTGGAGCCCTGCTCTCCCAAGCATCCTGTCAGCACAAGCTGCTGGTCAAAACAGCAACCATCTGAAGGCCATAAAAACCCCCTCTCCTCATTCCAAAACTGACATTTCCCAGGGCTGTTTCCTTCACCCTGGAACGTTTCCAGAGACATTCTAGAGAATGGTGAGCTATTACTCAGGGACTGTTCTCATCTGAATCTTTGCTCTTTGATAAGGAAAGAGCAGCATGGCAGCACCCAGGGCAGCTGTGCACATCCTGCTATTCTGACACAGTCCTACTGCAGATGCTGCAACTCCACACACAAGCTGAACATTCAACCCTTACTGCTTCTGGCTTTTCAATAACAGACAACTTCCAGGAAACCGTTGTTATCTCCAAGGCTTGTTGGCAAGAAAGAACTGGGAGGAATTAGTTTTGAAAAGACTCACTAGAATAAAAATGATTCAATGGAGGACCCCAGCTGCAGGCTGTCATGCATGTTGAAGTCATTACATACCCATCATGGCATCTGAACACTGCATTCAACTGTAATCAGTCTTTATACAGCATAAGGACTATAATTATAAAGTGATTTTGACATCAGAAATGGCATTCCAGTACCTCAACTTAAAAATACCCACCCTGAAAATAGGATGCTATGCCTTGTGTTCAGCAGAGGGACAGGAAGTTAGGCATGAGAGCAGACTTTGGCAAGGAGAAAGCCACTCACTTCAGCTAACAAAAATAAGAAGGTTGAATTCTGCTCTCTGGCATTTCAGCACCTCGCCCTCGGCTTTGATTTGGACCAAAGACCTGGAAGTCTTTCCTAGAAGTTTTGAATGATGCCTTTTCTCCTACAGGGAGTAAGGGAAGGAAGGGTAGAGGCAGGATGGAGTGTTAAACAGCAAGCATCACGCTCTAAGCATGGGGCAGGACCGAGGCATGTGTCAGGTTGTGCAGAACTGAGACGTTGATTCAGGTTCTTCTTCCTCTTTAAAACACTTCCAACTTCTCAAGACTATTTTCTGCCACCAGGTCTCTGGCAGGAATGTAAGAGAGGCAGCACTGATATTCAACATCTGCTCTCAGAAGCAGTGCTTCTGTGACCCAGAGCTACCCTACAAGGTAATTCTTTTCTTCCCACAATTCAGGTGAATTACTGTAAAAGCAGAACCAAAGCTCTCCCCTTTCTTATTACACACACCAGGGCATCAGGTATTTTTACTCATCCCCACAAGGTAAATATTTTCTAAATGTTAGCTAATCGTAAACCTAGATACAAGACAAGACAAAACCAAGACAATAAATCTGTTTTCACAGGTTGGGTGGGCATGGTAAAGCAAAATACAGTCATGGACAGAACAGGAGTTCCTCTCTTAGGAAAAAAGATAATAGTTTATTTTGATTTCAACATATGTATGCATCTCATGTAATCTAACAAAAAACTCCAGAAGACATTTTTGTTATGTGTTTGGGTGCCTGTTGGTGAGTTAGTGAGTTCCATTTTCCTCATCCATTTTATGTAAGTGTTTAAGTGACCGTGCCTGCAGCCAGTAACTTTTCACATAACCAAGTGTGGTTCAAAGCAGGTCATGGTCAGCCAAGGCAATGCACTTTTCAAACATTCAAAAGGTAAGAGTAATTTCTTCCCTTTCCATCTCTGTTATGGTTCTACTAAAATAAAATAAATGTTTCTACCTCGTGTTTAAATTCAAACCAGCTCAACTGACTCACCCGAAAGACAATGTCACAATGTGTATTATGGCAGAACATCTTATGATGGAAACCCTTGTGAGAGGTTATATTAAAATACCACAGAGAAATAGTCAACCTAAAGTATCTCCTGGCACTGAAGAAAAAAAAAGAAAAAAACTATACCTACAATACAGTTCTGGGGAAGGGTTCAAAGACCTTCTTTAAAAAACAGATAATTCCTTTAAATTATGCACATTTCTAATGTAATTTATGTAAAAAACCTTATTGGTTTCTTTCCTGTTAAATGCCGTAGGACTCTTCATAATGGATTTAATTTCAGATGAAAAAAAATACCATTTAAATTTATTTAAAGCCATGAATTAATAAAACCATTTTCTGACCTACATTTGGAAAGGACAGGACTAGCCTAAAATGAAAACACAACTCCTCTGAGATTTTTTTCACTCCTTTCGAAGTTTCACAGCTTGTTTAATCAGACCTACAACATCAGACACAAAATTCAACTCAGGCCCACATCTTCTCATTCACACCAACACAACAGTGTCCAATATATTCAAACAGTGTTAAATTCAATTTTTTCTTCTGGAAGAGTGAGTATAATATAAAAGTATTCAAAAAACTGTGTGCATTTACAAGTAAATGAAAATGCAGCACTGGTTCTGCTACAATTTGTAGAAAGTCTCCAAAAAAACCCGGTTTCTACATTGAAAAGAATTTAATCTATGCAGTCATCCTAAAAATCACTGTTTAATCAAGTAGGGGAAAGAGGTGAAACTTAATAGCTCTCAAAATGAGCTCTGCAAATCAGTTTAACAACTCCTGTTAATCCAGAGGTTAACAGATTCGATGAGTGAGGTTTGCATTGCATTTACATCTTCAGTGAAAAGAAAAATAAGAGTGAGAAGTAAAGCCCCAAATATCTTAGATGAATTATGTTAATCTGCAGGGTGAGCAGCCATCACAAAGCAATTATGCTTCATTCTGGAAAAATCCCAAGACAATAAATGATATTTCTGAAGAACAACACCACTCATTTCTATTCCAACTAAAATTTCCAGCCTCTCCATTATATTCTTTTATAAATAGATAAATAGAGAGAGTGAAAGAGATTTACCCATGGTCGTTGGTCTTGGTGAGCTTAATACTTTAATAATTGTGTCTTCTGCTAGTTTGAAGATAATTGCTTTGATATAGTACACTATAGCATAGTTTTAGTTTCTATACTGTGTAGTATATAATTCTGATTAAGATCTTTTTGTCCAATCATTCACCTTTATATAAATGTATCTGATTTGCCATCCTTAATCCTGTGGGACAAGGTTCAGTTACACCTCTACAACTCCTTAGGCTTAAACCATGGACAGTGTGGGGTTAATGCCAGATCCAGCTGCACCGAAGCTGCTCTCTGAGGAGATCCTTGTTATATTCATATGCAATCTTTTAACACTTCTGTAAAATCTGCAGTTAATGATAGACACCTGAAACTGATATTATTATTGGTGTAAATCGTCTTATCATAATTAGGAATTTCCCTGTAAAAATATTTTACACGGATGAGTATCAGCATTTATGTCTTACTGGTTTCACCAGGAATGGATCTCACTGTAAATATTACCAAGACTGCAGTGGATACAAGATGTTATTCCTGTGGGAACATAAGGACTAGGGAATATAATTATTCACCCCTTGCTATCACTTGGTGCACGTGTTCCCCATCAAAAGGTATGAAGCTTTTTTATATGCTCAGTTTTAAGTCAGAAAAGCACATTCTTCAGGTTCTAAACGCATTTCTGGAAGTTGTAGTGTGTAAATAGACCACAACAAGTTTGATAGAAAAAAACCCCAAACCAAAACACAGGCCACCAAGCAGATATTACTAACAAATAACAAAATACATACATTTACCCTAATGGTTGCTTTAATGATAGCAAGTCTGTGCACTGTTCATACTTAATAGCAGGTCTTTCATCATGAAGTCCCCAGGACACTTCATTTTGTGTGGAACAATAAGCAGAGTTCTGGGATCTCGTTCATTACAAACTTTTTTCTTTTTTTTTTTTTGCTTAAATAATCAGCTGCTGGCTTTTAGAATTACATGTTGGAATAGAGATAGAAGCTGTTCTTCCAGATATTTAGACATAATTCCTGAGACACTCAGAAACATCTGTGCTCAAATGATACACTGACTATTTGCTTCTCATTAAATTCTGCCTCAGATAATCAGATATCTATTAGTACTTTATTGCTCCTCTTCTGTTTCTTTCCTGAGAATTTATGTTTTCATGGTTGAAACAAACTTCCACTGCTATTTTTCCAAAGTCACATCTTGGCTTTTTGGAATGTACTCACCAGCACCCCTCTCGGTTTGCTTTGATTGTCGATTACTAAATATAAATATACTCCAAACCTTATTTAGAAAACTATTTTTTAAAAAGGGACCTGGTTGAAAATGTTGTGGAAGATAATTTTCTGTTTGTACAGAATATCAATTACGCTGCCTTGGAAGACACTGGAGCCTCTTTCCCATTCCTCTGATGCAAAATTACCCCCTTTTGAGTAAGGTTTATACCCGTGAGATCAGTCTCTGGTTTTATAAATTCCTTAAATACAGCTACAAAGTAACACCTCTCACCTTGGCAATCCAGTTGCAACCCTTCTGCTAACATATTTATTAAATACCAGGTGAAATTTAGTCACTGACAAGTCAAAAACTAAAACTGGGAGATAAACAGGAAGCATAACAGCAGTAATGAAAACATATCTCAGCAAGCCAATAGTAGAAACGTTTTGCAACAGGCAGCTAAAAAGGCAGGTCGAATTTATCCTCAATAACAGGTTTATTGTTGTCCTCTTTGTTATTTTGTCTGTTTTCAGCCAGCCCTTGTAGAAACAGAAAGGCCTGCACCATTAACAGCTCCCACAGCGCCACGTTAGTGTTTGACTGTTCCGAATTGCCCACTTGTATCCAACACTCCTGCAGTTCAGTGGCTCCTCTAATATGACATGAGACCTGGATAGCACAGGCTATTTCAGTCCCACCTCAGTTTCACACTTGGTGCAACTTCATTTTATCCATTGTTTGAAAATACATTGGGACAAACCTCACATTTGCAATCACTCAAAACAGTCACAATCGATTCACAGCCTGAGTTTTACTGAGATTCCTGATGTCCATTAGGATGGTGAGGAGAAGCCAGCCAGTTCTAAAAGGCATGTTTTTCTACCATAAATTTAGGTAAAATTTAGGTATGTTCTTGTTTCCAGGACACAACTGAGGCAAAGTAGTATTGGTACATTCATGGAATCACATACAAGTTACCACACATTTCTTATAAATGTCAGAACCTGCACCCATGGGTATATACATAGCATGAAATGTGTAGATTCTGTCACCCATGTTGACAGAATAATTTACATATCACTAAAAGTTTTAACCTTAAGATCTAATCTCATACTCTACAGGAAAAAAAAAAAAAAAAAGAAGGAAAGAGAAAAATGGCAGACATGGTACATTGTTGGACATTCCAGCATCTGCTGACTGCAAGCATCAATTTGGGATGCTTTGTTTTTGTACAGAAAGAATTATTTTGGCTGAAGGTAAAGGTTTAATTTTTAAGTCACATTTCCAGGATGAAAGAAAAAGGAAGTGCTCGTCCATGTTCTTCATCTTTTGGGTTTTCCCCCATCCCTGCAATACTGGTTTAAAACATGTGAGTGAGCCCAAGTGTTCCCCACTGAGCAAACGTATCAGGTTTAAAAAATAAAAAACAACCCAGCACAAACACACACAAACAGTACAAGTACATTTCTGTATGAAAATACCAGAGCCTTGTAGAAGACTCTGTAGGATGTCCCTGCTCTCACAGTCCTCTTCACATGCCATTCTCTTTGGCAAAAGCCTAAATATTTCTCCAGTCTAAAGATGCAGCTCTACATCATGACACACTTTAGTGAGTGGTCAAGCAGTAAAACAAAATAAAACAAAAAAAACCCCACAACAAACAAACAAAAAAAACCACAAACAAACACAAAAAAACCTAACCACAAACAAAGAGGAAAGTGTTAGAGCAGCTGTATCAAGCCAATTTGGAGCAGGAAAAAAATTCAGCCAGAATATATATATTTTTAATAGGGTTGCTTTATTACTGTACCAGTCTTTTGGAAGCCAGACACTATGGTAAGGAACAGAATGCAAAACCCTTGTGTCAAACCAGTATTTGACATGCAGAAGCAAGATGTGTGAGCCTGAAAATTCCTCTCCACAAGCAAGATATGAAACTGGTGCCCCAGGCGGGGCTGGAGAATATCAGGTACCTGCAGAAACCAAGCAGAGTGTACAAAGGCCAAGAATCATCTGCTCCCATTCTCATCCAGTAGTGGGAAAACTGCATTTTACCTCTTTTAGAAGTCGTTTTATGCCAAATAGCTCCAAGTCTATCTCTGCTGAAGTGCTAGAGGGAAGAAGCATATGCATTGCTGTGCGGTTTGGATTCTGTTCTATAGTGATTTTTCAGACTGTGGAGCAGCACAAAGGCAAGCAGAGTGCAAACTGACCTTAAAAAGCAGTGAAATCTTCCTTTTCAGTTTTAATCGCCCTTGTTCTCAAACAGAAGCTATTTCGTGAAGCGAATTTAATTTAGAAGTGGTGACTGTAAACAGATGTTCTTTTGGCAGTCCCTAATTACTGTCTAACTGAGGTATTCAGGACTGACAGATGCATCATATGAACATGCTCAGCTCAGTACTTAGAAGCCTTCTTTTCTTTAGCTAGAAATTGGAAGGAGCTTCACCAAGGATTCAGAGTTTACCTTTATATGCTGGATAGTCAGCCAAGTAAGACTTCCACGTGCTTTTACAGGTTTTATTCAAGGATGTGATGCTACTGAGTTTGTACACTGAATTATGCCAGAAATATCTGTGTTTCACAGGTATGGTTTTTTGCACATAAGAAAAATGTACAGACAGAAGGTTTGTATGTGGTATGCACATTTTTAGTCACCAACTAGCAACATCCTTAAACCTTTAAAGCTGTCTTGCTTCTGTGATAATCCATGAAGAAAGATGTGAAACTAATGGAAAGGAGTTCATTGCCAATTTAGAAAAGCTGTGAAGATTAGCTGAAAACCCATGATGCAAGTTAAGGTATGGCTTAAAAAATGCTCAGTTTTCAAGGGCCTCAACAAAAGCTGTACTCTCAGAGATAATAAAGAGCTTGGACTGCAGTCTGAAAATTCACAGTAATCCCTTAAGCTAAAATCTAAAATGAAATTTGAGAAAAGTCATGAAGTGAATGTTGAATATCTGCATCTGTAATCTAGAATGAAGCACTACACCATATTTGCTTATCTCTGCTTAAAGTTAGAATAACAAATAAATAATGAAAAACAAGCCTTGCTACCATCTTTAAAAAACTCTCAAAAACTTTCAATAATGTTGAGAATTACTACATTTAATCTGCCATGCCATTAATTGTATATTTTCGTCTAACTGTTGCTTACAGATCCCATGTCCTTCCCTACATTTTCTGCAGAATCCCACCAAAGTAAAGGGAAAAAATTAAAGTTCATTATAATTATTTCACTGCTAATATTCAACTATGTGCATACATAATATTTTCCATCTAAAGTTAGGGATTTAAGAGCTAGTTTTCTAAATTGTCCAAAACCAGTCACTGCCTAGAAATCTTTGTCAGGCAAATCTAAGGTTCTTTTCAGAAGGAACTCCTGAGAGTTCCTCTAGGACAAAACAAAGTACTAAGTCACTAAATTGTGCTCATCCCATGAAACTGTCTCTTTTGTCTTGGTCCACAACCTGTTATAATAATAAAGACCCTGATTTGGAAGAAGAAAAGATCCTTATATGATCCTATCATGAATGCCAGTGGAAGTAATATGAAGGTGCTGAGGTGAGACTGAATTTATGTCTTGAGCTTTCACGACCTTTGTGGTGGGAATCAACCTCCCCATATATAAATAAAATGCTAAGAATAGAAATCATCAGAGATACATTTGTGTTGATTCCCTACAGCAATACTCAGAGCCTGAGGCTCCACTAACTGTGCTTTGCATGGAAGACTTTACACAAATTGCTGCTCTTGAACCCCCCAAACATGAAGAGGCCAGAACAAACTAGGTGAAGCTCTAAAACCAGCACCGTTGCCAACTTCAATCTAGTCAGTATGCCCGAAGTGCATCAGGATTTCTTGCAGCTAACCACTTATTGGCTGAATTATACGTATTTTATAGAGCACCTAAACGGCCCCAAAGAGGCCAGGAGAGCTGTGGGATCGCTGCCTTCCAGCCTGACCTGCCGGTCTGTAACCAGCAGGGCTCCACAAGCACGTTCCCCTGTACTGCAGGTGGCATTTACACAGATACATCAACTCCTTTACAGCCAGAAATTGATTGTCCCCTTTAATTTACTGCTCCACAAGGATGGTGACATGCAACCACGCAGCCGGAGAGGGAACAGCCTAAGCGAGACTGACTGAGTGGAACCGCTGCGGAGCCTCGCTGCTCCAACCCGAGAGATCCCTGCCACACATCACCGCCCATCAGGGCTTCGCGCTCCCAGGGGAAGCAATCACAGCATTGATTAGCTGAAGATGCTTCCCATTGATATTTAAACTGGTGGCTAATGACTGCAAGTATCATTAGGGCCACAAAAAAAACTATAGAAACATCCAGAGATGCTGCAGCTACTTTTTCTGGCACCAAATGTTCCACGCTTCTCCTGGAAAGTTGCTTTAAGAGCCGTCTATAGCAAGAGCAAGAACTTCTGATTTCCAAACCACAGTTACAACTGAGTCATGACCACTCTTACAGACACTTGGCTTCTCTTGAAGAAAGATTCCTAAAGTTTAAAATTAAAATGATTGCAAGAGCAAAATAATAAGCAACTAAACAGTCCCAAGTTAAATCTAACTATAATTCCATAATGAATGAGTTTTACTTCTTAAATAATTAAATAAGCATGAGAACTTTATCAGCATAATAGATATGTTATATAAGTTATACAAACAAACATCTAAGCATGATAACTTCATAAACTTTCAGTCAGAAATGTTTTCTCTTACTAGGTTTACATGAAATAGTAATAGTACAATTGCCTCTAATATACTCAAAACAGTAAATTGAAGGTGTGGTTATCGATTTGGGAAACACAGGAAATTTTAGTGTCAATACTACCACCTGCTGGATATCAAGAAGATAAGAGTTAGAGACTAATCAACATTTAAAGAAATCAGGTGATGGCATAATTCCATACTTGAAAAAATACCACCATAACTAAACTGTTACACGTGAAGAGACAACAGATTGCCAGATGTTCTAATGCACTGCCAAAACCCTGCAGAAAGGTCACGAACATTTTCAATGCATATTTCATGTTAAATCAGATATTCAAAACTCACTACACACAATTCATCAGATGAATTAAAAAGAAAAAAATAAATGAACCAATCAGCCTAGCAGCCCCATTTAAAAGCAATATGCTACTACTGTTAATGACAATGTTATTTTATTTCTTTTTTAAAGTTAATTATATAACTCATGTATTATTCCACTACAATATTTTTTGGCAGGGTGGGAGAAGTGGACAAAAATGCCCTCAAATCACTAAGAGGAACACACACATCCATCATCTGTTACTATTGAGCTACCAGGCAGTAACATTCTGGGGATATCCCAAAAGAAGCAGCTATTAAGAGACCTCAACCTAAATGACTTCTCACTTCAGCAACAAAATCATCAGCCTTGAAAACCATCAGTGGCAACCTATAAGCCCTTTGATACAGAACACTGAGTTGTTACTATGTTTCCTGCTACTTCTCAATACACAATTTTCTGACTGCGTTATGTAGGCACACAAAAAGAACCGAGGTTTTGCCTGAAGGACTCACCTTTTCAGGTACGTATCTGAGCAGGTCCCACTTCCTTCAGAAAGCTGTGCTCTCTTTCTCCACGCAGAATTCTGTCCAAGAAAGTTCTTTCAGTCTTCTTCTACATCTTAACACATCCAACAGGGGGACTTGCATGCAGCTGAGAACAGTTCTAACCTGAAGCCTGACAAATACCGAGCACTTAAGGTTCCACGAAACAATGGAACCTCGATATTCTAGAAATAAATAGCACTAAAAAAAGAAAAAAAAAACTTTCATTAAAAAACAGGAGGTTAATTCCTAACACACTATACTGTGCACCAAGAAGGTTGCAGCACTTGCACTACAGCCAAGCTGCTCTTATGAGCCTTTCTGCCCACCTGCAAACAATCTCAGCCTCATCAGCAAAGACAGGCAGCAGGTGAGCCTCGTTCTGCTCCCCCTTCCGACCTACCTCATCAGGCTCCCACTATGCCAGTGAGGCTGTGGATGGCCAGAAAGCCCAGGACAATGTTGTGACTTGTGTGAAGTACTTAGTTCAGCAATGCAGTCACCAACAACCCCCCTGATGACCTGACAGGCTTGAGAGGTGTGTCTGTGCCAGCCCCAGGAAATTCAAGGCAACCCAGAAAGCCAACTTGGCTGGATGAAAAGCAGTGTGACCAGCAGATTGAGGGAGGTGATCCTGTCCCATCACTCTGCTCTCATGACACCTCACCTGGAGTGCTGCATCCAGCTCTGGGGCCCCAATATATGAGGGACCTGTTGGAAGGAGTCCAGGAGAGGCCGTGAAGACCTTGGGGGTGCTGGAGCATCTGTGCTACACAGACAGGTTGAGAGAGTTTGCACTGTTCAGGGTGGTGAGGCAGTGACAGAGGGTACCCAGAGAATCTGTGGGTGCCTCATCCCTGGAAATGCCCAAGCCCAGGTTGGATGGGGCTTTGAACAACCTGGTCTAGTGGAAGGTGTCCCTGCCCACAGCAGGGGCTTTGGAAACCAGATGGCCTTTAAAATCCCTTCCACCCTAAACCACCCTATGGTTCTACACAAACTAAATGATTCAATGCCTAATTACAGCTGCAGGGAACAAACACAAAACCTTTATTTTGTACGTTGCAATAATGTATGATATCACAGTCTCATGGAAAAAATGGCAGGACAAGTACACGGGTGCAAAAAGATATACCTTATTCAAAATCAGAGGCAGACAAGAAGCTGGGTAGACATTGCATGATGGTTTATGGAGAATACATATTATAATCTTCACATAATCCTTGGGGACAGGTGCATGCTCCAACACAAATTCAGGAAATGCTGTTGAACAGGGTGATGCTTCATTTCACTAGAGATAACTGTAAGAGAAGGTTTCTTTCTTTTATTTAAGAAAAAGAGGGAGAAATAGAAGTGTCATGTGAAAGGTGGGAGTTCAGATTTTTGATCACAGGTCCCCCAGGAAAGTTGAGACCCTGGTGTCTGACAATCTGTCAGAGCCTCGTAAGGAGACCTTTCACCAACAGTTTAATAAGATCTCCTTTGTTAGGGGGGAGCTCAACAGAGCCAGGACCCCTCAGCAGGTCCTGCCAAGGTGTTTTCCACCACCAGCAACTGCAAGGACTCACTTTAACAGTTTATGGAATAACACTTTTTATTAACACAAATTGTGACAGGTTAATAAGGTTTGAAGGTTGTCAGTGATAGTGTCTACTGCAAAAATATGTTTTAAAGCAATCTACTGATATATTAAACAAACTCTGAAGCAACGTGATTAATATGCTATGGGGTAAGCACAAGCAAAAGGTCTAGTCTTAAGAGCAGGGTTTTATGCACATGGAGTATATTTCTCACCCAAGGTGTCCCTCTGGGGTGGGGAGGAGAATATGGATTTAGCCCATCAACTGATGCCAGCAGTTTCGGTGGAGATCTTCTCCCACTCTCCACCTATCCCCAACTTACTTTTATACTATTTTCTTTATGTTTGGGTGGAGTTTGAGTGGCTCTAGTCATAAACACCTTCTATTTCGGACTGGTGCACCTAATGGGAGAGGGGGTGGCGGTCGCGGTTTGGCACCCGAGGAGGGGTCTCGACGTGGTTGCTGGCTTCAGCAGCAGGACATCTTGATTCTCCCTTATCAGACAGGTACTGTATGGTGTCAGTACTGCTGGGATTAGAATGGAGGGGGGGGTGCGGGCACGTAGTCCCCACTTCGTGCCACCCTCAGTCCTGCTCCTCTGAGCAAATGTTTATTGTTGCACTGGGGAGCGCGTCGACCTCAGCCCGTACAGGGAGCTGCTTTTTACCTCAGAATTCTGAAAGCCCTCTAGGTTTAACTCCATCCATCACCTCACAGCCAGAGGAGACATCACGGGTGTCTACGCCGGCCCAGGCCGGCCCCACTCCGGCAGCGCCGGGCGGGCAACGCGAGCAGCGGCTGCCGCCAGCGGGCCCTGAGCCCGGCCCCGGCCGCGCAATCATTCACACCGCAGGCCCTCTGCCGCCACAGAACGACCCGCTTTTAATTAACTCCGTCAGGGATCTCGCCCTGCCCTGCCCTGCCCGGCTCGGCCCGGCCCCCGCGGCGGGCCCAGGGCGGGGCGGGTGCCGGGGGTGGGGCGCGGCCGCCTCCGCCGCGGGGCCTGCGGGGCGCTCGGTCCCGCCATGGGGCAGTGCCTGCCCTGCCTGGGGGACGCCGCCAAGGACGTGGTGGAGACGCCCGACCCGGTGAGTGTGGGACGGAACCCTCCTCACTTCGCTCATCCTCCTCCTCCTCCCCCCGCTCGGTTGTTTTTATCGGTGCCGCCCAGCGCGGCGGGGGCGGCGACCGCCCGGCCCGACATGGAGGCCGCGCCGCGGGGCGGCCGCGCAACCCTCGGTGGAAAAATAAACAGGGCCTTGTGGCGGCTGCTGCTGTGGCTGCGGCTGTGCTCGGGAAAGGGGAGCCCGTCCTTCGGCCCTCGGCTTGGGGTGGGGAGAGCCGCGGGGCCCAGGGCCGCCCGCTGGTGCTCCGACCCACGGGCCGCCGGTGCGGGATTGCGGAGGCCGGGGTGGGGATAAGGTGTTTCACGGGAGGGGTTTTTGTGCGTAATCGTGGCCGGTGCGACCCACGTTTTAACGAGAAATAAGATAGATCGGGCCTATCTCTTCGGTGCTGGCTTCTCACTGCCCTGCAGCGGGTGGCCTTTGCCCCCGCTGGGTGGGTGGGAACCCCATTCTGAGCTCTCCATCCCTCGGCTGGGGATTTGGTGGGGGAGAAGAAGAGGAGCCCGCTTGGCCTGGAGGAGCGAGCATCCATTCCCCTTTCCAGGCTCCCGAAAGGATGCGCACTGCGTGCCTCCTCACCCCAGCCTGGATTTCTGGAGTGTGGAGGCGCGATGCAGGCGGCTGAACCACGATTTCTGGTGGGGTTGGGCGCTAAATGTGCTAGCAGAGCTGCTCTTCTGGCGTGTTAGTCACTAAAAACACACTTCGTTCTTGCCGACTGGCAGTGGAGGGAAGGATGATGCTAATTGACTTAAGGCTGACATTTCGTGGCAGTTCGCATTACAGGTTTGAGTCATGCTTAAAAATTAAGACTTTAAAAAGAACGCACAGACTGTATTGGAATAGAATTTCACTGTCTTTATCGTTTTATTTAGGAAATAAAAAGAAGACAGCTAGCAGAAGCTGCTGAAAAGAGGCAGATGGAGGTAATATCTGATAAAATGCCATTTATTCAAATTACTTTTGGAGAACTTTTATGGGGAAAATAGCTGGGGCTTCTGTGAGAATACTGGATGTCGTGTTTGGATTGTGGGAATTGTCACTATATACTTTCCTAGTATTATGAGTGTCTTTTATACCTTTTTTTAATATAAATGTTAAGAGTTTCACAGCTTGGTGGGTGCTCAAAGACCATTGCAAGGTAACTAAGTTTGCTTGGATGTGAGAAGTTCTAAGAACCTAAGAATTGGAAGTTCAAGGTCAACACTATTTTAAAGCATAACTGTAGGAAATACCTAGCTCTTAACTGGCTAAAAAGAAAGGAAAAATGAAGCAGCTTGGGTTGTGGATGGCCTTGAAGTTTTGTAGGACCCTTTAGGCTGCTAAAGAAAACTGGAAGTATCACCCTCTGTTACTTTTTTTTTTTTGTTTTCTTGAAAGACAAAGAGATAAAACATCTCCCAGGATTTTTCATTACTATCTTTGAGAGTGTTTTAGCCTCTGAATGCTGGGTAATGGAGATGTCTTTCTCCGCTTAGTGTTTTCCTGAACAGGTTTCTTAAGTGCTTATTATCCAGCCTGAAGTCGTGTGAGCTGTTCTTCCTTTTAGGGTGCTGTAGACAGCTTGGGTACCTGACTCACTTGGAAGACCAGTTTCCTAAAAGGCAGGCAGTCACCACAAGGATGTGAAGCAGTTACCAGGTTTTATCCGTATTCCTGCTATCCACACACCCTATGGAAGTTTGAAGGGTAGACTGTCACACAGGTTATTTCTCACGGATCACAGTTTTTAAAAGTTGGGGTTCTTTACAGGCTGGACTAGCACAACTAACATAACCTCTTTTCTGCCCTGTTTGTGAGGGCAAGAGTAGGCCCTGACATGGGAAAAACCACAGACTAAAAATCTGTGGACTTCTGGGAACAGAGGTTCTGGTTCTGCATCTGTGGATGCAGAGCAGGTACATGCAATTGCATTAAATATATTCACTTGGATGTAATAACAGTATGAAACAAAACACCCTCACTTACCTAATGGCTCACAGTGTGAGGCAGTATCCTGAAAGGGCTGCCTTGATGTATTAATATAATTGCTAAACGTTTCAGCCTTTCCATGCAAACCACAGTTCACAAAACTGTGTTGCCAGGACTTGCAGTTTGTCTTCTCTCCAGAAAAATAGCTAACTTGGCCTTACCCAAATGTGTTTTCTCCCAGGCTTCCTCTCGAGGTATTAAGAATGTTTACTCCGTAGAGCAGAAGAAAAAGAAACAGGAAGAAATAGAAAAAAGAATGGCAGCTTCACGTCCTGGAGGAGAAGGAGGGCTGAGAGTAAGTTTCAGGAAGAAACAGTGTGATTCAGCTGTCCATACATTCACTGGGAGAGCCCTGTTTTGTCATGCACAAGGCTGAATAACTTAAGGAAAAAACCAAATTCTCTAAATCAGTAGAGAATGCAATCTGATCATTGAAACTCAGGCTTCCTGAGCCTTCCTCTTTCCCCCTCACTGCTCTTTATGACTCAGGAGGCAGGAGTCTGTATAAGATGCCGCTGGCACGCTGCCTGTCCCTCACCTGCTGGGTGTAAAAGGTGTTTTATTGTAGAATTTATTGTAGTTGACCAACTTTGTAGTGGGTCAGTTGGTTGGGTTTTTCTCCTCTCTTTTCCCTGTCTTCATATCAACGTGGTGTTCTGCTGTTTGTGTCCTCAGTGGCAGGTGGGATAACGTGTGGGTTCCGAAGAGACGACTGACTCTGATCGCCGATAACTTGCCAGTTTCCGCAGCCAAGTGGCACTTACTCATAACGTGGCTTTTTGCTGTTTACATACGAAGACTCAGCAGTACTTTGCCATTGTGGGACAACATGTGGAAACATTCAGTAAAAATCCTAAGAACTAACTCTGAACACTAAAGTTTTGCCAATTTTGTTTGTTTGTTCGTTCGTTCGTGCATGTTTTATTGCTTCCCTGTCAAAGGAGTGAGATGGGTTTTCTCACCTGGAAGTGGCCTCCTTACCTGTCTGTAGTCAGTCAGTATGTGTGTACTGTCTGGTCAGTTCATGTCTGTCTGTCTGTCTGCATATGACTGGCCTAGGCACAGCTCAGGTTCCCACGTGTTGGTTTTGATGCTTATTTCAAGCTCTTCAATAAACTGTTTCAGTCCTCATGTAGAAAGTTGTTCATAAATATATATATATATTTGAATATGCAGGTGACAGCATTTCTCTTCTGTTTCCTAATGACTTTTGAAATGCTTAGGAATTTAGTGCCTTTTTCAAAACAAAGAGAAGCAGATTCATGATGAGTCCTTACAAATAGAATAATTTTGTGACTAGTTAAAAAATAGAAACCTTTACAGATCCTGTATACTTAGATCAAGAATGCTGTTTTATTATGAGTCTAATAATTGTTCTCCTCACTTTCTGATGTGAATTTCTTTTGAGCCTGTAAGTATTTATAATGAATTCTGGAAGTTAAACATTAAATTAAAAATCTTATTATTAATTGTTCTCCTTTATTACCACAAGAGGGCAGTGCTGCCCTTGCCGGGATTTTGAAAAACAAACTGGAAAACAGTTACTACATAATCTCTTGGTTCATTTCTTAAAATTTCTGCATTGTCTAGGTAGACTCGTTACGGTGCAGAGACATTTTCTAAATACTCTGTATTCAGCAGTGTCTGTAATCCCTTTCCCAGACATGAAGCTACCCCTGATTATTTAGAGCTACCTGAACTGTGTGTTACAACAAGACTTTCAAACTAGTGCTCAAGCTGCTGCCTTGATAGAGGGGGGAAGTTTGTTGGAACATGATAAAACACTAAGGATCTAGCTCTTCATTTTCCCAGAGAGCATTATGCATGGACTCACTCCTGCACTGGCCCCATTTCTGACCTACTTTAGACTGTAGAGGCTTTTTTTCCCCCCCTCCTTGAACTCTGTATTTCATCTTTTACCTAAGTAGGGTCTAATGCTGTCCTAGGAGAGCACAGTCCTGACACAATGAGTTTCCTGGCTTAGCCTTCAGAATGGGGTTGAGAAAGGAGACTTTTCAATATTAATACAATGATGGCTGGGCTGAAAAAAACTGTGTCCTTGGCAAAAGAGTGCCTTCAGTTTCCTTTGGTTGCTGGCACTTGCTCTCTTCAGTTTATTAACTGGTCAAAGCAACTTTTTAAGTCTAGTGAAAATGCATTGAATTACAATAAAATGCACTAAACCTTAACTTAAAATGTGTATTTCAATATTAACATGACAATAGGTCATGCGAAGACATTGTTAAAATGCACCTTTTCATGTAGATTATCAAGACTGCTGACAGTCCAACGATGCCTTTTTTTTTCTTCTTATCTTCTGAAAGCATCATCTTGCAGGTCACTTCAGAAACTTCTGGCAGGCAAAGCCTGGTGCTGGTAAGCTGGAATGAAAGGCTGAATCTCCATGGCTCTGATAGGATTGTCTTTGTTTGAGTAACAGCAAGTGAAACCCTCTGCTACTGCATAAAAAAATACACTGATTTATGCCAGAGACAGAGTGTTCAGAGCAGAACATCCTGAGGTTTGGGAAGACGCAGCAACAGTGCCTCCACAAGGGTGGGCAGCACCACAGTGCACAGGTAAGCCCAAAAAGAACCAAAGCATTGTCAGCATTTCCAGCAGGTGCATCTGTAATGTTGTAGTGCAGCAAACACCTCGTCTTCCAGATATAAAATGAACATGTGTAATGAATTCAGCGTTAGGTCGTGAGTTGCAAGGAGCTTGCTGTGCCTTCCCACTGCACATCCTGCCTCTTCATTTCTCTCAGCCCCACCAGCAGCCCTCGAGCCGTGGATTTTACATGTCTTCTCCAAATTGCTGTTGGAAAAATGGTGGTAATGCAAAGGAAGGAGCAATTATCACTATAATACAGGTATGAAAAAAACCTATCCTCAATCAGGGGTGTAAATAATCCTGCTTGGAAGAAAATCTCCAGGTAATACGTGAACAGCGAGGTGACAGAAGCTACTTCCTAAAGCAAGCAATAACAGATGTTACTGTTACATTTCCAAACTAATTCTGAATGGCTTCCAGCATGGTGAGGCATATCTGACATTACACAATAATGATGTTTTTTATAAGTAATCTCCCATAATTTATCTGTCTTGAAGTTTAGCACAGTTTATTCACGGCCAGCTGGAGCTCCCATGAGGTTTGGTCTACAAGGCCTTTGAGAAGAGGCTTTGTTGCAGGTTATAAGACTTAAATTTTTAGGAGTTCCAACCCCCTGAACACTCAAATTCAGGCATGTTACAAAACAGTAGAGTTACATAAATCACTACACAGCATTCATCATGGAAAATGATCTAAGCTGCTCTGCCCCTATCATTGCAACAAGGGCTATACCTCTTCGACCAAGATTTTCCTGCTCAGCATTGGCTTCATAAATAAGAGCCTTATTTATTTAGGAGCCTAAGGCTCCTAACAAATTGCCCAATTCCTACACTGCTACAGGACCTAACACACTAAGAAAATGCCACTTACCAGATCAGCAACACTCAACTCCAACCTCTTCTTCCAGTGCTAACCAGCTTAGTGCATGTTTTAAATTTTGTTTGCTTTATGGATGCTCCTGCTTTAATTTCCTGCTCTGTTATCCACACCCACACCAGTGCAGTCAAATGCAGCCAGTCCTACCTTACACAGATGGTGAGCTGGGCCTGCTCCACAGCAGTGAGAGACAACATGCTGATTTTAATAGGGCACGGAACATGAAAGATGGTCTTGATCCTGTCCAACCTGCAGACATTCTGCTGTTGATTTTAAAGACAACGGGAGCGGATCATAAGACCACGTTTTAAAATTAAACATCAGAAAATAGAGAAAAATACTAGTCAGTACTAAAAGAAAAAAAAAACAAAAAAAATCATTCCAAGGATAGTTTCGAATGTTTTGTTTCCCTGCAAAGGAAAATTAATTCTCAATAAAATTTGTGTATTTCTGTGCTATCCCCTTTCTTTGTGTAGCTCATTATTAGGGCAGCAAGCAGTATTGTATATTGTGAGCATCCAATAAGGTCAGTAGGAAGCAAAGTGAGGATGAGCCATTACAAATAAGACGACTTTTCAAAACGCAGGAGTATTTTAAAAAAAATTTATTTCATTTGTAAATTTATACAGTCACTGAAATAATCCTACAAAATTATTTTTCTAGGACATTAAAAGGCACATAAATTACCAAATATAAACATAGAAAAGTAGCCAAAATAATGAACCAAGCCCACATATGCCTTTAGAGGTGTGTGAATGATTTATGAGAATGTGAATCACTCCGCTGACGAGTATTTCACATTTGGCATGACCAACAAAACTAAAAGGAAGGGAAAGCTCATGTCCAAGAACAGTGCAGTGTTCTGTGGCTCTGGAGTGACTCACACCTCCTGAAGCTCCTCTTTGGGTCCAAGGGCTGTGCATCTGTTACTGCCTCCCCTGGTGGGCTGCAGGACATCACCCCCCTGCCGTGACCCGCCAGCTCCATCGCCTGGCAGAGGAAGCACTTCCCGCTGCTTCCATACCGAGCAACTTCGGGAAAAACAGGAAGGATCTACACACAGTCCTAACACAGCTTTAAAGAGTGAAAAGGTGGTGGTGGGTGGGATTTCTTGGGGCTTTTTTTTTTTTTTTAATTATTATTTAAAGTAATGGCTTTTGGCATGCAATGAGCCGTTATACTCTGCTGATTAAGAAAAGGTTGCAAACCGTAAAAATAGTCAATTTTTATTTCATTTCAAGAGGCATTACCAAATAATTTCCACAAATATTCGTTTTCCACCTGCATATATATTTTTCAACTAGCCTAACAGTCAAGGATTCGAAGTAATAAGATTTTCATACAAGTGTATTGTGTATTTTCTTCCATTAACAGGATCCGCTCCTTTATGTAGCTCTAAGTATACATTCACATATTAAAGAGTAATAATTAGGCTAAAAATATATGTCTATTTATTATCTGATTGTAGTAATTAGCCTATCAAGGGTAATTTGCTATAAAAGATACAGTACTAGAAATAAATAGTTCTACAATTCAAAGATCTTCAAAATGGGTTGCCATTTCCAGTCTGTCTTTAATTTCCCAAAGTCCTTTTAAAGCATGAACTAAATTCACTACACTTGAGAAAATAATTTGGACCTACATACACAGAGTCCCCACTCACATGAGAAGCTTATTTCACTTAATCTCCTTCTTGGTCTTGTAATGGGCAGAAACAACCAGGTAATTGTCTGGATTCATGTCCCTGAGGGTTGGAGACTTGCTCTGGATCGGAGAGGTTTTCCCATCCACTCGGGAGATCTGCAGCATCCGGCACGGGTCGTGCTTCAGTAAGTACCCTGCAAAAGTCTCCCAGCCTCCTCCAACACGGACCATCACGTGCTTGTTGTGCAGCATCTAAAATTGGGTAGGCAGGAAAAAAGCAAAACAAAACAAAAAAATTCTTGTGAGGCAACCGTTCAGTGGGAAATCTCCTTTTTCTGCAGGAAAAAGCTGTCCTTACTTTAAATGAAAGTCAAAAGCATATGTTAGTAGTCTGCTTTGCAATAAAAGGAAAAGAAACAGAAGTGGTTTTTATTTGCATTCTAAAAGTAAATTTAAAAAAACAAACAAAAAACACTGTTAGGAAATGAGCTGGTATTTTAAATTAAAGATTTGCATGTTTTATGTAAATGAATGCTGCATGTTTTTCTAGTTGTGTAGCATGGAGTGATCCTGTTCTTCGTGTGGAAATATGTCAGGCAACATGAATATTTTCAGATTAAATTTTTTTTGAAAATATATCAGTAAAGACACCCTTTTATATGTCTTGAAACTGGCTTTTCTTTAGAAGGTAGGGATCTATCCAAAAGGAGTAGTGCAGGGCAAGCAACCAAAACAACCTCCTCTGTCTCTAAAAATATGAAAAAAAAAATTAATCAAATGAAGTACCATTAATTTTAACAATTTAGTCTTGCTCACAATACATTCTAATAATGTAGAACAGTCAAAAAAATACCAGTGAGGTATCATAAAGCAGCACATTCTATAGAAGCCACATCATAAATCCCACATTGAAAAATCCTTTGATTGGGATATTTCATGAAATGCTAAACATTTAGACATAGCACTAGAACTTAAAAATTGGTCCTGTAAAAGGTGTTCTGAGAGATGTTTAACCCAGTCTGGGTTTTTGATTTTGGATTTATGGGGGCCCCAAAACTCCCTGAAGATTTGCAGCTGAGACTTACGTGGCACATAAACCTTTTGTAACACAGGACAATTCAGATTAGTGCACATAGCATAGACAACAAAACAAGAAACATTCCCAATCAAATGAAATCACATATAAGGCAAAAATTTCATTCTTAAAAAAAAAAAAAAGGAACCAACCAACTGGACCTCATCCTAAAAATATTTTCTTTGACTTCTGTGACATAAGCAGACAGATTCACCTAAAGTGAAGAAAGCACAGCCAGCTGTACAGTAAAGTTTGAAAATCAGGGTAAGTTTACAAGGAATGGAACTCTTCATTTGAATAAGCAGCTGCAGATGAAATCTCATTTGACAGTTTTAACTTAAAAAACCTTTTCGATGCAGGGAAATTCTTGCTTCTGCATTTTGGTTTCTATGCGAAACCGCAGAGGGAAGTCGATTCAGTTTTGTGGCTGCCAAAAAATAAGTTACTTCTGGTCCATCCCAAGGAGATGCTCAAGCACTCTTAGGCGAGTTAATAACTCCCAACAACTGAGTGTCTGCTGCTGCTCTGGGTTCTGTGAGCATCAGCCTTTACAACAGCTCCACACAGGTGAGGTTTTACTCTGGGTTTGCACTGGTGGGAAAGCAGAATCACACTCACATCTTCACCCGCCACACTTTTTCCCTCTCTAAGTTTGCATTTTAGTTTCAAGACTTTGTTTTGAACCCTGACCAAGGGTATGAGATTCGAATCGGTCCTTTACTCTGGACAATTTATCACGAAAGAAGTAAATGGTTTTTTGAAAATTGCAGTTGAAATGGTTGACAGAGCCATGAGAAAAGAGCCTGCAGAATTTTATTTAGCAACTCTCTTCTCTTTGGATGCCTAAAAAAAAAAAAAAAATAAATAAAAAAAGCATTTGAGAACTGTCCTGAAAAACTTTGCACATTAAAACAATTTAAGCCCAAGGGGTGCACTACAATATGAGATGATGCTGTGGGAAGGGATTGAATGTGCTTGAATTTCTTGCATTGTCACAGGAGGGTTCACCTTCCAAGAGCAGTCAGTACCTGGACTTTTGATTCAAATGGAAAGTTAGCAAAAAGTGTATTTGGTTCAGTTCCCCTTAGGGACTATTGTGCAGGCAAACTATGCTATTTCCTGATGCTCATGTCAAATGTACACCTTTTATCTTTCCCCTCTTTGTTCCTTCTCCTTTGTATTATTATACTATTGTAGAATTCATTGAGTGCTTGCTTTCTACAGAGTGGGTTTTCCGACATCCTAAATATAGCAATTGTTCATGCTGTGCTGTGCCACAAATGCACCATTTTACTCCTACAGTCATATTTTGATGTTGGTAACAGCAGCATGAATCCAAAATAATTCTGCTGGCTTCATGATTGCACCAGGTTCAAAGAAGTATAAAGGATTTCTTACCAGGAAAAAAAAAAATAACTTGCTCTACTTTTTAACTGAAAAAGCAGTTTCCTCCCCAACATAATCAGCTGAAGATGAAACTTTTGAGATTTTATGATCCACCCAGTTCACCCTTTCAATTTATCTGAGAAATAAAGAGTTGGTTTCTGCAAGAATAAATTTTCTTAGTATCAATGTAAACACGTTAATGACATACATGTATTTCCCCACCATTATCCAGCCAAACTACAGTCCAATTTTAAAAAGTTTATAGCCACTGTAGCATACACTTTATAAAGGGCATTACTGCTGTTTCATACATAGGACTCACCTTTAAGGACACAAGGAATCATGGGAGCAATTCCCAAGGGGAACAAAACCAGAGAGCTTCTCTCCAACTATGCTTTATCTTGGTTTACATTCTTCCCTTGTCATTGAATTTGTGTGTTTTGTCTTCTTAGAGAAATGTTTCAGTGTAATAAAACCAAAAAGCTTATTTTGGACTTTTAAGGGCTCACTCATGTGCCCGAGTGCACATCTATAGGATTCAAATTAAACCTCACCTCTGCAAATCTGAAAAAGTGAAAATTATGTAAGCCAATTCCAGATATTAGTTATTTATCCACAGCCTATTAATGTGTATTTTGGCAGACAGAAATATATTAGTCCCTTCCAACCTAAATTGCCCTAGAAGTAAAAATAAGTTTTTCCCCACCTGAAAACCAGGAAAAACACACCCCTCAACCTTCCTTGTCATCCCTTATTAAGTCACATTTTACCTAAGCCCCTCCCCTTGATATAAGATTATACAAAACTGTTTTGGATTATGTCTTTTAGTTTTAAAAGCACCAAATGAGTCAACTTCTATCACTTCAGCCATTACACATGGATTTGTTTATGGGCTACCTCTGAGTTTCTGTGTTGTCATCCTATAACCACAACAAAGGAGGCTGCACTTCCCCTCTCTGCAGACACTGTGATAATGACATGGAAAATAGAAAGGTCACTGGATTAACATCTCCCTCTCACTGTCAGGAATTGCATGTAGTAAATCACACTAAACAAACCTCACTTAGCTTGGGAGAAACATTATAAAAAAATCTCAGCCTGAAAATAAGATGTCAAGAGCATTGTCACAATATTTCTAGCTCTGCTAGAGTCTGGTTTTAGAATTACCATTCTGAATTATAAAGAATTATATTTTAATGTTATCTCTTGGACTGTATCAAACACATTAACAGGCATCCACTTAATTTATTGAAACAATCTCTTGTTACATAAAAAAGAATGGCATGGAATAATACTTTATAAATGATCTATAAGCTGAATGTAAGCATTCCTGATTTTATACATCTATCTATCTATCTATCTATCTATCTATCTATCTATCTATCTATCTATCTAATCTATCTATCATAATGGTTGAAAATAAATCAGAGTGGTTTATTTTCAGAAATGGTTTATTATCAGAATCCCTAAATCTCCATTTTGGGCAGAATAAGCTTTAGTGCTCTGGGCCAAGTTACATTTCTCACTGAAGAAGGAGCTCTATTTTCATGTAGAATATTCTAATAAAGTTCCCACCAGCATCAGCACCACCACACTTCTCCATGTCTGCTGACTGACATATGGAGTGGGGGAGCAGAAACAAGTAAATAGGTCATACAAAATATGTTGATAGACTGATGCCTGATAGATTATCCAGGTGAGGCAGCCATAGCTATACAGATTATATATATATATATATATATATATCAAAGATATACAGATCAGGCCTTCCCCTAAATATCTATCAGAAGCCTCCTATAATTCACTGACTCATTCTTTCAACATTTTTTGCAGATCAAAAGAACAAGGAGACTTTGTGTGTGCAAATAAAAAAAAAAAAGGCATCTAAATAATCATTTGCACTTGTAAATACCCAAAAGGCTATTTAAACATTAAAAGTATGACACAGAAAATGGCAGGTGTAATTATCCACTTTCCTCATGTTTAGAATTTGGCTGTCACTTCACTCTGCAAACAAAATTCATCGAAGAGGACCACAGACATCTCTCTGTAGACAGGATTTATATTTGGGAGGTCAGCCACAGTAAAGACTGTTGTTTTAAGCTTAACCTTACCTCTTTTGAAGCTTAAAGTGAGGGTTTCTCCTAGGCAAAAACTGTCATCATCATTAGAGTACAAAGCTAAAAGAAGGAATGGCAGAGGTGCCTATATTATATATAGTGGCAGCTTTAAGATAAACATATCATCTATCACAGATGCTGTTGTTCCTTCAAAGAAGACTTACTCTTTAAAAAAACCCCAAACCATCTATCTTCAAATAAGCTAAGACTTAACAAGAGACTTGTCAGGTTTAGTCGACAACAGGCACTTTTAACAGCCACTATCCTATGAAAGAAATCTTTAATTTTGTATTTTATCTAAATTTTCTTTCCTACCCAGACTTTTGTCACTTTTCTATTGCATAGTTGAGTCTCAAAAATGATGCAGAAACTCTTCAGGATTTGTAAAGTGATTGCAGCTTACAGTATCATTATAAAATATAATATTAGGCACTATAACTTGTCATTGTAGTATAATATTGTACTATAGTATTAAATTAAATAGATAATACCTGTTGTTTCACACTTAAACCTAGTAACACATTTTGAAATAAAGTAGCCATAGAAATGTATAAATAAAGGGAAGATCTACTTCTCTCTGGAAGCTTATTCAATAACAGATACACTTTTGTCTCCTATTCCTTCTCCAAAATTAGTAGGACTTTGTTTCCATCTGCCATTTAAAAAAAAATAAAAAAAATTAGTTCCAATAAGAAAAAAAGTTTAACATCAGTGAGATCAATGTTCCTCTCTGATTAGGAGAGTATTTATTTTTAAAAAAGGATTAAACTAGAAATTTAATGAAAGTTCACTAACAACACTGGCAGCATAAGCTTGCGAGCTTCAAAATACCTGAATATTGATATTAAAATGATCCACCTCAACTATATATAAGTTAACTTCTGGTCTCCTAGCAGATTAACTAAGATATGCACCCAAAGGTCTCAAGGCAATGTAATGAACTGTAACAGCACTGAATTAGACCAGTTACACAACATTTTCAGTCAATGGGAAGTCCAATTCTTTGAAATGTATTTTGGGTTATGTTTTTCTGAAATCTGAACCAGCCCCTTTTGCTAAAATAAGTTTTTTTTTTCTTTCTTTTCTTTTTTTTTTTGGAAAAAGCCCCTAGGATAAGGGCTTTAAAACCCTATCCACTATGTCCTTTATTAATTAAATCCACTCCTATCAAAGCAGCCCTCTCAGTCCTCTTTTCATCTGACAGATACTCCTGTGAAAAGATGCATAACAGCATCAGCTGCTTTACTTCAGTAAATCCCACAGCAGAGAGCTCTCACTCATTTACAATATGAAGTGAATTGCTTCCACCCAACCCATCCTCACTTAATTAATTGGTCATCTTGCTTGCATCTTGATTTCTCCTGTTTCTGAACTGACATTAGTGTCCACTCTTGAAAACGTTCCTTTCTGTGAAAAACTTCAGCAAACAGAGGGTAAATAAAGCTGACTAGAAACGAGAATGCCTTTGTCTCCTGAGGACCCAGTTTCTTTTCAAACCTTCTATATTCCATTAGCAAGTTCCTCCTAGGGGATCTTTGGGCCTCATTTGAGATTTCCACCTCACAACTTTCCAATTTATTTTTTCCAATACTTACCCAAGTTGTTAAACTACCTTATCAGTCAGAAATCTTTTATTTTTTAACAGTGCTTATGAAACACTATTATAAGATGTTACATCCCCAGCACAGGGCTGGGAACAGAATGCAACTGGGAACAGAATACACATGTGCTGAAGACAGACAAGCACAAAAATAAGTGTCTAGTGATTCTACTGAAATGAGACTGCTGTAGCTCAAAAAAAAAAAAAAAAAAAAAAAACTTCATATAATTAACATACCTTGTTGGCATGACCTGTATTATGTTACAATGCTCTAAAGCTGCTTAAGTGACATGTAATTCATAACTGATTGTAAATTCCCCCTATCAGGAAGGCAAGTGGAATCCTTTAGAATGGAGAAGCTGAGACGGCTTCTTAGCCACATCCTGGTTTACAGAGGTCAGAAAGAAGGCAGGAAACACATATTTTATCATGAAGACACAAGATGTCTAAGAATGAGCAGGATTTTAGATGACTAAAGCCTTATCTGATCCAAGGGGAGTGACGAGGGCCGTGACCCCACCCTTACAGCAGACAAACAGCATGTCTGCAGTGGTGCCAGGCATGATGTGCCAGAAGATTCTCCCATTTGATGTATCAGCAAAAGGTCCCACTAGGACAGCTTCCCACATCAGGGGCAACAGAAATTGCTGAAAACAGCACTCTTGTAAATCCAACCTGTAAATAACAACATGCAGGGGCACTTGTGCAGAGCAGCGGTTGTGGATTACGAGAAGTGCAGCAACAGCAGGGTGGTGACAGAATGGGAAGGCAGAAAATGGGATGCAGGAAATGAGATGGTAACAAGCAGGTGATCCAAAAGCACCCACTGGAATGCTGGAGACAGCAGGACTCGAGAGCCAGGGGAAAGGAAGCTTGTTTTCAGCAGGCATCTAAGAGGAAGCAAGAATCAAGCAGCACACTGACACCCTAAATTCATGCAAGGCATGGAATAATGAAGGACAGAGAGGGAAATCTCTGGGCAACTCACAGTAATTACTGAAAATATTTGAAGACAACTTAAGAGACTCAAAGGACAAACTGGAAAGTGAGACTGACAACACTGTCCCATAAATTATGGGATCTAGCATAGCGGTGATTTTTATCTGACACACATTCTGCAGAAGAGATGTTAGAGACTGAAACTGTGGAGCAATGATAAAGAAAATTGCACATTATGCCTGACATCGGGACCTGAGATACACAAAAAGACACATATGGGACGTGGTGGTGTTGGGGAAACTGAAGAACAATCAGTTGCCTAGGGGTAGAAGTCCCAGCTTGAGGGGGAACATTTCTGCAGTCAATCTACCAGTAAAGATACTTAGAGGCCATGAAATAACACCTGAAATAACACCTCACCTTCTAAAAAAGAGATAATTAAGAGAGGAAAGGGGAAGTTTTCTCCTTTCACACTGCAAAAATGCAACATCCTCTGTCTATTTGTGCATGGCAAGAGAGAAAGCAAATATGCTTGGTTTAATCACATAAACTACTGATGCACAGGAGCTCAGCCACTCTTTGTAACCCTGAAATAGCCAGAAATCAGCCTATTGACCTCTGGAGTCAAGGAAAAGTTGCATAAAGCATTCCTACAAAGGGAGGCATTGGGAAAGGTCCAAGTAATGTACTAACTATAGCACAAATATTGCACAAAATTATTTCAGCAAGTCTGCTATAGCATGAAAATAGAAGGAAATATTCCACATATTCCTGCCTAACTAACTAATCAAGATACACCTTTGGATGTGCACTGACCAAAAAAATCACATGAGAATCTGGATGTTTGGGATTCTCATCCTCGATTAAATTTTCCTCTCAAACCTTACATTTAGTTTCTGTCTGACACAATTCTACAGCATTTGGGAACAGCCCATGTTTGGTGTCTGATTAACACCGGACCTTGGTGACTGTTTGGAAAAAGCATCCTGTGTAGGCGAGCACTTTTGTGTGCGAGAAGCAACACAGATGCAGACTGAACACACTTCCTACTCACTGAGAACAAGTAAATTCCTGACAAGTGAAGGCTTTTATGCCTTGGGCAAAGAGGAATAATGCCAGGGAGAAATAATTAGACACGGGATTCATAAGAATGGTATTTGCAGGTAAAGGGACTTTGCATTCCCGAGCACTTCAGGTGATACCTGGTGACTCTGAGGGCAGTAAGGGTAACACTTCCTTGTAGTTTCACCTCCAGATACACATCTGGGTCAACCACAAGGAAGATCTAGTCCCTGTCAACTGAAATGTGTGATACTGAACAGAAATCTAGTTGCTTCAAGCTGACTCATGAGAAATATTTCATGCAACACTCGGCAGAAGAGGTGGTATGGCAAACAGACTAAATACATGAAGAGAAATCGGAGTTTATGAGGGTAAGTGAAAGTAGAAACTGGCAAATGCTGTCTCTGGATGGAGATATGGAAAATGAGATGTACTAAAGTAAAAAAAAAAAAAAGGGGGTAGGGGAAGGCTGTCTTTCAGAAAAAAACCCACTCAAAACCATAAGCACGAGGTTGCTAAAATAAACTGATGAGTGATTGCTTAAAAAGAGAGAAAAGGCTCTTACCTTTGAATAAAAAAAACCTAAAAAAAAAATTTTCTTAACCGTAATAGTTAATCTATTAGCATTTGGAGCCCTGAAAAGTTTCTCTAAAAAAAAAAAGGTAGCTAAAGAGGCAATTCTGTCTCACTTTCTGAAGTTAAGTATGTCAGAGAATACGTTAGAGGGGCAGAATATAATAAGAAATAAGAGTTCTATTTATAAAATGTGCACAAATTTAAAACAGACACCTAAGTACAACAGGAATTAATTTTGCCCAGAGTATCAAGATTCACCAAACTTGCATTTCTTTAAGGATATTAAGTCACTTAGAGAGTGCATTTGAGCACAGAATGATCATTCACTTCGATTTTGCCACTGAATTCAGGGAATCTAGGATTTCACCAGGCAAATGTTCGTGGGCTGCATGTGAACACGCTCGTGTTATAGCATTGCAGAAGCACATGAAAATGTTCTCAGGAACCTCAAAGTGCCATCTGTTTTCTATCTATTTTTTCAAGATTCGTTCTGTCTCTCCTAATTTCCTGAATAAAAGCCAAAGAAAAGAGAGTGTCTCCTGCAACAAAATAAAAAACTCCACATCTTCATCTACAGAATCCTTCTTGCTCTGTCTCTGGAAGAATGTGCATGTGGTAAGTGACACAGACTTACTGGTAAAGATAATGACCCAGAAGTTTTAAAATTATGCTTGAGGTATTTTGATTTACCCAGCATTCAAAATTAATTTCAGCTGAGACAGGTATGGTAACATCCTCAAGTTGACTGCTAGCATTTCAGTTTAATGTGCTGAGGACAAATAAATAAATAAAGCATGCCTAGAGTCATCACAATTCAATTCAGTTGCTTAGCACAGGCTATATAAAAAAAATTCCCCAAATAAACCAAACGAACAAAAAAAACCCCAAACCAAACCCAACCAACAAAGCACCACCAGAAAAACACCCACTAAACCAAACCCATCAAACACATCGGGGCTGCAGTTACAAAGAAAATCACAAGGAGGCAGACCAAAACCGCAGAAGAAAAAAGAATAAAAAGGTACATTGTGGGCAAGTGAAGATCTCAGAAAGGATTGCACTTTGTTGTGCAAAGAAAAAAACTAATAAAAGCTAAAAGTCTCCAGACACCTTAACAAGGAACTGAATGCCATGTGTTTTATGTTTGCAGATTTATCTTTGAGGAGAACTAAAAGATATTTGACACTGTAGGGGTCTTCTGCACTGATCAGCATAACCAGTACCTTGACTTTAGACAGTTTTCTGCCTTCTATGAACTAATTCAGGATTAGCAGCTGGCTCATTTGCTTTGGCACTAACAAGTAAGCAAAAGGAAAATCAATAGTCTGAGGTGTTTCATAGACTGGAGAAAGATTGCAGTGAGGGCCCCAACAAAAGAATACCAGTAAGATTTTCATTTTTCTGGACATTTTCAGAACAGCCTTTACACTTTCAGTTCAATAATGTCTTTATTACTCAAGACTTTTTACCTCTTCATGGCATTACTCTCAGGACTGGCGAGTGCTGAGGTGCCTGATCCAACCCACAGGAGAAAATAATATGCAGTGATTGTAATACCATTTCACTTCCTCAAATTTATGAGAGAGATGTAGGTTTAATTATAAGCTCTCAGACACATGTTTTGCATGTCCTTCAGTGAGTAAATATACTGTAATTCTATACTTCAAGCCTCTAGGCTGGGTATAACTTTCTTCCTTTTCTTCTGTGTACTTGGGCTTGCTGGCTATTCAAAGGGAGGAACTGTGAATAAATGTAGATAAAAAAATCAGCAAGAAGAGGTACAGTTTCCAATAACTGAGATAAACCAGTGACAGGGTAGCTATGGTTGAAATGAAGAGCACTATCATAACTTCTCACTGAATGCCTGCAGATGAAATCGGTCTGTGCTCGTAAGCACTGAGGTGTCTACACGTGCCTGAAGATGCAGAACCTACAGTGCACAGTTTCAATGTGCACTGCCCCTATCTCTAACTGCAGCTTATTAAAATAAACAAATGCATAAAAATAAAGAAACAAACACGAAATGGCACCGCCATCATGATGCATTGCATTATGGAGTTGAATTGAAGCGAGACGTGTCCCCCAGCCATATGACTGCACCAGCCCATGGAGATCATGTGCTAAACCCCAGAAACTATCCAAGAGGAGCTGTAGTATGCTTTAAATCGATTTATTCCTGTGCCAAAGAACTTATGTTTTAAAAAGCTTTTAAAAGCAATACAATATACCAGCCAGACACAAAGCCATTTGTCCTTGGTTGCCTAGCGATCCCAGAATAGAGATGTAAATAAATTCATCGGGCCTTTATCCTTCAAAAGGTTACATGCTGCTGTCTAGTCATCCTTAAATATACTGAACAACATGGTCTTTTAGAAGGAAACTACTTTTTTTATACCATCCTCTATAAAAAGACTCATTAAAATGTGGCTACATGGAGGGTATTGCTTACAAAAATCTTTTCTAATAGCATCAGGAATTGGTAAATAACATTGAGGTACATTTAGTGTGTTTAGGGATGGCTGATATTTCAGTAATTTAATCCATCTATTTTTCCTCCATCTTTCCTCTACGAGATGATTTTTCCCTTCACTTTCCACAGTCCACAAGCTTTATGGAAGTCTGCTACCTGCATTACAGGTGAGAGAAAATTAAAGCCTGCCAAAGAATGGAAGTACAAAGGAACAAGCCCAGACATGGATAGGAGTGCAAATCCTTCTCTTTACAAGTGAGCCATGGCAATCCAAAACAGCAAGGAGGAGAAATAAGAGGGAACTGTTCTCATCCCAATCTCCTAGCTGTCTGCTATTCTGAGGCCAGAATATTGCTCAAATAGATGCAGCACAATTTTATTACCAGTCCAGTAGGGACTATTGCTTAACATTTACCTTAAGGTGAAAGACTGCATGTGAGCCTTCCTTGGGGAGTAGCTGACATGCTGCTCACTCACATCCTAAAAGTCATTTGGTTAATTTGCTCGAAAACCTCAGTTGCACAATCTGTAGAGATACAAATTCATTTCCAGTATACTGAAACAGATCTTCTAGTCTGACTCTCTTCCAAAAAGTTCTGGACTGTGGAGTGAAGGCTTGGCCTCCAATTGTTTCCCCTCGTGGTGTAGTACAGCAGGAGCTGTAATCCCATCTCCTCCCACTCAGTTCTGAGTTCCTGGGTTTCCACCACTCCAGACTCCACAGTGATGCCACTCCTGCCTTGTCCTGGGCTGTCTTATATATATATCTAAGAAAGGTTCATGGACAAAAGAACAAATAACAGGCAGAATAGTTAGGAAAATAAAAAGGCTGCTTTTTTTCCTCTCATATTTATACAGTTCCACTTCTACAGCTTCATTTTAACTAGATGTCCTTTTCCTCTTTCGAAAAATGCCCTCCTGGATTCGTAAGCCTGTAGGCAGAGCATGGTAAGGTAAAAAACCTGAGCTGACCAACACTTAAGATTAAAGGTCAAATTATGCGCATGTGTCTTTATATGCCCTACTATTTGTTGTACACCTGGTGAACAGACAGTAATTAATGACTGATACTTAACATGACTCAATTATACTGAATATCAGTATGTTATACACTCATGCTAACAGCTATTTCTGATGAATTCCAGATTTTCCCTGCCCATGGGGGGAGGGTTGGAACTAGATTTATCTTTAAAGCTCTTTCTGACCCAAACCCTTCTATGATTCTATATGGGCTTTTTTACTTGTACAGCACTTGTCTTTGAAAAATGCATCACTTTTATATTTTATTTCACTCTTTTTCACGCTATCTTCTCATCATAGTCCTAGGTCCTAACAAGTCTCTGCCCTCTAATTATCCTATGGCCTCACTCTGAATTCAATTCACAGAAACCCCAAAATTTGACCATTATCTCTTTTAGCAACACTTTGTTCTCACTGCTGCCAAATTCCACCTCAATTTGCCTTTACATAAACACCATATGAACAGCATAAACAGAAGCAATCTTTAAAGTTCCACACAAATTGAAATTAAAGAATGCAATAAGGAAATAAATGTTGTCTAAGAAACTCAAGGTCCCAAGAAGTGAGTACACTGCCAGCTCTATCCTGCAGTATCCCTGCTAACACAGGGACAGCAGGACAGATATAGCTTTCACAGGAAAACTACTTCATACAGGAATATTTTTGTTACTAGCACCTCTAACAGAGATAAAGGGCTTATAATAAAAAAAAAAAAATCAGTGAGCTGGCAATATTCAGATAATATTCCTGCAACCATTACTGACTGATTTTATTCACAAGAATTGCCAGGATTCTCCAGGATGCTTCAGAAAACCTGTGCAAAGCACAGATAACCCACGATACTGGTTGGCTGCCTACAGAGTGCTTCAGATGCCTTCTGTTTTCTGATTCATAGTTATGCTGGAAACCTTGGTCCCCGAGCTTTTAGATAAGATCTAACAGACAAAGAAAACAAAAGTCTCAAGATTTGTTTTCCACAGTCCTATATATGAACAGTTCAAGGCAACACCAAAATGATGAAAACAACCACAGATGTCCCGAAGTAAGAGGCAGAGATTTTGGAAACTGCCTCCTACCTCCATCCTCTGGTTTTTAGATCAACAGAACTACACGCATAACCAAGAAAGTTACATTTGGAAAGTATCTAGAGACAGATTGTTTTATCAGATCTTGCTTGAATTAATACTGGAGGTTATTTTTTTAAAGGAACAGGCCTGATATAAATTTATTTAGCTCCACAGGATTCATTAAAATGCCTTCTAATTTACACTGGGGTAATGAGGGGAGAACAAGGGTGGCAAAATTTCAATAATGTTTATACTTAGGCTTAATTTCCTTTAAACAGTACAAAGCATCCTCTCAAAGTTTTCAAAATGATGTCAGTGTGAGTCTGTGGGGCATGATGTTACGAAGCTGGAATGAAATTATGTCACTGCAAATATATGAAAGCAGCGTTGTCAGTAAGGAACCAAAGCTACACTAATGTGTTAAAAAATTGTGAAAACAATCTGAGTGCAATAAATGACTTTGAATAAAGTTAAGGTATTGCAGATCAGAAATTATTTACCCAAGGCTGCAATCATCAGTCTTGACTATAGATCCAAATACACATATATATATTTGGCCAGAGAGCCAAATCTAGTCAAGTGCCATCTGTAGTCCATTAGATATTTCAAATCCACTATAGCTCAAGTGAGTGCAGCTTGCATGGAAGTCTTTGGGCCAAATTTGATCAGAGTATAAATAATACTAGAAATTACATACCAGGTACGACAACTGGACAAGAGTGCAAATGGCTGGAGAATTTAAACTAGCACATTAAGTGGACAGAATTTACTTCTGATGCAATGTGAAGGCAGGAAATCCACATCTGGTCACTCTTCTAGACAGCTTCTAGAAGTACTCATCCAAATGCAAATCAGAGCTGAATTAATTGCATTGATGAGGGCAGCACAAACCCAAGTTAACATACAATGACATGGCTGCATGATATTTCACTACTAGCAACTTTTCTTGCCTTTTCCTTTCTTTCTGGGATCAAATTAGCACTTGCCATCATCTTGAATCATATTTCCAATGAATTTGAACCTGAAATGGGTTTTCTCTGAAATTACAGTACCATGGAGAAATTAGGGATCTGCATTTCAACTTATAAAATGTATGAATTTTACATATTGAGGCTGACTATTTTATACATATCACTACTTTGTCAGTCATTACACTCATTTCTGAACCTCCTTACCAGCACCCCATATAGAGCCTTACACCAGCATTGCATCAATACTGAACATAACTGAACATAAAAATTAGAAGCATTTAATTTCTCAGCCACGTTATCAAATCTTTCTAATGTTCTAAACTGAACACATATGAATCATATCAGATATGTTTTTAATTCAGGATTTTCTTTTAAAAGGGTTTGGCATAAAGTGAAATTGAGCTGAAATCAGTTTGATGTGTCAATTTGATTTTTAATTAATAAATGCCAAGACTTATTGCCCAGACCTACCAAACTGGTAAAGCAGAAAATGCTGATATTCTTGTTCTCCTAAGCCCTACTTTGAGAGCACATCTGATATTAACTTTTCCATGGGACAGATCCAGGAAAAATCATGGTAATACCATCACTTTTGTTCTGCGGAATTCCAAGTTTTATCTTTGGAATGCTTTCCAGGACAGTTTACTGTACATTCACGACACTTGTGAGAGGCTGACCTGGTGCCAAGCCCTGAAATCCATCTAAAGTGCCGTGAGTGCTACCAAAAAAAAAGAAAAGCCACTTCCTTGGCATGGAAGTTAAGATTAAGAATGGATGGGGTTAAAAGGAGAAGCAGTCCCACTTCAAGAGCGCACACATTTTTCATATAGTGCTGGTTTTCTGTGGGTATTTAATAATTTTAGGACTCTGATAACTCTCTTGACACAGGAATGAATTATTTAAAGCTAGTATTAGTAATTTAGTTTAGTTTTGATGGCTGCCAGCTGTAACCTGACAGCACTTCGGTTCAGTCACGTGGAAATCCCCTGTTGTATATATTCCAGCGTGTTGGACCTCTTTGCAGTCATCAGTTTTATATCTTTCTGCAAATACCAGAAGAAAGATCTTTTTAGGTTCTGGCAAAGATCTTGGAATGGGAAAACGTGCTGGTTGCCAAAAAGGCACTGATTACTCTAACAGAGTAGCCTGGGGTTTCTATCCCTTCCCTTTTAATATGTAAAGTTGTTTCTGATTTAGAACTGACTCCTGGAAAAGGTGTTTTCCTCAGTGCTCATTTGTGTGTAGCTGGTCCGTATGTTCTCTCAGAGAACACAAACCAGTTTTCATTTACTCAGAAGCATGAATAAATTTTATGCCATTTAGTCCTGCATTGCAGGAGACAGAGAATACAATACAGTAGGAACAGAAACAGCACTTCTATTGCTCTTAATCATGGTTACAATAGCAAGAATTATTCAAAAACTCCTTAATAAAAAAGTGTAACAAAAGGAAGAACTACCTTTAGACAAATCCAGTATGCAAGAATTAAGTAGGCAAATATCCTTGCATATTTCAATATTCATCTTTAGATTTCAATTTCATCAGAGAAGTACTTTTCCTTTACTGTTAGAATAATAGATTTTGACAGTGCTCCAACAGAGAACTTAATAATTGGTTACAAGATGACTTTGGACAATGATGGCATCGTTTTGAGGTTGTTTGGGGGAGTTAGGGCTTGGGTTTTTTGTTTGGGTTTATCTTTGCTGGGGTTGGGTTGGTTGGTTGTTTTGTCATGTTGGGGTTCTGGAGGGAGGGGTGGGGGTATTTGCTTGCGTTTTTTTCTGTTAAGATGATCAGGTGATGCTTCAGTAAAGCCTGAAAAAACTATAGACACATTCTTGGCTGAAATGCCCTCTGAAATACTGTCTCTTATTCATGCTGCTGAACTGTGGAGTAGACAGTGCTTCCTATATTCCACATCTGTATGGTGTGCCCTGGCCACATCTTCTTCAGACTGGAGAATCTATTAAGTTATTTTAAGCTTTCATTCTAAAGGGACTTTGCTTTTTAAACAGGTTTTGTTCTTATGTTAATCTCGAGGGTGAAAAGCAAATGCTGGAACAGGACTATTAGTTTTAATTTCTTCCGTGGTCATGGATAACCCCAAGCAGCAGCTCCAGACAGAGACAAAGATACAGAGATCTTTCCCTTAGACAAGCCTTGCTAAGCACCAGTTCTGAGAAACTCTTTCCATTTTATTTTCTTCTCAAAATATCCCCCAAGCAGGTATTGTGAATTTTGAACAGCTCAGAAACACGAATGTGAAGATGACAGCATAAAACATAATTATTTCTGCTTTCACATCAACAGAATCTTTCACCATCACCACACCCTTATTTTTTGTATCCGACTCTTTAATTCAGAATTAGAAAAAATGGGGATATTACCTAACAATTCCTGCAGTATTGAACGTCAATACATTAATATTCACTTGGATCTGCAAGAAGTTACTTGGTGGCTCTGAGCCAGACACAGCCAGACTCTTGGCTTCACAGAATAACTCACTGAACAAATCTTTTATACAGAAATACACACATAGCCAGACCTGGATCAAACACTTGGTCTCCACAATTCCTACAGCAAAGATTTTCACGCCACAGACAACCACGGTACACAGCACAAAGCTTTGAGCTTTTCCATACATGCTCAGGTACTCCAAAACTCCTGCCTGCTTGCTTGTCTTCACTAGCATTTTTGTACTGATTGGCTTTACTGAAGCATTGAGAATCAACTTAAATTCACAGATTTGATTTTTTTTTTTTTTTTGCAAGGGCAGCAGGGCTAGGTCAAGACTGAATACTTAAATGGTAATATCAAATAAAAAACCCACAGCCTACCAACAAATAAATACGCCCTCTCATCGCTATTACTTTTCCTCAGTTGGAAACCTGTTCTAAAATTAGGCCAGTAAGACTGTAACCAGGAGTAAATCAGTCATATTATACCTGAATCTGTAACAAAATGGAACACAATCATCAATACCTGCAGACCAGGGTGTCGGGGACTCCTGCAAAATCCGGGTTTGTGCCCAGAGCTGTCTTATGTAGGACTTTCTATAGCATCTTTTGCAAACACTGCATTAAACTTAAACAAAAACAAGCCCCACCACTCCAGCAAAGCAGACTAAAGAGAAGCAGGGAGGCTTGAGAACAATATACACTTTCAGCATGAAACTGCTATGATATCATTCCTTTGGCTTGCCAATATATATACGTTGAGAGACTGTGGGGTGGGGAGGAAAAAATGAAACAAAAACAGGGTTCTTTGTACCATTATGAAATGCAAAGGACCCCTTCTCCCTCCCCCCCCTCAGTAAATCAGGAGGAAATTGTTACCTAAAAAGAACCAAGAAATCTGCATGAACACCACAGTAATTTCTGAAAACCTGGGTTTGTGGGGTTTTTTTCAGCCAGTCATTTTCCCTGGTTTATGTCACTTGGCTTTGCAGGTTTTACACAGAATTCTGAATGCTGCTGTGGTTCTATACCTTACACATGAAAGAATACTGAAAACAAATTTTAAAATAAAAATTAAAAAAATATGTAAAATACATACTTTTTGCAAAGGAGGTTTTTTAGGCCATCCAGGGTTATCCTCTTATTCTTTATAATAGATGTCTGTGCTTTAAATGTATACAAAGAAAAAAAAACATAATATGCCTTGACATCAGGAGGTGTTTGTGGGAGGAAGCTGTTTGACTTTTTTTTTTTGCTCAAGCTGTAAACTGACTTGGACTTTACTTTTAGGCACTGATTTTACTTCCCACTCACAGATCCTTTTTTTTTTTTTTTTTTAATGCATTTGCACAGGGAACAGACTGGAAACATATTTGATGGAGCAGAGAAAATGGGCACTATTCCAATCATGCTGAAAGAGAGAAATCAACCTTATTTACAAGTGGAAATTAGAACCTGTTGGCATGAACCAGCCAGGAACACTGAGGGAGCCCAAAATCAATGTGTTACCCTTTTTAATGTTTACTGCACTTTCCCATATTCAGCAAAATTGGATCAGACAATTAAAGATGGTCTAATCAGTGCTTCGTTTGAAAAAATCCCTCTCCATGACTTTTGCAACAAGTTCAGTCAATACCTATTTTGGTTTCGCCATTGAAAATGTTTCCTGGACCAGAAAAAGAACCAGGTTAAATAGAAAAAAAAAAAAAAAAAGAAAGAAAAAAAAAAAAGAAAAAAAAAAAAGAAAAAAAAAGAAAAAAAAAGGAAAAAAAAAGAAAAAAGAAAAAAACACAACAAAAACCACACAAACAAACAAACAAAAAAAAACACACAAAAACCAAAACAAACACTTTGAAAATTTCATTCCAACAAAAAGGGAAAATAAGAGTTATTTTTGTTCACTTCATGTTTATATTTGCATAAATAAAACATTCCAGTTGTGTATTATTTTTCCTACTTCCTTGATAAATCTCAGCCAGCTACCAGAGCATTGGACCAGGATAACTGATAATCCTGATGGATTTACGACAGATTTTACTTCCCCCCACCCCACGTAAGAACCTTTTCTGGATTCACTTTTTTCGTGCTTTCTATACTGAATTTGACTGATTTATGTTGAAACTGTTAAACTTTTAAATGTGGTATTCCTTTATTCTAATCTCAGTTCACCTCCCTGCCAGTCCTTACATTTTAACACCGTGGGAGCTCAGCAACTTCCATCTCCACGTGTTGGAAAGTGCTCACTGCCCCAGAAGGACAAGGGAATTGCAACAGGAGTTGTGGGCTCTGACCAGCTTATTCTCCACCTGACTTTTGAGTGTCCAAGGAACCAAGCAAATCCTCTCAGCTGTGTGTGCAGCCTCATGAAGTCTCAGCTTCACCTGTGATATTCTGGAACCTGAAGAGATACCAGTTTAGTTGAGCTCAAATGTCTTCCATAGAAAGCAACATGTTGGAGCAAAATGGCATCAAAATGTTAAATATCTGTAACAGTTTAAAGAAAAAATAAAATTAATAGGCACTCTCATTTTGTGACCAGTAGAAGAGGCATCAGTTGGTTGCCAGGATAAAAGGCTTTGGCACACGCTGTGTTTTTGAGTATCCCTCCCACACCAGAACCACTTGCAGCACATGGATTTACATCCATTTTTGTTCTAATGGAAAGATTCAAAATAGTGTCTGGGTTCAAGACTGAAATTCAGATTTCAGTCTGAATGTAAAGATTAAGTATTATACCTCTATCTCATTTAAAGGAAAAAGAAGAATTATAAGATTCAGGCAAAAGGAGGGTTTCAGTTTGGGGGTTGGAGGGGCAGAATACAGAGGAGGTAGAAACTATTTCCTTTACAGGTAGTCAAAAGTGTAAAACTTTGAGACAGAGGCAAAACCCCACTTCCTTCATATTTAAGAAGTCTTTCAGATTATTAAATGTTCCTTCAAATGAGACAGGAAATGATTATGGCTATGCATTTCCCAAATATTTATAAATATGCATCCCTGTGAATAAATAATTACTCTTAAATGCAATAAAGTTTCTGTGACAATAACATGGTGATATAAGTTTAAGATGAATCAAATTGAGCAAGATTGTCAAAGGGAACCCAGAGATGAAGCAGCAACTTGCCATGTTGTGACAAGATGGGAAAAGGGGTAATGGTTTTAAACTGATGGAGAGCTGAGTTAGATTATAAATAAGGAATGTATCTCCCATCCCAAACCATTCTATGATTCTATGATAAGGCTTTAATGCAAATTTTAAAATTACCTAATGTTATTTCAGCATTATTTACAGAAGTTTTTGTCTAACAATTTGCACCTGCCTCAAAAAAAAAAAAAAAAAAAATTGCCAGTTTCTCTGTCATAAAAACATTTGCCATGTTCTTCTTTAACTATTTACATCAGCAAACAGAACTTAAAAAAGTGAGAATAACTATTAATACTGTCCTAAATTATTAAAAGCAAATTACATTTAAAAGGAAAATTTTATGGCACTGTAGTTACATAAAAATCTAAAAACCAGCACTTAGAAAGCAGGGTTTCCACATATCCTAAAAGTATTATTTCTAGCTATTGAAATACAAGATAGATCCACTGAATATATCATGATTATTTCATAGTCTTTGGCTCTTAGATGGATTAATAAACAATTAAAAGGACATAACTGTTAAGAATAAACATCTCATTGTTTTATTCATTCTCTGCCATGAGAGTTTCTTGATAAATAATCAAGATGCAGCTGAAGTCTTGTGTTTTTTTTTAATTTTAATATCAGAACCTAACACCTCAAGATAAAATCTTAAGAAATCAATGTAAAAAAATAAACCCCAGATTTTCTGACAAAGAATATCTCAAGTTGACAGTTTACTTTTAAATTATTTAATCTAAAATATAAATAATATAAAACGCCATGTAATTCTGTAATTTGATTAGCAATCCCATTAATCAACATCACAGAAACACAGAGGAATAGTTTGCTCCTCTCATCATGACTATTCTCATTAAAATCTAGTGTTCTATATTCCAACATGATAAAGAGGATTTGGAAATGCAGCATTTGCTACTTTTCTTCTGATCAGAACTAGAGGGCAGCACGGAGGACAAAGCCATCAATCCCTTCCATGGGATGAAATCCTACTGTGTTTATTTACTGTAAAAAGTCCTTTATACCTTCACTCACATCTTGTATGTTGCCACAGAGGTGCAACGGAGCTTGAAAACAAAATACAGCAGATATAAATAGTGTTTAGTCAACAACGTGAACGCTTGCAAAGTGTACCTGGACACAACAAGAGGAAAAAGCCTTGCTTTCACGCTGACAAGACAATGACAAAGGAATAAAACACCTTTTAAAATGCACTTTAACGTCTTCCTGTTATTTTAGGAATGGAAAGGCCAAACCACACTGCATTAAATATTTTAAAAGCCTACACACTATTTTGGTCAAATCATGGCCAGCTCAGATCCATGTGGAGCCATCATTTCTGAGCCAAGATATAAAGCCCAGCTGGAAAATGCCATGTAAGTAAGAGTTCTTTAGGAGGATTACCCTAAAGCTAAAGAATACTGCAACAGATAATCAATGCACTGTTATGCCTGAATCCTAAATGTCCAGTGAGAATCCCTCATGAACAGTTGCAGAAGCTTTGGTTTTATCGTGCCATCAGCTCCAGGTAAGCTGCATTTATTGTCTTTTCTCTAGGTGGCAGCACAAGTTACATTTACAGTATAAAAATATACTGTAGACAAAGGATATCAAAGCAAAGAATCAGGTTGTTTTTTTTCCTTTTTAATTAGCACTGCATAGTAATTATCTAAAACAACAGTGAAGAATATCAACTTAAATTCACCCCCTAAAATATTGTAGCGTTCCCCTTTAAAAGGTAGATGTGCTTGCCTTGACTGGGTTAAATATTATTCACACTGGTGTCCTACAAGACCTTATCAGCTCGTCAAAAAAGTTTAAATAAGAAATGCAAAGCTCAGTGCTATTCTTCTTAAAGAGCAGCACCACAAACAGCTGCATCTCCACTTCTGAAGCATCTGGTTTACCAGTTCTAAACTGCAAGCACAAACTGCTGTCCACATCATTAATGGAGAATATATTATTGTCTGGTAAACTTTAAATGGATTCTTACAAAATGATCCACCTATTAAACAGAAACTCAATGAGAAAACAACCGAACAAAAAGGAAACACTTTCCCCTATCAATATTTTCTGTATAAATTTATGAGACACAAATCTGTGGTTCTCAACAATAAAGGTTTTTTTATATTGAAAATGCTTCTCTGTAGCCTAATGGTGGAATGGATTAGCAGTATATCAGTGCTCTTAGATATGCAGATGCTAGTCCAGTACCTTTCATATAAAAGGATTTAGAGAAGCAGCAAAAGGAGAGGAGGGGAGTTACATAATTCAGTCTATTTTCGTACTCTCAGCATTTTAGGAAATAAAGTCTGAAATAACGAGATCTGTAATACATATTTATCTAACTTTGCCAGTACTTTAAGGGTAAATAAAGATGAGTAATAATTTTTTTGGGGTAGAATTAATTCCCACAGAGAACAGGGTGATTTTTACCCTGGCATATTCCTGCCAGAGAGAAAATTCCAAGCACCTGGGGAGGATTTTCTTTGCCATGCTCAGCTCCTGCAGGCACCAGCTGCCTTAAGGGCACACCAAAGGCTTCCCACACCTGAACTGCATTGCTAAGGAAGTTCAGCTGAATTTGTGGGTAATGAAGATATTACACATAAAGCTTCAGAATACTCTACCCCAGCCTCCTCCCAAGGGGAGAGTTCTCTTTCTACTGATCTCAGGGAATGTAATATTGTTACAATTTCATCTCTAGAAGTTCAAATGGTAAATACCTTGGCAGGAAACCACTGCAGGTGTATTAGCCATTTCAAGAACTAGAATGTGACACTTCTTCAAGACGTGTTACACCCTAAAAAATGCACAATGTGATTTGCTAAAGAATTTTTCAGATCTCCAAGTGGAGCTGTCGTTGTGCATCGAGGGAGACACTGGGAATTAAAGAAGACACAATATTTGACTGCACACAGAAGGGGATCACTGAGGCAAACAGGTCTAAGCTAGCAAGAAAAACTGCAGCACAGCCTGTCAGCTCCACTGAAACATCTCTGACATGCATTCCCACACGAGCATTTTGTCAAAAAGTTTCCAGCCAAGTCTAATGAGAACTTCATTGGGGTGAAAGCAAAAAGGAGTCACTCCCAACACTTTCCCGTTAAATTAGCAGCTAAGAATTTGATTAATGGAGGATTTTTCTGTAAAGAAGGTCACAATGAACCCTTTCAAGGTTCTAGACACATAATTAACATGAACGGCCACAGAAATGCAGCAGATCAATGAAAAAAAATACAGAAAACTAAATCAAGAGGGGCAAAGTAATATTTGTTTAATTTCTGGCACTTTTAAAGTGATCAAAGAGATGTCCATGGGCTTCTGGCTCCACAGAATCTTCTTAACCTGAGTAAGAAAAGCTCGAGGTAGGAAGGGGAAAAACTAAAATAAAGAACGGAGAGACAGGACAGAAAGTGCAACTGTAAGAACAACCAAGCTACAACTTACACTGGGGGAGGGCAGGATCTGCCTGATGTCAACAGATGGATGTCAGAGTGTAAAAGAAAATATATTTCCTGACTCTTCTACAGGCAGCATTTAAATGTGGCCACCCCACTTAAACATTCAGCATCCCTGTTTGTCCAAGAGCTTTTGAGTCTTGTGGAGTGAATTTTACTGGCCCTTTAAGGACTTTTTTTCTTTTTTCTTTTAAACAACAAACAAAACTCGAGAAGGCAGAGAAGAGCTCCACAAGACAGACAGGAATGTGCCCCCTAACCTATGATTGCAAAGTTGGTGGAGAGGAATTGGCACATAGTGAAGTGTCCAGCTGAAAGTTCTCCAAAACCTCTTTACATTTGGGGCATAAATTAGAGCTGGACTTTAGACATGCCCTTCCCGAGGTCTTTTGCATTCTTAAATTGAGTGTGTTTGTCTACAAACATGAAGAGACTAGGATTAGAAGCCCAGAGAAGGAGTCAATGATTGTCCCTGCCATGAGACCCGAGAGGTGTTCTCAGAATTCACTCCCAAGATCCCAGGCATCCCACTACATCTCCTTTGGAATGAGCTTCATTAAAACCCCAGATCTGCCAGTGATTTAGACTTTTTAGACACCCTTGAAAGGTATTTGCTATGGATAAAGCTTAAGGAAGGAATTTCACTGCTATAATGGTAAACTGTTTTGCAGACTGGAAGTGAATGGGCCTGGGAAAAGCAGAACAGATGTTAAAATCTTCAGAATAAAGAAGAGAAAAAAGCCAGGAAAGTGATGCTGAAGAAAAAATAACCAGAAGACAGAAGCACACCAAGCAAAACCTATGGGTACAACTTATGTATTTAGATTGGAAAGGCAGAACAAGACATCTGAGAACTGTATAATCAAATCTGCTTTCTATTTCCTCTTATTTCCAGTTCTTATATGATATATCCTCCCTACCTGGATGGTTTGGAGTAAAATGTGCTTCTGTGTTTATACACAAGTACATTTTCCTCACCAGGAAGAGGCAATAGTGCACAACAGACTGTCAGCAGAGTGCTATAATATATAAAAACAAATATATTGCACACACATGTTAGTAAATGCCAAAATAAAGTTTCTACACAGGTGCTGTAGCAGGTAAATAACAGCTTTCATTTCCTGTGATTTATAAGACAGAAAAAAAAAAGGGCATTAAACAAACATTTTTTTATTATCCTAGCAAAATAATGCTAAGTGATATTAATTATTAGAAGTAAGAGCAATCACATACTTATCAACTGATCTTCAAGACAGCGGACATCTATCTGGAATAATGAGAAGTCTCAAAGCAAGGCCCCATTATGTCATCTAATATATATATATAGATATAGATATAGATATCTATCTATCTAATATGACTCTAGTTGCACAAAGGAATATTTTTCAACAATTTTGGTGCAGAACCCAAGGATCTGGATGTCGTCAGGGGTATGGACCAACAGGACAGATGTTTCTGAGAGAAGCTTGCCAGTCTGTGGGAAATGTTCCTCCTTACACATATATAATGTAATAAACACAAGATAACTTGAAATAAGAATTCTTGTCACTGAAACTGCTGAAAAAAAGACTTTTTTGTTTTAAAGGTATGACTGACATTTTCTTACTATAAAAATTTCTACTAATCTAAATTACTCCTGTGCTGCCTTCTGCAAGTAGTAAGCACTTCAGACTCCCTGACTCTCTATCCCAAGTTATAAAACATATATTTGTGCAAGTTTTCATAACTTGCTATTCTTTAAAAAATTTTAAAAAATAGGCTTATTAATTCAGCACCAATTTAAAAGACTAAGGTATAATGGTAGGATGTGAGAGTAAAGACGGAAATAATTAATTGTATATGGCACACATACAGAGATCCCACTAATTGTAAACCAATGTTTCAGTTTTAAATAAGCTGGTCATTTCATTTATTTGGAGTCAATAACATAATCCATTACTATAAAACATGTCTTCCACCTTTTTTTGTTCAAGTAGGATTTAGATTCTTTCATTTCTATTTGGGAGGATGGAAAAAGAACTCACAAGCAGATAATTTTTTTATGGAAAATAGGTTTTTACCATCTAAGCCACCACAGCATTATGATAATTGTGTTCAGTTTATGCCTCATGGAATTATAAGGCAGAAACTGAAAATGATTGTGCATGCATAAAAAAGTATTTTCCCAAGTTAAAAAATTACTCTGGCAATTGTAATGGGGCCATTACCTTAAGAAGTTACTATGATACAAGAGAAATTCTGAAGGACTGTCCCCTCTCTGTTTTGCCACTTATTCCAAAGGGTCTTTCTCCTTAGAATAAGGTTGACACATGTAACTTGTTTTCTGTGGTTTTTTGCATATAATCTATGTTCTGCCTCATTTTATTTTTCTTTGCTGTTCCTTTTTCACTTGTTCCACATATAGACATCAATTAATAAAAGGAGGTACTTGGGACACCTTTTCTTCTGTTTTTGAGCATTTTTTTAAACAGAACTTGCAGAATGTAATAATATTATTAAATAATTTCTGAAAACAACAATCTTAATCATCAGTGAACAGGTGCCAACTCCTACCGCATGGCATACTTGTAGAATCACTGAAATTATACAGGTTGTAAGTCCTTTAGAGGTTCCTGGAGAAAGCTAATAGAGTAATAATAGAGTTTTGGATGTACTAAGCCAGCCTAAAACAAATGCAAGTGTTGATCTCAATTCAACTGGAACACGAATATCAACAACATTAAAAGTCAGCTACACACCTCAAGTGTACCTTTTCACAAGTGTCCAAAGGATTCCAAAGCAAGGCTAATAAATCTACTCATGCACACGATTAGAATATGTAGAAGGAAGAGCAAAAAACTTACCATGATCCAGAGAAGAGTTTCAAAACGAGGTTCAAACCAACCCAAACCAAAACACAACTGACTTTTAAAACTGAAGAATATGGACTTGCTTCCACCAAAATTCATGGCAAGTTTCCATTACTATCAGTTTTGCAGGAATGACCTCTAATACTGTGGTTTAGTATCTGATCTATATTACTGTTATTTCCTTTGCACAATTCAATTTGGAATGTGGTAGCGTGATATGAAAAAGGTGTTTTGTTTGCCAACTGGGAAGGAAATCTGGCGTGGACTAGATGGCACAATAAACAAGCCAGCAAAGGGGAATTTGACATTCACCATTCTGGCAGAACTCAAATTTCTCAAAACTAGAAGATTAAAAATACTTGGATGCTGTTTTTTTGAAATTAAAATCAAAAGGAAGAAAATGTAAGTGTTAAAGTGTGCCAGATTACTGAGGTCTTTGGTTAATGATCATTACCTTCTTCAGTCATTTGAAGCTACTAATAAAGCTGGAAAGAATTGAAAGAAGCATAGCAGACTCCTAACACATTACTATGGAATATATAAGATTAGCATATTTTCAATCATTATTACCATAGACATAAACGGAGATTAGGAGGGTCAAAATTAAAGTTTGGAAAGTATAGCTGTGCTAAATTCAGCCAGATAGTAATGCTAGCAAATATTTATACTAATGATTAACTTTGCACTGTGGGAATTAATACTCTACATACGAAGTCTGAAATACAAGTCTGTGTTTGGAAATATCTGTTAATCAAATTAAGCACTATGGACATTAATGTTTTGCTCATCCTGCTTGAGCAATATATCTTAGTCGTGGCTTGGCAACTCAATGATCATGAAGTCTTTGATCTGTTTCCTGACCTGTCAAACAGTATCAGCCAAAACAAAGTGGAAGAAAGGCTGTTTTAATGCAGTGGATGCTCTTTCAGGACAGACTGAGAGGAAGTCATCATGTCCATTTCTGAAGACTTTTCTTTTGGTTTCCATTTATCAAAGAGAGAGCAAAATTCAATGCCCTAAAGTCAGAAGGATCTACCACATACTAATAATTCCTTGGCTCAGTTAACACACTGTAGGTTATTTATTCCCCAACAGTGTCCTAAAAATGAGTCAGTGCTGGTTAACAACAAAATACTTTCTCCTCTTAATCAGTGATGTAATGTTCAAAGTGGAAGGCAGCAGATACTGGCAATTCACTGCAAAGTAAAAAATAAAACCTTTACCCTAATAAAGAGGATCTTCTCTCCAACTCTGTATCTTCCCTGTGAAAGACGCTCCACGCAGAACTTGTTGGGGCATTTACAAGGTGGATCTTCAGAAATGTGTTTGACCTGGGAAACACAGAAATTATTTACAGAAACTATTTAAAATAACATGTGTAGTAATGTCATTAAGGCATTAGTCTAACATCTCTAACATAAGTCTTAATTGATGATATTTTTCTTAGTTTTTCCTAATTTTCCCAATATTTATGTAGTCTCAGAAAGCATCCTATGGTGCTTCCAATATCAACAATTATTTAGGAGCTGTGATGAGTTAAAAACAGAGATGAGCACCACACAGCTCAGTGTTAAATTTGCTCTCTTTAACTGAAGTCAAACAATTTGAACGAATACTGATTTGAATTTTAAAATTAGTTATTCGAGTGGTTTTATCAGTATGGGTGAGAATTCATTATTTCTGGTGAATCAAGCTATTTAGACAGCCAATGTACAACAGGAACAACTTGTATAATGACTTAAATCCAAGTGCAGGTTGCCGAGGATGAAAAAGGTGTAATTGCTGTATATTTTGGAATGTGGTACTAAGACTGGATTGTGCTTAGGGACCTATTTGGCAATGGCCCTCTGAATAGTGTTCAGTTATCAGGGATTTCTTGCACAATGCCACGTGGCATTTATCACCTCTGGAGACACTGGAAATTCGAAGCTGAAAATAGATAGTACGAACTGTGCCTATCAGAATTCATCTAAGCAAGCAAAAACCTGCAGTAGCTGGGCCTAACAGGTTCAAAACTGTGTTTTGAAACTGTGTAAGCAAAGCAGAGCCATCTTCAGCCTCTGGAGAATGAGAGCAAAGAGATTTATACACCGGTGTGAAACAGAGAATAATAAGACCTTCACTGCTGAGCCTGCTGTTGAGGCTTCCATTGCCTTACTATCCCAAAGGACACAGAAGTATTACTGAGTGGAATTTGGAAATCAAATAAGGAAGCAGAGGGAAGAATTATATTCTATTTTATTCTGTGTCTGGACTATACGAGCACTGCTGCTGTTTTATGGTGTGAGTGTCTGGGGCAGTGTGGGTCAGGAATCTAGCTGGATGGATTCCATTCTGTTTCTATCCCTACTGCTTTCTAAATTAAAGGAGGTGGTCAGAGACAACCTTCATGCTCTCTGCTCTGCTTCTACAAGGTATGCAGTCACCGTGCTCCTTCTGCACAGAACTCTTCTCTCTCAATTCTCTTGAAACACGAGCGCTTTTGCGAAGTTAAGGAAGAAATACAAAACAAAAAACTTTAAATGTAATTATGTGCATCAAAGAAAGAAAAAAAAAAAACAAATCCAAGAGTGTTTCAATAAAATGAACGAACATTATATTCCATCTGCTCTTTGTAACAGGGAAGTGGCACACGGATTTTTCAAGAAGTGCTTTGTAACTCCCAGGTGGCACATCTACCTCACAATGTAGCAGTTGCCATGGTAACTGCTTCTTTTTACAGGCTAGATTTTGTACTTTTAAAATTTAACCTCTTCGTGGTCTCAAAATGTGTCCTTTTCATCTGAATCCAGCTGTTTTGAATGAACCCCTATGGGTTTGCAGCAGAGAAGTGAGCACTCGAGTATGCTGCCACGAGCTTAATGAAATTCAAAACAAGATGCTTTTGTTCTAACAATGAGCAAAACAATGCCTGGCTTTTTTTTTTTTTTACAATGTGAGAAACACGCAGAACAGCAGCATAAAAATTAGGCTGAAATGTCTTAGAAGTGTTTGTTAGCATTCAATACAGGTCGGTAGGAGCCAGATCGCCCAGTCCTGACTCAGTCCTTCCTCAGACAAAGCACCGAAGTGGGAGTTGATGAATAAGAAGTAAAGGAGCAGTAAGAAGGGAATGCTGGCCCCAAGCACAGAGCTGGGCTAAGCTGCAGAGCTCCTACACAGTGTGAGGAGTTTTGTTTCTCTTTTCCAAGCTTCAGACACAAATAATTATGGTCAAAAAGAAATTAACCCTATCGGCCTGCAAATGTTTAAGATGCAGCGGAATGTTAAACTCAGGTTTGTGTGTGCTTTGCAAGTAAGTGCATATCAGAACAGACCAGCAAGGAAGAAGCTTCCCCCCACAACTTACAGCATCATCCAGCAGTTTCCCCGTGCTCTTTTTCCCAGGAGACTTCGTTGGTGACGGTGAAGGAGATGGAAGGGGAGCTGAAAGTGTTTCCTCCTGCTCAATTTCTTTTTCTAACTTTATTAGTCCAGGAGGCTCCACTCCAAACCTTTTGGAAACATGCAAACAATATATTACTCGTTCGTATAAAGTATTGCACATTTTAAAACAAAATGGTGCCTTCATTAATAAACATGTATAAAATATATCAATCACTACTGCCATTGTTTCAAATTAATAGAAAAAACTGATTTAGATAGAGTCTCGCAGTTAATCAAATTTACAGGAAATACAGAGTTTTTTCAACTTTGCTGTCTGATAACATCGTGAATTTTATTTGCCAACACTGAACAGAACTCAGAAAAATGGAGAGAGTTCTTTCTTTCAGAGAAGGACTTCAGCTTGGAAAAGTTACCGTGCCAGGTAGACTTCTCATAGCAAACTACTTGAATAAATGAAACCATACTTTCTTCTGTAGCAGCCCAGATGCAGAACTATACTGATTTATCTAGGTAAAGATTTGGACAGTAAAATATTGAGCAGCAACAAATACGAATCACGAAAATCTAAGCTAAACACCATAATAATGTTAGAAGTGTACAGAGAAAAGGCACAAGCACACACACCAGCTTTTGTGTTTTTCTGATAACATTTAATTCAGTCACACAGCTTAGTAAATTAATATAAAGAAAACTAAGAACCAAATCTCTGCTTGTGTTGGCCTCTAACTGGTGCAGTCTCCCTAATGAAAAGCCAGCCAACACTGAGGAAAGCACTTATATACAATCCATTGACTTCCTGTCTGTCTGCAGATGCTGACAGGCTGTAAATCATTAAATTCCTACTGGGCTCTAAGCCTACTCCTGCATACAGCCTTACTCATCAAATAAAACTCCTTCACTCCAAGCAATGCTCCTTCTTTGCTTCTACTGCTTTTCATTAATTTCCACTTTTTGTCTTCGGAACAGATTTTTAAAGCTCCCCGTACTTCCAGTATTCTGAATTCCTCTGGTGACAAGTTGCAAAATAAAATCAATTAATAAACACACAGGCTTTTTTTTTTTTTTTTTTTTTTTCACATACTGTATCAAACTGAAGCAAATTTGCTGGAAAGCTCAAATTGTTAAACCCACATCTTTTCTGTGAAGGGTAGAGGTGCAAATTCTGCTCGGGAAGGTATGCTGAGAATTTCCTTTTCTGCTCCTTTCTAGCCTGGCCTCTCACAGCTACAAATGAAGCAGCACCGGACTGTAACATGATCTCCTCTAGACTTCTTAGAGCACCACTTTCCATTTTTAGTAAGTTAAAACTGAATACAATAGCAGAGAGATCTTGAAATTGCTCAACAGTAATTCCAGAATACCTGTGGGGGTTGTTTAACCGCCCAGAGTTTAACAGTTACCCAAGAACTTCATTTTTTTTTACGCAGAAAAGATAATTGAGCTGTTTTCCACTGTACAGTCCCTGACTTTGAAATGCTTTGGGAGAATGCTGGACCTGTGCAACCCACTGCAACGTTCCTGTGTATTGTCAATTTTATCCTGCAGGACACTTCCCTCTCTCATAAATCTTCTCACTGTATCCACATGACATCTGCCAGTGCACACAAGGGCCCATTTTAGCTGTTGAAACTTTGCAGATGACCTCAGAATTTTGTTTTCACAAACAACTGAAGGCCAGGATAATTTATCAGGCAATTCTATTTTTATTAGTAACTGGGCTTTGAACTGCCATTCTTTGAGCCAAGTGGTCACACCAGTTTCCCACTCGCTGTGCAGTCCATCCATCAGGTCCATCTGTCTGTAATTTGGACACTCTGAGATAACATGCTTTTTTAAAAGCATTGCTAAAACAAAGGTAAACCTGTCTCCCCTCCTCCACAGAGTATCTGTTTGTACAGGTTCAAGTTTAGCAGAACAGAACTCAGTTCTATCTCCTCCTCAGACAATCCTCATTCTTGCTCATTTGTGCCTCCATCATAAGCCTATTTGCATTTAAATAGAAAGGCTTAGGTCGACTTATGGGACACTAAGAGTAATCTAGCCGGCCAAAGTGTGCCAGAAGCTGAATCCTCGTGAGGAGTAAGCCACTTTGAACCTACCTTTCTGCTTCTAAAGCAGAAATGGGAAAAGTAAGAGGTTATTCAGTGTCTCTTTTCGTTCTTTAAAAACAGACTGAGGCACCTTTTCTCGAAAGCAGACCCCGAAGTGTGCGAACAGACGCGATTTGCTTTACAGGGTAAGCAGACATCTGACTTCTCTCCTCCTTAAAGCAGCACAACAATGCCAGTTTAATGTGTGCTTTCCTACACTTGGTGGAGGCGAGTATCAATTCTCCTTTCCCATAGGGTTCTAGTTTACCTCAGCTCAAAAACAAACAAACAAACAAACAAAAAAGCACACACATAAAAACCCCCCACACACAAAAAAACCCACGAAACAAAACAAAAAAACAAACAAATAAAAAAAAAACCACCACCAACAAAAAAACCAACCAAACCAAAAAAACCCAACACCCTGAGCTCCCATATTTGGTTTTCGATTATGTTTCACCTGATGTTCCACTTCAACAGGTTTTTGTGCACCTTTGAAACGTGCAAGATTACAAACGGGTGTCTGTGTGCTCCTAAAGAGGTACCAGAGCAGGGACAAGTAGGCAGACATGTTATTTGACCCCCTAATCTATAAACAAAATTTAAATAAAGGAACATAAATACAGAAATAGAAACACAATATATAAACCGCATTCATGATATATGGTAATATAGATGTATTATAAATACAAAATAAAACACAAATATTTTAAAGGCAAAGGGGTAGAAATGCATAATAAATAAATAAATAATAAATAAATGTTTTCATTATTATTTATTTTGGAATTTTTTTTTTATATTTTGTTTTGGGTTTATTTATTTATTTGTTCAGTGTTTCTTTTCATGTTTCACTCATTCCCTCATAAGATCTGTTGAGAAATCTCCCTGCAAAATGAGATTAACCTAACTCAACCCACTTCAGCAGAATCCAACACTGCCACTGACATGCATTCCCATAACCAACCTGGGGCAGATATTCCTGACAATTGGGTGCTGGGAAGTCTCTCCCCAAGCTGGAGATCTTGAAAGCACTTTTTTTTTTTTTTTTTTTTTGCTCAGGTAAATTAAGGTTCATTACACTCCATTTCATTAAGCACCTACTTTCTTATTCATGGGAAGACAAAATATTTCTTTTTCCCCTCAATTTGGACTGAATCCAAGTGTCAGAGATAACAAAAATTCCAGAAAACCGGAAACCAGCCATTTTTCTGGTCATTGCTGTTCCTATACAAACTGGCAGCAAGGGCTTCTCTGAAACTTGACCAAGGGACAAATGTCTAATTAAGCAGGTTCCCATGTGAGTTCATTCACCAAATATGAATACACATAAACACAATTATGACACGGCCAATACTAATTCTTAAGCTGGGAATAAACAGGGGTCTCCTTCACACTGATTGTCACCACAAGGAATTCTTCTGAAATTAATGACACTATCTGAATAGTGAGACACTCCACTTGGATACACATGGGTGAGCACAACTGCAATTTACATGCAAGACTGGGCAGCAGCACTGCTGTTCATGCATTTTTTAGCAAATTTGATGCACTGTGTTGGTTAAATCTGCATCTGCAAAAAGGGGAAATCACGTTCTAGTCGCAGTCATTTTGACTGTCTAGCAAAAGTCAGTGTTGTCTTGACATCAAAGATAAACGTCACACAATGTACTGAAGGTCCAGTATGGCTAGAATCATCTAGGTCAGAGTTGGGTCATGTGAAGATCAATTTATTACCAGTAAAGTTAATTAAATCGCAGTTGTTTATAGAGAGATCTGGCTGTTGGAAGGAGAAACAGCTCAAAGCTTTATTTAGAAACAAAAAAATTCGATTCTTTCCTCTCCTAACACAAGGATAGCCAACAAAGACCTTCACTGAAGTGATGGTACAGAGATTTCATTATATTTGTTAACAATGGCCCTCAAGATATTCTTGAGTGACATCAAGACAAGCATTATCCTTGAACCTAATGAGCACAGAAGTTAACTTGAGATGTGCTGATTTATCAAGTCTCTCAACAGCCGCTGCTGTCAAGAATGCAAATATTTCATCATGCTTCAAATATTTTCACCCACCTTGCTGCAATCCTTCCAAGCTCCAGCAAACAAAGACACACCTCTCTTGGCTGCTTGTGGAGCACTGGGAAAGGAAAATGAAGATGGAAAACATTGATAAATAAAAGCTGTTTTAAAGATCTAAGTGACAGAATGGAAGCAAACCATCAACATATGTAACTCTCGACTCTGATATGACTTAGTTTTCTTTGGCTTGCAGTGGAGTTTTACTGGAATAAAAAGGATGGGGTTGAGTGGTTTTCAGAGTGCAGAAAGTTTAGGAAGTTCCCTTTAGTTATCTAAATCACTGAGCAATTATTTGACCTAATTGGTAATCTGCAAGCAATTAATAAATATTTAAAAATAAGAACTCTGGCAGAACACTTAAATTAGTCAAATGTTAAAAATAACATTAGAGTGATACTTTTCTTTCTGCAAACTAAGATAATTCATATCCTTGAGATCACTATTTGTCTTAGCCAATTGAAATCATAAAGATAACAAAATGGCATTAGCAAAGATATATCTTTCTATGTATTTGGTCCCGAATTTTTTTAAACATCTCCTCTTAAAGCAAATATGGGACTGGGATGCTTTAGGAATTCAGTTCTTCACGGTCAAAAATTCCAAACAGACTTCTTTATATACACATATATGCAAGTTTCCATGCCTGGATTCCACACAGAACATGTAGTTTTTTTAAGCTTCAGAAGCAGCAAGGACACAGCAGGAACTTCTGAAGGGCAGGAGGAGTTTGTGGTGGTGAAACATCCACACATGGACCTGAAGGTCTCCATCCCTTCTGATGGGCTCAGATAGCTGGCTCAGCTGATGTGAGGGGCAGCTGTCATGTCTTGGAAGGGCTCATAAGCCATCAAAAGTGCCCCAAGATTCACTTCTGGGGCCTTCCACCAGAGGACTGCACCTGATCCACAGTGTTGCATCAGGCTGTGTAAGACTGCCTCCCACCCAAGGGAGGTACCTGGGCTTTCCCACCTGAACCTGACCTATATTAACCCCTGGAACTCTGTGTTTCATGGGCTTTCCTCCACCTCCCCACGGATCAAGAATGCAACCATCACTTCAACCAGCAGACACTTAAATTGCCACAATCATGTCTTGCCACTGGATCCATCAGTGGTGATATTTTTCCTCTCCACTATCTACTCCTATCCATTCCTTCTCTTTCTTTTTCTTACATATTTTCTGAAGTGTTATCTTTATACTTTTATACTGTTGCATTTCTATAGACAATAACCAAAATGGCTAGATACCTCCTTTTCATTGCAAATTATTCTAAAAATAAACCTGGCATATATAAAGTCACCTATTAACAATTAACCTCACCTTCGGGGTGGGTCAGAACAATTATGAAATAGCAACATAAACCAATATATTCCCCCCATACACACTGATTCTGATAGGCAATGTTCTGTAAACTATTTCAGCTAAGCATATAATTAAAATCCAAAAATCAACATATGATGAAAGGACTGTGGTTGTTTGGTTAATGAACTCCCTAAAACTCCAAAAAGAAGAAAGCAAAAATAGAGGAAAATAAAAAAGTAATTTCTGTGTACATCATCGTTTGTTCTCCAGAAATACCTACTGCAGTAAAGCTCTCATGCTGTGGATAAAAATCAGGTTTTAAAAACTTCAGCAATAATCAAAAGATTATTCAGATTGAATTGACACCAAAAAACACCAAAAAACACCAAATTACATTTGTACATTACACAAAATGTATTTGTGTAAATCAGAAAAAAAAAAAAAAAGAAACAGCCTCAAAATCGATTTGTTTCTAACGAGTAAAGGTCAAGACAACAGCTGTATAAACATTTGGCAATCTAAAGACTCACCTAACTCAAATGCATGAAGCAAAAAAACCATACCTGAAAAAGATATTTCAATGTCTAGTTAAAGCTCTGAAAGTAATTACCTTATTCCATGTATGAGACCCCAAAATAGGAATCCACAGACTTAAACATCTCTAGACAACTAACACCCTGCAGACCTTCAGTTTCTGCAATTTCATCCTCCAGCTCCACTGATGTGAATAAATGTATAAGTGGTGTGAGCTGAATGCCCAGTATCCCAATATCTTTTCCCAGTTTCTGTGTAGCCCTTTCAGATGTGTGCATTCTTCCTCTTTGAGCTCATCCAAATATGTTCTAGAAGTGAAAGTGCAGAGCATGAAAACTGAAATTGTATTGCACTAGGAAAAACATTTTTATCCTTTGGCCATCTGTTACTAAGAATGTAAACAATGCAATTTTGGACATTCAGGTATTCTCAATATTCTTCCAGTAATTTCATTAAACATTTACCTTTACTAGTAGTCAGTATTTTTGAAGTGTTGTATTCGTGGCCCTAGAAATGTATTCTGCTACTTTGGTTTTAAACCAGCTGGGACTGCCCCAAAAATAAAACTCGATTTTAAGAAATAAGGCATTCCCCAAAAACATAAGTAGTAGAAACTGGGTTTGGAATAGTCAAAGAAACTCAATTGTAATTCATGCATAAGCACATCTGATTAACTTTGGAAGGGAGGAGAAAAAGAGAGGTTCAACCACTGTTACTTGCAAAAAGGTCCATAAACACAACTAGAAGAGAATTTGATTAGAAAAGGTGAAACATCTTTCTGTCAATGCTCTTCCCCAAACAAAATTAACTCAAGTCCTTTAGCAAATCTGACTCAAAACACAATCTAGACACGTTTCATGCACTTCACACTGAACAACAATGTGACACAGTGAAATCGTTGTTAGGAGGTGAAGGGCTGTGCAGGCCATCACCAGCCACGAACACAAACACCTGGTCATCTGAAAGGAAGATGGTGACACAGTGCCTCTAACAAGACAATGTTAGCATTCCTGAGGACTATACAGCATTTGCTTTGGGGGACTTCAGAGATAAATTAATGCCATTTTGTGTACTGCTGTACCCACTGGATGACATAGAAATTTTATAGATGGATCATAATAAGCAAACTAGTACAGCCAGCCCGAATTACAGCCCAAGTACTTCACTTTGCATCACGAATACAATTTTTATATGCACTTTCCTATAATTTTTCAAGCTTTCATGTAGGGAACAGAACAAAATTCCTGGAGAATCGTTGTCCAGTTCTCCCCTATCGAACATTAGCAAGGTGAATTATCCCTGTAGGTGATTATAAGCAAGTAGCAGTTTGTAAATACAAGAGACACACACACTGTGCATGCGTAAGATGAATGGAAATATCCATCTTGCTTGAGAATCTCACTGATGACATTTGCTTGACTGGAACGCAGTGGGAAGGTTTAAAAATAGTGCATGCAAGTCCAGCTTATTTTAGGTGTCCTGGCACTTACAGACCCTTTTGCTTTCCATCTCATCTCTTCAAATGCTTCTTACCTGCTGTCCTCATTGCCTGCATCTTTTCAAGCTTCCTGCAGCCACTCTTTTTTTAACAATAATTCCATTTAAGCTCCTAGCAAGTTTTTATCCCTGCTCCTCTCTGGAAACAACTGTTCTTCACACTGCTTCTGTCTTGCTGCTGCCCTGTTCCCCCTTTCCAGGCCTTCCTCTTCTGTTCATTCACCCTTCCTGTTCCTTCCATGCACTTCCATTCCTATCACCTACTGTTCACCACATTTCTGTTCTCACACCTCTCTGCCAAGTTTCAAATCTTGGCTCCCACCATTTTTGTAAACCAGTTTTAGTGAAGTCAGTCTTCCTTCATAAACTGCTTTTTTATTTTTTAGTGTATCAGGCATAGCTGAATCAAAAAAAGTGAATATGATTTCAGATCCTAAAGCATTCTTTAGCTCACTAAAAGGAAAGAGTTTTACAAAGTGGCTTAGTATTTATTATTATAGGCTTCCAACTGCCATCAGAATTCACACTAGTTTGGGAAAGTTTTCTAAAAGGTTGGCCCTTTGATCCTTCTTTCTACTGTCTCTCACCTTCTCCTTTAAAACTTCTTATTCTGATCCTACAGCAGACTTTGTTTGTTCAGGTTTTTTAACTTTGCTTTGTTAAAAACACTCTGTCCAACCTATCCCAAACATATCTTGCTTCTGAATCAGAGTTTATGCTATGACACACTTCTGTTTCCCCCTCACCCCCTTTTCAGCACAATCACTTATGGAAGTCTAAAAACAATTAAGGAGATCTAAAGATAGTAAAGAATTCATCTAGAAGGAATATAGATATCATCTAAACTCTAACAATTTACTGGAATTCATTAATTTAAGATGTAAATCCAATGGTAATAACACCAGGATGCTTCTATAGTCCTCAAAACAAGACATATTCAATAATATTATGAGTGGTTTAGTAAAGTGTTGTGAAGGATGGGACAAAACCTTATTCTGATGCAACTTCATGTAAATTCTTACATGCTGTTACAATATCTAAATATGTCAAAGAACAGTCAAAACAATTCCATCTTGTATGAAATCAAAAAAACCAGAGTAGCAATTAAAAAAAAAAATCATTTGCCCCTATGCATAAAATACTTTGAAGCAATCAACATTGAAGTATTTTTTTAAAAAAAACCCCACTTTAAACCAGCAATGTTAGAAGAGAGATCAGAGGTGTTTAAACCTATTATTTCCACTAAAACAAGGAACCTGCCCATTAAATTCTAATCAGTCAGTTGCATCAAAAGAAGCCCATGTCACATATTGTGTGTACACACGCACAGTTACACAAGCACAAAACATGAACACGCCAACAGCATCCAACAACTCCCAAAACAATTGACACACATCAGCATGCTGGCACACTCAGTGGCAAACCCTTTTCTTGCCGGGCAGACTTTACCAGGGAAGAGACGCAGAATATTCACCGGTTCCAGTTCCTACAATCATCCAACAACACTCCATTACCACAGAGAGTTCAGAACTTAATGCTTTGTAAGTTCACTTAACTGAAGCAATCACAGGAAATCTTACCATTCTTACTATTTGTCCCAGCAGTTTTCTTCGAGCATTACACGCTTCAGGCTTGAGCACAACCATTACAAATATCTCCACCTAGAACGCTTTCATAAATAAAATTACCACAGCTGTGTGGGGTCTGCTGCCCTGAAAACTATACAGGGGAACTTACAAAGTACACCTACAATGGGGACAGAGCAGTATTACACTTCTTACATTGCAAAGAGTTAGTGCATCCTATTCAGAGTCCTACATATGGGACAAATTTTGACCTCGGTGACATCTGAAAACCCCATTCAACGACACCGCATCTCAAGAGTTGCCCAGATGATCACAGTTTGGACTTTGGATCGAATTTTTTGATATTAGCAGAGCTAGTTTCTTCTTCTTTAAATACCCTTACTATAAAAATTTTTTTTTTAAAATATGATAAACGTGATAAATTGGTCAACGAGTACAGGGAGCATGCAAAGACTCCCTCTATTTTGCAGGATTCAAGACTTTCCCTTCATACCCTGTTGTTGTGACTTTCAGAGATGCTTATGTCTTTTCTGCAGCTCAGACAACGGGTACACACCATCCACCTTTGCTTTGCAAAGGCATTAACTCTGAGACTTTCCTGCTATGTCTTAACAGAAAACTGTATTTCCAATTTGTTTGCATTTTAATCTATGTTAAAGCATGGTAACATTCAGCAAGACAAAATATATATGTTATAGACTACTAACAAGTTAGTAGTGCAAGTGGATTGTCCTCAAACTTTTGAGCTCAGCATGTTCTCTTTCAATTATCTTTTAAGTAACGACTGATTAGGGGACATAATCATAGCTACCAGCATAGCAAGCACTTGATTTTCATTCTATTTATTTTTCCTTCTGTTTATTTTGGGGAAAAAAAAAAAAAGTTCAATCCTGTTTTCTTGTTTAGCTCAGCTGAGTAGCCCAAATCCAACACAGCATCTGAACCCATGCTAAAAAGATGAGAGTATTGGATGCTTTTGTGTGCAGTTATACTTGTGTGATTTCAAACACCTAAGAACTCATCTTGATGAGAACGTGTTTTTAAGTAATGAGAAATAATAGCAATTAATTTCTTAGCTAATATAGATCACAATCTGCTGTTCTCTAATAGACTTGGTGCTTTTGTTTTTTTTTTTTTTTAAATCAGTAGTGTCACGAGTCCATCATTCAAAATATTTCAGTTCACTAAATCCTCAAAATCGCTCCTACATTGTTAGGATACCTATTTGCCAGAAAAAGACCTCAGGAATATTATATATATCAGGAATATATTATACAGTGGCATGAAGAAAAGACCACTTTGTGCATCTAATTAAATAATACGGTATTTACATACCTTAGGGCAGACAGAATAGAGCAAAAAACGAGGATAAAAAATCTACTCAGTGGAAAACACTGACAATAAGTAAGGCTCTCTAATACAGACAGAAACCAGCTGATTTATCACTAGCAATTTACACATCAGTTTACAGCTTAATAGCTATAGGGGAAAACAGAAGAAAACACTAAAAACAGTTACCTCTGTAACTGTAATTTCACCACAATTTTTTTATTATCAAAAATGCAGAATTCAGTGAGGCAGTGCAAACACTTGGATGTCATTCACACTGCTTTGAAAAGAGCCTTTCTCACTGCTTCGAAAAGAGCCTCTGATATTACTTACCTTTGCTGAATTTTTATTTCTTATGCAGTGGTAAAGGGTTTTGTGGGAGAGAAAGGAACACAGAAGCTTTAGATTGGCAGCTATTAATGATTTATCATTCTTTCTAATGCATCAGAAAAACCTCCAATGAAATCCAAACTTTATGTTAGAGCTCAAAATGAGGGAGAACAGCAACTGCTGGTTTTATCTATATTTTCTATTTTTTAAAATGGTACAGTCACCATCTCCTCATGAAGTTCATAAAAATGGGTCAAAATGAATTATCATCAAGTCTTAAGTACATTTAGTTTTCCATTAACCACAGGTTCTTCTGCCTGCCTCGGGCATTGGGGGTCTGTGCCTCTTCCTGCTGTTTACAAGTTTCTTCATCCTAGACAATGTCCAACTTCTCCACCACTTCAAATCATCAGAACTACAATTACTGTACATACATACCACTCTCTTCTGTGCCAATCATTTTCTCCTGGGTATATAAAATAATGTAATTAAAAAAAACCCTCACAGGATAAAAGAAAAGACAAATGAAAAAAAAAATTGCCTCAGAAGTATTCTATAGAGTAATTATATTACTCTATAGAAGTAGAGCAAGAGTGTAAAAGGATGGGAATAGATCAGCTGCAACACATATAAGGCCTTCAACAGGGCAGACTTTTTGAGCAACAGAACAAAGAAACTTCTTGATTCAGTACAGTGTGTTCACTTGTCTTCCACAGAAACTGATCTGTCACCACAACTGCTTCACACTTTTATCTGAGTTCAGACAACAAACATTTGACTCTCTTTTCTTCAAGAGATTTGGCTGAAAAGCTCTTGGGGCAAAATTCCTAAGTTTTCCCTTGGAGAGGGAAGAGTTAAACCGGTGAAGAATATGTAGTATTAGAACAGTGATTTTCTAAGCAGTCCAGTTCTTCTGATGGAACACCCTGAAGCACCAGTGTTGGATAAGTTTTGTCCAGAGCTGCACAAAGGGAACCAGCTGGAAAAAACGGTCAGCACGGGAAAGAAAACTTTTGTCTCTTCTTGCCTCCTGTGTAACTCGTTAAATCTGCACAAATAGTCAAATTTCTGCAGCCAGAACTGAGCATGCACTTGTATCCTGCTCTCTTAAAGCAGAAAAACACCACCTTAGACATTGAACTAAGAAACAGCCTTCATGCTCCAAAAAAAAAAAAAAAAAGTATGTGTAGAGTAAAAAATTATCTGCATGCAAGAAATCATAGTAAGATTTTTCTCTCATTTAAGTTCCTCTTAAAATAGACTTAAATGAATTTTACGTATTGTTCATTCCACAGATAAGGGGCAGAATTAACACAGACACAGGTCAGATTTGGAGTCAAGATCAATTAAGAGCCGTTCTGTCTTTTGAGGCAAAACACAAAAGAATGTTATTTTAAATTACTAACTGCTACCTAAAAAAAATACATACCCAAACCTTCTGATTCAAACAGGCAGGTGTCATCCACGCCTACATCTCTGCACCAGGATAAGAAATTTGCTGTGTTGTCCCGTGCAAAAAAAGACCCTGAAGGAGCATTGGCTTTGCATGGAATCTTCCGAACAGGTAAACTCTGAAAAACAGAAAAAATTCTCTATTTAGATAAAATGATACATGCTGGCATAATACTTAAATATTATGAAATCAACATGCAGTTTTTGCACAGGTGGGTGACTCTCACCCATGCATTGCCTTGGCCATTAAAGAACCCCAAGCAAAGAAGCCTGAGAAGTGAATTTAACAGCACAGCAAGTTCTCAACCACAAGATCTTTCCAAAAAGCATCATTATAGTCCACACCACGTGAAGCTGAGAGCTGAACCAGCATTAGTTACTTCTTAGGAATATTAGCAACTACAGTTTTGGGATTTACTGTTTGGTCCAGTTCAATGAATTAAAAAAAAAATAATTAAAAATTCATAAAGATAGACTTTAGGAACTGAAATTTGGCCCAATTAAGGGTAAATTAGTTTCACTTCTAAGTTAGGAGGGAATCAGAGCAAAGGAAGAGGTCTGTCTCCATCTTCACAACACACAAAAGCCACCTGTGCTCGACAGAGAAATGCAAATTTAGTAGCTACAAGTTAACACAGGCTCTCACTGAACCAGAGTAGTCCCATTTACACGATTTTGATATCAGAGAGGATGCAACTGATATAACATCAATACCTGAACAAGAGTAATTGCCACAGGAATCATTTTGCTCATATTGGTGCCTTTATTGAGATATACACAAAGAAGACCTTAACATTCAGTTCTCATTAAAGTTTCTTTTCCTCAAATAAAAAGCAGCTGTAATTCGTGGCAAAATGATCATTCTTAGATGTCAGTATTTAAAGAGAGCTTAGAAGGAATTGATAAATTATATTAGGCACTTGACAGTGGGGATGTGATGGCAGAATCCACAGAGCTACTCACCACTATTTACCTGACCAACCAAATAAACTGCAAATAGAACAACTGCAGGGATAAACACCATTCTACTTATTGGTATGTCAATGGGAACTTAGAAATTGTCTCAGATATATAAACATGTCTCACAGGTCTATGCATTTCTGTCATTCCCCCATGATTCGTACTCCAATTACACGATTTACACTTCCTGTCTTGTTAAAAATTATGCTTATGGTTCAAAATACTTGCAAGGACATATTAATACTTTTCTATAGTGTGTTATAAAAAACTGACCATTTAGAAACAATATTTAAATGTAAACCTTGTGTCACAGACACCATATCACCTCCTGGAACAAGAGAGGGGAAGGAGGAAGAAAGCTGGGAAGTAAAAACAGTTGTTCTCTAATCCAGAATAAATAAAAATACTTTGAAGCCTGAATTCTTTCAAGGGGCTCTAGATAAGAAAAAAACTTATAGATCAGAGCACAATGAAGCTTTTAACATTAGTGTTATGTCCTTTCCATTCTTCTGGGAGGGGGGAAAAAAAAAAAGGTGGAAAAAACCATCACACTCAGTTCCTCATAGAACAGAGATTCTCTTTTCTTAAAAGAAACCCTAATAAAAAGTTGTTAGCTCTAGACACATTTCAAGACTAGCACCCTTTTCACATCACACTAATTTCTTCAAAGAAACAATGAATATCTGTATCCTGAGGCAAATTCTTATTATACTCTACAGACTCCTTCACATGTTGAAATTCCTCTCGTTGACTCAGTCTTTACGAAGAAGTAATGCAGCATTTGTCTGTCTCTGTCTGCCCCTGTATCCTTTCCCAGGAGATTTTAATTGGACAAGTCTAATAATCTTTAAAGAGCACCCACTTCTTTTAAAGGGAGACACACAAAAGTCTCTGGCAGCCTGCTGGAGGAAGGTCACCAAGTCCAGCCTGCATCCAGAGGAAAGCTGTCAAAACAAGGCTTCTGTCTGATGATTTTCTACTAAATCTTACACTAAACATTTAAACAACCTTAAACCTTCTTCAAAATAATTTCCAAGGGGTCTAAGTTGACCTTACCTCCTCCAGTCCAGAAGAGGAACAAGCACTGTGGGCAGGGATGTTTTACTGGCACAAAGCGAGATGGGAAACGGGTGGAGAGCAGCAAGAGTTGGGCTGTGCCATGAGGGAAAATAAACCAGGATGAGCCCAGCTCAGGCAGTGGCAGCCCTCACCAGCAATGGTGCAGTCCTGACACCAATTACTGGGTGATTTTTAGTGTTTCAGTGGAATCAGTTCCTTCAGAAATACACAGCTGGTTTAGAATTAACCCCAGCTGGTGGGTAGATTCAAGGAGGTGCCATTTCATAGCACTGTATTTTAATCTAGTCACATAAAACATCCACTGTACCTACAACACATTTGATCATATTCTCACCGAATCAAATGACCATCAGCTCTAAATTGGTTTAACAACCCGAAAATCAAACAGAATGAACTTCTTTTCTGATATCATCTCTGCCTGGACCAGGTTATCTGCAGTGGATGCTGAACCAACTGAGTAAATAGGTCAAGGAGACTAAAAAAACTATATCTGGCTCAACTACATTCTTTGGAATTTTTGATTGATTATGTCCAATTTAAAGCACAAATCCTCGATTAACAGCACTGTGACAAAGATGACAAGAAGCCAGCTCCAGTATTCCTGGCACTTGCAGACTTGTGCATAAGGTACTTCAGAGAGCATGGAGAGGGAACAAGGCTACAGTTACTTTACATGTGAGAGCAGACCTGCAGTGTCAGATCATGTCACCTCCCAGTTCCCTCTTCAGTTCTCATCTCTGGGTTTTCCACAGAAAACTATTACTTTGCTCTCAGGCTTGCCTTTGCAGAAAACCAGCAAGTCTTCTCTAAGAAAAAAAAAAAAAAAAAAAAAGCTGTTTCTAATGCCAGGAACAGCTCAGAGGGGGATTACAGGTGAATCATACTGGGTTTGTTTTGCTTCCACGCAGTTCTCACTCCAGATGATTCTGTGCCTTTGAACTGCTTTGCCCTGCCACAACCCCTGATAAACAGCCTATGTTATTTCATGTCCTGCTAAGTGTATTAAACACTGTTCTGGAAGTCTCTGATAAACCATTCATACTATTTCAGAACATTTGAACAACAACCAAAAAAAAACCAAAACCAAACCAAGCCAAGCAACAACCACCAAAAACTGCTGTGCTACGCGACTGGTGGCTGCCATCTGGCAATCAGAGGAGACTTGGACTCAGGATGGGCACAACCCATCTGCTCTCCTGGGCCCTGAGCCCAGTGGGCACAAACAAGCCCATGGCACTGGTCCTGGAGACCAGGAGCTGCTCCTTGGCACAGACTCCTTCAGCAGCACACAAGCAGCTACAAGTGAGGAGGCAGCCAGGAGAACCTGCACTGCCTTTCTTTTAAGGAGCCATTGGGAAGGCTTTGCAATGCCCGGCAGGAATACACAAACTCCTCCTCTTCCCCTGGGTTGCTGCTGCTCCCCAGTACCAATGACACACTAATAAACCTGGTTCTAAATGTATGTCCTGATTTAGGTACATCACTGTGATGCAATATAGACTTTCTTTCAAGAGGACCAATTCAGAACAGACTGTTTATGTGTCAGAAATCATCTGAAATTTCATGCACAGACTGTCCACAAATTATGTTTCTATACTTTGACAACTAAGATGGACCTTTAAACACAGCTTGGCTTCACTATGAGGCCTAGACATTCATGGAACTTGCAACATTTCTTTTACAATTATGAGGATCACAGTGTTCTTTAGAAGTATGTTTTTGGTAGTAAGAGTGTGGTACAGAACACCAGAGTTAAATAAGCAGATTTGTGATGTTCTCTAGTTTTATAGGGACAGGAAAAAAATCTTGATTAACAGATGTCCCAAACAACTCAGAAGTGACAAACACCCAAATGTAAAAACAAGAGACAGAAGGGAAAACCTCCTGCTTTATTGAAGGACAAAAAAAAAAAAAACAAACTTAAAGTAATTTTCTGGAGCACATACTACACACATAAATATCCATGGCATCATATGATCTCACTAAAAATGCAGCATTTTAAATTTCATCCTATTTCCCACAATATTAGGGTCTTGTTGAAGAGAACAGCAAAAAAAAAACCAAACCAAAAAACCCAAAAAACCTATTTTCTGTTTAATAATAGCACCACCAGATTTATCATACAAATCATAGAGAAATACTCATATTTTCTTATCACCTAATAAATTTCCCTACCACCTTTTAAATAGAAGCCCACTTTTTCTTCGATATTTCCAAAACTGTCGCCGTAACGTTCAAATGAAAGCTCTTATTTAAGGAGGGTTTCGTGCACAAATATCTTTTTACCTATTTTTTTTTTAAAATGGCCTGACTATTTCAAAAGTGCTCTCTGACAGATCATTCTGAAGTAATTAGGTTTCCACATGGCAGGACTGACTTTTGTTGACATAGTATAGTATAACCGCAGTTGCTTTGAAACAGCAGTGGCCGCAATTACTCCTATCGAATATCACCAAAACAATTCCCCAGTCACACTCCTTTTACAATCTTGTCTTGTTGACGTGCATGCATGTGGTTTAATGCAGGATGTGAAAGTGTGAGTGAAACACATGACGCAATCCTGGAAAAATGCTGTCAGGTTCGCTTCTAAACCCGAAAGGGACTCTCTCTTAACACCGATGCTCTGAAATCACATGGAAAAACGTGGGGTTTGTGCTGCTTTTTTTCCACGAGGGTTCACGAATACATTTAAAAAAAAAAAAAAAAAAAAGGCATTTATTTATAGAAGACTTAAGATTTGAGCCAAATTTTAAAGATTCCTAATCATATTTCCCCTCTGTGAATAGATGACTTCACAACTTTTTGAACTGTCACTTACTCTTGAATAAAAAGAGGAGCAAGTTCGTCTGCTATGAAAAAGTGCTGCAGTTAGGTAGGTACTCAGAGGAAAAATTTGCCTGTATCTCCTGATGACCTACATTTACCAAAATGGTGGGGGGAAATTATGCTATGCAGTAGCTGACTGCAGGGGTGTCTCTTATTTGGCCATTTAGTGTTGCACGAGCATAAATTCATACTGAAATGTGATTATATCAGCTAGATACAACACGTACCTGGTTTGAAACTTTTTACAATTTTGCCTTTAACTTAGCTCTGTGGTCAGTAGCAGTTCTTCTTCTTTTGCAATCCTTCCCTCATTTTGCTCAGGTATTCTCAGAAAAGCCCTCCTTGCCTCATAAAATCTCAATTAGCTCTTTAAGATAGGGAATGGAAAAGAGAAGCTCTGCCACAATCTTCTCTGTCAACCTTATTTTGCTCTGTCTTTTATTAATTTGTTGAACATAAGTCAACTGGGGCTCATTGCTACAAGAACTTACAGTTACAATTCCCCTAACTAGACTGACCATCCTTTATTCAGTTGCTGTTCTTAATTCTTCAGAAACTCAAACATGAAGTACTTCAGATCCCATTTATAAATCACAAAAAGGGTACTCAGACACTGGTTTCAGCAAGGGAAAGTTAAGTTTACCTGAGGCTGCTTTGCAGTGCCAAAATCCAGGTTTTGGAAAGCATCATGAAGTATGAACTTAACATTAAATTAATGAAACTAATATCTGCAAGATAAAATAACTACTCCTTGGCAAGGTGGGCCCAGTTTTGTTTTCTCCCTACCCCATTTGGTATGGAAGGGAACACTTTTCAAATATAACAACTGGACCAACAGTAAAAAGGATGTGCTAAATGCACAGGCAAAATGGTTAGAAAGAACTCTGGATTTGGAAATACACAGAATTTAAAAGCATTTGCCACTAGGTGGGAAAAAAAAAAAACAAAAAAACCACAAACAAACAAACAAAAACACCAAACCAAACCATCCAACCAAACAAAACAATAAAAAAGCCAAACAAAACTAAGAAAAGAAATATAAACCCTTGAGCCCTCCTAAAGCTGCAAAATAAAAGTTAAAACCCAGGAAAATTTAAAATATGACAACTCAGTATGGAAATTTTGAAGAACCTGAGGAGACAGCAATAACAACTGCCAAACTTTTCAACAGACATGGAACTAGGAACAATTTCTAGATCAATGAAAAATAACATTGCACTTATAAGCAATTCATTTAACAAGTGGCAAAACATTGTCCTTTGGTGAAATACAATCTTTACATGGGCATATTAAGTCCTGTAGAAATGTGTAAGTTTAATGGAAGAGCAGATTGGATTTCAAGCTTAAAGATCATGTGTTGACCGGATTTTTACCCTATGTAAACACTGCAGAGATCATCAAAAGCCAAAAATCACTCATTAGCAACTTCCTAGATTCTAAGAAAGCACTTGTGGATACTTTGGAATCCCTAGAAGGTTTGTGATATGCCAGTAAAAATAATTAAAGTGATCAAGGCTTTACATAAACACACAGACTACAATGTTCAAATAAATACAGAACTAAGTGAACGCTTTAGCCATGGAATTAAGTGCCAAAGCAGAATACATTCGCCCACATGGCATTAGTTGTAACTTCATAAGAGTAAGCACAGAGGAAGAATAAGAATAATTTAAAAGCAATATAGTTTTAAAAGTTAAGAACTTTTTCATGGCTTTGTTCTTGCATAGTGCTCTGTCCAAGACACATATTACTCATCACACAGCAAAGTAATAGTCCTGAAAAACTAATTTAAACAGAAACACTGCAACTTCCACTTCTAGCAGCACGTCAGAAAGCCAAGGAATACAAGAGACAATTCCATCCACACACACAGTGCACTGTACAACTGGGATACCCACTAAATAATGCCAGAAAGCAGCAATGCAGGAGCTTCATTCACCAGCTGAAGCCCATTTGACTATTTGACTAAAAAGTAATTTAAATGTAGCCCAGGGACACGTGCATTTCAGTGTCTGGTGACAAAAATCACCATGTCTGTCAAGAGTCAGGAGGCCACCTCTCAGAGCCTGGCTGTTGGGCAGCTGGATAACACCCAGAGAGCCACAGCCAGGAATCTTGCACTGGAGAGCACAACTGATGGAAGCTGACATCAGAGAGCCCAGCCAAAGAGATGCCAGACCCTGTTGCTGCCCACTCTGTTTGTGCAATCGAGGGTGGGATTAAGTCACTACAGTCCAAAGACTTGGGGAGGTCTGTAAATTGACTTTCAAAACTTCCAGACATCGAACTCTTAACATATCTATGCCTATTGACACAAGTTCACAATTATTAACAGCCTTCCAAAATCTTGAAGAAGCAGCTCACCAACTCCAGGCATGTGTGCACCAAAAATTAAAAGCCACTGCTCCTCCTTCTCTACGCACTGAAATTGCAGCAGACCAAATACAATAGTCAAAGGTGGTTTGTTTGTTTTTCTTTTTTCTAGTGCTATAACAGGATTAGAGAGTGTGACTACAATTAAATATCACTAAAAGAAAGAGACTGCAATTTTAAAAGTTTTTAAGTTTTACTAAGGTTTTATAAACAGAAAATAAGAGAGACACTAAGTCAAGGCAATTACACCTTATCTTTGATAGAAGAATCTGAGCTTTCCCCCATCCCAAAACTTAGGAGTCAGAGCTGAATTGGCCTAGAGTTAGTTGAAGAAATTAAAGAATCCTAGTTTCTGAATTTCCCTCACTCATATTGCAATTAAATGAGGAAAAAAAATTAGGAGGATTGCAATTAATAGGAGGCTTGCACTTGTTTGTGGCATTGTCACACAGCAAAACTTGTGAACGAATGAACATGCCAACTACATGCATGAATAGCAATATTTCCATGAGATCTTAAAATATTTCCATGAGATAGAGATGATGGAGTTTGGGTGAATTTTCATGGGACATATTTTGGAAAGCATCTTATTAGCCCACAGTTATGTTTTATGAAACATCACATTCTTGAAGGGGGCACGATTCTCCGAAAATTAAACATGAAAAATACCAGGTTTTGGCAAAACCAACTAATTTCAGTCACAGAAACTTCAAAATCCTGTTTTTTCCTTGATCATCCCAGAAGAACCCAAGCTAAGGATGAGGATCAGTCTTGCCCTTTGTGACCTTTTGAATGGGAGGCAGGGTGAGGGTTTCCCAGGCCTCTCTGTCAGATTAGCTCCAAATGGTGCTTCACCTCCCATGAGACAAGTGTCAAGGAAGACAGTGATAAACATCTAGGCAGTCCGAAACAAGGATGGAATTCTCTGAGATGCATTATCTGTTTGCTTTTTGGATTTCCAGCTGTTTAACAAAGACACAATGGTTTTTACGCAGGTGCTGAAAACATTCAGGAAGAGTTGAACACAGAAAAGCTTCTGCACCCAAAGGTGTGGCTTTTCCTATCATGCAGAAATCAGGAGCCAGGGAAGGAGATTTAGGAAAAACAGGCAAGGAAAAAGAATCAACTTGTGAAGACTCAGAAATAAACATTCCAGAAATCCCGATTCAATTCTTGCATCTTATGCATTATTTGTGCAATCTTTTTTTATCAGCCATGGTAATAGGAAACATCTCTGACATTCAGAAAAGAGGCTGCAAACCCACGTGTACCCACTACACAAAACCATAATCCAAACTACAAGTAATTAAAACAAGAATAAAGAAAAGAAACAACAATTACAGTTTGCTCCTGCTTTTCAAAACTAGGTAAGACTTTCAAGAACAGCCATAATAAAGCTGACGTGTTATTAGACAAACAGGGTTTATGAAAGTTTATGCAGTTATTTAAGTACTCAAAAGCCCTGTAAGTTCATTTTTAAAAAAAAAATTATATCTTTGTCTTTATGAAGAACCTGAATTTCTGTGTGTTTTCTAATTAAAAACCACAAGGAAACTGCTTGAGCCGTGGGAATTCAAAGCAGGTGTAGAATTTAAAAACATTAGTGACTTGAAAAATGTGTTGGAACCTCTAATCTATACGGCCAAATTTCTAAATCAGCCTGAAAAGGAATCTCTAAAGTTGTGATTAAAACTTCACTGTATACTTGAAGCATTTGGGGCCAATTTACATATGCAAAGACAAGTGGGAATTCATGTTTATTAAAAAAAAAAAAAAAGAATTAGACATAAGTGATGTCTGCTTTCTTCTTCTGCATTGCAGTCACCATTTATGTTCAGTTTCCATTGTTTCAGAAATTTTGGCTCATTGTTTAAGTTTGAGACTCACCACTGGTAAATGCAACAAATTCTGCAGTTCTTGCTTATTCATTATTCCCTAAAAACCACTAACACTAACTCTGACCTAGGAATTGCACAATTAAGCTGAAGACAGTTGGTCTAAATGACATTTTCTCAAACTTTGAAATATATATGGCAATTTCCATACAAGTCCCTAACCTTACATTTCTGTTCCAGACTATTCCTAATAGCCTAAGTAAAAAGCCACAAAAAACAATATGTTAGAAAGATTTTTACAGTTTGCTTTTAAGATTTAACAAAATAAATAATAAGAATGTTGCAACAAATGTCACATAAGAGGCAAAATCCAGCAAATCTAAAATCAGCTGCTTATAAATTTCTCTCAGAAAACTGAAGTAATTGTAAAAATGCTGTGAAAACTTATGGGCTTAATACAAATTTTACAAAGTGCTTAAGTATTAGCATTACATACCAGACCAAAGTCAATTAAACATCCCTGGAAAAAGCTTTGAGATGTTTTCTAGTCAAATGACAACCCTTCCAAGTAGTTCTTCAATGTATTCACCTGGAAAGTGCCAGGTGAACAACCACATAATTGTTCAGAAATCTCCTTTCATAGTCTGGTGGGAAGCTTTCCTCTTAACCTACCACACAATCCTCCTGCAAGCATAAACTCTAGTTGTAGGAGTTATTTGTTGAGGCAAAAAAAAGGTTTGTGCACATGACCTGCTGCAGGCAAATCTTACAGCTATCTGCAAGAAACCTGGTAGCAATCCAGCTGGAGGAGCTCAGCAAGCTATTGACATGTCTGAGAAAGGTACAGGGAATTCTCCAGAAAGCAGCTTTCCAGTCTTGTGGAAATGATTCCTTCCAGATGGATTAGCGCTCGTGAGTCATTTTTGCAAGATTATTCTTTTCCTCTCATATCCACATCAGTCTGCCACTATGAAGATTAATACACAAAAAGACAATGCTGGGGTTTTTTTCCTTATTCTTTCCAAGTAACTGAGAGCCATATCTATATTGTATATGATTAGAATTTGGCTCCAGGAGCTTTTATTGCAAAATAAAAGTCTCCAGGAAAGTGCAAGTGTGCAAACAAGAAAAAAAAAAAAAAATCTCTGCCCCAGACCACAAAGAATCTGTTCATAGCCCAACAATTCCTGCAATCCTATCCATGCAATTCTCAACTGGAGAGTCAGATTTATAACTTGCAGGGGGCACCTGAACATGGCTCTGCTGCAGCTGAGGGCTCTTCCACTGGGCAGACAGGTTCAGGGAACCAAATTCACAGAGTACTGTATATCCATCCCATCTGCAGGACACAGGTAACCTTGAGAAACTGAAGCCTACAGTATAAATAAAAACACCATATTGATCAGCTCAGGCCTTCAGCTTGACCTGAAAGAAAGATCCAGACTCCAGATCCAATTCTGAACCACTGGTCTGGATTCTCTACTTTAGGAGGACAAAATTCCCTGCCTTTTCTTTTGGCCCCATTGCAGGGCAGACACAAAGTTGTTTGAAGCAGGAGATCCACAAGCAAAGATCCTTCTCTCTTCTATATTTAGAGAACAATAAGCTTCCATGTTTCTTGTAAATGAGCAGAGTTAAATATAATTTTTTTTTTCATAATGGGAACTACCTAATAGTAATCACAGCTCACCAAATGAGGCAGCAATAGCCAAGGTGCTCAAAGCACTTTACAAGCGTTCACAAATCAAGCCACTATTGTAAAGTGAAGAGTATTCCCAAGTTACAGATGTAGAAAGTGAAAGCCCAGATATTCTCCCAGAAGCAAACAGTAAGCTTATAGTTGAGATGGGAAAATCCTGGGACTCCAGTTTACAATCTTGCTCTTTTGCCACCAGCCCCTGAATTAACTGACAGAATTCAGGTCAATTCTCTGGCTTCTCAAGTCCTGCAGTTTACAGGATTCTGCCTCTGCTTCCACAGATATACATGACTGTCTCTAGAAACAAAAACAGTGTGAAATTTAAAACAGAGTTTTAAATCTGATCTGATGAGAACCTGCATGACTCTGAGAAGCCAATGCTGCCACAGCGATCTGCACTCACCAAGGATCAGATTGGCCAAGTACCATTCCCAGGACCAAGTGAAAGCTCTTGGTACAGAAAAATTGCAAAATACACTTCAGGTACTATGACTATGGGTAAGATGTGGACAGAATCTCCTAATATTAGGATATTCATGAATGTGTATTTGCAGAAATTACTATTTCATAGACAGCTGCAGTGAAAGTGGACATGCACATGCAAGGACAGAGTTTACTCCCTGTTTTCTACACAACAGCTCAGTGAACATTCAGTTTAATCTTATTAAATCACTTCCCACTGAAAGAATAAAATTAAACACATAGTTGAATTAAAAATTTAAGAAGTTCAGAAATATTTGCACCTGTATTGGATTTTTTGTACTTACTTCTGTTTCTTTTATTGGCCAAATCAATAGATGCTAGCTTCCTGAAAATGGGGCTAAATTTTACTTTCCAATTCATTGTTTAGAAGTATTTACAGGAGAGATTTGAATTGAAATTTATCTGATTAGCCTCTGAGAACTTGGGAGAAAAAGGATAATTCAGTTTCAACCTGTTTTCGTTCATTTGTCATTGTTTTAAATGAAAAGTTCATAAATATATAGGCAGCTTCAAGGATGGTGGACAGAATACTATGCCCTGCCTGTAAAAATGGTTACAGCCATTAACACAAGCCCTTCCTATAAAAATGGTACCAACTATTAACACAATTTATTTGTGTTTATTTTACAATCTTAATTAATGGTCTTACTAAACTAAGCTAAATCAAATCAAATCTGGGCTCTGCACATACTGCACAGAGCCTTGATGCTCTGAATTTGTTTGCACAGCTGTGAAACTCTCCAATTAACTATCTGTCAGGAAAAGTAAAATACTGGCAGGAGAGTATGGAGATGAAATCCAAGCCAATGGGAGAAAATTACAAAATGGCATCCTGTGACACGAATGACTTTCATGGAATAACTGCTGCTATAATAGTAAGTCTGTAGTTTCTAGACAGTTGATCATTAGCAGCAGCAGCACAGGTAGTTCCAACAACTTACTACCATACAAATCCTGAGCATTTATTAAGATTGATATCAGTCATCTCCTTGTCATTTTATAAGTGTACATGGTTAGATTTATTTATGACTGTGAAAATCAAAAAGAGGAAAAAAGGACTTCTTACAAAATACATCATATACTCACACCAGCCTAATGCTGTTTAAAAAATCCATTTTCATTTAAAATCCCAAAGTTTTGTCTGTCTCTAGCAAAGGATCAGCTACAACATCAATGTTTTCAGAATGATCAGGTTTTGAAGCGTGGTTTAGCTGCTTAACAAGGAAGAACATTGTCTCCTGGGACTTGCAAAAGAAACCTAGCACCTCACATCTTCTGCAAGGAACAATTTTTAAGTGCTTTTAATATCTTATTACTGAAGGGTTAACAAATCAAACAGCACAAGGTTAAGGAGGTAGAGTCATGGAAGACATATTCAGAGTGTCTATTATGATATCCAAAAGGTGCTTATTATGGCATTAAGCTCAGAAGGGCAAGGTGCAGAGACTGCATAAATGGCACCAGAGGCTACCAAACTCTACTGCTCTAGATCACACACTGCTCCCCTGAATAACAGATACCAGAGTATGGCCCAGGTGGTATTTTTAGATGCAGGGATTTAGTCCTAAAGAGGCCCTATAAGGAAAAAAAAAAGTACAAATTTAATTTCAAATAAACTTCTTAGAAGTTTGAACCTTGTGAAAGGATAGATTTGCTTTTGTCTACTTAGTCAGTCAGCAGGGTATTCATCCCCAAGAAACAGTAACACACAGAACATGAGCATTCTATGTGTCCTGAAGTTCCAACAACTTTCATCTATAGGGACTTCCTCACCTGGGTGGGGTTTCTGTGTATTCAGCCTTCCAAGAAGTCTCTCTTCTATCACATTATTCAGTGTTTACTTGAACCCAGGTAAATTTTGACAGTCCTTGACAAGAATTGTTCAACCAGTTTGTAAACAAGCCCCCCCTTTTGCTTGTCTGGCTTCTACTCCCTTCATTCAATGTCCTACAGTCTTTGTGTAGAACATGAACTTCTACCACACCTTCCTGATTTTGCAGGTTCTTCCATATGCCTCTCTTCCCAAACTCAAGAGTCCTGATCTACTCAGTCACTCAAAAAACAACTTCATTACCTCCTTCACGCATATGAAGTTACAACTCCATTCCCTTTCCTCTGACTCTTAAGAAAAGACTACTTTTGCACTGAACACCATTTAATCTCCTCTTCAGTCTCCTAAAGTTGTATTTCCTTGTCACATTACCAGTAGTTTCCTATGTATTTTGAAAATGTCCCCAGTATCCTCAAGTGTGGATGACACAAAAAAGGAAGTGTCGATATCAACAGGACAATCTTCCTTCCAGATTTGGAAAACAAAATATTTTGGGAGGCACAACTGTTTTTTGGGTTTTTTTGGTTTCTGCTTTCCCAATGTATTCCACACTCAGAAAGGCTGTTGCTGGCCTAGAGGCTTTTCCTGAAATCTGAAGGAAGTTCAGTGTTCCCTAATAAGAAAGGGAATGACACAGTTGAGTTAACAAACAAACTGCAAAACTGACAGGAACCAGAAACATATTGCACAAGTCAACCCAGAAGCAATGGGGTTTAGCCTCTGCTATTTTGTAGAGCACTGCAATATAAATTTAAGGAATTATGGCAAACAACTGATGAGTCAGTGTATGCAATATTAGCTTTTAATGTGTTCTTACATCTGTTTCTGTAGCTGCTAAATGGGCCAGACAGCCCCAAAGAGCTGCCCAGTGAATTCATGAGCAGTTGTACATATCAGTCAGAACAGGATATATCATCTTCCTATCTTTTTTTAGGACAAAACTAAACCCAAAAATATTACATGGAGCTTTTCCATCTAGGAAGAGGTTCACATGCAAGGAAAAACTTCACTTATGAAAACAGACCGAATCTTCAAGCTCGTGGAGGCTCTCAGTAAGATTACACACACTCCCTCCTTTAACTACAGCCTTACCCTGTCTCCCTCACTCAGCTGCAACCTGGTGCTGCCTGCAAGCTGATATGTCTGGCAGTTCCTCATTTTCTATCGGTCTGCTCTTAACCAAAAAAAAAAAAAAAAAAAAAAAAAAAAAAAAAAAAAAATTTAAAAGTTACATATGCCGATAGAAAAGTGTGTTATCTATTTTGATAGAGGCTGAACTCAACACAACTGGCTTCAAAATTTCACATTTATTATTAAAGAGTGCAAAACAGTGATTCAGGGGAGGATCGTGGAATTCTTACTGTGCTGAATTTCGTACAGTATAATCTCCTTATAGATTTCCTTGGCACCACAAGTCAGATTTTTCAATGTGTAGACTAGTCCTATTGCCTGAGGCTGCTACACAGGGAACTAAAATCTGAAGGGATGAAGACCTTCCTAACAGTCTACAGTGACACAAACCTATTACTCTGCCATTTCTTTGCATTCTTACTATAATAAGTACAAAATAATATACGTAAACAGCAGCAGAACAGATTTTTTTTTCCCTTTAATTGCATTGTCAGTTAGACCAGTTTGACAAATAAAAGATCAACAAAACTAAGTAATGGCAACACATGTGACTGCATATGTCTAATCAGCTTCTAATGTAATTTAGGCTCAAAAACCAATACAAGTAACCCTTCTTTTCTGTCTAGCTAGCTAGTTCCTAGGCTTAATCGAAAAGACTGCAAGAGGTGTTTTCTCACTTGGAAGCTACCATGACACAGGTGAAGACAAGCTGGACCAGAAGTCAACCTGTACCTCAACTAAACGAGTCCTGATTATAATTTGAAGCAGGAAACAAGACAATTTCTTCTGCAACAACAATTATGAACTTGGAACCAGGAAACACAACTTATGCAGGTGCAACTGGCACAAGGCTGACAGTTCTCAGAACAGCCGATAAAATTCATGCTGTGCCCTAATTTCAGCTACAGACAAGTTTTGAAAACATCAGGAATAGTAAATGCATTATGTTCTTGAGCTCTTTTTTACCTGCTTTTTATTTGCCTGTTTTAGCTTTCAAGGAAGATCTAACTGAACGCACAAGAAAAATAAAAAGAGTTTCACAGTTAATGTTTTAATGTGTCAAATCTTTAAGTCAGCTTCTCCCAGAAACAGAATTGCTGCAGTCTTGAATTTCTCCCAGTAAGACTGTGCTAGGAAAGTAATTTAAAGGGAGATTGCATTCAAAAAAGATCTTAACTTGCTCTTTCTAAAACTCTTCAGTATCTTTTAAGTTTCCCATTTTCTTGATCATTCCTGCAACTCTTCGCTGAAACCCCGTCCAGAACATCATCAGAACCTTCAAACTCAAGGCACCAAAACTAACCATAAAGTTTTATTATAGGCCCCCCTAGAGGAAAAGACACCTCCCACAGCTACTTTATATTCCCCTTGCAAATAAACACAAGGATCATATTTTCTCCTTTAGCTACCACATCCCATTGCTCGATCTTGCTCTGTCTTATCCTCCACATACTACAAGTATTTTTTGAGTAACTGCTTTGCATAGTTACTTTAATAATTACCAAATAAGGACTATTATTATTATTAAGTTGACCAACACTTACTTTGCCAGGCTTGTTTGCATCAAAGCTGTTTTCTTTAAACTTCTCCTGCAGGGTCTCAGCTAACCGGCAAAGCAAGGCTCCATTATCCAATTTCTCCATAAAGGTTTCTGCTGTTATTTCTCTACCTGAACAGCAAACAGAAAGTTAACGTGGCAGAAAGCAGGCAATAGTAAAAACACTGCATTTGTGTGAAAAGAGAAAATCAGCTGAAACCTCGACAATAATTTGAAATGCACTTCAACTGAAAAACTTGTGTTACTTTGAAAATTTAGTGAATAACCACGACACTTCACTACTACTTCACCTGTAGATATACAGAAATTTATGGAGAAAAAAAAAAAAAAAGCCTTTTTTTAGGGGAAGGCATGAGTTATTTGAAAAATAATTCTAGCATATCAGACTCCATGTATTTCACTTTAATTCTGAAAATCCAGTGGTTTTAACACAATATTTAAAAAGACAGACTACAGCAGGCAAATGGTTTACACCAGTGTGCATGTGAAGCTATAGTATAAGAGTTGCCCACAATTTATTTTGTAACAGAAGTAGAAAACTGTGTCAAAAAGGAAAGGACTGTATTTTTTTAGAAGACTCTTAAGCCTTGAATCTGCAACAAGTATACAAGGTACTACAGTTACTGCAATGCTCCTATTGTGATAAAAAACCATAAAACCTGTTTATTTTCTCTTGACACAGACATGGAAGAATTCTTTTATCTTCTTCTGCCATTTAACAATACATTTATATTATTTTAGTGCTTAAGCAATTTGGTCACTGCATATTGTACACCAAGCTGGATTATTTGAGTTCTATTCCCCTTTCTGAAATCTGAAAGAATGAATTTTGCATTGAACATCTGTATCCAATGAAAAGTATATTAGGTGTCAGCTTTCAATTCACTGTATTTTATGGCTCCAAAAGGTGGCATTTCTTTGCTAAAACAGACACTCCAACATATTTAACAGTTGAAATGTATTGATTCAAAAGAGAGTAATGTTCATAACCTGAGGAGGAAAAAAAACCCTGGCTCCGTGTATTTGTATGGAAAAAACATTAAACTCCATTAAAAATGTATAACTCCCCCTGTAATTACAAGAAAGCAGTTGCAATATTTTTATAGAATGGTAATAACATTAAGTCTAATAAAAAAACAACACTGAAAGTATGAGGGGAAAAAAAAAACAACAAAAACAAACCAACAAACCAAACAGGAACACAGAGGCTTTCTGAAACCTCACAAGGATTGCTTACCCTCTCTTCTTACCACAACCACCAGATGCCCCTGAAAAAGTCAAACTGTGGTACCTATTGCAATCTGTAGGGTCACAATGCAACCAGACTGGGAGATCCATGACAGGACAGCTGAAAAGAGACCATGCCCTGGGTGTGTGTCCAAGAGGTCGAAGACAGAGCATTCCCTACGGGCTGTCTCAGACAACAGAAGAAGGCTGAGGGACTAAAAGAGCCAAAGTACCAAAAATCTAGTTTGTTCCTCTATTATTGCACTCAGTTCTTCTGCATTTGCTGTAATAAACACAGTGTAAGACTGACTCCGGCCTCAGAACCAGCGGATGGGACTGTTTTAATTGAACGTTTCAGCAGCAACACAAAACCCAGTAGTTTATGAAAAGAAATATTTCACTCAGGTGAGTCTCTGAAACTCTGAAACAAAAATAAGGAAAACAAAATGCAAATAAAAAACTAGTTCTTTTCTGCCAAGGCTACTCTGTTCCCTGTAAACTGACACCAGAAGAAGTGGTTTTGAAAGCGTTGAGACATTATCACTTACTTAAAATGGGTCATATAAGCAATTCTAAAGGCATGTTGATACTAAAGAAAATTATAAAGCCACTCAACTAAGAGAGAAACTGCATCAGTGGCAGCAGGAGCACTGGAAGTATCAGCATTCTGATTGTCTTGATATTCAGACATTTAAGACATGCATTTCCCACTGGCTTGATCTGAACAAACTGATGTTGAAAATAAACATACTGTTACAGAACACTCTTAGACAGCAAGGTGAACAAAAACACTGAGCTGAATGATATTTAATTCAGAATCAAAGAAAGTTTACTTGCAGAAGACTTCCTACTCCTCCATCCCTAACTTTACACCTCCTTCAACACACCTTCAAATACCTAGCTTGGTCTTCAACTCTCCTAACACCCTTGCTTCTCTGCTCCTTTTCTCCAACCTTCCCTCTCCCCTGCATCCAAGAAACTTCTCTGTGCACCAAACAGCACTCCACATTCACATGTCCAATTCCTCATCATCCTGCATCCTCCAGACACTGAGCTTCGAGCTCCTGAAGCCCAGAAAGATGTTCAGGCCTCAGCTCTGAAACCTTGGAGCTCAGACACGTCCCCAAGGTGTGGTCCCACATGCTAAATGCAGCTGGATGGAATAAAAGACAATATAACCCTCTACAGCTTGTAAATGAGTTCTGGGAATGAGTCAAAAGATCAGAGCTCCACACAATACCCAAAGAGGAAAAAGAGAGACCATCTCTCTGTACCTGTCCTAAACTCCAGGCTGGTGATGAGGCCCCACTCCTCCTCACATCAGCCACTTGGCTTCTGCAGACACACAAGAGAAAATAAGAAAGTACTGGAGAGTAAGGCAGGCAAGCAAACCTTTCAAATTGCCATTTTCCCCTCTGCTGGAAGAGTGCTATGGCCCAAGTGTGCTAATTCCCACGTGCAGCTTGCTCAAGGTGAGCAGAACTCGTCAGCCTCCACAAGAGCATTCTACTTCAGTAAGTATATATATATATATATAATCTACCAAATTTGGAGTTTGTCAGCCATGAAAGCATTCCCAAGTGCTTCAATGGCTCTATACATAATAAAAACAAGGCTTGCAAGACAGCTGGTCTAACACATCATCTTAACTTTGCCACTGCCACTCTTGACTGAGACACCAAAGCTCAGCAGAGAGAAGCAAAGGTGAGACACACAACATCCATAGCTCGGATCTTCCTGTCCAGCACACAAACCACAACCCCCACAATGCTGATGTGTCCCACTTTGAAAATGCTATAACGTACAATATCGTATGAGTTAATGCTATCTGACACATGGATTTCATCTGCAACGTACTTTTTCCATCCCCCCAGAGTACAGACAGCTAAAAATCTATTCAGCAGTGGAGCTGTAATGACAAACTGTCCTCTCAGAAGCTCCAAGTTCCTCTGACATGGTTCCAAAAATAATTAGCATAATGCATGCAAAAGTAGTGGTGATTACTTAAAAAAAAACCCAAACAAACAAACAAACCCACAACATGCTAAATTAGAATAAAACGTCCGAAGTCTCAGGGTTAAAAATTCTTACAGCATTATTTTCCATCTGCACCACATATCTCAGTTTTCTAATTTACCAATTGGGTAAGGTCAACCTCTAGCTATGCCTACCTTCTGTCTGATAACAAAATCATTCATATTATAAAGTAAAATATCCTGATAATGTTCCCCAGTTTGTAATTTTGAACCCACACCAGGCTTTGCTATGGCAAGACCATAATCTTTTCAACTTCCAGTAATGCTGTGTAGGACATAATTGCCTCTCCACAAAGATTTCCTAAAACACCATCAGTTGATGAAGCTGCTTCAAAGAGGTTCAGCCCTATTCTTGCCTGAAATACTGTTGTTTTTTTTTAAATCTGCATTTCATTGAAAAGATTACGTGTCCTTGTTGAGTTCTAGTCTATATGACTAAAATATGGACGAAACAAAACATGAACCAAAATGGCAAAAATTAACTGAAGTGCATATTAGTGTTCCTTAAAACCTGAGAGACCTTATTGCATTAGAACTGGCACAAAGACACTCACAGTGAGGCTACCCAAGATACAGAACAGAGCAAGCTAAGGTGTGGATACACACATTGTTATTTGTTCTGTGCTATTTGCACATCCTTGGATGTGAAAATCTACTGACCATTAAAATGCAAAGTACATTATTTCTCCCACCTAAAGAAAAGAACCAACAACAAAACAAACAAACAGAAAAAAGTCTACCATCTTCTTCTACCCTTTCGGATGCTGAAAAATTAAACGGTACAAACAGGTTTTTGCAAGGTAACAGCATGCTGTAAATTCATATGTATTTTATCACACAGCAACATGCTTATACATCCCTACTCTATTTAAATTTAATCCAAATTATGCAGTAATTAAACCAAATTTGAACTCTGAGTTAATATACTTTCATGAATAATAATTATTTTAATTCACTTACACTTAATTTATTCTGAATGTGAATTTTAACTTAATTGAATTATTAATTTGAATAACAATGTCGACACAGGAATTCAAAGGGGTTTAACAAATCACTGTAATTTCAATTCTTCAGCACAAACTCTGAGAAAAGAAGGGCCTGGTGTGAGAAGGTGTGTGGGGGGGATGCATTAAGCAAATGAACTGTATATTCTGCTTAATTAAAAGAAGGTTGTAACCATTTAGTTCTGCAGTGCAGAATTTGGTGTCCATATGAAAAATCAGATTTTTAATTATAGTTGGCATTTCAGAACCTCCTGCTGGTTCCTACTTTCTTGCTCAAAAAGTGACCTCATTCCTAAACTTATCACTGGGAGAACTCTGTTACCAACTGCAAACAAGCTTCTATTTGTTGTAGAGTGGATCACGAAAACTTCATTGTTTAAAACACTTAAACAATATATTGAATCCTTAATGGAATGTGCTGCTTCTAATTGAAAACACAGTCATTTGGATTGCAGTCTTGTGGTAATTGGAATGAAAAGTCAGTATTTCTGAACTTTGCTACAGAATGGCCTAGGCAATTTTATATTCAAAACTCATCAATTTAAATAGAAGTGCCACACAAGTACATAATTTAAAACACAGGCCACTTCTGCAGTTGTGGATCTATAGCTGTTACAACTGTAAAATGGGTATCATCTACCCAAAAAATACTGTGTTGTTGCTTTCCACTATCATTGTACTTTTTGACTACATCTCTTATAAGGTGATATTTCCCTTTCTCTTAAAAAAAGAGAGGAAATACAGTGCAGATGAAAGACACTGGGTGTACTCCATTATTGCATGATATCACTGAGATAGCTACAGCATCTGCCATGACAAGACACTACCCATGTCACAGTAGAACAGACTTTCAGAAAATAAAAATGAAATAAATCCTCCAAAATCTCACACACCAATTTAAAAGTGCTCATCCAAACTGTCCTCCAAAATAACATCAACAAAAATTTCATGTAACCATCACCTCCCCTGAAATATTTTTTTCTCTTTGTTTAATGAGAGGAATTGCTGGCATGGCTCCTTTAGAATGAGGTCTTGTGCAAGGCATATATTTGGACTTGCAGACATCACCCAAAAGCCATTTTTCCTTGAGCTGATCTCAGGAAACAGCATATTATTTCCTGACTCAGTTTCTAAACTGTACACCTTCTTGAATGATTTGTGGATCTCAAACTATTGTCTCTCTCCTTCCTGCCAGGGACAATCTCACTTGCTCTTCTTTCACATCTACCTGATTTTTTTTTCTCTTGGTGTTTGGTTTGCAGCCTCTTTTGACAACAACATGCTTTGGCTTCACACCAAGGCATGCAGTTGCAACCAGTACATCCCCAGGTGCCAGCTATGGTAGGTCAAACCCTTCTATCAATGACTTCCAGAAGTCTTAGCAGGCATTGCCTTGGGCAGCACTTATCAGACTGCTCAGTCAGCAAAGAACTATTTAATGTCTCCTCCTGTTCCAGACAGTCAGTACACCCATATTCTTTAGGAGGCCTATCTATAAAAAAAAGGAAAACGTGGGTGATGGCAGTAATTAGCATCATTCAGCTTGATGGTATCAATATAGAAAACACAGGCAAAAAGGAGAATTTGAAAAAATAAACAGGAAATGTATAACAAGGTTCAATTATGCTACTCACAGTAGCACTGTGGAGGCAAAATTACTCATTAGCTTTTCTGACCCTGCTAGCAGTTGCACTGTGTGGAAGCAGCTACCTAATCGTGACTACCTTCATTTCTGAAACACAAACCAGCCCGAATCCCCAGCTACCGGCGCAGAGAGTCCCCTCTTCCCGCCCACTGCCTGAATTCCACCTCACTGCACCTTACCCAGCAGGTTTGTGAGCCACAGGGCCAAATCCTCCTTCATGGGCAGCAGGTTGGCCTCGTGTCTGCTGGCGAGCCACTGGCTGTACTGGTGCATGTCGGAGAGGCCAGGCCCGCGTGCCTTCGGGCTCAGGGCAGTGCACATCGCTTATCCGCTCCTTGTTCCTGGCTCCATCACACAAAAAAAAGGGAAAAAAAAAAAAAAAAAAAAAGAAACAAGAGCTTCGTTATACCAAGTGAAGTTTCAAAGGATCGGTTTTTAGAACCTCGGAAGGTGATCCCGTCCCGGAGACAATCCCCATCTCTGGAGGCGTTCCAAGCCAGGTTGGATGGGGTTTTGAGCAGCCTGGTCTAGATGAAGATGACCCTGCCCATGGTGGGTTGGGAGGGGGGTGCTGAAGTGAGATGATCTTTAAGATCCCTTCCAACCAAAACCATTCTGTAACTCTGAAAGTGACAGTAACAACAGTTCCAAGAGATCAGATGTCAGACAACCAGATGTGGATCTAACACGTGGTTGAAAACCAAAGCTTTGCTTTGTTAACAGATTTTTTTTTTTTTTTTTGCAAGTGATTAAATCATACAGATAAATGTCAACTTCATTTGCACTCACCAAGCTACACATGTTGCTAACACATGACCATATATTCTGGAAGGAATGATTAAAATCAAATAAAAATAAACATTTTACACAAAGCTAACAACTCACTACGGTGCCTGATCCAATACCCATTCAAATTAAATGGAGAGCTTCAGAGATTTTTTGGATCAGGCCCAAGAAAAACAGGGGAACAACCAAATTACACTCCTACAGCAAACTTATTAACAACTTATAAATTCTGTAACCAAATGGAAACAGTCTATTCTACAGCTTCAGAATAATTAAAGAAAAAGGCCTACACCAAATATATTCATTGAGTAGATTATTCCTTCAGAAAGCAGCACAACAGCTAGTGCTGGTCACTCAGACTTCCCACTTCCCAAATCCTCCTCTGCTTCAGTGACGACACACTGAAACCTCAGTTTTGGGCAAGACAACTCATATTTAACACATAATGTATTAGGTGTTGGGAGTTGCAGCAGCCAGACACGTTAGAACCACTGGACCTGTATCTCTGCTCCTGAGGGACCAATTCCCCATCTGTGGCAGAAGTGTGCTAAAAGAAAGAATTTCTTCAGAAGAAGGTTATTTTTCCTCCCTGAAAGAAACTCAGCCCTTAGACCCCAATACTTGTAGCAACAAGCAGAGATATTTCCTTGCCTGGCAGGCTGGAGCTTGTTGAAAAGCAGCCACCAGCTCTTGTGTAGGTGGCACTAGACAGACATTAAGGGAATGTGAGATCCATAAGGAATAGTTCCAGCTGAGAAGTGTTTGTGACTTTAAAAACCACTGCAGGGAAAAAAAAACCCCAACAACAAAACCACCCCCCCAAAAAAAACAAACAAAAAACCCAAACAAAAACAACCAAAAAACCAAACCAAAACAAACCCCCAACAATTTGTTATACTATCCGTTATTGCCTGGAATAATAAGGACACTGAAAACAAATCTTTTCTCAAAAGAGGAAAATAATTACTAAACGTAAAAACAAAAACCAATTGCCTTAACATAACATCGTGCTGTAACTGACTTTTCCAAATGTATGTATTGCTACTATATGTAATGCTGTTTGGGATATACTTTTATTAAAATACTCCAGCATTGTTTAACCATATTGAGGGTAACTAAACTCCATGCTTCCAAAAAGATCTCCTTAAGCTCCTGTTGACAGCACCTCAGCCCAAATCCTGAAGTTTGAGCTTGCCCTTGGGACAGACACAGTTTTCACTACAAATATACTTCTTATTGAAATTAGACAATTTTTTCAGTTGGGGAGAAGGGAAAATAGGCTTTAAAAAACAGATTTATTCTCTTGTAATAAGCATGCATTTCTGAATTATGAGTAGATTTTACATTTTTCTGACAAAAAAAAAAAAAAAAGACAACTTTATGTATCCTTTCAGAGCAGAGAAGTTTAAGGCACCCTACTATGCAATTTAAGCACAGCTCTGTTCTGAAAACTGACTTTGTAAAAATGTCAGATTGGATTTATGGTTTCCTGGGTAATTAAATTCAAATCATACCTGTTCATTTAGAGTGGGGTGAGAGGGAGGGGAGGGAGAAGGATTGGGCTGTTAGCTCTGTAAAAATCAATCTGGAATGCCACTCTCAAAATAGATCGATTCAGACTGGAAGCTACCAACAGCTAAGGAATTTCAGTGACAGTATATTTAAAGTTGCTCTGTGTCACTCAGAACCACACAAATTTTTGGATAGAAAGAGAGGCAAGATGGCTGACACCACCTTGTCAAAGGTTATATGGGAAAAATCAAGTATGAACACCTCTGTCACATACTTTCTTTCCAGAGAGAGCCTTCAAATAACTTTTGACTGATTTCTGGAGTCTGTAAACTCCACTGATGCAGTGAGAACCAGAATGAAACTAGTTTATTCTCTTGGATGACCTCTGAAATTATATTGGTAAAATCTAACTTAAAAAAATCCTGAATGTTCAATTCATGTACAGCACACAAATAAAGCAAAGTATTTTTTTGCACCAATGTTTCTGTTTAGTAACACCTGTGCACCTAAATATTTGGTAACCAAAATCCTGCAATTTGTTTCTCCTTACACACAGGAGAATCTGAAAAAGCAGAACAATTGCACTGCAGGAACCAGTTAGACATTGCACCTCTTCACTGGAGATAATTTCACAGTTCATACATGCTTTGTGGGGGGGGGGGGGGGGTTAGACCAGATGACCCTTGGAGGTCCCTTCCAACCTAAGTTAATTCTGTTATATTTTAAGGATGTACCCAGCAATATTAATCACAGAACCTGCTAGAACAGCCCTGCTAGAAGGGCACATACACACACTGAGCTGGGCTGTGTCTTCTTTCACCTCAGGAAAGGTCCACTTCCTTCATCACTTCCAAGACCATGCCTATGAAGTGCCCTACGGGATTTGGAGCTAATTAATCACCAACACTGACAGCCAGCCAGATACAATACACGCTGCTGTCACTGGTGGGGCTGAAGTCATTCTAAAGGTCTGAAGAGTTACATTTCTTAAAACAAGAGAAAACAGAAGGAAGGCTTCTGGGGCTCCTACATGAAAGCAGTTTGGATTTCCACATCAGTCTGTGAAACAAGCACTGCAAGTCTGTTTACGCTTCAGGCTGGTTTCTGAGGAGAGACAGAGCAGAGATTTTTGTGGAGCTGAGGTGTTACTTCATCTCTAAAATACAGGGCTGTCTGTAAATATATTTCATACTGCCCCAACTTACCAATCAATCTGTGTGAAGGCCTCAAGAAACTTGAGACTCACTGAAGGAAGAAAACTGAGAGAACAAAGATTTTGGAGGATGCAAGAGTGCTTCAGTTTCCAAGTAACTGTGGTAGTAAGAAGAGAGAAGATACAGAGATAAGAAGGTTTTTAGGCAGTTTAAATAGGACACAGGTTCTCAGAATGGGAAACTGAGAAGATGATGAAAGGCAGATAGACAAGTGACAAAAATTTCTAGAGGGTGAAAATGATTGAGGTATCTCTACAGTGTCTGCTTGAAATAGTAGCCCTGAGTTAACAATAATAATTCATTTATTTATGAAGCAGACATGCAAAGTGAGGACTGGGAAATGAGAAAGTTTAGCCTGAACAATCACAGATAAATCACATACAATCCAATCTTACCTCTGAGAGAGTTTTCTTAGATTTAATTTCAAAACAAAAAAAAGCACTTTCCCCTTCCCCACTGCTTCTCTGAAAACCTGCCCTGCACTTCAATAAAATACTTCCCTGTTAGAATCAAAGCCACAAAATTTCTACCTTGTATTTTTAAAATTAAATTTAAAAAAATTTTTTAAGTCGTCTCTCAAGGAGCAGAGCATAATTAGTTACTCTGAATTATTCTTCATGCAAACATTGACTGCTACTGCACTTGTAAGTTTAATTTAAGCCTCCATGACACTTCAACACTGAAGTTTCATTTAAATGTTTATCTGCTTCATCAATTGTAGAAGCCCATACATTAACTATTAGAGCCTCATCACATAGCAGCTGGGATCTGTGAAGAAGACAAAATGAGTTAGTTATGTGAAGGTTTTATGACAGCAATTGAATCCTGAGCTCTTCCAAGACCCCTTTGAAGGTTCTACCTGTTGGTCAAGGCCAGGCTCTTGATTCGATGCTCAGATACTTTCAACTCCCTTCCCTAAAACGTCTAAACATATTTATTTTCTAGTGAACTGAAGTTTATTGACAATTTATCAGCGAGGAATTTGGTCAGAGACATGGACTAACTTGCCTCAGAGGTAGACAGCAGCTTTCAAGGATACCTCACCACAGCTGAGGCAAGCCTCTGGCCCCAACAACTATTTCATCCTTTCCTTTTTGGCAGACATAAAGTATGAGCAAAAGTAGCCAAAGAATATTGGGTTTCCCAATCTCACTACTTTCTAACAGCAACACCAAGTCATCATCATATATACAGCTGTTTAAAACCAGCCAAGGCAAACATGTCAAGTATTTTACAGAATGTCACACTTCTCTACAAACTGTCGAGGCTGACGTGATATGCAGAAGCATTTTCAAAACTTACCTCTAAATGCTTTAAAGCAACTGCTTCCACCTGCTACTCAGGATGCTGACAAGGGACAGTCTTTAACTACTTTTCATTCTGTTTTGTTGCAGGTCATATTTATGCAGCACAGCCTTTTTTTTTTTTCCCACCTCTCTCAGTAAGAGGATGACATCTCATACTCTTAAGACTTATTGTCTACATGAAGAACTCAGTGTGGGATAGTTCACAGTACACCCAGTGGCCTGTATCACATTCGATGCACTGAAAGGTCCTATTTCTCTCTGCTTGCTCCTACCAAACAGTAAAGTTCTTATTTTGCTTTACAGTAGTGCATTTAGCTGTCCTTGCATTGTAGTTCACTGCTTGTGTTTTGCCAGCAGTGTAACTTACACTAGCTGCTGATTGTTATCACTGATCATCAGGTGAAAGCAATGAGAATCAAACAAGCAACCTTTTGTAATCCTGCTGGCTTTCGTTGGGGTTAACTGGCAGAACAAAAGGAATCAAGGATCCCTGTGCTCAAAACACACAGGAGGAAAAGACTCTTTAATCTAGAAAGGATCACTGGATGCACAGTGAAGCCCTCACAGTTGCAGATCCCTGGATTCATTCCCTTTCCTATTCCAACCCCCTTCCTTCCCTGTAAAATGGTGACAGTAATTTTCTTCAACCAAGTATATACAATAAGGGGGGGAGGGGGGAATCTGTATAGGAAAAATGCATATGTAAAAAAGTGTGCATGTATGCATACATATACATACATTCACAGGAAATACACATGCTACCCCCTGCTAGCTAATCACATAAACCAGCAAGATTTTACTCCAAATTACCCATCCAGCCCCAGCACAAGATACATAACTTATACTGAGAAGCTGCTGGCAATGCAGTGCCCTCTATAATACACCAGTTGCATTGTTGCTTCAGCAACATGGGCATGAATTCTCAAACAAAAGGAGGCTTGAACCATTTCTTTTAACTTGCTCCTACATACAATCCTTCCAGGCCAGGAATGAAGAAGTCTTGCTGAATCACTTGCTCTTTACGACTTGGCCTAAGAACTGGCATAGAAATCAAGCATCCAGTGAAACAAGAGGTTTTTTTCTGTGTTTTCAGTTAGAAAAGAATGAAAATATATTTATGAGAGCCCACGGAGGGAAAAAATACATCATAAAACAAATGCAGAACCCTATGCAGTGATCAATCAAATCATCTCTGATGCAAAGGTCCTACACAGGGTCCCCTTTGCGCTGTAACAGCTTGACTTGGACACTGTGTGCAGACATCTGGATCGGCCCACCCAGGCACTGCTGCCTCAGCAGGCCAGCTCCTCGACTGGGTCTGTGCAGTTGGCAGCCCAGCAAGAGTTATCCAGGACTGGAGATTAACACCTATGCCAGTTCAGTGGCCTAGCTGCTCTACCAAGCTGGAAAACTGGAACAGAAGGTAGCACAACCCTGCCTCGGACCCAGGGTTCAGGGATTCTTTTTCAGAAGATCTTCATAGGATTAAAATATGGAGGCTTGAAGGTTGTGCAACGAGATCTGCTACCTATCAGCTTTCCTATCAGAAAGGCAGAGGGAGCAGAGAACAACTTAGACAACAGCAGCACAAGTTTTTCTCTGAAGGAACTGGAACTTGAGTGCTAGACTGCACACTGGCTTTGACAGAGGGGTATCAGCTATAACTGCAGACAATCTCCTGCTGTCTCAGAGAGAAGGTAATGCTATTGGAAAGCAGCCATCCTGGAAAGAGAGGAGACAGAGGATCAAAAGCCAGAACAGAGCTCATGAGTATCTGGCAAGGGCCTCTGCTGGATCTCCCTGCCTGTTCTAATCACCTCAAGCAGATGGAAAAGAACAGAACTTTTGAAACCTTCCTGGAGTTTCAGTGGGCTGTATGAAGCATTCACTTACTGTAGTGGCAAGTTGGGCGCAAAAGAAGCTGAAGTAAAAGATTCAGTGTTCACAAAACATTAAGTTGCAGAACAAAATGCATATTTGTGCAAGCAGAAGTGAAGCTGCCCACAATTTGGTGCCCATACTTGCAACATCTTGCCCCCACCTTCACGTCATCAAGTGACAGTTTTTACAGACACAGCACGAATACATTCACATTTTAAAACTGATTTAATTTTCCCATCCCAGTGTTGGCATATTTTTCAGATTTGGAGAGCACAGCATTAGTCCACAGACTAAAAACTGCTCTTGTTTTTCCATCCCCTCACCCATATACATACAAATGTGTATGCATACACATATATGCAGAAAGGGGGGGGGGGGGGGGAAGACATAGGAATGCCTTCCTTTGAGAGCCACAGAAGTAACTAACAACCTCTGTAATTGATACTTTTAATGTCAGGAAACTGTTCCCTATGGTGAGATCTGCCAAAAAGTGGAATGATTTCCCCAAGTGAAACTGTGAAAGCTCCCTCACTTGAAATCCTTAAAATGGACTAAAAAGAAGCAGTAGGGAAAAAAAAGAAAACAAAGACTTGCCACTTACTGATATATGTTACCAAGTCAATCTTTACCACCTGCAGTTTCCAGTTTACTACAGAACAGTAATCACTCTCATTTTGCCCTTTTACATACATAAACCCAAACAGAATCACTTTTAAAGTGATTCTGCTGCTACCTTGCATAGCTCCTCCTCAAGAGCTGTCTGCAGGAAACAACTGGCCGTTTTTGCCTGCATCCCCCTAAATACACACACCTGTGAGCTTAGTTTGCTCACTGCCATATGTAAAGGCAGATAAAACACGAGCTGACAAACGCAGCGAGCATATCTTTATAAGGAAATTCAATTATTCTAGTTATTTTATTATCCTTATAAACTATACCACAACCAATTTAGCCTGAGGTTTCTGGAGCTTTCCCAGATTAACTTGGAGCATACTGTACATTAGGAGCAGGGGGAGGGGCACTGAAGGGGAACCACCATCTGAAACTCATTAATCAATTAGAATTTTTCATGGCTTACATCAAAACGTGATCTACACTGATAAAGTAAGCTTTAATCACAAGAAGCCTTTGTCCTTTATGTTATGAATACATGTTACAAACGTGTGCAGAACTTCCATGGGAGGATGGAGAACCTGGCACAACAGTTTACCAATACTTTAGACCTGTAAGGCCCTTGGTCTGAAGCCAGACTAAAACAAAGTTAATTGAACTTAAAAATCTGATCTAATCATTGGAAGCCTAGACATTTTCAGGACTAAGCCTAGCAGAAATAATTTTATTGCCTTGATAATGTCTCCTCTGCCCAAAGGAAAGCAGAAAGTCCTTCTCATGTAGACCAAAAAAACCTTCAGGAATGTTCAGTATATACTTGCTCATAAAATTACAACTTCTGGAAACCTAGCCTTATTCCTAATACAGTCCAAAACCTCTGAAGTTGATTTCTCTTTGCCTGGCTCTTACTGTATGTTTTTCTGCTTGTCTAAGCAAAATAGCCATTAAAAATTAGTAGAAAAGACGTTTCCATCTCCACCAATCAAAAAAAGGAAAGACATATTTCAACTGGCATATTGTACCTTACAAGGAGCAGAAGCGTGTCTTTTGCTGTAATACTGTCTGCAGAGTGTGCTGACTCCCAGTCATCAGCTTTGCTTTTAATTACGATGTTCCATTTCTAAATCCTGCCCCGAAATTAGTGTTAAGTTTAACTGAGAGGTGCAAAGTGGAGTTGAAGAGGTACTTTGGATAGTGAGTGTGCCAATTCAAATAAGACTCTGGGTAAAACAAATAAAGTGACCAAATAAGTAAGTGGGCTAAAGTCAGTGAGAGCTAGAACTTGAGGACAGTACTGACTCTTCAGCACCTCACCACCTCCATTTAGGTTTGGCTGTGATTCCAACTATGGTACCACGGTATAATGCTGATCCAATCGCCTGTGGCACCATCTGATAAGAATTTAGAAATGTCTTATTTAGAAACTTCTTATTAAATCACAACCCATGGCACAAAACCCTTACACTTGGCACAACATCTGCTGCACAATGAAAAAAAAAAATACATAATTTAAGGTACATGGAAAACCAATAACACTTCGTTAATTTTTAATTTCAGAGTAACGTCAGAGGTATGCTGCAACAGCACTGGGGAGCCTGCAACGCACCCGTCCCGGTGTCCCAAGAGCCCTTCTCCCCTGGGAGCACGCAGAGACACAGCAGGCTCAGATGACACACACCACTGCAGCAGGATGCTGACAGCAACCCCAGATAAGGCAGACAGCAAACCTTCACTCCTCACACGTACAGGCACCAGTAAAGAAACAGAGCCTTTTTAAATCGAAACTCTGCCCTCGGAGCACCGGGAATCTAGAGCCTGAAGGGGAAGGAAGGCGAGAACCTGGAAGGGAGGCTCCAGGGGCGAGAGGAGTCTCGTCCTCCTGCCCCTGGGGGCGGCGGAGGGGGCGAGCCGGGAGCGCTGCAGCGGAGCGGGGCTCGCCCGCCTCCCTCCCGCCGCCGCAGCGCTCCCATTTCCCATGGGCTCTGCACACCTACAAAAAACACCCGCCCGCCCTCCTCCTCTCGCACTGCCGGCAATCCCCGGGGCTGCGTGGAGCAGCCTCGAAGGCAAGCCGGATTTTGGGGCTGGGGGTGTAGCGCACGGTAGGAGTAGAAGCATCCCCCTCCCCTCGGCTCCTCCGTTCTGTCTCACCCGCCGCGGAGCCCGGAGCGTTTGTCCTCCTCGCAGCCCCTCCGCAGTCGGGCTGAGCTTAATGGCTTTGCCATGAAGCGCTGGAAGCGCTGCTGCCAGGTCTGCCCCCCTCGGGGGAGAGGGTGGGGGCCAGGACCACGAAGACCCTCCGGGGGATGCCGGGGGCAGCCCCGCCGAGCAGGAGCGGGGGAATCACTCCTGCACCTCCGCCACGCACCCACGCGCGCTCCCATTCCGCCTCCGCGATGCCTTCACAGTCCCGCAGTCAGAGAGCGGGAGGAAAACAACAACAACCCCAAAAATAAACCACCAAAACCCCACAGAACCCCACAACCAGGCAGGCACAGGCAGGCACAGGCAGCCGTGCGGCGCGGTGCCCGCCGCTGCCCCGGGGCACGGGGGGGAAGAAAGGAAACGCAAGCACCTACTCCAAAGCTCACCTTCCCGCTTCGCTCCGGCCCCTTTCTCTTTAAACTCGAAGGCAGCCGGCGAGATGCACGAAACGCCCTCAATTTAAAGGAGCCGGCGCGGCGGGCTCCGCTGTGGGGCCGGCAGGGCAGGCAGAGCTCCTACCTTGGCCGGGACGGGCAGGCAGGGCTCTCACCTTGGCCGGGACGGGCAGGCAGGGCTCTCACCTTGGCCGGGACGGGCAGGCAGGGCTCCCGCCGCCCCTCCGGGGCCGCACTCCCTGTCCCTCTGCCGCCGTCCCCCCGAGCGGAGCTGAGCAGAGCGGTGGCAGCGGCGCTGCCGCTCTTCATACTTCTGTCGGCCCCGCTCGGTGCTCGCTTTGGGAAACCCTCCTTTTTTTTTTTTTTTTTTTTTTTCTTTTCCTCTCTGACACCGATTTCCTATCCTTCAGCAATCCGCACTGACTGAACGGAAGTTAAATACTTACTCCTTTTTTTTTTTTTTTTTTTTTTTTCAGAGGGACGGCAAACGCGGTTCACACTAATTTACCCTTGAAATGCTGAGATATTGTATTACAGCCCCTGGCAGGGAGTTGGTTCTTGGTTCCATTTCTCTTTTATTATTGTGGCTCTTGATTGTGGAAAAGGAGAAAGGAAAATTTCACATCCAAGATAAAACTCTGCTTTTTCTTTAATTTGACTATTGTCTCTGGAATTTTTTAACACTTATAGACACATCTTTTCATTGTCACTTTTTTTTTTTTTTCCTGGTTAAAAAAAAAATATCTTGGGAAACTCTTCTTTATTGTATATTTCTCTAAAGCCATTTCATGCTACCTGGTAACCTATCTTGAACAACAAAAAAAAAGTATGTTGTTGATAAACTGATCATTCTTATAGTACACTTCCAAAAGAGCAGTGGGTAGAGGCTTGGCTTGTTCTTGTCTATCTGTGCTTCATTTGCCAAACTAACTTTTAGCACACCTCATTTTCAGTCATTTTGTTCTCATCTTACGTCATTTTTGTGACATGTCAGCATTTCGTTAAATGTCAGAGATAATCTCCAACTGTTGGGTTGTTTCGTTTTTTGGTTTTTTGTTTTTTTTTTTTTCACTTATTCCCTGCACAGCAAAGCCCATTTTGTGAATTCAATAGCGGGAAACAGATGTTCAGACTTCTGCTCCTCTAAATGCATGAATGTAGATTGTTTTGTTGAGTTTCCTAATGGTATCCTGCTATCACTTTCCATAAGAGCTCCCCAGTCAAACAAGCACACTTATTTTTCTCTTTCACAGTGTATAGTCTCTTAATTAAATTGTTCAAGCCAAAACACATAATGTATAATTACATAGAAAGAATTCTTTTAACCTGATGGCTGAAACACACATCAAGCTGACCCTTATTTTTTATTTACATTCATTTCTTTGTACACTGATCCGCTGGGAAAACTTGATTTGTGCAATTAATGGTGGGTTATTTCTCAAAAATTGCACTATAAGCAAATTCCTATTCTCTGAGTAGGAGATATTCATTCCTGGCCAGTGAAAATGCACACATCTTTTGTTATTAATTATATTCCAATACTATTATTATGCTTTTCTGATGGACTATTAACTGCTGTGATGAGTGCTACTTAAATGGGAGCATTTCATCAGCATGCTGATATATTTGACTGTGGTGAACTCTAGCCATGTACTATGTGAGTAACAGGATAAAATTAAATGACCTCCTAGTTTTGATCTGGTTAGCAAAATTTGGATGCCTCTGGGCATGACTATTTTCATTGGCTCATCCAATGTTTTGGTCAGAAAAAAAAAAAAAAAAAAAAGAAAAAGAAAAGAAAAGGAGAAAAAAAATCCCTAAAAATATATCCTAAAAATGCACGGGTGTGGAATGGATGGTGAGCTGAGGAGCATGAGATTCCTTGCATAGGGCAAGCAATGTGCAACACCCAGAAAAATGGTTAAGAAAAACAGAACGCTGAAGGTTGGATTAAATCTTACGAGAGTGATGGAAACACAGTGCCAGGTATGCACTGACATGTCCCTTGTATAAATGCTGTGGAACTTTCAGTTGCAACATCAGCTATGAGTGCACCGAGATTCACACTTCTTTCACACTTCAGCACTAGAATTTGGCTTTCAAATTTGACACAGTGACTTTGGAGCCCCAACACAAACACATTTTCTACATAAGGTTATTTCAATGCCTTGCCACTAACCCTTTTAGAGGAAATACACAAAAGTTTCCTTGTGAAATGCTGTAATTTTCACTGGTACTCCACATAACCAATCTTAGATCCCCACACTTTCACAATCTTTCTATGATTTAGGACAAAACTTCGGGATTAAAGATTCTGAAAGATTTACTCTTACTTGGTTGCACCTCATAAACCCTGATGCATGGATAACTAGAGATGAAATTCTGGAGCACCAGGATGGCCACAATGGCCCGTTTTAATATGTGAGATTCCTCAGCCCTTTCCTAAAAACTGTCTCACCTCTGAGGACCTGAGGGTGCTACATCCTTCTCTGACAGTATCAGGACTTTCTTCTGAAGGTACCTTCCTTGCAGGTCACTTACAAATGGGAGAGAAAATTACCTATATCAAAGGGTTCTCGGTGCCCAGGGAGCTGAGGCAATAATCAGTGATGGGAGGAAGAAAAGGGACCGAGAGAAAGACAGTGCAGAGGGAAGGATGAAGTTCTCAGAAGGCAGAGAGGAGACACAAGCATCTGGTTTGTCATATCCGTAGATCACCCTTTCCTGATGATTTTTCCAAATTTCCCAACTATTCCTTCTTTAGTGGGTAATTAGTGCCACAACTGACCTGTATAAAATCGGACATATTTAATGGATACAATTAAATTAATGACTGGCATCCCAATTCTATAACAACTTGTAAAGCACATACATTAAAGAGGACATACCTTGGTCAACTAAGAGAGAAGAGATGGGAGAGAGCAACTGAGCGAGCTGAGTGGCAGAAATGATGAGTGAAGTGCATACTGAGCACAGAATATCATACTTGTTGATTTTCTTGCTTTTTGCCATTAAAGGGACTCTGCAATTAAATTATTTGACCGAAAATTGAGCAAGTTTGGAATGCAGAAATACATTTCCTCTGTTCTCCTCGTTCTTTCAGTACATGCCACAGAAGTTAAAACTCAAAAGATGAAGAGTCATATGACTAGAAACTGCTGATACTTGAGTCAAGAATATGAACACAGAATGTGTTTCATAAATCACCCATCATTATCCCAATATTACAGTACCTACCTTGCCAAAAATTTCCATTTCTTCCTTGACTTTCAATAAACGTAGAGCAGTCAATAGCCTTGCAGGCCTGAGATCAATAAATATAACCTTGTGGAACTCACTGAAATATATTGCACTAACCAGTGCCAGATACACCTATCTCAAATTTTTTCTAAAAAAGTTGGAGTAATCATATAAATCCTCTTTAAAATGTGTCCTGTGTATGGCAATTCTAAGACTAGTGGAAAAAATGAAATGGATAGAACTTAAAATTATTTCAGTTATGCACAATTTTCTGTTTTAATTGCCATGACAAGAAGACAAGCTGTAAGTTAATTCTATCCTCAGTTCAGTTCAACACACACAATGACTTCATGGCCAACTGAACTTTTACCAAACCTGCAGTGGAACTCTCATTTTAAAGCTCTACTAATAAACTTCAAATAAGTCCTTCACCATAAAAGTAGTGTGTTTTGTCCTTCCATCTTCTAAACCTACTACACAAGAACTGTGCTTTCTACCCATATAATTATACTAAACTAAAAATAATTACAATTTCAATGAAACTTTGGCTTTGATCCAAAGTATGAAAATGAGTGCTGGAATCTCAGGGAATCAAGTTTTCACCATAGCAAGTCCAAATACAAGTTAACTGTTCCAGCTGCATCATATTTACCGAAACATACCTACTTCTAATCTTTTGGAGTAATCTTCACCTGGATGAAATTTGAGCAAACAACACAGGTTTCTATAATCTAAGTATAATATAAGTCCACAGAGTTCAATTGACAGACTGTGCACCAGCATACACAGACTGCTCAGAAGTTCCAGGTGTATCATATGTACATCACTGGGACAAGAATTATAGAAAAAGTGCTCACAATTCTGATTTATACACAAAAGTGTGTTTTGGCTGAGTGTCAGAATAGTTTATTCATGCACCCAGAACATGCAGTTGACACACTGAGAAAACTGCTGAGGTTGACACAACAATTTCCAGGCCAAAGTCTGTGTTCTGTTTGACAATAAAAGTGCAATAATCTCTCTTTAAACAAACCAGTGCCTTAAACATTAACAAAGCAGATTGTTATTCTTGATTTTTTTCTTAAGCATGAGGACCTCAGTGACTCAGATGTTGTGGCTGGTCTCTACTTGGGATGGAAAAATCATTAAAATAAGATGCCATCCGAGGTCAGAGGGAAGCATCAGATTTTGACTCCTGACAGCACAAGGAGAGCATTGAGAAAAAGAGGATGTAAACAGGCCAACAGCTACCACAGCCACATTGTCTTCTGGAAGTGTTTTGGAATAGTTTTATCAGCTTCTTCTTTTATAGTAGCTGAATTATAATAAACTGATTTTCATAGGAATTAAGAGATAAATGCTGTGCTTTGGGAGGCAATTTGCAAAGAGTTCAGATGCACATATTGCAGTTTCTTGAAAGCAGCAAAATTTCCAGACCAAAAATACCAGAAGATCAATTCATTATTCAAGAACTCAGAAATTATTTTAAACAGAGTAGTAACACTTTCCCACCTGTTTCCCCCTTGGCTGGTCAAATTCCTGCCTTCCCTCTTCTTCTCTTTGCTTTCAGTGTCTTCCTTCTCTTGATCTAGGTTTCTCTTGAAATCATTAAGATTCAATTTTCCTTCCCTTTAATTTATTCCCTTTGTTATTTGACTTCATGTGAAAATAGTTTGTTGAGTTTTATTTACAGTAAACTGGGCCCAATTCTGTCCCTAATGTCACTCGCAGTGAAACTCCCTTTAGCATTAATAAAATCAGATGAGGCTTTTTTTTTTTTTTTTTTTTTTTTTTGTAAATAGTTCATAAGAACAAAATTATCAGCAGTTCTTCCAAATCTGAGAGAACTGCAGATAACTACAGACATAACTTTAAATCTCCTATTACAGTCCTATGGACTCGATTCATAGTCTTCCTAAATTCATAATAACCACGCTGATATTTTCCCACACCACTGAGGCATTATCATAATATTGTATTGAATGGGGAAAAATGTCTTTCAGTAAGAGAAGTAGTGATCTGATACCTCTAAATGGAAATGCCAAGCTCTATCCCAAAGCAAATATGTGGCATACAGAGCTATCCCACGTGAGACAAATGTGTCTTCCTTCCCTACTGATCACCTAGTGAAAGCACAACAATTTCAAGCTACCAGTTGTTTCAGCCAAGTCACTGAAACAATTTCTGCAGTCCAAATTAGGGTCCTGTTTGCATGTCAAACCCTCATAAAGCAGCAGATACTTTGGCTATCTCACAAGTTTGGTTCTACTTTTCTCACCCTGCTCTTTCTGTGAAGCGACAGATTCTGCTCTGTTCAAAGTAATGCACATTTACAAAACATGTAATTTGTAATAAACATGCTTTTGTAATGACAGAATTAAAGAGCTTCATTGCCTGGGTGGCAACTTGAAGGAAGAGAGACAGGATGGTCCTTGCAGGTGAAAATTAGGTGCAAACTCAGGTTTCTGTGAGTTTGATTTTCTTCCCATGCTGCCTGCACAGTACTCCCAGCCCTTGTCCCGGTGCTTCTGACACCACTTCCCATCATTATCCCTGAACCCTCTACTTTCTCCATCAGCATTCCAAACTAATTTTCCTCAGAAGCTGTTGTTGAGATACTACATCTATTGCTTCTTTTTTTTTTTTTTCCCAGGATTTTTTTTCCCAGCTGCTCAGTTCCAACGGTCAATCTTACACCTTAAGGAATGCTTGGAGTGCAGCATTCTTTCTCATTCTTCTGTTAAAGTGTCATCCTCAAAGCATTCCTGATGGAGAGAACACCATTCCCTCTGCACTGTACCACCCTGCCAAACGAAAGAGTGTGAATGCCAGCTAATTCCATAAGATATTCCTGTCCTGCAGGGGTTGGAAGATTCAGTTCCTTTCCCCAACTCATCTGCTGTATGAATTTTGTTAAATCTCTTTGTATTTCAGTTTTCCCCATCTAAAAAAATCGACACATTTATAAAAACTTCATCTCATAAACTAGTCGGATGCAAGTGGACAACAAGAATTATGTAAAGATGAGCTTGATTTCTTAATTCAATTTATAGAAGAGTCCTACACATGACTCCCTTCTCTCTGTACTTCTTTCTTATCCTTCAAGCCACATATCCAGTAAAATGCTAAAAGGAGAAGGGAAGTAAGCTGGTTTGGGAATAATCTTGGCTCTGGTTATCCCTTGCTGTCATACCAAAATGAGAAATCTCTGTATGATCTTGGGAAAGTTACTTTATCTATAACATGACTATCAAGTTTATCTCATGAGGGCTGTGAGATAAGAGACACCTATTAAACATTTTGGTGTCACAGGCAGAAGATTCAACATAAATTAGAAATATTGGTTTTTTTTAATGCATTACCTCTTTTGCAAGCATTCCTCTCGCTGTGAAGAAGCTGCAGAATCATCTCTGTGATCTTATACTTCATGGAAGCACATGTTTCCTTCGGGAGAAAATTCCTGGTTCACAGCATTACAATCTGAAACGTGATAAGGGAATATCTAATTGCTGACAAAAGACTGGTGTTTATGTTTTCTGGTATGGTACTTCAGCAGCTGCAATCCACAGCTCATCCTTTCCCAGTTTATCTTCCCCTTCATTGGGAATGGTTCTTTATTCTTGCTGTTTAACCACATCAGCCGGAGTTGGGTTTTTAGTTTTCCTCTTGGGAGGAGCCTGACACAGCTCTGTTTATGCTACAGCCAATGCCTTGGGCATGTTTTCCAAGTTGGGGCTGGCCAAAACTGTTCTGCTTTCCTGCTGCCTGTCACAGGCTGAATTACAAGCTTTGGTGAGACAGGTTACCCAGCTCCCCTCATTAATGACATGTGTTGCTTAAAATGCGTTGAGAAAATTTGAGTCAGATCAAATGAACAGACCCACCTCGAAAACAGATGCCCAAAACCCATAATGAGGAGAGAAAGCTAGAGATAGAAAGTTAGTTTTTTAGCCCGATGAGCATTATAGCCATGCTTACAAATAAGACCAGGATCAGAATGCCAGTATTAAAAAATCATTCTGATTGTGATCTTTAAATTTAGTACATTTCCTTTTCTTCACCTGTCACAAATCCAGCCAAAGAGCTCACAAAATAATGAAATCAAGAAATAATTCAACAAATGCGAAAAAACCCACTTGTGCTAAATACTGTAGGTCTGACAAGTGAGAAGAATTAGGAACAAAGTAGAATAAACAACTAGGACTGAATATTCAGGACTGAATATTCAACAAAAAACAAATGGGAAAGGCGGTGATCTGAAGTACTTCAGTGTTAACACACGCAAGTGCTGGGGTCTAAGCCCACCCTAAGGACCTCTCTTTCCATCCCAGTGGTTATGGATGTGAAATTTTGATCTGTAGAAAAAAATGTAAAGGTGAACAAAAATATGCAGTGATCTGCCGTGGCATAACTGGTGATACACATCTGCTGCTGTAACAAACACTTCGTCTTACTGGACATAGATAAAGTTATAACTTTCTTAGGGTAATGTTAATTTTTATTACTACAAGAAGAAAAATTAGATCATTAACCTAGCAATAAATAAGTAGCCTAAGTAGAGCAGGTAAGATTTCCTATCCTATGGATAGCCTGAAAAATTTAATAGGAAATCCGTGAGCAAACCTGGTGGATTAAACTTGTGTTTATGTCCATTAATATAATAACTGGAGAGAAGCTTGGAACAGGGCTGAAGTCACTGTCTGCAATTCACTAATGAAAGCAACATGTAAACACAGAAAATTAAAAATAAAATTACATCCATACTGTTACTTTTGACCAATACTTTTGTCAGTACTTACCATCTAGGTAATTCAAGTTAGCAGGACAGTGATGCATTAGCTGATGGTAGCAAGTTGGGCTGAAGGCATCTCTTCACAGGACAAATTACCTGGAACCAGTGATCTGTGCATAGCTCGAACCTGTCATGATTGGTATGAAGCCTAAATACACACTGCAAAGTTTTCACGTAGGAATGATGTCAAAAACTGTAAAAGGAAGGACTTGGAAACCAAGACAAGCAAAACCTTATTAGGAACAGTTATATACCCAGAAAAATAAACAAATAATATAATGTAAGCAAAAAGAGAAACAAACATTTTCTGGTTTGTTTGTTTGTTTTTTGTTTTGGCTGTGGGTTTTTTTGTTGTTGTTTTTGTTTTGGTTTGGTTTTCATTTCTAATTCCATGTCTTATTTCATTTCCAGTTCCACATCTTCTGTGGCTCTTCACACACTGGCAAGAGAAAAGGTAATTCTGAACCAGGCCTTGTATCTCAATTTTGGCAAAGAACAGGGATTGACAAGACCTTTTTCTTTTTTTCTCCCCAAGTCCTTTGAAAAGATTAAGTTAGGGAAGAGCAGTTCAAACCAGTGATCACCCACTCAAACTACCATGAGAAGGGTCAAAATATTTCAGTTTAAGGATGGAAAGTATCTTACATGAAGTCAAGCCTCCCAGACAAATTCTCTGCTTAGAGTAAAAATCTGTTGAGATAAAAGAAACCCTCCTTTCTCAGCATTATTACAGAATTAGAATTCTTTTGAAATTTTATATGACCAAATGTTTCCTTTCTTAAAAACCTTAAAATACTTCCATTTTAAAACATTCATTTTAAAAATTAAGTAAAAAATATTAAACTAAACATACTGATTTTACCTAAACTGACATTTCAAGTAATTTTATTCCATAACTTCGCTAAGTAGAAAATTCTAAACCCTCATTCATAGAAAAATCAATGTTTGATAACGAAGCCCACCAAAGAAAATAGAACCAAATTTCATTCTGAGATTAGGAAATGACTCATGGACATGCTCTGGGCTGTTCCCTCAGATAAATCATTTCTATACTACAGTTCATAGCATCTACCCACAGCAGTATTTAGGTGACTTACACCCAGTTCCACAAACTGTTGGGTTTCTCATGTAAATGCTGACTGCTGCCAGATGCACAGGGTGCTTTCAGTAGGTGAATGAGGATCCCTAACAAGCATCTCTGTTAATACAGAAATTTTCAAGAGCTCTCAAGACCCTTAGGCATCTGTTTCCCATCGACTTTCTATCGTGGCAAGGTGCCCAACTCCCTCAGGTGGTTTAGAACAGTCAGTCATAGGCAAGCTTTGTCTGGAAGGCTTGATCCATATTGTCCCTTTCCTAAGAACTGTTAGATCCAACTCCTTCTACAAAAAAGCCAGGGAATCAATTCCAGCCCTCGAAGGCCAGAAGTTATCAGTTCTTCACACTTTCACACTTTCAAAACTTCACACTTTCAAATGTTGATGAGCCTTAGCTTTCACAGGAGGAGAACCAGACACAGATAATAATTTCCCATTGTTTCGTGTCATTTTTTCCATGCAGAATATATAACTCCAATACATTCCTGTGCCAGTAATTATTCCTTGATGAAGTTACGAATATATTTCTCTCAAAATACTAAAAGCTGTTGTAATATCAAGAAATGTGAGGATGCTTTCAACAGTGGTTTCAATTAAGAATAGAATTTTTTGCTCTTTTCATTAAAATGAATGAAATTAATATGTATTTTATCATTTCCAGGTTTAATACTGGGTAACTGTTACTTATTTGTACCAAAAAAAACCCACAAACCAACACACCAAAAGGCAGACCTTTACTAAAGGCCTCTCTTTTAGACATTTTCTTTAATTCTAGGAATTCATCTTCATCCATCACCTTCATCCCATCCCCAGGCGTGCACTGCACAATTTTTCTTCTGCTGGCTTTTTTGTTTATGCAAAAATCCTTTGTGCTAGACCTTTTTTAAACCCACTGTTGAAGGCTGATGGCAACATGTCAGGATCAGCTATGAACTAGCATATTCTAACACATGTATTACCTGTATTGTGGTGGTTTTTGGATACATGCAAAGGCCCCAGTCTTTGCCATTATACAAATCTGTAAGTGCACTGGGGCAGGAATAAAGTCAGACAACCAAAATAACATGGAATGAACATGAAGTACACAAACCTAACTGCAGAGGAAACTGCCACAACAAAGCATTTTGGTTTCTCTGGGCCTTTTTACTAATTAAGTACCTCTATTTTCTGTGAAATATGGTAAAAAACTTTTTGAAGGACACCATTAAGTTAAAAACTCCAGAGTTGGGAAAAAAACCTTTAAGTCTTTATTTAACCTGCCCTTTCTGCAGAAAATATCAATGTAAGGCAAACATGACAGTTATGGCAGTGGTTTCTCTGATATGAACTTACCATCAGGAAGGTCCTGAACAAACCTGCCAGAGGCATTTTTGAGACAGGTACACAACTCATTATTAACAAGCAGCTCTCAGCAGAAACCATAATTTGCTATACTCTGCTACTGGTCCTATAAGCAGCTGTGTCAGTGTTAATGACCTGCTTTCAGAGGATGCTGTAAGTATAGATAACAGAATCCAGTCTTCCTTTGTATGTGTTCAGAGGAATAAAAACCAAAAAAACACACCTTACACTTTTCTTAAGTAGCAAAGAAAATCCCTTCAAAGCTTTGCATCAGCACTTGTTTAATTCAGGCAACTATGTGATTTTTTTTTTCCATGGGATGTTCTTTTTGATATACTAGGGCAGAGAAAAGTAAAATCTTTTAACCATTAATGAGATTCACATATAAGCCCTCCTTCGCTTCAGAAATGATTCTTACCATCCCACTCTCCCACATTTGCTTCACAGTGAAGAGGATGTTAAAATGGAAAATTGGATTCCTTTGTAAATATTAACCAATGAGCTTCTTTGCAAAGACTGAAAAAAAAAATATGTATATATTCTGTGGTTTCCATTTCCTTGGTTTTACTGTTTTTATGTAAATTCTCCCAGGACATTTCAGGTTATACGTCTGGAAGCCCCAGCCATTCAGCAGAGGAAAGGTTGAGAGAATAATGAGAAATGTGCTGGAAAAACTCACATAAAAGCTTTGGAGACATGAAAATGGAAACAACAGATACATAAAAGTCTTATCACTAAAAAAAAAGAAGAAATGTCTATCCAGCATGTGCATATGTGTATTTTAATGCAGCTCTCTCTGCATACACAGACACGCACTATTCACGAAGACATTGTACAGAGCTATGAAGGAGTGATATCTGACAATTTTGAGATGTTCTCAGGACAGTGAAAGTGAACAATCCAAGTGACTTACGTTATTAGAACCCAGACATACATAGAAATAGCTCTATGCATAGCTGTCTTGCAAAGACGTTTCTGTATTTTTTTTTAATGCAAATGAAAAATATAACCAAATCCAAGATAAAAATACGTTTATAAAGTCTCCCTGTACTCTTGTGAATGACAGAAGTTTAGCTGTCATGGAAATACACAGAATCTACAACTAGGAAAGAATTTTTAGTTGCTATTCTTAAACGTACATATTTTTTTCCTCCAATGCTCTTACAGACAGTCATTAAATACTAAACCCTAGACTGAGCTTAGTCTGAGTATGCTTCACTTCATACAAGCACTACAGTATTATAGATCAAAATTCCAAACCTTTAGCCACAGCCAGTCTTTATGACTCAAGTTTTATAGAATATTATTTTCAGATGATTCTGATAAGCTGATCGCTAAAACAGAATGGCTCTTTTAAGACACCTCTCGACAGGTACCCTGAAAAGGGGGGAGATGGGTTCAAGCTGTCTCAGAAGGCTGAATTTGTGCACCTGATCCTATAAGAAAAGTATTTAACGTAAGCAGCTAAGAGTTTTCTTGGCTTAAAGGAAAAGAAGACCAGAGAAAGGCCAGCAGGCAAACACTCTAATCAGTACGTGCTGTGATCTATCAAAGCCACCACCACAAGAGGCAGCAAATCAAACCTCTCTAAAAAGGCATCACAAACAAAAGCAAGTGATCAGAGCATACATCTCAATACTTCACCATTCATCAGCTCAGCAACGTTAGCACATGCTCAAATTATCCTAGTTTGTTGCAAATTAAGCTAAAAATGCATTAGCTCAAACAACTTTAAGGCAAAACCAGTTGTAGCTAACACACACACAGCAACTGCAGCTGTGTTTTGGAGTGCACACTGAGCAATTTACAGGGCTCGTCTGGTGCAAGGGAACTTTAGAAGTCTGTAACTAACTAACTTCACCACTTCTAATTAATTATTCACACTTAGAAAAAGGAGGCTCCATTTGTCACCCAATTATGCTTGTGATGCTGAAGAGCTGCTGCTTGGCCATTGACACGGGTGCCTGAAATCACAGGCCTAAGATATCCCAAATGGGCATGGCTACCAAAACATTGCTACACCACAGCCAGCACAAGCAGGACTTGCAAAGAGGTTTCAGGGGAAATCCCTCTGATGACAGACACACATTTTGTACAGCCTGAGGCTCAGGCTGATGTACAAATTAGTAGGTTCATACCTTTATTGTGCCATTCGATCTGTTCTCATTCCATAAGCTCACCACAGCCTTGCTCTTTTTTGACATAATGATATTTGGCCAAAAAAACCCTAAATCCAAGTGCCTCACCAGAAGATAGAGAAGTGCTGACATAGTCAGTTTTCCACAGTTTGTTGCAGATGTAGAAAGAAATTCTGAGAGGATGGTTCACAGATTCGCAGTCTTCACTCTGAATAAGTCACTAGATAATAAGTGTGGCAAACTTGTGCCTAGCACACAATTTGAAGCAGCTAAGCCAGCCTCCTTACAGTTAAAAAGTGAATATTAGTGCCAGAAATACAGAAGATTATCATACATCTCTCCCAATTAATTTTTGTAATTTATAGTAACATCCCCTACCTAAGGAAAGACCTTTCAGACTTTTATAACACCAGTTATAATGAGGAAGCAATATCCTAAATTTCTATTCAGTGGAATTAGTATAACCACGTTACAGCCAGTGTGACTTCTGAGAGGAAGGAAAACATAACAATGAAATCCAGACTTCTGGCCACTTTGAGCAATTTTCCTTCAAAACTGATTATTTCCTGCCAGGGTGAATTTTACTGGCTCCGTAAGTAGAGTGAAGAAACTCGCTAGTTCCATAAAACTTCATATGAATCTTTTACTTGACTTCTCAGCTTAGATAAAAACAGCACAGTAATTCACATAAAATGCAAAGCTTGTGAAACTGTTTTGCAGTGCTTCACTGAATAATGGGCTTGTTTTCAGGGAACTGTGGAAATTACTTCCCAGATTCTGTATCTGACACTTCTCTTACTTCCTCAACAACTTTCTTTGCCATTTATCTTATCAATCAAAAGCTGTAATGCAGGAACATTTACTATGGCTTAACGCAACCACAGACGAATACACTCAAAACTCTTTCCTTATTTTAATGCTTATTTTAGAGATTAAATTTAAAAAAATACTTTATTTGGGTTTTGGGGCGGAACCAACAACAAAACAACCAAACCCCACAACACAAGGAACACTGGCCACCCCCATTCATACTATCACAGCTACTTAGAAGCAGAGATCTTAAAAAATCGAGTGTGTTGTGACTGTGCTCTAGCCTATCATTCAAAATACACCCCGTTTTCTCACCTATTTTCTTCTTTGCTCTCAAATGAGGCAAAACAAAGAGGCTACTTTTTCAGACTCTGTAACCAAGTGATAATTCTTCTGTATTATTTTCTTTAAGGTATCTTTGTGGGTTTCATTTCTTCTTAAGTAAAAATAAAGAGACTGCATGGTTTCCATAACATGAGATAGACATCCAAGCACACCCTGAAACAGCGTGACAGGCTACTGCAAGAATCATCAACAGAGGAATCAGGCTGATATTAAACAAACAAAGACCTATAGGAGGCCTAGAATTAAACTTTCTGTTTCTTTTTTAAAAAGTAATCAAGGTAAGCATGAAAGCAGCATATTATTAGGTAGCAACAGTCTTATCACAAGTTGACAGTAATTACAAACTACAAATTTTGAGGCATAGTAACCATGCTGATGGTGGGAGAACCCTGGGGCTATGCAAGCTATTACTTGGCTCAAACTAAGACTGCTCAGAGAAAAGACAGTACCAGCTCTTAGGAGTCATATGCAAGTAATTCACCTGTAAGAAAAGAATTCAGTTTAATTTGATTGATGCACGGGCACCACAACCAGCAGACCAATCAACTGATAAATAGATTCCACTCTTGCAGTGGAAGATCCTAAAATACATTCTGAGGACAGCCAGGTTCTCAAATAATGACACAAACTTCAGAGCAGAAAAGGAGTTGCTTCAATGGTGAGTGCTTTTGCGGGCTACTGTAGTGAAACAATTTATTACATGGATCACAAGAGTCTCACTGATACCTTGTTTCTTTTGTTTGTTCCCTGAGTTGATTTTCTGGTGGGTCCTTATGCAAAACTCTGCAGCTTCTTCTGGTTTTCATTCTTTGCATCCCCATCATGACTAGAGACTGTAAATGCAGCTGCAATACCTAAAAATACACAAATGCCTTTTTTGCATGAGCCATTTTATTACAGAGGTGTCAACCTGTGCCCCTTGGATGAAAAACACTGGTATTTAGACTTTTCACCCCACCTTGAGACAAAACCAATGCTGAAATATTCAGAGTTTTTCATAAAAGGCAAATTCCATTTTTCAATCAGCTCTACAGAGACCCATTAGAACACACAGGCCTTTCACATGCAAGAGTATTCCAGAAACCATATTACTCAGTGACTTTTCCAGACTGGTTAGACTTCCACAACCTGTTTTTGTTGGTTTCCCGCTGCTGCAAATATGATTATTTGATTTCTTTAGACTGAAATGCACAGAGACACATTCACAGGATATAAACCCACGTTCTTTACCCAAGAAAGAAAAAGAACAGTGATGTGAAAGAATTCTTGAGAAAAGTTTTCCGGTGTAAAGTGAAATATCTCTTCTGTGTGACATGGAGCACATGCATCTCCAAAAATATCCCTCACTAAAATAAAACAGGGGTCTGGAATTCACTGAAGCTGCTTTCTTTCTCTATACCAAAGCCCCCCATTCAAGTGATGCTGTATTAAACCTGAGAGGCCTGTATATAAAAAGAATATCATATATGACATATTGCATACTGTATATGTATATATAATATTTAATTATATTCAAACAACTTCAAGTTTCGGTCGCTTTTTCATTTCAGTAAAACACTAAGTAACGTCCCAAAGTGCTGCAACTGTACGTATCTGCCAAGTTTGCATGCTCCATCTTCTCTTCAACACATATGATTTTATAATACACTTTGGAATGTACAGGCAAAGCAGGTGATAGCTCAGTATGAATTTATTAATTACAAAAGCAATTCCATTGTTAACAATGCAACAAATCTCAAAGACACCTGTAGAAAATTTCCTGTTTATTAGTCCAGAAATAGCTAACAGAAATCTTAAAAGAGATTTTTCAGGAGAAAAACACGCATTTTAGAATGATACCTTATTTTAAGGTATCATAGATGTTGAGGGGCTGTCATGAGTTCCTTCAGCCAGAAGGGCCATGGAATTTCACTACAGTGCCTGCATTAAGCCCTTAACCTCCAGCTGACCTAGACCATCAGCCTGTAACCCCGTGGTTTTTTAAACAGATGACTGAAATAAGACAATATGATAGTAACTCAGATGTTTTTGTGAGAGTACTTGAGAAAGATTTTTCCCAAGCAACCATCTAGGTCAGTCCACGGGGTGATCTGAAGAGGGGAGCCTCATATATAAACCCTTACTTGCAATTTTCTTAATCTGCCTTTTGTTTAATTTTCCAAGGGTGATGTGAGTCAGGGAAGCCGATTCAAGTTACCTTTAGGGCAAGAATCTGTGGACATGGGACAAGGTCTGAGCGTGTTCCTAGCGAGACACGGAACTCTAATGGGTTCAGCGGCTCTGAGTTCACACACTTCAGTTTCCCATAGTGGAAAACAAAGCAGTAGAAGCAAATTGTTGATCTTTTTATTATTATACGCCTCTTAGCATAGACGGACAGTCCGGCCGAGGGAGGTGATTGCCCTGTCTTGCTCTCACCCCGAGATCCACGTGAGGCTTTGGGCGATGAGATATAATAAAGGTCTATTAGAAAGCGTCCAAAAGAGGGAAATGGCGAAGGGCCTACAGGGCAAGGCTTTAGCTTAAAAAACAAACAAACAAAAAAACAAAACCACAAAACACACAAATAAAAAACCAAACCCCCACATTTACTCGTGCCCGGATTGACGTCCCGCTCAGCCAATGGGGCCGTAAGCACCGCGCCCCCCCCGCGCCTCTCTGATTGGTCGGCGCGGAGGGGGCGGGGCGGCGCTCGAAGCGGGGCGCGCGAAGGCCGCGGCATGGCGGCCGTGCTGGGCCGGCTGGCGGAGCTGCCCGCGCTGCTCGCCCTGTGCCGCTCGCCCTTGGTGCGGCGCTGGGACCCCGCGGCGCCGGGCAGGGCCCTCGAGTGGGGCCGCTACTTCCAGCACCTCCACGGCCGCTGCCGTGCGCGGCCGCGGCTCCGGGAGGCCCTGGGGCGGCGGCTGCGCCGGGCCCAGCCGCGCCCGCCCGCGCTCGGCTTCTCCGCCCTGGGCCGCTGCCCGGAGCTGCTGGGGCTGGCGCTGCTGGAGAACCGCGCTCTGCCGCCCGCCGCCTGCCGCCGCCTGCTCCGCTGCCTGCTGCTGCCTTCGCCCGGGGATGAGCCCCGCGGGCTGGCGCTGCTCGCCCGCCGCAAGGCCGCGGCCCGCCTGCTGGAGCCGCCGCGCCGCCCAGGGGGCTCCGAGCCGCGGGTGCGGGCAGAGGCGCAGCTGCTGCTGGGCCGGCTGCGGGAGGAGGAGGAGGAGCAGGAGGAGGAGCAGGAGCGGGCGCGGTGGCTGTGCGGGGTCCTGGAGCGGCTCCCCCCGCCCCGCGCCCTCGCTGTGGTGGCGGCGGCGCTGGCCTTGCTCGGGGCCGGAGATGGGGATGGGGATGGGGATGGGAGCGGCCCGGATGGAGATGGATGCGGTGCCGGGCTGCTGCTTTCCTGGCTGCTGGGGAACCTGGAGCGGTTCTCTGCCTTCTGCCTTTGCCTCCCGGGTTCCCTTCTCGCTTCCCTAGCTGGTCACTATCCCCAGTTGAGCAGAGCTTATTTGGACCTCCTGACCGGCTGGGGAAGCCACTTGCACTATGACCCCTTGCAGGGGCGGTGGGTAAAAAGTTGCCTTGAGAAAGCTGAATTGTCCTGGGAGGAGCTGAGGGAGCGCTTCAGCTGCCTCTGTCGGGGATCTGCATTGCTCAGGGAACAGACCCAAACTGCTCTGAAACTCCTGAAGACACGAGATGGAGACTTCGAAGTCCGTGGCCTAAGTGTGTGGACTGACTTGCTGATGGAAGTAGAGGAATGAAGTAGGGTCCTAATGCGTGAACACGAAAGCAACATGAAAACATAAAGAGTCAAGCAAATCTGGTTAACCCTATTTGGTATGAGAGGCAACGCAACTCTACCTCACTTTGAAAACCAGCATGTGACTGCTGATCACATTGATTGTGACTGCATCTGGAGTCTTTCAGGGAGGCCTGACGCTTGTAGTTGTACTGTTACGTCTGGTCACCACAGGAAGCACAGCCCTTCTCAGCACTTGTGGTTTAATTGCCAAATACAATGAAGAAAATAATTTCTGTTTCGAGTGTGGAGTAGTTTTCTGTTTAGGAAATGTTATGGCTCAGATATGGTCATGGTAGGCATTTATCTAAATTTTGGAGATTGACCGAAAGCTGAAAGGGAGGGTGGAGTTTCAAGTGTGAAACCCCCAGATTCAGGGGTCATTTTGTAGTGGTTGCCTTCTTTGGGCTGTCTGCTCTGGTGGCCTCTCTCATGATTTTATAGCTCCTGCACATGACTTAGCCCCTGGGTCCAAGTGAAGAAAGTGAGAGGAAGCCAACTGGAAAGCCTCTTGAAAAGTTCTAAAATTAGAGGGTTTTATTAGTTGCTGTGTTATTTGACAATATGCAAGTATTTCCTAAGAAAATGGCAGTAAAATGTAGGGTGTTCTGTATGGTTTTCTTCCCTTTCCCGTAATCTGTTAAATAACTCACTATTTTGTGAAGCAGAAAACTGAGTGAACAACAGACCTTTGTATTATATGTGTATATAATATGTATTTTCTGTCTATGTAATGTTTACTTCATATGTGTCTGAAACATTGTCTATAAATAAAATGGATAATATATATTATTATACTATATCTTATGTGTAGTATAATATTTCATCTCCTTTGTTATTTACTTTGTATCAGTTTCAGTGAAGAAAACTTGTAGCAGGGTAGTTTGTGTCTTTTCACTGTCATTCGAAAGGGGTATTGTAATGCAGAGGTAACATGTTCATGTATATTTAGTTCTCTAAGGTTGTATTATCAAAAGTGAGCAGTGTAAAGAAAGAAAAGTTAAGAGGAGGAAAATGTGTGGAACTGCTGCAGAAAGAGGTATTCATTAATCTTTTGTATGGAGGACCTGTCAGAGTTCCCGTAGCTCACAATCTTACAGTTTCAAGACCAATTTGAGACACCTCTTTCTTTTGTTGCAAAAGCCCCTTAGGAAGGGTTAGAAGGTTCTTCACTTCTGCTTATAAGCTTAAGAAAAGAAAACAAAATACTAAAATGTATTAACTGGATTGAAGCTAATTAGAGTAATTATCTGAATTATGACATGAAATGGCAGATATTTCTGTGTGACAGAACGAGAATGGGAAGGATCTCATTTTGAAAAGGTTCTCATTTTGAAATGGAAACAATTAGTGCAAGGGCACGAGTATTGTTTATCTGAAAAAAAATTAAGCTTATTTGAACTTGTGTGGAAGTAAAGACACACAAAAAGTTCTTATTCTTTGCCTAAGGGTAGCACACTTTATATATTTAGAAGGACATGCCACTAACCTATAAAAAATGTCTGTTTTCTTTGGATTTCTTGCTATGTCATGTCAGTGAGACAATGAAGTTATGAGGATCTGCGGATGAACATACTCTTAAAAGCTGCAGCTGTGGCAGTCATTTAGCTCTGCCTTAGCCCCTTCTAGAACTTGTGGTCAGTCTTAAAAGACACCAGTATGTCAGAGGACCTCCAGGCTGAGTCAGTATTTCTGTGGTATCGAAAAGAATATCGGATCTGTCTGAAAATCTGTCTGAAATCTGTCAGTGCTTAAAACCGCTTCGAAGTGTCAAGCACGGAGTTTGAATTTATGTTGTCTAGCCGCAGTTCCCTGTGTTATGTAGTTTTGGCACTTGGTGTGGAAACTCTGCACTTGAGCTTGCTCTTAACGCTTTTAACAGGCATAAGGTTTGTGGGGTTTTTTTGTCTGTTAGAATAGTTTTTGCTATCAGAGGTTCCTGAGGAATGATATAGCCAACGATACTAGTCAAAGTCATTCCCTCTTCCCCAGAGGGGTGATTATCAAATATTACAGTGACCTTGCAAATGTTAGAGTAACAAACCAAACCTGATCAGTGCTCCTTCTTCTGCATGGAGATCTAATGGGAAAAGTTGGGTAGAAGCTGTTTGCAATCCCTCTCTTAGTGAGGGATAATCTATCTCAGCTATTAAAGCTTGCTATTCCCAGGTACCTGAATCTCTGGGACAAATTTCAGTGAGAGTTAAGACTTGATTTTGCTTGTCAGGGTACATATTTTCTAATTATACTCAGAATGTTCACTGTGAATTAAGTCTCTTAGCAGCTTTTAACTTTTCTAGAATAAATCAGATGCTCGTAGGGAGTTTCTTGCAGTATTTCAAGTCTTGCTTTTTAAAAAGCCTTCTGTTACAAAATTCAGTTCACGAAGACAGATGTGTCATTACACCTTTTATTTGCTAAGTACAACTACAGGATCTACTGCAATAGCCATGAAGTGTGACTAAGAATGTAAAGAAATAATAATGGGATGGGCAGGCAAGGAACAGGCCAGTATAGACCATATATGCTTGATTTCCAATTCTATCCTCCTTATAGGAAACCTGAGTAGTTAAAGGTAGCTTAACCTCAGTGAGACAAAAGCACCTGGTTATAGCAATTTCACAGAAGTGTTCAAATACATTATAAAGAGGTGCCAGATCCCTGATTACCAAATTCCAAAATCCATATGGCATTTATTGACCAAATGTGCTGGGCCACATCCCCTATTATTTCAGCATGCTTGTTGAATTCACCAGGTAGCTGTGTGAATGAAAATTAAATTCTTTCTTTTTCTTTTTTTTTTGGAACTCCGTTTTTAATAAAAGTGTAAACAGGAAAGGAAAAAGTGTGATGTCTGTAACCTCCTCCCTCTCCCTGAGCTGCTGGATTTTGCGGCTCATATTTGCGTGCTGAGGTTTGCAGCCCAAATTTGCAAACTCTTGACAATCTCAACTGTCACGCAAGACATTGTAAATGACATACCCCCTTCATTCTGTTTATTTATTTATTTTTTTTGTTTTTACTAACAGTGAGAGACAGATCTCTGCTATTTATTAAATGATGATTGAAGAAACTCCCATACTTGTGTTTCAGAAGATTGGCAAGGATTGTGGAGCGCATCAAGAGGATGCCCAGGTAATAGCAAAGACAGATACATTTTTGCTACTATTCATGTTTGATTTTTTTTGTTTTCTTCAAGTAAGGGAAAACAATTTACCTCTTGTCAAATGAAACTGCAACTCCATGAGTGACATACTAAGAGATGCCTGGATACTAAGTCGCCTTTTATCTTATTTTTTTTCTTGTGAAGCATTTGGTACCTTGTAATAACCCTACTAAGCAGAATCCAGAAGAAAGCAAATTATATGTTCTAGTAATTTGCAGTATGTATGTATGCAGATACTAGAATAAAAATAAATGTTGTAGAATAAATCATTCATTTAGGGAAAAAATATTAGCAGATTGGTACCATTCAGATGAATATATGAGCCTTATGGTGACCGAAAGAACACGTGTTTCAGAATGTCCAATCGAAATCTCAAGTCCAACAATGCATTGACATGATTTTGTTTTTTTGTACACTGAGTTTCTTTCCCCCACCCCCCTCCCAAATAGGTGAATAAGGTTCTAATGTTCTAGTTCTTCAGTGACAGTGAAGGGTTATTTTTTTGTTGTTGTTGTGTGCAAGAGAATATTTATTGTTTCACGAAGACAGACTAAATATTTTGATCACGTGGCAGTAACATTTTCAGATCCTTTTTAACTAGAAAGCTAAGTTAAAGTTGCATGGCTAATTTTAGCTCTGCTTTTTCTATTTAAAAAAAAAAAAAAGAAAAAAAAAAGATTTAAAGCTGAATTCTACTCCTTGTGAACAGTTTGGTGAATGAGCCGTTACAGCAAAGGCCCCACATCATCGCCATTCGGAACACAGCAAAGAGCAGTAGCAGGGATATCATAAACTTGAGAAGCTTGTTTGGTTTGATGGGCAGAGTTACAGAAAAAAAGAAATAAAATGCAAGTGGGAAATGGTGAGGAGAAAAGGGAGAAAGCTGCTCCCTGTTGAAAGCCCTTGAGAATGGGTAGATTTGCTATTGCTGGGGACAGCGTCGGTGCTGGGAATGTTGTGATAAAAAAAAAAATAATCAGAGTTTTGATGGTGGCTGCTCTTCTAAAGTGCTCAGCCTCTGTGTGCCCAAATGACCACACTGGTCGATGGTTTAACAGGCAAGAGTGTTAAGGCAGTGAATGAGAATCAGAGCTGTGTGTGCAGGGTAGGAAACTGCTTGTTTATATAGGGGATGGTCCCACTGAGGTGAGAGCAAAAGAACAGCATTGTATCTGCCCTGGTGTAAAACAGATTTGGATAACCACGAGTATGGTCTGGAAAAGTATCTTTTTATCTGGTAATAATCAATATAAATCCTTCTCACAAACTGTTTGCTCTCAGTATTGTGTCTGTCTCATGAGGAATTGAATGTTCTTTTGACCAAACACATCATTCTTTATTAATTATGTACCTGTACTGAATTTCAGATTAAGAGATGATAGACAACCTGGAAACAATTACATGTTTGTTCTCTCCTACCTATGTGCTTTTTTAAAAAAAAAATCTCAGAGAAAAAAAAAAAAAAAAGCTCTGTAACAATGAACTAGACGAGATACAAACACACAGTTGGTAAGCTGGTAAAAGCAGATACTTCTTCCACATTGAACTGATTCATGTGCCAACACCCCTTTAATTCCTTGTGTGCGAGTGCCTTGAAGTTACGGATAATATTTTACATATTTAAAGATGTGCTAAGAGATTTTCACTGCATCAGTCCTTTCACAGCTAGAGGTCTTCATCCCTAAATCTTTAGAGTGGTTGGGATTTTTGTTTACAGCTAGTGTTTTGATTCATCTCAGACACCACAGAGGGTGGCAGCAGAGCCTCTCTGCACAGATATGCTTGGACTTCTGCTCCAAGGGGACAATCCAAGCTCGTGGATCATTCCTAGAGGCACAAGAGATGCAGGCTGTAAACACCCACTGTTGTGCTACTCACTCAGAAGTTTCCAATTGAAAAATCCCATTGAAAGGCTGTTTTGTCCTTGCAATTCTAATTTTACCAGTTCTTTAATGTAATGTAGGATTAGGTAATGTAAACTGTATCCCCCTAACTGTCTCTATCCACAGACCCATTTTATTAATAATATTAGGTATGCAGCTCTTAAATTCCTTTTCCATTACATGGTAAATTCCATAGTATTATGTGATCAATTTACTGTAACACTTAACTAGTACATTTTACCAGAAATGATAGCAGTATGCACTGAACAGAAAATACAGCAATCAAGTTCTGTATTTTGTCTTGAACTGCACCTTCCTATTGTATTTCTCCCTTTGGGAAAATAAGTCCAGGATGAATGCTCAGACCTGGGCTATTCATAGTGTGTAGCTCACAAGGAGATTAATCCCAGCATTTGATAAAGCGTTATTTAGGTTTTTGGCAATCGTCACAAGTTTTAAATCCCACCACAAAGATTCAGTTTGAATGTTTTCCTAAGGATAATTTCCGGGAACGTGGAAAGTCAGCAATGAAAGAAAGTTATTATGTGCTTTCTATCATATATAATAAATATTACGCCCATAAAAATAGCCAACAATGCAAGACTAATTGTTATGTGATCCAACTATCAATTAAATGCATAGATAAATACTTGTTTTTAATGCTGAACAACTGGGAAACATTATGTGCATTTATTTGTTTTGGTGTCAAAGGAGCAGATAATGAATCCTCTTTGAAGACCAGGAGGCTGAAATGTGAATGCAATCCCTATTTCCAATACCTATAGGCAGTGAGGTCATTAATATTTTCTTATTAATGTAAATGAGCTAGGTAAGAACAATTGATTTCTTCTAGGAATTAATTGGACATGATCAATCCCTAAAGCAAGTGTGACAACAAGGTCATCCATCAGCTGCTTAATGTTGCAATAGCCTAGGCTTGCCCTTTCAGCTGGAGAAGAGGCTTTTAAATCATTATGCTGTTGACAAAAAATTTTGTGTACTGTTGTCTCTCATGGCCTCATCATTCTTAATGCTGAGGTGAAAGTTGCTGAGTTCAGGTATTTTCTAATTTGCCTTGTTCAAGTTTTAGTTTCTCTTACTGGGTGAAAATATAAAAGTATATATATATATGAAACCAAGAGTCTCGTCAGCTATGCAGGGATCTTTAGGTACTGGAAATGATAAGCAAGCAAATGTCATAATTTATTTTCTGTTTAGTTCTTTTGCTCAATCTTGAGTAAGATTTTTTTGTTTGATTATACCTGTGAAATAATCTGACCCACCATTTGTTTCAAATTAGTTTGAGCATTGAATTAATCTCAAATTTGCCAAAGTCTTTTGTGTTTTTTTTTTGTTTAGAGGCTTTCTTTCCCCCAAATGCAATGAAAGCACCTTTCCTTTTATTCCTTATAAATGTGCAAAAAAAGGTGATATGCACCAAGGGAACACCAGGATGACCATAGTGCACAAAATAAACTCTATAATGTGAAACTAGAATTTCTTACCACTTCTGAAGTAGTCAAGTAAGTACTTTCCCCTATTTTTAAATGAGCCAAAATCCAATGAGGAGACAAAACCCCCCACACTTTTAAATGGCGTGCCAAACTGTCATTTAACCCAAAAAGCAGAGGTAAGACCCAGCAGCTTGAAAAGCTTGAAAAAAAAAATCAGTTTTCTCTAATGGTGAGACTATCAAGGTAATAGAATAATTTATCAACACAATTTGTGATTTTCATTGCTTGCTTGCAATCCTTTGGCGTGTTCCTAAAAATGTGCTCTTTTTATTTCAAGGAGAAGTTTCTTGGCTAAAAGCAGGACCAAGTATAGGGCCTGGCAGGGAAAAAGGAAGGAAGAGAAAGAAAGGGCTTTGCCACCATGAAATTCTGCATCTTGGTGTTCTCACAGGTCGTGATCCCGATCTTCTGTGAGCAGAGAGAGAGCGTGGAAAGCGCGAGCAGAGTGCTCATGGTGACAAAAACTGCAGCTGTAACGTTGTGATGCAATCATGGTTTGAGACTGTTGGAGTCCATCCAGGAGAAGTGAGAAAAGTTTTATCTGGATCAGGCTTAATACTGTGTTAATCACTTTCGAAAGTCATTGGATTTGTGGCACTGGCTGCAATTGGGAAAGAAAGGGCATGAATTTTGGTGTGAAATGCAACGAACAATACTGCCACCAAAGCTGAACTTATTTTTGGAAGACCATACAAATGTATAGGGCCATCCATTCCTATGAAAGAAATTTATAGTGTAAAAAAAGAGTAATTGTTTCTTTTAAGCAACTGAGGATTGATTCCTAAGGTGTTAACTCCAGTGACATAAAATTCTCATCTTCGCACCTTCCGTATATGTCAAGTTTTCTGAGATTTTCTCTTTGTCCTCTAACTTTCTACATATTTCACAATTTTTATGCCTTTTCAATCTGAGAAGGGGGGGAAATGACATGAATAATCCCCGTCTGTGTTCAGTAATGTCAAAAACGTGTTGCTGAGGCTGCCAGTTCAAGTCTGCTGGAAACGTGAAATAAATTGCAAGGGACTAAGAGGAACAATTTACAGAAGGTGCGTTATCCAAACATGGGCACACGCACACACCACTGGTCACTGGACATCTGGTTGAATCTGGAATTACTACAGCAGCTCCCAGGTAATGGTGAGCATGCACTCACCACTAATTACAGTAGGAAAACACTGCACCCTGTGCACGGCACTGACAAATTGCTCCCGGTGGTATCTAAGCTATTTCACTGTTGTCATTGCAGCCTCTAGCAAAGTCAGGGTATTTGAAGAGGGTGGTGTCTGCAACCCATTAAAGATATTATATCCCTATTTATAGTCCAGTTCCACGAATAGAAAATTCCACCAGAAAATGTTTAGTATAGAAATTTTGGAATATGGAGCTTTTAAAGGCAGTTATGTTTAGTTTATGGGCCAGGTATTTAGGAAAAAAAGCAATTAAAGCCACCTTGCTCGTTAACCTTTCAGTTCCTCGTAGAGCACTTTAAGCACAAGAAAGTGATTGCACTTTGATTTGTTCTGCTTCAGTGAACTGGCCCTCTTCTCTGGCTAAGTGTGCACTGTATTAGAGTGCAGTCTCTAAACACTTGCATGTGGTTTTGTTTCACCACAATTTACCTGAAATGCTGATCTAAACTCTTTGAGCCCGTGGAATCCAAGTGCCTCTTGCCATGTAGCTTGTTCGGTCGTTTTTACACTTACTTTGCAAAGCTGTGATACCAGAAATACCCTGCATGGTTATTGCTGGTTTGCAGTGACTGAGGAGACTCAACAAATTATAAGCCATGTCAAATCAAGGCAGTGATTTGCAGAATGCATAGTTTGACTTTTGCACTAGAAACTGGAAGAAATGACAGTGTGAGTATTATCTCTCTGTCACTGAGTATGTTGAACAGAAGTCAACAAAAATCTTTCTCCCTTTAGAAGATATCCCAGGTGGGGAAAAAAACCAACCTGCATCCCATGCAGTTGGTTGTCTGAACCAGAAAGTCATTATTTTAAAGCAAAAGAGAAGTCTTTAAAAGAATTCAGGTTCTCAGAAACTTATTAGAATTAGTCTATGTTGGTAGAGATGGTGCTCTTATGTTAATCACTTCATTTTCTTCCAACAGCAATTAGAAAATAATAGATACAAAAACACATGATAGGTAAAAGAAAGATTTTTTTTTTTTTTTGCTGTCTTCTAGTTACAGAAAAATAACCCACGTGCTGGATGAAGTTTTTCCTCCTTCCGCCTTTCATGAAGGCATATCCAAATAAACCTAAAATGCAGAGCTTCTTAAAATGGCAATGGTTTTTCATCATCTTGTCAGCCTGTGACATGCAATCATAACACACTTGATGAATCCTTGTCACCACAAAACCTTCAGGCCCAGTGGCATTTCGCTCTTTATGCTGAAGATCACAACTTCAGTGTTTACACGTGTGCACGAGGTGAAAAGTTCAGCTACTGATCAAGGTCCAGAAGTAACCTGTTGGAAAAAAAGGTTAGAAGAGACCTTTTGTTTTAATTTCTCTTTGTATTTAGCTTCATATTTTTTTCATGTGAATCGTCACCACAAAGGTGGGAAATGTTGATTCTTTTAGTCCCCCCCTTTGAGCCTGTTGCATTTACATGGCATAAGTAAAATGGTTTGGTCCAACTGAAGTTGAGAGAGGAGGGTTCATGATGATATTATGGTAAAAATAGGAATTGTCATGCGGTCTGTATTATTTTTAATATTTTTAAAACACTGCCAAAATGTGTTTTGGGATAGTGAAATTCTTGATTTAAATGTGAAATACACTCGCTTTAAGGTTATCATACAAATATTTGTATCTTTTAATTGAGTTAAGTTGTAAAGAAAGTAAATAAGGGTGGTGTCAGTCTGTTGAGTGAAGTACAAAGAAATGAAGTTGTGCAGAGTGATAACAGGGAGATTGTGGCAGGTGGCCACTTGATGCAGGTACTTACATTCCTGGGTCTCACTGCAAATCTGTCCCTGCTTATGTAGGAGACTGAGATGTTTTGAATGCTGCCCAGCAGTTCAAAGGCCACTTTTAAGAAAAAAAACACATTTGATGTTACCAGCAAAATCGTCCGTCATGTGCCCTGTTGCAGACTTCATCCAGGTGACTTTCTTATTCCTTTGGCACTTTTGTGGTAAAAAGTAATTAGGTTCCTACGAAGCAAATGGAAAATGGTGGCTTTCCCAGCACAGTGAAACGCTGAAATCTGAATGAATGATGAAGCCTTTAGAATTAGTGGCACATTACTGTAGTGAACTGAGAGACTGACCTGCCCTGGAGGAACAAGGGAAAAGCAATAACGTTCATGTCCCATCTGTCAGGAAGGTGCAGGAGACATTTCTTGTTACATAATGGCTGTCCCATTCACTGAAATATTGTGGGGATTAGAAAATACCTTGCATAATTTATGTACACCATCCCTGTTCTGGAGCCATGCATTACCCTTCCCACAGACAGATTACACTGACATTCTGGGCCCTGTGCATGGTTTCTGTGGGTAACATAATACTTTCAAATTATATCTGCTGCGAGCCAATAAAATTAGTATGGGGTACTTATGCAATAGCCTCATAACAGCTAAACTAACAAAGGTTTTTAAAATACTTCTCTCCTAATTTTTCATGGGACAGCCATTGGGTTGTTTTTGGGTTTTTTTTTTTCTCCTTAGCTTTTCTGATGAAAGGCAGTGTTAGAAACCAGCTCTGTTACTGGCCAACATGCCAGTGTTCTCAGGCATATATGGACTTTAAATTCTTCTGTCTCTTCTTCTCAAACATGAATTTCTGTGACTCAAGGACTGAATTCTCAGCTAGCACAGAATTCCCACAAGAGCTATGACAAGTTATACCCGCTTAAAATCAGGCTTCTTGAGAGAGAAAACAGATGATAATTTTAGATATATTTTCTGAGATGGCATTTTACTGTTCCCTCAGTTTTCATTTCTGTGTGGATATTTTTCCAGATACCTTCACTGGGTCACTTCCAAAACAGTTACTGAATGATTTCTTTCCATTAGGGCTTAATTTTTTTTTTTTTTTTTGGAGGGCAGAGGTGTTTCCTCTTTCGAGAATACCCCACCGGTGCAAAACCACTGGCACTCTTTGACTTTTTGGCAGTACGTCACTGAGACCTACAAAAGTACCCAAGGCTCTGTGACAGGACAGGAGGATTGATTGTTTTGTTGCTGACATTTTGGGACTGTCTGCCCCTGAGCCAAGGCACAGCAGGGAAGGAGGCCAGGAGTGCACAGCTTGTTCATCCACCTGGGAGCAGGCAGTGGGTGCTGAGCTGTTCTAATTCTGTTTTACACCTCCAGAGCAGTGGAACTGCCTGAGACACAAAGCATGGAACTAATATCTGTTCAAGACTTCCAGGATTGACACTTGTTAAAATTTGGTTTACGTTTTAAATTTTGATTTCTGACCATTATTGGATTATACCAACTGAAAGAGGTGTAACCTTATGAGAGTGAAATCTTCCTGCTTTTACTGCTGTTTTGAACTTGCAGCAGAATTTAATAGCACTAGGTGCGTTTGCTGATTAACTTTGTTAATTAAGCTTTCCCTCACACCTAAACAAACACACCCCGTGTGGAGTTCTTAAGTAATTGGAATCTGAAACTTTTCCAGGCTGTAAAATCAGTAGGTGGTTAGTGTCAGCAACAGCAACAGCATGGGGGAACATGGGAAGCCGGGAGGAGACACATCCAGGACAGGTGACTCCAGCTGACCAAAGGGACATTCCGGACCATCTGACATCATGCTCGGTATATAAAGCTGGGGGGAAGAAGGAGGGGACATTTGGAGTGATGGAGTTTGCCTTCCCAAGTAACACTTGTGTGTGATGGGTCCCTGCTCTCCTGGAGAGGGCTGAACACCTGCCTGCCTGTGGGAAGCTGTGAATTAACTCCTTGTTTCGCTTTGCCTGTGTGTGCTGGTTTGCTTTCCTCATTACACTTTACCTCAACCCAAGAGTTTTCCAGCTTCCCCCCTTCTGATTCTCTCCCTGGTCCTTGTGGTGGTGCTTGGCTGGGATTGAACCATAACACCCCTTATAAGTATATTTAGCAGGAAGAATTTTTGGTGACAGAGATCTAAGGAGAATAAACCTGTAGAAATAGGATGCCATTTCGCTCATGCACTTGAAAATCCCCATGGAAACCTAGTGGTCTTTTAATTGATTTTTGTGCCTTGATTTCTTGAGTGTTCCTTCACAAAAATGGCTCCAGGTTTTTTTTCTTTCTGTTTGACTGCTGCCTGCTTGTGTGCTGCCCTGAATGCTTTGTAAGTCAGCAGGTGGGGTCACCAGTTCCTCTTGTGCTGAAGGTCTTTATTAATAGGAAATATGTAACAATATCTGTTCTGAAATTGACACTTGTAAAATATCTGGTGCTTCAAAGAAAAGAAATATTAATCATGAGCCGTGTTTCTTCTGCTGTGACTGGTGTAGACCAGTATGGAAAGGAATTAATAGTTCCAAGTCTGCCCCCCCACCATCCTGCCCAGTAACAGCAAACAACTGCTTTAATTACATTTCCTGTATTTTGTTGTTGTGTGTCAGGAAACAATAATATGTGGACCTAAATTAAAAGTGAAATCCTGAAGCTGTTGAGTCCCAGGAAGGTATCTGCTGACTGCCCTGACCTGCAGAGTGGAGTGAAACTGTGCAGTTTAAGGCAATGTAGGAGGATACTGAGGTAGCAGAGCTGCAGCAGATCCTTGAGCCAGACCTTCTGGCCCACTAGTCAGACCCCTGGAACACAGGTATGGTGGATTCACAAGCAGCAAAATCACTGAGGGTTTGTACCATAGTTATTTCAGGCAACTGAGCCAACATACCTACAGCTAAGGAATCAAAAATTTACTAGGTGGTTCGTGTTATGGTTATTACCAGCTACCACAGAAATCTTTAGGGCATTTCATTATTATTTTAGTATTCATTACTTCAGTGATAAATGAAAATTGAGCTCTGTTAAATATTGTTTGTTTTATTTCCTTGGGGTCTTTACCAGGAACAGTAATTTTGTCTCTCCCCCCCTTCCCACTCCCTTCTTTTGCAAATTCATCATTCTATGATGAATTCAAACATTCAAGCCCATTAATTAAAATATTTCCTTTTCTGCTTACTTTAACCTGACGCACAGAGTTGATTAACTTTTGCCTGAGTACATTTTGGGAGATTGATAGTTCAGCTTTGCTAAGTTATAGCTTTTATAAGGATCTTACCTGAAATCATTTCAGTGGCAAGGGCTTGTTCCTAAGGTATAATAAGAAATTAATTAAAAACTGTGCTAGATTGCCACTCTTTGTAATGTAACAAGAGGAAAAAAAAATATTTCCAAGCTTTGCTGTTATGAGCAACAGATGAAGAAGTATAAAGCTGGGTAACAGTGGGGTGCTCTGCAGAAGAGATATAAGCAGCAGTGGCAGTTTACTGCAGTAGTTTTAAAACCCACTGCTTTGCTGGGGTGCCCACATGAGCACAGGAGCTCTTTGCGAGTGTGGATGCCCGAAAATGCTGTTTATCTTGAAAGGTGTGTACCTGGAAGGCTTGCACCTTTCTTTTTGAAACGGCGATGTGAGCCTCCCTGCAGCTCTTTGAACTCCCGAAGACGCGTCGCCTGATTTCGAGGGTTCAGTTTCTTTAAAAAGAAACTGCTTTCCCTGGCTTGTGGAAAACAAAGAGGTATTTCAGCAGTGGTTGAGAGGAAGAAGGGCCAAGGCATTTGGAATGCTGTAGGTAACATGAGAATCCCTCGAGCAGAGTGGAGGGACCGTGCAGTCGGTGCCTCATATTCCCACTTGCCCACGGGGATATGCAATTTTAAATGCACTTTTTATTAAACTCATAATATTTTCCTTATTAATTCTATAACGTTTCAAAGAGTATTTTTGCACGTATCTATGTGGAGAAGTGAAGTATATGTAATTTTAATATTACCTTTTTATTAAGCATTCAAGGCTTGAAAAATATTTTTCAGATCCAAGACTGGAGAGAACATTTAACTGTTAGACGTGCAAATGTAATGAAATTGCTTTTTGAAACCAAGTTGACAAAAACTCAGGAGCAACCATTTTTTTTATGTACAAGCTGAAACTCGTTAAGCTTTTTGTAGCTGCTGTCACAGGTAACCTGCCTGCTGGAATGGCAGCTTGTACTGAGCAGGGATTTAGTGCCCTCAGTGCTGTGCTCTTGGTGCTGCTTTGGGGAAGCTGTTTTGCTGTCCTAGAAGAGCAACATCTCTGCTGTGATTTGAGGACGCCAGCCTGCCTGTTGGTGATCTTCAAAAATGGTCTCTGCACTTTTTCATAATTTTATGGGGTTCCTTGAGCCAATTCCTGAGCAAAGTGAGAACCAGTTCGGAGTGGCTAATTCCTCTTACTCAGACCAGAGGAATCTTATGCATTTTTGAGCCATCTGTGTTTGCTTTTCATGTTCTAAGAGATCTCTAAATGCACATTTTTGGGGTTTTTTTTTGGTTATTCCCTCCCCCAGCAATTCACCACAGGTTTGTTAAGTGCTGGATCATTATGGATTCTCTTCTTGTGGGTTGTGCCCATTGAGTTGTGGGACTTGTGGGTAGTAGTCACTGTTATTTATTTCAGGTTCAAATTTTCTCTCCTCAATTCTGATTGCAGCTTTTGGCTTCCTCCTGTTATTGGCAGATTGCAAGGGGTTTTGTTGGTTGGGATTTTTTTTTTTCCTTCTTTTTTTCTTTCCACATTATTTCCTTTCGATCCGGGTGCCATAATGTAATGAGCCTTTAGGGTACTCCTGCAGTGTTTTCTCTCTTTGCTTTATGGGCAGCCTTGATGAGAAGGCTCTGGCAATTTGCAGCTGTTTTAAACAGGATTGAGATCAGAATTTTGGAGGGCTTCAGAAGGGTCTGTCCTGCCGGGATGCAAACCACTGTGAGATGGCTGGATAACTTCCAGGCCAATATGCAGTAGAGAAGTGTCCATGAAAATGTTATAAACAAAGACCTAATGAGCATTGAACTTTATAAGCTTTCAGTATTGTTAATAAAATGCACATTGTCACAAAGAGATGTGCTGTGCAGATGTAGCTTGCTCTTGCTTCAGTGCAGATTAACCAGGCTTAGCAGGATTTGAGGTCTCTCCTACAAACCCAGTATGGACAAACCATATATTACAGATGTAGGAAGAGGTTTTTCACCTGTTAAAAAACACCCCCTGCTGCAACACACACAGCTAGGCTAGAGCAGTATTAGCTAATGATCTGGCCCAGCAAAGGCTTAAGGTAATATCTTTCTTTTCCATTAAAGGGTAAAAAGTAATGTGTAATTTTTTATTTTTTTTTTTTGTCTGAGCTGGTTTTAGTGAGTGGTGAACTAATTCTGTAACACTGAGTACTCAGTGAAGTAAGGAATAAAACAGAAGTTCATTGCACAATGACCATGCAAAAGAAATCACAAGCCCTTTGCTACGTGCCTCTTGTTTGCACGAGTAACGCTGCTCATAAGAACAAATCTTCCTTTATGTAGAAGATAAGAATGAAATATATTTTACACTAAGATCTTCAGCTGACACTGTTGACTGGGACAGATTGAAAGAATCTTTTTTTTTTGCAGTTTTTCTTACAGTATCAAATATCCTATTGAGAACAAAGACAGGCTACTAGTCTTAGGCAGAGTGTGAATTTTCAGTTGAGTTATTTGAGTATAATTAAAGGTATGTACATCCTCTTTTCAGATACTTTTTTTCTCCCTTAACTTTTTTCCTTTTTTTTTTTCAAATTCATGTTGATTATTTTAGAAGACATTTTAATTAACATAAAGCTACTTTATAATCAAAATATTCATTTGGGGTAGCCACAGTGGTATGATCTTAGCAGTTTAGTTGTACTTCTATAAAAGTACCACTACGAAAATCTCCTCTATGGACAAGCATTTAGACACATTAACAGTAATATTTCTCTTTCAGTTGTTCTGTTCTCATAAAGTTTAACAGGATCAAAATGTTAAAAATGGTTAAATGGTTAAAAATGGTTAAAACCAAAGTTGACTGGCAATTTTAAACTGTTTAGCCTGCCACATTTAGCCAAACACTACAGCTCAGTGATGGTAACCTCCTTTTATTAGGATGCTAGAATCATGTTATGGTATCCTGATATTGCTAACACAGTCATGAAAGATCATTTTTTCACATATCAAGACATGCCAATAGGTTGCTGTGCCGTAATATTTGAAGATGCTTTGGCATATTGTTTATTTACTTCTGGTTGGCTGAGGTACAGCTCATCTTTGTAGGACACTTTCAAACACAGCCCAGCCTGCTGGTTTTTACCTTGTGCAGACAATGCTCCAAAGTCTGTCTCCCATCTTCCCTTCCAAAACATCTCCTTGGTGAGAGAAACTCTGTGCTAGGACCACTCACATCAAGTGTGTAGGGCCAACATGGGATTCCTTCAGCTGGCAGGCACTGAGATTTTTAATGAACATCAGCAAAGGGAGGACTCTGTGCAATTTTTAAGAAATGGAACTGAGCTCAGTATCTGCTGGAAATAGAGTAAACATTAAAGGACAACCCCTCGATATCCTGAGGGAAGAATAATGCTGGACAAGCCACCTACACTACTTGTACCACAGTAACATGAATGAAGGGGGAAGGAAAAAGATGGGCCACAGGCACCTGTGTAGTTATCCTACCAGAGGTTCAACTCCACGGAAAGTTCTCAGCACTTTTCAGCAGAAACACAAGCTGCATCCAGCTAAAACATTTTGCCAGACCAACCAGACACTGTTAGCCTCTTTGGAAAGTCCTTTTTATGTGTTGATAATTGCAGACATCCATAACAAGGAAATGTGGTTCACTTGTGTCTTTATCTTGCATATCTCGGGGACCGCTGGGCAGATAAATTTGGGGTTCCAAACTGTTCCACAGCAGGAAATGCATTTTTAGCACTGGGATATGTTACTGTCTGTATATATGTTTTAGTTTCTTTTTTATTAGGCTATGATTGGTGTTACAATGGACAAACAACTGTGGGAAAAGCTTTCAGGAGTGACTGATGTGCTTTGGGTACCTCAGGTTTTGAAAGGGGTGTAAACTGATTTTAAATCAGTGAAAACTCAGATTTTATTCTGAGTCTCTGGCCTTTATGTGCTGCATGATACACCTTTCCCTTTTTCACAAGAATTGCCAAATTAAAAATCTGTGTAGTATTTATTCTGTAGTAGTTTGGCACCTGGAAGTGAAAAATGAAAGGACTTGCTGAGCTAAATCACTGGGAGCTGGTGGGGGGAAGTTACTGGAGCACATCATATTGTAGCACTGTCTCTGTCAAGCCTGATCACCTTGCATTTTTACCTGCTGTGGATTTCTCCATTTCAAGGAAATCATCATTTATCTTTCTAACTCAGGCTTTTGGGCCATTTTTTAAAGAGTAGAAAAAAACCAAAGCTTATAATAATTTATGTCAGAAATCACATATCACACAAGTAGGTTATTAGAAATAAATAGTAAGGTGTACTGTGGATAGTATTCAGTGTAATTCAGATTTCAGCACCCTTTTTTACTGACTTATAATATGAAATAATTTGCTGAAGTATCAGACACTCAGTATGTATCTATTTGGCATAAATGTGTCCCATTCACAATTCAATTCCTAGGAATTAAATTAGAAACCAGCATGACAGTGCATGTCAGAGGTTCTTTGTGTAGATTACTGTAATGTGTTTGTTTTACTTATTTTCTGAATTCTGAGGGCCAAACTGAAGCCTGATGTGAGTCAATAAATTTTAAAGAAAAGGAACATTTCAACCCACTTTTTGAGGTTTGTTTGACTAAAATCATAAACAAAACTAATTTCAAGAACAAAATTGTCTGAAATGCTTTGAAGCTTTTAGATGTCACTGCGCAGCATTTTTTCAATTTTAAGTCTTCTCAAAAGAGGTGAATAATCTCTTTTATCTTTGAGATATCGGACGTTGCACTTGTTCCTTTTGCCACTGAGCTAGGACACAGTCTCCGAGGGATGTTTGCCCGGCATCTCTGTGCTTAGGCTGCAGCTTTACAAAATAACTGCTCATAACTTCTCATCTCTCAGCTGCATTATAAATACTTTAGGGTTCCCAGCTGCAGTGTGCTTTTACAAACATTGTAAAATTACGAGCTTGCTGGCATGCAGCTGGGTGAATGCAGTTACCAACGCTTTGTACTCAAGGAAAATATCTGAATAACATCAGGAATCTTTACTTGTTGGAGCAATTTCTGTTAGGAAAGCAGGGCTTGCAGATATATTGGGGTTTTTTCCCCACATTTGCCTCCATATTTTTCCTTTCATAGCTGGTGATCTGAGACCTGTGAAACTACCTTGTGTCATCATCTACTCTGTGTTGTACCAAGCAAATACATCAAGTGTGGGGTCAGAGCAAGAGATGATGAAGGAACAAGAAAATGATAGCTGTAGGCTTGTTCATAGCACAAAGTGCTTCCCAGTTTTTGTTCACTGAAACTTTTAGGATAGCTGCCTGTTTAGGGGGTATGCCAAGAATAAATCCTGTTTCTCTCCTTCCTGGATGCCCTAGTGGAGTTTTCAGTGGTGACACCCCGACAGGGGAATACACAGTCTTGCTTCTAGAAGGTCTGTGCATACCAAGATCGTGGCTTCTTGGGCAGTGCTTATGCAGTCAGAAAAGCCAAACTGCCTTGAGGATGGATACCTTGAAAGCAGCTGTGAGTTGTCCTTGCATAGCTGAAATCAATAGCAACTGCCTGTATCCCTCCCTTGGAGTTGCCTGCTGGCACATTTCTGCATCAGAGAATATTTAGAATCTTAATCTTTCACAGATTTCTTCATCTTTTTCAGATTTAAGGTCCCTTATAATTTAGTACTTAGTTCGAATATCAAATGACAATTTTTTTTTTTAGTACATCTACATCCTAAAATATGGTGTGTTATTTTTGAACTTCATTGTCTACCTGACTTGGTTTTTGTTAATTTTAATGACCAACTCCTTGGGGCAGAAGAGCTGTTCTAAAGTTTCACAGTACTGAGTGCAATGATAGAGATTAAGTATGTGGAACTGTGATGAACTGCATCCTCTTTGGCACGAAGTCAAGAGCGTTCAGTTTCTGGTTTAACAGTTCATGAACCGGCTTTTGTTTTGACTAATGATGTATTCTTGCCTTTCAGACATCTGGGAGACTCAAGATATCTGCTAACAAACTGCACTTCCCCGTCTCCCTCAAGCGGCATTCCTTCACATAATGTTCATCTCTGGGTTTAACACCCCTTCAGAACTCCTGATATCGATAATACATCATTTATGGAGCTACAGAAATGAATTGTGGGCAATACAGATACGAAAAACCTTCCAGCAGCCAGTCAGTCATCTGTAGTGGGCAGAGTTTGATTCAGTTTTTACTGCTTTGGGCTCATTTTCCTGCAGAAATCTAAGGATAGATCAGCATCACTTCTGACTGATTGCAAACAGGCTTTTTTCTCTTCTGGCTTCATCACCAGGCACGTCTCCCTTCTTATTCACCTGCTGGCTAAAGACAATGCAAATAGGCAGGTCTCATCATGCGGGTTTATTTTCATTTTGGAAGCAAAATTAAGGAAACCCAATTTTTTATTTTTGTTTAATCTTATTTGACTGAGGTACTTCTCATCTTTATAGGACACTTTCAAATAGAGCCCAGCCTATTGGGTTTTACCTGGAGTAGACATCAGTCCAGATTCTGTCTCCTATCTTGCCTTGCCAAAACATCTTTTTGGTGAGGGAAACTCTCTGCTGGTTTCACTCAAATCAGGTGTAGAATCAAAAACATTCATTCCTATTTAGCCTTTTCTTTTTAGTTTTCAGGTTAAAAAAAAGTTTTTGTTTATTTGTAAAAAAAATCAGTTAGAGTTGCTCTGTGTACATACCCATGATTTATAACCAAATGTAGCAATTTTTGATGCATTCATTGATTTATGGCTTCACTAATAAATGTAATGATTTTTCCATGAATAGTTTAATGATAAATAGTATCATTTCTTATATTCATAAGATTATTTTATTAGTTTGTAGTAAACAGGAAAGAATGATGGTTCATGCTTGTAGCATAATAATCGTTAAAACTAATATAATCATGTTAGGTCTGCCATCAGTCAGGCATACATATGACAAGCATTTATGCAGTAAATAATCAAAATTTTTACTACTCTTGGCACAGGTACTTGGAAAATACATTCAGTATTCTGACTTTTTTCCCTCACTTTCCATGGTGTTTTCTCTGCAAACATTCTGCCAAATTCAGAGAAAATTCCACTCACCACTTGTTTGATTCTCCTCCTGTGCTGGAATCTGTTCCACACCTGCACACTTTTTTGCTCGTGCTGTGCCCTCATAGGCTGGGGGCAATTTATTAACTGTGATTGTTCAGAGAGGTTTCATACAGACAGCTCTTTCTTGGTGTGGGATTTTGTGACTGTGTGGCAAAAAAATAACTTTGTGTGGCAAGCATGTCCAGTGCCCAGCAGAGCTGCTGAGCAAAGGTTTGCATAAGCATGGATGGTTGTGACAGCCCTTTTTCTGAAAGGGTTTGAGTTATGTAATTAAAACTGGGCTTTTAATATGGGTGAAGTTTGGTTTTTCTGCTGTTGTAGAAACTAGCTTGCTATTGCTTTGTAGCCCAGCAGTTAATGTCTGTTGGTCTGTTGATTTCTTAACCTGGAAAATGTTGGGATTATGTTCTGTGTTCCCTAAAGAGCTGGGAATCCAGATTCATTGATTACAACATGCTTTGGAATCCTTCAGTGTTACAAAGCTACAGTTAATTGATGAAACAATCCTCTTTGCTGGAATATTGGGGAAAAGAGTGGTTTTGGGTTCAGTACGAATTCATAGTATGAAAATGCACTAAACCCCATAGTCTTGCATTTGCATTTATAGTTTTTGAACTTATCAGTTAAAATCTGTCAGCACAAAAAATTTCCTATTTTCAGTATTACTGTTCTGGTTCATCTCGTGTGCTGATTAAACTGAGGGCATCATTTATTCTTTCACAATAGAAAAAATGTGCAGGTGACTGAAAATTCAAAAATTCAACTTTTTCAGGGGAAAGAATAGCAAGTTTATATTAAGAATGGAACCATATGTCATAACTTCTGCTTGATCCAGGAAAAGGGTTGGGTGTGTCTGAACTGATTCATGCACTTCTTCAGTAAAGGAAAACTGAAGCTACAATTTTGGTTCAGGACTCTCAGCCTCTTGAATTTTTTAGTTCAACATATAATTGAATTGGTAAAAAAAGATGATGTTCAAACTTGGTTTGAATCTGTGTTTTTTCACTCTAAGATTCATAACCTGCTCCACTGATAAATAGGCCATTTTGAGGCAATATAAGGTATCTAATACAGTTACCAGATAAATTGCTTAATACTTTGTCATAGACCTCATACTTGAAGTGAACAGAACTAAATGATCTTTTAATACAGATTTATATTCCAGGAGGTAGAGAACAGAGCTCATGTCATTTCAGGTCTTTTCCACTGAGAACTGTCTGAGACAGCACGCACTCATGCTGCCTCTGGTTTTGAAAGGAAACAAATAATGCAGAAACCCAGGAGGTAAAAAAGTTTTATCATCCCTGAGTTGTTTATCTGGAATTCCTATTCCAGCAGACCCTTCAATATTGTTAAATTCTTCAGTGGGAATTTTTTGGAGCCTCCAAAATAATAGGGTAGTGAAGCACCTTCTTAAAAAACTCTTTATTTCCCAGCCTTTTCCACTGTTGTAGCATTATCCATGAAGTGCAGAACCAACAGATCTTTACATTTTACCAAAAAAAGACCCAAGCAGTAAAAGAATTTGATAATCCTTAACGTTTGGAAGAGAAAAGGAGGAGAAATAAAGTGTACTGCAAAAGCTCCATTTGTTCAGTAATCAGAGTGGAGACATTTAAATAACAGGAAAAATAAATCTGTTAAAGTATTAAGCAAAAAAAAATAGATAATTGCAATGCCTTTAATAGCTGAAATTCTTCTCTGAATGTCTAGGATGTTGAAAAGATAAAATACTAGGTTCATCTCTTTCTTATTATAATTTTAATATCTTTAGAGGCAGGATAAAAATCCATGTTATTCTCTCCTTTTAGAAGGAAGATGATGGGATCACACAGAAATGGGAGTCCATGTGAGCCAAAATTCTTTCTTGAGGTTCCTGTATTAAAGCATTAAACTGTTTGCAGAGTTTGTGTCGTGCTTCCTCTTACTCACCAAGTCATTTCATCAGCTTTTGGGGTGCAAGCCTGGCCAACCTTTCATCCCATTTCTTCCTGCTCTTTCTCTAAAAGCCACTGCTCATTTGGTCACTGGCAACAGCTACATTCCCTTTATGCTCTTTCCAGTTCTACTAGGTACCAGAATTTTTAGGTCTTTGTTTGCTTGGAGTGTTTTTTTGTTGTGTGGTGTGTGGTTTTTTTGGTTTTTTTTTTTAAGGCTTCCAGCTATACAGTTTTTCTTAAATTTTCCTAGTGTGGTGGGGAATGTTCTAAAGCTGCATCTTAGAGGGTTTTAGAGACTGGTAGTGCTGGAGGGCAATAATAACCTATTTATATTTGTAAAGCAGGCAGTGATAGAACTTGCTGCTCTGCTGTAATGCTGATGGAGATTGGGAAGTGTGCTTAAAAAGGAAAGATGGAGAAGAGCTGAGCCTTCTGAAATACTTGGCACTCTGGATCCCACAAGGACATGGAAGGAGTGCCTTTGATTGGGACACCTCTTGTTGTGCAAGTTCCCCGTGATAAAACCTCCCATTGTCTTTTTGCCCTAAATCTCTAAATTGTTCCCTGTATCTGCTAAACTGACCTTGTAAAAGCAAAAAAGTCACAAAAATTGGGGTTGACCAAGTTCCAGAGTAAGCTGTGGCCTGGTCTCAGAACCAGCACAATTCATATCAGCCTTGCTGCTGTTCTCATCCAGCCTTCCTCCTTCCAGCCTTCCTTTTCCCATCAGCTGGGAAATTGCTGCTGTGGGGTAGTACTGGTTCAGTGTCTCCACAGTGTTGTGCTCCTGCTGAGTGTTAGGTAGGTGCCAGTTAGGTCTTCTGGAGACTTCTCAGTGCCAGGTGAATCCTGGGATGGAGCTGCTTTTTGGGCTCTTCCTACTGTCAAAGGAGCAAAAAATAGTCCAGAACGAAGTCGAGAGCCCGGCCTACTATTTAATCAGCTTACCCATCTCTCATATAAGTATTTGTCAAAGGTGTTGTGTGAAACCTTCATGTCTGGAACACTTTGATGAGAAGGACCTCTGTGTTTGAAATTACTGTATCAGCAAAACCACTACAAGTTCGAATAGTTGTTGGTAGAGGCCATTTGGTACATGGGATTTCATTACCTCCAGGTACCTTTCCTTGCTCACTGAATGCCATTTCCTTTACAAGTGCTGTTCCCTGAAACAGAATAGAGATTTTCAGTTTTTAAAGCAGACAATTGCTATTCACAGGAAACAACTTTTCAGCCAATAAATACTACAGAAGCCTGGATTGAAAGGTCACTGTTTGCGATAGCCAGTCAGGGTCTGGGGTTTTTTTAATGGAAAATAAGTATTATGTGGCTTTGCTGCATAATGTGTTTTGCTGGGAGGTGAAGCTGTGCAGCACTGAGCTTTCTCTAGAGGCCTATTCTCTTGGCTTTATGTGGAAGACAGGCTTCAGCAGTAAATGGCTTTAAGCTTGTCAAAGAAAGGTTATTAAAAATGTTCCTGCCTTTCAGTCTCCATGCTCAATAGGCACAAAAATGCAATACTATAGGGATTTTTTTTCTATTTAGTCATGTCATTTGGCATTTTGCCTATAGCAAAAAATGAGATACCATCTTTTTTAGGCTCACTAATGATTCTGCATTGTGACTTGAGCTGGTTCACTGGTTTATTGTTAGCAGTTAAGAAATAAACTTGCCTTCTGCTAATTGCGCTTTGGCTACTATGTTTTGCTAAGACTTTAAATCTCAGTGATTTCTTGAGGTGGCAATTTGCAATCACAGTTCTAAGGCTTCTGTACCAGCACCCTGGGTAGTGTTGGGTTTTGCTGTCTTAGCACAGTTCTAAGACAATATATTCTTATAATGCAGTGGGACCCCCATCTGCCTCAGGGCCCTCAGAAACTCACTGATTTCTGGTGTGAGGTGATTGGAAGGAAGTTAAAGTGCAAAGCACAGAGTTGCTGCTTTGCTGAGCACGGGAGCAGGGTGAAATGAAAGGCAAGGGAATATCTTGGGCTCCCTTCAATGGTAATCATTGGCACAGGGGCTGCTGTGAGTACAAACAAGTCCATGAGGGCATGGGTGCTCTGACTACAGGTGAAAGGAGGCTCCCTCAGGCCCGTGTGTAATGCCTGCTTGGAGGAATCATCCAGAAGAATGATGATCTCCATGATAGGCTGTTCTCATGCAGCAAATCTGGAAGCTATTTTCTGGTTTCTCCGCTTACAGCTGTTCTCCAATGACTTCTGTGGCCACTTGTTGACGGACGAAAATGTTGTGCTCATTGTAGAAATCTCTTGGATGTGGATCAGTGGGCAGGGGAGCTTTGTTCTGCCTCACAACGGGGTGGTTCCTGGCAGGGAGAAGTGTCTCTCTGCGACACTGAGCAGCCTCTGCACTCAGTGGAGAGCTGGTGTGGGCTTGTTCCCATCTCCCTGCCCATTGTAAAACAGCTCCTCGGGACTGGGGGGACATCCTGACATTTCTCGACAGTTTTATGGTTTCCTGATCATTCAGAACAGTAGAAGTGCAACAAAACTGAGAACTGCTACCTTCTTTCTTCCACTGCAATGCATCTTGTCCTACAGGAGTGTGGAAAAAGGTGTTTTTCCCAACCCTCCAGCCTGAATTTAGGATGACTTCGAAAAGAGACTTCAGAAAAGCACTAAGGGACTGCTTTTTGTGACTGACAGATCTGGGAGCAGCATTTTTTATTGAAGATATTGAGCAAGGGCTTTTGTTTTAGTATTATCAGAGCTGGGACCTGTGTCTGTGTTCACAAGATGAATTCAAGCCCTTCAAAGGCCGTGTAGGACTCTTCAAAAAGTCACTTGTGGGGTCAAATCACTGACACCTTGAAAAGCAATTCTGCCACTCACAGTGGAAACTGAGATGCTTCTTTCATTGTGAAAACTGATTTTGTGAGGTTCCTGCCCCAGCTGCTTCAGATTGTATGAAGCCAAAAAGCAAATGGTTTTGATATCCTATGTTCTAGTTACTGAGCAGTGCAGAAAGATAATTTAAAGACAGTCCTGTGTGACTTTTTGTCAGAATCTACTTGCTTATTAAAGAAACCTTGGATTATTTTCAAGCAGCACCCCTCTTAGAAAGTAGTCTTTAAAGCCTTGAAACTGCTAAAATGTTTTGGTTTGAAAATTGGCTGTACCACACATATATGTTACTTCTAGAATATTTTATTATCTTTGATAGTGTGATATAGGTGGTGATGCCTTCATGATGTTGTGATAAAATATGAATAGACCACTTCAGTGCAAAACAGGAATGATTTTAAATGTCTCGAGTTTAAAGCTTTTAAGTTATACCTTTCAAATATTTTACCTGTACTGTTTTTCATTCTGGTTTGCAATAATAAAATACATATGTACTAATTGGTAGGTAAAATGGTGTCATTTACAACAATAATTACTCTTTGTAGAGAGAATCTTTACCACTATTGGCAAACATTTGCACATGAAACTGCTTAGAATGGTACGAAAATAGTGCTCTACATTTAGCTCTGACAATTTCCAATAGCTACACAGCACAAAACCAAGGTGGGTTTATCCTCTAAGGCTTTGATTAAGGTGTATTACCTTTTGAATTTGAAAGGCTTTGTTACAACTTCCCTTCCTTACAGCTAGTTATTAGTTGTATTTTTGCCTATGGTTAAGGCCTTGCTTTTAGATATTTTCAGAATAATGGTAATACAGTTCTGTGTAGGTTTCAAAGAGAAGTTTGGTGACATCTTGGACTCTGTTCAGGTTTTTTTCCTCAACAAGCCCAAGCCATGCCTTGTGCAAATAACTTGCAGCTTTCTAATGCACATTGCTTTTGTTTTTTTAGCCTGCTAATGACACTCCCATTATTCATAGCTTAGGGCAGAAATGCTTTTACTTAGCCAAATGTAAGCAACACAAACTGTGAATATATATTATTCCAGCTATCAAAAATCTACTCTTCTCATTAGACTTACATTCCACTTTTGTTTTCCTTGATTACTGTGGGAAATTTAATGACATAATAACTATTCACTAACACAGGAAACCTTAAGAGAATATTGCAGGATATGGGATTTGGATTTTGAATATGAAATTGCAGGGCATTTGTTTCAGGAACATGATCATCATGTCACTGAAAACAAATGTCACTTCAGTGACTGACAGATTTCAACACATTTTTGTTGAATATAAGAAACAAGTCCCAAGACATAGTCTTAATAATGAACTCATTGTCTAAAATGCATATTAGAATATTCAGCTTTTTCCCCAAAGAAATATTTGTTCAAATGGAGAATTTAATGAGTAATACACAAGGGGAAAGAGGAAGTTAGCAAACAAGCTGTACTCCAGTTGGTGAAAATGTCTAGTAACTTTTCAATAAAGTAGTGGAAAATATTTTCAGACTGATAGGGGTAGATGTGCTATATGGTTGAACAGGATCCAAAATGCAGAGACAAAGATCTGTGAAAAAGGACTGTGGAAAACCAAAGAGGAGGAATTTAACGAACAATAAACACAGAAATAAACAAACGAAATCTACCACATGAAATGCCAGTGGTAAGCACAAAATAAATTAATTAATGGTAATAAAACAAGCAGAGAAAGCCAAGGTAAATACTGTGATGGAAGCTGAGAAATTGTGATGGAGGGGAAGAGGGCAGTAGATCAGAAGGGCAGAGAGGATAATTGTGTTCAGGGTATTCCCTGTAGGTTTTGTAGGTTTATAAGTCTCAGATACCCATCAGGACAAAATGTTCTCTTGAAGGACTTGATGCAAACAGGACAAGGCTTACAGAGGTTGCTGCCCTGCCTGCCTAGTCCTGGATCTTCCTTGCAGTTCCCCTGGCTGAAGCTGAGCAGGGCTGCCTGGTGGGTGTATGAGAGGCAGCAGAGAAGGAAAACACCAGCCCATGTGGGTGAAGGTGCCAGAGAATCTGTAGATGGGAAAGCAACAAAATGAAAGCCATAGATGCCCTGGCTAAGGATGTGAAATCCCATCACAGCTATTAGGAAGATTTTGCAGGGATTTATGGGACTTTATCATCAACACCTCTCACTGTGGTGCTCAGAGCCTTTCATAGACGTGAAAGGTTGCCAGTGTAAAAGTCCAGATCTGAGTGCAGATTTCCTAAGAAAATAAAGCCCTGTGGATCTGAAGTTCTGGACTGACTGATTACAAATGTTCTCGAATCGTGAAATTCGGACCTGGGTGAAGCTTTTTGATGCCTGAAAAGTGAAAAATCCGATGAAATGGTCCAAAAATCCAGATTAAACATTTAACAAAGCTAGAGGGAAAGCCCTTTAGCCTTCCTCACTCACTGTAGTCCCAGTCCACACTCCCTTGTTTTGAAATTGCTTGGAATATTTTTGTCAAATCAATACCAATCTGAGCAGTATGAATTGCTTTTTGTGTCATATTGATAATTCCAGTCTCTTTTCCAGGGAGTGTTAGTTTATGATCAGTCCCCTTATCGTTCTTTATAGCTAACATTTTCCATTAAAAGAAAAATAGTCTAAAATGTTTTGAACTGTAAAAAATGTTAACTGTTCCTGCTGAGTGTACTCCCCAGGATGAACATTTTTTTGAAAAGTTCCCACAGAAAAATGAGTGGGATGGGAGAAGGGAGAGAAAGAGGCACCAGTAATTCCGTGGGCATTAAGCTCTGTTTACTCCAAATTTCTAAGGGTTTGGCTTTGCACTTAAGTATACTTTTCAAGTTTTACACTTCTTGTTCCTGTCTCTTTTTGCCTGGATATTTCTAGATTCTATGACTCTGAACTCATGTCTAAAAAGGGAAGAAAAACTTTCCCCAACATTATCATGTAATAGGCTTTTTCCACCTCATGTGATACAATATCAAGTAATAGAGTGAATGTTCATAGAATATGCATTTATTGAATTGGAATTTTTGTTGGAGGTGGAGATAAAAAAATCCTTAAAAACTTATTTTAGTTCCTCTTACATAAAAAAAGGAATAATTTAATTCTTTTTTTTTTTTTTTTTTACTTCATTTTGTTTCAGTATTCCAGAACAAGTACCATCATCTACCACCTTTTCTTTAGGGATGTGATTGCTCATTAAATGTTTGCATCTCTGTTTTTCCTAAGTTGTGTTTTCACATTTAATCAACATGTATCCATCTGAATCTGTCACCAAGGCCTGACCCTCATACTGGAAGTATATTTTAATGAAAACACTTCTAAAATAGGAAAATTTTGTTTATTCATCAGGGTAGTAAATATACTGACTTCTGGCATCTGTTTTCTTCTAAAAATCACATAAGAGAGTAAAAAATTGGAATCAATTGCCTTCAGATTTTCCCTCCCCCACCTCAAAGCCTTACAGAAGTCAAGCAAAGAGAATACTTTTGTTGGTTTTCACTTGTGTCTCTGGAGGGTGAGACATTTTCCATGCAGTAGAAACTCAAGGCAATCTTTGATTTTTTTGGGCAGAGCACACATCCAAAGGCTGTCCATGCAGTTTACAATTTCTCTCAGACGCTGTTCAATCATCAAGCAACGAAAAACTTCACTTGCATGGCAGAAGCCCACTCTATCATCTCTTGCAGATTAACATCCTTTGGGTTTTCCCCAGCCTAAGATTATTTTAAAACCATTTATGGCAATAGACCCTTGGGCTGACTGCTTTGATGTCTTTCTTCTTCTACTGAATCTCAAAAGGGGGACAAATGTGCTTGAATGTAGTTGGAAACAACAATTACCATAATCACAAGTACTCAGTTGAGTAAGACAAGTAAAAGTCTTTATTTCTTCCTGTACAACTGCAAAACTGTGTGGAAGATGGGGAATAGTGTGTTGGTGTAGGACAAAGGGAAAGACCTAAATGAGGACTACTTCTTTTTGCTCTCTTTATACTGCAAAAGTCACAAAAGGTTTCATGGTCAGGAATTTAATGAATACAATTTATATTTAGAAGGTTTTAAGTTGTTTATTTCAAATTTTTTTAAAATTCAGGAGTACTCTCAAATAAACTGTCTTGAAACTTTTTTGTCTCTTCATACATTCTGAGAAGTTGGGATAGGCAAACAGCTGCAATTTAGTAGAATGACACAAGAATGTAACTTTTATCTGACTGGCAAACTGTTAACCACCTTCACTGATTAAGATTTTTCCCTTTTTAAACTTGCATCTTGATGGAAGTGTCAGATGATGATGCTGTGAAGGAGCACCTTGACAACAAATTTAACTCATGTCTTTGATTATCTGGGCAAAGAAATTAAACCCCTTTGGCTGACCTGCAGCTGAATATAGTATACTCTTCTTTACCTTGTTCTTGAGGAACTCCTTTGATTTCAGCAGATGCATTTGAGGTGCAGAACAGCACTCCTGATGTTTAAGGAGTACCAGAAATCAACCTCTGCTGGGTCAGTGAAATTACTGCTTTAAAACTGAAGGGATCTGGAACTGAATGAAGATAATACCTGTATGTTTTAGCCCAAAGTTTTGACTGCACCTTGTCTAGACCTCCACAGTGTAATCTGGCTACTGATAACCCTTCAGATGCTGTGACATAGGTTTTCAGTACAGGATACAAACCTCGGGTCCCAGACAGGAGCAAATTATATTATTCTTATTATCCATATAAATTAGCTGGTTTAAAGCTAACCTACACATAACAATAGAAGTTATGATCATGTTTTTGTACAACAAAGTAGATTTAATCTTTAGAAGCAGTGGTGTAGAAGTGGCAATCTTTATATCTACTCCTGGAAAATTAATTGCTATCATATGGTTTCTGTGACTTTTTAGTAACAACCATTTTATTATGTTAACAATGACAGTATTTTAGTACAACTCTGCCACTGCTTATTAATTTTAAAGCTTCAGGATATCATAATGCCATTTGGTTTTGTTGCTTTTTGGGCAGATATAAAATGACTGTACCTTTTTTTTTTTTTTTTTTTTTTTTTTCTCTTCCTCTCTTTCACGAGTTTTCCTGTGGTTTAATTCCTAAATGCTTGGACAGTTGTTGATCAGTGTGCACTCATGGTTTCTTTTCCCTTCCCATGGCACAGTCTGCTATAATATTTTTATACAATTGTGTAAGTCTGTATATGCCTGTTACATCAACTATGTACTAGAAGTCATCACTCATAAAACCTTGAGAGTGAAAAGCCACAAACTCCAAGGGAAGGGAGAGAGTTATGGAGTAAAATTCAGTGTGATTTGGACATAAGTGGTTGCTTGCTTGTGCTGGGATGAAGCCTTAAATCTGAAGTCTGTTGACTACAGGAGACCAATAATCAAGGGTTCTTTGCCTTTTATTGACACTTAGAGATGCTTCACTTCTCCCCCCCGCTGTGAGAACATTAGGTACATACAGGATAGGAACCTTTACTTGCCTGTACACCCAGAAATAATAAAATAATTCTGTCTTTCCCAGGATTTCAAAAAACAAATAGCAAAGCTGTTGTACGTCTCAATGTTCTGCCACTAGAGTGCACCAGAACGTTTGGTTGCAATGGGTCGATTGAAGTAACTTCCCTCACCTTAAAATAATGTTCTTTTATGCTGTGCAGGTTCTCTTCTAAAATGTCTGCGTGATTTTAACCCATTTTTAATATAAATGTCTGATGAGAAAATATCTGCTTCTAGGCATATCATATCTGAAAGTCTAACTCAGAGTTTAGCCTTGCAATAGTTACACCCCAGTTCACAGTTCTTCCCCCAAAGGCTTAAATGAACTTGCTAAATCTGCCAGCAGACGTTTTGAGCCCTTGAGTTTGTAGCACTGGGTTTTACTGAGCAAAGTGGGAAACAGAGACAAAATTCTGGCAGTTTTTCCTGGTCAGAACTTCACTTAATGTGATTCTCTCAACTCAGCATTTGGATTGAGAGAAGAAAATCTGATCCTGACTATTGCTGCCCAAAATGAGTGATGCTCATTAAAAAGACTTGCAGGTTAGGGCAGATTTCAGGTAGGGACTTCTTTGCTGCTTTGCTTGCTTGCTTCTCTGTGTTGCAGTGGTAATCCTGCAAATCAAATTTGAATGCAAATGCTGACTTAGCTGTGCTTGGAAGCAGGAGAACATGTGACAGAATGAAATTATGTCCCCATTTATAGGACTAGCAAAACTCACCTTGATTGTGGTCAAGCCAGCATTTTTACCCTCAGTGCTGGGGACAAGAAATATCTTCAGCCCAAAGCGGACTTATCCTTCAAAAGGAGCTGTATCTTTTCTTTACTCTTCAGAAAGGTTCTCCAGATCCTCCTCATCATGTGGGGATCTATTCCCTGGTTGCAAGGTTCACCTTGAGGACCATGGCATTGCAATCATCTCCGTTCTGTCACCCACGCCCCTGAGCGTGCCTGAAAGTCCTCCTTAGTAAGTACCCCGAACCAAAGGATCTCAGGGAATGCCTTTGTGGAGTAGAGGATGTACAAGAGAGTGGACTGAAAATCCAATTAAAAATGTGTGACAATAACGTGGAATGGGGCTCTTCTCCCAGCCCTGAGTTGTGAAACTTTAGGGATACTGATCCCCTAAAGAAAAATATATGAAATATTCTGGACTTTTAGACCGGTCAAAGAGAGGTGTGTGGGTTCTGCTATCACAGCCAATAGCCTGCATGTATAATTTGAAACGTTAGGGTTTGACTAATGTAGAAATAAAGACCCAGGCTCTTTAAGCCCATCAAGAATACTGATTTCTGGAATTTTGTTTTACCTTGGTGCTTTTGTCTGTGCATTCACAAATAAAGATGTTTCAGTGCAGTAATATCACAGCTCCAAGCTACTGAGACATTAGATCATTAGATCATTCCAAGTGTCTAATAAGCATAAAACTACCTTTCTTTCTAATTTCAAATATATCAGTAAGAACACTGTTCATCTTTTTCCCGAAAAAAAGTCCTGACTCAGTAAACACTGATTGGTCCCATGCTGAAAACACTCATTTTGGTGTTATAGAACTTAATTTATCTGTAAAAGGCACACTGAGACTTAAGTAAAATCAAGGTTCCTAATTGCCTAAAGGTCTGATATAATCAGCAGTGATTGCACAAATATGCAGTAGATGACCCTGTTGCATTTTAGACCTACCTACCCTTGCTATTGACAACATAAATCTTTTTTAGAACACATAAAAAGAGGAATAAAAAATATAATAATTAATAATCATCAGCTCATAGTATGGATCATGAGGATCTGCAAGACTTGGTATTAATTTCAATAGCTTTGATTCAACACCAGGACCTCAGGCCAGAAAATGAAGAACAAAATATACCAAAATAGCTGAGCATAAAAAAATGTACTCAAATACATCTGCTTTAGCCAATCCCTTAAATATAATTTTTATGTAAGTATCTTCTTTGGTCTCATTCAATAGCAGGAGACTCGTGGGCTTAAATGCAAGCACTTGATTAAATACAGTGATGAATTGTAACAACCTGATAAATGTGGGCCATTTGCCTCATCCAGAGTCATCCAGAGTTCAGAGAAAGCTGCAGTTCTCACAAGCCAATTATTTATTGGCAGGGGAAAAAAAAAAAAAGTTTTGATTATTTTGTTGGTGTTATCACAGAAGCAAAATCACAGAACCACAGAATCAGAGAACTGTTTAAGCTGGAAAAGAACTGTGAGATGAAGTCCAGCCTTTGACCCAGCACTGCCAAGTCCACTGCTAAACTATGTCCCCGAGTGCCACACCTTTTAAATATCTCTGGGGACTCCACTGCTGCCCTGGGCAGCCTCTTTCAATGCTTGACAACCCTTTTGGCGAAAAAAAAAATCTTCCTAAAATCCAATCTAAGCCTCATCTGCTGCAATCTGAGGCCATTTCCTCTTGTCCTATTACTTGTTAGCTGGGAGAAGAGCCCGACCCCCACCTGGCTACAACCTCCTGTCAGGGAGTTGTACAGAGTGAGAAGGTCCCCCCTGAGCCTCCTTTTCTCCAGGCTGAGCCCCCCCAGCTCCCTCAGAACCACCCCTCATAGGACTTGTACTCCAGACCCTTCACCAGCTTCATTGCCCTTCTTTAGCAATGAGAGTTTTCCAAGATGACTTTCTTTTCCCCCAGAATTCCATTCTAACAGTACTTTTAAAAGTGAAAGAAGAATTTCTATGTGATCAGAAGATAGAGGGTTTTTTTCAAAATCTGTTACTTCAAAGAATCTCCAGATACACTTTTTGTTGGTTTTGTTTTTCTTTTTTTAATACCATTGATTTACCACGTGTTTACATTGGAATAGAGATTTAAAGGATCATTTTCATGTATGTTTCAAAACACATTATCCAACTGCTTCTCCCCAAATCGTGTTTTCCTTGGCTGTGCTTAACTCACATTGCATCTGTGGCAATAAATATCAAATGAAAGAAGAAGAAGAAGAAAAAAAAAAGGCGAAGGAAACTCCATTGTAGTAATTTGATTACTCTGGAAATAAAGCGGTGGATCACTAAAATCTAATTTGGAAGTGATGAAGTGCATGTGATTGCCAAGTAATTATTTCTGCACAGTCCTTGTCCGTGGGGAGAACAGAATTATTGGACACTGCACGATGCTAATGATGCCATAGTTTGACAATTGCATGAACTTGCAGAAACGCTGGTCCTTTCGAGGACATTTTGTGACAATGATTTGTATCTGTCTAAAAGTCTGTGTTAATATGTGCACCAAAATCAGTTTGCATTAGCAGCTTTTGTTGCTGATCAGCTTTGCAGAATAAAGCTAAAACGTGACCAGAAGATCAGAATTTAACTTGATATGTTGACCTGCAGAAGATGAAGTGCTGGGGAAGTTCTAGAAAGGAAAATGATTCAGATAAGGAAGAATGGAACATTTAAATCTTGTTTGCAATATTGTCTGAAATTTCTGCTAGGCAATGACAAATGTAGAAATTGCAACCATGGCTCTATGTTTATTAAACATGATTATATTGTAATGAGGATATTTTCATTCCATTTCAGACTCGTATTTCAGATCCAATTTTCAGTAATCTAAAAGAATGAATTTTCCCTCGGCAAGAACCACGGTATCTTATTGTTAACTACTATAATGCAGAAAATCTGCTGAGTATTTGAAGAACTCCCAACAAGCAGGGTCACCCAGAGCAAACAGTCCAGGACTTTGTCTCCAAGGTGGGAGAGCTCCGTGACCCCTCCAGCCAACCTGTTCCAGGGCTCAGTCTTACCACCCCTGGTGGTATAAACAGTGGTGCTTCATTTTAGGTGTGCTAAATTTCATTCACAGGGATCTGTTGACAAGTTACTTGATATCTACTTCATATGAATGCAAAGTTGTCTCTAGAAATTGTTAATAACAAATGAACAAACAAAACCACTACACACCACCACCACCAAAACTGATGTTGGAGTCTGCATTTTCTCATTCTGTTTTATCAGTCTTAGGTCAAAAATACTGCCAGATTTAGGGTGAGCTCTACTTCTGCAAATACAAGTCACTATTGTCAATCAGAAGGTTTCCAAATGGAAAAAGTGAGTTTGAAAAATAAGGTATTTTAATAGTGCTTTGTTCCAAGTTATTACGAGCTAAGGGATGCTCTGCTTGTACTTTAGAAGAGTTAGAAATGATGCTGGGGTGGTGGTTATGAGCTCCTTTGGAATAGCCTTTGGATGCTCCAACTGGCTTTGAGGCTCCTCTGTTTAACTCTTAGCTCATGGATGGGATTAGACAGAGCTCTGTGGAGAAATATCTGAGCCATTAATAAAGAACTCCTAAACTTTATTCCTAATAGGAAATAGGCTCTAAAAGTAACATTCTATGACTTACACCAAATTCGTTGTTTTATCAATGGGCAAAATGAATCTGTAAAGCTCTCTACAAAGCTCTTCTGGTGCTGTGGCATGAAAAACTCCTGTATTTCTGTTTTCCAAATCAGTGACTTTTGCCTAGATGTTTTTACCTTATTTTTCACTCTAAGTGGTAGGTTCATAGACCCCGGTGCTCATCTGTAGTCTAATCTCCTAGAAATATTTTGTCAGCAAATCCATTTGCCAGGGTTTTGCTCCAGGCAGGGGAGACACCTCCATCCTTTTGGATGGCTTTGAGAGGTGATGTCAAAAGCATTTTTTGGCAGGCTTGGCAAAATTAATCTGATTTAAAACCCACACAAGGTAAACTAGAGATTAGTGGTATTAAAAGCAGGAATCCAGACTGAGATTTACTAATAAAAATTAATTTTTTTTTTTTTTCTGTGTGTAGAAGTCTGATCCTGCTTTGCTGAAGTCACTGGGAGGTGACAGAATCAGGGTTCAAAATTTAAATTTTCTAAGCAGTATTTGAAGTTGCAGCTGTCAAGATTTGCATGCAACTGTCTATGCATGTATTTGGAGAACCAAATTTCAACTGCACTTAGAACATAAGATGTAGAGCAGGCTATTGAAGCACTTGCATTGCATTTGGGCCACAAAAAAAGATTAAAGTGTTGTAGGATACTAAGGCACATAACTCAGTAAGGAGATAACCCACTGCACTGAAGCAGATTTTATGGCTACAGGTCATAGCTCTTACTCTGAAGCATCATACTGCTCTCTATATTATGGGATTAAAGAGGAATCACAGTGAACAGGATGACCAGCAAGGGCGTGAGTTTTCCCCTCAGAACACAGTGATATATTGGAACAAGTAAAAGCAAAAACACTGAATTACTTTTGGATTCTGAAGGGATTCTGAAAAAACTTGCTGTCCTTTTTTATTAACTTCCTTGGCCAAATCAGAGGCAGCACCAATATTCCATAATTTTCACGTATCAAGAAATTCATACAGAACTGTTGTATGTGGGGGAATCATTTTTATTTCACTTTTGCCATCCCATGCTCTTCCTTTCTGCTGAGCATTTGATGTTTTGGTTTCCAGTCTGTGGCTGGGAGCAAAGTGCTCCAGGCAGTTCATGGCCCCAAGAAAAGTCTGGGGTAATTTGTACTCCTGCTAGCAAATTTAGGAAGTTGTATGCAGCTGTCATAGATAGGAACCACATCTTCCATCACCCTTTATGCTACCTGAGATGAAATGAGAACACTTCCAAAATGGGTGTGTATAGTAATTTATAGAAGTAGAGGGAGTCACCTGTCCAAAATTAGGTGCTGTGAATGCCATTTAAATGATGTCTCATCTAATTTCTCCTGAGCCTAGAAACAAACAAACAAACAAATAAACAAGACAAATAGCCTTGTAATTAAAACATTTTGACTTCAGTGTCTGAGGGGCTAGGATCCTATGCCTGTCATGCTTATCTACTGTCACTGAGGAAAAAAAAAGTTGGAAAGACATCATGCTTTTCTGCTGGAATAACTGCTTGGAGGATTAAGTCAGTGACTAAGGAATGTGCAAGAAACAGAAATGTAACCTGAATGTGTACCTAGGATTTGTTACCTAGTTGCTGGCACAAGTGAGAGAATGAAACCCTAGCCCTGAAAATGAGTGTTTCAGATGCAATTCTGCAAGGAGACATTCCTATGAAATAGATTTTCTGCTTTCCACTTAACGAGGGACATAGAGGAGCTTAAAAATATTTTTCAGTTAATACTGTCCCATTTATTTGCAAAAGAAATAATTAACAAAGTAGGCTGCAAAGCCATTGCCCAAAATGTGGTGCAGCAGCATATACCAACTGTCCCTTCCAGCTGAAGAAAGCAACTGGAACTGCATTTTAATTTAAAAGATATTTTAAAATAAATTGTGATGTATTCCATTCTCTCTCGCATTTATTCATTCTGAGCCTAATCCCAAAATCAAGATTCATTTTTAACTGGTTTCAGGATGCTTTTCCTCAGGACTGGGATCAAGTCTCCTGCTATCTGAGCAACTTCCTTGTCAGAGATGCTCTTCCACCTGCTTGCCCTACCTCCTGCAACCCTTCCAGGGAAGAATGGTTCCTTGCCTGAGCCTTGTGGAGCCCACACTATTGGCAGATGTTACTGAAACCAGTAACAAGAAGTCACTATCTTTAGTTTCACACGACAAAGTCACATTCTGATGAACAAGTGAACTAACAGAAGGACAGGATCAAAGGTCAGGACTGCATATTTTAGGAAATCTCAACCCTGATCCAGCATAGTTTTAAGCCTGCCTCCCTCAACATATAAACTCACAAAAGGAGGATCCTACTCTGGGATTGTGGCAGCCACGTAGTAATTGTGGTGTTTAATCCATTCCACTTTGGAGCTGACTGAGATCCTTCCCCAGCACAGGTACTTACATATCTCCACTGATTAAACTGAGCCTCAAAGGTTTTACATATGGAAAACAGAGTTTCATGGATCACTCAGCTTTCCTGAATCCTTTGTTGGCAAAGTTCTTACTTCATCTAAAAGCTGTAAGAATAGGGACAACTTTAACACCGTCGTTTCACCTGCTCTGAAGAAACGCTTTTAGCAGTGCTGGGAAGGAATCAACACCTTCCTTTGCTGCCTTTGGGGAGTCTAGCTGCTCCAGAGCATGGAAATGATATGGGGAAGGCACAAGGAATGCTACTATTTTGGACATCTGCAAATTTCAATCAAATATCTCTTTGTGAGAGAAGCAGCATTTACCAAACAATCAATAAAAATTCTTTGAGTCCTTTTTCCACCATCACCACATCAAAGCTGGAAAGGACCTCCAGTGCTTGCAAGATGATTTAAATGGGTTTCTTCTTTGTTTCTGGCCTATGACTTCATGTGATTTCTATAAAATGCAAGGTATTTTTAAACAGAAAACCTAGACTGACTGTCCTAATGCTGCAAAATTATTTTTGTTTTATAGAATTACATTTACAGGCCTGGTATGCTTATGAATTGTATTTTCTCAAGCCAGTTATGAGACTCTAATGGGTTAAATTAACCAGGCTGTATAAATGTGAGCTGAACATATGGTCAGGCCCTCTGAGAGTTTTAAAAAGCAAATGTCTGCTAAAACAAGTAAAGTCCAGCTTTTTGTGAGTATGTTGTCAGCATGAAAAGAGTCCGTCTATTTACCACAAGGAAAAAAAAGGGGAACATCTGCAATTATTTCACCTCTCTGGTTGCACACAATGAAATGGGAGGAAAATTAATGTTTAAGTAGGGAAAAAAAGGTAAAGAAGTGGAAAATCCATTTGGGAAGCGGGTGTGAAGAGTTGTGGGAGAGAGAAGAAATATTTGATGGCTGGACTTGTAATAGGAAAGAGAGCAGCTCTAAAATGCAGGTCTCAAACTGCTGCAGAAGTTTTGATTTCTAAGAGAATTATTTTTGGTTTTACTCCCCATTACAGCACCTCAGACCCAATGCAATGAATATCCAAAAAAACCCCCAATCTTTTGAAATTAAATGTCTGGTTTAAGATCCTGACTTGGACTTGCAAGTTTGAGAACTGATCAAAGATAGCAGAGCTTTTTGTGCCATTTGACAGATAATAAAATAAATGCTGAACTGTGACATTTGTATGATCTCTGAGTAGAAGATATTTTTATCTCATCTTCCTTTCATTGTAAAGGGATACTTTCTAGGAAAAAAAAAGTGCTAGTGTTCATGCTTCTTTTCTTTGACATAATTTTCAACCTAAAAGTTTTGATTTCATTTTTAAGAACAACCTCCATTGTTCTGCAAATCCATTTGACAAAGAGCAGATATTTTTTTCCCAGTGTCCCTGTGACACTGTTCTCATCTGACTTGTGAACTGAAAATTAGTTTGAGTTGATAGTGATTGAAGACTCAAAGTGTCATAGGTCTCCTAAACAATAGACAAGTAAGTCTATTTTCCCCTATTGAATTTTCATCCACGAGCAAAAATTACTATGTTTGGTCTCGAAGTTGGCAATTTGAATGGAGGCTGCAACAAAGCACTCAAGGACACCATAGCCTGTCAAGAATGAAGCATCCTTTTAGGGTGCTTTCTTACACATTCCCTATTCTTTCCAAGCCATGACTGAGGCAGGAGGGCAGGAAAGTGTCTGTGTTTACAAAAGCATCGTTTTTATATTACGCCTGATAATAAAGGTTTCATTGACCCTCATAGTCAGATTAGTACCTGTGAATCAAACCTAAATAATGTAAACAAAAGGATTTTGCTGCCTACAGCTCATGCTTAATAATATTCTTTCTTTTTCTTTTCCATGGGAAGTTTGGTGAAAGAAGCGTTGACTTTAACTCTGTGGCAGAACTCACGTGTATCCGAGAGTGTCCAGGATTTCTTTGTCTTTTCAAGACTATTGGAAAAAGCAATTGATCTTTGAAGTCTTCAATGTTCATGTTTGATAACTTCACTGTGCCAAAAGGGTTTATCTTGAGAACTAGCGAAGCAAATTTATATTTTTCCCATTAAAAGTTCAAAAGCCACTTTCCTGCAAGGTTATTGTATATATATATATATATAGCATTTAATTAATTTTTATGGAGTAAATAACTTGTTGCATGCATCATAGTTTTCAAATTCCATATATATCACTGCAACCAATTCTTGCATTATCTTCTGGTAAAGCCACATATTTTGTGTAGCCTGTGTGAGACTCTTCATTACCTGGATTCAAATTCTGAGCTACCTTAAGGCAGGAGAGATTGCAAAGGCAGAAGTGGCATTTTACTAGTGGCACAGTAGAATGTATGTTTTTGTAGAAATTAGCAGTAAGTTAGTGCTTTCAAGTGACCATTGAATCTTTCTCCATGGATGTTACCAAGGTAGCATATCAGGAAACATGGAATACCTTGAAAAATCATTAATCAACAGCAACACAGAAGGGCAAAGCTCCAGAGCATCCTAAACACCTAGAAACAATCTCAGACCACCCTGCTATGCAGAAGGTGCAGAGGGATCACACAACTCACTGACTTGCAAATATGACAATGATAAATTTGCACTTGCTTTTACTCAAATGCCAAGAAAACACCAATTGAAAATCTTTAAGGACGAGCATTTAATTCTTCCTTTTGTACTAAATCTTCCTGAAATTGGGATTTGGTTCTGCATATCATCCTCCTCAACCCTGTCAAGTATAAGGAAAATATCATCCTCTTAACCCTGCCCTTCAAGTACAAATAAAGCATACTACTTACAACATAATAAACTAACTGTAAGAAAACATCAAAATTAATAAGATAGTAGTGACACAGGAGTAAAAATTACTTCCCCACCCATCCTCCTAAAAAAAATTCAGAGTATTAAATGACATATTCAGGTTGCCTGAATAAAAAAAAAGCTTTGTGAAGCAAGCCCAATGGCTTACGATTTCTGTCTGGAAGCCACTGCATGCAGCTGATACACATGTCAAAATGTGCACAATTCCGTCTCACTTTCCACTAATGAGATTTCAAAACCCAGCCTGATTTGCTGCTGTTTACACAGGGAAATTAAAAAATTGATTGGTTACTTCCTTCCCTGGATTTCTGCACCTTGCCTGGCCGCTTGCCGTGACCAGGCAACCGCGCAGCCCCTTTGGAGCAAGAGGCAGACTTTGTAGCAGCAGGGGCTGTGAGGAAAGAGGCTCTGGGATCAATTAAAATGCCAGGCTTTTCCATGCTAGTTTCCAGAGCATCTGTGCATGATTCCACATAAATTTCAGGGAATTAAAGATCAGGCAAAGGTAAACATTTCCATGCTTTGCTCAGTATTGCATTAAAATGAGGGGATGAAATATGACAAGGCCGTTCAGACTGAAGCTGTGTTTGCAATTTCCATGTTATTTATTTACACCGAGTTCCTTTATTATTGCAGGTATGTCATAACTATAGGCTGTCTTATTCACTGTTTGGGTGCAGAACATATCTGCATGCTAAAATCAAACTGCTTTAGCTATTGTGAAATGGGGTGTGGAAAAAAATACATTACCTTAGCAAAGAGATGGTTTTCTTTATACATCACGTGCTCTTGTATGCACAAAAATATCTTTCTCAAGAAAAACTCTAAACAACAGAAAATAACCCCAAAAGAAAATGTTGGGTTTTTTTTTTTTTTTCTATTCATCACTCACTCAGACGATCCTGGCAGACAATTTCAGTATTCAAATCCCGTCCAGCACACTCTACCCACAGCTGCCTAGAAAAGCCCTTCTGTGTTTTCCAGGGGACCTGACAATACCTTTGCAGCAAATGAAAGGTATCCTCACCTCTTCATCCCAACAATAGCCTGTCCCCGGGAAGCACACGGGCTTTGTTTCTCTGCTGCGTTCACAGAGCAAAGCTCGAGCTCCCCCCCGGCAGGATGAACAAAAGGATCAAGGTGAAGAAACGGGCACCACCTTTTGTTGCTGGGTGTAGGTGGGGCACAGAAGCAGATGTCACAGGGAGGTGACTGGATGCTTGCCACTCGGCACGGAGAAAGTGCTGCCGACGTGAATAGCGAGGGAAGAATTGAGAATGAGAGAAGACAACAGAGTAACAGACCTTGAATTAACAAATAATGCAACGCTGTGCAGAAATGATGGAGACAGCACTCTGGTGAAACCCAAAAGGAGAAAACAAACCAAAGGGCATACTTATATACATGTGAGAAAAAAAGGAACAGTTCAGAGGCACAAAGAGGTTTGCCTTGAAATGATGCCTGGTGAACACCATGTCTGTGGATCTCCTGTGTTACCAGATTCTGATATTTATCTCAGAATAACGTGATTCTTTAAATAAAATGGGATTTTCAAAACTCCATTCAACACTATCAGTCACCTTTCCAGCCTCCTTCCAAATTTCAGCTGAAACTGTCTTACCACAACACATCATTCCATCTCCAGAGGCCACAAATCAACCATAAAGAAGGTTCCTGGTTGAATTTAACCTGCTGAGTTTAACCTTGGTGAGAAGGTGGAGGTTCAGGTTGCTGAGAAACATGTATGATGTGGTGCAAGTTTTATTATTCTATATAATTGACTTATTGTACATTCTATGTGATGAATTGAGAGGAGAGAGCAGTATAAAACCCAGGTACTGATCACAGGAGCTGACAGGACTCTGCTGTTAAGAACACAGAAAAGAAACACAGGCGGGAGAGGAGAAAAAAATTATTTCCTCCTTTACAACACTGTAGAATTTGTGTTCTCAAGCTGTAGAAAAGTGCTACTTTTTTGTTTGAGACTCTTTAATGGATAATAACAGAAGGTCTGTCAAATTCCACCACCTCAGCATCACGATAAGATGACAATGCTTATTTTACCTTATTTTTAGTTCTTCATCATTAAGTGCTAATTTAAAATATGTCAAGGACATAAAAACAAATTGTACAGTCCTTCAGAGGAGTGCACATGGGTACTTTGTATCATATGGCTTGACAGTGCTATTGATGATGGTTACAGGATCAGTGAAAATACACCAAATGTTAGTGCTGTGTGATTATATTACAAATGCAGACTTCAAGAAACTTCAACCGCCTCTTCTGTCTGTCTACCCTGCTTTGAGCTAAATTATACGTACTTAAATCAGGAATTGGTACAGAAAACAAAAAAATCTTTGAGATGGTTCATGGACCACTAAGTTCAACCACTTTTGTCTTTCAGTGTTGAACCAGTGGCCTTTGCAGGTGACTGCCACAGCAGCATTTGTGTTGCCCTTTCTTTTTGGAGAAGAAAAAAATAGTTTATTCTGCCTTCCCAGAGAGTGTTCAGAATCTCCTCAGGCTGGCATGTTTTCTGAGCCGAATGACACTTTCATCAGTTTTCTTCCATCTTTCCATTAATCCAAAGACTTGTTGAGAAAATGGTCTTTGCTTCACCCTCTTCTTACCAGGATAAAATCTTGATTTGTATTAAAAGGCAAAGCTGGATAAAAAGGCACTGACTATTCTGCAGCTCCTTTAGAGCCAGTTCACCAATCAGCTGCTCTATTAGGTGTTGGTAAGAAAAGTGGTTTCCCAAGCCCAGTAGATTTTTCCCCATATCCTAATCTGTTTTCAAAACCAGCACCAGCACATGTACCGAGTGGAGTGTGCAGTTGCTGTAGACCATAGTTTTACATAATGCTGCAGTTGATTATGATTAAAACTGAATTTTCCTCCAAATGCTGGGTGCACATTGCCTAGAGCAGCATCTGTATTCATGTTAAACAGTAATTAACACACTGAATTAGCACCCTGGGCAATGCAGAGTGAGTGCCTCCTTTTTTCTTCTGCAAAAGCAACTGTTGTCTTAATGTTTTAAATAATGAGCACTTTCCTTTTCCAAAAATTAAAAAGATGTATTTCAAATATCTTCTAGCTAGCACTTTTTTTTTTATTATATCTAACCTTTACATATTAAGAGGGACAATTTTAATTCCAAAATACAAAAAATGCATTTAATGATAAACTGGAATAGTACCATTCGTGACGCTTTTATTGTTTTTATAATTGCTATAAATTGAAAAAATATTTTCCTATCACTGTTACAGGAGCAGTCACAAGATCTGATATTCCTTTTACACAGAACAGGGAAATCTGTGGATGCTGGGCAGCACAACAATGATGCTGAGCTTGTGGTGGCTGCTGCTTTGCCATATGTGGTTTGAAGAGCACACAGTCCCTACTCCAGTCCTTCTGCTTCCCTGGCCAAGATCTCCCTTTGTGAGATGAGGGGATATTGGAGCTGACAGGGTTTCTGCAGGATTGAAGCCAATGGGAGCACTAAAGGGCCTACATGAAATATATACTCTGGTTTTATTGGTGGTGGGCCATCCAGCTTGGAAAAGAGCATTTTAATATCAGCTTAGACCTCTTCTCAGGCATACAAATTATAAATAAAAATACCCTGAAACAAAAATATGATTTTTTTTTTTTTTTTTGAGGAAGACAGCAGGCTTGGAGAGGGGGAAGGGGAAAGGATATCGTGTTAGTCTTGAGCTTATCTTTGACCAATACAATTGGACCCAGCTCTCTGACCCCTCTGCTTTTGCATTGTTTCAGTGATGCCAAACACCTCCACACCACACCACAGGAGCATCCCCCTGGCTGGAGAGGATCCTCAGGTGCCACAGGGCTTTGTCAGCCATACCAGAGCACCAAAGTTCTCCCAGCACATCTTTTAAACCCTCGGTCATACCAACTGCCTTAACAATTCGGGGGAGGGAAAAAAAAAATAAAATCATACATTCCTGAATGTTCAGAGGAAGAAAGCATATGTTTGTTTTTTCAAAGCACATTGCTCAGTTTAACACACGCAGTTCCCAATAAAAGCAGTGGTGTACCTGGCCAAAAGCCTTAGCAGCTCTTTGAAAACCCACCCCTAACGTGAATAACCATAAAGTGTATTTAAGTGCAGACGAATATGCTTCTGCTGCACAAGCAATTGTAAAAATAAAATGTCTCCCTCCGCTGCCAACGCATTACCCAGGAAGATTGCTACAACACATGTGCTCACAAACGCAGCACAACCTAAACTTGGCTTGGTCGCAGCAAACCACAGCGAGGCTCTCCAAGAAGTGCTTTAATGGTGTTGGCCCCGGGGGTTATCCTCACTCCTGGCAGATGAGAGGACGCTGCGAAGGCTTCTTTGCCAGCGCTGCTCTGCCCTCCGTGCTGCCTCTGAGCTCCACCCAGCGGGGCATCCCTTCCTCCCCTGGGCAGTGGATGCTCAGCCATCCCTCCCGGGGATGTTTTTTATCCTGAGACACAATCCTGTTGTCCCAACCCTGCTCGTGTTCTCTGTGCTGTGCCCGTGTTCTCCTCCGCGGGGCGTTGGAGGGGAGCTGTCTGATAGGAATGTTTGCCAGCGGCATTAACTTTCAAAACCCTCTTCTCAGTCTGCAGAAGATTGTTCCTTCGCACCTGGTGTCTGCTGTTGGTCACAAATGCCGGTGATGATAACCAAAAACCGCTTTGTTCTGAGGTCCACAAAGGGGTCAGAGGTGGAATTGGTTTCAGGGTGATCCAGGTCCTGAGCTTGAGTAAATAATAACACACTGCCACAGCAGCTCTGCGGTGTTCCTCTGCACTCCTTGAAAAGTTCCTGAATGGGTTTTGCTCTGTACATTTTGTTTTCATAGTGGCACTCCTTAAATTTCTTCAGCTGACCATCACTATAAGCAGGTTTTGCCCTTAGAAAGAGAATTTAAGACTCTCAGTGAAGCAGCTGGTGTGATTTTTTTTTGTTTTGTTTTGTTTTGGTTTTTTGTTTTTGTTCTGAATGTTAGTTTCAAGTGCATCTGTTTGATTTATTAATTGGGAATAATGCTTTCTGTCATGCTGTTATTTTTAAAATATATCTTTATCGAATTGTTTTCAATTCCTGTGGACTCTTGCCTGCCAGAAGTCTAAAGATATAGATACTATCGCCAAGGGTTGTTTAGTTTATTGTTTGAGAATTATTCTCATTGTGCCCATTATTATATAACTAGAATAAATTTGATTTACAGCATACAATAATCTGCTCTTTGACCACCTGTTATTAGTGGTATAGATGTGGCAATTTAAGACCTTTTTTTTCTTCCCTCAAATGTCCATCTTCTTCAAAAATGGAGAAACAACAGACAACACCAAATAATTAATATCTATCCCATTTGGGGGAAAGGGAGTGAATAAGTGATTGGATGAAAACTAGAATACTGAAAATTCATTTACCTGGATAGCCAGCCCATGAGCTCCAAGCAATTATGAACAATAAATCAGGATCTGCCAGAATCTCACCTGGTGAAATTCAGAATGGGGATTTCTGAATCAGAATTTAATTGCCTTTGCAGAATTTGTACATTTTTTGAGCAGCATAGCTTCTTTGCTCTTTTTTTACCTTTTTTTTTTGCTTGTTCATTCTGGTTTGGTTTGTTTATTTGTTTTTTAAATCCTGTCAGAATGTCTTGGTCAAGAAATGTTGAACTTTAATTCAAGGGGAATAAAAATCGTTATACTCATCCTACAATTTCATAGAAAATAACAGTGATATCTTCCTCAAGAATTCACCAAATAAATACCTAAAAATCAGATATTCTTTCATTGACAGCCATTTAGATTATTAAATTACCTGTTATGCATGTAATTAATTGCTATTTAATAAAGTGGACAAAGCTCCCAGTTGAGATCACGGCTCTATTTAACCTGCTGTTGCACAGAAAAAAACACATGGTTTTCAATCTCAAAAAAATTGTCAGTTAGTTAATGATTGTCTAGTTTCATGATCCTGAAGACTAGGAATGATAAAACATTTTTCTGTGCACCTGACAGATGCAGACAAGAAACCTTCTTCACTATGGGGAAAAAAAATTCAATTTGAGAACTTATACTGGCTAAAATAAATAATTAAACATTGACATCAATTCACATTTAAAAATATACTCTGAAATAGTTTAGAAAAAATACTAAATGCAATTTAAATTCATTAAAATGATCTTAGAAAACATTCTTCTTGTATAGATTTTGGAGCATTTTACAAAAAGAGACAAAATTCTATTGCACAGAGAGAAAACTGAGGCCTAGAGGAAGTAAATTATCTGAAGTCAGAAGAGAGGCCACTGGCAAGGCCAAAAAGAATAGATATTTGAGTGCTAAGTCAATACTCTATTCACAAAATCATATTACTTCATATTTTTCTTGGCAAATTATGACTGTGTAGTCATGTGAGTCTTCCTGTTTTTATTCAGATAGTAATTGAGAACATACATGGAAGTGATAGAGTAGACTGATATGTTGATTCTACATGAAAACAGAAGACTGATGTACCAGGGTAGAAAAGGTGCACACTGCCAGTTCTGAGGGAGACCTCGTTCCTCTCCTCATTTAAATTGGAATGGATGTTTTCCAACTGGGAAAAATGCCTGAGCCTCCACCTCGTGTCCTTTGGGTGGCTGCAGGTCTAAGCTGAGCTGGTCACTCCAGGGTGGGGTGAACGAGCACCGTCCTTTTTCCTCTTGACTCTTTTTCCGAGTGATATTTGAAAGTTCTGGGAAATCCAGAGGGGAGAAGCTCTCAGAAGGCATTATGGTCAAGCCTTCTGAGAATTCAAGAAGCTTTTCATGCCCTCTAGATACTGTGCACAGCCAGTGACAAGCATCCCTGACACACCACTTTTCTCTGCATGCAGCTGCTTCTTCACTAGAACCAAGTGTGACCTAAAAGATTGTGTCATTTTTCGTGTCCACAGTGCCTCAAAAAGGTGTAAGATCTCGTGTGTCAGAGTGACAAAATGCGTGTATCACTTCTGAATTTTCTTATTTCTTGACTGCTGCAGGGAACATTATCCGGTGATTTGAGTCCCAAAACATTTAGTCATCTGATTTTTATATCACGTCTCTTTTTAAGGCACCTTACAGAAAATCTGTACCATATGTTATATTTTAAAAGGACACATATTAGTTGTCTTCACACCTTCAAAATGAGTCACAGAATCATAGAGTGGTTTGGGTTGGAAGGGACCTTAAAGATCACTCAGTTCATACACCCCTGTCATGAGAAGGGACGTCTTCCACTATCCCAGGCTGCTCCAAGCCCTGTCCAACCTGGCCTTGGACACTTCCAGGGATGGGGCAGCCACAGATTCTTTGGGAACTTGTGCCAGGGCCTTACCACCCTTACAGGGAAGAACTTCTTCTTAATATCCAATCTAAACCTTCCTCCTTTGAGTTTGAAGCCATTCCCCCCTTTTTTCATGGAGTTTTATCACTCCATGCCCTTGTCCAAAGTCCCTCTCCAGCTCTCCTGTAGCCCCTTCAGGCACTGGAAGGGGCTCCAAGTTCTCCCTGAAGCCTTCTCTTCTCCAGGTTGAACAACCCCAGTTCTCCCAGTCTGTCTTCATAGGAGAGATGCTCCAGCCCTCTGAGCATCTTTGTGGCCACCTCTGGACTCACTCCAATGGATCTGTGTTTCCAAGCACAATAAAAAAAGGAATTAAGTGGAATATTAAAAAGCTGAGAATGATTTTTTATTTTATTACAAAAGCCATTCCCTTTCTCAGTACTCTCCCCGTCAGTCCCTCTCCATATGTCCTTTCCTCCCCTCCCCATAAGCAGTGCTCAGGCCCTCTTTTTCCTAACTTTGGGATGCTCGTTCCTTTTCCCATGCAAGAGTACAGACATAACTGATTTTCAAACTGATCTGCCCTCACCTGGTGAACAGGAAATCATGGGACCACTTTTTAATAGCCTATAAGCTCATTTAGACTGCAGTCACTGCATATAATTCTTGTTTATAGAAAAGATAAGGTAGATGGATGTGGTTCTGGTTGGAAAACTTGCAAACTGAAATGCTTACACACCCACAGATGATTGAGTTCAAACAGGTAATGCCTTCAGAATCCAAAATCTGGTTTATGAGCTTCTGTTGCAGTTACCAGGTGGAAATTTAGAGTTTATGAACATATATAACTAAAGATAACCTTTTGAGCCAAAGATCTCCCGTTATATTGTTTTCTAATTATTTTTGGAGCACTGTGTAATGTCCATTAATTATATTAATGGATATTAATTGCACTGATGACCTTTTCTGATATACTATTCATGCAGAAGAACTTTAACTCCTGGAGAATGAGTCAATGCCAATTTCCACAGACACTATTCAAGGCAGTAATGGCAGGAGGAACCACAGCAACCAGATAAAATTGCCTTCTTCTAGTCTAAGTTTTATTTTACCGTCCAAAAAAACCCAAAATTCTTTAGGGAGTGTGAAAAGTTACTCACATTCTCTACCCACTTTATTCTCACAGAGAGCCTGTGATCCTCTGACTAATTCTGAGAGCACATTCACAATGACAAGCAGCAATTCCAGACAACCCAGTATCAAGATCCTGCCATGCACACAACCAAAATAGGGATAATCACCTATTTACATAGAGCTGTGCTGTATTTTGTGTTCAGCATTTCCCCAGGCACATGGCCAGGTGTGCTTAGAGCAGCTGGTTCAAACCCAGAACAAGTCTGACTGCAAAATCCTTAAGCACCCGTATGACATCATCATATATCCGGGTAAAGCTGCACAGGTTCTTAAAAGTCCTGTCTGGATTCTGAAGTTATGCACATTTACCTGAGGATTTTCTTTTGATGAATAGAAGTAATTACCCCTAACAGTCTCAGATAATTTTTTTTTTTTTTTGGCAATGTTGTGCCTTCAGATCGCGGTAGGAAAGTGCTTCAAACAGCCTGTACACTCAAATAATGAGCACACTTACACGTCTGCAAACAGATTTGCTGCAAAAAGATGTATTTCTGCCCCAGTTCTCCTGTTTGTTCCCAAAAGACAGCCTCTTGTGCCCTTGTGTAGGTTCTGTATGTGTCGCCTAAATTTGTCAATTTATTCACCATGAATCATTTCTTGATGGCAAAATGTTACAAAAAGGCAGCTGCAAAAGAAAAAGAGGCTGTGCCAGAGTAGAATATACATAATCACAGCTTGCCACGTAGCTTTCACAAAATCAGTTTAAAGTGACTGCAACACAATGCAAGCAGGTTATGTCCTGTGGAATCTGCACTGCAAAAATCCAGAGCAAGTATACATCAGTTGTAATTTTGTCTTATCTCTGAAGGTTAAGACATATTTCACCTGAGACATCTTACGAGTGATTATCTGAGATAATGTGTGGGTTGGATGTGACTTTGGTAAAGCTGCATATCTGACAGTAACAAATGTGTATCTCTAGTTAAATTAAGTTTTTGGCCTGTCATTCATCACGTTGTTTCTACTCACTTTCAGTTAAAAGTTGTGTCAGTCTTTTGGGAGGGAATTTAAGTAAGAAAAACTGCCTCTCATGTTGGAGTTTCTCCTAGCAGCATTTATTTTTTATATATTATCAAAACCCTGAAAATAACACATTCATCTTAGGTGGGTTGTTGGGTTTTTTTTTTATGTTCCCGTTATAATTGCCCACTGAACATGTTGTGATGTACAGTGTTTACTTCCAAGGAAACTGTGGGAGAAGGAAAATGCCACTCAGTAATTGATAATGTTATTATGGTGAACTGTTGAATCAAATATAATGCAGCCTGTATTGATCACCAATTAACAGAATTACATCCCTTCTCACTTTATTAAATAGCAGTGAATGTCAAAGCAACTTAAGCATTTCAGCAACTGAAGTGGAAAAGATGTTTACAGTGTGTGAGCTACATAATGGCTACACTTTTTTTTCTAGCTGCATTAATTTATTTAGTTGTAGGAATGTGCTTCTTCGGGAGCTGTTGCTGTAGTACACCCATCTGAGAGTCAGCATGTTATAAACAAAGCTAGTTATTAGGAAAATTAATATCAAGTGAAGCTCCCCGCCCTTCTTTTCCTCCTACCTTTCCTCCACTGAAAGTAACGACGGTTTGGAAACTAAATAGAAGCTTTTTAACATCTGGGAAAATATTTTTAAAAAGCCATTTGAGTGTTTTAGCTTTTTCTTCCTCCTCATATAGCCTTGAAAGGGGTGGAATGCACTTATATATTCCTACCAAGAAGTGTCCACAGAGCATTCTCCTCTCCATACATGGCAGGAAGACTCGGAGATTTTAGCTTTAAGCACACCCTCATCTGGCCTGTTGACAGCTATTGTTAAAGACACAGCTTTATATATACAGAGAGAGAGAGAGAGAGAGAGAGAGGGAGAAAGAAAGAGAGAGCTCGTTTTTTCATCACCAGTTCTCACTTCCATTTGCAATTCAGATCTCTGGTTGTCCAAGTGCCAAGTGAGGGAGCTGAGGCAAGAGCAGCAAGGCAGCCTGCCTTCTGTCCTCAAGCATCTGCTGCAAGGTGGCAGCATTTCCTAAACCCACACTTTCTTGCTGATCGTGATTTTCTGAAGGATTAAAACACTGGTTTTGTTATGGAGGTCCTCTGATCTGATGGGAGGGAAGGGGAGGGGGAGGAACGTGTCTTGCCTGCAGAACTGAAGACCTGGGGCAGACAGTTAAATGGAAATAGCTTGTGTTTTTGTTTGGGAAGCCAAGACATAACAGGTAATGCTCCATAAACTCTGTGAAACTATTTCTGGGAGAGTGGTTTTTTGTGGTTTTTTTGGTTGGTTTTTTTTTTTTTTTTTAGAATGGTGCCAGCACTAGAGCCTGCTAGGAAAATAAAACATTCCTTCAGGGATAGGAAAGAGTATGACTGCATTCGAGCAAATCTGATCTCTTTTAACTACAAATGGACATTTGGAAAAGCTTTTTTTTTTTTTTTTTTCCCTTTGCATGTAGTTCTGTGTAGCTCTTTTAGCCAAAGAGGGAGAGAAAAGCTAAGAGTGCCATAGAACCTGACTTTTCCAAAGACTTACGGTTGTGTCTTCTAGTTTCAATTAGTTCATTGACTTTAAATCTAAAACCCAAAGTTTAACTGTGTGAGGACTTATTTAATCATTTGATGATCTAATATTTTTTATTTTTATTTATTAAAATGTATTTATTTCCAGTAGACCAGCAACTCAATGAATTGTACAGGTCTAGGTTTACTGTACAGAAGAATCATACATGAGTCTGCACAAAAGTCTTGTCTGTGAACATCTGAAGTACTTTCAGTCCGAGCAGTCTGTGTTTTCTAGCAGTTTGCTTGTCAGCCTTGCACCATGTTCTGATGAAAGAAGGATTTCTAAATATATTTAAAGAGCTTAATCTGTTCATAAATCTTGTTTATTTATTTCAGAGGAGCGATGAAACACAAAAGCTTTTGCTTGTTTGTGTCCAGGCTGTGCTCTGTGTTGCCTACACTGATGAGGAAAGGATGGAGTGGTGGGCTGAAGCTGTTCTGCTTTGAAGAGAGAAGGAGTCTTAAAGATTTTCTGTTGTTGCTTGGCTACAGCCCTTGCTTTTCACCTCTCCAAGTTGTGATGTTAGGAAAGGAAAAAAGAGCTTTTTTTTTTTTTTTTTTCCAGAAAACTATTTGCATCCAGAGCTCTACTTGGGGTTCTTAAGAGCTCCTTCCCTTAAGCAGGGATGTCCAAAGATACCTGGCATTGTCTTGTTTTCCTCTGATGCTGTTCCTCTGTACAAGGCTGGCAGATGCCTGATCTGAGTACCCTCTTGTACATACGTACAGCCTCCATTTCCCCTTTCAACCTCCTGCCAAAATGCAGTGAATTCACGTATTGTGGGCCAGAAAATTGTCCTGTGTGACTGCTGAAACCAACACACACCTGTGCTCTCTGCACTGAACAGCTGTGACGCTTGTAACCATGTTTTGACATGCAGCAAGCCAAGAGGGGAAGCCAGCCTTTAGAAATAAATCTGAAAGGACAAATAACTAAACAATTATAACCTGATACATTGTAAATAATAATTAGTGGCAGATCTCTTCTGTGTCAAAATTAAATTAAATTGTTTAGTGTGCCTCCACAAGCAGGAACTTGTTCGGTTGGATTTTGAGTATCTCCATTATTTCTTATTTCTTCCCATTGCCTCTTCACTTGTCACTGGGCACTACCAAGAGGCATTTGGCTCCATCTCCTCAACTCCTCTCCCACCCAGCACTTACACCTACTTATGACCCCCAGGACCCCTCCCCAGCCCAGACAAACCAGCCCTCTCAGCTTTCCTCACGTGGCAAATGCTTCAGTCCCTCAGTGGTGTTTGTGGCCCTTCACTGGATTCACACCAGTGATCTCCACGTCTCTTTTGTACTGGGGAGCCCAGAACTGGACCCAGCAAACCAGTTGGGTCTCATCAGTGCTGAGCTGAGCAGAGGGGAAGAATAACCTCCTCTGATCTGATGGCAACACTCTGTAATGCAGTCAGTCTTAGAATGAACACATTATTTTAGACATCTCATAAGAAAATATTTTACTGAGATCAAAAGGAAAATATGTAGAAGTGGTGACTGTTCATGAGCATTAATTTTACATTGTTTATTCTCTTATCCTACAAACACTTGTCTGATACTTTTCCCCATGTCTTCTGATATGATTCTGTACTGTTGGTGCTGGTGGATTGAGAGGATTTTATCACCAGGCAGAGGAATCCAAGTATCTGTCATCTCCCTTAAAAAAAAGTCCTGTTCTTGACTGACACCTGTCACAGAATAGCAAGCTTGTTTTCTCCCTTGTCTCCAAAATAGACACCTTCCCGGGCCATTTCATAACACTCTGCTCTTCATCATTCAGTTTTCTGTGAAGTCCCAAGGTGTCAGTTTTTTACCTGTTGGCCAAACTGCTTCAAACTCCCCATTTAATTGGATGGTCTGTCAGGGGATGCAGCTGAGGCCACTCAGCAAGAGAAAATGGCAGAGCAAGACAGGTGAGCCTCTGTTTCTGCCTAAATCAGTGACAAAATGCGACTGAGTTTGTGAGCCCAGGATCTCACTCCAATTAATTTTTCTGTGTTCCCCTTCCTTAAACCTTAAATTTGCCTAAATTCCTGATGATTTGGAAATTTAGCACGAGACATACAAAGCTGCAGTTTGTTGGGTGTGGATTACACTTCAACTTCCAATGAAAGCTCCCCAAACCAGACATGAACTGTGCCCACCTCCATATGTTTGTGCAATTAAGTCCCAAATAAGAGAGAATAAGGGGCTTTTTTCTTTCTTCTCCCTTTTTCTCTCCTATCTGACTTCTCTTTAAATGCAATGGGCAGTATTGATAACTCCCCAGCAGACAGAGAGCTGAAAAATTCAAAGGCAAACATAAATTAATAAAACTGTTGGTATGTCTGGGAAGCAGAGAGATGATTAAATTTGGATTTAAGAGGTATAGAAACTTTTAACAGCGAAAACTTGAGAAAAAAATCCTCAGAGAGTTATGCCAATTGGAATAATTATCTTTATTTCTTAGATAAGGCTTATTTGCTTTTCTTCAGTAACTGTGGAAAGTTAATTCAAAGTGCTACCAAAGCTTGACTGATTGATTAAATTGATTATTTTGATTATAGAAACCTGTATTTTAAATTATGTGATAGAAACACAAACTGTATTAGTGAGGCAGTGATGGGTCAGACCTTCCCACAGCTTAGACTTCCTTCAGTAAATTTTTTGAGATTCCAAAAATGCACCTGCTTTAGCAATATTTTAGCAGCTTTGTTCCAATGTATAAAAAATTTGGAATAACCACAGATGTCTTACACATCCTTTGGTCTTATCTCTGCTTGAGTACAGAGATCACTGAGTGTGGTCTGTGTCTCTCTGTCTCATCCTCCTCACTGCCTCACAAAACAAACACCTGCATTCCAAGTCCTATCACTCTTAAGTGGCAGCATCTCCTAATCTAAGGTTGTTCAGCTGCAGCCAACACATTTCTGTTTTCAAGCACAGAAGGGTTTTTGGTTTTCACTTGAAATTCTGAGCTGTCTGTAGTAAGCAGATCATTTAGGTATAACAATAACAATAAAAACAACTGAAAATAACATCTGTGTAACAATTCTGATGGTTTTCTAATGAATAATTTTGATGAAACACCTCCTTCAAACCTACTTACAGGAGAATGTAGTGTGTGGGCCTAATATTTTCCTTCATTAAATCTTCTCATAAACTAATTATTTTGATTGGTTTTTCAGTGTCAGATTACTAATTTAATCTACAATTTTTAAAGGCAAGAATGAGAACTACAGAGAGCAATGTCAACTGGAGGTACACTAATATTAAAATTTCCCGTATGAATTTCTAAGTATTTCTGTAGTTTACAGTAGGGTGTTTTTTTGAAATGTGTCGGGGAATTAATCTCGCAATCTGCTGGGTTTGATTTCCCAGTGGAAATCAACCAGGAGTGGTCAAGGCTATGAACTATGTAAAATTATCCTTTGCACAAGGGAATGCTCAGGGCTAGTCCTGTGTGCAGGCACAGTAATGGTTTGGCTGTGGCAGCAGACAGCTCAGGAAAACAAAATGCTGAGAGCCCTGGAAAGCTAGGCTAGCCATGGAAAGAAAATGATTCCCCCCCAAAAATCAGTTGCCATCTTCACCTTTCCATTCCCACAGGAAAAGTAAACCCAGCTCTGCACCTCTGTCCTTCTTCTTACTCTGCGTAGCAGAATTATCCGTGCTGCATCCCCACATCTCTCACAGCTGAGCATCAAGAGCTATCAAGTACGACAAATTCTAGCCACATCTGATTAGGAGAAGCTCTTCTGAATGATTGTGATTGACTCTCCTGTGTCTTACCTCTAGACATCATTCCCGTAGGAATGGAAGAGAATCTGATAATCCAGCTATCGGACTCTGAGCACCTCGTGCCAAGGAGTTCTGCTCTTTGCCTGTGTGGCAAAGGGCTGGCCCAGACTGAAGCTGACTTTTAACCACCCTCAGTTGCTCTATTCTGGCAAAACACGGCAGAGCTAAAATTTGTGTTTCAGACCTTGATTAGGGCTCACATGCTGAGGTTCAGCTTTCTCACATGTCCTGCGAGGGTACCACTGACACATAGTAGGAAAGGGAAATTCTTTGCATTGACAGGGTTAGTACCTGTTGTAGTTTAACCAAACAGGGGCTTGTCTAAATAATTCTACTCCTCACATAATGTACAGATGTTATCTTGAGGTTATGTCAATTTAAAGACAATCTGTTTATTGAGCAATGTAGCATGTTATATCTTTAAAATTAGACAACACCTCTGTACATAAAGTGCGCCTTTAGTTACTATCGGCAAATAAACCCTTTAGTGAGGAGGTTTCAGGTCTATTGGCTGAGTGTTGATAATAAATTCTCTGTGGAACTGACTTCAGCCCATTAAGCAGGCCCTGCTTCTGCTCTCGTGGTTGTTAATTTGACGGGACTGTGTCACATTAAGTAGAACAAACATGTTTTCACCCGCTCCGCCATCCAGAACGGACATGGCTGTTACTCTAACAACTGGATATTGATTGGAAGCATTCACCCTTCCTGACCCAGGGCTGGTACATGAAAACAGAGCCAGGACTGATTAAGAAATTGCGTGTGTTTGTGCACATGTGTGCGGTGTTAGCGGTCCACATAAATTTCAGGCCTTTTGAATTCATGTCGTGTAAATGCTCTGAGCGTGAGATCTGCCACTCATTTCCTGCAGGGGCCGTGAAGCTTCATTTATCTTTAATTATTTATTTGTCTGAATCCTTGTACCCATCTGGTCAGACCGTGCTTTCAGGGTCCGCCGCCCCATATTGAAAATTTTGTTTATTAGCTGTAGGTCTAATAAAACTGTCTCGGGAAATGATGAAACTGAAGAACTGTTGGGATTTGCTTCTGGTTTTGACCTCATGTGTGGCATAATTCGGTAGTGTATTGCTTTTGTGTGTTCTTGACACAGAGAATACCTTTAGCTGGTCGTTTCTGTAGACAACCAAGAAAAAGAGGAGCTAAAGGGGAGGAAAAAGAAAAATAAAGAAGAAAGGGAGATTTTTAATCTATTTATGACAGCAGGCTACCTTACAATATAAATATAAATATTCAGTATACTGCACTTCCTTCCTTCCTCCCTTCAAATTTTGCTCTATTGCTCACATTTTGTACACAGTTTGACGTGCACAAATTTGCAGCACAGAGAGGAGGAGCTGGGGTGAAGTGCTCCAACATTCCATGCTGCTCAACACGCAGTTGACCACCAGAGTGGAAGGAATGCACTGCTTGCCTTTCCACCAGGAGAAGGGGAGCGGGTGGTAAAAGAGAATCATGAACTTACAGGTGATTCTCCTGGGTTCAGTGAAGTTGTGTGCTCTCACCTCCTGCAGACCTGCCTCAGTGAACTCAGGGGTTTGTTAATGTTGGTTGGGGTTTTTTTTATTATTTCTGTTTTCCTCTTTCAGTTTGTTTTTCCTCTCAGAAAAAGGGCTTCACCCACTGTGTTCTATCACTCAGCAGAGTTATGCTGCATCTTCTCAGCTCTGCCATTTCCAAAGGTAGTGCCAAGGGCTGATAAATTTCTACTTGTGGAGGTAACTGCCACACATTGTCTTACAGTCACAGGTAAAGTGCCACTCCAAGTGAGAAATCAGAGGTTTAGGCAGATTTAACAAGGTGAGAGAGGAATAGTCATAAGGCTTATATATCTCTATGTATTTTTTCTATACAATAAAACATGCAATATATGCAATATATTTTTCCATAATTTAATATGGATTTTTTCATAGCACTAGAATAAATATATAATAATAAATACAGATAAAACGCATTATGAAATATTTAAAATTTAAATGCTTCATTTCCAATGTGAAAGACTTAAGAAAACAGTGTAACATTACGAAAATGAACTTTTGTTATTAAAACTTTTTGTAATTATTGGTTTCAAGATTTAGCAAAACAGAAACTAAAATGACATTGCTCTTGCATTTTTCTCCATCATGAAGAAGGAACAAGCAATGCAACAGTAAAGAAAACAACAATGAAGCTTATCTGAAAATAAAAAAGAAGTTTGAAGGACATGATTTATTAACATACAATATAAATGTAACACAGCGCCAAAATTCAAGAAAAATGGGAAGAAAAAGCCCCATCACTAAATAATAAATGAAAGGTTATGAGCAGCAATAGATAATGCTGATCAAAGAGAAAAAAAATCATGTTATGTAGAGAAACCTTTCTCTTTACAGTTTTAGTGAAATACTTATGCAGTGAAAGAACTCATTAAAAATCATCAAATTTATGGAACAAATCTTTCCAAAGGATCTGCTTTGGCATGGAGAGGGCTTTTATTTTCCCACCTTGTTATACTCCCAAGCATCTGGAACAATCAGAGGAAATACTGTTTGAAAACTCTTTAGGAAGAGTGTGTGGGGTAATGAAACTCGATGTTTTTTTATTATAGCTCATAACCTGTGAAGCAATCAATCTCAGAAATATATTTTTATGCCCTGTTTTGTGGAGATCATTGGAATTCATCTGAGTGGATGTGATGCTGAAAAGTGATTCTGCCATCACTGAGCTGGAAGGGAATTAAAGATTCATGGAAGCTCTGCAGAGGGATGCAAGCCTGGAAGAACACCAGAATACATAATTAGTCATGGGGGAGAATTCTGCTCTGATTTTAAAGCAATCAATACATTACTTTTTCATACTATTAGCATATAAATTGTTGTATATCATTACCTCAGAAAATAGTATTACCCCAGAAAATCAGACTCTTCATTACAGTAGTGCGACACACATTACATAAATATAATTATGTATATAATGAAAAACATCAGTCAGAAGCAACGTGACAAGCAGTTAGGGTTCAGTTGCAGCTAGTCAATATTGCTGTTCTAATTTTGCTGTAATGCTGAATTCTGATTAATATTTCATTTGGAAATTTTAAAGCAAAGCTTTACAGAACTGAGCTTTGTTGGCACAAGATCTCTCTGATTCTTGACATGAATGGGAAAGGCTGGAAGGGACCACAGTGGGTCATCTGGTCCAGCCTCCCTGCTCAAGCAGGGCCATCCCAGAGCACGTGGCACAGGATTGTGTCCAGAGGGTTTGTGGAGCCAGTTCTCAATCCACCTCACTATCCACTCATCCAGCCCACACTTCCTGAGTTTGCCTATAAGGATGTTGTGAGGCAGTGTTGAAAGCCTTACTCAAGTCATGTTGGACAATATCCACTTAAAAACCAGAGATTCTAACAAGTGCAGAATACAGTATGGCATAGAAAATAAACCATTAATCTCCATGCAAAAATACTGTACATTACTAGAAATCAGCTGTGTTTATTTTTACTTGCTCTGAAGGGACACAGCAGTAATAAATGAGCCTTAGGACACAACCCTTCATTCCTTTTTCAATAAATTCTACTGTTTGCAGAGATTTCCTTGAGTTCAACCTGCAGAGCCAAAACTGCCTCCCAAAGCAGTCGTGTTATCCCTGTTAACAGAAATCTTTCCATTAACTTCAGTGAATTTTACATCAGGCAAATAAGGAAGTATTTTTACAACATCACAATATTCCTGAAAATACTCCATGAAGATGGAGAGGTTAAACTCAGTTAATATTATAAATTGTTGCTTGTATTGTATCTTTCTGGAAGAACATTACTCAAACAGTTGTTCTTTTTACCTGTTGTCTGCCCTTGCTCCTTCCTCATTTAATCTACTTTTTCACTTCTGAAGCACACTGAAATGAAAACATATTTTCCAATGGGGTTCTTTTTTTTTTATTTCCCGAACAAGAGTGAGCTGAGAAGATTGTCCAATCAATTTATGAATGTCTCCAAGGGCAGAGATTTCCCAGCCCCTCTAAGCAACCTCTCTCGGTATTTAAGTACTTGAATGGTGAAAACAAACTTCATAATATGTGACGGCAGTTCCCATTCTGACAACTTTTCCCATTGTTCCACCAGTGTACATCCCTAAGGCTTTGATTCCATTCTCCTACCAGGCAGCTGAAGGCAGCAGTAGGATCCACCCTCAGCCTTCTCCCAGGCCCATTTATCGAGTGCATCCACCTTCTCCCAGAACCTGCCCTGTGTCAGTCCACTGTCCATACAGCTGGGGAAGCACAGAACTGTGCTTCTGCTGCAGATGGTATCTTATACATGCTGAAGAGACAGGGAACAGCCCTTCCCTCAGCTTTCTGGAGGCACTCTCTGCAACAACCTGGTGTCACCAGCCTGCTTTGCTGGATGAGCACATCTTGTTTGTCCTCCAGGACCCCCCATCTCTGCTTGTGCAAAGCTCCTTTCTAGCCAGTGGTGCCCAGTCTGGGTTGCCTGGAGTTTTTCCATCCCAGCAGGATAACTTTGGGTTGGCATCAAATTCCTGCATCCCCCTGAGAAGCAGCCTGGTCTGCCCAGGAATCTGCAACACACAAAAAAGGCTGATCCTGTTTATTTTTATTCGTGTGTCCTTTACAACCGTGCCAAGCTATTGATGTTTTCATTATTAGAAGTGTCAAAGTGCCTGAAACTAATATGTCTAGTTGCAAGGAATATAAATTATAGTTGAGGAAGCTACTTGAACCAGGCCCTGATTTCAACTGCTCCATATCAGCTTGATTTAATCAACACTGGATGGGACTACCAGTAACACTGGGTGGGTTTGATTGAATTGGAAAGCCTCAGACAATTATGAAATACCTTTTGAGTAATAAAATGTTCTACTTTCTGTCCTCTGCTTCACTTATTTTCATCTGTGTAAAGGGAAAATATTCTTTCTGTATCAAAACAAGTGAAACAAGTCTGCAAATTCACTAAATCTGGTTGAGTGATGAGGAAAAACAATTAGAAACTGGGTATTTTGATGTTTGGGCCTGTGCCTACTTTTACAGTACAACAGCACTTAAAGATTAAAGAATTCTTTACTCACTGATTTTTTTGCCAGACAAAAAAAGATATAAATATGTTCTCTAGCAAAAATCAGAAATCTGAATTTGATCTTTCTGTTTTAGATGTGCTCTTTAATTCTATTGTGTTTTCTTTATAATTAGGATGTTCACAGCCTTGTGCCTTTCTCTCAGCATTCTCCCTGACATTCTTAGCCCAAATGCACAAGGTATTTTTTTCTGTATGCCATAGACAGCTCTGTGACCAGCATGAGAACAAATCTACTATTGTAACATCATTCTGATCATGCTCAGGAGTCCCAGCACTCAGTTGGGTTTTCTGTACCCTTTACTTGGAAATGAATGGGAATAAAGATGTCTATCTCATTGACCTAAATATATTTCCAATGAGATTTATCCTGCAAAGGAGATTAGAGCATCTTAATGTTATGCTGCTGCTTTTCCTTCAGTGGAGAGAAGTGGTTGATAAAATAGATGTTTAAATCCTCATCACTCAGCATCTAATAGCAGCCAGCAATTTAAATAAGAGTGTTCAAATGTGTTACAGGTAGTGCTTGTGCCTCCTGCCAACTCCCACCTCACTTGGTTTAGGGTTTCAGTATTTTCTTTAAAATGCCAGTAGCTAGATAAAAATGCAGGATTTAATTTTGAAGCTTACAGTATAATCCAGTGTATTTATTGAAGCCAAATTTGTTCCAGTCAATGGTCATTGGTTTTGGGGACTCTTTGAAGTGAATGGAATTTCTGCCCTAACTCCAGATAGATTCAGGCCTATCACCAAAATTAGCTTTTTGATAACTTGAAACTTAAATCTGTGCCCTTACATGTATATATATATCTCCCCCCTTTCTGCATGGGAAACATCATGATTGGTAGTGGTTGCTTGTAACAATTGGACCACTGAATTCAGGATCACTTCTAAGAATACCTTTCTGAGCAAGTGTATGGAGTTCTTTTCCTATTGAACGGTCACATTTTCAGTCAGTGATCAAACACAATTCACCTAAGGAAAATGAAAAAATCCTTATATCTTCCATGGATGTGTTGTACAAATTAACTGATTTTTTTTCCAAAGGTGAAATAGTATTTTTAATATAAACACTGAGCACGTACCTAATTTGTTGGTGTTTTTTTATTCACATAAACTGGGATTCTGCAACTCATGAACTGTTCCATGAACAGTTCTGTTGAAAAGAAAAAATATTTAGTGTGCAGCACAAACCAAATATGACTTTTTCCATCATATACCACATATTTTTAAGGTTCTAATCAATAGAGGGTGCTGCCTTTTTAACTAGTTATTTAGATTTTTGTTGTTGTTGCCGTGTGACAAATGCTGTGCAGTCTTAGAAAAAGCCCTGTAAAAAGCTAATAAAGGATTTTGAAAGAGTCTGTTTCTTGAAGAGACACAAGTAAGGGATCCTGATGGGTGTTCCTCTGTCTAAACAGGATTCCTGCCTTTAAGTGTTGATTAATTCCTTGTGAAGGAGAGCTGCTGCTCAGTCAGTCTTTTGGGCTGCTGGAGGCTCACAATGTGATGGTGCACATACCACTCCCCGTGTTGAACTGTGTGTGGAGTGAATTAAAATTATTAACAAGTCTCCCCTCTAAAGACCATTAGCTAGGCAATAAATCAACAAGGGATACACAGCATGATGAAACTGTTACAGCCCAGGGTTATTACAGCACATGGGGCACCGTCAGAGGACTTTAATCTCCCTCAGGAAAAAATAATTTATTACACCAACATCCTCTGAACTTCCCTTATTGATATAAAAAAAAAAATTGGTATGAAGCATTTGGCAAAGCAATCTTAGCATTGCTAAGCACGTTGCATATATTCACTTTTCCTTTAGGGATCCAGGGAAGTACTTTCAGTAACAATTTCGAAATGAAGATATGGCGGACGCAAAAGCCTTGTACTTGATGCAATTAGACAATAAACGTACTTCCTTTTAGTTTTAATGATAAAACAGCAGAAGTGTACACCTGAACCAAGCAGAAAATTCTTTATCCGGCTTCAAACACTTCCCCAGTAATCCCACCGTGTGCTTGAAGCCACGAAGAACGCGTTTCTGCTGGCAGAACCCTTCCAAGGCTGGGCAGAAAGAGAGAGTCTGGTTGTGCCACTGTCACTTGTCTGGCAGCAGGTGGAAAACACTGATCAACCCTTAAAAGACTTCAGTGTCACCAGACCAATGTCACCCTGTATCGAGCTGTGTGCTGGTTTCTCACAGACACCCACAGAGGCACGAGATGCCACGGCCGGGGAGAAGGGCGGGCATCGATCCGTCGAGCCAGGGAGTATGTGGGTCACTGTGTTCACTCCATCTGGGCTGGCAGGGAGTGGCTGCTCTAACAAGAATGTAATAGCTGAGAGCGGTCACATCAAGAAATACTTTTACTGCCTCGAGCAGCTGGGTTTCAGAGAGCACAAAAATGGCTCGGGGCGGTACCTGCCCAGTGGTGTTTCCACGTGTTGCCTCTCTGGAAGGGAAAAAGCAGAACATCTTCTAGGCCTTCTAGGGCAAGGCTGGGAAAAGGGAATTGGCTGGGAGGTCTTTGCCACCTTTTTCAGGGTTAGACAAAAAATTTAACCACGCTTCCTGAGTGCAGGCTAGCCAAAGCTCAGGTGTGATGTGATGTGATTAGGCAGAACAAGTTAAATGTGGACAATAGAGAAATTACTTCTGTAATCTAAATACACAGACAATTAATGTATTGGGCTTTTTTTTTTTTTTTTGGTGGGTGTGCAGCACCTTTACTCCAAAAATGTGCAGAAAATCAGACTGAATTTTTTTTTTTTTAATCTCCTATATAACTTAAGATTTCACAACTGAGAGGAACTGAGTCTTCACAGGAAGTTTTTTGTCTTCCTTTGTTTGTTTTTTTTTCCCCCAGTTGCTCCAGTTCTACCCAACAGCAAACACAGAATTATTTTTTTCATAAATACATGAGGTAAAACATTCTCATTCAGTGATGCTAATATTACCTGGACAGGGATGTGGCGCTTGAGGACCCTGAAGGCCAGATAGGTTGTGCCTGAAGGGCTTTCTGGGAAGAGGGAATTGGAGATCAGGTATTGAACTACTCTGGTGAGTCAGATCCAGCCTGCAAACAGAATGTGTATATCCATATATTGCCAAATTTACTCATAAATGTTGCACAACTCATTTAAGTAAAGTTACACAAACATATGTCTGAGCAGTCGTATTATTTTTTTCTTCTTTTTTTTTTTTTTCCCTACAGTGGTCAACTTCTAATAAGTTGGGTTTTTTTCTTAAGTAAACATTTTAATAACCAAATGCCTCCTGCAACACCTAATTCCATCTGCAAAGGCGTGTATTTTTCAAATTCATAAGGAATTCTTTTTTTTTTAGAGCTTCTGGTTGCATAGACCATTGGAATTCTTGGCCCATACTCTCTAAAATAGACCCAGTTGGGCAAAAGCAGAGAAGCAATCATGCATGGATACACAATCAGATTTTTAAAGCATTGGCCAGGCTATGCTTAACAGAAATACCATAAACCTGTAAAAAGTCTTACAGCTATTCCTGGTAGCAACAGTAAAACTTCAAAAGCCTTTAGTCTACCCTCGTCCTACAATTTCATCTTCTGGTTTTCCTTTGTGTATATCTCTCAGACAAAATGCTAACAGTGAAATCATTCCAGACATGTGTCTTCTATTAACTTGTTGAACTCAAGAAACTTATAACACTCCATTAGAATGATTTCCCCTCTCCCTAAGATGCCCTGCCACAAATCCTGGAGCAACTTTGAGCTTTACTTGCTGGTACACGAAAATACTGTAGCCCTAAAAAAAAAAAAAAAAAAAAAAAAAGCATTGAAAATCCCTTTCTAAAAAGAGAAATTTAATTCTGAACTGTGGCCCAGGCTTCTGCTCTGAATTATGGCAGATGAATTCCATAGCCTGGGGTTGTGTTGGCTGTGATTGATTGAAACATCAGTTGGGTTTAATCCTGCTGCCTGGGAGAAAGGAATATAAATTGCAAGCAGAATGGTAGCCCTGAGTCAGATGATCAATACATAAGCTCTCCCAAAAATCTGAGGTATTACATTTCACATTAAATTATTTAATAGAATCTGTGCTAAAATTACTGTGATCCCTATCAAGAGGGAGCAATTCATATTTTTATAACTTTTTATTAGAGTAAGTTTAAGTTCATTTCTCAAAACCACGGTCACACTTGCTATTTTTATGTGGCTCCTTGAAAGTGTTTCCTCAGAATGGACCCCATGAATTTTCTTTTGTGTGAATGAAATTGGGCCTTCTAGTTAAAAAATGATGAACGGTAATTAGAACATAAATTATTTAAAGGTCTTGTAGCTTAAGCAGACATAAAAACTGGCAGGCAATTAAATTCATGGCAAACTCCGGGGGATACTGGTGGAAACAGGTGGAAGCAAGCATTTTATGAGATCTCAGGACAAGCTCGAGGGCTCAGGAGATGGCGATGTGGGGATGAAAACTGGCATTTTTCAATCTAATGCTGGCTTAACAAGATGTATAGGAAACCTTATTGCACTGGTGTGAGTGTCCCCTGTGGGCCAGAGCAAGGCTAAAGCTCCACATTTCGAGCTCCAGATGGGAACAGCCAGCCCCACTTCCCCCCCTCCCTTTTGCAAGTTTTCCCTCGCCTCCATCCCTTTATATGCATAAATGTCTGGGATGGAGGCTTTGGAGAGCAGCTTCACAGCTACTGTGCAGTCAAGCAGAGCAAAGAGCACCCTGACAAACGAACAGGGCTTTGCCAGCATCCAGGAATTCAGCAGAGTAGGTGCTGAGGGCTCTAAGTCATCTTACCTACCCTGCCTCCACAGGAGCAGCAAGCTTGGGAGAAGTAAATAAAGTAAATATTGCTAAAATCCCTCTGCCTAACGGAAAACAAACCTAATTAAATTTTCAACAGCAGAAAAATTTGTTTAATATTCAATTGGCTTTTTTTTTTTTTATGCTGGAACCGGCTATCATTTATGGTTTTGTGGAAAACATTTGTAGGCTTTAACCTGTATTTCTTTTTGAGAAATGTGTGACCGTTCTGCTGAACCACAAATCTCTTTTTATTAGCTGTAGGAGCACGCAGTGTGTACAAATCTATATGTCTTTATTCTCCTTACATGTGTTTCGCATTTGTAGTAAGTAGCAGGAACCCATAGGTGTGCTCAGACAAGCTGGTTTAATAAATAGCTGTTTTCTTTGTGTTTTCTTTGTGCAGTGAGGCAAAGATTTCCTTTCATCACCCTGTGCTACCTGCCTTTATTGGTGTGAGCAAGCTGAAGACACAGAAGAGCTAACTACAAGACTATCGTGAGGCCATATAAAATGATTCCCTTCAGGTTGCTGAGCCTGTCTTATTCTTTTAATGTATCTCTAGACATCATTGCTTGGTAATTCTCTTTGTCGGTAGGTTTGTTTGTTTGTTTTTATTCTCTGAGCTTGGCCCTGCCAAACAACAAGCAGCTATCTAATACAGCATGCCAAAGATCTTATGGCTGCCTAATGTGATAGCATTTTTTAAGCATAATCAAGACTCTGTTGGATGTGTTACTGCCTTAATGTGGGGGTTTTTTCCATTCTCCCAGGAGGGTGGAAGTTGCAGGTCAATAATACAGGTTTTTAATTGCTTCTCAGCACACCAGTCCAGTGAGGCTGTAGACCAAAGATGTTCTTTTTTGAGAAGGTGGAACAGTTTGAATGCTACACAGAAGAGAGAATAAATATGTAGAAAAATTAAGACTTCAGCAGTTATTCCTATTCCATTTAAGGGAAAATCATCTTAAATTTGGATTTACTAAAACGAAAATCCCAAGACACAGATGTTTTGAAACATTCTACTCTGTGTCCACTCTGTGTGTAAAAAACCCAACAGATTGTAAGAGGCAACAGTGAAGTAACCTGAATTATCTTTAATTGAACTGCCAGCATTTTAGCAAAGGTGTAACTGCTTTGCTGCAGACCCACCCTCCTAACTCAGGCACTTCTGTGAGAATCACAAACTTCTGTGGAAAACAAAATTCCGAGTTCAAACCCTCCTGCATCTGGAAGAAAGCTGGTCAACATCATGCAAGAACACTATTATGATCCAGAAAATAAAAAGCACAGATTAAACTAATCTTTGGCTCGTGAAAATTATTACTTTTTTTTTTTTTTTTTTCCCTCCTCCAAACCCCCCGTATTTTGAGGCTTGACTAATGCTTAGAGAGGAGATATTAAACTCTGGGTCCTCAGATTCCACATGTTCAAACATTGCACTAAAATGTTGTGATCCTTAATTTGGTGGGGGTTCTCTAGAGTACTAATCCCTCATTTAGCAAGAACTGCCCTGGTTCACTTCCAGGAGGCCTCTACACACCTTTTGAGCCGAAGGAATACTTGGCCCGTGTGAAATACCTGCTGTCTTGCACAGAACATGCTAACACTGGACCTGTCATGAAAGTATTCTGTGGCCCAAAAATTTTTGCAATAGCTTTCTTAATGTTTTGAACTATTTAAATAATGTTGACACCAATGAGGACACATAGGAGGGCAGATTTTGGCATTTTGTTACGGAGTGTGCACATTGAATCATACAATCTCATGATGTAAAATAATACTGGAAGCTATTAGGGCACTGTTTTCTGTTTATAATCCACATCAGATTTCTACACTACAGAAACAAGACTTAAAAGCTCCAGAACTCCCTATAGACTTGATTATTTTTAGGTCTTTGGAGGGTTTGTGCTTTTTAAATCCAGCCATGTTTCTTTAACTAAATCTGGTTGTGTGTAACTGTTCGTAATAATGAACTATTTTAAACACCTAAAAAAAGCTTTTAGCTTGCATTGCAGCTTAGCACAGAATCCACAGCATATAGCTGAGCAAAAGTAGTTTTACCACTAATGAAAACAATCCTATATTTGACAGGAATGCTAAAAGACAAAGTCCCCAGGCTTACCAATATTTATTTTTTTTCTCAGCTGAAGAATGAAAATACAGCTAAATACAGAGATAAATAATGCATATATTTCCTTTTCAGCTTTTTAGGCATTGTCATAAATCTTAAGATGCATTTTTCAGAGTTGCACAGGGTATTTGACTATTCCTTTTTTATTTATCATGGGAAATGAACATATAAATGCCACAGGCCTGGATTTTCAAAGCACTTTGAGGGACTGCTGATTTTATTCATGTTTATTCTTCCCATTTGTGGAAGAAAAGATTTGAAGTGAGTATGCTAGCAGTGGTGCCCAGAAACACCACAATTTGAAAAGTATTTTTCTCTCTGTAAGACAGAAAAACATCCTAAAAGTGGTGGTGCCTAAAAAAGCTCATATATAAATAGAACAGGTGGTCACTACATTGACAATGTTTCTACAGCCCATAACCATGATTAGGACCCCACTACCCTAATCCCACATACAGTGCAAAATAATCCATATCCCAAAAAAAAACTCAAAAAATCCACACAGAAATGAAAGAAAGCATCACCATGATAAACCTTAGATGTGGGAAACTGAATGTGTGGACTGGTGTGGACACTCTTAAAACACTAAATTTTTAAAGTACTTATTAGGGCCTTCATCCTTTATTCCAATATTTACTTCATTTTGGAATTTGCCAAGTTAAAAAATTATTTCCTTTAAAAATAATGAGCCTGCTTTTTTTTTTTTTTTCTTCTTCTTTTTAATAAGAGTCTAATAACTCTGACTTCCCTGTTCAACCAAAATCCATAGGATTTTCAGTTCCACTCAGAGACTGCAGTGGCAAGGGGACCTTGAGTCTCCTAATGCCACACCTGGCAGGTCAAACTCATTTGCTTTGCCACTGTGGGGACACGAAATCCCTTGGGCCTGGCACAACATGAACAAAGCCAGGCTCAGTGATGATGTGGTGTGCAAAGGCAGGATTCTGATCAAGGAACTGTAAAATGCCAAGAGGAAATCTTTATGAGAAAGGCATGGCTCGAACTCATCCTCCTTTCCAGGAATTAAAAAGCTGGCACTCACACTGATCCACTGCTTCTCTCAGCTCAGTCCCCAGCTCTCCCTGGCAATGGAGCATTTCAGCTTTTTTTCTCTTCTTTCAAAAGAGAGCAGGAGCAGGTGCTCCAAAATTTATCCAGTAGCTTAGCAGTAAAAGGGCTAACGTGGGCTTCCAGACTTTAATTCAGTTCCCTCTTCTGTCTAATAAATATTAACTTCTCCCCTCTCTTCCTTTTCCCTCCCTCCCTTCCCTCCCCGCCTCTCCTCTCCTGCCCCCTTTTTGTTTCTCTCTCCCTCCCTTCCTCCTGGTTTGAGCCACCAGGCAGTAAAATAACAAAGTAAAAATGTGGAATAACACATTGTCAGTCCCTCCTGCCTAAGCTGCCCCACACTGTGTTGAACAATTAAATATTGGTGGAGGTCTGGAAGAAAGAAGGGACATTTGAGACAAGGGAGAGAGAGGCTACAGCCCACTGAGAGTATTCACTTGGGAAGGGTGAGACAGGCTGCTTCTTTCCAATCAATAAGTAATATAAGAACTTAATTATTTAGTGGAGCTGGTATTAGGGATCTGATCTCTCTCCTCCACGTGACACTGATGTGTTACCATTTCTGGTTCTCATTTGTGATGTCAATTATTTATATCCAAGCTATTTGTGAGGTTTTGTTTGTGTGTAACGGGTTTCAGAGGGGAAGATTGTCCTACCTTGTCCACATGGGGAAGATGGTGGGCTCTGAGATGAGCATCATTATTTAGGAACAAGGCATTAGAATCATAGCAGAGAGATGCATGCCAGGTCCAGCACTCAGCAAAGGTCAAAAAGAAAATAAAACATTAGGAATTGCTAGAACAGGAAAAGATAATGAAAGAAAACTGCATTGTGCCATCATAATTTTCCATATACATCCATAATTTTCTGCCACCAGAAATGTCATGGACAGTGATGGTTCTCTGACCTCACAAAATATACAGTGGAACTAGAAAACTTTCAGAGACAAGGAATTCAAAAGAATGGAGTGGCTGTTACACAGAGAAAGATGGCATAGGCTACCAATCTTCAACATGGACTTAGAGACAACTTAATCAAGACAGAAGTCTTCAACATCATCACTGTGATAGTGAGTTTGTCTTATCCAGCACAAGAAATCAGGACTATCAAATTAGGGTAGTAGGGGCTGACAGGAAAAATGAAACAAAACAAACAAAACAAAATAAAAAAAAAAAAAATTCAATGAAGAAAACTTCACTCAAAACAAAGCCATAAAAAACAAAAGGGAAGTTGTGTTCGGCCTGTGAAATTCCTTGCTTCGAGGCGTCTGGGAATCTTGGATTTTCTTAGTGATAATTCGGTGGAATCAAGGGCATAATTTTGTTACCTGCTAATTTTGTAGCCATGCAAGTTAACAGCAGTGAAACTTCCTGGCGTCCACCCACACGTTCATTGAAGTATGTGTGTGTGTGTGTGTCAAATGATTCATCTTGATCCTCACAGGCCTTTTGATATTCTTGAAAGTTAGAAGATGCATTTGGCTATTTAGATGATAAAACTGATAAAACCTTTTTTTTTTTTTTTTTTTTTCACAGGCAGAAAACGTACGGGGGAAGAAGAGAACAGATAATGTTGTACCTGTCAGTCTGGAACAGCAGCTATGGAAAGCTGCCTGGTGTTACTGTGCTTGAGCTGGAGCTGAAATCCAAACAGACACAGCTCTGTTACCTCCAAAGCACTGGCAGACCCACTTAACAGCATTTTAGTGATGGTCAGTAACGTTTGGAGCAAGCCTTATTCACTCTGCAGATTGATTTTTAGCAATTTTGCCTCAGAAATTCACAGTAAAGAAAACCAAAGGTTGTTGTCTCTGTAACAGCGTCCACTTTACTAAAGAAAATAATAATAGCATCATATTGTGGATGTGAGGTGATGTTCTGGTTATCACTTAAGGATATTGAAATAAGAAAGATTTCAAGGTTTCTACAATGATGGAATATATTCCTAAACATCAGTAAGCGATGAATGGAGGGTCCCATTTATGCTCATTTTTAACATAAATATTTCACCACTTTTCCCCTCACAGTCATACCTTAATGCTTACCGTGGCTCATTTTAAAGTCTTCATATGATAGTTTTAATCTAGAGGGTCTTCAGAATCTCTGTGGAGATTCTCAGATATATCTCTGTAGAGGTCTGGCTGATATATGATTTTTTTTCCCCCCATTCTTTGAAGTTTTAATTTTGCTTTAGGTCTAAACCAGTTACTGTCACCATAGAGAATCAACAGGCAATTTAAGAAAAAAATATTTTAAACTTTCTGACACGCCTTCTGTTAGTTTTTATCACTTTCCCACTAGCTTGTAGTTTAATCATAACCTTATTCTTTTTTATTCTGGTAAGCTGTGGCTCTCTATCTTTCAGAGAGCTGGAATGAAGTACTGATGATATCTGACAGATCAGTGGCTTTTCCTCTTTCTGCAGGGTGTTCAGTGTCAGAGTTCAAACTGAAGAACCTCTGAAGCTTTTTTTTTTTGACTCTGCTCAAGTTTTAGGCCCACCATTTATTCTAATACCTTCAAAATTATCCTCGAGCATGCCATTACAATAAGAAATTGTAAATCTTTCTTCATCGACGTTATTATATTCCGTTTCCTTCACAATCTGCTTCATGGTGAAGGAAGAAAGGGGTAACCCCCCAGCTCCCAGTGGTTCATTTTTGGTGTTTTTTTCAAGAGTAAAGCTGGTTTTCCACACTGTCAGCTGGAGCTGACACGGTGCAGTGCTTTAGGAGGTGTTTTTTTTTTTTTATGGGCAATACCCTGGTGACACACACCAGAGCAGCGATGGCAGCAGCAGAAGCAGCTGAGGTGGTGGCACATTTTTTTTAGTGGATGAAACAGAAGAACTTGCCAAACCTGTGAGAATGTGACCCACTGGAGAACTTGCTGCCAGCTTTCTCTCTGTTTCTAACTCCTGCTCTCTCTTTCTCGTTATATTTGACATTTTCCTGAGACTAAGTTTTGTTGCTCCAAGTGCCTTACGGTGATCAGCAGGGGAGATGGGGCCTGCTCTGATATAGAAAGTAGAAATAGAAAATATGCCCCAAAAAATGTTTCATTGTTGGAAAAAGCATTTGTGAGGTGCTTATGGCCCCTCCTTGTCTTCAGATGCTGGTAGAAGCTGAAGTTCCCCCTTCTGTTGCTTGTACAAAGATTCAAATGTCATTACCCCTAATTTTTTGTTTTTCTCTCTCAACCCTTACTTGGCAAAGAGTGTCAAACCAGTGTTGCCTTTGAAATTACATGCACTCTCTCAGCTGGACTCCACTGATTCATAGGTATTTTTTCCTTAAAATTAGCTAAAAGTTAAGGAAAAGTGAAAAAATTAGTTACTCCTCAGTGCTTTTACACCAAACCTGTTACACCTGTGTTCATTGCATGCTCGGGCTTAAATCCAGGTGCTAACTTTCACTTAAATGGCCTTGAAGAGTCAAAAGAGGGTTGTCTAACGGACTAGGTATGAAATATTAGTTCCACTTAGGCAGAAAACCAACATTTTTGCAGTCTTTTACGGTGACAGAAGTCTGATTAGTAGCAGTAGATTCATGTGGAATGCACAAATGCAGTGTATAGTGTTGTGTGTGAGACTTTAGTGGTTTTTAAAATAGTTTTAATAATTTTCCTTCTTAAAACATGTTCCAAAATGTTATAGAGATGCCACTAGATCTTGAGATGCTCTAGGATGCAGAGGTGGATTCAGACATCAGATGCAGAGACGTGATATATTTAGATAATTTACCTGAGAAGACAATGTCTTTGGAATTAAAAGGCAAACCACTGGATCATCAGGAGAAATCCATCAGGCTACTCTCTTTTTTAGCACTTTTAAACTTGTGATCAATCCTGGTGGCAAATGATAGTGGCAATACCACTTGAGCTGTTCTGTATTAAATAATTTCTGCATCATTTCCAACGGGGAAGAGGCCAGACTTTTCTACCAAGCACATCTTCCTGCTCTTTATTGCATGTCTGGCCCAATGTGCAGAAAGATTCTGTGAAACATCACAGCCACAGGTTGTAATTGAAGTGAAGTAGAAAAAAAGAAGCTGCCTCTGTGGTGCAGGGAACAGCAACAAGGCTGCCTGATGGGCTTTGCTGCTCCACGTGTTGTGAGTCACAGAGAAATCCAGAGTTTGCATCAGCGAGGCAGGAAAAGGGATGGCAGGGATGAACTCATGGCCTCCTTCATCTCCTCCCCCTTGCCACCCCCACACCTGTAAGCAAAACTCATAATGAAGCCTTTTTGTGTTTTTTCCATCCTTTCATGTCCTTCCCTGCTCACACACCAGGCATTGCCTCACGTGAACCCAAATGAGAATTTTAGAGCTGCTTCAAAATCCACAAGAGCTCTGTTCTCAGGTGTTGAAGATAAGGCAAGGGCATAATCCTAAGCTTGAAATGCCTTTTATTCTGTTTGAGTAATTGGAGTGTTTTCTTCAGACACTGCCCTTTAGGTTGTACCCAAAGACTAAAATATATGTTAACTAATGGAAATTATTACCTCTATATTTGAAAAAAAAACCCCAGAATTTCAAAATCAGATTTATTCTGCTTCTTCTCTGTGACTGAATGAGTTTAATTTAACATATGCAGAGATCTTATCATGTCTACCAAGTGCTTTCAGGACTATTTTACAAAGGAAATAACTGGGGTTTTTTGCCACATTTATTTTCAAGGTGTATGCAACACTGTTTGCAGTGTTGAAGAAAAATTTTCTGTCCTAAAGTTATAAAATCTAATCATTCATCTGTGCCCACTGATGTGTTTTCACTGTTACAGCTGTGTAGCTTGGGAAATCTTGATTTTTTTTTTTTTTTTCTGTGCTAATATTTTCACACCTGAACTAATTTAAGGTGTGCTGTACAAGACCATTAACCTAAAAATTGTTATCTGTTACCTATGTGCACTTATGCATGCTTCTTTAAGAAGATGCTCTACATCTCTGCAACAGTTTATGACCATCATGTGATGCAGGAATTGCCATGGTAACTACCTGTGTGCATCTTTTTATTGAACAGCACAATGAGAAGGTAAGAAGAGCTGTGAAAGTTGTTGGCAGCACAAGTTGCACTTGGTTTGTGCAGCTCAGTCACTCACTGTGACAAAATTATTGCGTTTGTCTTAGGATTAAATGTATTTTATACAATAAATCCAAAGGAGGCACATTATACTGGAAAATTCATTTGATCCCTTGTATATTTGGGAATTATGGCACAGAGAAATACATTTGCTTGCACTTAGGACAGAAGGTAAAGAACCCTTTTGCTCATTTATCTCAAAGAGAAACTATTGGGCATTCTGTATTCCTCTTTCACGTTTGTGCAGAAAGGAACATATTACTCAAAGAAAGAAATTCACAGACTGATACTCCTTGAGGAAAATATACAATTCCTATTTAATGCTTTTTAAGAAATATGAATGCAGAAAATCCAGTAAAAATGCATTTCCTCACATAGGATTACTGTGCTTGTTAATGCTTTTTTTCTTTGAAATGCTACATTTTGAAAGGTGGACACCCTGAAATGCAGATGTCGGGTTTTTTAGGAGATAATAGTTGAATTTAGAAATGTATATGGCCCCAGTAATGTAATTCTAATATCTTCCTCTAGACTCCTTTTGTTTGAGTGCTGCCAAGACAGACAGCAGCAGTCTGTAATCTCACTCCCTGGCACTGGCTCTGATCCTTCAAGGAGCATTTGTTACTCATTCACTGCGTGTGTGCAGAGCTAAGAAGCTCAAAGTGGTTTATTGAAGTGCCCAGCAAACTTTTGTTTCTCTCAATTCAGTGCTTGGAGGGGAACAGTGGAAAAGAAGTAGAAAAACAGGTCTGTGCCTTTGAAGGGAGCCTTCAAAAGTGAGAGAAACATTTTTTTCCCCCCTCAAATTATTTAGAACTTGTTTTAAATCCTGTGGGTTGCTGAAGATCATCAGCACTCGCAGCCTGATGTTGCTGGAATCCCATTTGCAGAAATGAGAGTGGAGAGTTGTTAAGTGCAATTCCCAGCAGTTCGGCCACAATTCCCAGACTCTGATGAGTGAAGATCAGAATCAATAATTAAATTGTGCTGAAATTAATCAAAGTCCAATCCAATTAATCCAAGGTGTGTGCCTGTTTTTAATTCTTCACCAAAAAAGAGCGTAGTTCAATAGCACATGAGAGATAGAAACTGGGTTCTGTTCCTGGCTCTGCCAGGAGCCTCCTGAGCAAACATGTCCCAGTCCTTTCAGTTTGCTGTACTTGGATTTTCCTACCTGTAAGAGGGTTAATTTAAGACAATTTCATGTCTGAAACTTGGAAGAAATTACAATAGGAAAACTTGAATTTCCCAGGCTCCGGAGTTGCCACACCTGGCACCTGCCACCTGGAACGGTGGCCTCCGTGTAAATTCCAAACTGGCTGAGGGCAAAGAAAATAAATTAAGAAAATATTTTATCTCCCCTAAATTTGAACAGAAAGTTCTGACTTTAAAATAAACTAGCTTTTACTTCAAGTCTTCCTTCTTGTCAGCATCCCAGTCTGCCACCTGCTAGATTTAAAAGGCTGCATTATTTTCCAGAACTGAGACATGGTCTGATGTCATTCCTTATATAAGACCACAATCAACTGAGTTTTCTCTGGAGTTAATTCCAGTAAGGAAATGAGCTATGCTGACAGTGCCCACTGCACACAGGTAGCTGCCTCTACTCAGGGGTCTCTAATGTGTATTTCTTTCCATGTATTTCTTTACCTTGTATTTCTTTTTCCAAACTTGCATTGAATTTTATTTAGAGAAAAAGATATTACTACTAATTAATTATTATTTATCTTCACCTCCACCTCAAGAACTGTCAGAAATCGTGACATTGTGGGAAGTTCTCAAACATCAGGTTACATACACCATGTGCTAGTGCTTTAAAGAGAAGCAGCAAGTGAGATGTGTCTGATGTTTTCTACAGTACTGATCATCCTCTGAGTGCTGCAGGGACCTCTTGGCAGGCTCAGGGTGATAAAAGCATTGTTCTCTGGGTGTAAAAGCTTTTGCTGAATATCAGTATAAAATACAGTAAAAAAATAATGGAAAAATGTATTAAAAATGCTGTTTAAGTAGAGAATAAGTTAGGTAACCAAATATTTGAAAAAAAAGCAGAATTGAAATAGCTTTTGAGCTCTTAGCAATGTTGTTGTCCTTCTGTGCATTTTGTGTACAAAATAAGTGCAAAATGTGCCAACTGATCCTAGAAAAATGCTACAGAAAGATACACAATTTGAAATTTCAGAAGCATCTATAACTCATGCATGTCCCATATATGAAAATAATTTATGAACAAAAGAAAGAAAATTTGTCCAGTGATTCCCCTCTCCATGTAATTAATCCACCACCCAATTATAATACTTAATATTAATGACATTTTATTTATTGTGTTTCAAAGATTGCTAAATGCTATTTCAGGTCTATGAGGTCTATAATGACTTTGTTATCTATATTTTTATGTATATCCTCTGCATTAAGTAGCACCCAGCTAAAACAATGATGCTCACACAACAGCACAGCTATGTGGTAAAGATTTGTGAAGATACCTTTTGGAGACACATCTCAAGCTAATAACCTGTCACCTCTCCCCATTTCATCTGCACTTTGGCCTCTCATCTGCCTCCACTGGGACCGGTATTCAAATTCCAAACCACGGGGCAGCTGGCAGAGAGGCCCTATCACCACAATTTTATTTTTAAAAAGGCAATTTGCCATTAAACACGCCAGGTATTTTTGAATTCTCCTGTGAAGGGAGCGATGAGCAGCAGACACAAGGTTTGAAGGCGCCTCTTTTCCGAGCAATCCTTGGTTCTCCCTCGCTGCTCCAGTGACTAATCCTTTCCCCTCCAAATGCCAAGTTTGTTAGCAGAGCATATGATTGGTGGGATGGGGAGGAAGTCAAGCATGCATACTTAATTTTGACGGGGAAGATCAAAAAATAGGTTGCTATCTATTCTCGAGGTCTTTTTTACGCTGGGAGTCCTGGCAGCAAGATTTGGAAATGGAGGAAAGGGAGAAAGATTCAGTTTCACGAGTTTTTGCAACACAGGGGAAATGGATGCTTGTGAGAGGACAAAAGCAAAACTCATCACAGCTGCCATATGTGATGCTGAACGGTGTTTAGAATTTTTGGTCAGGCAATTTTTATTTCTCTTCATAGCAACGTGGCCCGCCTGAAAATCTTGGAAGTAATTCATCTCGCTGAAAGGGAACGTCCTAAAAGCTGTCACATCCAGCCCTCACCATAGAATCATGGAATGGTTTGGATTGGAAGGGACCCTAAATATCATCTAGTTGCAAGCCCCCTCCCATGGTGCCTGTTCTTAGTTTATAGGATTCTATATCCAATCAACTTGATGTGGGGTGGGCCGACCGGCCACTTTGGGGAACAAGAGAGAAAGGATGTGAGACAGCAGCAGCAGGAGTAGGTAGAGCTTGAAGAGTTTGGCCTGTCATATTGCCAGCTCGTTTTTGCTGTTGTCTAATGCAGTGGCCACACTGCTAGTTTTTGTATACTCAAGAAATGGAGCTCATTTTCTCCTTAAAAATTGCTGTTTGGAGAAAGAGATACTATTAACTAAAAGAATGGGGGGGAGGCAACTCAGGAACACCAAAGACAGATAGATGACATAATTCATGCCTCTAGCAAGCATTTCATTCTCTATGTAAATAAAGGACAACAACTTCAAACTATGTACTTCGCCACTAGATTGGCAGCTGCGAGACAGAAAAATATTTTTATATTCTCGGTTGCTGTTTATTTTCTATTCGGTATTTTTCTCAGTGTTTGGATGCCAAACTGTTCTTTGTCAGCTGTACAGTTTGTGCAGTTTTCCCCTTTTTTTGCTCACTGCCTGGATTTGACTAACTATATTTCTCATGAATTTACAAATAACTGAAATTTCTTATACTCTAGTGGCTCCTTGTGGAGTTGCCTTTTTTAGACTGAACTGCACATGATTCACTGTTTGTTCAAGGTTTTTTTTTTTCCCCTACTTTTGCTTTAATGTGCATAAAGGTTTTGATTTCTAAGTAAATAGCTAGGAAAAATCTCCCAAATATTTGAAGACAGAAGTCTTTTATAAAGTAGTTTGGCAGTTTCATTATATGCATTTTCAAACTGATTTGTTACTCGTGGTTTTATGCCTGACCTTTTATTCAATGTGTGTTAACTCATGAAAAAATGGGCGTAAATGAAATCTTCCAAAATTTAAATGGCAGATGTACAGGGGACACACTTACTTTTTATTGAACTGGTCTGAATCACCTGAAGACAGTAGAGCTGCTCTCCCAGTGTTGTGTGACTGTCTTTTTGCAACCCTGTTGCTTTGTTTCTTCCTGTCAATATTATCCCGTCCTGTTTTGTCTGTTTCTGCAACACATGTGAAAAAACAAAAATTCTTTCACGGAGTAAGAACAAACCTTCCAGAAATTGATAATTACTGATTCAGACAACAAAATCAACATGCAATACTTAAAACCTTGAAGCTTTTGAAAGCAGGCTTTGAAATATTTGGGCTCAGGTTTGTACTCAAACTTGCAGGGTTCCACCTCATGGGGAATCCCCATGAAAAAGATTCCATGGGTGGTGATGCAGGACCATTAAGGCTGCTCTTACCAACCACGTGGGAAGATTGGTGGGTGGGTGGATAAGAGACAACAGTTTTGCTGTCCTTAACCTCTGGGTTAAGGAATCAAATGAAATTAAGGTCATAGATTTGGACTGGTAACTGCAGTTTGCAGATTTGGGCTGATGGACAGTGAGTCCAGGAACACAGGCCGGGCGTTGGGGGCTGCTGTTCTCATAAGATCAATCATTACTTGATTGATGACACAGAAAATAGTTTCTGTAGATGAAAAAAAACCCAACTTGTTGCATTAGTTGAAAAATGTGGGGTGAATGAGGCAGAGGACTGTTAGCCACTTACTAATGAAAGGGAGATGATGTTTTACTTGTGGCTGTTGAATGCCACTCCAGTGAAGTGATTTCCTTCTTTCTTATTCCAAAACTTCCAGGCTGAAAATAAACAAGCCATTAAACCAAAAAAAGGCAGAACATATTACAGATATTAAGTGTTCTAGGAGGATAGAGAAGATGCAGTCTGATTATGCTCAGATGATGCATCTGACTGATGGCATTAGAGAGTTTGTAACTGCAGCTGACACGGGGTTATATTGTAAACTTTGGTAGTTTTATTTATCACTAATTGTTCTTAAAAATCAGGATTAAACCCTCCCCAATTAGTGCTCTATAAATGAATTATAATTTTCAGGGTTTGATCTTGTTTTCTATTAAGTGTGCAGTCAAAGCCCTCATGTTGCACAGGTGCTGAGGGCTTGGGGATCAATGTCTGAAGCACTAGGACACTGCAATGATGAGTCCTACTGAAGAATAATGAAGGAAAATAAACATTCTGTCTTCCAATCAGGATTTAAATGGGGTGATAACACTGAAGAAGGGGGAGAAAACAGCATATTCAACAGCTGCTTACTGGATTATGTTATAATTTGTGTACTGACATGGAGATCTCATGGAAAAATGCATTAGTTCATTGAGCATTGTTTTACAGTGTGAGTGGAGAAGGAGCTGACCAAGGTTGTACATGCTGATTTTAATGATGATATCTCCTAACTGTTAGTCCTTGTTTTTGCAAACTTAAGAGTGGAGGATCATCTAAAATATGTTGCTTTTAAAAACAATATATAAATGAATTATAGGATCACAGAATCAGTTCAGCTGGAAAAGATCTCTGAGGTCATTGAGTCCAACCTTTTGCTGAGCAGCATCATGTCAGCTGGACCATGGCAATTAGTGCCACATCCAGTCTTTCCTTAAGCACCTCCAGGGAGATTTAAGATTAAGATTAGTAAGGGAGGATCCTGCTGAGAGACTGCTGTAAAGTCTAGGTTTGCTTGCTTGGTAATGTGGCACTGTTACAGGTGACTCAACACCTGAGATCAAATCCTGATGGTAAAGTGTGACTGTATTTTCTTAGTAAAGCATTTTGTCTATTGCAAATCTAATATTAGCATATTGTTAAATTTATCCCAAACCCTGCCTACTGTCAAAGTTGTTGCTGACAACCTCTGCTCTTTCTACAGATACAGACTAAGGAGGAGGATGCCTGCAACCTAAAATGTCCATTCATAAATGCCTTATTAGGAATAGAAGGCTGATTTGTTGTCATACATTCAATAAATCAGGAGAACAACAGAGGAATAATTAAATTTGTTTTCCTTATTGCATGCAAGATAAAGAGTACTTTAGAGATTAACTGTAAACCTGTTCTAAATAGTGCCCAAAAGCAGATCAATAATTCATCTCCATTTCTTCCTGGACTTTGTTATTAATCTCAAATTAATGGCCACACACAGCAAATGAAATGATGGACTCCAGCGTTTTTCCCTGGGAGATCAACACCATTTCACTTCAGATGACACAGGCTCTTGGTGGCTCCTGCATTGTCTTAATCAGGCAACAGAAGCAAAGCCACACTTCATGGGATGTCAGGCTTCAAGCCACTCTGCAGACACTTTTTTGTCCATATAAACTGTAAAATATTTACTTAAAAAAAAAAAAAGTTTTTTAAAGAAACATTAACTCCTAAAGAAAATTAAATAGACCTTTTACTTTGGAAGCAAATGAGGTTGCCCAGAAGTGTTTGAAGACATAACATGTTTATACTCTGTTATTAAGATAGTTAACTTTCACAAATCAGCAATTTTGCTAATTGATTTTATTGTATTTTCTGATGTTTGGTTTTACAGCCTGTGTTGATGGTGACCTCTAAATCTCTCCCCGTAGTCAGCTGGAGGATTCTCTCCCATCTCATTCTTTCTCACACCTTTCTTTTTCTGGATGCCTTTGTGATTGTTTCCATGAGATTATTCCAGGACGAATCACATGATCTGTGATTTCATTGCAGAGAAAAGAAAGCCAAAGTTGCTCGAGATGAAAGAAGCAGAGGAGGAAAACAGCAATCCCCCAGGGAATGGGTAAACCTTGCTACCAGCAAACATACTGCTGTAAATCACCTTACACATGACACACTGGTTTATTTTTATAACACAATTGAAAGTGATATATTCAAAAGATTAAATCAATCAATGGCAAAAAAAGAAAATAAGCATTGCCAAGCAGTGCCTCCAGGTTCACTTATTAGTCATCTCAGGGTTTTTTTTTTCCTCACGTGCCTCTAAGGCTGTTTAGTTACTTTATGGGATTGTCTTTCTTGTGTGATAAACCTTTTCCACAACTGACAGAAGCTTAGATGAGCGTTCAGGTGGATTACTCCACTGATGCTGGAGCCAAAACATCTGGAACATCTGCCACAGGCATGACAGGGACAGTTTTTGAGGAACTTGGTTTGTCTTCGTTGTAGTGACATCAGTGTCTTCACAACACATGGAGAGCAGAACTGGGTGTTTTCATGGAGGATGGCACAGGATCCCCCAAAATATCACGGTCTGTGCCTCGAAGCATCACTTAGGGAATGGATCTCAAACGAGTGCCAGTTGTAAAAGGCTAAATAGTGCTGGTATTTCAACACCACAAACATTATTTCAGTTTGTGTGTTTTCTGCTAAGTAGTTTTTAGGTCCTCTCAAGTCAAATTGAAGCACAAGAACAAATAAAACAGAGATATCCCAGAGGATTTTATTCTAAATTCTAAATAAATCATGGGGTATCAATATTTAGTCATACAAAGGGTAAATGATGATTGCAATAAGGCTGGCATTGTCTAAACAAGTTTCTAGGCTAATAAAGGTCTTCCAAGGCAAGAAAATAAACGAACTAGAAACTGTTTTAAAAAAAACCAAACCTTTTCTTTTTACTCATATGAAACACAAACACACACACACACAATGTCCTTTGAAGAAATTGGCCCAAAAAGGTAATTCTGATTTCTTAGATTTTAATTTGTCTCATTCATTACTGAATGGGTTCAGTATATAAAAACAGGAGAGGAATGGTTTTAATTGAGAAGTATGATTGAGATATACTGAGAAATATGAGGGGGAAAAAAATCAAAAGCATGTTTCCTGAAACACAGATTTTAAAATAACATTTAATATAAGTAAATAATTTTTTAATGCATTTCATTTTCAGGTTCTTTGAAACAAGCTGAAAAGTTTTTGGAGCATGTATTCCAAACAGGTTATATGAATTAGCTGGAGGACACAGACTCACAGAGCACAGAAAATCCACTTCATCCCAGTCCCATCACGTTTCCAGTCAATGAAACAACCATCGTGAGCCGTCACCTTCAGGATTCCTAAAGCAGGGTTAGATGGTCAGTGCTGCCCTGTGCTTTGCTCTGTGAGATTTGTAAATGCCAACCAGCATCTTTTCAAGCATCACTTTTAATTTGGTGCTTCATCTATGCAGGGTAAACAGTCTGTGCTTTATTGACCCCACCACCAGACACGGTCGCACAGAAAAACACACCTGAGAAAAAGAGTTGAGGTTTTCTGTGTTTGATTCAGTTTTAATTCCGCAAAGCAACATTTACAAAATAAGAAAAAAAAAAAAAAAAGAAAAGAAAAAAAAAGAAAAAAAGAAAAAAAAAGAAAAAAAAAGGAAAAAAGAAAAAAAGGAAAAAAAGAAAAAAGAAAAAAGGAAAAAAGAGGGGAAAAAAGGATAAAAAGAAAAAAAAGGAAAAAAAAGGAAAAAAAGAAAAAAAAAAGGAAAAAAAGAAAAAAAAAGGAAAAAAGAAAAAAAAAAAAGGAAAAAAAAAAAAAAAAAAAAAAAGACACCAGAACTTTCCAGATTAAAACTGAAAGCACTTAACAGTTCTGTTGGTTGTTCTGATGTTTACCTTGAAGAAAATTATCACACCTTCCTCACCAACTCATTTAGTCAGGGCCACTGGTGGCATCCAGCCAGGGCTGGCACGTTTAATTGATTACACAACGTGAACTCTGATTAAATGGCAGCCTTCCAGTTCTAAGAATGCAACACTTTATTGTTTAAATGCTTTCTTATCTGGTTCATTTGCTGCTTCCAAGCATCATTTTTTTTGTTGGGGGTGCAAGTAGGGGTCCCAGAGCAGGCCTGGAAGTGTCCCTGTGGCCCTGGCAGAGGCACGTGTCACACACTCTGGGAGTGTCCCTCCAAGGCAGGGAGCAGCCAGAACGTGGTAATCAGCTTTGGAACCAACTTCTGACCCCACCTCAGACTCAGCATGGCGTGACCAGATATTTAGGGACCTCATATTCAGGTTTTTTTGTTCCAATCCAAACCACACTAGATGCAAAAGTCAGGAGATTTGTCAGCTCTTCTGTAAGCTCTTCCTCAGATTTCCTAAAATGCTTTATTTCCTGTAATTTTTAACTTAGCCATATCATTTTGTGACATTAATTCCCAAACCTGAAAGATGCTGCCTAAGCACTTGACCTCAGTATAACTGAGTACACAGGCTTCTGTAGTGGTTCATAAGCAAATATATTTAATTCTTTGCTGGGTTTTGGTTTACAGCTGAGTGAAGAGGTGTTAAGCAAAGCTAGAATAGTGACATCAGGCACACTAGCTGGATAGAGAGTATATACATAGATATCTAATTAAAATATCTGACTGTACTTCTAGGTCCTTTGATGATTTACTCTTAAATCTCCCAGTGCAGTGAAAATCATTCAACCAAAAAAAACCACAGACAAATTCCAAATAAGTACAAAAAAAAGCTGCTGTTGTTAAGCAGTTAATCTGGACTGAGACTAGCCTTTAAATTCTTTCACAGCTTGTCATGAAAAGAACAAAACATTTCATCTTTCAGAGGCAGCAACTGAGACTGTGATGTTATCTTTCTTACAGTACAGCTTTTGAACTGTGACATTTATTCTGACTTCCACCTTCATTCCTATTCCTAGCCTCATGCTGAAATAGAACTTCATTCATATTTGCAGATATTCTTTTGTAACTTTTATTCAGCCTTTACCTTGAGGCTTTCTTTTTTCCCCATAGAAAAGTGTGTTTTTATGAAATTTGGTCAATTGAATTTTCATGATCACCTCTGAAAGCAAAGAGCACTTTGTGATGGCTTTATCTCTGCAACAAAGACTATGTGCTAACAGAAGGGATCCCACTGATGGAGACTCAAATGTTTTAGAGATTGTCACCATTTGACTGGTACTGTCTATATGGAATCATTTGAGGACATGAAGGTGAACATCTGAGGTGCTATTCTGGCCCATCTAACTGCAAAGCTTTTCTATCTGTTTTAGTGGAGCTTGGATTCTGCTCCTTCCTTTTGCTTACTGTTCTTCACTGAAAAGATAACTCATAAATAAACTAACTGATAACTAACTGATAAATAAAAACGTGAGTAACAATTCTCTTCCTTTTTATTTTTCAACATGGCAAGTGGGCAGGGAGTACCAGACAGAGGAACAGGACAGAAATTGGTGACAGGACAAAACCATCAAGTGCCTGGGAACACATTCTGATAAAAGGAGGCGATTTGAGCTGCTGAGAGTTCCAAAAAGGGAACACTACACCCCACAAGTGCAACATGCCTGCAGAGCAAGGCTTTGAATCTGAGTGCAAAGAGAAACCTCTGAGCAGAAAGGGCACAGCCTCATAAGAGGCTGAGCAGGTGCATTTTAGCAATGCTGCTTTATAAAAATGAAGAAGCAAGGCAGAATCATAAACCTATTTACTGAGGAGAAACATAGGAGTTCAGATGAAGGGTCACGTCCCCTCAGCTCTCCTTTTCCCTAAAGCAGATCCAACTTTTGCTTCTTGTCTTTGAAGAATCCAATTATTTTCTTCATTTCCCCCTCCTTCTTTCTTGGTCCTGTTCCCGACGATTGCTTGCTGTGTTTTCACACGAACAGGAGTCAGTGAAAAAGCAAAAAACTTAAAACCTATCGTGCTCCTATTCCTTCCCAGAAGAATGGATTCTTCTGCTCTGCCATTAAAAGAGGAGGTGAAAAAGTAAAAGCAGAAGCAGAGAGCTAAAAAGAGGATCTGGAGGTTCCTACCTGGCATTTACAGGCAAGTGTTGAGTTCTCACTGAGTTGCAGATGGCTGAACAGTGCAGTGTGTGATGCCTGGGTTAAAGTCTCTCCTTTGCTCTAAGTAATTAAAAGGTGTCAAGCTAATAATAAAAAAAAATGCCTACACTTAATGAAAGGAAATTATTGAAACAGTTCTAAGATTAACATCAATTAAATTTTAAGACTCTAAGATGAGGTTCGAGTTAGCAATTCTAACCTGTAGAATTAGACTAAGAAGAATTGATTTTAATTTAGTTTGCATTTTCTGAGCCGTCCACTCACCTCAATAAATACAACAGTGATTTTACAGCCCCTATTTATCCCACTTTTGGATCTTTCAGGAATCTCCATGGCAACACCACACCAGCCCAGCAAAAGAATTAGCAGTAACTTTGCCTGTTGACTGACTCAGCATCTCCTGATATTGATAAAAAACACTGGGCCTGGCTCTGGCTGGTGTTTTGAAGCCTTTTTTTGTTCAGTTTGGTGTTTTTACATTATCCTACTTGGGGACAGAAAATCACTGAAAAGAAGAAATTTTAGTAGAATAATACTTTTTTTTTGCTATAGGATTTCTTAGTCACTGGGTGCTGCAGGCTTTTTCTAAAAATGGATGGGAAGCAACATTTTTAAGTCAAGGACTCTTGTTGCATGACCAAGAAAAGCACAGATTCCAGATGGGAGACGTTGTGTCCATGCAGATGGATTTTTGGTTTTTTTGTGGTTTTTCTGCAGTGGCTATCATTTGGATCACCTGTATTAAAACACATCCAAAAATGACAAAGAAACTGCGGCGGTCCTTTTTATATAAAAGGATAAATAGAGCATTTTATTGACACTTTTTGCAGCAACGAAAGTGACACAGTCCACATCTTTTTCATTAAACACAGCAGAAGCTATGGTCACATTTTACATCACTTTGAGGCACAAAGCAAAATACTTTTTTTTTTTCTTTTTTTTTCCTCTTAAGGTCAAGGTATGGTTTGCATTTAAAAAAAAAAAAAAAAAAGAATAAAAGGGGAAAACAAAAAAAAAAAAGGAGAAGAAACAATCCTCAAGTTGTATATTGCGGCAGCAGGGTTTCCAATCACTAGCACAATACAATGAACAGACCAAGAATCCAGAATGGATTATTACATACAATAATAATCGTTTGATTGAATTGAGAGATGGATCGCTGTTGTCATTTTTTTAGAGTATTAAGAAGTGGTCTGGTGTTGCTAACTTCAGTTGGTTCGGTTTGGTTCAATCCCAACAACCCCAAATATATACAACAAGCTAAATGAAGGTTAATATATAGTCTAGAAGATTATGCACTTCAGAATGCATTGCACTTATTGCTTGGTACACTAATGTTGCAGTCACTGTTGAGTTATGATAAAAAAGACAAGCATGATGCTTGTTGGCTTCTTTCAACCCAACACTAGTTATTTACCACTTTGGTTTGTTGTGAGTTTATAGGTTACTCATATTCAGTGTCCATTATTATTAGGTTTAATCGAAAGACAAATACATCTTTTATTTCAGGGATTTTCTAAAATAAGAACATTTTCTATAATTACAGTATCTTCAATAAACTTATATCTATGTATACAACTGTGGCACGATGTGTAAAAATATGAAAGCTATTAAGGGAAGGATAAGGGTTAAATTATTCTCTGTTTCTTCTATTGGCTTCAAAATATTCTGCAAAACAAATGCATCCATAGGGCTACTTGCTCATAGTAAATTTCTCTTTGGAATTTTGTAAAAGACTATATCTTTTTCTACGTTATATTGATTTTTTTTTTTTCTCTCTCTCTCTAAAGACACCAGCACAAATTTGGAATATACTGCAAAGAACAGAATAATAAAGCTTGTTTTTTGACAGAGGGATTTGACGGTCTGCCTGAAAAGTCAGACTTAACATTATATATTGGTTCTATATTAGTTGATATATGCAGGGAAGAACATGACAATATCTATAATTTCACAAGGTTCTGTAAATAACAGAAATAAGAATTTGTGCCCAAACATTCAGTATAAAACTCCTAAATAATTCCTTTATTCATCACAGAGTAGCCTGCAGCATGTAATCACAATAAACATACAATATGCCCTATTTGTTCTTTAGGCTTGATGCAATTACCACGAAGGGAACTGGATCAATCCTTGTAAATGCCTAGGACTCAGCCTTTCTTCTCTGAGAAAGCCCTTGTCTTAGGCTAAAACACACAGTTCCTACATTGCACTGAGTAAATGTGTGTCTTTCAACACAATCTCTTTCAATACAGTGTAACAAATATATAAGTGCATTTTTAATGATCAAGTAATTTTGGCTTGCTGAAAGAGCATTAGATGTGCCAACTCGGTTGCTTAGTTGTGCTTTAATCTTTAGTTATGAGTTTTAGCTCTTGTATACTGTAAGTATCTAATTGCCTCTATAGTTTTGACCAGTAAACCCTTAAAACTCTAATGTTTATAGAACAAATATAACCTAATGAAAGTGATAGCATGTCACAACTCATACAGATTGCACTTTGATGTATTTTTTTTTTTTTACAGTAAGACCTTCCTGTTTGATATGTGTTTACATGTTTATACCACATTTTATTTCCGTGTGCAAACAATCACAATGAATTTAATCACAAACACTACAAAATATACCAAATATTTAGGTTTGTTATGAATAATCTCCTTCCTTGTAGTTGTATGAGTCTTGTACTTCCTCCTGTACAAATTCCTCTCTCTTTTCCCAACCATTAGGCCAGCCACCGTTGACTTGGGTCGTAGCACCGTAAGACTTGGTGGTACCATAATTTACATAATTCTGGGTAATGTCCCCTGTCTCTTCAGCAAGTTCATCCTCGTGGATAAAGCCACATTTCTCTTCGCTTGTCTGCTCAGGGTCTGCCCAGGGCTGTTTCTCTCCCGAAGCAAATATGCCATAGAAGATTACACCTCCGTAATGAACCAAAGCAGCAATGAGGAAGACATACTGCCACTCTTCACGCGTCTGTAAAGAGCAAAATTCGCTTCATTAGATCAGCACATGGATGTGTCTACCTCCTCTGAGCTGAAAGATTTAAGTTAGGGACTGAGACTGTGCTGGCAGCACAGCTAAAACATTTAAGTGCCTGCATTCCCGTTATTTATATCCACCTTTCTTTGAAAAACTTGTTAGCCCACCAGAGCATCGGCCTGCTGAGCGTGCATCAAATTTGCATCCCTGGATGCAAGTCCCAGAGTTTAGCATGGATATCCTGGCAAGCTGGATTATTGAAAGGTCTTTTTCTTGAAACCAATGGTTTTAAACCAGAAGGTTTGAAAATTGTATTTCCATTTACCTTGTTCTTTGTCATTGCTCCAACAATTATAGGGCAAACCATTCCAGACAAGGTCCCGACTCCATTAGAAATCCCCATTAAGATGCTGGCATACCTTGGGGCAATGTCTAAATGGTTGACATTGAATCCTGCAATAGAAAGGTCAGTGAACACTCACACCAAGAGCAGAGCATTATTTCAGCTGTGGAAAGTAGTGCTATCACTTGACAACTTAACTATGTGCTTAATTGCATTTCTTTTTCTCCACAAGACTTAAAATACTTAAATTAATACTTAAATACTCCTCGAGAGTCACACAGACCAGCAGAAGGGAGTTCCCTTCTGTTCTTCAGTGGTAAAATGAAGGGAGTAAAAAGACAGTATCTATAACTGAATAATTAATTAATTTTTATAAATATTTGTTTGTTCTCTTTCATCTCCAGCAGCATAATGTAAGCAGTAACTTTTAAAATAAGCTAAAGAGACAGAACCAACTGTTCCCAAAATAAGTACCAAAGAAAGTGAAAACAGAAGACAAATCTTTGGATACAGAAAGGAAGCAAAAGGGAAAAGGCAGGCATTATGATATGGACAGCTTGAAGAAAGGCAAACACACTTCCCAAGCTGTGAGAAAAAGGCATGATACTTTGCAGAATACATGGAATTAGGGACAGATTTGATTAAGGAGAGTTTAGGTGTTTGGCACAAAAATAAAAGAGGGCCCATTTGAGACATAAGGAACCAGCATGGGAGAGGATACCAAGATCACAGTGGGAAAACAAGGGAAGGTCAAGTGACTCGTGTTTGGGAAAGCAAAGGAGTGATGAATCAGCAGGAAAGGGGAATGGCTGAGTTTTAATTCAGAAAAAGAAAAATTCCAGTAGTTAGGCCCCAAATTAATAAAATAATACAAAACCAACAAAGTATTAACCAATACACAGTGGAAAAAATAGTAAAAGACCGATATTTAAACAAAGATGTGTAAATTCAGGTATCACTGTGTAATCCCAGTCCACTTGTCCTCTATGTTTGATTTAAAGAAAAATCTATAGTACACATTAGCATCTTAATGAGAAGAAAGTCTAATTTGCTGCTATGAATATGGAAAAGACTGAAGTGTTTGTACAGAAATAATCTAATGTAAAAAAATGTAATATTGAATGTACTTTCCTTTGTAGGGATCACAAGTAATGCCCTTTGGGAATTCCAAAGAGAGGGGGCTTTTTAATTACTACCCATAAATAAAAGCAAGGAGGTTCTATCTCTTAGGACAAAATAATTTAGTAATAACAGTAATAAAATCTTACCAGATATGGCAAATCCACTAAAGCCCACAGCAAGAACTAAGAATGAAATAGCCACTCCTTTGCTGTGTGAATATCCCACCACGAGAAGAAGAGTTGCTTCCATCCCAAAACCTGGGGAAATAATAAATTAAAAGCGGGCATCAGTTTTAATCCCCTCTCAAATACTGCAGGCCTTAGGATATGGTGATATTTCATGGCTATTTCTTTTATCCCTAAAAAGCACATGTTCTTCCTATCTCAAATAATCCTTATTTGACCCTTTGTATGCTAATTTATCTTTACTTCCTGTCAGTTTTGAAATGAAAATAAATACCTGTGATGTGGTTGGGTCATTCCAGCCACCTCTAAAGGGAATGTACACTGAACCTGCTTGAATGAATTTTGCAGCTCACGTGGCTTTAACATCTCAGGAGTCAGGGGTGTAACCTCAGGTGGGCTGGGCTGTTTTACTGCAGGGGGTGTTGAGATGAGGAGCTAAGACTGAGTAAGTAGCTCAGGGCAGGCAAATTACCCTCCAAATGCTCTTTCAAACACCAGATAACTGCATTGAAACTGGGAATAGGGACAACCGTGTTTTCTTTTGTTTAGGAACAATATCTGCCCTACAAAAAAAAAAAAAAAAAAAAAATCCAGAAAGTCTTGCTTCCTAAGTACCTAAAACTGTGCAGTTTGTTTGTTTTTTTCTATACAGGACACAATATGGACGTCAAATCTGTACAACTTTCAAATAAAATAGGAAGACTCACCTCCACAGTTCATTATCTTTCTCACATTAGTGGTTGAAAGAATCTGCCTGGTTCTTAAAAAGTCTGCAATTTGTCCCCCAATAGGAACAATAATTGTCATCACTAAATGTGGCACAGCAGATAAGATGCCCACCTAAAATAATAATCAGAATTAGCAAAGTATAAACCATAAGAAAACATTGATTCTTCATTTTCTGAAGCATTCAGCAACTGATCAACTATTATTTTTTTTTTTTTAATGTCAGACTATGTGCTAAAAAAAGTTTTAACTTGGTTTATCAACTGAACAAAACTGGTGACCTGAAATAATTTTATTTTATAAACTACAGTGAGGGATTTTAAGAATGTCTGATGATTCTTGCTTATAGAGTGTTCTCACAATTTATATTTAAGCTAAAGCCTTTTCTCCCCCTCACTTTTAGTTCCTGTGTCCTTTCATTTCAGAAAACTTGTCATCAATTAAACTGTTAAATTGAATTGCTGCATTTCTGTTGGTGTTTAGCACAGCTTTGCAGAGAACCTCACATGCTTATACGGATTCCTTCTGGTTCATCATCACATGCACAGCTGCCATTTGATTTCTGACCACTCCTCAAGCTTCAAAGTTCACATGGGCAAAAGACATGTCTGAAAAACTAATAATACTAATTATCCACTGTTGATACTCAAAGTGCTTTCTTCATCTGAATAAATGCTTCTCTCAATAATCCAGATATTAACTGTGGTGCTACAGTTACTGCTTTGAGGTGCTGCTGACTAAATTACAACTGTTCATTTATGAGCATCCATATCCGCAGCAGATGTCAGAAAACTGGCTTTCCCCCTCATTGTTTACAAAGCTTCAGCTTTGAATCCACTCCAAGAAAAACCTTTTGGAACAAAATGATTAGTTCTATAGAATGGGAGCATTCTTATTGCGTGCAGGACAGTTTCAAGCACAGCAAAGCTTTTTAAAATAACTCCACCTAAAAAGGGGAGATCATCTTTAAATGCAGGATGGCATTGTGTCATTTTGACAATATTCCATAATCTGGCACCACTTTAGAAGATACTCTTCTCACCATCACTTGAACCACACTTTAGGGTGACAATACCTCATGGAACAACATCAGAAGAATAGAGTTCTCTCAAAATCACAAGCCCCCAGCACTTTCACAAGCAGGAAACCTGTGTTAGTGGAAAGCTCACTATACATGCCGAAGGCTTGTTTGCATGTATTCATATTTACCTCACAGGTCTGAGCCAAACTTCATTTGAATCACGTGGAACCCTTGATCATCCCTATATCTCAGATTTTCTCACTCTCTTCTGCTTTCCAAGTGAAAAAGGGGGAGAAGTTCTCACCACATTAAAGGGGGATATAGAAAAGTGATGAATTGTACTGTCCTTCCCAGAATTAGGTGGCCCTGCTTTTTAAAGTGCAAGAAGAAACCACTTGTCAGTGCTTTCTTTTACAGCTTCACTGGGACTCTGCAGCCCCTGGGGCAGCAGGGACAGAAGTGCAATGGCTCTCTTGATACCTTTCTAATACCTATCTAATCAAGCATGGTCTGAGTTTGAGCACTTAACTCACAATGAAGCCCCAAGTGGATCATCACTAAATCTCATCCTGCCTCCCCCTTCCCCTACCCCATCCTTTGTCCTTGGTGTTATTTCACTTATCTGTGCTGGTCAAGGAAGCAGGAACTGGGAGGAATAAGATTTAACACTTAAATCCATGATAAAGACACAGAACACTTATCTTTCCTCCTCCTAATAAATACCACAGATGCAGCTCTGGCATTTACTCAGTTCAGATAAAAGCTTCACGTTCTTTTCACGTACCTTGCTTATTTCAAATCCAAACACTTCCTCAAAGTAAGCAGGCTGACTAATGAGCAGCAGGTAAAAAGTCCAGCTTCTACAGAAGTTTGCAACTATTATTGCATAGACTGGCATAGATGTAAAAAATTTTCTCCATGGAGTTTTGTATTTCTGAAACGTAGGAAAAAGGGGGATCCAGTTACCATGTTGATCGTTACCAACTACCCATCCTCCCTTTTCTTACCCTGGTTTCACCTACACTCACTCCAACAAGTGCCCATAAGCACAGCTTTGTGTCTCTGAATTCCAGTGACTCCATTTGCCATAAAGGGCAAGAATTTATGTTTGCAAACATAAGTAAAAGTTACTACAAAATGCACAGGCAGAGAAACTCAGCGATGCTTTAATTTTATCACAACCCTCATGTACAAGTGTTATTACCTCAGTCATGTAAACGTGAACATACTAAGCCCAAAACAATAATAATAATAATAATAATATGTCTTTAACAGACAGTGTTGCTCTTTCTAAGGCAACAGTCAGATTTTACACTGTAACTACACAGTTTCATCCCGATTTTTTGGTAAGCACTCATTTTAGCATTTAAATCCTAATTCCAGCGTTCTAAGTAATTTTTTTTTTTTACAAAGCCTCAGCTGAAACTGCTTGCTCAATATATTTTTGTTTGTTTGTTTTATTGTGTTTTTAAAATGAATTGCATAATGACCAAAGAAAAAAAAAAAAAAAAGACAGATGGACAGAAGTACAATCCTGCTGAGTCCCAGCACCTCTCCATGAGTCCAGGGTTCTGCCCATCTGTGTTGATGCAAATACAGGATCCAGACCCAGATAAGTGCTTGAATATCACTCCTGGCTGAATTTAGACTATTACTGATTTGAATAATGGCTTTTCTTCAAAGAAAAGCAGCCCATAGATGGGCATGTGCAACACCTTGTACACCTATTAAACTACACTTAAGTCAGAGCTAAGGATTAAGTGGGACTTAATTAATGAGAAGCCAGCCAGAAAATCTAACTTGATGCTAGGGGAAAAATTTTGGATTGAATATTTTAGAAGCAAATGAACTATTGATACAAGAACATGGCCTCAAAAAAAAAATTTAATTAAAAAGCAACAATGAAAAGTAGACAATAGAAATTATACAGGCCAAATTAGAATTGCATGGACATCCTTTGAAGCAGCTCATTTCACATCAGATTTTCAAAACCATGAATACTACTGAATGCTATTGAATATCAGCTCAGACAGTGCCTCAAGAATACCTAAAAATGTCACCTATCAAAGAAATTGCTTTATTTCAGATTAAATAAGAAACTGAAGATACTACCAAGGTTTTTTCACTAAGACAAAAATGATTTATCCCTGAGTTCAATCAATAACCAGTGTTCTGACCAAACAGAAAAAATAATGAAGAGTGGTACTGAGGGTTTACTGAGAATGGATGGTGTAAAAATTTGAGCAGATGAAGTGAGGCTTAAACAATTATTTTTTTAAAATTTATTTTCTTGAGTGAGTAAACACTCTAAAGCTTTTCAGCAGTTCCAGAAATGAGAAAATTCTTATTTAGCGTGATAGGAGTTTGAAGTGGCTGGAAAATTCTCTGAATTTTAGAAGTTCTTGAGAACTAAGATTATGAGAGGCTTGATAACACATGTCCAGCAGTATTATCACAATCATGGGGAATGTTCTTTAGGGTCTCCTAGGACAGTGTTGTAACTTGCAGTCTTTTCTGGCAAACCAAACATAGAATAGTCATGATTTGTATTTTCTCATGTTCTGGGGACCTTAAGAGACACTCAGTAGTGCTTTTCCCCCAGTTTACTTTCAGGAAGAGGAAAACCCTTCCAGAAATTACTGCACAGGAAGGGAACTAACTGCCTGAACTCAAGATGGTATGAAATTCTAAATAAAGCTGCCATTTCAAATGTGGCTGTACCTCTCTTTGGAGAGATAAAAGAGGCACAAATTCCGTGAGACACCTGCTAGGAGATGGGACCTGTGCTCCCTCAGTGCAAAAACAATGACCACCCAGAAGTCCACCAGCAGATTTGGGATCTTCCCACCCCCCGCCCCCCAAAAACTGCGATGGTTCGAAAAGCACTTTTGTGTCTTTTGATTTTTTTGTTGTTGTCTTCATTTGAGTAGTGGGGGGGGGAGTGTTTATTTTTCCTGCTATCTCATAGGAAACCAGTGTGTGATTAATATTCTTACTTCCATTGCACCTAGGAGGTTGGCACTCTCTCCAATGCTTTCTTCTATGTATCTCCTTTCTTCATCTGTGATCGTAGGATGCTTTGCAGGACTCTCATATGAAACCAAAAGCCAAAACATGTACCAGACTATACCAAAGCTCCCTTTGGAATGGAAAGAAAGACTTTAAAAAGAAACGCACAGTAAAGCAGCAAACAAGGGGGAAAAAAATAAAATAAATCTGTGAAGATTTATAACAAATTTAAATGGCAATCGTTGTTAGTGCTTCTTTACTGAGTTATCTCAGTAGAGATAGCTCTCCAACAGAAAGTTGGGTCCTTTAAATAATATTTGGGCAAAATACATGCAGAGCTGGAGCACAATGAAGTAGTCTTTGCTTCATTTACAGAATGATTTCACTGTGAGTGAATATTCACTGATCTTAACATCAATTTATACGATGCAATGCAATAGAACGGCTTTCATTTCATTTCACCAAACTGCAAATGAAGTTCCATTCTGCTTTAAGCCCCTGCTGTTTGACTACTGAACTAAATCTTCTACTTGCAAAATGGGGCACTTTTTCCAGCATAACAATGCACTTCCTGAATAGTTTATCAAATTTCTCCAAGGTTCCACCCTAATCCACATCGATGTGGACATACTTTTCCATCAGTGAGAGATAAGGTGGCACACCTAGCACGAATAAAGTTTTGTAGGTGTTCAGACAGAAAAATCAGGGCAGGCACCCTAAAGCTGCAGTTTTATAAATGTAAGAGCAACGTTACTGCGAGCAGAGACCCTATAGATCTGCATAGCAGTCTGCCCTGCTTGTGCTAAAAGTGATGAAGGTTTCACCATGAACTAGCTTGTCTTCTTATCAAGAATGTTGCTTTCCTACTTGTTCTTCCCTTTAAACTCTGTTCTTCCCTTGTTCCGTTCTTTCATTGTTAAAAAAAAAAAAAAAATCCTTATTTTTAGATCTGCAGTCCCACTTCTCTGGGTTTGGGTGGGGTTTTTTTTTTTGGCCTCTTAACAACGGCTTTTAATTTTTTTTTTTTAGAAGGGGCAGAGTAAGGTCATACCGTAAGGGGGGTGAAAAGGAGCAAAAATGCCTACCATACACATAGAACACAGATGACCACCCAGTATATTGCACTAGAATCCCAGCTAAAGGCATTGCAATGACAGCTCCTGCATAGGAACCTACAAAAACAAGACACGCGGCGGATGAAAAGGGGAGTCGTTAAAAAAAAACAAAACAAAACAAAACAAAACAAATCAGTTTCAAAACACTTGTACGCGACAAAGGAAAGGAAGATAAAGGTGCAGAGTTACTTACCACAAAAGGAAGTGGTTGCTAACCTACTTCTTTCTAATGGGGGGGCCCACTTGCTCCAAATACCGTGGCAGGCAGGGTAGGTGACCCCCTGGGGAATGGGTGTGCCACAGGTTAGCTGATGCTGATCAGTCACTCAGTTCATTGTCTTTTACGAGTCTTTTACTTTTTTAAATTGCTGTAAACAAGACCTCGAGAGCGCTCTGCGTTTCTACGGCAAGCCACAGAAAAGCTTCAACATCGGTTCGGGTTGAAATGGGGTTTGTGCATCACACCAAATCATTAAAGAGGCCTCATGAAACGTAAGATATCAAACAGGTTTCCTTTTGCTCCCCCTCCCCCTTCCAGGACAAAAGTGCAAATAATTAAAGAGAAAGAATATTAGTGCACAAGAACCAAAGGATGAAAACACAGAATCCTTCTAATGCTGGGTTGATTTCTCCAACCCTCACTTTTTTTTTTATCAAACATTTAAAATACAATTTAGGAAATACAGATTAAAGTTCCACTGCTTTAAAACTAGAAAATAAGAGCTCAGAAATATAATTTTAGGTGAGAAGTTTTTCACTCTCTTTGCCTTTAATGAACTTTCTTGAGCAGGTAAAGAAAATCATTGAATGATATTATTTGACTTGATTTTAAACCAGCCACCTTTCAGGTCTCTCTTCAAAATCAGCCTTTAACCATCAACAGAAAAGCTAAATCTGCAGTGTTGAAATTTTTGAAAATGTAGTATGAAGTGTACAATAATTTTCTGTGAAATTCCTGATGAAGAATTATGATGTATGCATAGATATAGATAGATAGATAGATAGATAGATAGATAGATAGATAGATAGATAGATAGATAGATAGATAGATAGATATGTCACTTTTCTCTTAATCTGGTATTTTGTTTCCTATGCAAAAACTAGAAAAAATTTAATAACTTTTTGCAAATATGAAGGGTATCATAAATGTTGAGATGATCAACTTCAATATGCAGAAGGTTGAAAAACACCTTCTTCTGTAACCAATTTTATACTCATTTCAGTATTTTATCCATTTTTTAAATATAAAGATGTAATCTTCAGATTGTCATGATTTATCACAAACCTTCTTCAGACAATCTTGTCTGGAATGTTTGTGTTCACAATTCCTTTGAACAATTATCAGAGAGAAGTGTGAGTCCAAAATAGCTGTTTTATTTTGTAATTACCCACTTGCTCCTCTTCCTCTCATCCTGTGCACTCAGCTCACTTCCCAGGAATGGTTCCAGGGTTATGCACAAGTACTTTAAGAATCTGAGTGACAGCCACCTAACTTTCAGACATATTCTGCACCCTCTTTTGGAGTCTTTTTATACAATAAAATTCACTAGTTAAAAACATCTCATGCAACAGAAGTGTGTGGCCCTGAGAAACAAAGAACCAGCCATCATAGGAGTAAAAGGAGGGAAGGAAGGACGAAGAAAAGAAAGAAAGAAAAAGAAAGAAAGAAAGAAAGAAAGAAAGAAAGAAAGAAAGAAAGAAAGAAAGAAAGAAAGAAAGAAAGAAAGAAAGAAAGAAAGAAAGAAAGAAAGAAAGAAAGAAAGAAAGAAAGAAAGAAAGAAAGAAAGAAAGAAAGAAAGAAAGAAAGAAAGAAAGAAAGAAAGAAAGAAAGAAAGAAAGAAAGAAGGAAAGAAGGAAAGAAAGAAAGAAAGAAAAAGAAAGAAAGAAGGAAAGGCTACTTTTTTTCTTTTTTAAACTACAGTAAATCATTCATTCCAATAAAACATGGTCAGGACTTATGACAGAACCTTGGTTTTTTATTATATATTTATTCTGTGAGGCTGGCCAGCAACTAGCTGTTGAGAATCACCAGTATAAACCTTCTGCAGGATAGGGATTTATAGCTGGAGGAAAATCAAACAGCTGCAATTCACATGTTGAAATCTATTACGCTCAAAATCAGTAATAAATCGAAAACTATTTTTATTTTCCCCCTAAAGCCACAATTGCTAGTTAAACCACAGCCACCTATCAGTATTTACTAGTCATTTTATAATTTTTTCCATACCTCTACAAGGCCCTGCAAGATCCTAACGAAGATGACACATCCGTAGTGCACCCTGGCTGCAGAGGGTATGAGCATGTTGAGGGAGGACGTCAGCAGAATAGCAGCACCAAATACTCTGCAAGGGGGGGACAAAAAAGGGGAAAGTAAGTAACTTCAGTGTGGTTCCAGTTGACTTGTCCCACATATGCTCATATATTGATACAGATGTTCCCTCCTTGTGTTCTTTCTGTGAGGAAAATGCTAAATGGATGGATTAATGTCTGCTTCCACCTAGTGTAATAACCTGACTGATAAGACCCAGGCCAAACATGGGTTTATGTGTCTATTTAGCATAATTTCCTAAGGAAATAAATCTTATGCAAGCCCAGGTAGAGATATTACTTTTCCTATAACCCCACACTTTCTTTTAACTTTCACATTTATTTCAATCAAATCTGACTCAATTCTTACTCTCTGGAAACAAAGTTAGAAATTGTCTGCAAATGGTTTGCTAAAACAGGTGGCCAATAAAGAGGGTTTCTCATTAGTGCTGAAATTGTGACACCATGCATTCACTCCTTATAAAGCAGAAGTGAATCCACTTTTGTAGGTGCCAAAATCAGCAGAAAGAATTTCAGGCAGAGCTGGGATTTTTTTAGACACAGGAGTTAATCAATCTGGAAACACATCTCCACAGAAAACAGACCATTCTTGCTGCTGGTTTTTTTCAGAGGCTACTCATGGAACATTGCTCATTTTGATTCCACAGCGTCTTAGGAACTGCTTGAAATAAAGTGCATTTCAAAGTCTAAATAAATGTGTGAAGTGGTGACTCATTTTCAAAATTCCTCTGCTTTGACTGAATTTTGATTTGATTCAATTAATATCCACCCCTCATAGGAGGAAACCTTTTTTCTAATATTATTATATTTTATTTTAATGCTCATTCATTCCTTTATTGCGAAAATAGCTCTCTCTTCCTCCCATTTTCCTTCCAGTAGAACTATGCAAAGGAATGAAGGCAGCAGCACTGACTGGCCACTTTGTAAAAAGCCATGTCATGCAAAGATAAATCCTGGAGATGTCTCAACGTGGGACATCACAGTATCTGATGTGGAACTGATCTGACAGAAACCTTTAACCTCGGCATGTGTTCTTCAGAAATTGGTACAGTGCCACAAGCTGGAGAGAAACAGACCTTGGGCTAAAGGAACAGGATGAAAATTCTCCTCAAAGACATTGTGTTCCACATTCTGCATTTAGAATTACAGTCTGAAGCAGATCTTTAAACACCAAACTGAATATATGCTGCTTCTGTATGACACACATTAAAGACCAAGAGAAGGGAGCTTTGTTAAATAGCTCCAGATCTGGTCTCCTTGTTTTGGTCCCCATGATCTCCATCTCAAGTTTAACAACATGTGCAGCACATTTCTGGCTTTGCTTTGTCAGCACCTTCAATGCACTCGCTGGGAACAGACTGAAGCACCTGTTTGTGCTGCACTGTGGGGGATATTTTGACCTGAGTTCTGTCTCTGTTTCTTTATGTAGAAGTTCCTACTCCAGAAGTACATTCAGTTCTCTTCCTTACAGTCTAATACCTCCATATGTTCACATCAACCTCAGTGATGTCTTAGCTTTCCTTTGTTGTTTGTTTTTTTTTTTAATTTATTAATGACATGAATTTGGGATGTATAGGAGTTTTGCTTGTGATTTTTACAAATCCTTTTAAAAATGTTAGAGATCTTCCTCTTAATTTTTGAAGCTCCACAGTCTATAACTGTTCTAAAGGTTCATAGAAAAAAATCCCTATTGGCTTGTAAGGGGGAAAAAAGGACTGTTTGGTTTTTAGCCTTTCCTTTATTTTCTGAAAAGCTATTTAACTAAATGCCTAATGCAATGATAAGGTTTTAGTTTTTTTGATTATTTATAGACTTTCTGGAGCAAGTGTGAATCAGTGCAACCATTCCAAATCAACATTCTATCAATTTGTTAGTGGAATTTATTCCACTGATAATCAAAATCATGCTAAGATAGAACATTAAAAAATGCTGTCTGTGGATAAGGATGAGATTTACTGAACTGTTAGGGCAGGAAGTGTTTCTTCAGGGATATTTGCTCTAGTTTGTTAGTTCTGTATCTGAAATCAGCTTCTGTTTGCCACAACTGAAAGTTGAGGGAATGATCAGGGACAGGCTTCTTCCAGATTAAATTCTTGCCTGTATTTAGACATAGTGCAGTACCAGTGAATATTTAGTTACATCAGGGAACAGATGATGAAATAATTCCACAGTGTCACTTGTGAGTCAGTTCTCTGGAACTATGCTTTATAGAAAACAACCTTTTCAAAAATAGAAATATTTCTCCTTTAAATCTAAGGATTTAAAAGTAGAATAAATTATGATTCTTCCAAGCAATGGCTTTTTTTATCCTTTCTCTTCAATATATTTTAAAAGTGGCACCATGTACTTGGTACAAGGCTATTTTGGTGAGTTCATTTCCTCTATGACTCTTAATGAAGAGCAAATAAATCTTCCTATGTTTGCTTTGCATCTCTCAATGCACCTTCATAAATATCATCAATATTTCTCCTTTGTGCTCTTTTATCTTGTTATATTTATATCACCTCCATAAACATGAAGTTCTACCCAACAGAATATTGTGACATAGTGCTGGTTTTTGTATAAACTTACTGTTTAATTGCTCTAAATATTTCAGCCAACAGTATTTATAATGTTTTGGATCAAATAAGAATGATTTTGAGCAACAGTCAAACAAAATATATTTGAATGCAGCATGCATTTGAATATATTTAATTGGGAAATGGAACATTCTGGTTGTTCCCGAGGCATTTCTAAAGCACTTAACTGACCTGGATAGCAAACCCTCAAATTCCATAATTTTTTTTTTTTTTTTTTTTTTTTGTGCTTATGTATTTTAACACCATGGCAAAAATTAGGAGCTTTAAAGGATCAGAAGGTAAGCTCTGGAGAAACTACAGTAAATCACAGAGAGCAAGCAGGAGAGGACAAAGAGATTGCCATCACTCTTGACCCTGGCATGAATATGGAATTAAAATGCCCTGACACGCCTTCAGGAGCCCCTAGTCTTGGGGGAAAATTCCTTTCTGATCCAAAATCAGCAACTGTGCAATTATACCTAGAAGAAAAAAGCCACATGCAGAAGGACACAAATTAATAAATACAGCAGTATTATGAGGGGATGGAAAAAGGATAGATGCTGTCTGGTCCTCATAAGTGACCAGAAGCAGTTCTGAAACAAAAAATTATGCTTTACTTATCTATTTCTGTGTCTAGATTCGGTAGACTTGGTCCCAAAAGGCAGAATCTAACACTGCTCTTTAGTGTTTTGCTGACACTGGCCTTGCATGAGGGTCATGAACTGTGACTTTGTCCTCCTGTAGTACAAGTAGTAACGACTGCAAAACCATTTTTGACTATGAGAAACTTAGGATGGGAGCAGAGGGAGGAAATTACCCTGAAAATTTTTGATGTGATTGACAAAAACTCCACAATTACCGATGTCTCTGTTCCCTGAAGGAGTGATCCCACCTCGAGGAAATGAAACTGGTCTGGATGCCAAATAACATGGTTTTTCTAAATACCTTAACTAAATTTCTCCTGTGTTAAAAAAAAGTAAAATTAACAAGTAACTGTCTATGCTCAAAATAGGAATTTTTTAATTCTCATTTAAACAAGAAAATGCTGCAGTTTTAAGAGGCTGCATCAGTGAATTACAAATGCTGTTTAATTAAAATCCAAAATAATTAAAGACTAGTGAGTCTTGGTCACTGATAGCTACAATATTTCAGATATTGAAATGGATTCACATTAAGAAATGTGAAGGCATAGAAAGCATTCAATGGTTTGCATAGAAAATTCATTCAGAACTCTGACTGAAATAGTTTTTACCTCCAAAATGCCACTGATCATCAGTTCATGGAAAATTTATTTACTGAATAGGAAAGTTTGATTTTTTTTTTCCTATTTTTCTTATGATTTCTTTCTGAAATCATAGTGAGTGTGTGTGTGTGTGTGTGTGAAAGCATTTCTCATCCCTATAATAAATTAAATCAAAATATTATAAGGCAGTTTATTCTGACTGTAAACAGGAACCTATGGAAAATGTAGCCCAATGCAGATATACAACCTCTGCATTTGACAGTTTTGCAGTAATACTGATCATATTCTAGAGAACATTATTTTTCATTGGATAAAGTGTGTGTATTGAGCAGGTACTTTATTTCTAAGCAGTGATAAAACATTTTTTCCTAGTCCTAGATAACAGTCTGTTAGGTAAGGGTGGAAACCAAAGAGGAGTGAAAACATGAGTTTTCTTGTGAAGTTTTCCCAACCTAGTTTAAGGGTAAGAAGTTTAATGACAGAAAAAAATCTGTGATGATAAAAAAATTAAATTTATTGGGATTCCAGTTGGTGAGCTGGTTTGCCACTCCTTTTCCTTACAGAAACCGTATAAAATATGTTGAACAAAGACCTATTTTATCAAACACATATGAAAAAATTTAAACTGGGTTTTGACCCTCCTTTGGTGCTCTTCCTTGAACAGTGCTTGCTTGGAAGAGTCCTAATGCAGCAGCAGCTCTGAGTAGCTGAGCAGGTATTGCACAATGTGACTTTTTATAGCATTCTGTCAGCACAAGATCTCTAAAATTTATTTATTTGGCTCTGCCAGCTGTATTTAATCTCTGGCACACCTCCTCCTGCAAAGGGCCAGCAACACAACACAGAATTGATTATGATATATTTTTATACAACCTATAGAGTTTCTTGTCTGAGAGCTGCAGGGCCCAGTGCTGGATTAAAAGTTTATTTCTTTCCAGTGAGACATAATGTCTAGGGAGGAACAGGACAGGAGCTGGCTGGCATGTCTGTGGTCATACAGCTGCTTTTCAGAACCCTTTCTTCAGCAAATGTTCCTGGCAGTGACAGTTTGTGATCAACCTTTTCACTTAAATTTTTCTTTGAAAATACAGAAATCTCATAGATTCAGCTGCCAGTTAACACTTCCCTTCTTACCAAGGCCATCTCTGCCCACACCAGGTGTGATGAGGGCCTTCTCAGACTCTGATACAGAAAACATTTTAACAACCTGAATTTGCTGTGATTTGATCTCCCAGGTCTGAAGATAAATAAATCCCAAATATTCCTGAGTCTTTCAGCAAAACAGTCCATACAAGGTCTGTATCAAGCACCAGTGTGAAATTCCAAGCAGAGGCTAATTCAAAGTGTATCAGCAACTCCAAGTCCCTTGAGCTTTCTGCCCTCTTCAAACCCCACTAATGCCATTGATTCATACCAGGACCCCGAACAGTTTTCAGGCTGCACCTTCCACTGCTTCTTCACAGACCTATTTTTGATATGTCAGTGTGTATTTCATGGAGAACTTGGGCACTGTTGGATACTGTTGGGTATCAGTATCATTGTAAATGGTGCTGAATGCAAAAGACTCCTGGGTCATTAAATTCAGCAAGTGCATTACATCATCCTTTCACAAGCAGATCAAGTTCCACCTCAGAAGTAACAAGCATTTGCCCTACTTAGTGGCAGTTTTGCCTTTCCAGCTTTTCACCTCATATATCCAGTATATGTCTTCCACCCATGCCGTTTTATTTTAAGGGTTTTCATCTCTGCAGTTTACCCCAACAGCAATCCTACCTTCTTTCTTTTGCATCATTAAGCAAGCCAGGCCCTCCTCACCTTGTCTGCTTTTTTTTTTTTTTTTTTTTTTTGCTTCATTCATTAGCTCACTCTCCCAATCCTCCCTCTTTCCTGTTTGAATTCAGCTGGGGAATCTCTCCAACCTGCGGTTTCGTTTTACAACTCATTATATCCATATATGTCTAGATAAAGCTCTGACTCATTCCTTCTAGCTCATTAGCTCTGGGACAGCTTGCTCTTTAAATATGTAATCTGCTAGATAATGTTTCAAACCAAGACTGTCTCATTCAAATTACCTTACCAACATCCAGGGCTTCAAAGAGATTCAACTGTCTCTGTTGATTTAGAGGTATATAATACACTTATCAGAGGAATCATCTGGGGGTTTAATTTTAAAATGTTTTGTGGAGCTGTTTGGGAGGATAGCTACTGTGTGTTGGACTCGAAAGCTACAGCTGCACTGCTTTTTTGGAGTGTTTTCTGACATATGTTCCAACTGATTGTATCAGGACTGCTGAGAGCACAGGCAGATTCCTTCAGAGCAAAGTGACAGTGGCATTAGTGGTTTAATGCAACCAGCCTGAGCAGCATTTTGTTGCAACAAATCCGGTGCACAGATTGCTTTGGGGTGAGGTATCGAGGCAGGTAGAGGTGATGAAGGATACCTGTTGGATGGAGTGCCTGGAATTAACTGTGCCAGAAGCACACACAGGTTTTGTTTCAGAGAGTGGGGTTTTTATTAGGTATCACTGCTTGTGCAGCAAGGGCTCCTGGAGGCTCAGGAGAGAGCTGGGAGCAAAGATGTTTGAGATATCTGGATGATAAAATCCCAATAAATAAGAAGCTTCTTTATCAGCTTGTTCTGAAAGGTGTGTCATGACAGTGGGGTTGGAATTGGATGATCTTGGAGGTCTCTTCTGAATCAGGCCAGTATAGGATTCTCTGAAAGCATCTGCTGTAATTTATGTAAACCATGTGGCAAATTTTGTACAGATACTGATTTAAAGGGTTTGGATCAGTGGAGGATGGAATGCGAAAACAAGTCCAAATTTCAGACATAATACTACTCTTGCAGTCATATCTGAACAAGCAGGGCCAAATTCTGAATTTTTTATCCTTAGTCCTGAAATAATTAGTCAATAATAAATGTAGTTCTCTGCATTTATTATCCTAAGGATTGCTGCCATTCTGTATTCAAGTAGTTCCAAAATTCCATGTTTGTCAACATACAGCTATGCAGATGCTTCTCAGTAACCGAGAAAATAGTATTTTACCCTATAATGTTGTTGCCTGAGGTGCCTTGGAAGATAAAAATTAAACACCATTAATGATGGTTTATTTGCTCCTAATTTATGTCAATGTAAGCAGTGCCCTTAGTGACGCTGAAAAGATTATTTTTGCTCAGTAATATTGTGTAACTTTTTTTTTTTTTAATTTTTTCAGCTGTTCCCCATGTCCACCTCCTTGACTGCAAACCGTGACTCGCCACTCATCTGGAATATTTACATTATCTATACTGATTTATTTTTTTTTAATTATACACCTATCATGTCACCTGTTCATCTCCTTTGCAACCTAAATATTTGTCTTAGTCTAGTTGTCTTTTCAACCTGCAATCACACTGATAACCCCTTCTTATGATACCTTATATTTATGTGTTAATGGACTAACTGGAAATGAATCCAGTATGGGGAGACACTGTTTAGCTATTCAGTGACATATATAATCATTCAGACTTTTGTCTACTACAGGCTAGTTTCATGATGACCCTGTTGACCCCTCTACTGTAAACATATTCCTTTGAAATGCTGGCCCTGACGATTTATGGCTTCATAAATGATTGACAGAATATAGTGGCGTTTTGTTTTTTTTTTTCTGAATTGGGCCCTTAATTTGCATAACATGGCACAGGGCTAACAAAGCTGGGATTATGCCATGAATATTAGAGTGGCAGACGAACTCAGCTGCCCAACAAAACACAGAGAATAATCCACCTTTGCCATTAGAGAGGAACACTTATTCCCAAACACAGTCTTAGGCTGAACCTGCTTCATGACAGAATCACCTAAACCCCATCCTATTTAGTAATAGTCTGTGGCCAGAAGCTGTAGTATAACAGCTTTATTTGGCTTTTTAAAATCGTGATAAAACAGGTTATTTTCATTCATCTGTGTATAAGGGAGGAGGGGGATGTGTCTCTGTGCTCTTCATGCTAAATCCTATTATAAGCCCTTCATGAAGCATTAAAATGTAGAAGTCGACCTCCCGCCACCTAATCTAGTTTAATAAGGGCTTGGGTACATTATTAATTTTTGTCACACATCTGAGGCCCCCTTTTACCAGCCAAAAACCCCCATCTAAATCCCTTGTTGCATCATTAAATTGTGAAAACAGCTTCATCACTCATGACAGAAAAATGGAAGGACCCCGAGCCATATGGCAGAGGGAGCAGCAGCACCAGCCACCAGCTCCTCCAGCCCCCTTCTTGTGGTGGCTGGTACTTCACAGAGCCTGCAATGCAGTAGGGTGACAAAATCATCCAGGGGGTTTTTTGTGCACTATTGGCTTCTTGGGCTGGAAACAGATGAGCCCGACACCAGCGCCCGGGATCAGAGCCCAGCTCAATCTGCAGGACTTGAATTGAACATGAAAGGTGTGGATGGCAAAGTGCAGCTTCGGGGGGGTGGTTCTCCCTCAGTGCGGGGTCAGCTCATGCTCTCAGAGGTTCAGAAGTTGGCTCTTGTCTAAACATCCACAAATCCCCTTCTCGCTCTGTGACTTAACCATTGCTTGCAAATCAGAAAACTCACAATGTGTCTGCCTGCTAAAGGAATGGAATAAATTCTCTTTTGAAAACAGAAAAACAAAAAAGACGTAAACCTGTAGGAAATCTTACTACTTGTGTTTCTAAACCAACCCTTTCCCTTACACCTCTGTGGTTGTTGTCATTGGGGCTGAATTACAGAGAAGCATTCTGATTTCACTGGCAGTTCCAGGGAAAAATCTGTGGGACTCTGAGAAAAGATGCACTGACAGACAGTTGTCTGAAATATCATTCAGTTTATTCATGCAAATAATCCTATTGGATTACTTGCTGGGAAGACGGATTTAGTCCCATAATAACAAGAAGAATGGCACTCCAAAAACAAAGATGGATTTGAAGTGAAAGGTTGATTTGTGTGTTTTCATTCAGATTAGAATGACAGTGACAAAGGGTTCAACATAGATGAGAGATAATTGCATTGTAGAGAAATGTAGTATAGTTATGTAGTTCCAATTTTTAATGTGAGTAGTCTCAGGATTTGAGGTTTCACAGAAATAGGAAACATCACCATAGAATTGTAAGGTGGCTTTAATATTTTAAAAGATTGTCACTCTATCCTGTCCTTTGTGTTTCTTTGTGTAAGAAAGTTCTAATGTTGGAACAGACACAGATGAGCTAAAATGGTCACTCAGCTTTGATTTGTTAAAAAAAAAAAAAAAAAAGTCTGTGATTGTTGCAGATCTATTTTTGAAGCAGTGCTTGGCACATACAGTCTAAACTTGCATTTTTATTTTAAATATTTAACTGCAAAACTGAGAATTAATTCCCCGTTGTGTAATCTAAAAATACCCTATTAATTTCAAAGAATTTTTCCTGATTTACAGTAAATATTTAAACTGTTCACTTAGGAAATCAGTGAGGAAATGCTGCCACAGCATCTTGGTAATGCTTTTGGTAGGGCAAGGGCTTGGTTAAAGGTTTCCAATATTAAAAGGGTGTATCAGAAGTTTAAAATATAATGATATTTAAATTATCTTGAGATGAGGTGGTAAAACCCAGTACAGTTTCACACCTTTCCATATGTGTGTGACAGCACAGCAGGTAGTTTATTCAGAGACAGCTGCAGTAGCATGAATATGGAAAAGGGAATATTAATTTGAATAAAATTATTATATTTCTAGATTAAAAACAAAATCTGCTTAGTTATAGGACCATCTAGCCTGAGATTCATTATGGCATTAACCCTTTCAGAACTTATATTTTGTTCAAATATCCCTCTATTGCAAACATTTTACAACAGCTAAAATATAACTTCCAATACAGGAATTTAAAACCCAGTGAGAAAGAATCTACCATCATTTCTCTGATTAGACTAGTGTTAGGCTGTCAGTATTGTTAATATTTAAGCGTTTGTGCTGATTCCTGTTATAGCTTTCCAGAGGACTAAAACACACACACCCAGCAATTTTTTTCAGTGGAATTTTGTGCATATTTAGTTATCAGATTGCCTCCTAGTCAGCCTTTTTATATATTTATATCCTTAATACATAGTTCTTGCTATTTCTTTCACTAGGCATCATTTTACACTATAATTTCTGAAGCAATTAAAGACCTCTAAATCAATCTCTGATTTTTTCAACACTCATATTAATATGCACGTGTCCAAACTGACCACAACAATCCAAAGTCTATGTCATTGACCTAAATAAACTCACTGCACTAAAGAAAGAAAAATAAATATCCTAGGATTACCCCAACTTCCTTAGTGGAGCATCATGTTGGAAGCTTGTGATGTGTTTCTAGTCCAGCATGGCTTAAGGTTCCTCTCAGTGTGACTGATTTCCAGAGTGGGGAACCACTCTCTGATGTCACTTTGCACTTAAGGGTCATACATATTGAGCAGAATTCAGTCTACCAAATGTTTAATATACCATCTGACTGACTGGACCTTTTTTATACCCACAAGTTTATCAGCATTTATACATATTCCCAAAATGGCTGATCATCCCAGAGTGATAAATATCCCTGGTTCCAGTTCCAGGCACTCCCTTGGTTGTGTAGACCCACAAAAAGAAGGGGTTTAATCACACCATGTGATGACCAGGGCAAGTACCTGGGGTCCCCGCAGGATGCACGGGCAGAGAGATTAATATTGTGGGAATGACACAACACACCTGAGGAATGAAACACTTCCACGGGAGTAGTAACTAAAATACACAAAGCTTAATTCGAACTAGTCCTCATTTGCTGCCATAAATGTAAATGTTTGTGAAGAGGAGGAGAATTTCATTCACACGTGCCAGCTTGTGTGTTTTCCTATTGAGTTTTCTTGGCAATGCCCTTGCCATTGTCTTGCAAATCTTTGTAGTTGCATCACTTTAAATCTGAATTGGCTTTACTGATGTTGTTTGGGTGAATGAAGACAGATTCTCTGGGTCAAATTCTGCAGCCTTTACTCAAGCAAAACTCCAGTTAATCCCCGGGAGTTGCAGATTATGTAGATGCAAAAATGAGCAGAAGAGGAAGAAAAGGTAATCCTTTAAACGGCTGTTAATTATTATTTCAAATAACCTTTTACATTCCTAAACCATTATCAGAAAGATGGCACTTTGTAAACAGAGAGGCAATGGATACCTCAGTTTAAAAAATGTATTTTGCTTTATCTGCTCTAAAGTGTGGGATTTTAGGTTTTTTCTCGGTTATAGACCATCTCTCCATTCATAAATACTCATTTCTAGTGCAGCTCTCTATCTAAAAGGACCTTGAGGAGAGCATTTTCGAAGTAGCTCCCCTCTCTTTCACCCACAAGTCATCTTGCCCTTAAGGCAAAGCCTCTCTGGCCACGCAGCCCTACCTTTGATGTTGCCTTGCTGAGTTCAGTATCCATTTGCACTCAGTATGGTACTGGTTTGAAGAGTGGCACTAGGACCTTTGCTCCTTCTGCAAACGATGAGCCTGTGGCATTAAGCGCGCCTGTGAAAGCCTCATGTGTCTCCAATACTCAGTGGATCTAATTAACAGGTAGAATCGCACCCTGGGTGCTTGAAAAATTGCCAGACACCATAGAAACGAGTCCTTAAGTCCCTGGACCATCTGCACTTTCTTTTCACTGCGGAAGTCTCATTGAGACATGTTTTTCGACCATTCTAAATTCATTTGTGCGCTAATGAAAAATTCCTGCTGATGGTTTCCCTCCTCATTAAAACAAAAAAATCACAAAATTCTTCTGTTCCATCGCCCAAAAAAAAAGAATGAAAAAAATATCTCAAGCTTTGACGAAACAATGAATCTTTGAATTTGCCTCTGAATAGGTGTTGTTTGGATATCATTGCCGCTACCTCCCTTAGTGACTGCTTTAAAAGGAAAGGGAAGCCAGCATGGGATACCCCCCGCGAAAGCTGAGGGTAGTCTGGAGGAGGGTGAGCAATGCACCGTCACAGCCGCGTTCGCGGGTCGCATACAGGCGGTCCTTCCTTTTTTCTGAGGCGCTGCCTTTGAAGCAAGGGTGCAGGGGGGAGCCCTGGCTCCGGCTGCCTCCCACCCCGACCCCCCACCCGGCCAAGCCGGCCCCGCTCGGGCTCGTCCAGGGCTCCCGGGGCTGTTTTAGGCCGTGGTTACCTGTTCGCTGCCAGCCGGGATGAGATGTACCCGCCGGGGATCTGGGTGATTATGTATCCCCAGAAAAAGGAGCCGTGGATCATGCCAACTGTTTCGGGATCCCAGTTAAACTTCGCTTTCTTCCAACGCAAGGGAGAGGGAGAGAAGGAGATAAAGAGAAGAGGAAGGCTTGTGATTGTGCCGCTTTGGAGCTCTCGCCACAGCAGATTCACACGGGGCGATTAAGGGAGTTCTAATGCCCTCAATCGCCAGATAAATAAACAGCAAAACAAAATCAATAATAGCTGTGGAAATAGCACTGCCCGTGCCTCCCAGGGACACGAGAGAGGGGCAGGGTCTCTCACCCTGTGTGCCCTGAGCTGCTCCCCCGGGCAGGGGGGACCGAGGGACCCTCGGTCACAGACACAGCCCTACCAGGTCCGGAGGCGTGGCTCGCCATCCCTGCCCGCACTTACCTCCTGCCTGTGCAGGCAGCAAAGCCGCGAGGGGTTTGTCTCTGGACCTGGGTGTTCAACACTCTATTTATCGTTCGCCTCTTTCCCTCCACGTTATAACTCGCTTTGAAACGGCTTTTATCGTTTAACGCCTTTTATCAAAGCAGGTTCACCCTGGTGCTTTCAAACCTTCCTGCCAAACCTTCCTGCCTCCTTCGCTGCGCGGGGCACCCGCTGGCAGCTCCTTATTCGACGCCCTCCTTCCCCTGCGTTTATTTTACGAGATATCCGCGTTTTTCAAGGTTGTGTGGAAAAAGGGAGGAAGGGGGGAGAAGTGTCCGCAAATTAGTACAGCAAAAGAAATAATAGAAATAATTGATAGAAAAATGTTTCCGCTTCAAGAACGGGATTTCTGTCCTAGAAAGGGCAGTGGCCGGGCAGGGCAGGGCAGGGCGAGGGGACGGCCCGCCCCGGGGCCGGGCATCGTAGGGGCTCAGGGAATGCCGTGAAATCATCAGGAGCCCGTCCCACCCTGCGCTGAGGTGCTTGAGCTGGGAGCTGTACTGGGAGGACATGGGATTAACGAGGGAAGGGTTCCCACCTCTTTAATAATTTTTCCTCCTCGGTGTATGGTGCTGTTATTGACCATGTCCACGATGGCCACTCCCAAGTTACATCGGATTCCGAAGGAAATGCAGAATCCCAGTCCGCTCATGATGGCGATGATGTACCTCCGGGGCAGCCCGAAGCAGGTACAGTCGCACAGCGGGGCTTTCTTTTCGTGCACTTCCATGGGCTTCCCATCTTCCGTCAGCTCGATGGTGTCCCCGGGCTTCTGCCTCTTCTCTAGGACTCTGCCCGACACAAGAAGGGAAAATCAAGCCCCGGCCGCCTGAAGGCACAACCATTTCGCACAGCTGAAGGCTTAAACCTGAACGCTCTCCCCCGCTCCTCTGGCTTGGGTTGGGTTGGATTGGAGGATTTATTCCTTGTTTCCCAGTCACCTTCAACTGTTCTTTAGCATTGACCTGTGGGAGTCACGATTAGTCATCCCCAACTCCCCCACCCCGCCGCAGCGGCCCAGGGAGGAGCTCTAGCTGAGAATCGCTCATCTATCATTAAAGACTTCTGCTTAAATATGTAGGACGCTCCAAGAAGGCATCATCTGTAACCACTGCAGAGGCGCCATGTTGGGCAGCCCAAAACGCGTGGTGTGGAAACAAAAAAAAAAAATTATTTTGGAGGCTTTTTATTCCCTCCTCGCCGTGTTAGAAGCACCAAGGGCTGAGGGATGATCTTGGTGTGCTTAAGGTGTTGGGAACAAAAGGAATGTTAACAGAAAAGGGGGCTGGGGGGTGGGGGTTGGAGAGGGTGGGGAAGGAGGAGGAGGAGGAGGAGGAGGAGGAGAGGGCGATATTGCTACTTATTTTAGATTTGCAAAATGGCTGTCACATGCAGTGAAAGAAAACATGACCGTCTTCAGAGAGCTGGCATCTCCCGAGAAGGCTTTCCCAAAGATCTCAGCTACACGTTGTGAGCGTGTAGATCACCCAGCAGGTTCAACCCGGTGCAGCTTTAAGCCCTGTCTCATTTGCCTCCACTCGCTTGGTTTTAGGTTTTACCTGAAAAATCCTGTCTCCTAGAAAACGATCTGCAGGAACCTGAAGGGAAATGGTTGTTTGTAGCTATTTCGAATCAACAGAAAGATACCACGAAAGGTGGTTTAGAATTTTTTTTTTTTTTTTTTTTTTTTTGGTGGAAAAGCTTTTAAAAGGCTATGTCGATATTATGAAAAATCAGGTTTCTCGAGCAAGTGTCCCACGCTGAATCCCTAAATCTTCTTCTGTAGTCATTGAGATATTTAACAGACAGGAAAACGAACCAGTTATATCGTCTTGAGAAGCAAGTATGCGACCATTTCCCGATACTCTGGAATCTCCTACGGCTGCCCTCACCCCTGCTCTAGGAGTGTTTTCTCAAGTCAGAAATTCTCCTCGGAGGAGCATCTCTTTCAGGTTAATTCATCCGGCTGATGGGGCAGTAACAATTAGCAGAATAAGGCTCAAAAGATTATCCGTGTTTTGCGGAAAATACAGGGATTTTCTCCAAAAGCTGTGCAGCCGAAATTCGCCTGATTTTTCCTTTTTTTGGATGAATTATTTCCATGCTTAAAGACCGCGGCACTAAGAAAGGTTTTGAAGCTGTGAATAAAATAAACCACCCTGGTTTTGTGCTCAAAATTCGTTCTTGCGGATAAAGGATAATGTATAAGTGTTTTCTCCCTGAATGGGTGTCTTGTCTTCGGGAAGAACTGGAAATCAATGTGTAAGGGACGAGAAAAGTGTTTTAATTCTAAGAATCGAAAACGAAGTACTTAATTCCCCTGAGCTGAAAAAGATCCGCAAATCGCGCGTTTGTTAATAGAGGTGTGAATTAAAACGGAGTTTTGCTGGAAAATACAAACACCGTTTCTCCATTATTCACTGTGTGACCATATAAGAAGCAGTAGAAATAATCGTTTTATTCATATGATGTGGACTCTTTTAGGACGAAGGAAAAAAAAAAAAAAAAAGAGGTTTATTTTCTTAATTATATTGAAGCGGTTATTCTGGATTATCCTTTAAAAAAATATTATTTTCGACCATTGAAAATGACTTAAACACAACCAAAAACTGTAGGAAATTCATGGTGTTGTTGATGACCTTAATTTTGCTTTTGTCTTTTCCTAATGGTACACTTCCTACGAAAATTGAAATCTTAATCTTGTCTTTATCACTTCGCTGATATGTCCCCTTTCCTTAAAATGGCAGCAGAAGTTGTGACTCATGCTGTGAAACAGCCTTGTGCCTGTGCCCAGCACTGCCGCATAGGTATGGAAAAAAAAAAAAAAAAAAAGACTTTTACGTGACCTACCCTGGGCAGACAAATCCGCAGTTACCTTATAACTGTAATTCGGGGGAAAAAAAAAAAGCAAAACACCAAGGCAAACAAACCAAAAGCAGCACTTCGCGGTAATTTCTAGCAGACGGTACAATTTGAAAATATATCGGAATTTCGCAGACTAGTCTCAAACGTTCTGGAGGTCACTAAAGTCGCTAGATTGGACGGAGCACTTGTGTGAACTTTAGTGCATACACTTCTCAGGTATGCAAGAATTTGGGCTTGTTTATCTGCCTGCACAGGGCTCCAAGACAGTAGAAATGTTCTTTACACACAGAAACATACAGGAGTGATGCTTTTGAGTTTAGCAATTGCAGTTCTGTATCGCTTATAGGATAAGCAGATGCTTCTCAGGGCAGATGAATAAATAATTAAACACATTCTTCTATATGTTTCGGCTTCAGGAGGAAAAAAAAATCGTTCAGATATCAATTATTTATATATCTCCATCTTCCTCTGACGACGAATTACACAAAAGACAATATTAATCAAAACCAGAATTGTTTTTGTTTTAAGCTTTGTTAAGGGCAGGGGGAAAGATCCTGTGACTGCTTTGCAAAATTAAGACAGAACAAAAATACAGGTTGCTGCCCTCTCCCGATTATGATTTCAAGATGGGATCCTGCTTTTTGTGGGAGAAAGATGGGGTAATCTTTCGCTACATATTTGCTGACACCATCTACGAATCAGATAGAGAAGTTACGAGGGTGCCATATTGAGCAGCTTCAGCACTAGTTTCCAGGATCCAGATCATACCCAGCAGTATCTCAGCAGCTCCCACCCTAACCCCCCCAAACCATTCGACCTCCTTCAGCAGCGGGCGGTTAATAAAACCTTCCAATTTTTCTTCTAGGAAGCAGAGCCCTACAAGAGACCTCAGTCTTACCTGTAGAGCTGACCGAGCGATTTCCCGGCGAAATTCTTCAATCCCTCCTTGCCGGGGGTCAAAATCCTTTGTTTTACCGACTCCATCCCTGCGGGGGATGCTCGCTGGGTTCCGCTCCGCTCTGCTCGGGGCACCGCTACGAGCGGCGGCGGTTCATGTTGGTTTAATCCCTTAACTTTTCTCCCTCATCCAGCGGCTCACACGGGGAGAAGGCGGACCGGGGAGGAATCGTGCGCGCGTGTGTGAGCGGGGGGGAGCCGCGGGGAGCGGGGAGGGAGGGAGGGGTGGTGGTGGCGGCGGCGGAGAGGGCGCAGGGAGCGCGCCCGTGTGCGCGGAGCCCGAGCGCGCCGCAGGGCAGCGCGGGGGAGCCGGGCACGGTCACCGAGCCTCCCCGTCCCCGCGGGCTCCGGCGGGGGCTGCGGGTGATGGAGGCAGAGCCATGCCCGGCTGGGAGGAGGGAGGGGACGGAGGAGCCCCGTGCGGAGCGCTCGGAGGCGGTGCGGGCTCTGCGCTGGCGCTGGCTGGGGGGGGGGGGGGGGGGCGCGGCGGGCACACACGGAGCATCCCACAGGAGAACCTCCCCCCCCCCCACGGGAGAACCTCCCTGCCACGGGAGAACCTCCCTGCCACGGGAGAACCCCCGGCGCGGAGCCCCGGGCCATGCGGCCCTTCAGCACCGCGGCCAGCGCCGCGCCCCCAAGCCCGCAGCGGCCGCGCCTTTAACACCGGGAGGCTTCGCTCCCTCCAAGCCCCGGGGGCTCCGGCCCAGCCAACAGCGGTGCCCGCAGACCCGCGGGTGCGGCAGAAAGGATGTGGCCCCCAGGGGGTGGGTGCAGGCCGGTCCCGCTTCCCGGCGAAACGGGGCAGAACTGCGGATAACGCTGCTGCAGCAGCGCTGGTGAACGGATAACAACCCGTTCCATAGGTGTGTTTATCCTCCAGGTCCGCGTTTACCCGCGCAGCTTCTTGCTTTTGTGTCATGTTAAGGACCCAGTAGTGACCGCTTTCTCTTAAGCGTTTGGTGTTTCCCATCTCTTTCGTGCCCTCTGAGCAGGCCAGTGTAACGCTCGGCCTTGATTTGTGGTATTTACAGCACTGCAAACGAACGTGATTTCCCACCTTTTATCACACCGGAGCAAACTGAAGACGAGAAACGTGCTATTTCTTTTTTAAGTCGTAAGCATTATATTTCTCTTAGGTTTCCTGTTAATCTTAAAGTTCCTGTGTTACTTAAAAACGATAACTTGTGCTCCAGACAAATCCTTCCAAAATTATTAAGATCCTTCACTCGCCCAGTTGGTGGCTAAATGTAAATGGTATTTTTCCAAAGTAGGATTCCCTGATGAAAAGGTGTGTTGTAGCTGCAATAGCCTAAAAGCAACTGCTCTTTGGATTTATATAAATATTTTTTTCACATGTTGCCCTCTGCTGGAGGGTTAATGAAGCTTCACGGCGTCAAAGCACATCTACGCCAGACCAATTATTTTAATATTGAAATTCCCATAATGACTGATCCGTGTAGAATTTCAGTGTTCCCTTTCAAAGCTGTAGAAGAACTACAAATAGAAAATAAATTAAAACAATACGTAATTGAAATGTTGCTAATTAGCATCATATCACAGACTTGATTTATAAATCATGGTAGGCACTGAATGTGGTTCACAGGATCTTTCACTGCCATCACAAATCCGAAAGGAATTTTTCCCAGAAGAAGAAAAGCTGCACAGTTATATAAGCCCGTCTTCCCAGTGTTTCATGGCTCCAGTGTGCCATTGCAGATGCTCAAAGGAAACCCATATTAATAGATTTTTTTTTTCTGAGAGGCAGCAGGAACAGAATATTGTTTTGCAGGGATGGATGAAATGGGATTGGATCCTGTAACTCAAGCCTTTCAGAAAGGTACTGAGCTCTTTCCTGAGCTGGAATTTGAGACTGTAAAGCCTGCAGGGCAAGGGTGACTTGTTTATTTAAATGCTCTGTGCAGGGAGCTCTGGCCCCTTCTTTTTTTAGAAAGCTCAGCCCTAATGCTGTGGCCACTAAATAGCTGCAATAATTATTAGTAAAATAATGGCATTTAAGAAATAAATGGTGATGGATTTGGGAAAAAGAAATAATTTATCATATCACATCACACGAAAATGGACCGAAAGCCCAGGTGAGACATTTCTGGTTGCAGGCTCTTGCTAGAGGAGAATTAGTTAGTCCTTAATTGGATAAAATATGCAAACGAGCAAACAACCCTGGTACAGTAAAATCCTACAGTGACTAAGCTGCTGCTGTAGCTCTCTGAAATAGAAATTTTATGTCTATCAGATGTTATATCCAGACACTACTGAGTCACACCCTGATCAAGCTCAGCTGGTTTGGTTTCACATGAGGCAATAATAGGAGGAGCAGAAAGCTAATCTTATTGGTATTACAAAATATCTGCAGTCTCGTTAGGTTTTTTTAACATTAAGCACTTAATGTTGGTAGAATGAGCCATTTCTGCAAGAAACAACACATAACATCAATTAAAACGATCAATAATTATTTTTATAAGAAAATACCTGTCACAGAGAGACTTCACTTGCAGAAGGCCTAATTCAAACTCGAGTGAAATCACTGTGAGCTCTTTCCACTGGTGTCAGGGGAAATAGGAAGTTGTGCAGAACGTTCCAGCCCAAATAATCACCGCTAAAGGGATTGACCAGGAGGAAAGAGATTCAGCCCAAAGTTGCCCACTAAAAAAATGCAGCTCTGAAAAGGTTCTAACAATATCTGGGGGGTGAGATGGTGTGATGCAGGATGCTGCAGATGACTCTGGGGTTTTCTCACAGGGAGCAGAAAGCTTATTGTTTCATCCTGAAACCTTGCTATTAAATACCATTTTCTTTACCTCATAAGATTTTCTTTTCCTTTTGCTCATGTGAAGGCTAAAGGATTGAGTCCTTGCCTGCCCTTTTATTTCTATAAATAGCTCCTTTTCACAAACCTCTAATTGAGATATTTCAACATCTCTTTCAGAGATGAGGAATTACAGATGTGCTTCTTAGCTCATTTTTTTTATTATTGGTGTATATCTAATCTCAAAATCTTCCACAATTACCCTCAGAAGAGTGCCTAAATATACTATCATTCCTTTAAAGGACTACAAAGTCAATACACCAGTATAAATTTCTTTTTCCTAAAGTTTTAGCCTTTCTGAAGAAAAACATAAAATTTTCACCATGGTACATACCAGTGGTTTAAGAATACTAATTATTTAAATTCCATTTTTGATCTTATCTTTGCTGCTGATAGACTGCAAAAATGGATTTTCCCCTTCCCAAGTGTCGTGCATGTAGAACTTACAAAATGAATATGTATTTTTCTGATCCATTTTGAAAAATAATCATATGTGCTACTTTAAATTCATATGATCATACATATAAAATCGAAGATGTTTTATTATCCCTATTTTATCTATTTATTATCTACTTAATATATATATTATATAATATATAATACATAATACTCCCTTATTATCTGCTCAAAGGTGACAAAATACTGCTCTTAGTGCTCTTAATCATCTTCAGGGAAAAAAATGTGCTTAAAATCTTAGCTATGCCATGAAATACAGAAATGTCTGTAATACAGAGTCTTTTGGGACTGAGAACAGCATAAATATGCCACAGAAATCAGGATCTAATTCTCACTCCTACTTGTGGTAGCTGTCCATTAAATCCAAAGTAATTTGGTGTCACCTTAAGAACAAAGCAATTTTTTACCTTCTTTGGGACTATGAAACTGCAAAATCACACAGCAATGCCAAAATAATGATCTCCTTGCCAAGCCACCAGGAAGAAGGCTGTCTGGAAGCAGCAATGGCTTTGTAAACTGTTTTTTTTTTTTTTTTTTTTTTTTTTTCAGTAAACTATTGAAAAAATTATTCAGTAATTAAAAAAAAAAATTGTTTAAATAAAACCTTGTACCATGCCTTGGCTTAAGAGGCAGAAATCTGTGACAAAAAAGGTTGTTTTAAACCAGGAGCTTCTGCATTCTCTCTGAGAGTTTGCAAGGGTCACTTCCTGAAAAGCTTAGGTTGGCTTTTGATTTATTCCCCCAGAGCCATGATGATTCACAGCAAAAACTCGACAATTCTCCTGAAAAAAAATCGCACAATCCATCCATCTGAGGATTTAGGGTGCAGTGTCCATGTGTAGACACAAACTAAAGATGTGTCTCTGCCAAATTTCTGCACACCAACCCACAAAGATTCCTCAGTCCCAGGTCAAACTACACAAACCTGGGTTGGTGGCACTTTACAGATTATTTTGCCCTTTGGAGGTCTGTCCAGCAGTGTCCAAACACGCATTTTATGAAATGCCCTTTGCTCTTTGCTGTGCAAGGTAATTTATACGTTACAAAACAAGCGTGTCTGAGGTTGAACAGTTTGGATCAGATCTCGGCTCTGCATCTCTACAGCACCACAAAAACTGTCCATCCTCCTCCTTTTGTGTCCCCAGGAGAACGTGCTCCAGCTGAAGCTGAGGAGTGCATCTGTCCAGGCACAGCACACACATCCACACAATCCCCTCTCAACCTGCTTGTGCTTTTCGGAAACAGGAATTTGGAACTCTGGGCCGAGATCACAGGGAAAAACCTAGCAGGGAAGCTGGCCAGAGTTTAAACTGTGGCCGTGGATTTTGTCAAGCAGAGTCGTGCAGCTTTTCCACTGCTTCAGCTAAGTGGGATGTATGGCAGCTCAGAGCTTGTAAAATTGGGCTGCTCTTTCAGATGACATTATTCAGTTGCTAGAATGTTATTGCACTGCTCTGCCAACAGCCTAATAGGCACAAGGAGTGAAATGTGGTTGAGGATGGAAGTTGCACACCCATTTTTCAGGGTGATTTCTAGTATTATGCTGAACTGGAGGTAATTTGCTCAGGGATCTCTCCGTTTTGGCAAGCTGCTATTGCTTTCTGAGAGGGTAACGAGAGTAATTTAAAAAGCAAAACAAAAAAAGCACAGAATTATCTGAAAGCTGCACTTTTTTTTTTTTTTTTAATGGAGGAATATCTTCTTTTTAAGCACGTAAATTCTTGCTATTAACTCTGATGTCAATGCCTAATATATAGATAATCCAGCGCCTGTTGAAGCTGTTCCTTCAGCCCTCTAGTGGTAAAAGCCACTAAAGCACTAGGATTGCAGTTAATCTTTATGTTCTACTGATATTGCGGATTTCACTGTGAAAACAACCCAAATCACTAGATGATTTGCAGTTACTATGTAGGACTACTCCACGGCTGGAAATTTTCCTGCTGTGTTACAGAAAGATTTATTTATTTATCTTAAAATCCTCCCTTTCCTGTCTAAAACCTAGTTTGTTTTTAATATTAGCAGGCAGATTAAAAAAAAAAAAAACAAAACAAAAAACAACCAAAAAAACAACACAAACCAAATAATAAAAATCCACCCAATGGCAAATGCTTTTTAAATAATGAAAGCAATGGTATTATTTTATATATATATATGTGGGGAAATTTAACAGCCTTGAATACATTTATATTAAAAGTAAATGGAGATGCTCATATTCTTCCCAGATATTACAGGAACATCTGTTCCTTTGAATTCCAGTGCTGCTCCATGAGTTACATGCAAAGTGTCCCAAAGGGCTTGAAGCCATCTGTCACGTTGCACAGGCAGAAATGCACCCACCTCTGGGGCTGTGACAGAGGGACAATCCTCTCAGTACCCAGGACAGCCAAGCAACACTTGGTGAGTGGGATGCAATTACCCATAATGAAATTTAGCCAAGGATTTGTGACTGCAGCACATCATCCTATCTGTTATTAACACGGTGATTAATGATCTTTTGTGCATCATTAATCTGTCATTACTCTATTATTCCAGGATGTCCAGCACTGGATTGTTTAACAGCTTAGAAAAGGCTTTTACAGAAGAGGCAGTTTGGTCTTAGTGACAGTCAGATCTCTTTTCACTGCATGAGAAACATTGTGAGCAACACAGAAATTGAAGACTGTGCTGGGGTGCCTTTTTATTTATAGAATTAGAAAATTGGAAGCTGATTTTATGAAGCTGCAGTGGTCATTTCTTTTCTGTTGACTTGTCTCTTGGCATTATTTTAAAATGTATTAAGAGAAGTTCGGGGAGGAATTTCTGTTGATTGAGAGCACAGGTTGCACTGATTTGAAGAGGGTTTTAATCTATTACAGGTATTCATTTGCTAGGAGAACACTTAAAGAGGAACCAAAAGTAACATCAGGTAGGTCATTTGATCAAGAAAATATTCCTGGTGGGGAGAAAAACAACCCAACACGACTCATAACAGATATTCGGGAAATATTTGTTCTTAGCACAGCAGCAAACTGACATCTGAATTGGTGGTGTGGGCTCTGGGATTGACATTACAGCCTAAATTTGTCACTCAGTTTTAATATGCCTCAGATTTTTGGTTATGAAAGAGGGCGAATTATCCATCTTTAGGGCAAATGTTGATTTTTCAACAGACCAAATTAACACAAAATACCTTAAATGATGCATGCAGATCCTATCACGTGTAAAGTGGTTTCCCTAAGGAGAAAAATGCACTTAAAATTGCAATTAGACTCTACCTCCACAAAGCATAATTTGCTAGTGATACAAAGACCCAAGACATTGTGCCTTCACCACTACTCTGCCAGAACAGGTTCCAGTGATCTAAGGATATTTGTGTATTTATAATATAAACCCAAAATTTGCTTGTTCTGTGAGCATCAGAAACATAGAATCATAGAATTATTAAGGTTGGAAAAGACCTGTAAGGTAATTGAGCCCAATTGTTAATGAATGTATCTGACTGCCTGAGGCTTCCTGTCCTGAGTGACCCTAATTTTTTACTTTACTCCTTACACCAGGTCTTGGTCAGGATGTTCTCATGCTTTCCTGCCAGCATTCTTAGTTCCTGTCATGTCTTTTCCTTCTCCCTTTTTGTGCCTCATTTATTTTCCTTTGCAAAACTGCTTTTGGTAAATTTTTTTTTCTGAATGTTTTAGGGAATTTGTAACTCCAGCATGTTTAGGTCCCCTCCAAATTGGACCAAAATGGGTTTAAAAGTGATTGTCAAGGGAAATGAACACAAACACACACACAGAGAGAAACATAAGCTTCATTTTGTTAGAAAACACTGAAACAATCAGTGGTAGATGTTGTTGGTTGTGCTGATCTCTTGTTTCATTAATGGCAGAAGTTATCTTTAACACTGCTGCACCTTTTGGGAAACAATTTCTCTGCCTTTTACAAACCACAAAGGTCTTGCTTCTTTTTTATATACTTAAGAAGTGCTAGACAACATTTTGGGGAACATGTCCATGGGTTTGAAGGTAGAAAAATATTCTTGTTCTTACCACAAGAGGCAAAGGAAAACCAAAGACTGTAAAAGGTTTTGAGGGAATCAAAAGACAGAAATGCTATTCTTGTTGATTTGTGGAATACATTAAATGTTCCTTCTCCCCTGGAAATACTAGAGCAGCACATAATTTAAGATGACAGGAGAATCTCTGCTTTATTTTAGGGCACTGCCAATGATCTTGATGGTGATTGAGTTGTGTTCCACAGGGGAGGGGGGAAGAGCAGGGTATCACATAGGTAGATCACTTCAGGCCAAAGCACTCAGCTCAACCTACCCATTAAAAAATATCTGTGATCTCTAAATGCAACTAAAAACATCAAGTTCTTGATTCAGATCCCTTTTCTGTTCCACAGGGAACATCACCAGGCTTAGGCTTCGTTTCATTTTAGAATCCGGTGCTTAAATGTAAATATTTTATATATATTTTTTCCTTATTGTTTGTTGTAAATAAATCATCCCAGATCTGGTGGATCAACTAATTGGTTCCACTAGAGGAAGCTGTGGCCCCAAATGCATTGTACATCACCACGGGATGATGCAGTGCCACGTAGTGTGGTTTGTCAGGAATGCCTCTGGCTTACTCAGTTCCATCTGCACCAAACCGAGCCAGTGCCTGACTCAGTCTCTGTGTGACCAGTTCTGAAGTCTTTAGCTATTCCAGGGTTTCTCCTGCTGGGGGGACGTTTATTTTAATTACATAACTGGTGGTCTATTTGCAAGTCTCGGAAGTTCAAAGAGTTCAAAAGGCTTACACTGAACCCTCTGCCCTTACCAGGCTCAGGGCTTCCTTGTCCATTTCTTAAATTGGCTTTTCATCACGAAAGCCAGGACAAGCTTTTCTGTCTTTTGGTTTTCTTTCCAACAGCCCTCATCTTAGCAATTGCCTGATTATTACAACTCATTCTGCAGCTGAATAACTTTCTGGCTCCCCCTGTGGCAAAGATTTGCTGGCTGTTTCCTTTTTATACCCAAAGGGTGATTTTTATGGGCTGTTTTACCTGGATTTTTTTTTTTTTTTTTCAGAGCTGGAGAAGTGGTTAGTATTGTCACTAGTGCTGTCTCTGTGTGCTGTGGGAAGTGATCAGTATTACCATCAGTGCTGTGTCTGCATGCTGTGGTGTGTGATCTAGGAATCCCACTCTGTTTGCCAAAGCCAAATACTAAAGGGTAGATAGAAAGCTCCTGTATGACAATGCTATTTATTCTGTTTTAGTGCTACAGAAACTTCTCAATCTATCAGAAAAATAACAGCTGAAAGGAGGAAAGAGACAAATGCCAAAGTCTCTGCTTGGGCTGTGTTCCCACCTAACTCAGCAAGAGGCAAATCTCTGCAGAATATCAAGAAAGGAATCCAGGATTTACCCTTCTGTATGGAACTGATTTTAATGTGCAGGTGGCATTTTACCAGCTGAGAAACATTCCATGCACGTTTCACATCCTCTCCTCTCAGAACCGATGCCGGTTTCTGAAAAATTGTCTTGCCATTTGTTTGTTCCGAAGCCCTGTTGAGAAATAGGCATTTCTTAGCTATAAAGCCTGCTTCCTGCCATGAAAAACGTCCATTATGCTACAGCCAAGCAAAGATTAAAGACTGAGATGTGTGTAAATATGTAAGAAAAGGGAGGGCTACAAGCACAGTTCTGTTGCTGTTTGCCAGATGTCCTGAGCTCACACCCTGGGGGGCTGCAGCCAGGTAATTGTTGTCTGCAACACATAACTTGTTAAATTTAGTTGTTTGTTTTCTTGTTCTCTCCCACCTAATATTTTCCTACAGTTCCACACTGTAAGTCTTTCTTTGCATGTAATTCCAATGGAAACACTGGGCCTACTTCCACAACAAAGGACCTAAATTTTCTTACAGTGATCTGAATGGTTTTTTTTAATGCAGATCTTTTTTTCCTCCTTACCCTCATAGACTGAAATTTAATTTAATAAGGAAGGTACTAGTTGCCCCTACTTTTGTTTTGGTTTAATGTGTCCAGTAATTGATCTGAGACTGCCAATGCATTCACACCTACCACAATGTTTTATATATATATATATATATATATATATATTTTCTTTTTTTTTTTTTTCCTAGATATCTTCTGCCTTCTGAAGAGCTGAACAGATCAGAAACATTACAAAGGCCAGATTTGGTGCCCTTAGAACAACAGGGTTCGTGATTTTTTTGACTTTCTGCTAGGAATAATCATATAATAATCAAAGCTCTGAAATAAATACAAATCCCCAAACTGAGTGGCTGGAAAGCAAGTGGTCCCTAAAAATCCATTCTGTCAGTCGTGTCTTATTCACATCCAAATTCTTCTTTACTGTGAGGTCTGCCTGGCTTCACAACACCTTTCCCTGGAGGGATCTTACCTTTAATAAAAATCTCCCTGTGTTCAATCAGTCTCATATTACCGAGTCACTCCTGGGGCACTGAGCTGGTCTTCTGCTTTCACGGACAAATCTCCCTGGCAGGCTGCCCATTTCTTTCCATTTATGACAAGAATATTAATCACACTCTGATTGGTGAGTGCTCCATCATCGGGGCACATCATAAATCACTGAGAGGTCCTTTCACTGCTGGTTAAAGTCACACCTCAGGGCTTTGCCCAGCACGGACCTTCCCAATCTACCTGGGCATCTTTCCTACACTCATGTCTTGTACCTTGAGGAGTGTTCTCCAAAGGGCTTCACAAATCTTGTCTTTCAAAAGCTGCCCTATACTCCCCACCACTTCCAGTAGATTTCAAAGTCATCCTCACCAATCCTCCTTCACTGAAAGGGTGGGTGACCAGTCACACAGCCTGGAGGAGATGGAAAAATATGACCAGGGGGGAAAGAGAGAGCAGGATTCTCTCTTAAATCCACGTGGGGCACAGAGGTGGCCAGATAGTGTAAAAATCAACCCAGGTTTCTCTCCTCAAACCCAGTCTCAAGGAATATGAATTTAAATATGACAACAGGACTTTCTCATGAGTGCCAGCATTTCTTCAGAAAATCTCACAATTATCCATGTTCTGGAATTCCTTTCCCATAGCACAGGCAGGTTATTAGCCTGAGGGCAGACACTAACTAGGCCTTTTGGGGTGGGGCTGAAGGCAGTTTCTATTTCACATACATATTCCATTTTTTCCACGATACTCCATGCCTCACCAACCCCATTTCCCTGCAGTAGGATAACAAGCAGTTTACAGATCCAGTGGTTCCAAGCATTTGAAGGAATGTCCCTTTATCAGCAGATAAAGTACAGGGATGGCAGAGGTACAGGACAGCTGTACCACCTTCTCCTCCCTGTTTTTTTCCCGTTTTAATGCTTGTTATTTCACAAAAGGTCAGAGGGACAGAAAGAGCAAAGTATAATCTTCAAAATTAAAGGAATTCTAAACAGTTGATAATGTTGCTAAACTTTTGGGCCCAATTTTAATACCCTTAAGATCTGTCTGATATTATGGTCACACAACAGCTTGCAAATGCAAGTATCTGAAATGCAACTTGAGTGTGGGAACTGGTAACTCAGACTTGCAGAACAAGATTGAAAATTGCTTTTTGCCTTTGATGGGAACAAAAAACAGCGAAAACTCCCATTCTTAGTGTTTTAAAATATTCCTCAAACATACTTAATAAACCATTCAGAAAATTCTGTGTACTTTAAAGCTTTTTCAGTTTGAAATTTTTCCACATAGAAATTTGTTTTTCATGAAAAATCCTACAGTAGAAAAATTTGTTAACAATCAGAAAATGAAACAAGGGGAATAATTTAATTTGCAAAAATGGTGGGTGAAAAGGTGCTAACTTCTTTCACTGGCCTTTATAATTGTGCACGTTAAAGCAATAAAAGAAAGAAACAAATCAATCCTGACTGAGATCAATTTAGAAACAAAACTTGAAAGCATAATTTCTGTCAAGGTTTTAGTTTTTCTGCCAGCGCTGTTCATTGCCCACATCGCTTCATTTGAAAGAAGAGAATATTCAGGGTTGGAGGTTGCCAATTGCAGTCCTGAAGCCATTTTACATGACCCCTGTAGCTGCCCAAATTCGTAGTCCAGAATACAAGCATGAGTGTCAGCATATTTCCCACATGTACTGTATAATCCCATCCTGGGAAGCTGATGTGTCCTTGCTATTGGTTTTGTAGGATCATGGAATGGTTTGGGTTGGAGAGGACTGGTCAGGGTAGTCATTGTCCATATGGGGAGGCGGATCATGACTCATCCCTGTCTGACACCCTCAAGGATTTCACTGGGTGCCTCAGGACCAGATCATGTGACAAAAAAGATGTTACCACAGTAGGAAACATGGTGAACTGTCCTGGTTGTCTTGCAAAAAAAAAAGTCTCAAAAGATACAGTGCAAATGGCAATCAGGAAAGGAAGGTTTCAGCTCAGCCCAGGCTGCAAAGGAAAATCCTGCCCTGGGTCCAGCATTTCCCCTGGGAGAAAAAAATCCAGATAACAGAAATATTCAGTCAGCTCCACAGATGGGATAAGGAAAAGTCCCTGGAAGGAGAGTCCTGTGGGCAGTGTCCGAGATGGCATCTGCGTTTCCACCAAAATTTGTGTTTTCCATCAAAATTTAGAGGCACGAAGCACTTTATGTGGCAGATGTCTCCTCTGTGCCTTGCAGTTAATGTGAACATCTTGTGACTGCCTGTGCCATCATTGCCAGCTCTGACAAGACATTCGTGGTGGCACTGCCTTCATTTTTTTTAGGTGTTTGACATTTTACTGACAGATCAGCGTGGTCTGATCAAAGGCATTACAATCAGCAGAGAAATCCCTACCTACTGCTCTGGGCTGCCCTACCAGAACACCTCCAGGCCAAGCTGCTCTTCCAGCATGCTTTAAAAGAAGACAAGGAACTCGCTCTTCAGAGGCAATGATCTGATATCACTTCATCTTCTCGTGCTAAATAATAAAGCAGAGTTTGTCCAGCACTGAAAGTGAAGCAAACACTCCAAAGGATTTCTTTGCAGCTAACCTTCTTCCAGGTGCAAAAGCAAAGAAAATCCTGCTTTTCCCTCTGCTGCAGGACCAACCTCTCACTTGCCCCCTTTCAGCTCCTGTATTAGCTGCTAATAAGAATTGGCTCCCCTCTCCTAGGTAGGGGAGACTTCTGGACAGAATAGCACTTATATTTAAAGGCTTCTCCTACACACCTAAATATTAACAGTTCCTCTGCATGGTCTGGCTTTGAGCCTGTCCAGTGCCTCAGTTTCTCCATTTTCTCCAGTTCATGAGCCCTTACCCTCTGTTTGTTCCCCTTCCCCCTTTTGAAGATAAAGTCATTAATAAGGACTTCATAATTCCTTCCTATATTCAGTTCCCTCCACACGTTCAGCATCTAACCCTGGCACTTTGAACTTAAAAGTACGAAGCAGGGTCTTTTCCTGCTTTGATTTCCTCCTTCCTAATTTCTAACCACAGCAGTGACCCCCATTAACTGGTTCATCAGCTTTTTACCAATCCCAGCTGACGAAAAACTTGAATGGCTTGTTGGTACGTGGTGACTTGGTATATTTTGGCATCTTCTAATAAAAACACGAGTCATTGTGACAGGCCAGTTGCAGCCACAGAATCAGTTGCTATTTCCACAGAAACGCCCAGCAACAAAAATGTAATGAAAAAGCACTGAGACACTTATTGCTTACCATAAAACACATGGGATCTTGTTGTTCCCTTGAAATATGAGACTTTCCTTCCAAACTGTCTCCTGTGCTGCTTCTGGGGAAGCTAAAAAGCTGTCACTCACACAGCGAAAGGGGGAAAGCAGGGAATCCTTCCTGCTTGCAGTTCACTAGCAGCTTGCTTGGAGCAGCATGACACCCTAAAATTAACAGACTGTCACTGTGTGGTGATCTGTATAAGAAATCTCTTGGCCCACCTGTTTCAGCTGTTTGTTTGGTGTTTTTTAGCCTGGATCTTTGTTACAGAGATGTAGAAATCTTGGCCACATGTGAAAATAGCTGTGCAATTTCCACCAGCGGAGATGGAGCCAGAATTTTATCTGAGGAATAATATATAGATGCCACAACCAGGGAACAGGCTTACCTGTAGCATTACCATTTGTTGATACTCTATGGGATAATGTCAGCAGGAATGTTTATTTAAGAGAATCTGACAGTAAAACTGTCTGTTGTGGATGAGGTAACATGGCAGGGAATCCAGCCTTCCTATCAGTTTTCCCTGATAAAACCTTCTGTCTGGAGTATTTTTATTCCTTTCTGAAAAAACTATTAAAAGAGCCATCGAGCATGCAGTGCTGGAAAGATAAGCAAAAGCCAAGGAACTTGGGGCCATTTGAGCCAGAGCTTTGCTACCTTTTCAGCTTTCCATTGCTGAGGACGGTGTGGACCAGACTCACAGCATCAAGTGTTTCAAATCTCCTGTGGTTATGGAAGGGTCAACACAAGAATAAGGCTCATTTATTTAATGTCTCTTGATGACAGAAGCAGTTGCTATGGCCCCTGCAATTTTCAGTACCAAAACTGAAATGCTGAATAGTGTTGGATGCTTAGAACACCCAAGGACAATGGTGGGTCAGTCCATAATTTAAATACAAATGTTTCTGACAAGCCAACAGCATTGGTTTGTTGAGGAGCTGAAAAAAAATGCTCAAAAATAATCCTACCCTCACTAAATGTTTCAGACTGACTCATTTCTGACTGAGAAAGCATAGTCACTAATTATTGCAGGGGAATGTGCGTATGCACCCTTCCAAAAATTGATATGGCTGCTGAATTTCACATCCTACTCATCTCCTGACAGATTTCGCAGTACAAATACTTACATAAAAAAAAAAAAAAACAAACCCCCCAACCTTCCTGAGTTGCATCTGAATGATGTAAGTGTTGTGCAGAGACAAAGGATTATTTAAAGGCAGACTGAGATTTAGCTATTCCTTTTTGAGGACGCCAAGCCAAGAGTTGTTGTGACCACCCTTGAGGTTACACAAGAATTCGGATATTCTAGAAATCATTTTGTTATCCTTCATATGGTAATGATCATCCTTTTTTTTTTTTTTTTTTTTTTTTTCCCTTTACCTCTTTCTATTTAGGGAAGGAAGGACTTTTAAGTAAGTCCTTTGTGAGGACTCCCTTTGCCCTCTCTTGGTGCAATCACTTTGCCACACCAGACGTCAGGTAAACCCCAACCCCTCCCCTGTGTCTCCCAGCAGCCTGTCCTAAACATTTAAGACAATGTTTTCAGGGCAAGATTTTATTTATTTCAGATCCTACGCATCTCAAACAAACTGCAGACTTCAGATGCCGGGATATTGTTTCTTCCACATCTTGCTGTTCTTTCCCACTGATCCACTACTGAGTGGGCTACATATTTTTTCCTGCTCCTGTAAGACAACGTGTTTTACACCACTTCACATGCAAATGCTGAAAAAATGCCTTCTATTTCAGTGCTCCCCATCATTTTTCGCACAGAATAAACATGGACCTATTTTTAGAAAGAGCCTTTTAATCTGGGTGGATGAATTAAATGCCTTACCCATTTTTCTGATTCAAAAAGTACAACCACTGAATTTTGGTGCATCTCTTCGTTTACTGCATGAGATAAATGAAGGAATTAAGACTTTTAATGGGTAGCTGCAGTTTCCAGTCATGGGGAGAGCCAGGTATGTTCCAGAATTTGTGACTGTCTCACAAGCTCCCATGCTACTCTTTTTTAATAAAATATAATGGGTTTTGGATGATACTCTACCCCCAATTAAACCTTGAATTACCCATTTACCACAGGCCTCAGTGGTGGCAAGTTTTAACCTCCAAAGAACAAACCTTTATTGCATCTGAAAACTCCCGACATAATATATAAATATCCCCTATATCCTAAACAGCAACAGCACTTTCCTTCATCCTTCTCCCCCCCCTCCTTTGCTACCACTTTCTTCTCCATTTTAATGCTCTAGTTTTCCTTTTGATAGCTAATTAAGTGCCTTATCTCACCTCAGTAACAAGCACACCACAATACATAATACCTTGCTTATTTTGGCATTCTCTCCCCCTCCTTTAATATAGAGAAGATTCTTTTAATGATCTCATACCTTTCTTTAATTTGACCACTGCTCTTGCATGTCCTTTAATTTATCACTTCAAAGTTACAAAGTGTGGCAGGTGACCCTGTTCCCAGAGTTCTGATCCTGTGGTACAACAGGAGAGGCAACGTGCTGGGATCAAAGCATCTACTGGCGAGCAAGCCACAAAACTTCAACCCAGACTCCCTGAGGTTTAATCCAAAGCCCTTTACTGGTGCCAGAAGTGAGTTTTAAGGAAAATATGTCTAGTAAGACTTAACCAGTAGCTTGGGAAAGCTTCAGCTCTGCCATGTCTTTGTGTGTGTGTGTGTGTGCTCCAGGCTATTTAAAGGGAACTCATGTGAGCCACTGGTGCTGCGTGTGAAAACCGCACGTGGGACTGAGAACTCAAGAAGTCGCCTCAGGTCCCGGCACTGCAAGAATAAAAACTGCACTCAGAAGAGCGCAGGGGAAAAAGCAGCCTGGCTGAAAATGGATCTGTGTTAATGGTGTAACATACATGAGGTGCAGAAATGTGTATGAATACTCCTCCCCGAGAGGCTCTCCAGGCATTTTGACTTCCGATACTTCAGCTCCTCTGTGAATTCGTGGAATTTGCACGAACGAGTTGACAGCACGTTAAAAATAGACACAGCTTTATTGGCCAGATTTAAATCTTATTAAATGTGCATATTAAATGTTAGCTGATTGCAAGGTTAAAAAAATTTACTCCAACATTAGTGTATCAGATACATCAGCAACATACTTAGCAGACAAAAATGCCACTTGGATTACATGACAGTACAAGTCAAACAAGCAGTACATGTAAAAAAGTCAGCAGTACAGTTAGAAAGTCCATCTATTTTCACTCCATTCTGTAGCCTCAAACTGACAACATTGCATAAAAAAAGTAAAAGCATAGTAAGAACATTTTCTATAAAAAAAACAGTATAGTGTCTCATAGTAGCACTCTTCTCTTGCAGTCCTTTGCTTAGAACATACCACACTAAATCTTTCCCAGGTAAAAAACCCTAAATTTTAAGTGGGAAAAAAAAAAAAATCCCTGATTGTATTACAGCTGAAAGGCAATTTTTGGGATTCTAACTCATTCTAATGAGGCAATCTATTGTTGCTTAAATTACAGTAGTTCCAACTCAGAACTCTCTTCATTTTGGTTAAAGAACACTTTTAGGTACCAAAACCCATCAAAATGAAATATTCCATTATTAAGAATCAGCACATCTCCAAACTGACCTGGCCACTTTTCTGACTTCTGTCACTTTTTTTCAAGAGCTTCAGGAAATGTATGTGAACCGTTATAAACCTAACCATCTTTAGTTAGAATACTGTTTAATGACAGGTGAAGGCAAAATATTATGTAAAGGCTTATTTTCTTATGTGATGTTAGCTCTTAATATGACAACAAATTCTCTTTTCAACAATTTCTGTATACAAAAACATAATACCATGAAGCATCATGACATATTTTTAAGATATATATGTATCTTTTTAAATAAGTTGATCCCAGATTTTGTCCACTTTTTACAGTATGATACAACATATGCAAAACATCTGTTTGTGTTGCATTAAATAGCAAGTGGTCTCAAAAAAAATTAAGTTTGAAAGAAGCATGGAGTAGGGGTCAAAACATAATTCCCATTCATGGTCTGCATACCCATGCTGTGTCCAAAAGGTTTTCTTCCATCTTGCTTTTAAAAAGCATTGTTCTTTCACAACACACCTATTCTGCTGACATTTTTTCAAGTGTAGTTTATTAGGGCACTTTATTACCTGAAGAAGATGATGTTCCATAAGCAGAAACAGTGCACCTAATGCTGAATTTCCAGATCTGTTTGCAGCTTCAATCAGATTGTACGTTTTGCATAGAAATATCCTTTAGCATCTCATCACCTTCCTGTTTGAAGCATTCCTGTTTGCATTGCTAACAGTAGCAAAACCATGACATCTAAATTAAGCAGTTTAATTAACAGCATATGTGCAAGAAGCAGCACAGTGCTTTCATTGTGCAAATTGTGGTGCTGGATATGTAATCATGGCGAATGATACTCTTCTTTGGCTTACACACTAAGCAGCAGAGCTAATTTATTTACACATGCACTCCTCTAATAAATCCACTACGAAGATATCTGAATATTCAAGAATATGATCAGTTCATGATGGACACGAATTGCCAACACGCTTGATTGCTCAAGCAAACTCAGAGAACGAGGGTGAATAACTTACAGTAACGAGAAATGTACATCTGCATCATCTCCTTGACTGGCAGCCAAACCTTGTGATGTTTGCTCGAGGTAGGCACTTAAATATTAAGCCTTTTGCTAATAACAACAGCTGCACTCAGGACATTGATTTAAAACTGTTACAACATTAAGGTTACTCACCAAGAAAACAACATACCTTAAGCTGTGATACCAGTAAACAGTTGATGTGGAACACAAAACTCCTTTTTTTGTGTGTGTGTATACTTGCAAGGAAGTATAACTTTCAAAGTGCAAATAGAGTAAAGTTTTCTAATCTTGTCTACCCTGTGCACTTCAGCCTGAGAGAACTCAGCAATGTGGCGTTACTTTAACCAAGCCACCAAGGCATGAAGTGCTCTCTGGATCAGTTCACGTGGCACTGAGGCAGGAGTGGAACAAGGCAGGCATGGTTTGGCTAACACTGAACAAGCTCAGTCTGCAGGTTCACAGATGCCTGCAAAGCACCCTCTGGAAATAGGCACCGCCCAGCAGAGATAATTTTCACACCTTTTGCCAAATGCAGAGAAACAAGGCACTAAGCACTGAAGCGTTGATATGTTTTAAATATACAGCAAAACGATAAAAATGCCTAAAATGCTTCAAATTAGAAAATGAGGGCACATCCATAAACAGCTGGAAGCTACTTTGCACAAGTAGTTATTATACATTTATAAATTCAGTCACGTTGTAGAAAAGCCCCATAACAAAACAGAGAAAAATACCCTTCTTAAAGATTCAAAATTAAAAAAAAAACCAAAGAAAAACAAAAAGAACAACCCCAAAACCCCAAGCTCCTATGTATAGGGACAATAACAGCATAAGCATAGATTATCTGGCCTGCTTAAAATCTTTTGGATAAAAGTCCAAGAACAAACCATCCAGCTGGATCAATTTAGTGTGGTGGCCCAGCTCCAAATCCACTGCCCTGTGCAGTCACACCCCACAGGATGCACCGAGTACAGACACACAGCTTTAGCTCTTTGCTGGCATTCACAGAGAATCCAAACAAATAAATAAATAAAGGAGCAGCTTTGGCCAAAACTGGCAAACACAGTCTTCCAAAAATGGCAGTTTTTGAGACTGAGAAATATAATAACTGTACTTCTCCACATCGAATACGCATTTTCAAGAGCCACTGCAATTAGATGATTCCACAATATCTACATTTAAAGAGTAAACTCTTTGGCAAATTATATCTTTATAAAAATAAATTATGGCTTTTCGTTTACTTCACTAGTACGTATTAACTGAATTCTGTGCCTATAAATAATTCCAAGTGGAATTAAGCCAACTTTAAAAATCAATTCCTTCTACAAAGTATATAGAAGTTCAAAGCTGCAAACCAATGTTTCATAAGACATAGTGGATATAAAAAAAAAAAAAAAAAAAGCCCCAAATCCTAATCCTTGTATCAGGAGTGTCCTCCTATTTAAGTGATCACATAACAAAATAATAATTCTCAGCATTTTCCACAGAGCAGTCCTCTGTGATATCCCTTTCATTCAGCTGGGATACAGCCTGGAACTTTGCAGTTAGCAACAGGGAGAGGGCTTATCATATCCTGTGAGCCCTTAGAAGGTAACAATCCCCATACCAGGTGTCCAAATTCTAGGATTACAAGATTACAGTTCTTAGTCAAAGTCATGGGCAAATAAAAACCAGTGCCGAAGTCAAACAGTTGATTTCCTAAACCTTGAAAGCTCAGTAAAGCTTTTAAAGAAAAGCCTAAAATCTTTGGACTGAAAGCGAAGGATTGAATTCTCCTACAGCTTTCAACAGGATGCACACTGAGCAAACCACAGATTAAAAAAAAAAGCTAAAATAAGCTAAATCTCAAACAGTTGGTTTCAGGGCTACATTGCTCTGGATAACTCCATTCTCCCTTCCGTGGCGATGAACTCTTTCTCCGTGGCTCGTTTATCACCTTGGCACAGTCTCTCCTTCAGTTTTTCAAGTTCATACTCATGCAGGATTTTTTGTGTTAAATACTTCTCACGTTTTATTCTGGCTTTCACATCTGCAGGGACATCAGGAATCATCCAGGCTACAAAGAATTTGACGATGAACACAACATGCTAAAAAAAAAAAAAAAAAGAAAAAATAAAGAAGGAATAAGTCATCACCAAATGAAACACCTCTTGTTTTATCTAACATCAAGTATAGGTCACTTTCTCTTCACAAAGAGAACACATTTCATTTGGCTGTCCTGGAACAATACATAATACCAAGCTAATGTGTATCTAAATAAAACACACCCTTTTATGCAGAAATTTTAATTCCCAACCATTAATGACTTAGCCAACCCAAGAGGGAAGTGTCAGGGTCTGAATCTCTAAATCCCCTGTGTGGTTTGTTAGAAAAGTTCACACAGCCGTGCTGATAACGCTCAGCTACTGAGAGCTGATAAAGCACAGCAGGAAAAGTGATGAGGAGAGCACTTTAACTACTCCCTTTTCCCTTCATAACTTGCTCAACAGTGGCTTAACACTGAAGTGCCAGTTACCCAAACCACTGATTTAGCTATTTTTAGCCAATATACATCACTGCAAAATGATGTATGAAATCATACGTCGTTTCATGTGAAATCCAGACAAGGATTTTGTGAAAGCCAGACAAGTGGAAGTACCAGTCCTGGTGGTTCACATCTCTTCCACCTGCATAAAGACCTTTTTTATTTTGCTGGGGATTCTGATCAACATTAGCAGTCTCCTCAGCTGTTTTCACTGCTCCTAATCTGAGGTTAACTTGCTGAAGTTGAAAGGCCTAATAATAGTAATCATTTAGGACATGTGTACTTGCTGTTACTTAAAAATTATTTCATAATAACTGTCTAGAGAATCTATAGGTACCAATTTCAGAAGGAAATTTTGCAGGCAACGTACCTCCATAATAATTATAAAGGCCAGCTTTGCAGCAAGAATGTGCCAGAACTGCATAGAGTGTAAGTATTTCCTCTCATGATCTGGAGGATATCGATAGTCTCTGTACCTGTTGGAATGACAGACATGCAAAGGTGAAATGTCACAGTCAGCCTGGGACAGACGACAAGCTCAGTGACACTTACAAGCAAATACAGCTGTCACTTAAGGAACCTTTTCTTGTTTTAAATGGTCTGTTTCCTTTTGCAGAAAAAGGTTACCCTCTCAAATTTGTTCCTATCTTGTGTTTGCCCAAACACCCTCAACATTCACAGCAACAGAGCAGGGCAGGGGATGTGCGATGTGTGAGATCTAGCACACGGGTTACTTGTTTATCAGGCAATGATCAAATAATACAGGGCAGAGTGATGGGATGTATCACATGGTAATGGACATGTATTTGAATAAATGTGACAGGCTGTGGACTGGACAGATGCAGGGTTTCATGGAAGGACAGTCATGACTAAGTGTTCTACACCATCACACAAACAGCGATTTTTTTGGTTTTGGTTTTGTTACTGGCTTGATCTCTTACCCCCTCAAGCATTACCTTGTTGATAGCCTAAATATTACCTCTCACACTTTAGAACGATCACAATGATATAATTTAATTTCTAATGGACTATTTGCACTGCTTTTTTATGCTGTACTCTAAACAAAGTGATAAAATATTTATTATTACACCGACCTGCATATGACAAAGTTTTCTGGATTCTCTTTAGGTTTGTTTCTGTCAGGAAAATCTGAGATTAGAAACACTGACAGACTGTTGTTTATGTACCCAGACATAGGTGAGTCTTCATTTTCATAATAAGCATAGTAGTAAACTAAACGAGGGATCATATCTGATGTGAATGCCACAATAAAAGCCTGAAAAGAAATAGGAAAAAGAGATTAGGAAAGCGGCAGAGAAAAAGCTGTGAGCAGATTCATAAAGGGGTTGTAATTCTGTCACCCTGGAATTACCCTGAATATTTTAAGGAAGGGTAAGAACCAGGATTAGGGCACTTGATAAGAGATGCTGAGTGAAGCCTCAGCACATTTTGCCTCGAAACTTGAGATACTGGAAGTGCTGGGGTGTCTTTGCTACTAAAGCAATACCTGCAAGTGGATTTGTTGCCTAAAACACACTAGAAAGAGGCATTTCTTTTGCTCAGCTGTCTCTTTACAGTATGCTTTAGGTGAAATACTGGCATAGTTTCCAATTTATGAAGTGGAGCCACAGGGAAATCCAGAAGCACCTGAATGAGCACAATTCCCACAGAACAGGCCTCAGAGTGACAAGGACAGAAGTGCACCTGACCCACAGAATTCATCCACCTTTCCTGACCCCTACAGTCCCCTCTGGGCAATCTGTGCTTCATCAGACAGCCTCTGCCTATGCCATTCCAAAAGGCTGGAAAACTGAATGCAAGATCACAGTCCAAGGAAGTGTGGATTGGGAGCTGCCTGTTGTCAACACAAGGAGAAGACAAACCACCCCGAATGGTTTGATGATATCACTGTAGGGCAATGTGACACAGTGCTGATGAAGGAGAAGAAGCATCAGCTGATTTTAAATTCCTCACATTTTGAATTACTGAAATGCACAAGGAAGAATCAGCGTTGATGTAGCACAATTAACATACTCACATTAGTGACAACAGACAGGATGGCCATTCCATTCAGGATTTCCTGCCAGACCCCTATGCTGTGTGCTTTGGCAGCCACAGGTCTCCTGTACTGGGTGGTTAACTTCCACGAGTCCACTCGAATCTCCAGGATATTATTCATCAGAGCAAGAAGGGGAGCCAGGGGAAAGGATGCCACGAAGAGGGTGATGAATCCAAACTGAATGACTGCAAGGGAGAAAAGGAAAAGTGTCAAAATCTGCCCCTACAGAAGGGGCACCTCAGCTCAGGGTGACGAGGGACTGCCACTTGCAGACAAATGGCAAACTTCTGCCAGCAGTGCTGGATGCCAGTTCTTCCCTGGTGCTGCAGTTCTGGCATGAGTGGTGTGGAACTGTTGGGCAACTGGGATGACCTCATACATCAAACTTCTGAGTTGTGAGAGGGCAACAAGCTAGTTTTCCTCTCCTGCAGTTTGTACAGAGCAATCCTGTTCTCCTTTTACTTATTAACTATACTCCTAACTGAAAAAGAGGAAATACTTTCATCACAACCTTACCTCCACCTACTGGTAATGGTTTAGTCAAAACTTTCATACCAATTCTGTATGCAATAGTTCCACTGGAGAGTCTTAACATTAGTTTAAGAACGGCAAATAAAATACACAAATGATCCTTTCAGACAGTACCAAAATTAAATATCTCAGTGCAGAGCCAACACTGCCACTATATTTCAAAAACAGGAAATAGAGTATTTTTTCTGGTTTAGGCAGTGGATAAAAATTAATTCCCATACAGCAGTCATCAGCTCTTCCATGATTTAAGTGATGAGTTCTTCACCTTAGACAAGCAACAAAATTCCTATTAGCTTAGCAGCCCCAGGACAACGCTGAAGCACATGGGTTCAGTTGATTCTGGAAGAGCAAGGGCTGACAACACTGATTGTTCCAAGTGTATTAATTTCACAAGATCACAGCGTTGTATGAAATTAATTAAGTGGCAACAACAACTCTAAACATCCCTACAACACTTATTTCTGTGGAAATCAAATCATACAAAGGTCCACTTTTCAACAAAATGTGTCCTCGTAATAGAGAAATATTAACTTTTTCGAAGCGCCTTTTAGACTGAGCTTGGCTTCAGTTTTAGTTTTAATTTCTCAGGTTTTGTAAACCAATGTCACATGCTGAGGTGCTCACCTTACCTTTGGAAAGCCCTGCTCCATTACCCAGGCTCCCTCTGCTGGGCTGCAGGGAAGCACTGATCAGTGCAAACCTAACGCTGAAGGGATTCTCCCTGAGCCAGTTCACAGATCTCATGTCTGCAGCACCCATCCTTGCAGCATATCTGGCACTCGTCCCATGCTTAAAATTTCCACTGACATCAGCTAAGAATACGCTTTGGAACAAGAACAGAACAGACACAGAGGCAGCTGGGCTGCCCTGAGAATAATGTTCCCTGTTCAAATGAGGGAAACAAACAGTCTTTGCAGCGTTTCTGTGAAATTCCCTGCAGTTCAAGGTGCAAAGACAGTTTCTTTTCCTTTTATGTTTTTTTTTTTAATTAGGCTGACCTATTTAATGATTTCCAGCAGTTAAACAGATGAATCAACCCATAACAATTAACTGAGAAGATATTTTTTTGAAAGTGTCAGTACAAGGTGTCTCGTCCTCGATTCCAAACACGTAATTTTAAACTTACCCATTTCTAAGTATTCATAGAACAGGCCTAAGGCTCCAAATGTCTGCAGGTCATGGTCTTGCTCCCAGCGACTGTACAAGTTTTCGGGATTATTTCTGGCTTTCCGACGACCCCACCAGTTACAAATCCAGCTGCACATGCAGAGAAGAGTTAACAATGAGTGAGGCAGATCAGATTAGCTCAGCTGGTAAGAGCACGGGGCTAGTAACAGTGAGTTCGTGGGTTTGATCCCTCTATGGGCCATTTAACTCAAGAGCTGGACACTGATGATCCATGTGGGTCCCTTCCTCTCAGAATATTTTGTGAAATCTGTAAATTCTCTCAGCAAGCAATGTGTTTTCACAGGAAGAGGCCAAAAGCCTCTAGGAAATTAGTCTACTCATCAGAATTTGTGCCCGATTTACAGAATTCTTAGTTTCTTCACATGGCAATACTTGTTACCACTCCTTCCAAGAACTTCCTCTGGCTATACAAGATGAGCATCTCAGTGGAAGAGAGAACTTACGGTACAAAGGCCTCTTGGATGTTCCCCCAGATCTGTTTGCCAGCCATGACTATGGTGAGCTGTGTCGTCAGTTCTATCAGACAGCCCGCGGGGTCACACTGGGGGAGACAAACCGGGGGTTAATGGACACGAGTAAGGGGCACTGCCCAGAGAAACCACATCCTGCTACTGCAGAAATGAAAGAAAAGGAGTTTCTCAAACTTGTTAGGATGACACCGAATTTCCAGCTGGGCTGCCAGCTGAGCTCCCCTCTCAGGAAGGCTGTTGCAGAAGGGCTTTCAGCGCTCAGAAGTGCGTGATAAAACACACTCGCCAAAGCACGACCACCATTTGAAGACAGAGTAACTCAGAGAGGCTTCAGCAGCAGAATCTGTGTGTGGCTCCCACCCCTCAGCCCCAGCAAGGCCAATCTGTGGCTCTCAGTGAGCTCTCAGCACCAGACCTTTTTTTTTTTAAAGAGCTAAGGCGAGACCCGCTGGTATTTCAGGAGAACCGGGGCCAAGGAAAGCTTTTTGATTTTCCACTCTGGGGACTGACAGGTTTTCACTGCTGGTGTTCTCCCGACTAGCAACAGCAGGAAAGGACCTTGGAAGCCCCAGGATGGCCAGCTGAGGTCCAGCTCAGTTCAGAACAACCCCGTAGATGGAAATTTAAGACTGCACTGAAGGGCTGAAGGGAACAATCCACCTTAATTAAGGAAGTCTCACCTCTTCATTTCTCCAGCGATTGAACATGTACGTGTAGGCACCTGGGTAACCAACAAACTTCCCTTTGAAGAAGGCCACGTAGAAGCAGGATGAATAGTAGTTGACAAACTGGAATAAAAACATTTTCATGGTGAGCCTGTTCTCATACTCCATGTGAGTTCTGGGGATCTCTGTGAAACCAAAAAAACAGCAATTTTATTCTCCTTTATTCCCTTTTAAAACGATACAGATTCATAAATATTTGTCATGCACTAGTGATGTGAAAGGAAAACAAAAAAAGAAAACACCTACAAATATTTCATCAGATGAAGTTTCCTGCTCTCAGACACCCTACCCTTAATTTATAATGCAATGTGAGGAGCAGGCATGCAAAGGAAATTCATACTTTAAACTTTTATTAGCTTTAATTTCCACTTCTTTGTACTGTCCACTGGCACTTGTTCATTCCCAAATATTACACTATTTTAGGAGATCCAAGATGACTTTCAAACAGTAACTAGCAGGGCTTCCTGAAGGATGAGAACTTCACCATTAGCAACACACACGATTATTTTTTTTAATTTGTAGTAGAGAAGTACGTTACAGTGTTGTTTTTTTTTTTTCCAAAATGCTGTATGTTAACACTGAGATCAGCAGAAATTGTATGTGCCTCTGAAAGATGAGTCTCATATTGGGGGGAAGAACAGGGAAGGTTTAGAAACATAAATGTGATGTATTTTCACTGAGCTGTTCATATTCTTGATGCCAGGCACACAAAACTTCAGAGCACCAGAGGCAGGTTGTCCCTGCAGGTCTGAACACCAGATCTGGCCTAACCATTCCCCAGGGAGTTCCAGGGTGAAGAAGTTCTGCCCAGACACTCCTGGCAGCCCAGGCCGGGCACAGCTGCCTCGGCTGCCCGAGGAGGGCAGCAGCCCCACACAAGTGAACTGCTGCTTTCCCCCTGAAACCCACGGCCACAGCCAGTGCTGACACTCCAGAAATTATTCCTCCACACTTGAAACCGGCAAAATAACACCGCTGAGCCTTCATGCCTATGATTCTTGCGCCCCGAGAAAGGAAGGTTAAAAAAAATTACAATTTTTCTCTTTGTTTCTGTGTTTGCTACGGGCAATTGCACTTGTTACTTGTTCTGTTTCAGCTTGGTCTGATTTGGCCAAGTGAGATAAGCCATACAGATCATAGAGACAAGAGATGGTTCCTGATAAATCAAAAGAAACCAAATGAAACATCCCTTTAAGTTTCTGCAAGAAATACCTTTCAATTCTTAACTCCACTTGCAAATCACCCAACTGTTTTTATGACAGCTGTACAAACTACAAGCACCTAGTGTTTTCAGCTCTCCCCCTCAAGCTGAGTATTCTACATTTTTTTTTCTTTCTATAAAACACCTGCAGGGATTTGTACAGCTAAATCATTAAGGACAAATCAAATTAAATAAAATACATAATGAGGGATTCTAGGGAAAGGTATTTCCAGCATGCAAGCAAAAGTCAAATAAAATCTGCTACAGAAGTAGTTGATCTTTCTGGGCCTGTCTGCCTGCTGGCTCCTCCAGCTCTGCAGGACATGCTACAGCCACAGTGACACATCTTGGGCACAGCTTCTCATCCTGCTCAACCTCTGCCTTCCACCTGTGCAACTCCAAATCTGAACAGACAGAGCCAAGGGAAGCAGCGCTCAGGAAAAAATGACAAATGTACTGTCCTGTCCTATCCTATCCCCCACCCTCCTTTCTTTCCCCCCTCAAGCTAAGAGGCATGATTATTTAGTCTTTTTTTCCTTGTAAAGATGGCCATGATCTGTTTTTAGAAACACATCAACAGGATTTCTAATTGAAATGCTGCTAGATCAACACAGTCTGATCTTGCTTTGGTGACTCTAATACAAGATAATTATGTTCAGATCTGTGATTGCCTCTGTGGACCAGTTTTAATCTAAGCAAACATTATACAAAGAGAAATCAGGTTATGAGAACTACTGAGACGGAGGGAAGATGTTCAGTATGGTCGAGTCATTGCTGCAAAGCTGCTGCAAGCAGCTTTCCAGCCACGGTGCTCCCACTGTGCCCGAGGTAAGAACAACGGCGGGCTCCACCTTCCAAAGCTTTGTCTTCCAGCACCCCTTGCTTACCCATATCAGTAATCCAGATGGCTATTCTCTCATAGAAGAAGTTCAGTATCATGATGATGACAAAATTGAGGCACGAGGCGGTGACTGAGGTTGCCAGCTGAGGGGTGAGCAGCCCGCTGATGGGCTGCAAGGTCTGGGTGTTCTCCATGAGGCTGGCGAAGGCCGCGTACACCGCCAGGCGGTACACGATGACAGCTATCATGCTGGCTATGATCAGGGACACCTGGGAGAGGGGGCAGAGAGGTGAGATGCAGCTGCAGCTCAGCACAGCTGCGTGCACAGAGCTTTGGAAACAAGATGCACGCCACGGCGCTTCGTATTTGTCGAACTGCGTCCTCTGTGGGTATCAGTTCAGCGGCAAACGCAAAGCACGCAGGCAAAAGTCTTTGTGGAGTCAGGCACATTAAAACCAACAAAATTGTTTTGTTAACACAGGAAAAGCAGACAAACTAATACCAATATTTGAAAAACAAAACAAAACAAAACAGAAAACAAGAAGAACATGGACTCATAGAAACGGAGGTGGAAGGGACAAGTTAGATTAAACCGTCGGCAACTCTGACCTGCGTTAAAGCAACGGTTCAAAAAGATGCTCACCCAGAACAACACTGTAGTTCCTGAGATGCAGAAACGCACAGCCTGGCTGGTTAAAGGCAAATAAGGCTCCATCTCCTGAAACAGTCAAGAAGAGCACAGTTCAGCTTATTACAACATCTTGTTCCAACATCAAGCAGTATACAGAGCTCTCATCAGCTGCGTGGAAGTGCCCGCATCCAAGGAGAGCCACTCAGAACGCCCCCCATTCTCCATAATGGCAGACAGGACATGATTTTGAATGTGCTGGGCCAGGGGGGGTGACAAGATCAGGACAGAAGTGGCCATAAAACTGCTAAAAGTAAAGACAGTACCTGGGAAGAATGATTAAACCTTTGCAAAATCAATCAGCAGCTGAAGGAAAAAGACCAACTTCATGAACTATTACTTGTAATGCTAGGTCAGCTGCCATACAGCCCTGAGTCCAAAACTCAACTCAAGGTTAATAAATTCTTCATGCTGAGGATTTGTATGTGACAGTCAGAGAGTGCTTCCCTCCACTCCTTCAATTTTATTGGTTTTTTGCTTGAAGAATTGCTTACTAACATAGCTGCCAAGCTCTGCTAAAGCACCAGGCAACTGGGTCTTACTTGTGCCAGTATCCCCATATAACACATGTGTAAAGTTTCTGCTACCTATCCTAATTCCTAAAATATCAAATTACATGTGTTATGAATGGGCCATTCAAGAACTAATGCCAGTGGAAGATGATTTAGTAAAAAAAAAAAAAACACCTAAATTTGATAAATCTTTGGGACAAGGCACTGTGGAAAGCTTACATATATTCTATCCTAAGAGCAAATATTTCACATATTCTAGGCTATTCCACAAGTTTTATACTGTGGGTGTGAAATGTAGACAGTAAAGTGCAAGGACAGAGCCTATGTTTGAATCGAATGCTTCATTATTTATGTCAGTTAGAATTCTCTTGCAATCAGCAAAACCACATCTTTGCTATGATCTAGATAGATAGTTTACCATCATAAGCAAATGAGTTGTTAATCAAAGCCTTCAGATGGGCCATTTTGGTTTCAGTGCACCTAGAACTTTGAATCCTGGACAGGACTGAGGAGGAAGCAATTTTCTGAGAGAAGCAAAGCCAGCTGTGGGACACAATAAAGTCACTGCCCCGTAGCCACAAAACCATTTTAGTCTGCAGAATTAACTTATTTGAAAGCACTGCCATTTCACGTGCTCAGTATTGCACATGTTGTGATGTGAAAGGACATTACACCACAGAGTGGCAACCTTGTGCAAGTTTACCCTGTTCGTGGGTACTGATAAGGATCACTGCTAAACCCTGCTGCAAAAAGGCTTCTGAAAAACCACCAGGACAATAAATTGATGTGTCACAGAATAAGGCTTGTAAAGCCAGCAGAGTAACACTTAAAATCACATTGCATGGTTATCCAAGAGCTCTGTGCAATGTGTGCACTGTACTAGTTACAAGCACAACAGCAGAATTAATGCTGCACATGTGGAAGGGGAAAAACTCTCATGAGAAATAAGATTGGTGTATGTGTTTCTTATTAATTAAGGAGAGAAACCCTGAAAGTCAGGGTTACTGTTAACATGACAATGATTCTTCCCTTGTTCTGGCTAAGCTTCTATTTCTTTTCTGAAGACTTTGTTATCTAAGTATACCTAGTCCTAGTGCTAATGAGCTATTTACATGCAATTCTATGAAAGATGATTTAAAATTACATCAAATTGAGGTGGTAGGTGTCATATGGGAATGCAACCAGCTGGTCCCTACATTTGTCAAATGCTCCTACCTAAACTAAATTTAAATGAAAACAATTACAGAATCACAGAATCAACCAGGTTGGAAAAGACCTCTGAGATCATTCAACCTTTGACCCAACACCACCTTGTCTACTCGACCATGGCACTCAGTGCCACATCCAGTCTCTTCTTAAACACCTCCAGGGACTGTGAATCCACCACCACCCTGGGCAGCCCATTCCAATGTCTGATCACTCTCTGTGTAAAGAATTTCTTCCTAATGTCCAACCTAAACCTTCCCTGACACAGCTGTGAAGTAAGTATTTATACAGAGTGTTCAATAATAGTGTGTTAAATCGTGTCATTAATTGTATCTCAATTGGATTTCAGAGACAGGAGTTCAGCAACCTTCATCTCTCCAGTGTTCCCTGAACAGAGTGGTTGTAATCAGAACCAAAACCACAGCTAGACCCACTTATCTATCTTTAGATCCAGACACCTACTTCTTCCTATGTTGTGCAGGGATGAGAAAGAGTGCTTTTAAAGGCAAGAAGATTTCAGAGACTGCTGCCCTGAAACGTGCAAGGACACTGCAAAGATGGTGTCAAAGCCCCAAACTTTGCCTGATTTTAACACACCAATGTCCACACGATGAAACTCTTGGCACACAACTGAACTTGCATGAGTGTCAGCACAGCTCGTTACCTGAGTGACAGGATTCCTCTTCTTTTGGGTGCATTTTGCCTCATACTCAGGCCTCAGCTGGAGTTGCTGCTGCTCCTCTTCAAAATCAACCAAATCCCACTCGTATTTCAGTCTAGCTTGCCGCCTCTTCCAAAACTCCAAGAAAAGCGTAACTACGAATTGCAAATTGGTTCAAATACAGTTAAGGAAGAAATAAGGAAGTTCATGAACCAAGTTCAACTTAACTTCTGCACTGGCTTCTGTTCTGTGCTTTATTATTTATCCTCACAGTGCAACCCATCTATTTTTACTGGCTGCCTATTGGGGTTCACAGCTGAGATCATAATATGAATCCAGAGATTTATTAGCTAATTGAATTCCAGAGGTGGATGACAAGGAAGATGCCAAGATATACAGGTATTTCCATGGTTATGAGGGCCATGTTTAATTGCAGTTTAACTCCTTTTCATATGCAAAAAAGTGACATGGAATTAGCAAGAGAACCTGATAACAGATAATTGCTTGTGTATAAACCTGCAACACACAAACAACTATTACAAATAAGCAGTGTGGCTATTCAAGTTCAAACACTTCTGTTGCTTTCTGATGCTTATTTGATACCATTGTCATTTTAAAGACAGTGAATGTCTGATGTTTTTCGTAGAAGCACGAGTTAGGCTGGCTTAAGAATTTTTTAAGACACTAGAGGGAACTGATTTCATATCTAAACAACAGTAAAGTTTATAATACTATATAACACTTTAAGAACCCTGTATAAACTACTTTAAAATGTAAACATTTAGTAATCTGATTGTTCTTATTTGACCTGGGGAGGCTTCATGGTTAATACAAACACAGGAAAGCTTATCTTCTGCAGTTCTAAACCCTTTGGCTGGTACTTCCTGAATGACTCATCCATGGTCACACAAATGCTAGTGCTTAAAAAACAAGACAAGTTTGGTACAGCAGCCCTACAATATCACCCTATTAGATTTTTTTTTTTTAAAGATTCAATATGAAAAAATTTAGTGGTGAGATTCTTTGGTAACAAATAAACAGATTTTCTGCTAGCACAGAGATCTTTGTGAGCTAATGAAATACCTTTAGGTTTTTTAATTCCTCTGTGTTTCTCTCAATTCCCCTGTAACTTAAAACTTATTTTTACTCTTTCATCACTTCTGCATCTGAGGCAGGGTACTGAAGTGAAGCCACTATTCCCCTTCCTCCCACTTCCAGTGTCCCTCAGCAGCTTGGCCACGATCTTATTGCTTGCCATAAAAAACTTACGAAACGTACTCACCCCATATGCCCATGAAAATGGCAAAAAAAAGAGTTGCCACGTTGTCAAACAAGTGGGAATACTGCAAGAGAATACCCAGGAACAGGGTCAGTACCAAAACAGCTTCCAGGATGAACAAAAACAACAACTGGCTGCAGAACCAGACACAGACCTGTGAGGACTCGCAGGTGGTGTTCAGCCTCCAGTACTCGCACTCCTGGTCACAAAGAGGGCACATGATGATCTCTCCTCCAATTGCAGGGTCACAGATTTCTTTGCTGGGGAGGAAAACATTGTAAAGTATCTGTTTCTGTAGCATCTTGAGAGCCGTTACGTGAAATTCGTTTAAAAATTAAATAAAGTAAGAGCTCCACTTGTTCAAAGCTCAGGATTTGCAGCTTCACAGCGAAGATGCCACATCTTGCCACGTTCCCTGGTGTTAACGTGTGGTTGGTCAGTTAATTCTTACTAATTAATAGTCAAAAGTTCTGCATTAGTGGCCCACCACCTTTTCAATCAATAAAGACAGCTGAAGAGCAAATTTTTTTAATCTGACAAGCCTTAAAAGCTTGGGATTTTTTTGCAAGAACTAAATTGTCCCGTGGCTTAACTCTGCCCAGGAGATTTTCAGCGTTGCACTCACCTGCTCATATTTTCATCCATTGTAAACAAGCCATAAAGAAAACAGATTAAGCCAACAACTGCTGCAAGGAATAACATCTCAGTGTAAAATCCCAGCCAGGCAAAATAGATTCCAATCTTCTCACCATAGTACTTCCTGAATACAAAACAAACAAACAAAAAAAAGCAATTAACAAGAATAAAAAGCAAAATTTAAAACTTCAATAGAGCAATCTGGCCAGAGTAAAAATGAAACACTTGGCAAAATTATCCTTTAACAGAAGAGTAAATAATGCAATGACGCACAGTGGAAAAATGAGGTTTGAAGCTGGCCATGAGAAGTTACTAAAGCTGAATGAGCAAGATGAATGAACAGGTTATATGGCCTCTTTCATCCCTTTTTTCCCCCCAAGCAGAAGCTCCAGCTTTAAAATCACTCTTTCTCTTTCCCACAGGATAATGCAAATGAAGATTTACTCTCTGATTTTTCCAGGGAGCTACACAAGTGAAACTGGGTACGCCAGTTCTGATCCTATGGTTAGGAGAAATGGATAATCCACAGAAATACAACCACTTGTCTCACAAATGGGGAACTGCAACCTGTGATCAAAGTAACATTTTGTTGTCTAGGATGGGCTGAAACAAAGAGATCCTGGGTAAGGTGAGTTTAAATTCGGGGTTACAACTGAGTGTCAAGCTTCCAAACTGCTTTCATCAGTGTTTTTGAAGTGTGTGCTGAAATTTCAACGTTTCAAATTGCCCTTTAAAAACTTGTGTAGGCATCGATTACAAAATCCAAGATATTCTATGTATGTGTTTCTGTACATGTGAATTATCTGTAATATGGCTGACCCCAGGAGCTCTGGCTAGATGGGAAGGGGCTTGACTTGAGATGAAGCATTTTTCCATTTGCTAGTGGGAAGCTGTGCCATGTCCCTCCAAGGAGCAGCGCCCAGTTAATACCCTGCTCTCATCAGACCTTAGAAGTGCCAAAAATCACCCAGCAGCATCCAGCTACAAATGAACAGACGCTGTGCTGCAGTGAAAAACCAAGGAAACACAACAAACCACTTCACCTGATAAGGTCCAAAGGCTGCTCTTTGTAGAAGCGCAGGAAACGCGCCCACTCCATGTAGAGCGTGTACCTCTCGTTGTCACAGTTGGGATCGTTTGCCTTCTTCCAGTACTGGCACTGTGAGCAAATCAGAGCAAAGGCAAAACACATCATGGACAGACTCAAAACACCACATTGGAAGAAACAAACACTGATGATGATGATGATGATGATGATGATGATGATGATGATGATGATGATGATGCCCCCCCCTCCCCCGATAGGGTTCGTCATTACCATGTATCTACCTGCCAAATGCTAAAGAAAACCTTGGAACTTCATCACCCTCCCAGAAACCGAACAGCAGAAAATAACCTCAGCTTCTGACAGCTTCTGCAACTTCATTCTGTGCCCTACAACTCTGCCTTTAGAAATATTTGCCTCTGCCAAACCTTAAGTTTGTGATCTTGCTTTTCCTTTTTTTTTTTTTCTGAATGTTTCTCGACCGCCAAGAAAAGCAGGAAAATTAGTTTCTAACTAGAAATCAAGAGGTTTAAACAACCTGAAGTTTGCATTTTGAAAATCTTTTAAAAGGTTAAATAAGTATTTTTAGACAAAGATTTGTGAGTCTGTCTCACAAGTTTTGGAATTTTTTTCATGTGATTTTTTTAGCATTTAAGGTTGGTTGTAGTTGTATAGAAGAATTCTTGCTTTTTATTATGGTAGTCCCAACAGGATAAATTCCTTCCCAGCCTAGACTAACCTTCTACAGCATAGATCCTGATCAGCTAAACTTTCCCACTGATAACCTAAGGGATGTCCATTCACCCATTTATTTTTATTTTCTAAGGAAAGAAAAAATAATTTCAAACGTTTAAAAACACAAATCTACATAAAGTATCTAAAAATGCCTTATAGTAGAATTCAGAGATATCAATAAGCAATTTAAGTTCACTGAAGCATTGTGACATCTGAAATAACTATTAAAAACAAGGAGAGAATTTAGGATTTAAGCAACAAATTAAAAACAACACTCAGAAGGAAAAAAAAATTTAAAAGTCTCTAAAGAAATGATGTGACTGACACATGGGTATATCCTAAAAACTCAGGATGAAGCACTTCAGCACATAAAAGCCAAATAGCAGGGCTGATAGATATGTCTCGTATATTATTAAACAGAATCAATGGGAAAAATGGAAGGGTTTGAGTACATTTTTGTATCTGCTGGAAACAGCAAATTCACAGCAGGAAAAAAGAGTGAAAACACTGGGAAATGCTCCAGGGAGCAGAAAGCTAAAATACTTACATCATGAAGAGGATATGCAGCTGTATAGGTGCCATTGTTCAGCAGCCTCTTAATCCCAAACTTTTTCTTCCCTTCTTCTGTTCCGTAAGGGCAACGTGTGAGGATGTAATTAACCTGAGATTCAAACACAAGGGTTTCAGAACTCTCCTATTTTAAAGCCACTTAAAGGAACCCTACAACAGTGGAACAGTGTGTCTCATCTGCTGGAACAATATGCAAAAGCAGGAGGCATTTCTTCAGAAGGACACTGAGGGCACAGCTGCCCTACAGACACCCAGAAGATCCGCTCCAACAAATACGTAACAGATTCCTAAAAAAGACACACAGGTACCCAGGCTACCACAGACACCAGAGTTTCTAGACTCCCCTCCTTCCTTGCAGAGGAAACTGCAGGCAAATGGGAGCAGCCAAGCTTGACATACTCACTATTCTGTTTCTCATGGACGGCGAGAAGAAAGTGCTCTCGTCGTTTATGAGGTACAGCTCCTGCTTGTCCTTGCTGAACGGGGCCGTGAAGTAATCCGGCTCGGGGTGCATCACCTTCTCAGGCAGCCTGAGTGGGAAAAGCATGCAGTCCAGGGGGTTCTCCACCGTGGAGGGAATGTCATTTTCCTTGATGGGGACCTTGATGTTCAGCACTTCTGCGTACGTGATCAGAACCTCCCACGGCGCGTGGATCTTCACGAAGAAGATCTTGCCGTCTTCAGATTCCTGCCCCCGGGGAAGGTTAAATCAGACATCAGGCCGTGTTTCATTGCAAGATTTATGGGAATAGTTTTTTTTATATACACAATTTATTGACTTTTACATATTTTCGAAAGTTTAAAAAAAAAAAAAAAAGAGGAGGGAATAAGGGAACTTCTTTTGTATATATACATTTTTAATTGGAAAGCTTATCTGAGTGGTTGTCTGTTCATAAAAACAATCTTTGCCCTACTGAAAGCTCACAGCAGATTTTCAAATTATATTAATCTCATACACTGAGGCCTGAAAATTGTCATTGCACTGAATGCACTGGAAACACGGGGAATATTCTTATCACAGGCCTCACCCAACACTGCGTGTTCTTTCAGTGTTCCTCTGCACACACAGCAGAAAATGGCAATCAGAAGGCACTTTTAACATATTGCTCCATCTGTGGATGTTACAGAGTCTGAACTTCATCAAGAGTTACTTGACCCCACCCAGCCTCTGGCACACTGACTGCATCAGTCAAAATCCCATGTTCTCCAGTTGTTAAGCCAAACAGTAACACTAATCAAACATCCTCAAGCTGTTTCATCCTTTCCTCATAATTATAACATCCAGTGGGCATAACTAACCCATTCACCAACCTTCCAAACTTATTACTCATTGTTAGGCAGGATTAAATGTAGCTGTGAGCACACTTCCCATTTAAGTGGATTTAAATCAAATCACAGCTATTTTGGAACCACTTTCTTTTTGTTATGAAATCAAAAGCCATCACTTCCTCTTGAATCAAAATCATTCCACTTCCACAATTCTTATGAATGTATCTAGAAAAAGGACTCAAATAAACATATTACTTTTGTTCCACCTAAATTACTCACACTCCACTGAAATCCACCAGCACAATTTATATTTTTTCTCAAAGAAACAAAGTGGTTTATTAATTTGCAGGTCTGTTTCTTTAGCTCTAATTTTTTTTTACCTTCTTGTCTTCTGTTTCTAGTTCCAAACCTGCCTTTTGCAGATTGCTCTCAAATTCTTTTCTTCTTTCCTAGTGAGAAATAAACACGCTTGAGTAACTGATGAAGTAGTCAGCAATTAACTGATCGCTTACTGATGACTCACCGAGTTCCAGCTTCTCCCAGCTGCCCTGATGACAACCCCTCAATGCTATGTGACCCCCTAAAAGCAATCAGACAAAAACCAGCTGATGCACACCAGGCCACTTCCGAGTGCAGGCCAGCTTGGTGATGGCAACACATTGGGAACTGCAACAGGAAACCTACTGGGCTTGTTCTGGTTAATCAGAGAAGGAATTGATGTCTTGTGTTTTGAGCCCTCCTGACTCTTCAGGAGGCTGGCATGTGGGGTGTGTCACTGCTCAAGCTGAAGCCACGTAGCTGAGAGAATGTCCATCAAAACCAGGTGGAAAATAAAATCCTGCAAGCACGTGGAAGACCGACTGCTCACAGCCTCATCTGTTTATCTGTTTACCTGTTTTACAATTACGCCTGATATAGATGCTCAAGCACCGATTACAGACAATCCAAACAGTACTTCACAACCACCACTGTAAAGCCAGATAAGACCAGCAAATCACCACGTGTGACCTCCCCTGTGCTTGGCTTGCATAAAGTCCCCGTGGACTTCAGCAGAGACAAACAAACCTGCCTGTGGCAGTGACCTCTGTGGGCTTGAGGTCCTCCTGGAACTCTTCATTTTGCCAAGTAATTCCTAGGTGGTGCCTTTAGGGAAGAACATTTTCTTCCCCTCCTTCTCTGTGTAATTTTTGCTTCTATAGGAAGATTGCATTAATTTCCTTTTAATTATATAAAATTTGCTGAAGGGCTGTCAGAATAACCGTAAGGTAAGCCAGCTATTTGAGCCCTGTCCTCTTTAGTGTGCACAAGCTGGACCACGAATTTATTTTTGGCTAAAACCTGCAATTCTGCCTGATGTTTTTTCTGTTGAAGGGTCTTAAATGACATTTTTCAAACATACTTAAAAAATGCAAACCTCCACAGCTGTCAGCCAATTTCCTTTCCCTGCATGTCTGTGAGCGGCAATCTGCCCTTTTTTGCATTTCAGTGTGCATAAACTACTCAGGCAAATGAATACAGACTGAAGAATAGCTTTCACAGCCCTCAAATGTACCTAAAGATATATTGATATATGTTAGTAGCCTTTCATTTTTACTTGTCCCATCTGATTTTCCCAAATATTATTAGATATTAAATTAGACACTTGACTATATAAACTTGCAAATGTGCTGACTCCTCCATTCTAGCACATGCTGGGGGCAAATGCAATTCCATGCACTATTTTTTAATTAATCTATCCCACTAAACTTCCTACATGCACCTGTATAAACATCAGAGAGCTCTGGTCTGCCGACCTGATAATCAAATAGAGAACAATGCAACTAAAAGGTGATTAAAGACTGCATGGTTAAGTGCTACAGTGACATCTCAGCCTGCTATCCAAAGCTGTGTGCTACTCTGGGTTACATTTTCTCCAAACAAAGGATAGTGGTGTGTGTTCTTTCCCCAGCAAACTCTGGAAGAAAGCCAAGTGAGTCAGCTCAGAGGGTCCTCTGCCACCAGCCAGCTCCTCTCCAGCTCAAGGAACAGACAGTGCCAAAGGGTCTGGCCTCTTACTTATCTTTCTTATTTTTCTTTACTATACACTTGGTGTGGCAAACTGCAGTGCTCTAATAGAAATTATTCTCTTTTTAGCACCTTGACCTCCTCCCGTAAGCCCCTTTCTCTGAAACCCCTGCGATGTACTGAACTTTCCAGTCACATGAAACAACCATTTTCAAAAGGAAATCAGTCTGCTGCTATTGCAAAAAAAACCACAAATAACATACCCTTGGGCCAGTGCTGGTTGGTTTTAATGTGTACTTGTCAGAATTTTAAATTCCCTGCTCCAAACCTAAAAAGCTGTACCTGGTGCATGTATTTTTGAATCTGCTATAGATGCCACTCTGCAGTCAAAGAGCAAAGCTCTGTGAGTCATCCCATTAGTGAAGACCAGAGCAGGCTAATGCCCTTCCTCATATTTTGTTTAAGCACAGTTCTTAACCCTCTCCCAAGCATCTGTAAAGCGCTGAAACCACATTTTCTGAGACCACTGTGGCCTGGGTAGGAGAGAGGCCAGCAGAGCATTCACCTCTGCAAACACCACTGTGGATATCTCACATCGTGGGGGATGAGCACAGAGTAACTTTATCATCTAACACGTGCTGGGCTGCAAGGAACCAATCCTGATAAGATTAACAAAGCAAGATCCAAAGTCCAGCAGCACTAAACAGCCCAGTGCTGATATAACACCACGTGATCTGTGGAAGAGAGACAACTACTATAAACCTGTTTGCGGTGGTACTGCCTGTCACAACAGTCAAGGGACAGGAGATTAAAGCAATTTTAAGTTTACAACATAATCAACTTAATCAAACTCTTCTTGCCTGCTTTTCCCCTTCCTTTAGGCAGGGAGCACCAAGCTCACTGAAGCCTTTCATGCATCAGGATTCTCAGGCTTATTCTAACTGCAGTCAGGTGTAGGATACTGGGAAGCAAATATGGCCTGGGGGAACATTTACATGCTACTGGTAAAGTGTACAAGAAGCCTGCTCAGAGCTGTATCCTAAAGGACACAGTATGGGATCAGTCTTAGCTCGGGCTGCCCTCGGAAGAAAGTTTCAGATGAGATGGATCCTGTTTAGGAAAGGCCTCTTGTCATCTCATCCACCCAGAGCCATGAGAGCAAGAGGTCGAGAGCACAGATAACTGGCCCTCCTGAACTCCAGTGCCTGACCACCCTCTAGGTGAAAAACCTTTAGTTCCCAACCTAAACCTCCCCTGACTCAGCTTCATGCCATTTCCTCAAGCAGCTCAGATCCCTGAGTCCCTAATGCTCTGGGGTTCTTGTGAAGAAATGCACACAGGGACAATAAAGATTATGCCCTGGTTATTCGTAATTAGTTGGATATTTTATAATTTTTTTTTTTTTGATGTTCACATACATCTCATACATGGGCAAAATATTTCCGCTTATGTGCTGGAGGTTTTAAGGAAAAATATAAAGTATCGTCTCACAAAAATGTAATCCTAATTTTTGTTTAGAGGAGTCTGTGGTTTGGGTTTAGAAGGCAAGTTCAAAACAGCGTTGAAGCTGGAATGTGTCTGGGAACATCAAAGAAGTTAATGCAGTCGTTCTGCATGAAACCGAGGGAGAAGATGAACAGACCATCTCTTCCATCTGTATTAGGGCTATGTTGAAGCACACAAAGCAGTCATTCATCCCATTCTCAGAAGTGCAGAATAAAGCTGTTTCCTTGAGACAAGGAAACAAAAGCCTTTGTCACCGCTGTTTTTCTCTTTGTATGAACGTTCCTATTCTTGGCTGTTCCATTTTGCTGTATCACTGTGCCACAGTAAAAGAAATCCACATTCCTGTGATGACTGTGTAATGCCAAATACAGTATATGGCAGATGAATTCCAGGGGCTGCAGTGCACCTATATTTAAATCTTGCTCCCACAAAGACAACAGCACTTGTATGCTCAGAACTCTGCATTAATTTACAGGCATTCTAATTGCATAAAGGTCTATGCTGAACACAAACACAGGGCAAATGCAGTTTCCCCAGGAACTGTGTAGAAACACTGATATCTCCATGCCTGTTTGTCCAGTGACTGCAGAGCTAATCTACAGGGCCACTGACCAAACCCCTTCCTCCATGGTGCCACCAACTCTTTCCCAAGTAACAGACATCCACAAGAATTAGATCTCACAAAACTTAACGTGGATGTTTTGGCCTTTTGCCTTCCCCAGCAAGTGCATTTTTACCTCAGAGAGGAAACACAGTATTAGCTACAAACTCTTGGGCCCCTCCTCACATGAATCCTTCAGTCAATAATGACACCCCTGTATGTGGCCTCTGGTCTGGCAAGGATTCCTGCTACTTCCAAATGATCCATAAAGCAACAAGAAGGAAACTGCTGCACACAATATGACCATCTGGTTTACTTTCCTTCCCACTGGAAACATTACCTAAATAGTCTCAATTTCTTTCCTCATCTTAAGTAATTTGAGTATGACTAATGGAAAAGTTTATTTTAAGAGTTGCTTTGACAAATTCTGCATGGATATATTTTTCCCCCCCTCTCTACACTGAGTGATCTCCTCTTCCTCCTTTTTTTAAAATGCATTTTGCTCCATGGGAGAAGAAGGAATGCAGCAAGGATTACAGCCTGACAGAGGGTTTGAGTTTCAAAAGGTTTTATATGTCTGCAGATAAACCTACAGTACCATAGCTATAAAATAACCCTGGTCTCCCAAGAAAATCTCTGTAATGTGGCTCACTGAGCAGAGCTGACAGGGAAAAGCATCAAATAGAGACCATGACAGAAATTCCCAGGTTTCTTAAGGTAATGAAGGCTCTGCTCTACACTGGGTCATATTTGGATGCAAGTTTAGGCAGCATAAGTCCTTAATGGAAACAATATTTACTTCATAAATAAATGAAAGCAATAGGCCACTTTTTTAACAGCTAAATCTTGAAGTTTTTTGTTCAAAGGAAACTAGAATTCTTAATTATGAAACAAATATGAAAAGAGATAAAAGATAACTGTTCTTTACTTCACAGACCTTTAGTTTTGAGCCTGATTTTGTCATAAGCATTGGTATAATAAGGTTTTTTTTTCAGATACCCTTATCTTTCAGAATAATGTGATCGCATGAGAATGAAGTTTTTTTGGTGTCTCTCTCTTTTTAATTTTTTTAAATCATGAATAAACTTTGGAGATGTACATTGGAGAGACCAATTTGTAAATGTAAACTCTTGTAACTTAGAAAGAAGGCAGGAAATATAGAGTTAAAAAACCACCTTAAAATCCATCTTTCTTTTTTTTTTTTTTAAATATTGTGCTTTATAAGAAGATTTTGTTTGTCTTGACTGCATCTCATAGTACTGGATTTTTTATACAGCTTGAATTTACATGTTTAGCCAAGTCAGGCCACAAGTGTCAGGGTGAGCATGGAACAAACAGGTGTCATTCAGGCAACTGGGTCTTGCTGGGAAGTTCAGGGATAGTCACTGGCATTTTAGAAAAAGATGCAGTCAATGGATGGAAAAAAAATAGTAATCTTGTTTGGATGATACTTTGCTTATTTAGAAGAAACCTACTACATTTAAAAGTATTTGCAGATAAAACCATTTACAGATATTTCTCCAAAGTCCCAGCTAGACTGTTAGTGAAGAAGCAAAATAATTTGGATGACTTTTTTCAGTTGTTTTATATATTGCCCAGCCTAAGCAATGGAGAGTGATCAGTTCAATACATAGAGTCCTGAAAATCCAATAAAATTGAGTCCTGACACACAACAGTAAATTACACAGACATTTCCATCCATGGAATGGCTTTTCACACAGCTGTAAAATTTTTAGCTAAGTCCTATTCCAGTTGAGTGTAGTGATCTGAGAGAGTTAGTAACTGATATTCGGGTTATTAGAGATAAAAATTAAGAGCATTTCCAAAAAGACAAACTTACCAACTTTTTTTCCAATTCCTTACTAAAATCATCCACGTAGGAGAGAACAAAATCGATTCTCCTGACACCATCCCTGAAGAAAATAGAATCTTTGCTTTGATGTCTTTTATCAATCTGTAGAAGATAAAGGCATATGAATAAAAAAAACAAACAAAAAAAAAAACAACAAGTGTATTGCTGTTTCTCTAAAATATAACAGAAGACAAATAAGTTTTCCCACATTGCCACAATTCTTCAGTTTCTTCATAGTTGAAGATAAACTTGGGCAAGATTTAACAGGGCTACATCCACTTAAAATAATTTCAAAATTAACTGCATATGTCCACAAGCACAATATATAATAACTGGTACAGAAAGAATAAATATATATTAGTGCAGCAATACTTGTGAATAATTGAAGCAGGTGGCAAAATGTAAATTCCATGCATTTTCCTCAACATAACAAGATTCACTAAACCAACCACCACAGAGACATATGTGCCAGCAATGACTACATATAAAAATAGCATACAGACAACAGAGGAGTGACATTTCAAAATTGAGTATTTACTTTCATGGGGAAAAAAAAAAATACATCTAATAAAAGGTATCAATGCAACAGCGTAATCAGTACTCCAATTGATCTACTAAAAGTCATATTTTAATTTATCAGCATGCCAGAGTGTCATAGTAACAACATTTACCTTTTTTATCCATTAGGCCACAGTAATTAATGTTAGGCAAATAAAAGACTTTAACCCCACTCCCCTGGGGAAGTTAACTCATATTAGGCAATACTATTTGCAATATTAGGTAATATTATTTGTTATCATGTCAATATTCAGCTGTACCAACTTGTGTACAAGAGACATGCAGCAAAGTGCTCTCCATAGAAGTTAATAGTCTGGTCTAAACACTGGGGAATTCCAGGGAGGAAATCTGGCCTTTCTGCTGAGGAAGGCTGGTATTTTTTAACCACACCCATCAACAAAAGTGTATTTTTATGGGGCTGAACTGGGCTTTCATTTTATTAGAGTAGGAACAAAACAGAATAACTCAGAGGGCTATGTCTCTGTCGTCTCTGTCTCACGCCATGCAAGGATACGTGTGAAAAAGTTCCCTGAGAAAGCACAGAGTACTTATTTGTAACTGTGAAGCTTGCTCCCAGTTAACAAAAGGCATCACACAGTGAAGCATGTTATTACTGCAGCCATCCAAGCCACTTGCAATACCATTCATCACTGGTTTACCCTGAGACGTCGCTTCAGGAACAGATTGTATCTCCTTCCACTCTGCTGGAATAACCAACAAGTAGTTAGCAGGCCCACTGCTTCCCTCCAAGGACCAAACCACCAGCTTCGAGCCCACACACCCCAACTACAGTGAGCCAGAAATTCGTGTCCCTTCAAGCTGGGAAAAGCCCCCAGCTCTCAGAAAAACACGAGCACCCACAAATAATCTGACCATCGTGTCTTTTCCATTCAAAGCGAAGCTGTGCTGGGATTCGTTTTGATAGCAAGTATATGTTTTAAAAGAATGACTCCTATAATGCCAGTTGCCATCATTTGGATACTTAGAGGCAGATTTAGAAAAGGACTAAGGAAGTGGGACTGAGTGTTGTGCAAGGGTAACACAATAAAGCACAGAATGTTTCTGTTACACTCCTGTCAGGCTGGACCCGCTGGGACACAAAAAGACAAGTGGCAACCATGTAATTCCAGAGCTGACAAAATTACAAGCAGCAACATCCACGTAGTCCAGGACACATGTTTATCTTCTAGTAGGCTGAAACTAAATTCAAATAACTGGAAGTTTCTATGGTGTTGCACAACTTTATGCATCTCCACAAGAAACAATGGTGACTGCTGGAACCAGATAGCAGCCTGCTTGAAGCATCCACGCACTACAGAGAATTCCTGTGTTCCCTATCCTAGCCTTTGGGGGAGCTGCAAAACCCTGAGTTGCAAAAGGTAAAAGAAATTATTTCCTGAAATTGCTGCCATCCTTTCTTTGCCTGCCCTCTTCAGCAATTTTGTGAGGGTTTTCTGTGGCTTTTGTTCCCGAGAAATACAGCAGATCAATTAAAGTAGACCACTTTGCATGATTGAAATCAGCTACCTCAAGAAATACTTTTGCTTCCAAAAGCAGTACATAACCTTGCATAATTAAGAGGCCCACAAAAACCATGGAATCCAATAGTAGAAAAGAAAAAGCATTTTTCCATTCTGTTTTGAACTTGCAGGTTTGGGTTTTTCTTTGTAAACATAACTGTGACTACATGCAAACTGCAACAGTTTAGATGTTGATTTAATCAAATTAACATAGTGCACAGAACCACACTCACATCTGTATAGAATCAACAGTAATGTAATTATTCAGCATTAAAATAAGTGAACCCCAAAGTACATTCTGACAACTTACAACGCTGGGGATTGCCCTAAAAAAGGCCACCCCAACCACTGGCTTCCCTTGTGTAAGCCACAGAACCATCTACGCAAATAAGAAATAAATCAATACATAATAATTACTTCAAAAAAAGCCCCTGCCAAAGGAGTATCCCAAATTGTTTGTGTTGCATAGTTATAATTAGATTATTCAATACAATTGAAGTAATACTTTATCTTTAGTGCCATCAACATTGACTCATTCTTTAAGATGTATCAGAACCCTCAGTCATTAAAGGCCTGACTCTCAATTTAAGAAGATGCAGCAGTCATTGCTGGATCTGCTTTGAGAAGGGGAATACTTATCACAAAGGATTATTTATCATGGATAGTGACAGGCCTGCTTATTAAACACATAAATTATTCGGTTCCATTTTGCTGCATTTGGATTTCACAAGGAAAACAAGATCAGTCTTGCACACTTATGCAGGTTTGTGCATACATGTGCACCTACAGGTTTAAAATATATGAAAGGTTTGTAATTTGCATTGGTGTTATCAGTGAATCATTAAACACTACGGATTAGTAGCAGCTCTTTACAGAACTGTGTTCAAATTAATTATCTTGGACAATCTGCAGTTATTAAATGAAGCTACACCTCATCACAGTAGATGCCCTGTAATTTGTTCCTCCTGCCATACAGGTACCAAATTAAAACTTCCCAACACAGCACAGAAAGCAAGCTGAAGCTTTTGAATAATTAAATTATACCCAATGAGGAATTACAAAAGAGAAGGGGCTCCAAGCCATACACTGAAAAATCCAGAAGCAACAGCCACAAGTCTCAACAAGGGAAATTTCTACTGGATGTGAGGGTGTGGTTGAGTGGGAATGGGTACAAAAGGTTACCCAGAGAGACTGCAAAATCTCCACCCCCAAAGACCACATAACCTGGTCAAGCTAGGCCAGGACTGTGCAACCTGACCTCAGTTTGAAGCCAGCCTTGCCTTGAGTAGGAGGCTGGCCAAGAAGACCCTCAGAGGTCACTTCCAATCCAAGTTCATTGCAGGAGTCTACTGCAAACATTCAGCATTCACCAGCGCTTTCAAAAAGCTGAATAAATCCATCAGCTGCAGAGCAAGTTTACAAAGACCACTTGTCCAAATATTGTCCTCCTGTAGTAACTTTGCAGCCTCCATAGTCTAATTACCTCTCTAAGAACTAAGTGACCTCACAACTTGCACACAGATGTGCTAACTGAACGCTGTAATGGTCTGTCGTGAAAAGAGAAATTTTCTTTTCACGTGGCTACAGAAGTGCAAACTTACAGGACTCATATGGAATTATATTAATATTTCTAATTACCCCATATTCGATAATTTCTGTCTAGACACCCAGCAGAGGTTGGGGTACTGGACCATGTCCAACCAACCAACCAACCCTCCAAGTGCCTCCACTTGCAATCCTCCCCTCAGACACGATCCAAAGCCCTGCAGTAGCAAACCCCGACTCAAACAGGACAGGCAACAGAAGAGACCGAGATGTCAGTATGGAAACAAGTACAGCTCAAGATGCAGTCAGGCTGTAGGAGCCCACGGCCCTCTCTGCCCAGCATGGTTTGGGTACGGCGTGTAAATGCTGGCTGGTGGCCCTACACTCCATTCAGAGCCATCCAGGCTCTCCAGCACTGCTGAGGAGTCCTTGGCTGCCTCGCTCCTCAGGTGCCTCAGAGACGCTTCCCCAGGGCCAAAGCAAACAGTCAGACAGGGAGAGCTGGAGAGGGGAAAACCCAGCTGCTGGAAGTGGCACCAGCCCCAAACACTGGCACAGAAAGTGCTTCAGAGACACAGCTTTGGTTTGAAGCTGAGGGATGGGGACTGTGGTAAATGCCTCGGGCAGTGTGGACAGCTCCCCTTCAGTGGTTTGAGAGAACCACAGCACCCCAAAAGCAAATAAGTTTTGCAGGTTATACCCGAATGATTCAATCCTGTATGTTTTCACAGGACTCTGAGGGATTTCTGCTTCTGGTCATCCACCTAACAGGAATTTTATGTCCTTACAGCTCACTCCTTTACAGGCACGGAGCTTCCTCCAAATACACCCTGCTGCTGAATATCCCAGCTCTCTCCATGTCCATGCTTCAAAGACAGGGGGGAACTTGTCCTAAAGCAATACTTTTCAGATTATTATTCAGCCAGAAGAGTGCAAAGTTCCTTAGGGGTCTACATTCAGAAACACCCATCCCAAATTCAATTCCCCGGACTTCAAGGCTTCTCAACTGTCCAACCCCACGGACATGGGACTGTAAGTTCAGACCTCAGCACTGCTCCCCTTCTGCTTTTTTATCTTGCACCTTTTTTTTTGTGGGAAGGTGGCTTAGAGCAGCACTTTCAGTAACAAAGCAGTAACCAACACTAATCTGGGGTGGAGGAACCCATTATAGCTTCATTAGAGTTAGAGCACAGGGAAGCACCTCCAGCTATGAGGTTACGTTAATAACATGGAATGCTTGGTTTGTATGATCCCCATCAGCACATCAAAGAGTTGGACTGTCATAGTCCTACATTTCCAGGCAAAAAAAAAAAAACCTGCCTGAAATTAGAAAATGAAATCGATTTGTAACATTTGCTTGCTTATACAGGATAGTCTCCAAACCAAATATTTATTTTATTGACTGCATACCTTTGATAATCACACAGGCATGTAAGATGGGTGGGGTAAAAACCCAACAGAACTGCACTAAAAAGTGATTAGGTCATTTATGAATTTCCACTGCAGAAAAACTTTCAGAACACAGAAATGGACAAAAAAATAAGTGCTGAAAAGCTGAATCAAAATACAAGGGAAGTTTCCATAACTGAAAAGGTAGGAAACATTCAATGGCTTAAAAACAAAGTTAACACCTTCACTCAGATCCCCAGTTTGCATGGAATATTTATATACTATTCCTGTTCACTGAATTAAACACACTTACAGGAAAAACATGCAGATCTAAGTGCTGCTAAATACAACTTTATAAATATATATATATTTATATATACCTATATATAATTTAAACATCATTTCATAAACACACATACATAAATAATACAAATGTATTTCCAAAAGCAAAAAGTTCCTGTGAATGCATCTGCAGAACATATGCAAATATATAGGCACTCCCATGAAAATCAAAAAAGGCAAATTTCTGGTTTATGCACCATAAACACAGTTCCCATTTTACCAGAGAGCCCCTTTCCATGAAGTTATTCTTCGTTATTCTTCCTTGGAGCAATCCGTGCAACTGAAGAGTTACTCACTTTAAAGAAGTGTATTAACAACACTCTTTAACACCACACATCCCAGTTTCCAGTTAGACTTCATGCAGGTCACAAGGTTTCATACAAAACCATCACCTTTCCCATTCAAAGAAACACAAACCCCCCACGTTATTTCTTGCAGCTGAAACTTGCAAGCTGCTTTTTTTTTTTTTTCACCTTCACTTGTGTTTCAACTCTGAACCACGGTAAAGCCTGAAAGCTTGAAAAAAACATGCATTTCAAAGCTGTTTAAGACACCGGGATATTTGCACCAAAATTTAAACTGCACACAAAAAGCCTCTCTGGGTAAAAAAGAACAGAACAAAGGAAAATAAAAAAGAATGCTAGGAGAGCGTAGGTGTTAATGGAAGACACCAGAGCCCAATGTAAGCAAGCAGACAGTTTTAATACACCTCAGCATGTACTTCTTCAGTTATCTTAAGTGAATTTTTGCACTTTTTCTCCATAAAGCAATAATAATTATCTTAAGTTTTCTGATATATTTCAGAATTTATACAGTTTTCTTTTCTGTGAATTTCAGTAAGTGGCCATTTTGAGCCTTTCCTTATTATTTGCTACAATGAAAAAAAAAAAAAAAAGAGGCAAAGTATTTCAAATGGCATCAATGTATCAATGTTTATGTCTTGCTCTTTCAAACTTTATTTAAAGTATCATGCTGACTCACAGAGCCCTCAGGCTATCATGGTAACAAAGAATCCCACATTTGTTAATAACACCAGAGTCAGAATATATCCTATAGCCCATCAAACCAAAACAACGATAAAAAAAAAAGCAAACTTTCCAGTTTTCTCCACCAATCTTAACTTTTCAATTTTTGTCAATTATCCTTTCGATTTGCTTGGATTTTTATTTTTATTTTTTAAGTCATTGCTAGGAATAAATGCAAACACCACATTCGTATTGACAAGCTAGGAAAAGAATCCTTTTTTTTTTTTTTTTTTGGAAGGATGGCATCCTCGAAACTGGAAAATTTCACGGTGAGGGATGTTTCGGCAAACTGTAATAGAAGACGCCACACAAATTCATGCAAGGAAGCATGAATATTGCTTACTGCTTACCACTTGATGCTCAGGGATGAGTAAAGTAGTCTCAGTGCTGCTTAGGCCCTGCCAGTGGCATCACGGGAAAAACATAACGTTGTTAGCGATGGTGCAAAGGATGCTTTAAAAATAAAAGGCTAATCTAAGTTGGTAAAAGCTCTTCTGATGGATTTTCAGCCTAGATAGCCGAAGTTTAAACCAAGCTCCACTTCCTCAGGCGAGCTTGGTCTCCAGCCTACATCACCAACTTTTACGTGGCCCATATTAATTTTAAGTATTAAAAACTACCATTTTTGGTAAGAGCTATACAGTACTCCTCAGCATTTCCCTTAGAAAGAAATAAAGTCTGAACAAGTTGGCACCTGGATTACCGTTTACAAGCTGATGAAGAACAACTTTTAACAGCACTCTTGTTTATTTTGATACCAAAGAGAGAGAGTGTAAACAGCATAGATGGCTGCACCCGCAATGGGATGCCCTTTAAATGGCTATTTCTTGAAATACAAATCAAAATTAGACCATGTGCGCTGCACAAAAACAAAGGCAAGGAAACAAATCCCCAGTCTCCCAGTGCAGACAAGGTAAATTGGTATCAGTTTGCTTCTGTACACAAACCACAGACAGGTTTAAACAGTGCAACCAAACAGTGTGAGGGCATTATGAAAATGTAACACTTCACCGTGGAATTCAATTAACTTTCAATAGAAGCAGAATATTAACAGCATTTCATTACTGGACCATCAGTTTTTGCTTCAGAATTGTAATATTTCAAAAAGTTTATTACCCTAAATCCAGTTTTCATAAAGTACTGTTTATTTTTTTTTTAAATTAGAAAACAGTATTTTTCACTTTTATTACAATTTTTGTTGAGAGAAACCACTGAAGCCCATCCTTGTAATTTGGTGAAACAAATGTGCTGGTTTTTTCCTCTTCACACATCAAGTAATGTGCATACACACATCTTTACATTCTTTTTATGATGCTATCTCTGGGTATTTGCTTATCTAAGTAAGACAAAAATGTCCTTTTCAGAATGCAGTCAAATAAAACACAGAAAGACCCATCTATTTTTTGGCAAGGAAACCACATAAGAACCAGTGCAAATATAAATAGCTGCACTATGCTCTTACTACAAGACAGTCTGAACTGGGTTTAGAAGTCTAATCCTCCCGTCACTGATGCTACAGGAAAAAAAAATCTGCTCTATCAGCAGAGAACGAAGGGCTGAGACAATTAAGCAGAACTTTTTTCTCCAGTTGTACAAATACCTGCCATGTAAAACAGTGCACAAACTCAAACAGTTCAACTCTGTTGAGAGGAAAACCAAGAAGGTTGGCAGTGGTGGCAGCAGGGTTGGGTTGGTCCTTCTTACTCTGGAATCCACTCTCATAAGTCTTCCATGTACTCTGGCTCTCCCCAAAATAGCCCTCAGACTGTGTTTTTGTTACAACTGGAAGAAGTATTTTTGTACTTCCATCTGGATTTTGAAACCGATTTGGTCTGCCTTCTCACAATATTGATAATGGTACTTTATGTTTTTCTCCACCTGCCTGAACTGAAAAGTGAATAAGCATGAAAAGTAATGTATATTATGATGGTGTTTCTTCAGGAAAAAAAAAACAACAAACACAACAATTAATTTGGAACACCTGCAGCACCTGCTGCTCTGAAAAAAATAATAATCTATGTGTCACAGCCCTAATTTTGGTAAAATGCATTGCTTTAACAAATTTGATGGAGTTCTGTTAATTTACTTCCTCTAACCTGGTTTAAATGAAGACAGCTTGTTCTCAGGGTTTCTCATGATCAAGTTACATTATGGAAAATCCTGATTAACACAAACTCTTAGTGAGCATTTCACTGGTGTGAAACAAACAGGAAAGTGAAAATTTCGTGTATAACTGTGCAAAAATAAATGCTAACCCCTCAGAGCTAGATTAGGGAACAGTCCTGCAGCCTTAGAGCAGTGCATACCTGCATACCAAGGGGTCCACATACATAGCAAGTAAACATTTTTAAGTACTTTGTAGTTCTGAACTGGAACAGCAGAGAGACAAATAGTCCTCTGCATACACAACTTACAGATGTTGATATACTACAAACCAGGGATTTAATTTTGCCCAAAATTCACTGCAGCACCAATTTAAAAATATCCCCATCATATCCTTTTTTTTCTTTCCCTCTTCCCATCTCCTGTTTGCTGAAAATGTCTCCTCACTTCCCTGCATGACATTAAGAGATAATTTACTCTATAAGGGTTGGGATATGAAAAGCTGTTGAACTCCAAATGATCTTATTTATTTTTGTCCTTGTGGGAGATTAAATAATAAGAAAAATACAGAGGCTCAAGAAGAAGATTAAAAAAAATAAAAGAAGAAATGAAAAAAAACCCAGAGTGAAATAGGCAAAATCACAAAGGACCAAATGCAGCACAGACTGGAGACTCAAATGCTCTTTGAGTCCTGGACTTCATCCAGCTTTTGTATATATGTTGGCAGGCTTCACTACAGACTGTTTTTCACCTTTGTCTTTCCTTTACTTGCATCACTCCTTATGTCCAAATCACATATTCCTTTACAGATTACAAAAAAAAAGAAAGAACCACTGAATTATGGATAGGTAATGTTTCCTGCTCTCCATATTAAATCTAGATTTATTTTTCCCCTCCTCTAATCAATGGCAAGCTTTTCTCTGTACTGCTGAGGAGAAACATATTGCTACTGTATGTTATGTTTTTTCTCTCCCAAAAGACAGCCCGAGCCTAATGAAGCAGTGACCTGAATGCAAACTCATTTAACTCTTTCCAATGTTTTTTTTTTCATTAATTAATTCCATTCCTGTTTCAAAATTACTTGACTTAAATCGGTTTAAGACTTCCAAATGTTCTGATTTTTCAACTGCAGAAAAATTGTTAAGTGACAAGAAAATTAACCAACCTACCATAGGAGTGAAATCATTAAATAGAGAAATGTGCTACTTGTTAAAACAAGAACAAAGCATATTGACCTGAGCTCAGAAGGGCTTGGTGAAAAGAGGAGAAGCCAGAGCTTGACTTTCATGCTGGGATAGAAGACCCTGTTCAGTTCCTACGGGAATGCATCAAGGATGTCAAAGGCAGCCTAGCAAAGAACCGAGGGAAAAGAAATTCTTCCAGTTTATACAGAAGACATCTGAAGTTGTGACAACACGTGAAGACAAAAGATTAACATTTTATGAAAAAAAAAAAAAATCCCATAAATATTAGGAGTTATCTTACTATTGGAATGAATCCACAGAAAAACCAAGTACGGACTTAACCTGAATATCTGGGACATTATTCATCAAGAACTAAGCCTGTCATGGGTGATAAAAGTGTGAAACTGGGTAAGAAGATTAAGAGTAACTCTCTAACTTTTTGTCTGGCTAATGCATAGAAAGCAAAAATCAGATAAATGACAATGTATTAGGGGGCATGGGGTAGGATAAGGCAAAGCACAGAAAAGTTGTAATTTAAATGGAAGCAAATGTCAGATGACCAGCTGATCTGCAGAAACAAACTACCTAAAGCCAAACAAGTCCTCTCAGAGGGAGCAAGGAAAACAACAAAACAAAAAACCCAAGTTATCAAGTCAACTCTGACTGATATTGCTAATATGAAAATACTCCGAGGTATTTATGAACAAATGAAGAGAAAAAAATACTTATGTAAGGGAACACAAGAAGAAACAAGTGAAAAGGCTGCATAAAGTTACCAAGGAGAGATTTTTGAGAGGATAACCAGATGTTTTTTTCCCAGATAAGAATGTGCTGAAGATCAAAGCCTCCTTTCCCACCCCATAATGAATCCTTCACCCTTCAAAAAAGGTTCAAATCCCATATCTCTACATATATGACACATGCACTGCACCCTTTCTCCCATGATCCCTGCTTTTTCGTCCTTCCTAAGGCTCGAAGTGAATTTTTTCAAGCTTTGGGGAAATAGGTCATCTCCATCCACTCAGAGACACTCACAAGTAACTCAGAATCAGCTTGTCAGGGTGTGATGACTCACACACTATAACTGGAGATCATGTCTGTCCATTGCTCAGTGAAGTATTTGACACAGCTCTTCAATGAACATTCTCCTGGAGAAAAAGATGATTACAATTCCTCCAACAGATTCAGAAAGTAGCAGGGTGAACACAGGAACAAGTTTTAAGATGGAACCGGTAGATTTATGGAAACATTTGGATGATATGGTTGCACGGTCCAGAAAGATGAAGATCTGTGTAATTTAGGAAGCCCTTCTGAGTTCTGTCTTCATGTGATCATCTCTAGATTTGACCCTTAGAGGTAGGTGAGGACATGTTTTACTTTTAAGAAGCTCAGCAGAACAGCTGCAGTTTTTCAACACTCAGTTCACAGACATCATTCCTGATGATGAGTGCTCATGGCCAGTGTAAGACCCTACTTCGACAGGACAGTTGTTTCTCTTCCTATCTGAAACTCTTCCTCTCTTCCTCTAAGCCTATACCAGCAGTAAAGAAATCAGACTGTAGGAATGAAAATAAAATAACAATTTCAAGAACGTGTCTTTCCAATATTCTTTTTGCCTCTGTTTCTTAACTGAATACTAACCACACACTGCTACCTCTTGAAGACATTGTGTACTGTAAACATTAGGCAATGAAGTGCTGTGAAAAGATGAATAGCTGATGGTGCTTTTCATACTGCACATGTTGCAAGGAAGTGGTGTTTTAGTAACTCAAACCTTTCTCGGGAATCTTGCAGCACTGCCACAACGTTCCTAGAGCAGCAGAACACACACATGCCTCCGTTTCCCCAGCAGGCCCCAGCTTAAAACAAAGTGTTTGCTTTGTGCAGAAACAATATGTTTTTCCAGTTGCCCAAACCCTTAATTATTGTGTGATTCTAATTTCAAGACTAATACTGGAAACACCATTAAGTTCATACTGTTTTCTACCACTACTGTGTTGTGGCACTGACACTGGTAAGTCTCACTTTATAATAAGACTCAGGGAGTGTCAGTGTTACATTCACAGTTTTTGCTCTTTCAAAACAACACAGGAAGGAAATGCTTACACGGACGAAAAGGGGGGAGAGGACAAACTAAAGTAAACATTATTTTTTAAACTAATTGTGTCTTTCACAGCAACCACTCTTCTTTCTTCCTGCCAGCAGTGCATTAGCTAACACCATCCATGCTGTGCCTTACCTCAGAGCTGCTTGGGATTTCTGATCCTGCAGTTGAAATAGTTTCACCTAAGGGTCCATTGCATTCTTCCCCTAAGGAACATGGAAAGAGAGATTCACATCAATACACTCCTTATTTTAAAATATGACTGGATCTGAAAATGATGTGGACCTTGAAGGCATCAAACTATGAACACAGAAAAGGTGGAAAATAATCCTCAGACAACCACCAAGCACAGTTATTTAAAGGGGAAAAGATGCTGCGAGACAATATACTCAGTCTGTACTACCTTGGTGTAACCCTGCAGTCACAGAAACATATTTTTCACTGTGACAAACAAAAACCTGTTGCCATCACAGATCCTTCTTGTTTCAAAAACCTGCTAGGTTGTTGTTTAAAGAGGGTCTCACACCAAGAGCTTTGCTGCCTCGGTTATGAAAGTTCAATTACCCATGGGATTGCTCGCTAGACATTGAATTAGGGTGTCTTTTTTGGCTAAGGTGTTAATGATGCACAACCTCAAGATTACAGATGCCCACATAATGGAGACATGCCAACAGATCAAGAACAGTAATATGAACTTATCTAAGCTTCTTGCTGTTTAAAGAACAAAAACAACCCCCAAAACAACAAAAACAACAACAACCAAACTAAAAGAAACTACCTTCATTTTAACAGGTGTGAACTCCAACACGACCTTCCTACAAAAACAGTCAGTTCACCAAGGACACTTACTTAAATGTTAATGTTAGAGAGGGAAATGATATTTAGTACTGTCAGAACCCTAAACTGTACTCAGACATCAGCTGGTTTTGTGCTTCTGAACTTACTCTGTCATTGGTTTCCTCTGGAGAACAACTCTGAGCCATAAGCTATAGGCTCCTGCTCCAAGAAGTTTTTGTGAACAACCATCTCTCTGGTGATTAGACAGACACATCAGTCTCCTAAATCAGGCAAATATTTGATGCCAAAATTGCATCCAGGCAGGATATAAACTCCTTCTTTGAAAATACATAATAAGCTACCTAAGTAGAGCTTGAGAACATTTTGTTTCTTACAATTTTTTTCTTTCTCTAAGTTCACTCACAGAAAATGATCTCTAATTTATAAGCTTACGTATAATATCGTGAGAAACTGGACAATGGTACATAATGGTACGTAAAATATAATGAATAAGTTCCTGAATGCCAAGACATTTAAAGCTGTTGCATGTTATTCTGCTAAAGCAAACTATACCTGCAAAATCTGTACTAATAGCTAAAGTCTCTTGGGTTTTATTTATGCACCTGTAGAAAAAGTGTCTCTGTGCACTGATATGAGTGAGGAGAGGAGTGCTAAGTTGTCTCTAAAAAGTTAATGTGTGAGTAAATAATGTGGGATCATTCTTCCTACCCAAACATATCCCAAATGCTAAAGGGGCTACGCTGTGAGACAGAACACCAAACACAGAAAAGGTCTGCAGCACAGAACTGAACTCAGTTCACCTCCCAGCACTGCAGGAATGTCCAATATATGCAGGAGAAATGAGGGTTACATGATGGGAGAATATCATAGTAAGAACACAGAGTCTTGACTCAAAACCCACCAGCTACCAAAGCAGTCACTTTAACTTCCACGAGAAACTGTTTCTGTGAGAATATTCTTAAGGAGAGGCTCTGCCTTTGCACAGGGGTGGCTTTAAGCTTGTGCAAACCCAGCAGCTGCCCAGGATGAAAGAAGGGGAGCACCCCCAGCCCTGGCAGGCAGGTGGCTGCTGCAGATTTGGCCAAAGGTACGAGCCCAGGGCCCTGGAGCAAGAAAGCCCAAACATTTTGTCACATAACCCTCCAGTCCCAGGCCACCAGCAGCCTGGGCACCTTGTCCCTGCAGCAGGAACGTTCAATTTGCCAAAGCTGCTGAGGGGACTTGAACTGATTCCACTGCCTATAACAGCCTTTGTATTTTGGGGTTTTTTTTTCTGGATTTTATCCTTTCTGTAGTTGTGAGAGTCTGACCTCAGGAAGAAGTACAATTCAGAGTTCCACTTTTTAAATGCTTTCCCAACACCACAGTTGATTACTTAGGCAAGTTGTGGAAGGAAATCCTCTCTGAACCACGTGAATAAACCTGAATAACCCTAGAGCAGCACAAAAAAAAAAAAAAAAAAAAAAAAAAAAAAAAAAAAAAAAAAAAAAAAGGCAAAACATATATTAAGTGAGAAGTACAATATACTTAATATGTTCTCTCCTGGAAAAACACAAACAGATTCCTGAACAAGAGCAGCACAAGCAACGCACGTCCAAGACATGTAGGAAGAGACACATCCCAGAACCACAACAAGCACCAGGAATGGAAATGCCCAGCTAATTCTCACCCAGGAGAGCTGCCCACAGATAGCCAACAATTGACTTGCAAATCACACTGCAAAAGGCCCGTGTGTGGTACCAACGATTCACATTAACCCAAGTCTGATTTCCAAGAGGCTCCCAGCAGAAAAAAAAAAAAAAATAAAGGGTCAGAGGACACAGACAAAAGGGAGGAGGGTGTAAGATGGGTTAGTACAATACCTTCTGACTGTGATGGCGTGAACTTGGTGAGAATCGCAATGTCATCTTGAAAAGGAAAAAACACTTCAGTAAGAACCAGAAGTAAAAATCACTTTTAACACGAACCTGTTTCTTAGTTCTCCTCCATTCTTTACAACACAGCCACTATATATCCAACAAAAAATAGGCCCTGGATGGCAGAGACTGTGAGCTAGACAGAAATCATGGAACAGGCTCCTCTTGGAACACCAACATTCACCTTTTTGTCCAGGCACTTTCCCGTATCAGCAGCAGGTAGGACATAATAGTTTCTGCCAGCCAAGAAAATGCCTCTAAAATTCTTCACAAAATTACAAGTTCTCATCTAAAGGTGGGAGTAAAACAATAACATTCTGGTAAAAATACTGTATTTAAGGGTATGTCCTTGTTCCTCAACATTACATGCTGTTATGCACATAAACAGATTCTACAAGTGCCTGCACTCCAAGATCAACAAACAAGGACAGTCAGTAAACTAAGGGACTCTTCATTACAAAAATGTTTCTGTACAAATTGCAGTCACTCCCTGAAGTGTTTCTTTTGTTCCAAAATTAACTCCAGACCAACTCTGCGACCATCAAAACTCCCTGAAGTTGTTTCAGACATTTATCATTTCAGTATCTGTTCAAATCACAAGCCTCCACGGGCATGCCCACATCCCAGCTGAAAGAAATGCCTCTTTCCCAGTGTGACTGTTGCCTTCCACATCCTCACAGTTCTTCACTCAGCTATTTGCAACCCTCCAGACAACTATGCCTTGGGAGTTTGCGTGTTACTGGAAATAAGCAAGCTTCACACGGCCTGTAATTCTGCAGTATTAACATCTGCTGTCCCAAACTACACCCAACCACAGAGCAAACCCACTTAGAAACTCCTGCCGTGCCACCCCTAAGAATTACAGCCCATTTCCACTTCAATTACAGGCCTGAAGGAGCAGAACAACAGTAATTCAAAGCAGAAATCAACGTTCAGTACCGAACACTGCGGAATATAATCAAGACTGTGATTTCACCTCTTAAAACATAAGGAGTTTACCCACAAAAGGAAAAAAAAAAAAAAAAGGTACTTTTATTAGTGCAATCTTAGGATTTCTGTAACAGGCATGAAAAAAATGGCTTCTTGTGCAATGAAATGATTAGTCATTCTACAGCAGTTTAAATTTGTTCACAGTGCCAGGTTCACTTTTTTTTTCTACAGGGCAAAACGGAGGAATTAGGAGAAGATAAAAGTGCCCTGGTTGTAGATGCTGCAGTGTGGCACAGCTCAGGCTCTGCATCATTAAAAAAAAAAAAAGAGCAAGAGAAGACCTTTAAGTTTTCCTTTTCCTCCAGCTTCTATCACCCTGATTCATCTGCACCAAGCAGGGCTCTCGACAGATGTGCTCCTAACAGCAAAAAACGTGAACAGATAGGTGCTTCTAAAACCAAGTGGCAGCTGAATAGACATCTTTAGGGATCAAAATTTTCCTTTTGCTGCTTAAACTAGAAAATCATCTCCATTTGCAGACATAAGACCTCTGACAGAGCTATTCCAAAGGCTAAGTCAGAGACAGGATTCTCAGGCAGGAGTTAGTAGCGTGCATTGTTCAGAAGCAGTAAGACAGTATTAGTTCTGTCCTGCTCTTACTTTCAGTCTTGTTTCCAAAATACTGCTTTCATTTATTTTCACAATTTGCCTTGGCCACAGTAACAGCATCCTTTTCAGCCAACAAAACCAAGCAGCTCAAAAGAGCTTTCCAGAGCTTTGACCCTGTTCTGCACCTCTGACACCTGTGGTGTATTAGTTTATAAGCAAACATATCCTTAGAGCAAAATTTTGATGATCTGGGTAAAATAAAAAAAAAACAAAAAACAAACAAATAAACCAACCAAAACCCTAACAAATCCTGAAACTTACACTGCAGTTGTTATGAGGCAGCTACTTTGTACTATGAAGAAAATTCTCAATACTCATCCTTCACAAGCAATGAAAGAACATTTTATTCCTAGATGTCTTGAAGTCACCACCATAATAAACCCCTGCCATTATCCAATCACCTGGCCTGGCTGACAGAAAAGAGAGAAATCAATTTCAAACATGCTTATTTATCACTAAATCAATGTGCTATTTAAAGTACCATGCCCTTTGCTCCCAAACAATCACCGTAGGATTGTTACTGCTGCAGTGGGACCTATTCCATCTGATTTCCATCTTGGATAAGGGTCTGATTCAGCATTGCATCACTAATAAAAACACATACTGAACAAAGACTTCTCCAGAAAAAGGTCACTCACTCCAAGTAAACACCATAATCACTACTGCCAAGTGCTTCCATATCTACAGAAAACAGCTTTAAAATGACTTATTAAATAAACTTAAGTTGCACAGTGATCGTGTCCTCCCAAAGCCGGATGGTTGAGTTGCCATGGTGAACTGGAGACCCATCTTGCTGGCTCCTGAGCAAGGAAAATAGGGTTTTACTTCGCGTGACATCGCCTGAAGAGTAATAACTTCACTGCTGAGCCAAAAGTTCAGTGTCACAATGATGTCTGAAGTGGTGGTTCATGCACGTGCAGAAACGCTTCTAAAAAATTCAAAACTATTTCTTGACAATGAAAATAAAACATTCTCAGTGAATCCAAGAAAGTTTACTGGGAACATTTTAAAAGAATTTTATTAGTCCCTTAAAAAAAAAACAGGAAGATTTTATTCAAGCATAGGCTGCTTCATGGACATAAAATTTGGATGTGTTTTATTATTAAACAGGCATTTTCCACAGAACAGGCATTTATCAATGCATCAGAAGAAAAGTAAGTCTTTTATATAGGGAAAATCTGTTCCCACCAATAAGAAAAATCTCATTTAGCACATGGAAAAGACATGGAGTCTTAGCCCTAGTCTCTAGTAGAGTAACTGGGTATTTTAAATCAGAACTCCACGTTTACCCTCGGCTGCCTCGCTTTTAAAGAACCACAAAACCACCTTCCCTTTAGATTGAAAGGCACAGGAATAAAAAAAAAAAGGGGGGGGATAAAAAAAAGAAGTTAAGTAAACCTGTTTTTAGCAAAAAACCCACAAGCATAGTGTTGTAACACAGATCCTGAATGGCATTTACTGCAACAACCACAACCATATTTTATATACCAGCACAGACAAGACTTAAAGTATGCTGTGAGCACTTAACATCTAGACCTTTAAGGTATCATCATTCTGCAGAATGACACATGTAAACTGATTAACGGGTTCAAATGCAGTTAAGAAAAGAAAGCCCAGACTAGGGACAGCTGGACAAAGCCAGCTATTTTTAAACTGTGCAGCATTTATATGCATGCAAGTAAGGGGGACTAGGATGACAAACAAACCTCAGCAGAGCAGGGGGGTAAAACACCAGACAGTATTCCTCAGCTTCATGTTATCCAGACATTTAACTTCAGAGGGTCAATTTAATCTCCAAATTTTTGCCCCTTTTGGTCTTTATGCTCTACCTCATTCAATACTCTTGATTATGCTTCTAATGAAATGTATCCTTGAGGATTTTGGTAGTATATCCACCATGTATCTCGTTTTCTCACAATAAACAACATAAAAATATACCACTATAGGAAGACCTTTTATAAACAAATGCAAGAATTGGAAGAATTAGTGTTCTCGTCCAAATTACTTTAAGGATGATGGAATAACTTTGGAATTCCTAAAGAGGATCCTACAGAGGAACAGCTCCTATCAGCCAAGAAAACGAGCAGGGCAATGGACCATGGCTTCCATCACTTGGGAGTTTTTTATGTGAGCACCAGTCAATTAACAGAAATGAAGCAGGCAAAGGCATCCAAGCACCAGTGGCCTCAAACCCACATCTGCTAGCCATTACTTGCTAGCATGGTATATTCTAGCATGCTATAAATTGCAGCAACGCAGACTTTCTGATCACCTACCCCACAGTTAGGAAAACTTGGAATAACAAACCACAGGACCCTTTCTAATTTAGGGCTGGTGCAGAAAATGAGAGGCCAGCCGTGTGCCTCCCCAGCCCTGCCCACGTGGCTTGCTGGGGTTCTGCTACCCTGCCAAAGGCCTCAAATTTCATATTTACCCTTGGGAGCTGGGTAAAGAAGACAAGAGAATCACTTGGGATTTCCAGTTATAAGACTGCACTTCACACAAAGATACACTCACTTCCTAAAAAAAACCAAAATATGTTTGGAACTTCACTACCTCACTGAGAATGGAGACAAGAACACCCCAGCTTTAACAGCCACAGGTTTCAATGAAAAATACACATCTCTAAAGTATAATCCAAGTCCCAAACTAGAATCAAACACAAACTCCTCCCAAACACAAAGTTTAATGTAACACAAAATGTAGTAATTGTTTCAACGGATGTCACACAATGTGTCATCACACACAATGTTTAATCTATAAATAATTCCTGACATGCTGCTCAGCTTTGGTACACAGCAAACAAACACCTCAAAATCCTTCCATAATTATGTTATAATTGCAAGAACTATCCCCTAGAAATGCAACACACCTGGATCTTCCTCCCCCTCCGTGCATTTACAAACACGTGCAGGTGAAAAGCTATCACCAAATATAATGAAATTACTGCTAGATAACAAATCACAACCCGGTAATTACATTGCTCTTTGGTTCGAACCCCAGGTGGCAGTAAAAAAAAAAAAAAAAAAAAGTGGATAATTTCACTGCGTTATGACCTTGCCTGTTAACATCTGACCACATTTTTACATTACCTCTACCTTCTTAATTACATGTTTATGTTGGATGACTGTTTGTCTCCAACACGTGCAACCCATTAGTTTACAAACACTGAACATGAAGACAACGGTACTGCGTTTAATGGGTTGGTCATTTGAGATTTTTTTTTTTTTTTTTTTTTTACAAATTATCTGCCAACAGCTCTCAGCATAATTTTAAAAGCACCTTTTCAGCAGTGCCCTTGTGTCTTATCCTGGTGTTTGCTTGTATCACAGTAATTATCAAGCCTTTGTACACAGAGGTTATAGTGCACATCTTATTTTATGGTAGTTATTTCATTTCTGTAGGGAACACCTCAGAATGGCACAGCACACCAGGCAGTACCTTAGTTGCAAACTGATGGAGGGGGGGGGAACACTTAGAGAACATCACTCTGCCTTACACCAGAAGGCATTTTGGTGGCTTTCTCAGCATTTTTTTGGCATTCACAGCCCAGAACCTCTGCCCCCAGCTGGAACCAAGCATTCCTCCAGGAACTGTTGTGAGGGGGAGACGTCTACAGATGATTTTCCCCTCATTTTCTGAGCAAAAAGTTGAAGTTGTGGACCCCTCATTATATAGAGGGTAAAACATCTTCACCTGTGATAGCAGGACCATCACTCAGTTCTGCTCCTGAGGGATCACAGAGGTCTTTTCCAACCTTAAGGATTCTATGAATCCAGCTGTATTTCCCAGCCTCCCAAAGTGTGGCCCAAACAACCCACATAATTGCTACTGGGCTTAGATGGCACACGGGGGACTTAATCCCTCCTTTGCTGCTCACCAGGCTACAGGGAGTGAGTTTAACCTCATATGCAGGGCTCTCACCTAAAAAAAGTGTTTTCCAAGAGCAAGTTTTCCTACTACAATCAAGAGTTTTCTGCTACAGGGAGGTTTCCCTTCCAATAACCAACCTGTATTTATTTACGCTGTGCCCCCGCGGTGACTCACAAGCAGCCAGCAAAGAAATTCCACTCAGAAACTCCACAGTGCTTGGTCCAAGAGTATTTTCTCCCCAGCCTTTTTATACTCTGAGCTGCCTACAAGTTTCTTGGAGCTTTTATTTCATTACCTAGGAATAATCTGTCAAACAGCTTTCCCGTTAACAAACCCCTGGGTTTAGCCCTGTGGGAACACGATATCCCATTCAGCGTTTCCACAAATAGACCAGAAATTACTCCATATGTTGCGCCAGTAATTAGAGACAGATGTAGTTCTGAGCAGAGGCCTGTACTTTATGTTATTGATATGAATCATAGTAATCCTGATCAAATAAGTGAAGTATCATTCTATTAAATGGCAGCAGTATTTGGCCCTGAACGTTGAGGCACTACATGATGCCAACACTCTGGCACAAGCGCTGTTTGCAAGTCATGCCGCTGGCTTTTCCTGATGTTTTTCCACCTTTCTCAGAGGGGACACAAGCAAGATGAGAACCAAATTTACAAGGCTTAGAGCGTTTCGAGTTCAAACCAGCCTCCTGGAAGTTTCTGAAGAGGAGCCATGTGTATAAAGGCAGGATATTTCAAATCATGGCATGGAGCCAACTGCAAGCTTCCAGAAGATCCACAGTCTTGAGATATATCCCACAGCACAGTTACTGTAGCATTAAAGTGCTGGAAAAAAAAAACCAAACACTGAAAGGCAACACAGACATAAATATTCCTAGCAACATACTGTGGTCTTCTTCCTCTGATATTTACATTCTAATTTCGCAGGTCCAGTTCTCTGAGAGTTTAATATCTGAGGTAAATGACACACATCTCCCAACAGAAAGCAAAATCACACACACAGAAGTGGAAGTTATTACCTCACGCTGATGTAATTCAGCAGGAAGCCAGAAAACTTCCTTCCAGGTAGGAGCTGTGGCACACAGGCTCTGAACACAGGCTCTGCAAGTCAAACTTTCTGCTGCTGGCACGCAGTTTTTCATCCCCACAACCTGTCTCCCAGCATTCAAGTTTAATGAAAAGCAGTAGTAAATACACACACACTATCCAAACACAAACATGTCTTTAAGAAAAGTAAGTAGCAGATGTCTTCTGTTCTGCCTTATTCCTACTGACTCACATAGGCCCTGCTTATGTACATTAGACATGTATAGCCTTAGGAGGCTTTTCCTTAAAGGCACAAAGCAGATGTTTGGATCTACAAGAAGTTCTGCTGGTAGTACATGCACACTGTTAAGTTTTCTGAGACATAATTTAAGGAAGATTTTATTTTTTTTTTAACCTTGAGAGGCTTTTGGGCAAGAAATTTACATAAATTTTAAAAGACTACTCATATTCAATTTGATTCTGTTTCAGAAAAGTTGTTAGTTAAAAAAAAAATTAACTGAACTGTTACAAGATTTTGTCTGGACAGTTATGTGCTACTGTATGGTAAATCCTCCTTAACCATCCTTGTTCACTGAAATCCCTCAAATCTCCTTATATTCAATATTTATGTCTAGAAAACACCCACAAGGCACTCCCGGGGAAACTGAACACTGCGTTTACAAACCTGACTTCACAGAATCATTCCCTAAATGGAAATATTTTGTGTGCTCTGTAAAGATTTTTTACTCTCGAGCCACTTCAGAAGAACAACCCCTGGCTAGAGCAGTTCAGTCCTAGCACTTTTCGTCGCTCACAGGCAGCGGGATGGGCAGTGACTCAGGCCTCCCCACATCCCCTTTGGAATAGCAGTGCTGGCCAAGAGGCTGTAACACCCATCTGCTCCAGTTCCTAAAAGCCTGCCAGCTCCACCAGGCTTTCCCAGGGAGGGCCAGCCTCCGTCTGACACTTGCTGTGGACGCCTGCCTCCCTGCAGCTCGACTCCGCTCCTCCCTGGCACTGCTGAGGGCTTCTTTTGGGTGATTTTCCCAGTCAATGAAACAAGACTGTCACGACTTGACCCCAGCACTGGGGGTATTAATATATATTGTGGCATTACATGTTTTTTTTAAAAGGGACAGCGTAATCGAGCTTTGAGGGAAGACACATGACCCAAGAAACCAACGCAGGAACTTAGTGGTTCCTTCCTGCTTTAAGATCTTCACTTCTAGGACTTACGGCAAATCATTATTCCCCTCCCAAAAAAGAGAATTTTTTCTAGGTCAGCATTTTTATTTTGTTTTAAAATAGCTCCAATCCCATGCTGAAAGCATCAGCGTGCTCTCTTACATCCTACTGTTGACTCACGTTGCCAGGTGAGGTGCTGATAAATACACACTTGCGTCATGTTATTTTACAAAATCATTAAAATGACCACATTTATTTTAAGTAATGGCATACCACACCGACATGAAGTGGAAACTGTAACCTGGCCAGTGCAATAAGGCCAGGCCCCGACACAAACCCCACTGCCCGGCTGTCCCTGCTGCAGGGGTCCCATCCAAAGCTGACGGGCACCAGCACATCTGGGATGGGGCAGCAGGGGAGGGGGCTGCTCACACCTTCCAGGAGAGGGGTGACCCAGCCTGCTCCGAACCTTCTTGCAGTGGCAACCTCAGCTCCTGGGAGCCGGCACCCGATCCCAGCTTTTCCCCCAAGGGAGGATGAAAGTTTGCCATCAGGCAGAGGGACCTGTGCATCTGCGGCGCGCTTTAGGATAAAAATCAAAGGGTTTCTCATTGTTCTGGGCGGGGGTGCTGATGCAAGAAACCCCCAAGGTTTTCAAGGTTTATCTGGGGGTTTATAAAAGATCTAACCGCCGTTTGATCGGGCTCATGGAAACGTAGCTCTGGAGGACCAAAACCCGACGCAGGAGGGGATCAGGAATCACACACACCCCCCACACCCCTCCCCGGGATCAGTCCCATCTCACAGTCGCCGGCCTGCAGACCCCGGGGAGGACCCAGAGCGCCCCAAAATCCCCCGCACCGCCCTAAATTCCGATGCCTCCGGGGGGGGGCTCCGAGTCACCCCCAGGAAGGAAGCTCAGCCCAGCCCAGCCCTGCCCTGTCCCGGGGGGGCAGAAGCGGAACCCATCAGCGACCCCATCAGCAACCCCTTCGCTCCCCCCCGTCCATCCCCCACCACCACCACCGCTCACCGTCCGCCGACAGCGACATCTCGATGAGGGTCTCATTGCCCTTCTTGCCCAGGCGGTTCATGGTGGCCGCCTTTTCCTGCCCCTGCCGGGAGCGGCTGAGCAGCGGAGCGGGTGACTCAGGGGCTGGGCCGCCTCAATACATGCGCACTGCCCGGGGAGGCGGAGCGGGGCCGGCGGAGCGAACCCCGGCCGGGCGGCACCGATCCGATCCGATCCGATCCGATCCGATCCGATCCGATCCGACCCGACCCGATCCGATCCGATCCGATCCGATCCGATCCGATCCGATCCGGGATGGGGTCCCGCCCCAGGGTGGCGGCCCTGCACGGAACAAAGCTCCCCCAAAAAAATCAGACCACGTGCCTGAGAGCTGTGTTTATATCCCTGCTGTGCGCTCGGCTTGTGTGTCCCCTCCCAGCTTCTTGTGCGCCCCCTTCTTTCCCTTCCCCGCCCCCCCCAGGCGTGCTATGCTCGTCAAAATCTTCAGCATCCCTCTGTTGTCAGCAGCGCGATCGTCACGCAGGGAAAAGATAGCCCCATAAAAGTCATGTTTTAAAAGGAATTTAACCCGTGAGGCTCCCTTGGCAGCTGCTCCCGCATCAAACGGCCCCGGCTCCTCATCGCTGCCTTCAGAGACGGTTCCCTACAGTCTCTTGTGTTCAGTAGACATGTATTTAATATATGGTTTGGTACATTAATATGATCTCAGGCCTTTCAGGTCAACTTTTTTGCACATTCAGCCTTTGCTGCCCGAGTTCATGCACCAGACTGGTGGGGAGTTCTGTTACTTGGGCAACTGTAACACAACAGCAGCTTCATTACAGGAATTCTTAATAAAATTCAAAGCCAGTCAGTTGAGTTCCTGGGCATGTTTTCATGCTAAGCCTTTATTTGTGGAGCATTACTGCTTCGAGAAGTGTATTTTTAGTCAAGGCCAAGACCTAAAAATGTGTCTGGTTGCTTTCCAAAGGCTAAAATATTTAGTTTGGGGTTTAATATCATGATGCAGGATGGTGGGAACAAAGAGGACGGGCTTGGCACACCAAAGCACGCCTTCAAACAGCTTGTGACTGCATACAGTGCACCAGGTCACAACGTTCAGTTTAAAAGCTGCACTTTCTAAGCCTTTAATTTCCTCATAGCACTAGATATCTTGGATAAATGCTTTTATGCCCATGGAATATGCAATTAGAGTTGCAATGCAATTAGACTTGCTATTCAACAAGAGCCAGAAACAGCAAGAGCTGGAGAGGTCGTTGCTGGGTTTTGCCTCCTAATTACACGCTCCCTCTTCCCAGCTCCACCCGGCAGCAAACCCAGCAATACCTAAAAACTCTGCAAGTGCCTCAGCCAGAATGCCAAAGAAGATTTTACAGACCCCTGTAATTGCACAGGCTGATGGTGTGTCCACTTTGTGCAAATTACGCAGTGGCCTGTGGTGGGGTTGGGATGGGACGATGCTCTCCCAGAATGATCCGTGGAGGAGCACAGGAGGTCCATGCAATACCCAGCACTGAATTTTCTTATGCATTCAGAGTTTCAGCAGCCATTGTCTGACTCGGTGGTTTCACAGTTTGCCCAACTGATCTAGGACCACACGCCTTTCAAAGGGCACACACCTTTCTCCCTCCCACTTTCCAATTTCACGGCTGATCAATAGTAAAGGTGATGCACGACCTGTTAAATTGACTGATCTTTTTTATTTTCTTTTTTTTTTTTTTGTCATTCCTGGGCTTTCAGTTCCATGAATCACTGCAAACAACAGGTACTGCCAAAATAAAGGAGGAGATGGGGAACCACCCAGGCAGGACCGTTTTATTTCTGAAATATTAATAGAGTAACCAGATACACCATAATATTTCTGTATTTATTGGTGTGGAGTTCAAACACTGTTTCTAATACAGTATAAAGAAAAAAATAATAAAAATACCTAGAAGACTGTGGGTAAAGGCAGCAAGCACCACCAAAAATTGCTAGCAGTGAATAAACATATATATTCATGAATAAATGTCTCTGAAGGTGCACCGGCTTTCTGCTATTGAAGTGTATTGTGTACACTCCTCTTGTTTAAAAAGGTTTTATATTTATATATATATTCAGAGTTCTAATAAGTTTTCAAATCCGTCTGTAAACACAAGTCAGAAATAACTAAACACGAGTTTGAAACAGGAGACTTCCCAGCCTCCTCAGCCTCCTCCAGGTCCTCTGATGGCTGAACAATCCCATGGATGTTTGCTGCGTTGTGAGATTTCAGCACCTGTGGGCTGTGTCCCAGAAATTAATATTGCTGCCTCCCATGTCTTCAGGAGTGTGCTTTTGTCAGCTGATTAAAGGCTGTTGAGGCTCTTTAGTGAAAGAGCTAACATATTTCCCTGCCTTTCGATTAGCCCTTTAGGATATAAGTTATAGTGTAATTTGGAAAGAAGTTGATTGTTTAGACATCAGGAGGGCCTGATACCAAACAGCTTTAGAAAGGTAAAGTGGGACTTAGATGGCTGAGTTAGGAACCCAAATCCAGCATTATGCTACCCAAAACTACCATTCAGTTATCACAGCATTTTTTTCTGCTCATTACCCGGAGGCTGTTTGAGATCTGACTCCTCCCACTACACACAGTTCCTGAGGGAAACCCAGCTGCTGGAATAGCAGGCTCAGCCGCTCAGAAATACAGCAAGGCTTGCCGATGGGAATGGGCAGTGAATGTGTGTATGGAGTCGGCTGATTCTTTGTGCCTGCTACGGGGCAGCCCTAAAACCATCAGCAAATGGAAAGAGGGGGCCATGAAGAGATGTGCTTCAAGGCGGCAGAGGGCAAACACTTCTCAAAGTAAAAAAGTTTTAGGAAGTATGCAAAAGTTCGTCATTACTCACTGCGTTTTTTTCCCTACTTCATCACTTTTCAGTCAGCTGTTTGCAGGACTGGCAGCTGTAACACCTACGGCGTCTAAACAAACAGATGACTTTACAAGCTATTACTTACGTGTTTTTTTGGCCGCGTTGACAATAGCAGAACCAACACCAAACCCTCCGTGTGCGCTCTCCCCGGGGCAGGGAAAAACCGCACGGGCGTGGTCGCAGCTAAACCGAGCCTCTTAGGTCTGACCGCGGGGAAGGACCGAGCCCGGGATCCGGCTCTGGGAGCCCGGAGTGAGGAGCAGCGGTTCGGAGAGAGCTGCTGGAGATCAAGGGACTCTAAACGGCAGCCCCTTTCGAGCGCAAACAGAGATTTCAGGGCTGTAATCCCGCAGTTAACGCTGCCGTAACTGGATTGCCCGGTTTGCAGCTGCCATCAAAGCCTTCTTTAAAAGAAAAAGACCACAAGAAAAAAAAATTGTTTGATGTCTTTTGGGGAATAGAGGGAATTAATATCTTTCCTGCTGGTAGAGAGATTCTTAAGGAGGGTTGAATATGTGCAGAATCCGTTCACTAACAATGTCTGAGGCGTGACTCTCGCCATGTCTGCATGGATAAAGTTGCACTGATCTTGCTAAACTGCTCCTAAACAGCATGAGAGAGGTTCAATGCTTAATTGTGGTGCGTCGTGCACTGGTGGGTGCACCCACAGAGCAGATTACTGAATAGGGCAGGGTTGGGGGAAGGCCACTCTTATCAGTTCTGGCACTTAACTGACAGTGTTAAGATAAGAAGTTGCATCATCTTAGTAAATTCCGGAGTGCTTTAAGTGAAATCATCCATTTTCTCCTGTGTCCTTTTATAGCCAGTTTAGTGTCTCAGGGTTTAGCGCCCTCGGGTGGTGACAGTCTTTTCTCCTGTGACGTTAGGTATGCTGACACCTCTGCTTCATTTTGGTTTTCACTTATTATCTGGTGATTATCCCGGCGTGATAAATAGATAAAATAAAGCCAGATTATACTATTTTTTTTTAACACGGAGGACTGTAGAGTGAGTAAATGAGGCAGATGTGTGAAAGCCAGAGCACTGAAATGATGGAGGGAGCTCAATAGCTCTAGCAAAAACATTAACAAAATCAGTTCAGTTTAGTGTGAATTAATTAGGTTAGACAGTAAAGCAGAACTCAGTGTTCAAGATTCCAACAAGAGAACAAAAAACCTGCAATTACATGAGATGCATACGAAGATTCTGTGTCATCACAAGTAAATTTGTGTTAACCACAAGTTTTTGTACACAGCTTTTAATGACTTGCACATCTCTTGTATATGCATGTTTTAAACTATCCTTGATTATGTATTTAACTACCAAGTGTATAAAAATTACATCAAGAGATCAGCAACTTTGTCAAAAAGTCTAAACAAAGGTAAGCCCCTCAATATATGTATTAGTAGTTATTTTGTGCGAGATATTCGAGTATAACTCATGTTGCTGGCAGGTGGGGGCAATAATAGAAATAAAGGTAGAAGTGATTGTCTAATCATATGACCCTGTTCTTCTCTGCTGCTTTTAACATTCTCCACGAAGAGACAATAGTTGCAACAATAGATATGATGTGAGCTTTCAGAAAATGTTTCACATTTGCTGTTACAAATGATCATTAGATTCTGTATATTTGGTAGACCTACACTTAGTTTTCAAAGCTTTCATTCATTGCTGTGCACATATAGGGCACTCCTGTAAAAAACTTAAATGAAGGATCTTTTCCATATTGTTTTCTTTGATATCATTATCAAACTACATCATCTCTTTTCTGTCCATCTCCTCCAGTAGGCTCTGCAGTTTAGCTCCAGTGCCTTGGCTGAAGGTTTTCACCCTTCACAACCTTCCAATTTTGCCCTTCTTTGTCAGCAGTCCCATTCTCCTTGTCCCATTCAGAAGCAGAGAGAGGAAGCTCTGTCTTACAGAGAGGTCCAGGCATAGGGCTGCAGGTAACACCCCCGGGCAGAAATGAGTGAAGATAGATGGCCCAGGAAACTCAACAATATGCAATTTTCTGTGGAGATCAGAGAGAAGGAGAAAAGCAAGGAGCAGGAAGGCTGTGGGATGGTCGTAGGGAGAAAGGAAGCTGACTCAGCTGTTTCTGCTATACCCAACCCTGCCCAAGCACACACACAGGTTTTCCCGGATTCCTGTGGCTCTACACTGGCTGATAGCATCTCACAACACAGCTGTTGTCTGGAGATGTGGATGCCTGTGCTGGCCTGTCCCCCAGCAGATGTTGTGAGGCTGATATATGCTGGAAGGCAGCAGGAGAGGTGAGCTAAATAGTGGATGACACCAGCCTTGATCCAGTGCCACTCAGTGGAGTCTTTTTAATTCTAATAAAGCTGATAAGATGGGTGCTACAGCCCTGCGGTTTCCTTCCCCTTTTCACAGCTTTTCCCCGGGACTCTGTGAGATGCAGTGACTGTATGTCCAGCCATTCCTCAGTCTCTGGCCATGTTTGATCCCTGCCCCAGATCCTGTCTGAGCAATGCAGCGCTCATCTCCCCACCCAGGGGAGCCCTTGGGCAGAGCTGTCAGGGCTGCCCCAGCTGGCCTGTCCATCCCACACGTGGCTCAGCCCGGGCATACAGATGAGTTGTGTCAGCTCTGACAACACAAGAAGCATCCGAGAGCAGCAGGAGCCAGGAACCACACGGGCACCCTCAGCCACAGCAGGCAGGATTGCAAGGATTGAGCCAAAAGTAAGGTGACAAATTAAAAAAAAAAAAAAATTATCTAAAAATAAGTACTTTAAGATTAGAAGTATGAATAGTAGGGTAAAATCAATATAATCTAAAATTTATGGACATATTCTGTGCAGGAAAAAAGCAGAGCCTGTGAGGAACAGTGAAGAAGAATAGAAGCAATAAATAAGAAAAATGTAATATAGATTCATTGGCTGGGAAGTATATTTAAGATTTCAGGGGAATGCCTAAAAGCCCTCAAAATGCAAGGTGATTCATCTGCTTTCAAAGAGGCCTACCAGTGCCAACAACACAATTTCTTTTTTTCCTGTAACTCTGGCTTCAGGTAGGAAGGCTGAAGTGTAATACAGATAGGCCAGAACATAATTCTGTAATTTCTGTAGAGCCAATCTGCCATTTTGAACACATTTTTAGTGGCTACCTTTCAGAATGTTAGCTCTCCTTTCCTGTCAGCTGGCTGAGTATGTAAGAGGAGCTATACAATCTCTGATAAAAGTCAAACCTCTTTCTTTGAGACCACTGATACTGTCTATAATATATTTCTTCTTATGAATTGTAAATTGTAGTGTTTAGCAGAAGACAAACTAGTTGTGCCTTCTAACTATTCCCTCTTGGATATCCATTCAAGTACATTCTATGTGAGGAAAAGTCTCATTTGTCTTTTTTTTGCATATCTCATTTTAGAAGTTCTGCTGTTTCACGCCAGTTCAGATGTGAAAAGAGGCGAAAAATGCCATAGTACTTACTGACTGGATAATTTCTGAAATCCTCAAGTCCTACTGTATTAAGTTAATATTAATTTATATTATTGTTGAGGACTTTTCCTGATTGTTGAATTCATTACTTATCCTATTAATGAACGTGGAATATATAGTTTTGGATGGTTCCCTTTGGGTTAAATCTTCAGATAAGTCATTCTGCTAGGAGAGCTGGTATTGGTGTACCTTTCAAATGCATAAAATCACTGAGCTTAGCCTTATCAAACATAAAAGATGAACACACAGGCACTCATGGATAGGCCACTGTATTGTAAAGGAGGGAAAGTGATATTTTGCAAAATCTGATGCATAAGTTGTGGTACTGCAAATACATGAGTAGGTATATTTTTCAAGAACTGTTGTTGGTTTTTTTTCCCCAAGCTAGGCCTTTAGGTCCAAAATAACCTTTTACTTTCTTGAATCAGCCCTGGTCCTCACTTTTCTCACTGTTGCCCAGCACGATCATGCACAGCTTCTCAGAGGCACAGTCTTGTGCTTCAAACTTTGAACCGTGCATGGATCAAGGAATGAGCTGGTATTTAAACCACACAGAACTTTTGTGGCGTGGCTTTTAAAACCAGGCAATTGCACAAGGACTCGGTGATCATAATATTTTCCTTCTCTTCCACGTGTTGCTGGGAGAAGCTACAGCATCAAGACTGGACAGTGTAGTGGTGAGGTTCTGACTCTAAATTGCCCCATCAGGTCCAACAGGCATATCAGAGGAGCAAATGTGACATCACATAGGAGAGATAACACCAGCTTTCCTGTGCCATCTCGATATTAATTTAGGTGAGTGATGCTACTCCACTTTTCATCTCAAAGCACATTTGCATGTTTCTGTAGAAGTCTTGCATGGTACAAATATTCAAGGTCATTTCCTCTTTGATTTCCAAGGGATCTTTGGAAATAGAAGCAAAGCTTTGTGTAGTGTCTCTAAGTACAGTAGTTTTTAGCCCATTTTTGCCTGATGTTCCCCTAAAACTTGTCTGACTGGAGTTAATGGAGTAGGCTTATTTAATCTCTTCGTTAAAACTTTTGAAGAAAAGTTTCATAAAAATTGACCTTTCAGTAATAGGTCTGTGGCTTCTGATGTGATTTAATTTTCCTGAGTCTGACACACTGAGAATTAAAATAGAATGACATTTTTTAGAACTGTCAGTAATTGCTCCTCTTATCAATCACTAGCCAGTATCAGCTAACTTTGCCATGGCCGGCAGCAGCTTTTTTTTTACTTCATTTCCTTTGTACTTTCACAAAGTAATGAAGTTCTTAAACTTCATCCCTCCGTTTCTGTTTGTAAAATTGATATCCTCCCCACACATTTCCTGTCATGCTCAAATGAAAGCTGAAACAGGCAGAACATTGCTCTTTACCTTGCATTTATGAACATCCAAGCTATTTTTAAATCATATTTCTGACTGACTGTGTTTTAGTATCTCTGTACTACAGCCCTTAGTAAATGCTAATGGTCTGTGAGTCTATCATCATTTTTCTATCTGCATGGCCCAGAACTCACATTTAAAATCTCCTACTCTTCTTCTGTTACAATGCTTTTTAATCAGACATCTGATAATTTTTGTTCTGAATTCATTTTCAGTATGCTGCTTTGCTGCTAGATTGGGGCTCATATTTACAAATTCAGTGCAATTGCGTCTGTTTTCAGGGTCAACAGCAGTGGCAGCACATGCTTTAATCAATCTTTCTTAACACCAATCCTTTTAGTGGTGTTAGCAGACAGTGGAGAATTGATTATTAGTTTCCTTTTGCTGTGGTACATCTTATTAAATCATACAAAAGAGCTTCCTCCTCCAAAGGCCAGCAACTTTCCTGAAGTATCATCAGTGCCCTGCGCTGCTTTATGGGCGCTTATTTTGCATTTTGAGAAACTCTTTTCACGTGACTTTTCTTGTTGGTGCCATTCATTGCTTTTAGAGCTGGGACACGGAATGTTGTGATCCTTTCTACTGCTTTTCTCTCACAAGAAGCTCTGACACACTGATGTGTTCCTGGCTGGGGTAATTTGGTGCATCAAGTGCAGCCGCTGTGACCGCCTGCGATTTGAGAAGCTGGATTTGAAACTTGCCGTGTGTGGATTCCTAACACTGATCCTGTACCACTGATTTTTAATTCAGATAAAACCCAGGGCCAGAGAGTGATGGGATAAGGATTGCCATCAACTACTCTTCCAGAACAGTTCCCTTTGTCAATACTCATAATTATTTTTGATTGAAACAACCCAGTGATAATCTATCAGTTCAAGTTTCAATGATAAAATTATTAATGACAGGAACATTGTTCCATGATTTTACACTATCCATCTGAGCAGTTGCTTAGCAAACAGGTAAGGATGTCAGGAAAATGTCAAGAAATAGGCTTCTGGGTATGTTGTATGACAAATGTGCCAGAGGCTTTCCTCAGTTTTATTACACCTGTTGTGAACTTGGCCAAGTGAGCTTGGCTTCGTGCAACAAATAATTTCCAGTGATAGGTTTCAAGCTTCTATCAATTTGCCAGTGAAATGAGTTGGTTCAGCAGGGTGTAGACATATCTGAGCCAAATCCAAACAAATGGCTTGGCTAGAGCCCTGTTTTGCTGCTTCAAAATGCAAAGTAACCAGCAGGAACCATGAGGAGGAGGGGGATTCACAAGTGCTTTAGTGTTACAGTGGATAATAGCAATAAATTTAACTCCTGCCAGAGTAACCTGACCTTAACTTAGTTTTTCTCTCCTACCTACATTTGTACCTTGATCTCTCCCACCCCATTCCTGTCTAGGTTATCCTAAAACCTGAACTACCTCTCTTACAATTTATTGCCTCCCAGTTATAAATCCCCAACCTATTCTGCTGCTAATTCCTTTCTGATTTTTCCTTCTTGTGAATTCAGAAGGCCATGCTTTGATGTGGTTTAGTCAGCCTTGGTCTTTAGCAGCTTCACTTCCAGAACACCTTCCAGCTGTCCTGCTGTGTTGTCGACATGACCAGAAGTAAGACTTTTTTTTTCTTTTTTCTGATGGCAAGAGGCCTGTATAAAAATATCTTCCAGTACAAAGCCTGAGCAAGACTTAGATATCAATCTGAGTTGGCAGGCAGGGTGGTGATTCTTATGTGTGACGAGCATACTCAGTGGCTAGGGTTTTTTAGACATATAAACTACAGATTTAGACATATAAAATACAGATTTAGATGTTGAAAGTGTAGTTGAAAAAGAAAGGAATAAAAAGTAACAGGTAAGACAAAGCACAGAACAAGATATTTAATCCAGAGGTACTTTTCTTTTTTTTAATTGAGACGTCATTTTTTTTTCTTCTTAATTGCTTTTTTAATATTTCAGGATTAAAATGTTTTCCTCTCTGTATGTAAAAATATGACCTGAGAAAAACAAATTCGCTCTCTCCATTCTTTCACACTTCACAACTCTGATTTTGTTCTTTTCCTGTAACAGTCTCACAGTTCTACACAGAGTGAAAATTATCTGTAATATGAATAATGATTTGTGCAGGTTTACTGCCATACCATGAACAATGTTTTATGTCAGTGATTCCCAAACATTTTTTGCCAAGAATTCCTCTGGCATGTAACTCAACTTCCCAGAGCCTTTTCCACCTCTGTTCTCTATTCTCATCCCACTGGTGCTATCTAGGTCTACTTACCCACCCCTGGCTCCCTTCCCTCTCCCCAAGATTCTGATACCACCCTTTCTTCCATTGCTCCCCTAACAAGCCTTCCCTCCTACCCTCATATTTGTTTATTATTCTCTTCCCAGCCAGCTCAGAATATCTTTTCCTGCTCTTGGAGTTTCGATGCTTTTTACCTTAAGAAGGAAATAAGGGTATGGTAACATTACTGGGCTTTTGCTCTTTCCATGGCTGGCCTTCTGCATCTCCTGAACAGCCACATATTCTCCCTTTTCCTTGCTAGCAAAACTAGATTTCCTGCTTTCTGAAGCTGAGATTGCTGGTTCAGGAGGTGGGTGCTGTCACAGTGGTCTCTTGGTGTCCAGCAGGTACCCCTGGGGAGCCGCAAGCATTTTATGCCACCTTTGAACTCCCCCCTCTCTCTTTGTCTGCAAGTATTTGAAATTTAACATTTGAATATGAAAAGAAGTTTCAGCATCAGGCTGCTGTTGGTTGTTGCTGATCTGTTGTCCTTTGTTCCCAGCATGGTCCCTTTGGAAGTATAACAATATTGTTCACGGTGAATAAATATTTATCAATTTGAATCTAATGGTGGTGTAGCTCTATGGACCTAATCCTGAAATGTTCCGTTTGTCCATTTTCAGACAAAATTTGCACTAAAGTTAATGGCTCAAGATTTTTTGTTACTGTTATAAAGTCACTGAAAAAGAGAAAAAGCTTGTCAGAATCATTTGTTTTGAGATAGCAATGTATTTCTTTCCAAGATGAGGAGAATCAACCAGGAAACAACTATAACTGAGAAGATCTTTAGGCATTACACAGGGAATAGAGATGCACTTCTGTAAGGATTTGATATGACAAGTTAGAAATCATTTTCATCTGGTTTAAATTAGCATCTGACATTCCCAGAGGCTTTGTCTTGGGTTTTAAAAGCTCGAAGAAGAACACTGTCCCCAGAAAAAAGCACTATCCTGGGTGATTTCTTTCTTCTTTGCTTGCAATCAAAATCATTCTTTCCGTGAGGCTGATCTTGGTGGCAGGACACTTCTTGCTGTGTGATACCCACGGCCGTAGCTCACCCCAACATGATGATCCAGCTTGCTGGGTTTATTCATCTGTGGACAGGTTCTTGAACATGGCATTTTGATTTGGTTTCATGGGAAGAAGCCTGTTCTTCCTCCCCTTCACTGTGGAGTCTCTTTCTATTAAACCTGTTTTGTTCTATAGACCTGTTGGCATCAGAGTCAAGGCTAAGGAAGCTGACTGTAATCCACTGGTTTGGGCATTCATCTGGCACACTGGAAAAACAAATGTGTATTTCAACCCCACAGGGATAAAGGTTTCTGTTAGAATGGCAGGAGTGAATTATGGATGACTCCAACACATTACAGAAAATTACATTAGCATACATGAGACAGAGAGGGTTAAGTATAATTACAGGAGCAATTATACAGCCAAAGTCTAGATGGGTCAAAAAACAGTGGGACAAATGTTATTCCTGCTGAATAACCTTGGTGTGCCTGGAGGAACAGATTTCAGTCTTCCTTTGGCTTGTATGATCTGAAAATTTGCCTGGCACAATTTTAACCAAAGCCCAGTATGTAGCACAGAGGTGAGGTTAATGATCAATTAATAATAAGCCACTGATGAAATCTAGGATTCGACAGTTCAGATCTGACACGCCCCAAAATGCTTACAACTGAGCAAAACCCCTTTGCTTCCTGCACTGGGTAATTTGAAGGTTGCACTCAGTGGCTGCACTGTGGAATCGTAGAGATGATCAATCAGGTTGCCACATCTCTGTGTTTGCTGGGGAACTAGGGAGTGGAAAATAAATACATGAGGATAGGGAATTTTTGCAACTGTAGTGGAAAAAAATCTCAGTGTAGTTCTGAGTCTGGAATATGGATAGCTGCTGCCCATCCAGCAGAGCTTCATCTGAAATTGAAACAGGCATTTAGTAAGGACGTATTTTAAGTCCTTTTTAAAAAAATCTTCAGCTTTTGGTTTAAGCTTTAGATAAGCTGATTTTAACCATCTCTGAGTACACCATGTCCCTCCACTACCAGCTTCTTGGTGCAACAGGAATATTCACAAACCCTTTCTTTGGAAAGTGAAAGCCATTTTGACAGCAGCAATACAGCTCTAACTAAATCTAAATGAGGGACGTAGGGTTATGGCAAATAGCAAGTGATGCTGATGATACAATCCTGTAAACTCGATGCACTCTTGCTTTTCTAGTTCTTTTTATCAGCATATTAGAGGAAGCTGATGTCATTGTGCATGGCTCTATAAATGCTCTAATGTCTGGGCGAACTGACCAAACTTACAGTCTTTCCTGTCTCCATTTTCCTAGATTCACTCCGGTTTTTTTTTCATAATTCCTCAGAAAAAAAAATAGATTCAGCCTTATCAGTGCTTAACCTTATGTTTTGTTACTTGTTAGCTAGCCTTGTGTTTTGTATTTTTAATACCAAGACTACCTCTTAAACTGCATGTCTACGTGACTCTAATTCACCCCGTGTTTGTATTTGCCGGAACGCCTCTATTGTTTCTGCATCCTGCTTATGCAAGAATGTTTCATGGTTTCTTTGTGCTGGAAGAAGGTTATTGGTAAACTTTGAGGGGATAGAAATCTCCCTCTCTCGTCTCTCCTCCTGTCCTCACCTCAGAGGCTGCTGTGATGCATTAGTGGAGTGACTCAGTGAATATCAAGTGTGGAAGTTGTGGGGTTCAGCCCCGGAGCTTCCTCCTCACAGTGATCCAGCTGCACACAGAAATCTTGCTGAAATTAATTGTGTGCACCGTGGGGCTCCAGGTTCTGTCACAGCCCTATAGTTACTATTTGTTCTGTGAATTAATCTTCTGTATTCTTCTAACAATGGAAACTAAATGCATCATGCTAAAATCAAATCAGTGCCATCCGGATCAGTCACCAGGGGTCTCTTGATCTCTTCCTAGCAAGGCTTTTGTTATTCAGACATTCCCTACAAGCCGTCAAGTGGTCCAACTCAATAACAACTAATAAAGCAGGCACCCCTTAAAAATTTCCCCAGGGAATCTTTTTAAATTGAACAGGGAGTAATAAATCTTGTAGTGTCAATAAGGCTGAAAATGTTAATTTGGTTGACTCTGCTCTGTGCCTCCTCCAGTGATATTCCAAATGCTGTTCCAGGAAGATGGCTGCTACTTGAATTCCCTCTCTTGCTCTCTGCCTGCAGCACCGGTTTCAAATCCCTGGCAAGGGCTATCTGAGATGGGCTGTATAACAAAAGACTGTTCTGGTGATGACTGCTTTCTCAGACTTTTAAATCCCAACTGCTGATAGTGATGCTCTTAAATTAAAATTAGATGGCGAGGATGGATGTGCTGATAAGATGTTCTCAGATGGCTGACCGGTACAGTCCCTACACGCAGCAGAAATGTGTCCATCTGCTAAACATAGCATGAGTCTGATTTACTGTACCACATAAAGCTGGTTTAACACCAGTATCAATAACATAACTTTCTTTACTATACAATCTGTGTAAAAAAAAGGATTTTATGATGTAAATTTAGTCTATTAAGGGAATTTCTGTGAATAATTTATACTAGATGCTCTTTTCATTCTTGTTAGTACAGATTATTTTTTTCCACAGATGTCATTTTTGGGCATTAGACAATTTTTTTTTTCTCCTGCTGTTGTGAAAGAACTGCAAGTACTGACATTAAACCTGTTGGGAAATTTGTTCTGTTCTTTTTATACTAAAGGAAAGCTGTCCTGCCAGAATTCAAACCTACCAGTTATTTAAATTTCTGGTTTATTGCGCTGTTTCTTAGGTGCTTGACATCATCCTAAAGAAACTAACTATGGGACTATTTCCAAAGTCAAAATTGTGTACTTATGTCCTATAATTATGCTTTTATTTGTTCACATGTAAAAAAAAATTACGCATCTGCAGTGGAAAGAAATCGACAGCTGTAAGTGTGACTGCTAAAATACGTGTTTTCAATATAAATTCATGAGCGAGATAACAAATGGTAAAAATTTCGGCTTATGTGATGTCTGAGCTTTGGTTGGGCACCAAAGCAGCCTAGAGCTGGTGCATTTTTTTATGGTGAGGGTGGTGAAACAGTGGCACGGGTTGTCCAGAGGAGCTGTGGATGCTCCATCCCTGGAAGCATTAAAGGCCAGGCTGGACGGGGCTTGGAGCCACTGGAAAACACAGAGTGTGCACAGACACAGGGAACTGTGCAGATATGTCATGGTTTAACACCAGCTGGTGACTGAAGTACTGCTTGCTCACCTCGCCTCCCAGTACCCTGGTGGAATGGGGAGAAGAATTAGGAAAGAAAGTGAAACCTGTGGAGTTGAGATAAGGACAAAGTAAAATATAACATAAGGTGTAATATAATATAATAATAATAATATAATAGTGTTTAATAATAATAGTTATTAAAAGGGGTAATAGTCATGTATAATAATATTATTTAATAATAATGATTAATACTATAATAGTGATAATAATAACTAATTGTATAGTGATTAGTAATAATAGTAATAATAGTGTAATAATAGTACTTATCTACTAATAATAGTAATAATAGGGATTGAATAGTAATAATAGGGATTGAATACTAATAATAGGGATTAAAAGGGGGGAGTGGGACAGAGAGAAAGAGAGAGAGAAACCCCAAGAAAAACAGGTGATGCACCATACCACCTCCCACCACCTGCTGACCGACGCCAAATCAGGTAGCCTCCCCCCTTCCAGGTGACTCCCGCAGTTTATACACTAGTGTGAAATATCCCCTCGGCCAGTTATATGTCGGGGTTATAACTCGAGGGTGGGTGTGTTTGGGGGGTGTATTTTTGGGAACCCCGAACCCCGTTCCGCGGGCCGAGCCCCGGCGGGGCTGTGGGGCGCGGCGCCGGCAGGGGGCGCTGTCTGCCCGCCGGCGGGCGCTGAGGCGGCGCCTGAGGGGGACGGCTGTTCGTTTGTTTGTTTGTTTGTTTCTGTGGGGTTTTTTTGTTTGTTTGTTTTAAAATATTTTAAAGCCCCCGAGGTGGCCCGAGGGTGACGGATAGTTCTAATTCTAACGGCGTTTCCCGGACGAGAAGGGAAGTGGTTCTAAACCAAAGAGCGAGCGCTGCCCGTGGCGCTTGCGGAGCAGGAGAGAGGCCACGGCAGGTGCCGTGGGAATGGCTTCGAACTGAAAGAGGGCAGGTTTCTGTGGGATATTAGGAAGAATTTCTTTGCAGCGAGGGTGGGGAGGCACTGGCACAGGTTGCCCAGAGAGGCTGTGGATGCTCCATCCCTGGAAGTCTTCAAGACCAGCAACTTGGCTGTAGTTGAAGATGTCTCTGCCCATTGCAGGGCGGTTGGAACAGACGGACTTTAAAGGTCCCTTCAGACCAAACCATTCCAGGTAAAATCACACGGAGTAGAGTGCTTTCTTTTGCAGAGAGCTCAGAAGTGCCTGAGTGCCACAGGGGCTGTGTCTCTGAGTAGTGGCTGTTCAAGACAAGGGTGTTGCTGGCACAATCCTGAATTCTTCGTGATTTACCTTGCCTGTAGGTGGCATTGAAAATGTATTGCCTTTGCACGGTACTATTCTGAAGTACCAAGTTGTAACTTACCCCTTAATGGTGTAATAATTCTCAGGATGTACAAGACCCTTTCCTGTCTTACTGAAGTTTTTCTTGATGAGAGTCACAAGGGTTAAAGTTTCAACATCCTTTTGTTGAAGTAAATATAAAAATAAGAAATGTATGAAGGCTTCCTGTTCAAATACTTTAGGAATGCAGTGCTGAAGGAAAGTCCCTACATCACTGGTTCCAGCTATCTGCTCTCACAAGGTTTGTTTTATCATCTCTTTTACTAAGTTGTAGTGATTGCTGCATGCTGGCAGAAACCTTCTTTTACAGTTGTGGCCAAAACAGAAAGAGGGAAAAAAAAATATTCTGGAGCACTATCCTTGGCAAGGAAGTTCCATATGTAGCAAAGGAGTGTGTTGGGTTTCTGCTCCATTTTTTTTCCCCTGTGTTGCCACCTATAAATGAAATCAGCGTTGGTTGGGATTGCTTTTCATTACAGGCTTTGTAGTGCAGTGCTCCATCTTTTGCACAGAGGGTGCTCACAGAAATGTCACCTCTAATAAAACATCAGCAAAGCCTTGGGAGAAAGAATGTCTTCATTTTCTGGTAGCATGATGCTACGGAAGACTTCCTATTTGTCTGCTTGCCACGAAGTCCCCAGTCTGAGATCATCATCGATAGCTGTCCCCTGCCCCCCCACAACCTTCAGCCTTTCACCTGAGACAGGAAAATTTTGATGTGTGCTCTCACCAGGTGATTTTCTGCAACTGAAATAGTTTACCATGATGCCCAGATCCCCTAACTCAGACCACGGCAAATTGTCCTGCTGTTGTATAAGCTCGATACACAAGGGGGAATAAAACAATAAAGGACAAATATTTACATCCAGTTAGGGGAAATCATATCTGTGCGCGGACTCTTGTCCATACTGTATTAATTTTTAGGCAGTTATTTGCCCTCCATTTTAAACCTATCTGAGCACTTCCCAGATGTCAAAACGTGTTTACACTGGTAATGCACGTAGTTTTCCTCTTGCTTTTGCTTCTCTAGGAGAGTCCTCTCAAAGTTTTGTTGGTTCACTTTTGAGATATCCTGCTGTGCATGTCAAAGAAGGAGTTCCAGTCTTCCTCAGGCTGTTTCATCACCAGCCTGAAATTTTGGAACAGCAAAGATTACACGCTCTTATCAGACAAAGCAAGCACAGACTAATTGTCAGAAAGGGCACAGACATCAACAAATTCCAACACTGCAGCATCTCATGGATTTAAAACGTACAGCTGGCAACCATTTCTGGTTTTTTTTTTACAATTGCTCTGAGGAGTATTCTTCAACAGCATTTATTTAGAATTTTAAGTTCCCTTACTTTTTTTTTTTTTTTCACCCAAGTGTTGCTGTTGAGTTTGCAAACATGGTATCCTTGGTTTCCATCTTCCAAATTCCGGTATGAATACTGGTATTAGTTTATCACTAATGACTACTATGTAACTAAATATAACTATACCAGGATGCTGATATTAATTTACCACAATGTATGTGTTATATGAAATGGGAAAAGGTTACTGGAAACAGATTGGATGAGTGCAGTTCTTTTAGATAAGGTATCTGATACTGTCTGGAAACAGAATGAAAATTTATAGAACCAGATTTGTTTCTCTGAGTCAGTATATTTATATTATTGGCTCAAGTAGATCCTTAGTGATCTGCTAGATCCTTAAATGTTGCTTTGCTTTAGGATTTGGTTTGGGGTTTTTTTGTTTGCTTGCTTGTTTTTTTTGAAGAGTAATGAATTTTTAGAGACTTGGCACAGATGGAGATGCCCAAGTCTCTGAAATGAGTTACACACTTTAGAGGCAGAGGACCATTAATATAATTGGGCTCCTATTGTGCAAAAAATTAAGAAAAAGGAAAATCTATGCTCAAATAAGTAATCACCTTCTCCAAAACTCAGCAGATTGCTGAATGTTAGAAAACGTCTGGGAAATTTTTAAAAAATATTTAGTTGATGAAAAATGCTTTTGAGATGACTTGACCAACTCCAAGATGAAATAATTTCAGATTCAGATGTAAAAATAGAATCTGGAGATGGTTTACATATTCTCTTTATTTGCTTGAATATCAGTAGCTCCCATTTGCAATAAGTCTATTTCTTAAAAGGTAAAAAAGCTTAATTCACATTGGAGATGTGCATGAAAATTGGGGAATTATGGTGTTGAGTCACATTTTTAGAACAGTTGAGCTTGTCAGTGCCTATCTGCCTTTCAAAATGGGAATTTAGGTTTTAAGTCATCAATTTCCTCATTAAATTTTTTTTATTATAAATGGCTTTTTCAAACACTCGGTGGCTTTGGAGTGTGAGCATCTCTAAGTTACATCCATATTTCTGAAAATCCTAGAAAAATAAAGATGTCATGTAAGTGGATCACCTGCCTATCCTTTCCTCCAGGAAGTTCCACTGAATTATTTTCTATTAGACTAGATTTGACTTTAGCCTTGAAAACATTTGCAGCATAATCTGCTAAGTATTGTTCAGAAACACTTTGTACAAACAAACCTTAGCTGTTTGCCAAGGTATTTTCTAGCATAGATTTGTGGCTGTCCTGAAATCTAATCCAGAAATATTTTGGAAAAATATGTACTTCTGAAGAAGTTGTGCCATATTAATAAAACAAAAGCTTTTCAGTCTTCTCAAAGTCATCAGAAGGAGGCAGAAAGTCATAATTTTAGACGTGGGATCAGTTAGTCACTACCATTCCTTGTTACACTGAACTTGTTTCTGCAGTTAGAGATTACAGTTGCTTCTTGACTGAGGCAGTGGCGACTTACATGGCAAAAAGAAAAAAAAAAAAGATTGTTTCTATTATGATTTGTTCTCTAGAAGAACCTTCCCTGGGGCAACCCAGGACTGAGGCACTGAGAGGAGATGCTCCAGGGGATTCCTGTTCCTGCAGCACTGCCTGTAATTCCTGACTTTGCACAGCCAGAGGGCTGGGTAAGTTCACAACCCGGAGATAAGATTATGAATTCTGTCACTTGCACCTAATATTTACCTAAAAAATGGATTTATAAGTCAACATGCAGAAATGGCAAGACATCCGGGAGCTGGGGAAAGGCCAGCAGAGGGGCAGCCCCAGTGGCAGTGCCTCTGGGGAGCTCCCTGTCTCTCATGGCCCTCCCCAGCTTCTTGCTGCTTTTAGGAAACAAATATTAATTTCCTCAAGGACTTAATTAATTTTTGGTATCCAAGGATCTGTCTCAAACTCGTAGCAAATATTTTTTAGTTTTTCTATGCAAAGAAGAGCTTCACAAGCGAAGATGGAGAACAACTTGTCTTGTGGTTCCCTGTGGGATACTGTCCTGCTGATAGGTGTGATAGGTCTGAGTTTTATAATGGGGTTAAGCTTTTTGATCTGGATTGTCCAGTTGCTAAACAAATATTCTGAGGACTTTATGGAGGGTTCCTCTCCTCTTTTCCATCGGGTTGAACATGCTCAGAACATGTTGTTTAGGTCCTATCTGTGACAAAGGGAGTGTCAGTGTTGTGCATAACAGTGGGTTTTAAGTGTGAAGCATCCACAGATTTTAAAGGAATAGGGAGAAAGGAATTCCAATGTCAGGATGGTCAGAAAAGCCCTTATCCACCATTCCTTGATGAAGTCTAAATGAAGCTCTACTGACATCACGTGTTTTTCTGCTTGGGTTTTGAAGTGATGGAAGATGAAACAACACAAGACAAAAAGTCTCTTTCAGACACAAAGAGAATAGCAAATAATTTTTTTTTTTCCAGAAGTATCTTGCTAACTACTACTTGAAGCCTTGCTATTGCTAAAATTGCTGAAACCTGATATTTTATTTAGTCAGTGAAATGTCATAGCTAAGTACTGTGTTCCCTCTTACTGTGATTGTTTTTACTCCCTGGCAGTTTATATTGTTAATTTGATGTTATTTAAGTCTGAACTACATGGGAGTTATGCCAGTTAAGGGTTTGGCTTGGAAACTTCAATTTAGTTTCCTCGTCTAAATCCATTAAGTACAACTTCAATTCCATATCATTAACACAAGGGGGGGGGGGAGCGGGAACCACACTCCATGCCTGAAATTTCGGTGTTGGTGAGAGATAAAATGAATCTGATTCTTACCCATATTCCAGGGATCTGAGATGCAGAACAAAATTCAAGTGCTGACCTTTCTAATTTTGCATTGAATTCGTTGAAGAGAAAGGACTATCCATTGGATATTGCTGGATGTTGCTGCAGTGGATATGTTTTATGTGCTGTCTGTGGTGATTCCTGTGAAATGCTATTAACAGCCAGAGATTACTCTGTACAGTTTTTGATGGTAGCCTTGCTGATGGAAGCAGATGCTTTCTATTACATTAATGTTCCATTTAAGTAGCAGATTGCCAGGCACAAACTTTATATAATCTCCTTCCCCGTACATGCAATATCTGAGCCTCTGAGTATGGCTCTGTAGATTCATTTAGCACCTAATACAGTTTTAATGAAAGATCTTTTTCAACATCTCTTTGTAAGGCTTGTGATGCAATGGCTTTTCACAGTGCTTGGTAGAAGAGGTATTTATAATTTTCAGCGTAGTTGTGCAAGTCGGATATTGGATTTACTGGAGGGAGGGGGGAGAAGAAGGAAAAAGGAAAGTGAATTAGGTCAGAAACGTCGCATGTAATCCGGGACAGCCTCATGACATCTCATCCTGCTCTTTCTGCTGAAAAATATGAGCTGAACTGATGAGTTGTTTCTGCTGGAGCTCAGATGCAGGATTAGTCAAATATCCACCCAGCTCAGTACCTCATCAGAATCTATTGGAGACAAAATACCTAATCAAGGCCACTGACTTCTCACAATTCCAGAAGAATGGAATTAAGTGTGGGAAGAAATCAGTTCTGCCACACACTAGCTAGTGTTGAACAGGAGACAAAAAACATTTGTGTGTCTGCCTGTGTCAGACCAAGCAGTCTGAAGACCTTCTGCTTCTGCTGCAAATCCCTACTCATTTCTGGTTTGGGATATGTAAGGGAGGTGGTGGTTGTGAGGAAATTTATCTGAGCAGTCAAGAAGAATGGAGGCAATATGAGGGATTTGCATCTGACTTAGGAAATCTAAACTGAAGCAGACAGCTGTTAAACAGAAAACTAATGGCTTGCCCTTCAAAAGCAGGCTGTAGTTAGGGTGGGTTGGAATATTAGCCCAGACCGTGAGCCAAAATAAATTTAACTGGAAAATACGGTGTTAATGGTTCTGTAACACCATTTAAAAAACCCCAAACTTGTCAAAGATAGAGGTTTAATATAATTAATGTATTAGATCACATTTGTTGGTGGCAGATGGAGAACAGCCTGTTTCTCAATTGGTTTAACTCATGTTAGTGAAGTGGTATAGTCAGGACAGGAGTGAGGTCTTGTTTAGAAAAGTATGAGTTGAAACAGTTGAGAATTACCCAACTACCAGAACTAAAACTGAAAAACCTGACAAATAGTGATGGAATACAATATTTAAATGATTATAAGTCATTATGATTTGGGACGTATTAATCCTGAGTTTAAGCCAGGATTTTCTTACTGAGCCTGCTGTTCAGAATTTTCAGCTGGAATTTCTTGTGCCTCTTCTATCCTATTCTGTGTCACGTAACTCATGATGACTACCACCAAAAATAGGGCATAAAAACTACCTGAACTGTTGGTTGGGTTCAGTAAATAATGTATTTTTCCTCTCTGGCAGCAGATGCTTCCCAGAGCGTATGGAGCGAAATGGCAAAAAAGACAAGTGGAGAAAAAAAATCAGCCAAAAATCTGTAGCAGTTCTTCCTTTCCTAGGAGATAAATTTATCATGGAAAACCCTCTTGTCTGTTTTTGTAGACCATGAGCCAGCAGGTAGGTGTTATTAAGGTGAAATATTTCATAGTCTTTTTCGTCTCTTGATATTCTTCATAACCATCTATAGTAGGTGACAGTGCCTAGTTACTATTATTCCCAGTGGAATTTTTGAACCAAGAATTAATGTGTTCACTTAGTGAGCCCACGCTTCAGATCCTTGCTTTGGTGGAATATCACACTTCATGAGAAACCTAAGAAGTCGTACCTCTCATGACATTTTTATTGTATATTTTCAGGGGTTTTTTAGTTGTTTTTTTTTTTTTTTTTTTTTTTTTTTTGTTTTGTTTTGTTTTGCTTTGGTTTGTTTTGCTTTGGTTTGGGTTTTTGTTTATTTGGGGTTTTTGTTTGTTTGGTTTTTGTGAGCTTAAATTTGCCAGGAACTTATGCCTTTCCATCTGGGTGCTGGCCCTTTGACTGCTGCTGGCTTTCAGAGAGTAGCTGTAACTTATTATCCTTCAGTAGCTGTCTTTTCCCTCTTCTTCCAGAGTTCAGATTTACTCACCCTTGTTCAAGCTAAAGGAGCAATGAGTTCATAACTCAGCTTTCATGGGCTTCACGTTCTAGATCCAGTAATTAGATAACCCTGTGATTAAAGCTCAAAAAGGATTCCAGCTCATTAAGTGCCTTATGAACTGGAAAGACGGGGCAAAATGCAGTACTGTGTGCCATTTTCCCTTAGAGGACAGGTAGTTTCACCCTGCCATTTCCTTCGTAAGTAGTAACCTGTAATTGCAAAAGAATTATGTTCACCTTTGTTTCCCGTCTCACGGGGTTGAGACCCACATGCCCCATTTTCTTGCCTCATTTAGGTGTCCATGGTTAATGGGGTGTAATGGGGTTTGGCTCTTCAGCCATCCTGCTGAATCTAGATTGTTGAATAGAAATGAACTCAGGACTCATTGGGCCAGTAAGATAACAGGGTGTGAACACACCTTCGTGGGTGGGGCACTGTGTGACAGCTGGATAGTTTGAGTTCTGCTCCAAGGATTCGTGTTTTATTCGATGCTGTTTCATCATCTCCCCTTTCAACTGTGTTTTGAAAGGAAAAGAATAGTCCCTGCTTAGCTATTTCAAAGCCAGGTCACAGACCCCTTCTTTCAGGAAAGGGCTACAAGCCGTAGATCTGCAGTAGATAAAAGCATTTTCCTGCACTATGTGAAGGACAGAGTAGGTCAGGGTCACATTTCAAATGCATCCTCATGCTTACTGTTTCCTAAAGCAGATACTTCCAAAAAGTACCTACTTGTGCTCCTTCCCCTATAACACAGAATAAATTCTTGAAATACATCTCTCAGGAGCGTGGGGAGGCCCAAGGAAAGATTATTGCCTCTGCTTTTTCTTTTTCCTCTGTTTTTTTTTTCCCTGGTTACCATGTGAAAAGTGCACAGGAGTCACTGTGGGCTAACCCTGCTGGAGGAAGGCATGAGGAGGACTCAAGGCATATGCATTTTAAGCACCTTTGGACACCCTTTTTGAGATGCTTCATCCTCCCCCAGCACTGCTTGTGATGCCATGGGAGAGGAGAAAAAAGCTAAAGGTGAGACAGAGGAAGGCAGGGCTAAGGGTTGGACTCAATGGTCCTTAGGGGTCCCTTCCAACTCAGCATGTTCTGTGGTTCTGTGAAAGCAGATTCAGCAGCAGACATTTTCACTGTTGGTGTATTATCTAGTGCTGGTTACTGATTATTTCTTCAGGTTTTTGTCTTCCCTACGTTTGTTTTTCTACATTTTTTTTTTCCAAACCAGAGTTAGGTATTCTGCCAGCTAGCAGAGAAGACAAGACTAATGCATCATCTACAACCTGGTAGCTGACCTCCATCTTATAAGTAAGAAAAGAGTATCCATTTAATTTACTCTGGTGGTGCGGTGAGGGGCTCTGGCTGCAGTGCAAAGCAGCCTGAGCAGTCTGAGAAAATGAGTTGAATGGTTCAGCTGACATTCATGAGTCACTGGGATATTCAAATGAAAACTCAGTGACTTGAAGTGTGATAAATAAATAAAGGTGTTTTTTTTTCATTGACGGAATTCTAACTTCACTATGCTTTGATTTAGGCTTGCAATAGTTACGGCACAAAAAAGTGCACACAAGGGCAAAACTGCAGATTTTTTCTAACTTGCTTTGCAACCCGAAATATTTTCGCTGTCACATGAAACAATGCAAGGGGATGTGATGACCTTGCAACATTTCTGTGACACTACCAAAGATATTTTCTCACAAGTGAAGGTCCTCTGACAGAAGTCAAATACAAATATTGATATAGGTACAAGTGTAACGATGATAAAAGTAGCGGTCAGGACTACACTGTTCCAGTAGAACTGTGGGAAGACATTTTTGGTGATGACAAATGAATCCCATCTGTCCTTTTGCATAGGGCTGGAGAACAATCTGAGCTGATACAATTTATCTGGTTGCATCATCAGAGAAGGGTGTTGGAATATGCTGCACCTGTCTGTGTGAACTGCAGTTGAGTTCCCTGTATCCCGGTTTCCACACAGACAAAATGTCTTTCAACCTTAGCCTGATGAAGATTGCTTCGTGGGTGTAAGTAAAAAAAAAACCCATGACATTAAAAAATGTAAAATGCATGGTCCTGTTACTCATAGTGTGTGGATAATGACCTGAATGAGGTTACATCAGCTCTGAGATCTGCTGTGCCTGGTTTGTGAATTTTTTTTGTCTGGGTTTTATGTTTTTGGGCCAGCTTTTTCCATTAGGGTACTGTATTTCAAGTAGTCAATTAAGTGTCATGCAGTGAATCCCTTTTAGTTTTAGTTTTCCATTTTTATTTACTTGCTTTTCTTTCTATTTATTTCTGTTTTGTTTTTTTTATCAGAAAAGAAAATACTTGACCTCTTTTCTTACCTTAATTAAAAGTCAGTTTTGATACTAAAATTGTAAAGGAGGGGGAGCAGATTTTATGACACTTCATGAATATTTGGCCTGAAACTCGGATAGCAATGGCAAGACCAAAATCCAGTTTTAATAAATTTCCGGTACATTTTAAGCATGTCCTTTATCCTGCCATCTGATATTGCAGTTGTCTCCAATGAGCAGAAGCATGTCACGCCATGGTTTAAATAATATATTGCCCAATCCCCTGCTTCATGTCTTTTCTGTATGTGGACAAGGTCTCTGAAACACTTAGTGCTAGTTTAGGCTTTCAAAGGCATTCTAGGACTTGTAGTACCACTGTACCTCAGGAAACAAAATCTTATCTGACTCACGGAACTGAGAGAAAAAAAGATCCCTTAGGTGGTCTGGGTTTTCTCACAGTGAATGCAGTATTGTCTTCTGTTTCTGAAGAAGATTTTTCTTTCATTATTACAGCTGCCAAATAAAAATGCCCCTAAGCCTGCCTTTCTGAGATTATTCTGTAAATTCGTGCAATTTACAATCAGGACTTTTTCTCATATTGAGCCCATTTTTTTTCCCCGTTCCAACTGCACACTTTTGTGATGCCACATTTTACTTTTCCTTTTGAGGAAACATAAATCCGGCCATGTTCACACTTCCCTTATCCTTTTCCCAAGTCTGATGAAACAGCAGAATTTTGAGGTATCATTTTGGCCCTGATTTCATCCTGGTAACTCCTTCAGCCTCTCTTAGGACCTGTGGCTTGATTCAAGCCAGACAGACACTTGTTTTGCACAAGTCGTGTTCCCTGATTTCAAAACTGAGTCCAGCCCAGGTCTTAATTAGCGGTGACATATTCCCTGAACTCTGGGTTGGGAAGAGAAGATAAACAACTCTAGGTTGGTAAGCAGAAGATAAACAGCAGTAGCAGCGTTCTTGGCCGGGAATCGTGCCCTCAGTGCCTGTGCTTGATACGCAGACTTTAGTCCCTAAGCTGCTTATGCTCATGTCCATCTGCTGAGATGGCAAAGTGCCTCGTCGTCGCAAGTTGTTTGGACTCCCGCCTTGAGCACGGAGGTGCCAGGCAACGATCAGTGGCCTGCAAGACAATGCAAGCGTCATTTCTCCGGGAAGAACAGCTCCTTTAAGCAGTTAGCGTCTCGCAGGCCGATACCACGGGCCCCTTGGAGCATCCTCACACCTGTTGGCGGGGATGTGCCAAAAAGAGGCCCCCCGAACCGCGGGACTGGAGGGCGGCCGAGCGGTGCAGTGGCATTTTTGGCTGCCAAGGAGACAGGTGGCGCTGCCGCAGGGGTGTGAAAACTCATCAGTGCTTCTCGGGGCGTCGGAAAAAAGATCTCAGCAGGCCAGAACTGCCTGGGAGGCACGTCCGACACAGCCGGTTCGACGGCCCCCAAGTAGCAAGTGGAACAAAGTAGCAGGAGCAGAACCTGTGTGACAGCTTTCCTCATAGAGTAGGTAATTAAATCAAGGGGATTTAATTGGATGGCTTTGTGCTACCCTCTTCAAAGAAAACGGGAGACTCTGACCTTGTTCTTCCCGCTGAACAGACACCTGTGAAATGGGCCATAAAGGCAAAGGTACAGTAGGAAAAGAAGGTAAAATTCATGTTTTGGAGGCGTAATTAGGTAACCCTATGGAGTGGTGGGACTCAGTATGGCAGTACTAAACCACTTTGCTGGCAGGAAAAAACAAGAGCAAGGAGGAAATTCTGAATATTGCTCTGTGCAAGTGCAACAGAGGGGTGAGCACTGAAAGGCAAATCCATTCTCAGTATCTGTTTCATCTCAGGAGCCCTGAACTGCCCCTCAGATTAGAGTCCAGTAGCTGCATGACAGCAGGAGCAGTTCTGTCAGATGGGGTTACTAAACCTATTTCTCTTTCATCTTGAGATGTTTTTAGATCACCACAAGCCACTTGTTTCGGAAAGGAGTCCAGAAGCAGCTTGTAACCCATTCTGCCACCCTCATGCTATCATCCAAGGGTCAAATCTACAAACAATGAGCTAGGATTTTTTTTTTCTTTAAATTAAAACTGTTTTTGGAAAATGAAGTTTCAACGACTTTATAAGCAGTGTCCCAGTTAGCTCATGTCAAAAATGAAAAAGTTTAATATATATACATAATTATATATAAAAATTTATTTATATATATTTATATATAAACGTATATTTTTATATAAATATATATTTATATATAAATATAGAAATTACATATACACTTATAGTATATATAAAAAATTTAAATCAAAATTTACTTTCTGTTTAACTGAAAATGAATTTTTTTCTTTATTTTTAAACTGCACTGCAAAACATTTTAAATTGAACCAATTTTGGCCATGCTAATAACTTTTAGAATTTTAGCAGTCTAGAAAGTTCCTGAAATACTAATCTGAGAGAAAGTCTTGAAAGAAAATTTCATTTTTATTTTTCTTATACAGCAGAGAAGCACAATCAGTTGTATCTCCTCAGCATTAGCCTTGGGGTAATTTGGAATCTCTGAGTTGCTGGAGTGGACAAAAGGACTTGTGAAAGGCCCTGTGTGTTTCCAGAGAGGTACAATGAGCTGAAGGGCTGTTACCAGCCTGCTCTGGGTTACACGCAGCTGTCACTGCCTGTGTCAGGTCTCGTTGCAATCAGTGGGAATTCTGCCATCAAGTTCATTAGGAGTAAGATTTACCCTAAGCCCCAGCTGATATTTTGTGTACACCATCGGAGTCATTCTGTTTTCTGCCATTCTGAGTGTCAGATTAAGGAGCTGTGGCAGAGTCTGGTGAACAAAGGCCGTTGATTCCTTATTATGGGAAAGTTTTGGGTTTGAGACAGGTAATAGCTTTTGCATTTATACTGTACAGCTGAGCTCAGAAGCTGGTCTCTTGTGTGCAGACTCACGATGAATGCCAGAGCCTGACTCTTTGACACCTGCAGTTAGCATCATAAATGGCCCAAAAAAAATACTATGAACATGTAGATAACGTAATTTAAACACAGATTGGACTTTGTGAGAACCTTTCCCATCTAATTGGAAAGAAATACAAAATGAGCTTCATAACAAAAGAATATTGAGTACCAAGTAAATAAGCCACTGCATGTCTTCTGTACGCTGTCCAAAAGACTCTGGGCTGATATTTCAGCATCATGTCACAGTTTCATTGACTACAGAACTTGCTTATGTATTCATCAGGAAGCATCCTAGTGTGGAATTGTTCTGGCTGGAAAGTGGGATTTACTCTACGCACTGCACAGTTTTACAATATGTTAATCTACAATTATTTGGGTATAACAATGTGAATAATCACAGCTCTACAGTAAAATGCTATCTAGCAGCTTTACCTTGCCCTTGGAGCTATATGTGTAAATCTTACTGGTAGAAATATAGTTTCTTTTTATAGACCCAGGGATAAAGTTTGGTTAATGATATTTCCTTCTTACCCAAGGTATAAATATCCCTGCAGGGGTTTTTGGCTGCCCATGTTTTATGGTATTACAGCTGACACAGAAACTAAGTGCTGATCCCTGTTCCAGCCTCTCAGGAGTGATCTGGTGAATAAGGAGTTGTTGCTCCTGTGACCAGCACCAGTATTCTTTTGTTTCTCTCGGGTAGCAGAAAAAACAGGTGGAGTTTATTGTCCTCTGAAAAACCTGATTCTGATCCAGAAGATAACCTTGGAGAAGGAGAAAACACTTCATGCTTTTCATTCTACTTTTTTTCTGTGTTAAGACCTAAAGCAACTTTCATTGAGGTAAGAAGTCCGGTTACATTTCTTAGGATGGGAAGAATATCAGGCTTTGGCCTTTCTACTGGGATCAACCAGAAATATAATTTATGGGTGGCTGTGGCAATGTGAGGTGGTTATGATCTACTGACATTTCAGAAAAGCATGGAAAACATAACAGCAGTCATTGTTAGGACCATCCAGTGCAGTACCTTATCTTTGATACTCACCAATGCTGGGGCAGACTATGGAGACAGGGCAGGTGGTGCTACTTCACAGGGTTTTCTCCAACATTAAAGGAGAAACTGAAACCTCAGTGACACAAAACACAGAGAGACAAAAGAGTAACTACTTTCAGTCTATCATCTCCTAATTTCATTTGGAAATAGCAGAACACGTGAGAGCTCCATATTCCATTACCCCTGGCAGCCAGCTCAAAGCCTGAGCCAGGGTAAAATTATGTGCAAGGCTTGCATCACACTCCCCATTGTGTGAGAAGACTGCACTGAAGAGCTTTAAGATTTAGGAGGAAATTGGATGCAGATTAAACCAACAAACAGAAACATTCCCTGGGTGCCTACAATCCTTTTCAAACACACCTGGCAATGAATTCCTCCTAAGTTCATATTTGTATTTTGTAATGAAATGCTGCAGAGTCCAGCATTTTACCCCAGAGAAAAACTTTTCTTTCCTCATGTTTCTAAGGATCCCCAGCTATTTAATTAGTAGAAGAGTTAGCTGCTTTTTTCTTTTTCTTTTTCTTTTTTTTTTTTTTTTTTAAATTAAAGCTAATATCAAGGCCTCTCTAGTTTGCTAACTTCTCTACAATTTACTTTTCACTTTTAGGACTCAGGATGAGACAGACATACTAAACCTCCTTATGAGCCACCAAGCCTTTTGGCTGTAATGAAAGCTGAAGACAAAGAATGTGAGAAACTGATGTAAGTAAGAAAAACAGGGAGGAGAGAGGAACATAAAGGGTGATGCTTCGGCAGTAATGATACTAATCACTCCATCCCTGCTTCCCTACTGAGCTGAGCAGGTTGTTGAATTAAGCAAACCCAAAAAGGTCACAGGGGAGAAGCCAACAATATCTCTTCCTTTGTCTGTGGGACACAGTTGGAATTTAGATGCCCAGAGCTAGGAAACATTTCCCAGTACCCATAAAACCCTAGCAACACCTACTTTCAGAAGCAGAGCATCTCTGAGGGCTTTCAACACAAACACTAACAAGTTTGCAGAAGCAAAGAGAGAGGTGGATACCTGGAGCACCTGCCTCGCCCTGCTGTGGTCCAAAAGCAAGGGGTAGGTGTTCCCCACTTCTAAATCTCTGAGTGGCATGCATAAGTGTCCTGCAGGTCAAGACTGGAGTACAATTTACTACCTTTTGTCAGATGGGCAACTGTATGCTTTGGCTGAATTTGAAGCTTACTCACGGCATGGTTTCTATTTTTATTGGCTTTTTTTTTCTTGGGAAGAGAAACTTATGGTTCTGGTAAAAATATTAGAGCAGGCCCTGTAGTTATGGTTCTTTTCATCTTTCCCATCTTGGTATGCTTGGCTTTATCGTGTTTCTCTTGTCCTGTGTGTCTGCCACACTTCCTCCCCAAACTTATAGACCTATTCTTGTGAGCTACATCTTCATGTGATGCTTGTGCTATCAGAAATGATTCCTGTTTCTGGACAGGCAACAGCATGGTAGTGTAAAGGAAGAAGAGGTGAAGGCAACTGATACATCTACAGGAATATATCAATACAGTGTGGCTATGCTTGTAAAAATCAAAAATATAATGGGCAGCAATTACGGTGTTGGTTATCGACACAGGAACTCTGTAAGGCAAGATAGTTAAATTCTAAAAATTCTAAGAAAGACTGCATACCAGAGCACAAAATATAGTCCCATTTGTCTAATCTCTGAAAAGACCAAGAATAATTATATTATTAAAGAACATCTGCCAGAGGCTTAACAAGTCTGAATGCTTTTTAGTTACTCCTTAGGGCACCATAAAATCTTAGAGAGTTTAAGAAGAAAAAAAAACAAACTAATCCTTTGCAAATTAAAGCAGGGAACACCAGTATGATTAAATTTATACCCTTTAATGAAACAGGTACTTGTAGAACAACAAAAAGTCAACACTTTGGGTGATTGGGTGGTGTAGTTCAGCTTTAGGTAAGACTTCCTTAACAATTGTAGTACAAAACTGTTTTATTGTGAGCTCTTCTGAACTACAGGTGCTCCTCACTCACTGTTAGGCCTTTTTGCAAGTTATTTAACACAGCTGGGCCCATCAAAACTATGCACATGGTGAAACTCCATCTCTTAATCTTTATCTGCAGCTTCCAATCCACAGCTGTAATCACAGCTGAGTCTGAATCATCCATGGTGTTTAGACTGAGTGAGAACACCACATTCTCTGGCTTTGGAGAGGGACAGACAACATCCAGAACTGCAGAAGCCTTTTGTCTAGAGACTGTTGTTGGTGTCTGAATTGTAATTTTCTGTGAGAGCAGATCTACAGAGATAATAAGGTGAGTTTTGCACTTTATCAATATTGGCCAAAAAGGAAGAAATTAATTGTGTTCTCTAGCTGTAAAAGCATAGACTGCTACCCAGTGAATTAGAAGTTCTGCTAGCATGGGCTGCAAAATGAATTGTAAGTAGTTCTGGATGAGTGACAATTGACAATATTAATAAATTCTTTTTTTTTTTTTTTTTTTTTTTTTTTTTTGGCCACACACAAACCTGACTAGAAATAACTTTAACAAAAGTGTTCAGTGAAGGAATTTTCTGAGCCTTGGGTTATATTCTAAGAAATCCACTGTTTTTTCATCCCAGTAAGAAATAATCGAGTCAATCTTGTCTCTGCATCTTGTATTAATTCAAAATAAGATAAACTGGAGCCCAATAAGTGACACCAATTTTTCATTCAGTTCAGGTTAACCTGCAAAATATCAGAGGATAAAAGTTTTAAACCCCCTGAAATTAGGCATCTGGTAAAGTGTGAGTAATGGATTTTTGATTATTTTGGTTTCTTTTCCTCTGAATCTCACAGTTCTGATCCTTTAAAGAGCCCTGTCAGAAACAAGACAGGGCTTGGGCAGGCAGGACTGGGCTTGGTATTGGAGTTTAGCCCAAGTGGTACTCGTCTGTGTATAAGAGGTTCACTCCTGATCCCCCTCCTTAGTACTCATGCTTCCGTGTTGAAAACTGTCTATATTTGCATGTACACAAAAAAACAAAGCAAAACAAGCAGACAAACTTTTTCCTGTTTTCCTTTTTTGAACCTCACATCAGCCTCAGCTGAACTCTAGGAATAATACATATATTAGCCCATTGTTGCAGCTGAATCAGCAGGGAGAATATATTTAGGTGCAGAGGTGTGCTGGAATAGTGGATTTATATTGCTTTGTTGACAGGATGGCAAAGGAAAGGATAGGGAGAAAATGAAATTTAGAAGTTATAGCAATGTTAATGTAGGTTTGGTTTGAGAAACTAAGCTATCTGAATGCTCCTTCGAGTGCCATAATTAATAGCAGCTTACATTTATATGGCACTTTTCATCCTGAAGCACTTTCAGGTGTACACGTGGTACGTGCAGGAATCATTATCCATCTTTGGAATGAAGAGGTGGTTGAGGGCCTTCCTGGAGTGCAGAGAAGTGGAGATATTTTCATTCCCTAATTCCAGCCCTAATAAAAAAGGCTGTGGCATTTTTTTTTTTTTCAGTTAAAGGGAGTGCTTTAGAGAGCCTGATGCTTGCTGGGGGCTCAAATTGAAAGGTTTCTGTTAATGTTTATTTTCTTGCTTTATGTTTAGGTTAGTCTGCAGGGGGGGGAATCTCATCCAAATACCAATGCTCAATACAGACTTCTTCATTTTTCAGAGGACTGAAGGGGCTGGGTAAATATTGCAGTAAACATTCAGGCTTATGTTTTCATAAAAGCCCAGCTTGTATCTAACTCATGAGGTCAGAGAAAATGGACATGTGCTAACAAAACTGACAAAACTAAACTATAAGAACACAGGGCTGAAGGGACAGGTGTGTTACTGAGTCTTACTGTCTCTACTAATAGACAGCAGTGGGTAAGATATTAAGCCTGGAAAGGTCTAGTTTCTCCTCCAGTCTTCCTTATGAAGTTGTTATCACCTTAAATCAGGTAGGTTTTCTTCAGGAAAGTGTAATCCTGAAAATAAGCCATGGGAAGAGAGGAGGAGAGGGAAAAGAGACATTCTAGCTCCCTTGCAAGGGTTTAGCAGTGGCATGGAACATACTGGGTGAAATACTCAATGACTCTGTTGGTGGCCCTCACATTTATTCATTGCTGGTTTCAATTGTAATCTATAGGGTCAGGTTTGCTTTAGGAACAGTTTCTGCCATTTACCAAGACTTGCAAGGTTATTGTACAAGATCCTCAGTGAAACAGTGTTCAGGCAGCACGGCTGCATATCCCACCTCTTTCAGAAAGAATCCTAAACCAGTCTCCCCAAAAAAGGCATGAAAAAGAACATGTATTGTGTGACTTTCCACAGAACATTCTGAGTTGGAACCCAGGAGGATCATCGAGCCCCACTCTTAAGTGAATGGCCTGTACAGGGGTCAGACCCACAACCTTGGTGTTATTAGCACCATGCTCCAACCAACTGAGCTAAACCCAAGGGTCAAGCCCTTTAAATGTTCTCAGATAAACATTTTCACCAGTTACTATGAGTATAAACGTTGGATAAACTCAAGAATCCACACAGCTGTGAGGATACTCTGATTCTTAAAAGGAGACAACATAGTCTTGCAGACCTGTTCTACATTTTTTTTCTTTCTTTTTCTTTTTTTTCTTTTTTCTTTTTTCTTTTTTTTTCCTTTTTTTTCTTTTTTCTTTTTTTTCTTTTTTTTCCTTTTTTTCTTTTTTTTCTTTCTTTTTTTTTTCTTTTTTTTTTTTTTTTCTGGGATCAGGAAAAACGTAAAGCAAGGCAGACAGTTTCTAGGAGAATTATGACAGGGAACAATAGCTTTAAATTTTATTGTGGCAAAAATCCTTGCCTCCACCTTGTAATTGCTGAGGTTTTAGCCTGTTCTTCTTTCACCTTGATGTGTGCCTTCCCTGTGCTGATAAGGTAACTAGTGAACTTCCAGTTGCCTCTGACTTTCTAATAGATTTTTTCCTTGTAAAAGTTTCAGGATTATTTATCTATTTTTCACTTTTAAGCTTTGTGTTGATGATTGCTGTATCCCTTCTGAAGCAGTCTTTGGCAGCCTTCCTAAAGTTTGGCAGTCTTTAAAAAAAAAAAAATCTGAAAACCAAATGACTTTGTTCTTCAAGCATTTTTTATTCCTCTCCCTCCTGAGTGTTGTTTAATTACATTATTCATCTCAGTACAAGTCATAGCACAAGATCTCTGATGTTTTAGGAGTAAACAACAACGAAGAGAGAAGTGTCTCATGCATGCACAGAACAATGTATGTGTTAACCTGTAGTTATTTTATCCTTTGGGAGCAGAAATACCTGGAAGTGTGGTCATAATGAAGATCGAGTTAGGGGAGTTTTCCTATGCTGGAGAAATCACAGCATAGAGAATATATCCTAAGCCTGATCCTTTAAAATTGCCATAAATGTCGTTGCACCCACCATGAATTCCCCCTGTGAAACTCCAGCTGTGGCAACACATGTGTTGAGAGGATTTATGAAGGAAGGACTTTCCTTTGGGAATTGGGAAACTGTATTACTTGTGTGTATGCCATTAGTCAAATTGCCATTGCTCATCTTTTTCAATTACTTTATTCAATTGAAAAAGCTCTTGTAAGACCTTATTCAAAAATTGGTGACTTTTTTAGTGATCTTCAGTGAATCAGTGATCTATTTGAGAGCACACATTTCTTCATTATCTATAAATTAGCATATGGGACAGTGGATGTCGTGTTATGCAGGAACACAGATTATCTGAGTGTTAGTAGGTGGTCCCTCTTGTCTTCAAAATGTCTCTCATTAAATTTACAGTCTCTGCAAGGACCAATTGTGGGTGCAAAGATGGTCTAATGTCACTATATAAAATCAGCGCTTGTACTGGCATTAAGGACTGGAGTGAAATCTTTGTGCATGAAAAGGACACCTACCTGTTTAAAGTGCAATGGAGATGGAACAGTGCCCTTTTCACATCAGCCCTGGATAACTCTCTGACTGTCCCAGAACTCTTGAAGAAGAGTTTTCCCCATAGGTGCTCGGAGCACCTGGGGGAGCTGGCACAGAATGTTGTACGTGTCTTGAAGGCAAATAGACTGGAACATAAGATTACGCTGGTTTAGGCCAAAGAGTAATAATAATAGCAGTAGGAACATGAAGAATGTGGCTCCAAGTCATCTCAGATAAAAAAATGGAAGCCAGTTGTGTATTTGTTGAAGAAGACTTTGTCCAGTTTAGGAGAGTTTCCAGCTCTTGAGAAATCCACTTTTCCTTGGGAGTGGCTCAGAAATCAGTGCCTTGAGTTACCTCACGTCTTCTGAGGATGTGCATTTCAGTGTCAGTACAACGTCTGTTGCTTTGGTGTGGAAGAGATCCTCAAGAGATGATTACCTGTCTGATTTCACCTAAATGTAATGCAAATATTTATTTAAAATACTGTGAGTGAGTGTATAGAAAATATTTTTCCTTGCACATTTGCAATTCTGAAGGTGCAGTCTGCTGCAATTTGTCAAAAAGAGGTTCATGTGTGTGCATACAAGTGAAGGAAAAAAAAAATCTTGCTGGTACCATGGCAACAATCTCTTTATTTCATAGAGTAAAATCTTGTAGCTTTCTTCACTGTAATAGAGTAATTTTGCCTCTGTTTTTTTTTTTTTTTTTCCTCTCCCATGAGAACAGCAGATTCTTCACCTTTTTACCCTCTTTCTCAGTGAACATCTCAGTTTCCTTCATGTACATTATGTATCCCTGGACACTTTGAAAGGCTAATTTAAGAGGGAGACTTCACAGAAAAGTGCTCAAAAACTAAAGCATTGAATTCTATCTGCCTTATATACATCAATCTTGCTTTTTTGAATTTCAATTTAAGAAAATTAATGTATCAAACTATACAGAACAAAAGCTGAGGAGAGATAAAGGCTAAACTTAGCTCCAGGTTTCTGGAAGTCAAGGGCCAAGTGCAAAGAGAACAAGTGTATAATGTTCCTGACATGTAAACTAGTCTGCTTATTAGATAGTTGATCTGGAAATAGAGTTATTACTCATAGAAAAAAAATGAATTTCGGCTGTAAACAACCTGGGACAGACATAAAATCTGGCCATAGTACCAATAATTTCAAAGGCCTGTGGGAATAAAAATTCCAGCTTTCTAAAAATTTCCCTAGAATTCACCCTTTGTCAAAGAATATGCATCTGAATTTCATAACACTAAGGAAGTTCAGTAAGGGCTCAAAGTGAAAGTTTTCTGACAAGAATATATCCTTCCCTTCAATTATAGGCATATTACATAAGACCATTGTCATTTTTATCTGTTTATGCACAACTGCCTGTTCTTCAACTGGATTAACTTGGCTCCTAATTTATGGTTATTCCTACTCTTGCTCATTTGCAGGTTTGCAATCTGAATTTGAGCCAAAAAAGGCCCCAAGTGGCCGTGTTCCTTCTGATGGGACTTCAGCTGCTGGGTACAAGTTCCACACGTGGTTATGGAATTTCCTGTATTGGATTTCTGGATACATTACTGGGTTTAGCTTTGAATTTAATTAACTTCTCCTCTATGTTTGAAGTGCTTGGTGAGTTGACAGCACAGAGATAGGATAGGATGGTGGAAAAAAGATGTTGAGGTTTTGCTAGGAGAGGCTTATGCAGAATTCATTTAGACTGTGCAAGTGAAAGGCTAATCTGACTCCATCAGGGAGCCGTGTAAAGCTTAAAATTTCTTAAAATATCCCCTTATTCTTGCCAGTAGATTTGAAGTGGGAGAGAAGGGGTGTAATACAGAGATCAGCCTGTAAAGTAAATATGGGGAGAAGGACATTCAGAATGGATGAAGCACAGAAAAAAGACTCTGAGAAATCAGCCAGCACCATAAAAATTTTCACAGTTTAAAATGAATCCTGCCTGGCAAAAAAAAAAAAAAAAAAAAAAAAAAATTCACCTCTGCATATTAGAAACTGCAAGCATGTCATAAACTACATGCATTTCTTTAAGTGAGGACCTTAAAATTTGCTCAGGATTATAATCCAGTCCATCTGTATATCATGGCTGAAGCAGGCATACATATATCAGAGCCACTGCAGTCCTGGGCAGAGAAAAGACACCAGGAAGCTCTGCCCTCTGAGAGTAAAAAAAAACCCCAAAGTTTTATAACTCCAGTTGAAAGCCTTGCTTCAAAAAGGTCATTATTTATGGTGAAAGTCACCCCTGATGCACCACAAGAAGTCCCAATGCGAGGCTTTAATGGGATTCAAGTTGTTGTATAGGCCTTGTGAATTTTCTGGTAAACATATTGAGCATCTGCTGCACAAATGCAGTGTTGGAGGAGGAACCAAAATGATTGAACCGAAGAAAATAATGCACTTTCATCTATTGTTCCTGGTTTTCAAGTGCAGCTTTATACAAATAAGATAATAGCCAGATACTGGCTTGAGGCCATTCCCAGTAATGTCTCTGTCAAAGAATATATGTATCATATTATGATGAAATATGCTCATTTTCATTTCCAAGTATTAATTTCTTCCCATACATCACTGAATTTAGGAAATAATGCTGTAAGTCAGCACCACAATGTCTGTGCAAATGATAATCCAGTATTCCTCTATTTGTAAATTACTCTATTTGGATTAAGAGCTGTGTTTTCCAATTGCCTCTGACAATACACTAACTGATACATTGAATGCCTTAACAAAGTATTTAAAAATGTAGTGATTATATATATTTAGTAAATTTTTCTACTGCATTGTGCTTTATCTTGATTAGATTTAATTACCTTGAACTGTGGCCATTACCTACAGTATATCCTGCAACAGTAATTCACAGGCAATGTCCGGAGCACACTGTCAAGTTAATCAGGGCAACATTTTTACATGTCTTCTGTTGCTGGGTGCCTAACAAGAGACTTCTAGGATTCACAGATTTTTGGAGATAGTAAGAACAACCACTGGCTTACAGTGGCTAAATCTGTGTCAGCAGGTGTTGCTGACTGTAGGCAGCAGCAGCAGCAGCAGCAGCAGCAGCAGCAGCTGCTCTGGAATGGAGGAGTTGATGTCCATGCTGTGTGAATTTCAGGAGGTTTGACTTCCCAGTAGCCTGATTCTGGGTCCTGTGGAAGGAATGCATGTGGGTGGGTGTCCTCCTGGAGAGCACCTCTGGATTTCTTTCCACCTGAAGAAGGACCGAGTTTGCAGTTGCAGAACCACAGTGCCTTGAGAAGGAAGGAGCAGTGAACGGGAATGTCTGAAGGATTGACATGAAATCTGCTCTGCTGATGGACACCAAAATGCTAATGCAGAGCTGCCCTATGTCTTATGTGTTTCTCACCAGTGGAAAGGGTGCAGTGAGTGCACTCTAGCACAGAAAGAGCTGCTCTCTCTTTAGGTTCAGGAGTGGAGGCTTTTATTTTGGTGCTCAAGGGTCTCTTTTGTGTAAGGTTGTTCCCTTAGGTAAAATATTCAAAAGCAGAGAGCATTTTCATCAGACCAACTGGTAGAGTTAGAAAGCAGACATATTTTGGGGCGTACAGCCCTTTATCAGGTCATATTTGGAGCTGTGAGAATTCAGCTGTAGGGACCAAGGTTTTTGGTAAGTACCATGCACTGGTAGTTTTCATTGTCCTGAAGTGAAGCTGTTGGTGTCAATTATTGCCAAACAGTTCTGCAAAAGCACTTCAGACTGTACCCAAGGCATGAGGGAAGCAATTTGAAGATTTGGGTCTAAACCCTTGATACAGAAGTTCTACCAACAAAAAAAAAAAAAAGAATTTCAATGAGCAAATTACTGTAACTTCAAGCAGCACCTTTCTGCCTTCAGAAAGCATCGAGTAGCCAAAAAAACATTCTGTATTTTTTATTGTTAATAATAAATCATTGCATCACACATGTACCAAATCACCCTAATTTCAATGAGTGATGAATCTAGTTCAAAGCATCCTTCACCTCCAAACTAATCCTGGAGCCTTCCTAATCAGCAAAATAACCAGGGATGTTTTTGAACAGATGATTATGGTATATCAATGCCCTATACCAACCAATCAATGAAAACAAATGAGGTGCTGTATATATTAAAAAAAACCCAAAAAAGCACATGACTAGCATTTGCAAGCAATCCCACTCAAGAAAATAGCAAGAAATCACAAAGCTCAGTTTTCCTATGTTGTTGCAATTAGCACAATTGTGGCAGATTTATAAAACTGAATTTTGTTTTTGAGTCACCATAAGCTTAGTGGGGAAAGAAAAAAAAAGAGCACATTAAGTAAAAAAAATATACAGAATGAAAATGGGGGTGGGGGGAATAAGGCAGTTGCATGTGGATATAAAAGAGAATTCAGGGAACCATGTGTGATAATGAGTTAAAATTTTGCTGATGTTAATAATGAAACAGAAGGCTACTGAGAAATTTTGACTTGCTCACTTCCAGTACAATTAAATTAGGGAATGAACAAGAAGTAGCAGGGGGAAAAAAAGTACTTGAATAAAATAATCTGGTAAGATAGGTGGGTGAATTAGAGAATACCCTTGAGTCAATGTCAGAAAAAGTTGTCTGGAGTATAAAATGAGCATGTTAGGGTTAAGGTGAGATATGCTGAACGGGTTTGAAATCTCCTGTGTGGTTTTTTTAAGGTGAATAGAAAATTGCTCAAGTACAAAAAGCAGTTTGGATTAAATGTGTGACAAAAATACAGATCAGGTAGAAAAAGTTTTGTCAGCTGAAAATCCATAGTGCTAATTGACCTGAAGAGATGAGCTCCCTATAAGCATTGGTTCTCTTGGCAATGTTTGACTTTTTTTGATCAATAACTAAACATTGTCTATACAGATAGAAGGCTTTAAATATTTTTGCAGCTAAGTAGTTCTAGTCAAAATTATAATTATTGTATTTTGAGCTTCATTCAGGTAGTCTTAAACTGACAGTTTTGGATTTGGATGTATTTCTTTTTCAGTTATCTCTGAAAACACCAAAATAGTCAAGGGTGCAATCCACAGTATTTCAGTGGAACACTTCCAGTGTCCACAGTTCCTAATAGAAATTGTCATATTATATTTCTTGTGTAAATCTTCTAAAAATTCATTGTTTACTTTATGACACAAATCTTAATATAGAGAAGAGCAGAGCCATTTATCCTGATATTATCAGTCTCACATTTTTTAATTTCAGATTTCTGTAATATCTATTTAAAGAGTAGACAAGATATCTCAAAAAAGGGTTTTCCTTTTTTTCTATATTAATTATTATTTAAATTATAGTGTCATGTTTTATATTATTCAGCATACAGACATGTGAAAAAGATACCACTTCCCCTTGAGAGCTCGTATATTGGTATTTATTTCTGGGTTCAGTAAATGCTGCTACATTATCAACTTCGTGCATGCCATTCCCCATGAGAAAATATATAATCCCTTTTATTGCTGTGAGACACTCAGAGTGCTCCAAAGAAGATGCATTGTGCCAATGTGCAGTATTTTTATTACTTAAAGTGCAGGAAAATTTATATCAAAAGAAAATCTGAACCGTTTCTTTGATGTTACTTTACACCAACATCCACAAACAGAACAGCACAAGATCTTTTTTTTTACCCAAAGCACAACGGAAATTAAATAAAGGAACAACAAGGCTTGAAAACAATCAGCAATGAGAACTCTAATAATTGGTTTCTTTTTCTTTTAATTGTATTCCTCATTTAATGCCTTTGTGTTCAGATACCACCTTGTCAAGCTAAGGAAAATGCCAAGAACAAGGCCAAGAGGGTTCTGTGTATCTTTAATGACCACAGGCTCCATTAAATGAAACAGGAGCATTCTATGGAGCTGGGGGGAAGGGGGGGGAGATAAGGATCTAATTACTTTTGGCAATGTGCTCATATCAAGGGAAAGGAAATATGAACGCAAAGATAAGATATAGAACGCTGAAGTTGATGGAGTGTTGTGATCCCTTCGGGCAGCCCTGGTGTTACCTTTATTTGTGGTGGCTCTCTGATCCTAGAGATAGCACCTCCAAAGTAAAGAAGTGCATTTGTCTTGTCCGTGGCAGTTCCTCTGCCAGAGTATTAGAAATCAGAAATCCCAATTTCCTTTTCTTCCTTGTGCCTCTCCGTAAGCAAAATAGTAACTGGGGGTGAATATTTTAAGGTTTAGGGCACAAACTGCTACCAAATAATGATAAAAGAAGCAATGGAAGCCACTTTTGTCCTTTGAGAACTTGTAAACTTTTAACACTTTACAGCCACGTAGCTGCAACTGCGAAGGAATGATGGCAAGCAGGAGCAGGCCAGGTGGAATCTGGGCCAGATGTGGAAGATGGCTCCCAACATTTTCAAAAAAAACCCTATGATAATGGAATTTTCTCAAATGCTGGAGGAGAAAATGAAAGAAAAGGTAAAGCTTGTGCTTCCTCAAACCACCTATTCCGTATCCGAATCTTGCAGAATTTGTGCTAGGGAAGGAAAAACATCTGTATGTGAAAAACAGAAAAGACTCTTTATGTGTGTATGTGTGTGTGTCCCTTTTTGTTTTCATTGTTTTCCCTATATTGTTTTCATGAAAAATAATAGTGAGTAAGCTCAGTGGTATCAATAGCCATGGAAACAGTTTTGGAATTAGACAGAGCACATCAAAAGCTTGCTCAAAGCTGTTTTTTTTTTCAATGGAAAAATAATTCTAAAAATTACATTCTGCTCAGAGGATGGAAGCCCATGCATAAGTTATACGAATTGCACAGTGAAAGCCAAGAATTTCTCATGAAATATTGATGAATCATGAGTAAAAAAGGAGAAAATAGCACTCTTCATATAGACACATGCTGCTAGTTCTTGCAATATTACAGTTCTGGATGTCTTGAAATCTTGCCTGTCTTACTGGCCTGTATTTAGCCAAAGTAGACCGTGTTGTACCAGAGAACTGTTCCTTCTGGGAGTTTCACCTTCTCACACCAGAGCTGATCTTATTCCAACATCTTCTGAAACTTGATCTTGCAGTCTCTTGATTTTCTTTTTAGCAGTCTCAAACACAGTGCCAAGAGTATTTAGTTTTATATCCACCACCACACTACATCCTACTCCTGCTCAAACTTTTACGACATATGGTCTTTAAGAGAGTAAATTTCCCCTCCATTTTTATTCCTTTTTTTACCAAGTCTCACTACCTTCCATTCTCAATGCTGAAGTGCTTAGTGCCCATGCTTTGAGTCAATTTAAGCTGTTCCAAATTTTACTGCCCTCCTGTTTTGTATTGGCTGTTCCCAATTCTTCCATAAGTGCATTTCAAGATCAGTGTAGCAGTTTGTCAATGCCACATTACATACCAGATGGCTGTAGGACACTGAAGTGGATAAAGCTTGTATTTTACAGGTGTTCTTTTATTGCTTTAGCTTCAGTGGATTGCAATGACTTTCCCTTCAGTTCTTTGAATAGTTTGGGAACCTAAACTGAAAGCTGCCCTTTAAACTCTGACCTCTCTCAGTGAGGAAAAATATCACAGAGTCACAGAATATGCTGAGTTGGAAGGGACCCTCAAGGATCATGGAGTCCCACCCTGCACAGGGCCATTCCCAAGAGTCACACCCTGTGCCTAAGAGTATCATCCAAAGGTCTCTTGAACAGGTTTGGTGCTGTGCCCACTGCCCTGGGGAACCTGTTCAGCGCCCAACCACCCTCTGGGGGAAGAACCTTTTCCTGAGATCCAACCTTAACCTCCCCTGACACAACTTCAAACCATTCCCTTGGGTCCTGTCACTGGTGACCACAGAGCAGAGCTCAGTGCCTGCCCCTCCTCTTCCCCCCATGTGAGTGAGTTGTAGCTGCAATGAAGTCTCCCCTCAGCCTTCTCTTCTCCAGGCTGAGCAGACCAAGTAGGATAAACTTAAGAATCTGGAGCCCCTCCACTGAGAGCTGCATACTAAGTTAACACATTTGGTATGGAAATTGCCACTTAAAAGTTTTTTAAAAAGTAATATAGGAATTGTGATTGGCACAGAGAAATTATTTAGCGAGGTATGTACACAAAAACTCAGTTTGCTTGACTGAGAAAACTGGAAAAAAAAAAAAAAAAAAAAAAAAAGGAAGAGGGGAAAAGAGGATGAGTTCTTGGACTCATAATACCCCCAGCTTGTGATTCCACTGAGGGCAGGAATGGGAGCCCTTCCTGGGTACATGTGGGCTTAAGCCTGTTTGGCCTTACCTTTCCAGGCTCTCCTTTCTGGCAATGTGGATCACGTTTGACTGTCGTACCTGATCCCACAAGTCACAGTAACTGCAGACTCCTTTTGTGCCCTTGCTTGGGGTATTCTCTGTGGAACTAGGAGATGCCACAACTCATAATAATGGTGCAAACCCATATTGTGGAGATCAAGAAAACTGTTTGTTTAGCATTTCTAAAAAAATCACACTGATTATTATATTGCATGGTACATGTAATCCAAATATGGATCCAAACATGGATCCAAATATGGATCCAAATATGACCTGAGGAATGGAAACAAGCTGGCTAAGGAAAAATTATTACAAATGCCAAAGGGCTTTAAAAACAGTCTTCAGTGGATGGAAAATCTCTGAAAGGCTGTTAGGCTTTTTTTTTTATTTTCTTTTTGTCTCTCCCAATCACTTACCCTTGTGTAATGGACTTGAATTGACATTGGGGAAATGAAAGATGAATCAAATGCATTTTCTGTCTTTTCATCAAAGCAGTCTTTTGTGTGGGTCTTCCTTGACCCACTTGCAAGTTGCATCTTCAGGCAATGAATTCATGCCAATAATATTTCAATGAGTGCCAAGCTGAGCATAACAGTGTTATTCTGGAACATGATTAAGGACTTTCCTTGATTTCCCTTTTCTTTAACTTCACTGGAATACTGGAAAAATACCAATCCCAAAAGCTGATATGGAGCTGACAAAGTAATGAATCACCATTTCAAAAGTCTATCAAATTTTAAGAATTAAGAGTAACTGCCTGATTCCCCCTTCCAGAGAAAACGCGGCATCAGAATGACATTAAGTCAAGATGGGAATTTGGAGGAGATATCTGTTTAAATAAATCTGTTCTGTAGGAGGGGGACATGAGGACATTGGTAATCTTCTTTCTGTGTAACAGCCTGAAAAATGTCATGATGCTTCATGTTAGCTGGCAGATGAGAGAACCACGTTATCCTGTTTACCTGTGCTAGTACAGAATGTGCAGTAGCACAGCATGTTTGAGTACATCTTATAGATATGACTTGAATATTTATTTGATTTAAGAAGACTGGCAACAAATAGCTGTATTCATGACATTTATTTGGAATGGTGGAGAGTAGAGATATATAAAGCATTCAGATCAGGCTCTTTTGAATATTCACCACTAGGCAGTAGGTGCTTGCTTTTATTTGCCTTGTGTCTGTGAACTTTCCCCAATCTGAGTTTTATTTATTATATGTACTGGAGAGCTTCTGGAAGTCTTTGAAGCTGTGGTTTATTGATTTACTGCAGGTTCAAGTTCTGGTTGCAAATAATACAAATTCATGATTAATAAATTTTTTTAATCCCTGAAGTCAGTCTCTTCTAGCAGTGAAGAGACTAAGACACCCAAAAGATCTCATGCCTCTCAATCCTCATAGTTTTGAGCTTCGAGCTCACAAGGAACATCATTCTAGTATTTCAATGCAGCCATGTTTCTGTCCTGGCCAAGATCACACAGATGTGCCTTGAAGCAGCTGAGGCCATTCTTCAGAGTCAGGTTGCCCAAATCTGTGTCCTAACTTTATCCTGTGTAAAAAAAAAAAGTGATCTTGGGCCAGTTGCAAACAGGTAAATTCCAGTCACTTGAAAAATAAAAATGGCCACTGGCTAGAGTCACTGGTGTCTCAGCAAAGCACGAGCAGGAGATGGAACTGCTCAGGACTGGAGTTCTTGCTGCTTGTACCCTCGTGGCACTGGTGACAATTGTCTAATGTTGGCCCACTTGGAAAGGGAAGGACTTGTAATTAACTGATGCAAGGAAAGACCTGAATTAAGTTTTGGTTTTTTAAAGGTATAGACCAGCAACATCATGATTTCCACAGCAATTCAAGGAATTTTAATTTAAATCTAACCATCTTTCTCATCCTTATCCATATCGATTTTTTTTTTCATGCAAATATGTTTTGAGGAGGGTCAGACTTGGTGATATTCCAACATAACTTCAGAACAGAGGAACCAACAAGCAAACATACACTAACTATGCCAGGGCTCTTTGGTTCTCTCAGAAATTATTCATGCTTTGATTCTACCTGCTATGTAAGGGCTTGAAAAACTCTCTGATTTATTTCAAAAGCTACATTTACCTTTGGAACAGCAAGGCAGTATCTCAAAACCCTTCTTTGTGTTCCTTTCTCTGTAATTTAGACCCTAGAAATACTTCAGACCTTGACCATGCTTTCAGAAGGCTCACCAGTGATCCTGTGCAAGTTTTATGCTGATGTAGGATGCCATAATCGTATTTTTTAAGGGAAGTAGCTCAAAGACAATTGTAAAATCAGGCTTCCCACTAGGTGGCAAAGAGAGACAGTGATTTGCAATGTATTTCTGCACGTGGGAATATGAGGATGAGAAGCTGCCAGCTATAGAGCCGGGTTTACAAAGATGCGTTGTGATTTACTGGTCTAGCCTTTTGGAGTGAGGCTGAGTTTAAATAAGTGTGATTCTGGAAGACTGGAAGGAGCAGGTTGATTTAGGCAGTTGAGACTACGGGGAAAAAAGCTATCTGCATGTAAGGGAAATGATCTAATTTCAGTCTGTCCATTTTAACAACCTGCTTGAAAGGTGTGTGCTTCTCCCATTAATTTCTTACAGATACCAGTATCCAGCGTAGAGGACCATGATGTGGTCAGTTCAGCTACATTGCTGAAGCAGGAAGCTTTTAAAAAGGTAATACTTTTAATGAAGAAATTTCCACTACTCACACCTACAGGACATTATAAGTATGGGCTATTTCTACTGCAGCTACTGGAGTTATCATAGTAATCCAAACCCACACACAACCCATGCATTTACAGCCCACACCTGCAAGGTGCTTCCTTGACTGAAAAGTGTTCAGGATTTTAGGAGCTTTTTCTGCCCTGCTTCCACTTTTTAGTGTGATCAGATGGGGTTTCCAGAGGTTGGCTGTGAGGTGATTGTGACATAATATTTACTATGAAACTAAATCTATACCAAGCAGCTGGAATTTGTTACCGGCACTTGTTGTTGGACTGTCAAAATATATTCTTTTCAGATTTATAAAGAATAGGAAATTTCCCTTGGAGGGAAAAAAATTGAAAGCCTCCTTTGTGGAATGCAAACAAAGCACTACTATTGGTATTGTTAAAATTGTATGATTTTTTTTTTTTTCCAAATCCAGCTTCTGTTTCAGGTATTCTTCCTACTTGAAAGGTAACAATGAAACTCTAGAAACTCTATTGCAAGAAGGGGGAGAAAACTTCATATATGGTTTCTATGTACTTTCTATTATAGTTTCCATTTGCTTATTTTTAAGAGCTCTGATGTCTCGATGAATTGTAGGAACTTGATATTTGAAAGGGACAAATAATCCTGACACACAGGGGGTATTTTGTTCTGAAAATCACCACACTCCTCAGGACAGATTTTGAGGTAATAATGAAAAAGTGATTTCTTTGCACCCTCATATATTTAAGAATATTAGTCTCATGACTATAAACTTATTACACAGAGATGGCAGTAGAACATGGTGGGAACAGATCATGGAGAAAGAGAAAACTAGTTTTAAAAGAAGATAATCTTTCCAGTGAACAGTAATCACGATGTTTGGTTTATGTCTCTCATGGTGAGGCACAGGAATAGACAGGTACTTCTTGCAAGAAGGATTATTAACCAATTATTGATGGAATTTCTGTGCTAGGTAGTTAAAAAAAAGACATAGTCAGCTAGGATCTTGGAAGGAAAAAAGCTGAAAGTACTTTTTCTAGAAAAAAGGTTGATAATTCAAGGAAGGTGATGATGAGAATGGTGGGGCTGGAAGAAAGGACTGTGGAAATTGGAAATATGGGGAATGGCAGGAAGGCATGAAAGCTGAGATGTTTTAAGTCATTAGGTCTGCATATATACATAGATAATATTTCAGATAAATTTGAGGAGTTTGTTATTGATATTGGGAGCCTCAAAAACCCTTGAAGACACTTAGACAAGCCAAGGGGAAAGGATATTTTGATGGGAATGGAGGAGCTGCACTTTGAATAAAATAAGGAAAACAAGTAGCAAAGGCAGGAGGCTCCAGCATTTGAGGTACAAGAGGATGAAGCCACATTGTGTGTCCATGTCAAAAAGAGAAAGAAACTACTTTTAGAACTGTCAAGTTAAAATCTGAAACATTTATTTGATAGAAACAGTGCCTGTGTGGGAAGTAACACTCAAGGATAAAATTTCGCTGTGCCTGAAGAAGAAACTGCCTGCTGAAAAACTCCCATATATTATGTGGAATTAACACAATAGCTTTAATTCTGTTGTGACATAGAAAACGTGGTTTTTATGAAGAGGATTGTTTTGGAAAGGCAGTCTCAATTTTCTTGCTAGAGAAGAGACAAAATGTTCTCTTGGCTTGCCCTGCTATCTGAGCATCCAACAGAAGTGGACTAATCAAAGAGAAACCCTAAAATAACAAGAACAAAGCCTGTATGAAAACTCACTGTTCTGTATAAAATTTAAGGATTTTTTGGATTTTTTTTTTTTTTTTTGAGGAATGACTGTATTAAAAACTTGTATCATCCAACTGGATTCGTGAGTATTGGGTTCAGTAGATTTTTTTTTTTCTGCAAGAGTACCTTGAAGTGTACCAGCTCTTTCACCTGCTTTCATATGGTTTGGTCATCTCAGTAATGACCCCTTTGTTCAAGTGTCAGTCCTGATCTGGAAGAAAAACGAGTTTCTCTATAATGTGCTTCTTCATAGATTAAATTTAAAATGCACAGTCTATTCTCTACAGTCCTCTAATGAGGAGATAATCTGAAGAGTCCAGAAGGTTTTTTTAGAAGCTTGGTTCTGGAATTTCAGATGTACTTTGAGTGCTAATTTCTCCTCAGGGTGCAACAGCTCATTGGAGAAGTAAATATTCAGGCCAACATAGTCAACAGAAGAGTGTGCTTTGTGCTTCTTCTCAGAACACATCCAAAGGTCCAGGTTTTTAACTGGCTGAATACTTAGCAGAAACCCCCTGAAATTATACCAGAATTTTACTTTACATTTCACTTAGTCTAAGTTAATTGAACTCTGTTTCAAAGCGGGAGGGCAAAGAGAACTCTTCCAGATTTCCAAAGGGTGCTCAGGGAAGCAAAGCATGTTCCATCATCTGTGAGCTTGAGCAAATAATTACCCACAGACATCTGATGGCACTTTCTACTTCAGATTTACATTTACCACATGACTAGAACCATAACTTACAGAGCCTCTTAAAAGCTACTTGAGTGATCTAAAAGTGTTCTCTGAAAATGTTTGGTTGACAGAGTTCACTGCTGTAGCTCCAGGTAACAAACAGCGTTCGCAGATATCCTGATAAGTGGTAAAAAAACATTGAATAGGACATTTTTGAAAAATAATAAAGTAGTAAAGAATCTCCCAGAAGTATTGTTTCTAGGTAATATCTATGTGTCACTTAAGCATCTTATCTTTACGTTTAAGCTCTACTCATCTTATGGTAGAGCAGTGGCTGTAAAAATCCCATTGATCTTCAGGGTACAAATTCTAAATAGTTACAGATTATATATATATGTATAAAACTATAAATATATTGATAAATATTTATAGTTTAAAATAGTGATGACATGCTTTTCATTGCAGGAATATCTTCATAAATTAAACACCTGAAAACCTTCATCAAATGAGTTTTAGAACAGATAGCAAAAGAGCTTTTTGGATTGTTAATATTGATTTTTTTTTTGTTTTTACACATCCTGGAAAAACATGGGCATTTCAAGGGTTAGAATCAAGCTAGTAATGTGACAGTTTTGTTTGTTTAAATTAAAGGACAGGCATCCCACAGTGTGATTTCTGGCAAATTAAAGTGTGGATAAGACACAGGACTCTCTATTTATAAAGACTTAAAGGACAGTAAAATAATTAAAACACAAAACTTGGCAGTTTTTTTCAGTCAGACAGAAAAGTCCAGGAAAAAACAAAAGGCTAAAAGTCAAGAGAGAGAATTTTTTGAATGTTATTCTGTGTATATATATATATTAAATGTTGAGGATAATTAAAATGGAGTTGTTTACAAAGAGTTCTGCATTTTTTTTCATCACTAGGAAACAGTAAAGCCTAGACTGGTTGTATTTCTGAAGGAAAATATCTTGCTTACACCCAGCTGTTGGACTGTGAAGCTGAAATTAGTGCATGAACATCAGCTAGTGCTAAACAGGAGGTTAAAGTACACAGTTAAAATGGGCTTTTCTAGACTTAAAAGGCTGTAATGTGTGAAAGAGAAGCATTGCAGTATCTAGCTGTGAACTCAGGGAATCAATTCCCTTTGTACTCTTTCTATAGTAAGCAACAGTTCTGGCTTCAGTCTCATACTAAATTATTTTCATGACAATTCTGTTATGTTGGAGTGAGTTAAACGGTGAAAGTCTGTGTTTGAAGAGGATACTCAGATGTATTTATGTTAAAAAAGAAAAAAAGGAAAAGTAGCCTCGAGGTCTTTGACCTTTTATGTTTAACTTGCAGTGGGAATCCAGCTTTTTATTGTAGCTGGTGCTAAACCGGTGATTTTGTAGTGAGGCTGAGCTGAATTCCATTTAATCAAAAATCGAATTTTCAGATTTGGACTGCGAAATTATTATTTGTATGGTGCAAAGAAGTACAACGAGCACAGGCTGGCTTTCAGATCCTGGGTATTCCATATGCTAGAGATGACATTTCAAAATTTGTTTTGCAAGCCCACTGGATTTGATGTGGAGTCACTGCGGGGAGAACAAAACACAGAGCCCTATGAAGCAATTTCTTACACGGTCCTTTTCTTACTTGAAACACACTTTAAAGCTAAAACTTGGCTTTGTTGTGCTGCTGAAATACCACTACTGCTCAAATGATGCCAGGATGTTCACTGTCAGAGCAATAGTCAAAGGCAAAAAGATGTGCCAGTGTCTCCAGGACGTGCTTAGACGGTTCTTCAGTCTTGGCAGTGCTGAGCACTCAGCAGCTTCCTCCTCCTTGAGCTTTGCTGTGTCTCACAAAGCAGGCACTTCAGCTCCCACCTCAGCCTTGGGGAACACTTGATGAAATCCGTGCTGAAAGCTTGCCTGGGACAGGAGAGCATTTCTGCTGCACGTGGGAGACCCGGCTCGATTCCCCTTTGGTGGACTGGGTTGTAGCCCCGATCTCCAGCCCCACAAGTGAGTGCCCCCTCCCTTGCAGCACAGGTTGCTTCTCAGTCTCAGATGACTGTACCTACTACTGTGAGCCTCTATTTCTTTACTTACAGACTGACATGAGGCAATTGCCCCTCCTGGATGTAAGAAGAAGAAAGAAAGCTCCTGTGAAAAAGTCCTAAAGCTGATTCATCCCCTGCACGGTGTTCATTACCAGTACTATGACAGGACTGCAGCTGATAATTTTTGAGCACCCTTGCTCAGCTGCTGAGGTTTGTTGTGAATCACCACACTGAGCTGAAAACCCTAATTTTGGAGTCCTCGCTACTTCCGTGCACGGTGGAAGGAGGACTAAATACTTTATTCTTTGCTCTGGATTCCAGTCAGTGTAGTGTCAATCCCAGCAGGTGAGTCCTGCTGTGAGCCTGGTCTTTTAGCCTGTGTGTGCTTTCATCTGCTCATCTGTTACAGTTTGTGAGCTGTCGTATAAATTCACAGTGGACCAGGTTGGAATAAATATCTTAAGATAAACATTATAATCCAGCAGACCATGGCAGTTGCATATAAAACGTTATAGCATATCATGAAAACATTTACAACTGATTAGTTTAAAGCAATAGACTGCCATAATTATCGCCTACTAAATAATTAGTATTAATTACTTAGAGGATTAATTAGTTTGCCTCTGAAGCACTTTGAAGATGGAAAAGCAAAGAATAACTGCGACCTGTGTTCCCTTACAACTGAATGTAACACATTGTCTAAAATGTCTCTTCTTGCTTATGCAAAATAGTATTTCATTAGGCCAGTATGTGGCAGCATTATTGACTGGATCTGACGGGATTTTGTTGCTATGAAACCCATTCAGAAAAGTGCTCCTTTCTCCAGCCTAAATGAGGGATTGCAGCTCTCCTGTAGGGAGATCTAAGACTTGGAGGAGAATGCAATTAAGATTTATCACGCATTGGGAGTGAAATTCGTCCCCATACATTGATCTGTAATATATTTTTATATGCAGAGTAGCATTAAGAATCTAATTACTACATACTGAGAGCAAAATTTGCCCCTGGAAGAATTAATTGTGACTAGTTCAAAGGTGCTGTTCAGGAATCCCTGTAGCACTTGTGCGTCACAAAAGCCCCACATTAAAGTTCCTGATTTTCCAAAGTACTGAATGCCAGGATGGCCCAATGATCTTAGTGGGAGCAGTGTTTGCTTTTCAAACCTCTGAATGCAGCATCCTTTGCATAGGCTCTCAATTTATTTAGTGTGAAACAGAAATCTGGGTGTGTGAGAGATCTGTTGGCTCATCAGTGCTTCTTAGCAGCTATGCAAGACTGTGCAGAAATTAAATAACAGTTTAATTGTCACTTTATTCTGTATTTCATGTCTGTAAGAAAACAGAAGGGTGGGTAATGCTGAGTGTTAGTAAAGGTTTGTGTGTTGACCTCTAATCTAAATGCTGTAGTTTTCTGAAAACTGAAAATAATCTGACTTGTCCCTTCCACAACTGGGGGGAAAAAAAAATCCTAGTAATTAAACCTCATTGTACGTGATGGCAAATTTACTGCATGAATATTAAAGGGTGATTAATGGAGTTATAAATCTCTAAAACCAAGGAATGATAAGGAAAATCCTGTGATAAATCCCCAACTTCAGCAGCACCGGCAGACATTTAAATCTAGATATTGCAACAGTCTTGATCAGTTTATTGTCAGGAGACAGAAGCCAACTGCAGTGCAGTCTTAGACACAAAGAGTCAGCCAGTGACCTTCAGCTCCCTTAAATATTTTTAGAGCAATTATGCTAATACTGGTTCTTAAGCACCAAAAGCCTTTATGATAGTTTCATTTATCCTTTCTAGAATTATGTCAAAGTGCACCAAAAGTGTATTAACTAGAGACAAGTGATGAGCTATTCAGCAGGATCCTAAACCACGGGGAAGAAGAGGTTTAATAATCTGAATATGATGTTGGTATTATAATGCCTACAATCCTTAAGATTTCCTTCAATTTTCTTCAGTTCTGGGGTGAAGGAGATTAAAAACACAAGGGCCAAGTGTTAAACATAGCATGTTTCTGACTTCTCTGAGTTTACATATGAGGTGCAACTGCATTTATTTTTCCAAGTGAAAGCTTACTGTTCATTCACTGCAAGTTCTGATTTTACTTATGGACTTTTTAGAACTCTGAGGAACTCATTAAAAATGTTTGGTTTTGAAGTTCCACATGCTCTGCCATATGCAAGTCCTAAATCACAAAGATATTGTTTGCTCTTTCCTAAATTTCAGGAAAGGCTGGCTATTTATTCTCAAAGTTTATAACGACTTAGATGATGGTGCATAGGACCAGGAACTGGACCTGGTGATCCTGATGGGTCCCTTCCAACTCATCATATCCTATGATTCTGGAGCTGAGTTCTATGTAGTTAAACCACATACCAAAATATTTTAAAATAATTAAGACTTCTGGGTTGGAAGGGACCTTTAAAGGTCAGCCAGCTCCTGCAAGGAGCAGGACAACTTCAGCTAGGTCACGTTCCTCAAATTAGTGGACATCAGGTTTGGTTTGCTGTTTTCTCCTCAGCATAAGCATTTGCAGTGACTTTGTTAGAGCCAGATGTCAAAAGCATAGCTGGTTGTAAAAAACTGACAATTCTGCTGCCTGTTTTCCCAGCTTGGCAAGAGTTTCTTTCTCCTTCTACTCAAACAGCCTTGGGTCTGGAAGGTCTTGGTTTCGGATGAGGAGAAACAGAGAAAAAAATCCCTGCCAGCAACTTGTTCTGACATCTGCCTATTTTCCTGCATCTCTGCAATCTGCCTAATTTTCCTGTATCTCTACAATCTGCCTAATTTTCCTGTATCTCTGCAATCCTGTCACAGTTAGGCTTGGGGAAATTCGCAGTCTGACCCAGAGGATGTAGGACTCTCCTCTTCCTCTTGCTTCCTACCGCTCCCCACCTACTCTGATTCGAATCTGGAAGCTGCCAGATGATTTTTAAGGAGCAGCAGATCTCCACTCTGAACAGCAAGAAGACTTACCCTAAAAGGGGAGGTCACAGCTGAAAGCCCTTCCACTTTTATTATAGGTTCTCACAGGCTGCTTTGGGGGCATTTTCCGTTTTCTTTCAAATGGTGGGCACTGGTCAAGTTCTACAGCCTGTGTTCCAGTGGCAGCAACATCTGCAGCATTAGGCTGTCTCTAATTGACATGTTTGCTGGCAGTTTCTACAGTGAGATCCAGAACTGAATAGGGCTGAAGATGAATGCGTTCCATCCTTTTCAGAATAGCTGTTTCTGGCCAAAACTTACTTGCTGTAGCGGGAAAGAAAGTTGGTCCAGGTTCTGCCTCTGGTGCGAAAAAATTAATCTGCCCTCAAGACTCTCAGTTTGGTGTCATCAATAAGCACTTCATTGGCTTTTATAAACAGGTCACAAAGAAAAATAACTATTTTTCACGTTAGCAAGTTCCCTGATATCTGAAGCATTACAGGTTTTGCAGGGAGAGCGATAACAGAGAAACCTGGTGGACAGTGGGGTTTCAGGGGCTGCCTGCGGCTTCTGCCGAGGAGGCAAGGACAGTGTATATCATATCTTTGAGTCACATAAGTGCTGAATGTAAATCAGCATTACTGCCTCATTCATCAGCATGATGTCTTTAATTGTGAAGCTGGAAGATTAATTTACAGTCTGGAAAACAGCCCAATTTTTGGGAGAAGCATTTGTATGAAATGATCAATGCAACGGTGAAAAAGTGATCGTTTGTAACCCATGAATCACTTTTTGAGCCAAGAAGAAAAGCAAATATTATAGCCGTGAACAGCAACTAATTTTACTCCTTAGGTTCCTGGATACACTCAGATTAAGGCATTATTTAAGTGTTACATCATTGTACCTCGTGTCAAGTTCATGAATACTAACTTTTTTTTTTGACTGAACAAACAAAAAGGGCAGTGTATTAAATATTAAGCTATGTTAAGGGCTAGACAGTATGATTTCATTTCTTGCCCAAAGTCTTGCAAACCTACAAGTTTTGTTCTTAATTTCTTAACTGTTGCTGAAATGTCTCTTTTCCTTTGGTGCATCCCCAGTAGAAACAGGACAAACTCTGAAGATAGATCAATAGTTACACATACTTCTTATTGAGAATTAGTTGCAGTAGTCCTTCTGTCTGGTCCTGCCCATAACTACATCTCCAGAATGTAGTTTTTACTGTGATTAAAGCATATAAAATAATACCTGTGTCCATATATGTCACAACCTGAGCATGGAGATAAGGAATATAAGGAAGAAAAATAAGGAATTTTTTTTTTTTTTTCAGAAAGCAGAACAGATATCAGGATTCACCTGGAAGGCTCTTTCATATCACTGTTTCTTTAGCCATCCAACATTCTTTGTTATTGCTCTCCCTGCAAAACCTGTAATACTTCTGGTATCAGGGAACTTGCTAATGTGATAAATAGTTTCCTTCTTGATAACCTGTTATAAAAGCCAGTGAAATGCTTATTGATGACATCACCTGTATGTTAAGCGTGTTGTTTCAGCAGGTCTGAAGGATAAAGAAACAGGATAGATAAAGAAATTGGAAGGATAAACCATCCTTCCAGTCACCTGCTGGGTGCCGAGATGGTCATACAGAGTGACCTCTCCCCCTTGGCACATTAGTAAAGCAGTATTTTAACACACATTCTTCACTTTCAGGCATTCCACTGATAGGAAGGTTCCTGACCACGGTTGGGAAGATACTTCTTAGTGGTTTCAGGACTGCTTTCATCACATCCTGAACAAATGGCACCGAGCAAAGATCGCACTTGTGTTGTCACCTTCACGTTGTCGATTCAAACAGGAGGAGGATGCTGACAGTGAGGGGAACATGATCCTAGTGGTAGGAGGAACATCTGTCTTTTTTTGCCTGTTGCTTTTCAAATGCTGTAGGCACGAAGGTGTTTTGGTGTTGTTCATTATGTCCCTGAAGGACAAAGACAAAGGAGTTTGGACTTCCAGCTTAGGCAACTCTTTGAATTGACTTGCTTCTTCAAGTTGGCTCAGATTTTGTCTACTTTTTGGGCACCAGAAAAGGGGCTTTATAAATATTTGCATTAGATATTCGACACTTCTGAATAGTTGTTCAAAACCTTTTGGAGATTTATTTGAAATGAAAGTTAATCACACAGGTCACTGTTGCTGCCTGGGGAGTCCCAGATTTGGCTCAGAGGAAAAGTATTTTTCAAACATCACCATGAGTGTATTTGGCTCTCATTAGACTGCTTATAAGATAGGAAAAGCACAAAAAGAACTGGAAATCTGAATTATCTTCTATTTTGTGTCGACATTTTTCGTGATTATTCTTTGCTTTAGACACTAAGTCCACATTCAGTTTTCTCAGTAGCAGCTGTTTTTTCTCTTCATTTGGCCCTTGAAGGCTGCTGGATCAGGGAAAGCTCAAGTTTTCCCATCATTCCAGTTGCAGAGCATGGGGAAAGCAAATTTGTTTGAATTGCTAGTTTTAGTGGGCTCAGACCTGCACTTCCATTTCAGCATAGGCTTACCTTGTCTTTCCATCCCACTGGTACTGCTGCAGTCATATCAGGCACACTAAATGACATCATACTAAATGATTTGTACAAAAAGAGTTAGAGACTCGTTTCCTGTTCTGTGATGTTCATATAGGAAAAAAATAGTCTATAACACACTATCAGTCAATATTCAGTAGTGGCTTTTTCCTGCAAAGAACACAGTACTGGACATGTCAGACTATGTATTGAGATGCATCACTATTTCCTCATGTGCTTTTTTTTTTAGTTTTAGGTTAACTGGTTTATATTTTAGTGTAATAGACCTCTCTTTGCACTTGTTTGGTTTTTTCAACGTTAATACTTTTTTTCTTTACAGGTTTAGAGTTTTATAGATCAGTAGTCTGCCCTAGTCAATTCTTGCTGCATTCTCTCACATCTTTCTGTCACCACTTAGCCATGTTTTGTACACTGATTTCCCTCAGTTCCCCTTTGCAGTTCAGTCCTCTTAGCTGTATATATTCTCCTTGTGATAACATTCTCCAGTGTTTTCATGTACTGAGGCAGAACACTGGAGTGTGCCAAACTCTACAAAAACTTCTTTTTAACTTGTTAAAAATACTGTTGTTTGCTTCAGTTGTGCCTTCCATGTCTGCAGTCACCCCCTGAAATTTCTCCCAACACTACATGGAGTCCTTAAGCAAGGTTCATTTACAGCCTTGGCCAAAATCTGAAATCATACAGCTCCCATTTAATTTTTCCCCCCCAATATTTCCCTCATTTTAGGCATCCTGAATAACAGCTAACATGAGCTTTATTGTATAAGCTTGTTTCACCCATTTGGCTTGTAGTGTATTCCTGATAAATGTTTTATTTGTCTCCTTTTTCTGTGCACATTTTCTACGTGCCTTGTCTTTTTCAGACTGTGAATGTTTTGTTTTGTTTTGTTTTGTTTTGTTTTGTTTGACTTGCTCAAAAAAAGTTTTTATGGGATTTTTATTTTACCTGGAATGTGGAGGCATTAATAATTTTTATAAAACCCTAATCCCTTTTCTTCAGGGCTACATGTTTTTGAAATTTTCATTAGGTATTTATGAGATTTTTTCATGATTGTGATTAACTATCTACAAGTTTTGGACATAGTCTCTGTGTAGAATAATTGTAACTGTCAAAAATACGGAACAAGATTTTATTACCTGGGCATTACTAGAATTAAGTGCTTAGAAACAAAAGGAGCATTAGAGATATTATGTGTATAATTTACAGGAGTGGGGCTAACCTTTTCAAATCATTTGACCATTCACTGCAATAAAACAAATGATGGCAGCCTTTGACAGCTAAGAGAGGATTTCCTAAGCTGCTAAGAATTCTGCTATCGTTTGACGTTGTAAAACCCTCTTCTCCCACTGTCAGATGTGAGTGCAGTTTCCACAAGGTCACTGGGAATTACTGTGGGCTTCCATGGTGGGGGACAAGGCCTGGTGCACCCACTTATGAAATGATATTGTACCTGTGCGACAGCATAAACTCTGACACACCTCAAGGACCACACTAAACTAGGGAGGAAAATGGAACTGCCCCTCACCTCTCCCCAGACTGGAACAGGCATAGCCTGGATGCCTTCACCTGACGTCAGATGGGCAATAGATTGCTTTAAAAGAGTAGAGAAGGTGTGAGGGGCACACCTGGCAAACTTTTTACCTTTGCAAGCTGTAAAAAGTTGCAGCTTAAATGCATGTTCTCAAGCGTTTGCACACTGTCTGGATTTGCACTCTTACCTCAATAAAATCTATCACTTAGACCTGGCAAACATTTGTTCTGCTTTGCATCACCTGTAAACTGCATTGACATATTACAACTGTCCTCCACTGCAGCTGGTGCAATTTTACACGCTATAAATCAGGATGGAACTTGTCTTTATGTCTGTCTACAGCCATAATATTTCCTACCAGATTATCACCTGCAGTGCAATTATTTTATCCAAGGCTTCTCTAGATTTCCTTGTGTTAGGCACACAGACACAGGTACTGTGTGGTGGAAGGTATATTACCTGTGTGATAAACATGACTCTTCTCCCCAGACCACTGAGAAATCATCCAGAATCTTTTCATTTCCATGACATATCTCTGCCATTTTGTTGTTTACTTTTTGACTTGCAGACGTTCTGCCCTTCATTTATTTGTTTGTTTTGTTTTGTTTTGTTTTTCCCAGTTCCACCAGGTTATGTCCAGCAAATAAAAAGGTAGATCAAGGATAGCTTGTGAAACTATGTAAAAAACTTGCATTTTTGTTTAAGGAAAATAAACCAGAACCCCTGCACGTTTTACTAAAGTACTTTAGCTGTCAGGTGTGCAAACATTATGTTATAGGTCCATTCATGGTGATGTTAAATGGCAATCACCCTTTAATCATCTGAATGGGTAGATCCAGGCTCTCTGTACACTCCATCCATGAAGATGTACACAAAACTGGCGTGTTGTGAATCACTGTGGGTGAATCGGACTTTTTATGGTGTTTTCTCCTGAGCATTGAAAGCAGGTTATTGAAACAGTGCTCTGCAGTTACGTTTTCTATTGCTGCAATTGTCACAATCACCAATAAAAATATTTTAGCATAGCCTGCCATTAAGCAGAAATACAGGATGTTTCAAAAGGCATTCCAGGGCACCTGCTTAGGATATAGAAACAATTCTTTCTAGTTCGACAGTTATGGATTTGTAACAACATCACCGTTTTACAGTTTATGCAAGTAAGTTTTCTAAATTCAGTTTGAAAGTAGCAAGGGAGTGCATTATGTGGGCAAACTAGACTTCATCTTGTGGGTGAAATGTTTTCAGCAAATCACAGTCTTTATGCTGTCCTTGGATCTTCTGCAGTCTCAGCTGCCACTGCTGTATAATGTACATTGATTTCTATTTGGTATTCAGACAGAGAGAAAGCTGTTTAATCATTTGGTTTCTGACTTGTTAATAAAAAAACTGTCTTCTTTAATAAGTTTATTTTAGATAAAACTACAGTCTCTGCCACAATTTGATGCACTTTCTTATGTTTTTTAAAGTAACAAATGATGCCGAGGATGAGACAATATCACTGTAATTTCTTCTCACCAAGTGAATGCCTTTGTGATTTGCTGTGCTGTTCAACACGCAGAGAATGAAAGCTATTTAATCATTCTCCACATGAATTGTAAATAAAGTTTTACAGTTGTCCCACATTGAGGGAAATGAAAGGGAAAAAAAAAAAAAAAAAGGAGAGGGACCTATTCCCATTGTAAGAAAATAATTTCTAACATTTCTAACATTTCTAACAGAGTGACATGTCTGTACCCAGATGTGAACATCTTTTATATCACTAACAGTTTTCCACCCCATCACATCTCATTGATATTCTGCTTCATTAAAGTCTCATGATAGAAAAGTTATTAATATGCAGAGGTAATTTTATATCAGACTGGGGAAAAAAAACCTCACCCAAGTCTAATAATATAATTACTGATGTTATATGATGGGAAATCACTAATATGATTAGAAGTGCCTGACAGATTACAGGAAGAGATTTGATAAAGTCCACCTGGGTTTGGAGAAGTCAATTGATCCAAGAACCAGCTACTGCAGGGAACAGGGAATGGAGGAAGCAGCAGGATTGGACTGCAATCAGAAGAGCATAAATCAGTTTCTTTTAGAGGGTCTGCAGCTGGTTTGCTCTGTGTAGCCAGACTGTTCTCTGCATTAAAGGTGTTAGTCCAGTTTAGTGCTTGGTTCTGTAACCGTGATTTCAATCCATAATTACAGGTAAGTCTTTGTCAATGAGATAAGGAATTATATTTTGAAGTACACCAAGTTAGAGTTTTCAGGGACATCTACCATTCCACATTTGATTGCCTATAGGAGAAAATGTAGTCCACAGAGTCAGATAAATCCCTCTTGCACTTCTACTGGTGTAAAGCTGGGAGATATACAGTGACATTGTGGGACAGCAGCTGAGCCACAAGGAGTTTCAGACAAAAGGCTTTTGAAAGGTTTCTTCAATATGAAGGCAGAAGAATTTCTTTGTTTCAGATGTTCAACACGCAGTAGCTGAACGAAGCAGAATTTTTCTGGCATGTATAAGAATAATATTTAGGCAAAGCAGCTCAGAGTGTTTGAGCTAAAAGCTTCCCAGAGGTACCTTGTGCATGGCTTCTGTTGTCACATGATGTGTAATGTCTTGACTGAAAATTAAGAATTTTTTTGAGTTTGTGAAGTTTTACCCAGAGAGAGTTTCTTCTGTTAGTGTGGCATAGGTGACACTTCCAGGGATGTGGCACAACATCTCTGGGCAGCTTATTCCAGTGCCTCACCACCCTCACAGTAAAAAATTTCTTCCTAATATCCAATATAAACCTACATTCTTTCAGTTCCAAGCCAATCCCCCCCTACCACTCCATGCCCTTGTCAAAAGTCCCTCTCCTGCTCTCTTGGAGCCTCTTTAGGTACTGGAAGGTGCTAGAAGGTCTCAGAAGATAATGAAAAGTCTCTTCTTGTGTTTTCCTTCTGGTGGTGCTGATTCCACTGGGACTTGATCTCAGATAAGCAGTTCTTTGGACTGAGTGGTCAGAGAGTCTCTGAGCTTTAAGGTTATTCTGTGTTTTTTTCTCAGATGTTACAGTTTTCATTGTAACCCTCTCAGCTTAGTGGTTTGTGAAGGAAATGCCCCTTCCCAGCTGGAAAACCGTGTAACATGAGCAAGCAAGGACCCAAACTTGAAAGTGAAAACAATAATTTGCATGCCAACCCTGGAGACACCAGAGGTTATTTCCTCCAAAAACAGAGGCAGTTATAAGGAATCAGAATGCTTAGGTAAATGTCTGCTCTGCTGAGAAAGTGTATTGCTGAATGATTCCTAAAACATGCCTTTGCAAATGTTATACCACAGAAAAACAATATGACTATGTAGAGCAATTATTTTGCTAAAAAAATGGTAGTTTATAGCACTGTGAGATATATGCAATATCTGTGGGTCATATCCTCACCTAAAGACAAAGTTTATGCATAGCAGGTTAGGGGACAAGGAAGAAAAATGGTGGTTCAGACAAACTTAAAAAAATTTCTTAATCCTCAGGACATCTTCAGCCTGTGGGAGTTCTGGGTAGGAATCCCTCGAGTACAGCATTTTTAAATGCAAGACAGATTGTAAAGCCATGCAAAGGTTTCTGAGCCATTCAATAAAACCTGAGGATTAATTCCTTTCATGTTTCCTGCAGGAGCACATATTATAGAATTCGTATCATCAGAGGCAGATATCTATTTCCTTTCATCCTGCTGCCATGTAGCACTTCAGACAGCCTGGCTCTGTCTTCCTGAGGACCTCTTCACAGGTATTTGAAAGCTGCTGTTCGGTCCTCCAGAGGCTGGCTCTTCTCCAGGCTTCTTCTCTAGGTCCTCCTGGATGGCAGCAGTGCCCACCCTGCCACTGAGAGTGTCAGCTGGTCCCTCGTTGATAGTCACCTGCTGATTGCCTGGGCTTTGACATCGCTTCCTCTCCGCTGGAGGAGCTGAGTGAACTCTGATGAAGATGTTAAACAGGGGAGGCCACAGTGCAGTTCCCAAGGCACCGCTTTGGCACGCAGACCCCTGCCAAGTGGGCTGCTCCATCCAGGTAGAGATGAGTACCCCTCCATCCAGCCAGTTTTTTCTACTGATCTAATTATTCTCCTGAGCAGACCATAATGTCCTAACTGGGCTACAAGAGCGGAGGGGGAGACAGTGCCAAAACTCTGCTAAAGCCAAGGTAAATGACAACCACATCTCTCCCCTTGTCCACAAACCTAGATGTTTTATCACAGAGGGCAGCCAGGTTGGTCAGGATTATTTACCCATACTAAACCCATGCTGACTGTCCCTGATCACCTTGTACCCCTTGATGTGCCCAGAACTCTGCTCCAAAAGGCTTGTCCCATGACACTCTGCCAGTGTTCAACACCACCAGGTCAGGAATTCTTTATTACAAGCAAAAAGGAGTCAGATGCTTAAAAGATCTAGGTGCTGTGTGTTTTATAGCACTTTGCAGAAAAAATATAGATCTATTATCTTCACTTTTTTGTTTGATAGCTCAATAATGCAGGTGCTTCATGTATGGTATTTTCTGGCCCAGTAGCCAGCAATAATGAAAGCTGGGTAATTGAGGCAGGTATAATGTGCCACTTGTCACTATCAAAGCTCTGTAATATTGATGTCTGGGAATCTCATATATGGGCCCTCACTATCAAACAAGCAGATGCCTACCTGCTGGAGACAGGGGCAGAGTTTGCATTGCAATCCTAAGGGTGGATATGGGTGTCCTACTTAGTGCCAACTGGCTTCTGAATGATATTTACCTAAGCTCTCTGCTTTATTGATATTTTTCAGACAGCAAACATAACTGAAAGTTCTATCCCTGTGACTCTGAGATACTGTGGATGAATGTCAGTCCGATTCAGAAATTCCCTGTGCCTCACTGCTTCACAGTTTTTGAAGTACAAGAATATTCTGTGGTCTTCAGGGCATGTAATTTCATTCTCCTCTTTCTGAAATTAATTTCCGCCATTGGAAGACAAAGAAAGCAGTAATCTTCTTATTGTCTTCCCCAGTAAGTATTAAAACACTGTTTATGCCTTTAAGGTTGAGATCAAGTAACCCTAAAAACCCAAATAATAAAATTTAATAATCTTTCTTGTGATAAGTCAACCAGAGAGTAAATCCAGGTGGTCACTTTTTTGGCAGAGATTTAGTCTTCAGTATTTGCTTCTGCACTGCTATTGATGGTGAATGAGTGTTCTAAAATATACTTCTGAAGCAAGGCAGAAAGTCTCAGTGCTGGTTTTTTTTTCCTCGATTACATACAGGTATCTGTGCAGTGTTTCCATCCGTAAGCTGTCTGAAATGAGATGAAAAAAAGGTGCTGAATGTGGGCACTTTGGCAGTTTTGTATTGAGGAGATATACACTTAATAGAGCTGTGTCTAACTCAATTGCTTTTTAAATGTAAATGAAAAATAAGACCAGTGTTTCTCAGATTTACATGTACCTGTTTTCTGTAGAACATAATCCGCTGGTGTGTCCTGCCAGAATAATTAAGGTGCACCACTTTTGCCTCTTCCAATGGCCTAAATTAATGTATGCCATGTATTCCTCACAAAATAATAATTGATTTTACTCCAAGGATGAATTTGACTGCTCAGCACTGAAACAAGCCAGTTGTTCATTTGGATGGATGTGCTTCCTTGAACACTGGCCAATGCCTGATGGCTGAAAGGCAAATGAAACTTTTCCTCATAAAGCTGTTTAGTGGTATCATAGGTGTGTGAGGGGAAAAAAAATAATACTAAATTTTCCTATGCCCATTAGTGTTACTGATGACTTTTTTTTTTTTTTTTTCTGGATGCAAAATATAGAAGCATAAATTTTTAAAGCAAAACATAAAAGATGAGAGAAATTGTTCTGTGTTAGACCCTTTCTGGGGGAAAGACTGGGAGGAATTGGAGGCAGTGATTGTGGAGGCAGCAGTGAGAGGCAGCCAGGCACATATATATCAGTCAGACTTGAAGTAAAAAGCCTTTAGAAGCCAAAGTGCAACCCTCAGAGACCTCCAGGACTTGCTGTGCACCCACAACATGACCTGGTCAGGGAAGTAATCTGTCTTTATGGGTGCCAAAACCACTTCCAACTCTTCATTATCCCTGAAAGTTTATGTCTTGAAGAACCCAAACATAGACTTGAATCCTGAGCATTTATGTTCTTATGACTTATTATACCCACAGAAAACAATGGCAATAGGAACTGGTTACTGCTGAGATCACCTTCTTCACAGCTGTGTGGATTAAAGTGATTCCAGTCATGAAGAGGACTTTTGACATTTTACTTTTTCAAATTCTAATTGTTATCCTGACCTCAATTTCCACCTGAAATACCACCAGGCTATCGTTCTTTAGGTTAAAATAGAAAATAAGGTATTGGAGCCTTTTGACTCCAATAGTCTAACTCTGCTGAGTTTTCAGGATCCATCTATTATTTAGTTTGACTTTCAGCTTCCACTGTCCATAATACTATTCATTATTTTAACTTCAGACAGGGAGCCAATACTTAGACTAAAATAGATGGTTTAATACCCAGAGAAAAATAACAGAAAAAAATTTACAATGTATTAACACCAGGCCTCTTCTTATTTATTGACTGTGTGCAGAACAAGAGCTTTATCTTTTCTGAACTCCTCCTTCACCCCTCTTCTCTCCCTGCTTTTACCCTTTACCCTCAACAAACTCCAACTCCAAGGTTAAAATGGCCAGGGAAGTGCAGGGGAAAATAATTGAATCTATTAACCTCATTCATTTTCCTTATTTTGTGGTACATGTAGAATCTAAACATTATCTCAGCTGCTGAAGTTGTAGTTTTCCAAACTCTGGCTGACTCTAACCCCGAATAATACAAGCTGCTAGTATGCCTCTATGCAAAACCTCCACCCCCAGCCCAATTAAGTTGCCAGTATATGAGTTTATAAATAAAAATATAAGCAAAACTTTATTGGTTTTGTGGGGGGGGGTTGCATAATGTCTTGCTTCTGACTATATTCTGGCTATATGATCATTACTGGATTGACTCCATGCAAGGACCATCCTAGGACACAGAGATTAAATAGCTGATTTTCTGGATCATAAATGCCTGGAGACGGAGCACCTTTGTTTTAGTTGGTGTGACCAGTTGCCATCCCTGAGGACAGATCCAAGCTCAGTGTGAACTGCTCACGTTTAGATTTTTTTTTGTTGTTGTTCACAATTTCGATGCAATCAAAGGCAGATCCCACATGTGGATAATAACATTTGGTTTTCAATGATATGGAACTGGTGGCTGTTTGAAATGATTCAAGAACAGCGCTTTTTTTTTTTTTTTTTTTTTCCCCAGACAGGTGAAAAGAATTAGAATTTCAACAAAACAAATGCAAAACACCTGAGGAGCACGAGCTCTCAAGTGGGGAGCTACTGACTACACCACCTACCAGCTGATTCCATCCAGCCACAGCCTCTGCTGGAAGCATCCATCCCCTTCCAGTTCAGCAGGAGTTCAAACAGGTAAGCTGAAATCATTGCTGTGCAACCACTGGATGCAGCATGAGCTCATCAGCCTGCCAGATGTCAAAGCAAGCCTTGGGAGGATTGTCTCGTTGCTGTGCTGTGTTTAGCTGTGCTTAGTGTGGGTCAGGGCTGCTGATACTGGGGCAAATCTGCCTGTATTTGAACAGTTTGCTCGGGAGCATCGAGCAGAAATAGAGTCTTGAAATGCCTTGTTATGGCACCCATTATACACTTCAGGAAAACTTAGCAGTGTTGTTATGTGCTGAGGAATAGGAAGGAATGGATTTCTTCCAGCTCTGTGGTTTTCTAATGTGTTTCTGGTGGCAAGTGGTTTGCAGAAAGGACCAGAGGCAGTTGTGATGTTTTGTGGATGAAGCTGTAAAGAAAAGGTTTGTTGGGAGTTCTGCTGGTCTTTGTTTCTGGTGGTGTAGGAGCTGCTGTTGTGTTTTATATAGCAGTAATTGGACAGCACACCTCTGAAAATTAGAAGTGGGAGTTGTTATAACTGCTGAAGCTGAGGCTGTAGCACATTTCTTCTATCTTTAGCATGGAGAGAAGTCAATAAAGCGTTATTTATTGGGGACTGGAAAGGGTTTGTGTTCCTAAAATGTTGGAGACTAGGAAGATATTGAGAATTATGTTCTGATAAAGAGCTGAGATCCTGTCCATTATGTCTGTCAGTGTTGACTTATGTGTGTTTGTTATTTGCATAGTGGGATTATCTGTGTATCCAAGCTCCTGAGACCTACTCAGGCTGGCACCAGAGAACACATCCAAAGGCAGTCTCTGCCTCAAACAGCCTAAAAATCAAATAATTCAATGAATTCCTTTCCAGATTGCAATATATTTTTTCTCACATTAGGTTCCTATCTCAAGCAAGAAAAGTTCTTGGTTTTAAACACTGTTGTTTCTGAATTTCCCTTTTGTACTGAAGTTTCATGTAAATGCTAACATGCAGTAAATGAAAAAAAAGATCTTCAGTTCAAACTACAATTTGACTATTTCTGCTGTATAGAGGCTATTATCAGGCCCTTGATGAAGCAGAGAACAAATTTGGATTGTGAAATGGCCCTCCACTAGGGCAGACTACAAAGATCCTCCTCTTTGAGGTATTGTGCCTACTGATGCATAAAATGCATGCAAAATTGTTTGAAAAATGCAAGTTGATTAGTAAAAGGAAATTCACAGTAATTGTAGTGAAATTAAAAAAGAAAACAGGGCAAGAGCTTTGGAAAGAATATGTTTAATTGCATGTAATTACTTGATGTGGCTTTCACTGGGGGGAAAAAATGGGAAAGGAGCATGGTAAATAGTGTTGGTGTGGTAATTACCATGATGATTTTCTCAAATGACTGAACTTTGTGTCGTGTTATTTGTTTTGTTGGTTTTGTTTTGCTTTTTAGTTTGTTTTGGTTTTTTTGGGGGGTATTACTTTTTTTGTCTCATTTTTGTTTCTAAAAGACACACACATACACAAAACAAGCCAGGAAAAACACTGAAATTGTTTTTCTATGCCATAAGAACTTCGTAGTGATCAGTCAAAATGCTCTGCCTTGCCCTTCATCACAGGAATTGGTACATGTAGGCAAAATGAACTTTCTTTCCTGGTCATTCTGTGTAATACAAGTAGGGTATCCTTGTGTAGGATACAAGTTTAACAATTTTATGTATTACTGTGTAAGTAACACTTTGCATGTTGTTACACGATAGTGCAAGCGCTTCAAGACTGAGCTTCTCAGTGAAACAACTTCACTATCATGTTTGCTGGCAAACAAATTTGAATAAATTGCAGTCTGGCTTGGCATAAAAATACTTGTGTGGCAGAGGGAAATATATGAGCCCAAAAGATGTTTTTGTCTCCAAACAAGTATTCAGACCACGCTAAATAATTAATAAATTTAAGTTCCCATCCCATCTGTGATTTTTAATCTATTTCTCCACAGGTGATGAAGTTCAGGGGGGAGGGGAGGGCAGTGCAGCAGCATCGTGTGGGAAAACCTGCTCACTGATGGGACCCTGCCCCGCTGTGTTCCTTCCCTCATGTGGCAAGGCAGGCTCCACGTGGGGCTTTAAGTGCAAAAATTCAGTGCAAAACCCATTCATCAGCCCTCAGCAATAAACAGGAGTTTGGAATGGGCATCTGGTCAAGGTGATTTTTCACCCTCCGGTCTTGAAGTTTGCATGAAAATGGATCTGTTTGTGTTGTTACGAAGGGTTGACGCCACAAACTGAGCCGTGTTTCTCAGCTGCTCAGTGAAATCGCCCTTGCCTCGTGGTACCAGGCTCGAGTGCCAAGATTTTATTAAAGTAATGCACAAGTAAGAGTTAAATGTCAATTATGCTAAATTACTGCGCCTTCACAAGGCTGATTAAGAGCAGATGAAGTCAACTTCCCACCACAGCATTCAAAAATATTGCTGTAAGAACACCATATGAAATTTGGCCAAAAAAAAAGTCCTGTTTCAGTGTGAAAGCTCACTTCTTTCTTAACCCTGCATAAGCAAGTGGAAGGAACAGGTTTTTCCTTTTAATTAGGTCTCTTATCGCTGATCCACCAAAAAGTGGGATATCAGCCCTGCTAGCAGAATAAATAAAAGATTATGGATGGTTAACTTATTTTTTTTGATGATATACAGGAGTTAAATTGCTTTTTTCAATTTACCAGATAGTACTTTCTTCTTACTGCCAAAAAAAATCTGTTGTTTATCTTTTAATATGTTGAGACTACAAAGACTTAGTAGATCAGTGATTCCAATATTATAACAGCTTCTGATAACACCACATCTTCACTCTGGAGGCCTCCAATAAGGAAAGGACAAATGTGGGAATCTGGGGCTTCCCTTCTAAGAGACTGAAAATAATAATGGCAAAAAAATGAGAAAAGGACAGAGAAAACTGATACCATCCTTCTGAGAAAAGAACTGAGCTCATAAATGAACTTAGGACTGTTCCTCAGCATCTTTTAGAAACCTATCAATGCACCCATGGTTGAGAAGGGCTATGAGTGCTGTGCTGGGCAAGAAAATTAAGAGGGAACAGCAAATATTGAGGAACCAGTCCAAGACTTTTAACATATGAATCCAGGATTATTTTCGCTTCTCTATCAGAATATATTCCTTGACTACAATACTACTAAAGTTTTCCCAGGTATACTAATTTAAGTTTATTTCAGTGTAAGGAATCCCTTAAGCTCTAGTTGTGTTTTGTTTGGAAAAAAATTCTCCCTGCTATACCCGCATCAGAACAGGTTCACATCTGCAGATGTGGTGTTTTTGTTGGGTTTTTTTTCAGGTCATAATCTGGTGTATTTCTTTTATCATGATAAGTTTTTACAGATAGGCATGTAACAGGTAGTATTTTTCTGGTCTGATTACATTCCTAGAAAAATTGGAGGAATAATAAAAAAACCAAGGCAAAACAAACTTAAGTTCTCAAAAAGAAAAAATTATTAAAAAATTATTAAAAAATTATCCTCTGTGCTGCATCTCTGTAGTCTTTTATTTCACTGTGATGGGACACCTCACAACTGAATAGAGAAATATTCTCAATATTTCTGTAATTGAGTAGAATCTGACTTATTTTGGGCTGAGCACGGAAGTGAAGTGAGTATAAATCAAGGAATTAACAAGACCAAGAGAACAGACTACTTTCCAGGCCCCAGAGTGGCAGTGCTGGAAAAGTTTACTGTAATGGAATTTCCAGCCAGAATTTCCAGGCTCAGGAGGTTTAGTTGTTTTGGATACATTTCAGATCAGCAGAGTCTGCTTGGCACGCTGCGTGCTCCTGTGGCAGTGTTTAGTTTTATGATGGTGGTTTTTTATACAAGAAGGAAGATGGCCTATACCAGAAAACTCACAACTCTTATTCCCTGTATCTGTGGGTCAGTGTGTCTACACTTAAAATGGTTTAAGAGGATGTACAAATTAAAGGCCTGTTTTCCAGAGGCTCTGCTCTTGTCACTTCTAATACGTGTGCTTTTACCAACAGCAGCTCAGAGAGCCCTGGGGAAGGAATGCTGTTAGTGGAAGTTCAGCAATTATAGTTTACCATGGGACATGGAGCAGTTTCTTTGTGGGGGTTATCTTAGCAAGCTGCTCACTAGGGGATGCACAGATCCTCACTTACGTTCTTCTGAGGATGACATTTGCTAGCAGGGCCAAAAACCCCACAGGGTAAATGGGTGTGAGCACAATTCTTGACCAGGCAGCACAGCCTGTTATAATTGCATTTCTTCTTGGATTCCTCTGCTGGGGTGTTTCTTTCCCGGTGTTTTGGGTGAGTAGACCTGCTCTGGGATCCTGCTTCTTTTCATGTCTTTTTCTAGGGATCATCCATCACCGAGTACTTAAGTCGTTCTCACAGTAATGCAGTGCTGTTGTGAGAGGTACTGTGAAACTCCTGATCTGTTATCTTCCTGCTCCCTCCCCATTTCCCCGATCCATAAAAGTGTTTAGCCATGACAGCGCTTCTCTTCACTTCATGTGCTGAGAAGTGTTCGCTGCACAGTGGTGGTGCTGAAGCTGTTGATCGTGCTGTTATTATGTGACCCCTGGCATTCATCAGCTAGCTGAGAAGCTGGAGACCATGGAGACCATGAATATGTCCCGAATTCACTTTCAGAAATTACTGCACAGCCTCCCACAAAATCCATTACTTAAAGGCAGAGATGAAAATTCAGGTAGTGGTGACTGACTTCCAGCTGAGATAATTTCGCGGGGCTACTGCTGGAGAAGAGGCAAGAGTTCAACCCCCTGACTGCATTGAAAGCAGCCTTACTGTGAGCAGCTCCTGAACCTGGGGAGAACATCTGAGTGCTTGTTAAGCTGCTGAAAGGGGGATCTGACAGCTGCTCCTCACGTGCATAAGAACACGGGGAGCACACAGCCTTGAAAAACGGAGAGCTGAATGTTAATTGGCTCTAAGTGACTTCTGGTGCCAAGGCTGCTTGATATGGGATGATGTTGGGAATATAAATAGCAGGAGAGAATTAATTGCGTATTGTGAATGAGGAAGGACTGTGGTGTTCAAAAAAAAAAAAAAAAAAAAGAAAGGAGTTGTGCTTGGGGTTTTTGTTTTGTTTTGTTGATTTTTCTACTCCAGATTTATTTTGGGGGTCATGATGCCACTTAGGTATTTTTTGAAGTCTGAAACCAGTACTGTGGTTATCTGTGGCTAATCTTCTGCATCTCTTATCTGGTTAGTTTTAACATGTATTCTAACCTTTGGTCTTTCATCTCTAGAAGGAGCTGGTGGTTCTACCAAACAAATCAAAATCAATCTCACGCTATGTTTTTACTTTCTGTTATTTTTTTTCCCCTGCTTTTTTTATTTCTTTCAATTCTTCAGTGGCATAAGGCAGAAAAATCTTTAAATAGATCTGGGCTGAGCCTCTAATGCCTGTCCTTTTTCTACTGGACTTAATTGTTTTTATACTTATTTTAACAGTCTTTTCATGAAGAGGCACTGAAGTCATAAAATGTGTCCCTTCTCCTAAGATTCTCATCAGAGAGGAATTATATTGAAGTAATGAGGCAAAAATTAGCTGGAATTCAAGAGTTATAAAAGGGAAATTACCAAAAATGAGAAGGTGTTCTCTAAGCACAAGTATCTCAATACAGTGTTCATATAATAGCAATAAAATATGATCTAGTGATGATGAATCTGCAGAAGAAAATGTTATTTGGATGTATTTCCCATTTTCTTACTGTGATAGAGGAAATGGCAAGAAATTCATTGCGGCCATCACAAAATGATTCTTCCTGTTTATGATTGCTCTTCTTAGCATTACTAAAAATTAAAATTGGTTTACTGAAAAAGCCTGCTATGAACTAGTCACAGCTCACTCATCTCCAAAATAGCACCATTACACACCCTGAATCTTGGGAATGTGCGTGGGAAGGGGAGGGGGAGTCAGGATATCTGCTTCATGTTTGCTCCATCTCCCCATTTCACACGGGGTGATATGAGAGTGTGTTCCTTGGTCTTTCCTTTCCCTTGTAAATGACTCCAGCAATCACATTGATACCAAAACAGCATCAAAGCATGGGGTCTTTAGAACTTAAAATACATGAGCTAGCTCTGTGTCTTTTCAGAGGAAGCAGAGGGGGGATGTTTATCCAGCCATTCTTGCTCTTGTTGCTCTTCTACTGCTGAAAAAAAGAGCTTGATGAAGAGCTCAAAAATCAGGTACTAAAATCCCTGTTTTGCAAACGAAATGGTCGTGTTTCTACCTCCCCTGTGTTACAGATAACAGATGTTTGCCTTGATGCATATTGCAGGCACAAATGCTCATCAAAGTGGGTTTAAGGCCTTCATCATTAATATTTATTAATATCACATTTTACTATGCAAATGTTTTCTGGAAATAACTGTGAATCTTCCATTAATGAAGCAAAACTCTGAACTATGTAGTTCAGGAACAATTATGGAACTATGGAGCAAATTGCAGTGTTCCAAACAAGGAGGAAGGGGTGTATGCCTAAGCACCAAACCAAACTGAGAAATGTGAAAGTTGAAGGAAACTCCAAATTTTGCCCTGGTGAGAACACCAAAATCACACTTTTCTGCACCTATCACCTCCAAACTGCCTGCAGTCTGTGGTTATAGCTCTAGTTCTCAGATGTGCAACTAACCACACTGCAGGGTGGGACTGCAGCTCTCGCTGTGCCATCTGGTTTTCCTTGGAATTAAACATGGATACTTTGGGGGAGGAAGAGATCCTCAGCAAAGCCTTCTAGGTATCTTGATCAGGATGATTAAGAGATGATACCTGCAGGGGATGTTACCAATTTTCACAACTACAGAGCAGTTTCTTTTTTGTTCTTGAACATCGTGAGTCAAACTCCAAATGAACCAAATAAAGAAGTTCAGTAATTTGCGTATGCACGGAGATGGAGCAATTAATAATTCTTGGGTTTTAATTGACTGAAGAGCAATTGTAATGAAAAAAACAGTAAGTGGAATGAAAGGAGTTAAACTGCCTGTTTCTGATCCTGCTTTTCCTGTAATGCATGTGGCTGAATTAGAGTGTCTGAGTTAGTGCTGAGCTACAAATGTGTGTGCAGTGTGTTGCCCACCCAGCAAGCTTAACAAAAACTCTGCACAGCATTTCCCAAAAGCTTGTAATTTTGTCAAATCAAGGCCCTTTGTTTCCCAAAATGCTATTCCTGTTCCTCAGTAGGAGTTATCATGGTGACAAATTAGAACTCTTTAAAATTTTTGGTTATTTAAGTTAAAATGTTGCCCCGGAAAAATCTCCGCTTTCTCTCTTCCAGTGTGGAAAGTATTATTTTTATTCTCACAATAAATCACTCATGTTGGTCCTGCTGGCCCCATCTGCAGATGCTCTGATCCCATGGTGGTGCCTGGACTGCAGGGGCCCATGGAATGCTTTAGCAGGGCCACGGGAATCCACTGCTGTTTTCCTCTCATGCTTAGTGCAATAAAACACTGAAGCATTTGAGTGTTTGAAGGGGTTTAAGATTGGCTTGGAGGGTGTGTAGGCTCAAACCTAGGGAGGCTGCACTACTGGAACACGTTCACCTGTAGTCTAATTGTCCCCTCTCCCATGGCTGAGGGTTTGAAACTAGGATCTTTAAGGTCCCTTCCAACCCAAACTATTCTATGATTCTCTAAATTATTAAACAGAAGCCATTCTTGGATAGAGACAGGAGACAGAGCATTTTCAGCTAAGAAGTGGCTGGCTATAAAAAAACCCCAATTTGGCCACCCCAGTTACAGTAACTGCTGGTATCAAAAATGTATGGAAGGTGTGTATTTTCATGCCCCCTTATAGTGCTGCACCTAAGCAGGGCTACTGCTTAAACAGCATGAATCTTACAGGTGAAGTGATGGATGTGTTCGGAAAAGGGCTGCTTTTCTGATTCTATTCGAATCCTGCTTATTTTATTTTGTACTTCCAAATCTGATGAGAAGAACTAGGGATGACTTGTCTAGGGAAGATGCTGCTCAACAGTTTTAGCTGTGCACTTGTTTATCACTTCACCTCTGATCAAAAGTTACTTTTTAAGTAAACATTCCTTAATCTTGCCTTGTGGAAAATCTGATTGTGATTTGTTAGGGAAATGGAGCACATTTTTGAGACAACTAATTCTTGCAGCTTCACAGTGGGCCATGTTTTCAAACCTCACAGCCCTAGTGGTTAACATGGTTCATTTCTGTGTGACGATATTTGACTTCCAGATTCATAACACAGTAAAAATAAGTATGTTCTAGTAATCAGCAGTGGATAGAAAACTCCCCTGGCAAGCAGAAAGATAGTGCAGAGGACACTTAAAAACAAATGTGGGCCTGAAACAGCTTGTAATAACAGGGATATTTGTACCTTTACAAATACCAGTGGTTACTGAAGAACATAATCAAGCAGTCTGTAGGCAGAAATAGTACAACTTTGCAAGATTTTATGTGAATAAGCATAATTGCAGAATACATTTGCCTATGCACATATAGATCAACTTTAAGACTAAAATAATTTCCGAAAGCAAAAAGTAAAGTGACACTTCTATTACACTGACTGACATTTCATTATTTAAATGCTTAATGTGCGTTTTGCTTTTGGATAATTAGTTGTCAGTTTGCAAAAGCAATTACAGTTTAAATGTTACCAGAGTTTTTTTTCCAAAGGATAACTTAGACTTTCTACCTGGTGGCTGAACTGTGGTCAGACCTAAGTAAAGACTTGCACAAAATGTGTTTTCCTCAGAGGGATATGGCAACACACCAGTGGGATTCATGTGTTTCAGGAAAAGATAAATCCGGATTTATTATCAAGTTAGCACATGCTGCCATGCCAAAGTCTTCATCTGATTAACCCCAGGCTACAGTGAACACATTGTTTCTTACATGCCTGCAGATTTCCCCTCATATCATATGGATGGAAATTGTTTTGCTTAGGTTCTTGCACACTGTTTTCTCCCACGAGGCTTGGATGTTTCCCCCCATTCCCACCACCCTAGCCAATTATGATTCCTTAAATTACTTTTTTTTTTTTTCAGTGTTTCATTCTTAGGGGAGGTTATTCAGTACAGGCTTATGCATAACAGTTCAGCTGAAAGATATAAGCATAAATGAGGGAAGAGAAAGCTATCACAGCAGCATTTAGAAAATAATAAGCATTTTTTGCTCTCCAGGACACCTTGCTGCCATGTGGTACGTGAGCCAAATCAACACACAGCAGAGCTGTGGACCCAGCTATAAGCGTAGGAAACTTCCTGAGAATTTATTATTCATAAACAGTCTTGGAAAGGCACAAAGGTGAAGGAGCACCACAAGCTTTGTGCAGAAATGCTCTCCCATTATGCAGAAGTAACCACATCCCGATTTCCCCCTGAGGAGGGCTCGGTGTGTTGCCAGAGGAGTGCTCAGGGCTCAGACACAGCAGCCACCAAGCACGGGAAAAGCTGCCAAGTCGGAGCGGCAGGACGTGCAAATGCAGCTTTCGGTCCAGCCTCTGACTGGACTCCAGAGGCTGTTCAGGAACAGTCTGCCACACCTGGAGTTTTCTTTCCCCTGAGATTTCAGAAGTGATTCTGTTCCACAGCGGGGTTAACCCAAGTCTTTTTGAAGCTTTCTGTGAGAAATAAGATGGAAAGACTCTCCAGTGGTGAAATATTCACCTGCAATGTCAGGTCTCAAAGTCACATTCAAGCTGGTCTTGAATTTGGCTTTTTTTTTTTTTTTTTTTTTTTAATAAATTGATGGTTTTATTTGTCCTGGAGCTTTTCCATTTACTGCAAATTGATATTCCTTGAGACAGCCCAAGTGAGATTGATAACAGCACTTACAGGAGAAGCCTGATACGAACATTCAATTCCTGCCGTCTTCCAGGTACGGAAGGTTCTGGGACTGCCCTAACAATCATCTGGATTGCATAGTATTTCAAAAAGGCATTGGTTAAATAGGAAGGGTGTCTATCATACTCTTTTTGCTCATCATGGCAGTGGAGTTGAAGCCAGCAGCTTTTAAAACATCCTGTGGTGCTTTAGACCGGAAGGTGGAAGTTTGCCAACTGAGATTTTCTTGGTTTTGACGAATAAACTCCTGGCAGAGCTGAGGCCAGGCCGATGCTGGCTGTTACATTATTGGGCAAAGTGCAGTGACATTCCTAATGTCTGGGTTTGTCAGGACTTTGTGCCTCTTTCTCATCAGAAAGGTGCCAGCATTAGCACCGTGCACACGGTTAGCACAGTGTGGAAGGATGAGTAGCTCTTGTGTGGCTCCCGGATTTTGCTTGGAAACACATTCCCGGCTGTGCAGTCGGATCTTTCTGGGCAGATCTCCCAGCTTCCTGGAGAAGTGAATGCCTGAAATATTAAATGTAACTCCATGCTCGGGTTTTGTTCTGGGATTTGGGGTCCTCTCCTCCTGTTTCCCTTATGACGTCTCTAAGGGAAGATTATAGCAAAGCAGGCAAACATCCAAGCTCTTCTTAATTACTATTTTTAGTGCCTCTGCAAATGATAATCTTAGCTATATTCCCACTTTATAAATGACTTAAATAATTGGGTTAAACAGACTCACACACAACATTTGTTGGTCAATTACCTCTTAAATTATGTACATATCTGTAATTAGAAAATGCAATTTTGCTTCTATACATAAAGCTCTCTTTTTTTTTTTTTCTTAAACATGTACTTAGTATACCTGGAATGATGGCTTATATTTGTACACGGAAGTTAAATTGAAAAGAGTTTTCCTATTAAAAGGGTGTGATTCTGTGATCAACTTTATTTCTGTATGTGTGAGGTGAATTACTGACGGAGGAGTCAATGGATGTACAATTTCTAGACATCCTGAAAGCCAAATGAAATCTTTATTTATTTAAAGAGCAGATAATGGATGTTACAAAGTCAATATTATCCTAAAGCTCAATTACTTGTGAATTTACTACAATTCCAGTAAGAACGTTGAATTACCAAGGAAAAGGCATTCTTGCATGACACCTGAAAATGCACATAACCCAAAATCTCATTTTACAGAAATAATTGAACTCTGCCGTGGAAACATTAACCAAAGATGTAAATATTTTTAGATTTGTTTTCCCAACAAGACAAGGTGAAAATTAATCTGACAACAATGTGCATGATCTATGTGATCGCTGTCAGCTCCATGATCTTATCTTTGGAGATGTACTTGAAAAAAAATCACAGAGTGAAGGTTTGGCTTCTCAGGTTGTGTAAAAGCTGAAGATTCTCTCTTAACACTGATGTATTTATACTGACTTTTACCTCATAGTATTATCTTCTTATTGTGAACAGTGTTGAAACAAATAATTGATTCATCCTTACTGGGAACAATATTTAAACATGTGCTCAATCCCTTGCACATTTGAATGTTTTGTTCCAAATTCCCATTCAGACACGAATCACAGCAGTAAAAATTGGCAAATAATATTTTTATTTCTTAGGCATTAATATTTTTTCTATAATTTCCCTTTATGATTATATTTTATATGGAAACTTCAATATCTAAACCAGTTGTTTAAAACTCAGTTTTATCAATCTATTGTGCACTTTCATGAGCCCACTCTCCTTCCTCTCTCGTATATCAAGTTTCCATGGGGAGAAAAGAGAAAATGCGGTGAATCAGCCTTAGCAGTCAATCTCTACTTAAGTGCAAATTAAAATTTATTCCATTTTAGGGCTGCAGGCAAGTCTTGTGCCTCTAAATCTCAATTTCTTAAGCCAGGTAATACACAGCCCTGCCAGAGGGGATGTGATACAGGACCCGATGGTCCAACATGATTGGTGACATGGAGACTGGAGCCAGCCTGGGCTGCAGAGATCACACACTGCTGGAGTTTGCAGTCCTGAGGGATATGGGCCAGGCAAAGACTGAAGTCAGGACCCTGAATTTTAAGAAAGCAAACCTCCAACTCTTCAAGGGATTAGTCAATAGGACGCCTCAGCCTCAACTTTTATTAACTATCCAGATCAGTCTTTTTTTAGGTTCTACTCCAGATTAGGCACTCAAATACCCTCAAAATCTAAGCAGACCCTTATCCTGGTTTCAGTTCAGTTTCTGTAGTTGTAAAACAGTACCTTGGGTGAAACCTTATCATTGCTTGAGCTGTACTAATGTTTCCAATTCTATTGTAAACTATCTTTTCTTTACTGTATGAGTTCTAGGGATATCAAAGCAACAGGTAGGACATACTTTTCTAAATGGACAGTACTTTATGCTCAGTCTTTACAGCCACTTTTGCATTTCTTGGTAATTTTTGGTTATTTAACAGTCATTCTCTTCCTTAGTCATTTGATTGATGAATTCTCTGCTTATAAAAATCTTGGGCTTTTTGGTCAGAGGTTGGTCTTGCACACTGTTTGAACTTAATTTCTATTTCAGGGTTTTGCAGCATGATGTATTTATTTTCTTGAAGACTGGCAGTACCTATTAACAGCTTATTGCCTACATATTTTTTTCAGGGCACTTGTACTTTTGTTACAAGGATCAAGAATGACAATTTACAGTTTTACAAAGGTTTTCAGTTTCAAACAGATATTCCCCTTTCAGCTCTACCCACTGCATTTCCTTATGTTTATTTTTAATTCTAATCCATATCAGGTCCAACCTTGTGTGACACTGTAAAACAGTGATCTGTACAACTATAGTGTCATTATTCTGACCTCAGCATAATGCAAGGATTTAAAAGAGATCTTGAAGGAAGAGATAATGAAAGCAGTTATAGCCTTGTTATAATTGCTGTGGGTGAAGGATATGCACCAGACAAGTTGTAATTAAAGAAACAGAGATAAAGAAAAAAGGGTATAAAATGAACCAAGGGTTTTCCAAAGATAGACTCTGTCTGAATAATCAAACAGCTTTAAGTGTGCTAACTGATTTTCCAAGAAATGCAGTAGATTAAATCTATGTGGACTTCAAAAGTTTTATGACTCCTCTGTCTAGAAAATCAATTGTCATTTTTGAAGTCTGCTGCCATGAAATCCACAAAGAAATGAGGTTAGAGCCACTTTCTGCTTCTACCCTGGCTCTGGAGTGGTGGAAGAAGAAAATTATTTCAATTTCTGGTCTCCTCCTGGGGATGAAGGTTATGTCAGGTGGCATTGCCACTTGAGGTGTTACAGTGCCCACAGTCAGTTATTTCTCCTCATGAGTGCCCTTTTTCTGTTCCAGAGGAGTTACCATGAACATTTTTGGGCAATAGTTATATCAGATAATTCGAAGAAGGAACTTTGTAAGTAATTTCTTGGTGCAAGGCATATTCATAACAGGATCTGCTTTGTATTGGAAAAAAAACAAACAGTGATTGTGCAGCTCTGTGCAGTTTTCTGATTTCTGTGTTAGTCCTCTTTGCTTCCTTGAGCAGGAGGAAGAGTTGCAGAGCCAATGTCCCAAGTCCACTTTCAACAACGAATCTCATTTTAGAAGTTCACGTTACTGAACTATAATCAAAGAAAATGTGACTGAGAAAGGCCTGCAGGAAGCTGTGTACTCCTTAACCAGCTCCTCATGGCACTGTGATTCTTTACTGAGGTTTTTCAAAACTTCTGTCGGTGCAATCCATCTCCCTTCTCAGGGAAATATTTAGATTTTTACCTCTGTTTATGGTTAGGAAAACTTTATTTTAACACGTCATCCAAGTGCCTTCATCAGTTCTTGTCTGTTGATTTTTGACCTTGCTCAGCTGAGTATGTGTACAACAGTTTATTCCCTTCCCCTTTGTGGCAACCTTTTAATAGCTGGAGCTGTCTCCTCAGTTGTCTGGACTAGACTGAGAGGTTTTCCTTGTGCATATTCCACTTCTTTTAGAATTTTTATTTATATTTTGGTGCTCTTCCATGAATTTTCTCAAATAGAGTCCCAAATTTTTAAGGTGAGAAATCCCAGTGTTCAGGTGAGGTGTGGAGTAGAAAGGCTACTTTGACTTTATTTATTTCCAATACTGCTTTTGTGCCATGTCAGAAGAATTATGCTTTTCTCAGGCACATTACTACTGAAAATAAGTAGGGAAAAAGCAGCTCACTTACAATGGGACTTTTCACCAAGCTTTCACAGAGATTTACAAATACCACACTAGCAAAAAAAAAAAAAAAGTCCTGTAGATTTACCAAGGATCCCAAACCCTGTTGAGAAATGCTATTTACACAGTCCCAGCAATTTATTACTGACATGTTATCCATAACATAAACATAGAGAGACATAATGTAGTGTCCAGCCTCACCAGACTAAGATTAGTTGGCTCAGCATTTCCCTACCTGCCTCCTTCTTGATCAGCATTGCCATCAATAACTCTGTTTACCGGCATTACAGTGCAAAAAAAGATATCCACAAGATATCATAACAATATATCACAGCTTCCCAGGAGCAAAGACAATTAAATAATTTTATTAAAACAAAGGAAAGAAGCCAATACAGAGGGTGTGATAGGAAAGTGAAATGCAGTGCTCTGCAGGTCTTAGCTAAATATTTGCACTGTGTTCATCCCTGTTCAGCAGAACGTGTTCCTGTTGTGATGGCTGAAGATGTAATAAGTTGAAATTGTCTTCATGCATCGTTTATAAGCAGAAAAGAAGGGTGGAAAACAAGCAATCTAAAAAAAAAAAAAAAAAAATCAGTTTTTTTTTTTTTTTTCTGAGAAATTGTACCAAAGGCTTCGAAAATCTGATGCTTTTTTTTCCAGAAGTCAAACCCAATAACAGATCTGGGAGCAGCTGTAAATTTTCCTTGTGCTCTCAGGCGCTGTACTGGCCATAAGAGGACAATTTCTCCCAATCCAAACTGTAACATAACAAACTCTGTGTTAGCCACGGAATTCTTGAGGCTTAGATTGTCTTCCTTCTTTTGCTTTATCCCTTCACAAATTCCCCATGAACTGTCGGGTGCCCTGCAGCTCGTGAGGCTCTCTGGTTCTTTTGCTGACAATCCCCACCCTTGCTCCAAGAAGCAGTGTTAGTTTTCCAGCAGAAGCCAGCAGGAGTGGTTGAGTCAAGGACTGTCAAGTGCAGTGGGACAGCCAAGTTTCTGCTCACGATTTTTTTTCCCCTGGGAGTTGGGGGGAATAAAGTCTGAGCGAAAAGGAAAGCAGGCTGGAGGATCTGGGTCTGCAGCACGCAGGCATCTCCCTCTAGAACTCATTTAGTAAGCTCTTGGGTCTTGTAAATTTTATGGTTCTCGCAGACATGATGTTGTTAATGTGGAGGAACTTAACAGAGCTGCTGCGAAATGGTGTCTAGATGGTTCACCAAAATGTCTGGAATCACCCTCGTGACCTTTCCAAAAAGTTTCCCATCTGCAGATTTCCAATTTAAGCATCCAGAGCCCTTGACACAGACGACTTTGCAGGATCATTTAACTTTTGTTGTCGCTCCCCCACCATAATTCCCTGGAACCTCCACTGGCAGCAGGGGCAGAAGTGCTTTGAAGAAGAGAAAACAATAATTTTTAACCTCAGTCTCTGAGATTAACTGCAATACACTGAGAAAATCTGACTTCCATGGGCTCTGTGTGCTGCATATGGTCAGGGAATGATGTCAGCTGCTTCTGGGACTGTTGGAGCAATGAGACTACAGGTTTTAAATGAACTAATGCACCAAACCACACTTAAATAATTGAAAACAGAACAAGCATTTTAAACAGTGTTTCAGTATGAACCAGGCTTGGAGATAGGGAGGTATATATATATATATATATAGACAGAGAGAGAGAAAATTTCATGTAAAACTTTCTTAACACATATTAATTATTAAAATATGTCTGTCCCTTAAAAGCAGGTATTAGGCTGAGAGTTTCTTCTTGCTTCTTGTGATATTCTTTGTAGATTGCCAACACTTATTTTAAGAGCATTGATTTAACGGGTCTCCTTTGCCAGCTGTGCCCCAAGGACTGAGGGAGAGGACTGTGCAGTGAAAATCTGGTGCTATCCTCAAGAACACTGTGTGAGGATTATAGTTGCTCTCCTGTTAGGAACATCCATCCCAGCGTTGCACAGAGAATGTGCCAGCGCTGACCATTCAGTCCCTGCCTCATGTAGCCAGGCTGAATGCTTGGACAATGCTTGCATCAGGCAGCTGAGTTCCATTTTACAACCAGGTTTTTAATCATCTTCCAACAAGGCAAAATGCAATCTGCCCGTGAGTGAACCTACTAAGTCTATTCTGTAATAAGGTTGTACCAAAAAATGACAGGTGCAGTTTTACAAGGTGCTGAGCCCACTCCTACCGTAGTTTATGGCTTTCTGTTCCCACTGTAATCAAAATTGAATATATTGATGTATTCATCAACACTACACAGAAGAGCTGGGCTCCACTGAAATGCAGTTTCAATCTCAACTCGCTTTTGATGGATCGGTTTTGTTTGTGAATAATTCTATTTATGATCCCAAGTCCTTAATAAACACTGCATCTTCATTCATGGCCTCTTAATCTTCCACGAGATTGCATCTTGGTGTGATTCTTCAGCCTTGTCCCTTATTATGTTTTATTATATCTGCTGGATTGTGTGTGTACTGGAAATAAAACAAACTCAGTGAGCAAGTTTCAGATAATCTTTTGCTATCCAGTCTACAAGTTTGGGTGGTAGCTTGAAACATATAAGATCTTATTATACTTTTCAGTTCACTTCTCATAGCTGAGCTAAGGTAAACCCTTAAAGTGTAAATAAAATGCAGAAAATTACTACCAGACAGATGGAACAATATAACCTCAGAAATTAGAATTTGTTTCTGAGTTCACTGTCTATCAGTTACAAGAATTTCTCATATGGAAAAAGCATTTATTCTGTGTTACTTTAATAACTTGCAAGACCCTCTGCAGGGAGTTGATATACTTACTTCATATTAGAATTCTCAAAACCTTGCTGTATGGTAATATGCTCATATTCTCCCCTCCCAAACTAGATTAAGTAAATAAGACTTATTTCTTATATATTTCTGCAGCAAAATGTAATGCTGGTAGTCTTGCTTGTTTTGTCTGTATTAATGCAATCTGCCCTCGCTGTTTAATGCTGATGAATAAATCACTAAATGTGTAATAACATCTATTTACTCTGAATGGCAACGTTTTAGTCCAGACAGGAAATGACTATTCACGGGTTTTATTTCCCCCTCCCCCTTCTCCTATTATCTGAAATTAAATTAATTGTATTGTGTGTTGCCACTATAGAAATATGTAGAGTTACACCTCACAATAAAGTAGTGAAGGTATTTAACTTCTAGTTGGCAAGTAAATTGCTTTTCCCTCTTTTTGTTGCATGGTGCCAGGATTGTAACAACTTTGTCAAAACAAGGCCTTTAATTACTGCACCTTTGTGATGATAGGTTATTAATGCCCACAAAATTCTTGACAGATTGCATGAGAAATTCAATAGAATAGAAATTTTGATCATCACTAAAAAGTGAATGAAATGGATTCCAAATCTGATGGACCTGTCATAGGCAAAAAGTTATTAACTTGATTTTTATAGCTTTTGCTGGTCTTTATGTTCTCTACTGTACCAGTGACAAATGTATCTGGTGCACCAACCCCTATTCTGCAGGAATACAGAGGGGAAAAGAATATTTATTTTGCACTGCTTTTAAATCTGTGCAAGTTTCTACTGAGTGCAGCTGTTTTAATTCTTCACAATGAAGCACCACCATTCTTATTTTTAAAATAACTATGCTATCCAGTACATGATGTCAAATGTTAAATGAATAACGGTGGTAATGAGTTTTCCTTTTTTTTTTTTTTCCCTCTCTGCTTATGAATTGGCCAGAAAGAGATATGGCAGTGTAAGGTTTGTGGCTGTAGTTGATGATCTTAAGGGTCTTTTCCAACATAGATGAAGAATCTATGGGTCTATGATTTCATTATATGAAATTACTGCTAACCATGATTTAATAATTCTTGAACCGTATGAAAATGGTCTTTTGTGAGTATTTTCTACTCATTTTTTGGTTGTGTTGTAGGGTTACATCCTGATCACAGACTTGTATAAGTGTCGGATTCTGTGAACAACTAAGTTTACAATTTTTAATTTCCTGTGATTATGGAGATCAGTTCTGTAATGCACTAAAATACCTCCCAAATTTCTGATTTTTTTTTTTTTTTTAAATTTCCAGCAACTGGAAATACTGCTCTTGCTTTTTTGTAAGGACCATTCTGGTTTCACAACACCTGTAAGAAAAAGCAAGATCCTTTTTCTCCCTGTCTTTCACTTGTCATTTAATTTTCATTTATCGTAAAAAAGGCTGAAAAGGGGACAGTTGCGATTTATAGTAATTAAAAAGTTTTTAGGAGCCATGAGGACAGAACTGACTATTAGAAGGGAGAAGGGTCTAATGGGTTGCAGAAATGGACCTACCCAGCTACCTTCTCCTTGTAAAGGCAGCTCAAGTTTCCCTTGAAAGGACAGGAGAGAGTGGCTAACAACTGAAGTCTGGATGTTTTACTGCCAGTGACCTCCCTAATTTATCTTCACTGAAAGTTTTATTCATGCCCCAAGGTTTTAGGGGGTTGGTAGACCTCTTAGAAAAGAGGCTGCTGGTACCTGGTGACTGAAGCAGTTAGAGTGATGCTGAACTGATGAATCCAGTAAAACATAAACTCTGACAAGGTTGGTATAAATAAAGGCAAGTGCACTCGTGCAAATTAATTCACAAATTGCAGGTTATTTGCAGATAGTCATGCTTGTAAGATGGATGACCCCATAATTACTGATAACAACAAACCCAATACCATGAAACCAGCCAAGTTGATTTTATTTATTCCTCCTCACGCTTGTAAGATGCTTTTGAACACCTGGAAGGTTGGGGAGTAGGGTTTGGCACAGGAGCTGGGCAGAGAAGGAGGAGCAGGCATCAGGAATATTTTACATGCCTTTAACTGAAACTGAACCTGCTTGCAGGAATATAATGAACTCCTTAATGATGAATGCATTTCACAGAAACCAGGAAATTCCCCTCTCTTCAACTCACAGCTTCTGAAGCAGTGGGCAGTGCTTCCTGGGATACACTTCATGCCTAGGAATTTTGGGGCCAGGGCAGCACAGAGGCATCCCAAGGAATGCAGCAGGTCTGCTTTGCAGGGTGTTTCTGTTGATGTCAGGTGGAGGAGGAAAAGTCTCGTCCACTCTGAGGTTTCCTTTGAAGACTTTTCTTACTGTGTATCTTGGTCAGGATCACAATAATAGGGGAGGTCTTTTAGAGTCATTTGGGTCTGGGTGGTGTTCAGGAGTTGACCTCTGCCTTCCAACTGTCTGGATTTCCATTTCTGAACAACTTCTTAGCATTCCTTATTTTGCCATGCTGCTTCTGAAGTATGTGCTCTGCTCCTGGCACTGGAATTGGGTTTCCTGATTGTGCCCAAAATAAGTCTGCTATGATATGTATTATTTCTTTTCCATTTAAGGTGGGGTCCTGGAAATATTAATTCCATACGTTTATAAGGCTCCCTGACTTCTTTTTGACCATTTAATAACACACAGGACTCAAAACTTAGATTAGAAGTGAGCAGACAATATGGGGCAGGCAGATGATGATTGATAATGACTGGGCAAAACACTGACTGGTGTAACATAAAATAACTGAAAAGTGTAGGGAATAGAGGGGAAAGGTAAATAAGCAAGTGGTAGTATGTGGAGGGTAAATGATCTCTAAGAACACCATGGGAGTCTTGTTGTGTTTCACTGGGATAATTCAATACAGCAAAATTTCACATACTGGCCCTTTATGAGTGTTCTACTTATGACAAAAGCACTCATTTTACTGAAAAGAGCACTGCCTGATCCAAGTAGGACTGTTCACATGAGCAAGATTTATCCACCAATCTTCTTCTTTCTTTGAATAGTAATATTATACAATATCAAGCCTGAGTAAATGTCAACTTATTATACTTTTGTGGCTCCTTTAGGTAAATATTTCATGATGTATTCCAGATTCTGTCCCTTTTCTTGGAGGCCTCAGATGGGTTTTTATTTTGCTTTGTTGCTGCTGCTGAGTTCTCTCCTTTTAAGCTATGTTCAAAGAAAATAGTAATTAATTAAGGAAATTACCTGTACACGCAGACTTTGATGGCAGTGCAAACAGTGACATTCACAGGAAGAAACACTTTGCAAGCTGACAGACTATTTCAGTAAAGCTCCCATAGCATCTCTGTGAGGGAAATTATAGGGTTCATTTTTTTTCCTGTGTTTGCAGTGCTGAAGCACGTAGGCCACCTAATTTGAACCTTTAGATAATTAAGAATAGCCTTATATCATTAAAGATTATATGCATCTTTAAGTGCTGCTTTCCCTTTTGAAACTATTGGCCATCTTTAATTAATACAGGTACAGCAGAGAGCACTTTGCTGACATTTGACTAATCCACTCAGAGCTGCAGTGAGATTCCAGGTAAACTCCATCTTCCAAGGCTTTAGAGTTTGTGTTAGGACACAGCAGCACTTGCTAACAAGTGGTGCCCCAGTTTTGATCTCCAGCATCTATATGGTAGGGGTTTGGGAGGCAGGATTGCTCTTCTCTTTATTAACAGACCTTGGGAATTATCATTAAAATAAATGCTTTTCTTCTGTGAATTAGCAGCAATTAAGTGCAGATTTTTGGTGACTCAAAATGGCATTCTTTTGATTTGTGATTCTAACTGCTAATTGGTCTGTGATTGAGTGTTATTTCATCTGCATCTCAGGCACGGGGATATTTTTAAGAAATATACTGTATAAATAGAAGCATGACTTTATTTGACAAATGTTTGGTCTCTGTCTACTGCTTCACTAGGACAAGGTTAAGAAGTTGAGAGAGAAATGTTCAAGTAACTCTGCTAGTCTTCCTTATAAAACTTTGCTTTAAACTTCCTTAATTGTGACCGGTCTCTTGGTGTTTCTACCTCTTTTCCTTGCTGAAGACTAACAGAAAAATCCAGGATTCTATTCTTCCTGTTTTTTCTCAGAGGTATAACTGAAATTAAGTAGACTCAGCTCAGGTGAAACCAGTGGAATTACTGCCACAACTCTTGTTAATGGGTTGTGTCTGTGTTGTGTACTTCATTCCACAGACCCACCTTCCTGAGCAGTTCTGTGCTATGCAATACATCACTGCTGTTTTACACTACCAGTTTCTTATTAACATCCAATTTAAGATCAATCCACACTTGGAGAACTTTTCCTTTCCTTTATGACATAATTATACAGAAAACACTTAGTGCAGAAGAGAACTTATTTTTTTTTTTCCCCCTGGAGCTGAGAGTGCTACTCTGTTGCTTGTAGGGCTTTATGCTCAAAAAGCAAATCCAAAGTAAGCTGAGGCATTTTTCAAAATTTATTGTCTTTAAATTAAAAATAAGCAACCCAATGCTTAATTTAACATTATGTTTTTGATTAAATTAATTGTTGCCCTTGACTTCTAGATTTATGTCCCTAGTAAGCATGACTAAGCCAAATTCTATTAGCTGAACACTAGCGGCTTCAATTAATTTTATGCTTTCGTAGCTTTGCCTAGCTGTGTTTCAAAGCTAGACTATTTAAAGAAACATCAGGGAATTTAAAATTTAAGCCCATCCGTTTTGTCCCCTTTCAAGTCTCTCTCGCTTTAAACATTGGACTCAAAACAAGAACGTGTGAGAATGAAGCCTGAAGTATATGGCCACAAGCAAGTAAAAATGAAGTTTATAATGTTATCTAGTTCACTGGGCAATTGTTTCATTGCAAAGATACCTTCCACAATCTGAGCAGTGCATTTCATGAACTGATAGAGAAATGATGTTGCTCACTGTCCCTCTGGAGATAGGAAAAAGCTGGGCTCTTACCGCCTCTCCTGCTTTCCTTCCCTGTTAAACTTTCTCCCCCTCCCCATAGTTAAGGCAAAAGGAAAAGGAACTGGGGTGCTCTCTGTCTGTTAAACACCTTTATTGCTGCTTTTTGGCCTTTGAACTGGCAAAGGCCAGCTGTGTCCTTTTGGAGAGGGTCAGTGCTTGGGGGTCAGATGGGCCCTGGTGCCACAGGGCTCATTTACAACAGCAGCTGTTCCTGCCCCTTCGTAACACACGGCTTTGGAACGAGGTCTGCCAGCTCTGCACTCCTATCACACCTCTGCAGAATCAATAAACACCGAAAAACAAGTCAAACAACTTGGCACCTGGAACACAGGGCGAGTCTCCACTAATATTTAGGGTCAAGCAGGAGGTTACCCTCAAGGTTCCCATGCCGGGTTCTGTGGTGATCCCCAAGCTGATTTTGGCTTTGGAGCAAAGCCATCCATCCTGTGAGGGGCAGACAAGGCCAGCCTGTGCCAAGGTAAAGCCTGACCTGCTATTGCTGCTCTGCTCTTTAGACACTGCACAGGGTGGGAAGATGGAAACAGTAAACTTGGGATCGTTCCGTACCCGTCCTGTGTGAGACGTGCAATGCGATCATGATTCAGAGAAGGATGGGAGAGGCAAGAAGCTGTTTCAAAGCTCAGCCTCCTATCTAAAAATGAATATATTTTTACAGCCTTCAGAGGCCAGAGCCTTAGGCTAAAACTTGGGGATTTACAGTATTACAGGAGGGCAGATAGGAGCTGCATTAAGGCTTTTAATGAAACTTAATGTCAACATAGTCTAATGCTGATCCTTCCTTACAAGTGTCAAACCTCATGTCAGCTCCTTCTTTCCACATTATCTAGTTTTGGCTCTGTAACCAGACATATGAAAGACAGAGCTGGCTATGGTTCTTCTAGATTGGAGTAATATTGAAATACAAGGGTAGATTTTCTCCAAAAAAAACCCCAAATTTCTCTGATTATTTTGTTCCTCTAAACCACTTCAGTGAAAACTAATGGTGTGCAAATTCCACAGAAAGTATTTAAGGACTTAGGAAAATAATCAATAAGTGTCAGGTAAACAGAGTTTTGGTGGAGGTTTTTACTTATATGGTCTGAATGATCACATCCACATTCATGAATGTAATAACTGTGTGCTCATGACAATAAAGTTCAGTAGATTTTGATTGCTGTAACTGTCCTTCCGCTATCTGAGAATCTTAAATTGTTCCCTTCTGTTAAATTCTCTTCACTAATTTTGTCCTGGACTAATGTTGTAAGGTGCTTATAACTTTGTTAATTAAAGATACAAGCCAAGCATGATGCTGACAATGACATTCTCTGTTCTAGAGAACCAGACCAAGGTTTTTAACCAACTTCACCCTAAATTCTGTGTCCAATTACTGGGAATTGAGCTGTAACAGAGTAGAAAACATAGACCTTGCCTGCATGTCTGGACAGCAGCCATGCATAAAAATCCATATTGAGAAGAGAGCTTTGTTAGAATCAAAACTGTTGTCCAAGCAGGGTAGGCTATATTTTGCCCTGTCTATTATTTCTTTGTAATCCTTTTGAATTACATGTCACTCAGCTCCTAAAATACTTTTTCCTTATCTGTGTTGATGCTCTTGCCTCCAAATTGCTTCACTGGCTTCTTTTGAGTAAGTCCTGCTTGATAGTAGACTTACTGCCAGGTTCAATCCCTTATCCCAGGCCGTGTGAAGGCCCGAAACAGCCTGCTCAGTTTTCACCTTGAACCTTTTCCCTGCTTTATTCCTTTGCTAGGTATGCCTTACACCTGGCAGAGGTTTGCTGTCTTACTGCACCCCTCTCTTGACACACATCTCATTTAATCTCCTCAGGACTCAGTTCTGCCAACTGCCCCAAAGCAGACCCAGCCGTAATCTTCAAGTCTCTGACAGTAATGTGATCTCATTTCATGTTTTTTTACAGACTCAGGCACAATTAGGTTGCAATCTTGACTGGTGCTTTTGGACACCACAGAACACAAGCGAGAGGATGGATATTTCTCCTTTTTTTTTTTTCCCCTTTAATAACTCTTGCGCTTCTGTCACAGCAGGATCATAAGCTAATGAGAAACACTAGATTACAAAATCCAAAATTGATTTTTTTTTCCCCCAGCTGAAAAGGGATGCTGCTTTTATGAAAGCTCTATAAATTACCTTTAAATCCTAGTACTTTTAATATACAAGAGAGCTATGGATGGCCCAGCACACTGCCTATGCATGCAGCAGTTTACAACACAAAATATCTCTGACCTTATTAGCCAATCCATATGGCTAAAAATGAATGTTGCATCACAGGATGCTATTTGAGAATAAATTGAAAACGCTTCACCCTGCACTGTGGCATATTCCAGTGGTTTCTTCCCAGAGTAAATTTTTTGGCAAACATGACTTAATGTCGATATAAAAATATAATAGATCCTTTTGCAAAATTGAGGTTTAACAGACCTTTTTTTTTTTGGGGGGGGGGGAGAGGGGATGTTGTTTTTTCTTGTTTTGTTTGTTTTTTTTTTATTTTTAGGGGTTTTGTGTGCATGTGTTTGGTTTGGGGTTTTTCCTTTGAGAGAGGGATTGGTGGCACATGAATTGGATTTTTTTAGCTAAAACCTTCCTATTTTCCTCCTCTGGTTTTTCTAAAGTTCTCATCATTCCTTGGCTTTAATTGTGTTTTTTTTTTTTGATTTTTGTAAGTCCCATACTCTTAGCATTGCAGTCTTCTGGGATCACTGCTCTGCTTGCACATACAAACCATGTATTGTCTGTGGACTGAAGTATTTAGAAGGGAGACTTCTGAATCCTTATGAGAGTTGAGTTCTATGATAAAACAAAAGCTGTGTGATAAAAGCAACCGCCATGCATCTTTCAGTGAGTCAGCTGCTCCCTGTTCATTAATGCTGGTAACTTCTAAAACACTGGAACCCTCTAAGGCACTTCAAACAGCTCACAAATCAGCCTTCCAATTTTTAATGGTTCCTCCTTTTCCCCACAAACGAGAAACTCCTCCTGATTTTTCTCCTAAATTTTTATTCTAAAATTGCATTTGCGTGAGATTGTTTTCAGCAAAAGGTAAACTGAAGTTCTTCCGTGGATCTTTGCTGGGGAAACTGTGCAATTTAAATCTGCTGGAAGAATTGGCTTTCAGAAAGGAGGAAGTGCTTGAAAGCAGTATATATATATATACACCAATAGCTGCACACTGGCATGTGTAATGAGCTCTGGAACTGCTCTTGGGCTGCCAAATCAGGATTTCGTGATACTTTGAAAGAAGGAAGTCAGGAGTTGCTGTGGGGTTTTTGTTTTATTTTTTGTAGTTGTTTGTTTGTTTGTTTAGGGGGAAGATTGTTTGTTTATTTCTTATGGCAGGACACATAGCAGTTAACAAAGTGATTTAATAAGGAGTTTTAATACATCCTCAAAATAATGATCTCACCTGAGATGGAGTTAGTGCTGCTGAAGGAAATTGCTGGTTGTCATCACCATGTGAAGAAACAGAAGCTGTTAGAAACAACCCGTCTCCTAAGAGCAAAAAAACCCAAAACACCCCTTAAGATCATCATCAGAACACCGCTCTGAAGTTCCAGTTTGTGGGAGTTAGAAATTCTGTCCTTGTGACACAGCAGAAAAAGAAGGGAGAGTGCCATTTTGGAAGGGATATAGGTAGGGACAAAACCTCTCATGGGCTCTATCAGCACATGTCCACAGATGTTGATGGGGCTTAGAGCTGCTGTTTACAGAAATATTCTGGTTTAACCCTGATTTCAGGTCCCTGATGTTTAGGCTTCTATTCAAACCATGGGTATTGCCTAAAAAAAAGGAGCCTGCCAAAGTAAAGTATAAGACTATTTTAATCAACTACCAGCATGCTTGATGTCAGGGGGGAATTTAAGCCACAGCAATATGGTTACTTACAATATTTAAATCAGGCTACAGGTTGTTGGGTTGTGGGGAAGTCAGTTTGCAGGTTTTTTTGTTCTTGGGAGGGGGGGGTTATATCTCTCCCAAAGTTTCCATTTATTTGCTAAAATCTATCCTGGAGATATGGAGACAGTGCCAAGTAATAGAGTTTACTCCTCTTAAAAGAAGAGCACAATAACACATTTCTATAGCATTTGGTGATCTGTGTGTGTCGTGCATGCACTCAACTGCAAACTATGCACCTTGTTGCAAACTTTCAGGAATTAACCACTACAGTATTCAGGCTGTATTTGTTTTGTCACATAGACATATTCCATATTCCTTTGTATAGCACCAGTGTCTCATTTAATGAAAAGTAATGGCTTTTTTTTTTTTATTTTTTTTTTTTTACTATTCCACTTTGCTTCTGGAATAATCCAGCTGTAGAAGAGAAGTACATCACGCTTGGGTCGATGAATATTTTCTGTCTTGATTTGTTTCATTCTATTCTATCCTTTTTCCTTGATTTGTATAAACACCTGTTTTTGATATGGTTAATTATAACCTTCTATTGGATAAATTAGCCTCCTAGGATTTGGTGGTTCAACTCTGAAGTGGATCACTACAGATGCAAATCTAATATGCTGGAGAGAGAATAGTTATATAAGAGATTTTTCCATTTATATTCTTTTAAAATTGCAGAACTGGTGAAACTGCTTCATGTAATTTTGTCCAGTGCTTCTGAATTTGTATAGTTTTTAATCTGAATTTTGTGCTGGTGATTCTACAAAGAGAAAGGAGGGGAAGATGAAAATACCCATTAAAACTAGTCAAGGAATTCCCTGTTTATTTCTCCTGTTCTAAAAAATGCAGTTATTTTGGAACTGTGGCTCGGAAACGCTGCAGCTGAAAGATCTGGAGACTGAAATTCTCCCACCATGAGATCAGTGAGGTCACAGTCAGAGCAGTGCTTGTCTCGCTCGTGTTGTTCTGCTAATACACCTTAATCTGTCCTGGGGGACCTGAGCTAATCACAGCTGTTCTGTCGAGGCTGCCAGCACGGATTTGGGCTGCTGCTACTGCTCTCCTGGTTTCCTGATTTGGACACTTGTCTTGCTGTAATGAAGTCGTTAAGGAGACAATGCTCATTAAGTTTTTTCATAAGCACTTCCTCTTCTAGATCTAGAGATACCACTGTGTAGCTAATCCACATTTTGACCCACGTTGCAAGGTGCTTGTGGCAGGACTCAGAGGTTTTATGGCTTCTCTATTTTATGCTAAATCATCCCAGGCCTCGAGCTGGTGAGGACACGCAGGATCTTTATTTGCTTTGCTGCTGATTTGCTCTCGTCTTGAAGGGTGAAGGATTTAGATCTAGGGGTAGTTGGTCTAAGGATTGTTCACGTAATTTTATGGCAGCTTGAAAAGTGGTGTGTTCCTGTCTGGTGAGGAGAGTGTGTGTTCTGCAGCTCTGCTCCCTTGGGATGGAACCAAGCACCTACAAAGTGCAGGGAAAAAAATCTGGTGTCATATACCCCAACAACAACTTCAGCAATGGATGCTGTACTGAGCCTCATATTTCGCCCTCATTTTAAAATATTGGCATTTTGAACGTTTAACTTTGTGTCGTTCATCACTGACTTAAAACGAGTATTTTTGTGTAAATAACGCATCTCGAATTTTTCGAATTGTTTTATAATACTTTATGTTTACAATGTTACCACACTCTACGGGAGGAATTAGTAGAATTTAATTAATGTACATCAGAAAATATTTGAGATTATCTTAGCTAAGGATCAGGCCCTTTGATTTTTATTGCCAAAAATTGGTTCCTGAAATATTTGTGGCCCTCAGCTCCCGAGATTATAACTACCCCGTGGTTTCCCACACAATGAAGGGGGGGGTGTGGCAGGGAAGGGGTGGGTGTGCTGTGGACTTACCACATCAGTTCACTTCCGGATGGCCAGGTGGGGAACAGGGAAGGAAAGTGACAAATTTCAGGGTGGTTCTGAAATTTTAAGGATTTATTTCTACTCCTTAAAACTGAGGGGCAGAAGATACTTCAAGCCTCCTAGTTTCAGCACAGGCAGCTAAAGAGATAGATAGGTTGAAAGCTGGTTTTGAATTCATCTGCAAATACAGGTTTGTGAATATAATATCACCTTTAGATGGTTTGTAAATTCTCAGATTTGTAGAAGGCTTTGGACTCAGAAGAAAAAAGTAGAAATTGTTCACAAAGAATGTTCATTTGTGACTTCAGTGGTCTCAAAAATATGTTACTCAGCTTGCAAAACAGTAAGGAAGGTGCAATCTTTTTCAAAGTATTCCAGTCTAAATGGGAATTCAATCAGGAAATGCAATGTGGGGAAAAAAAAAAATAAATGAAAAAATCCCATCATGAACAGTGTCAGTCTTAGGGCTAGCCAGGAAAAGCTCTTAATTTTCTCTTCAGGAAGAGTGGGCTATAAATGGCTTTTTGGAAGAATTTTTGTTCTCTTTTCCTTTTCTGAAAAAATTATAATTTTATATAAACATATATAAAAATATATATCAATAAATATATATAAATATATACATATAAACATATAAAATATTCCTTTCTACAAGAAATAATTCATTTCGAGCCAGTCAAGCTATATATGGATAATTTTTTCCCAGATTTGCTAATCCAAATTCACTGATGCACACAATATATCTGCCAGTTTATTATTAGCCATTCAAGTACCATGAGATCCTTCTGTGGCTCTTCATGGTCAGCTTTTGGATTTATTTACTGATGAAAGAAAATCACTGCTGATAAATTTTACCACTGCAGCATTCTCTCCCTTCAAAGTCTTTTCAGGAGATTTCCCCCCCAAAACCTTGGTTTCTTGGTGATCTGTTTGCTTTGTGAAAACTATTTGTTGATTAATTTTATTTTTTGATTAATTCTGAATGTAGTTGCTGTTACATAGGTAAGAAAAAGGTTTCTCTCTTATTCATTGTCTGCTTAAACAGCATTCCATGATAAAACTTCTCAAAAATACTTTAAATGTTTGGTATTTAAAGTATTCTGTTACAATCTGCTCGTTAATATGACTATCGACTCCTTCAACTTCGAGAAATTTATAGGACAATACTTTTTCTTGCAAAAGTTGTGTTCATTCTTTTCCATTTTGATATCTCTATCCATGTTTAATAAATATATTTTTACTTATTACCTTCTGTTCCTCTGAAACTGAAGGTGATTTAAGTGACGACTCACAGGTTGTTACTTGGAGTTTTCATGTTTAGATTCCTAAGATGGAGACCATGCAGTAGTCCAGGGGATTTTTTTTATTGTTAATTTCTTGATTTGATCTTAAACTGCTTCCATTGGTAGTTCCTTCTTCAGGCAGCTCTGCCACTGAAGTGTCTTCGAGGTCTGTGATAGAGGAGTCTCATCAACACCTTTAGTGAACACTGGTGCAGTAAATTAATTTAGCTTTTCTGCTTTTGCATTGTATTTGAGTGCTCCTTTTATGAGCTGATCTTTGAACAGCCCCACCTGGGAGATTTCCATTTTCTGAAGTGTTGTGGCGAGAAAATTTGGATTTCTAGTAAAGAGGATGCAGCTGTTTTGGCTTTGTACCATCTTGGGCTTTGCTGCTCAACATCTTTTTTCAGCCTGACACATCTGGTTCTATTTTTAATTATTTAGTTAAACTATTTTTTTTTTCAGTTTAACATTACTGATTTTTAATTATTAAAATACTTTTTAATTTTCCAGTATAAGTGTTTTATCTCCCTTTTGGTCTTGTTTTACTTTTTTTTTGAAGCGAGATATACATCACTGTACACCAATGAAACCCCATAACCAACTCCCTGCTGCTCCATTTTATCCTTTTAGCTGTTAACTTTATTTTTATTGTAACTATCTCATTTTTATATGGCTCACCCTTTAAAAGCTAGCCCTTGGTTCTGAGGGTATCTCTTTTCTCCACACCCCTCCAAAAAAATTTAAATATTTTGTAGCCATTATTGCAGAACTACTTTTGTAAGCCAAAACCTACCAGAAGCTTCTGTCTGTGTGTGGTACTGGCTGCATACACTCTCTTTATCAGGGGTTGCTCTTCTTTCCTGCGGGTTCTCTGGTTCACAGAGCCACTAAAAAAAAAAAATTAATTAATGTTGAAGAAAAATTTTTACTTGTTGAGTAAAAATAATCTGTCACACAGTAATATCTGAAAGACCATTTATGCAGTGTACTTGGAGATGTATTTACAGCCTTCAGAGCATCTCTAATGTTCCTGTGGGTTTTCTTGTTTCTGTACCATCCTGATTAGGTATTTTAGTACCACAAAATTTCTGATTTGGGCACTAACTGGCAGTCCTCATACGTGTATGTAAATTTTGATATATTCACATCACTTGACCATAGACTATAAGAATACTTGGCTTGTCTTCATCCTCTGTCAGTATGATCTGTGCTTTCAGTGGTCCTTTTCTGTCTGACATTGTAGCCCTTTTTCTTACAATCCTTCCATTAAATTACTGTTGTACCTTTTCCATTTTAGACTCCTGACACTTGTGTTAGATATGCTTGGCTTTGGCTTAGCTCCATATTTTTGCATGTCTTAATTACAAGGAGTGTTCTTCATTATTTGCTACATTAGTTGGGTTATTCCATTTGTTTCTTTTCTGAGATGGAGTTTTTATCACTTTATTACTAGCAAAATACCTCATCTTGACCTATATGCTCCACCTACCAACTCTTCCAGTCTCTCCCATCTTCCATCTTTATAAAAAAGCAAAACCAAAAAACCCACAACTTCTCTAATCTTTTCATTGCTAGTGCTGTGTTTTGGCAGCCTGCTCCTCGTGTTTTGTTCTTTTTCTGTTGCACAGCTATATATATTTTTATTTTTGAATATCTGTTAGTATTGGACTGAGAAATTACAAACCTTGTTGATCAGACTTAATCCCTGATGTTTAAGGATTCGTGGTGGGGGTGATTGTTTCCATGCACAGCATCAGTAGCAAGTTAATCTCACAAGGAGCAGGGCAAATCCTTATATGTCCAGGTACCTGCTTGTAACTTCATTTTACTGCTGGGAACCAGGAATTAGTAAAGTTTAGGCCTGAATAATTCAGCTTTTCAGATCTAGATCACTAATTTGCTAGCCAGTGTGTTTGGACAGTGCGTACCCTGAGTCATTTTCATCTGCAGCTGGATGAAATACAGCTTGACTTCAAACAAGAGAGAGGCTGATTTACAGCAGGCTGAAGTGTAGCTATATATTTCAAATATATTTTGAATACCGAGGCTTTCACAACTGAATGCCTATATTTTTCCAGGCCTCCTTGAATGTGCAGAGCCTATAAAAATTCGGGATCATACTGATTGCAGCACCAGAGAAAATTGTCCCAGCTGCCTGCTCATTCATTCACCCAGCTTAGTCACCCAAAACACACGAGGACGACTGTATAGGTGCAGTAAGGATCCTTATTTTTCAAGGCTATATCCTGCCTGGTCTTTCACAGATGTTTTGTGACAGTTGCTTGCACTGTCCACAAATTTAGAAACCAGTAGCTCCTGGATCCTCTTCTGGGCCTTTGTGGGAGTGTGTGTGTGCCTCTGGAAGAATGGCCATCCCCTGATGCATCTCAGTTTCTCCCCTTTGAGTCATTACAGGGATATCTCCTCAGGGAATTATGTGGACACCTAAAAAACAAACAAAAGAAAGGGAATATTTTCTGGTGTATGGTGTACCTACAATCTGCTTCAGCTTTGTGGTCCAATGAGCCAGATAGCTTAGAAACTGAACCAATGATAGGGAAAAAATAAGAGAGAGAGAGAGGAGGAACAAATGGGAAATTAATACAAGCCAGAACCAGTGCAGAAGTAAATCTAAAAAAAAAAAAAAAAAAAAAAAAAAAAAAAAAGGAGGAAATACATGTTATAAAAAAGGGACAGGCAAGACTTGTATATCTGTCACTTTAGTAGCTGAATTTCCCATAAACTTCCACTGAGATCCAATTAGCTCTGCAGGGAGCAATATAAGTGGGAAAGCATTAGATGTAACTGAACCTTGTGATAAATCCTCCTGCAGCCAAGCATTAGTCAGACATATACTGATCTAATAACGAGTCATGATTACAGTTTAATCCTGACTGGGACTTTCGGAATTACGGATAAAAATGATCATTTAGTGTTGACTTTTACAATTCCCCAAGGTAGCAGTGGGGAGCTCTCATTAACCAAAGGAATTATTTAATTTGAGGCTGCAGCCATATAACTGCATGCTTTTGACACAACTGGGACCATTAGGATTGTCACAGAGGTATATCTTCTAAGCCAGGTACAAGTCACATCCCATGGAGTAAATTCCTAAGCACCTTACTGAACAGTTTTACATCTATGATATCAAGTTTTAAAACTTCAGCTGGCTTTCTGATTTTCAGTTTGGAAGAATCCTTATTGCCCCACCCTTCCAGGTGTGATAGGGAGTGCTCAAAGGCTTCATTCCTCTGGTGCCTGAAAGCAGAGACGGAATACAATGAATTTCTGATGTTCTTCATCATGCTGGGGGTAAAAGAGTAAAAATTAGGCAGCCCAATTGCTTGAAAATGGAGATTTAATTGCTCAGTTGAATAAAAAATCAGTTTTCTGATAAAACTCTTGATTTTCATTTTTTAAAAAATCAAATATTAAGCACTTTGGGGAAGATATAGCATAAACCAATACTTCTTGAGTGACTTCACGTAATTCTGTGCAGTCTTTAAGATTTAATTGAATGCATTGTGTACTACAAAGAGACATAATTGTTAAACACTTCCTAGGCACATGTGTTTGATTTCTACAAGGTCACATGCAGGGTGTAGTCTAAGATTGTAAAGACACTTAGCATTAAATTTAGAACCTGAAGCATCTGTTTGGTGGAATCACAGAAAATGGTGCTTGCTAATACCTTTTTAGGTAGTGATGTATATCCTAAGTGGTTTATAACTAGGATCTTTACAAATAGATATTTATTTTTCCAAAGCCCAGAGTGTTTTCTTTGTCGTGCAGATAATTCCTAAGTAATTTTCATGATATATCAATATATATAATACCAAATTTTATGTCCATAATGAGTACCTTTGGGAATGTTTCTCATGGGGATGTAAGCAAAAGTTTTCAGACTTGGTCACTCATGGGATATGAAAATAAAACATATATTGACAGTTCTAAAGCCAGATACTGTTTTGAAGATAGTTTTGTGTTTCAGATTTATTAAGTTTTTTGCCTATAATAATTTTCAGATTGAAATTATCCTGATATATTTCATCTCTTTTTTTTCTGTTTCCTGAAATATCTTTTGACAAAGAATCACAGAATGGCCTTAAAGGAACCTTAAAAAATCATCCAGTTCCAACTCCCTGCCATGGGTGGGGACACCTTCTACTAGACCAGGTTGCTCAAAGCCCCATCCAACCATTCCTTGGACACTTCCAGGGACAGGGCAGTCACAGCTTTTCTGGGCAACCTGTTCCAGTGCCTCTCCACCCTCACAGTAAAGAATTTCTTCCTAATATCTAATCTAAACCTCCTCTCTTTTAGTTTCAATCCATTCCCCCTGTCCTGTCACTACATGCTTCTGTAAAAAGTCCCTCTCTGTCTTTCTTGTTGGCTCCCTTCAGTTACTGGAAGGCTGCAATTAGGTCACCCCAAGGCCTTGTCTTCTCCAGGCTGAACAATCCCAATTCTCCCAGTCTTTCCTCGTAGGAGAGCTCGCTCCATCCTTGTAATCATCCTTGTGGCCTCCTCTGGAGCCACTCCAGGAGGTCCTTCCTGTGCTGGGCACCCAGAACGTGGATGCAGCACTCAAGGTACTCTCTCACTATCTCAGAAATTAGGGGTTATAACGAGGTGGATGTCCGATTTAATTTTGAAAATGTAATGATTTCTGTGGCCAAGAGGTGAAGAAATCTACATTCAGCTAATAATTCTCATCAGTTTTAGGAGGAAAAGCACCAACATGGAAAAGAAGTAGAGTTGGGGGACTAGTTGATGGATGGAGTAGGTAGTTCTCTCTGCAGCTCTTTTTGGGTTAAGGAAGGGCTGTTTTTATGGTAAGGAGACCAGAAGTGACAAATCCAAGGTGCAAAAGACGAGTGAGAAAGAGGAATCTGCTCCGGTGTGGGCGCTGAAAGCGCAGACAGAAAAGCCCTGAACAGTCTGTCAGTTGGAGTTCAGCACTTGGTTACTGTTACATAAACGCTATAAAAATATCTTCCCAACTCATTCCTGCAAAAGCACAAACATCCTGGAGACCTGTTCAGTGCTGTAAGAACCTCTGGTGAGACCCTAATGTAGAGCTTGGTGCACGTTGCTGGGGTTGGGGGAGAAGAGGTCCAGCCACATCCCCATAGCCCCCTTAGGAGAACTGATTTCTTTGCTCCTACTTGGCACCTGGGAGCTAACAGGCATGCCCACATGGAATCTGGTCCATGGGATCTAGACCACCTGGGAAATCAGCTGAACTCCTCTCTCCTGTCACTTTATGGGCAGAATTACACTGAATTTTCCAAGCAGTGGAATTTTCCATACAGGCATAAAAATGATTCTTTATTTTTTTATGGTAGTAAGTGCAGAGATTATTACTTACCATAGAGTCTTATTTAACTTCTGAGTATTGGTGGTGGCTTTCCTGCTGTCACATAAGGTAGTCTATTTTCTGCATAAACACTGTTTAATAGCAGAATGTTTAAAATAAGAACACATGCGGTCTGTCATTCCAACTCCCCTGCTTTTGTGTTAATCAACAAATTGTTTTTGAAGATGTGCATGGCAGTGACTGTGTTGCTACAAATATGGGCACGCAGAAAGCATAAACCAATTTTTTGAGGAACGTGTTTGTCTGAAAAATCTCTTTGGTGGATAAAAACAAAGCAAAAGGGAGGACCTTGAGCCTCCCATGTATTGAAGTGATCCGTATTTTGCACCCAGAGAGACATTTGTCACTGTTTGATGAAATGGCCCTATACATCGAGGAAAAGATTTATTTTCAGACATTTTTTCACAGCCATGGTTCTGAAAGATGGATAAAAAAAGGTGGGAGTGCTGAGAATTATAATGTCAGCCTAACTGCTGAACAAAATTATTTAATTTATTGCAGAGTGAAGTAACCAGGATTCTGATTTTGTCTAATGATTTACATTTGACTGTAATGTGGCTTGTTGCAAAATTGCTGTAATAAGAACTGCAAATATCTGTCAAGGAGAAGAGAGTAATTAAGAAATAAAAGCCTAGTTAGGAAAATCCAATGCAGAGTATAAACATGTAGATCCCAGAGTCCTGATAAGCTGCACCTGAACAGCCTCTCCTGAACGTTCCACCGATTTCAGGGACTCAATTAAATGGTAGAAAATGATGTCATATTTCTGGGAAGCCAGTGCTTCTAAAGCATTACTCAAGGGAACGCATTTAAGGGTGAAGGTATCATAAACATGACTCCAGCAGTGGGCTCCTGCTGATATAATTTCTCCTTTAGTAACCAAGGGCAATCTTCCTTTTGAAGAAAAACTCTGATGTCAGACATTTCTTTTATCAACAAGATAAATACAAATTATGTGGGCTTTGTCTGAACCTTACCCTTACACTGAAACAGTGGTTTATCCTATAGCTTTTTTTGTGACTCCCCCAGCAGTATTTTAAGGGATGTTTTAATAGGAAACAATTTTGTTATTTTCTTAAAAACAGAATTATTGTAGGCACCCCAGGTTATTTTTTTTTTAATGAATGAAGCAAAGAGTAAAAGAGTTGCTGTAAGAAAAGATAAGCCCCTGTTAATTTTCTAGGCACTTCCAGGAACCAGCTATCATAGGGAGGATTTGACTTGTCATCTGGAACAAGTTGCCTTGGTATATATTCCTATCTACAGATACAGCATAAAAAAAAAAAAGATAATAATTTAGATTAGGCATGTAACTTTTACACAGCTAAAGCTGAGCCTGACTTCTAATTGTTGTTTCCAGAGAGTCATTCTTGCTGTTCAGAACCCTTGATTGCTTTCAATTGCATGTGATAGAAATCTATTTAAATCAGCCCCTTTTCATGTTCTTGTTTCAGCAGCTGAAGAGCTGCTACTTGTCAATCCCTTTCACTAGCAGTGTCAGTATAAATTCTTTTATGCCTGTATTGACGCTGTCAGAGGGAGGAAGCTGGTAAGCTGGTTGGTTTGGGGATGCCAAAACTTCATATGGGATCAAGAGGAAGCTAGAGAGTTTCAGGGAAGAGAAATCCACAGTGGGTTTCTGTGTGTGCAGAGGTGAGCTGTTGATCTGGAAATAGTGAAAGTGTTTGGAAAGTGATACAGTGGGATTGCCTTGCTCTGAAATCCTTCCCTAGCATCCTCTTTTGGCACTTGGTACAGACAGGATCCTTTGCTGTGTAACACTGTGGCCATATTCATGTTTTTAAAGAAATCTGACCTTGTGCACATACGAATTAAAAGCTCAGTAAGGACAACAAAGTGAAATCCTGGATTTTTTACCTGAAAGAACTGATTTCCAGAGGATGTGGGTAAGTAAATCACAGGGGAGGTTTTTGTTGCTTTCAGGTAGGATGCAAGCACCTCTCAAGCTATCTGTTCCCAAACTGCCTTCTGAGGAATGCTCCTCACAGTTGTCTCTCCTGCAGCCTGGGTGTGTTCTCCTTTCAAAGGGCTGACCTCGCTGGGGCGTTTGTGGAGAGCACAGAACAGCGTGTGGGAAGTGCCTGGATTGGCAAAGAGTTTGTTTCCCCTTTGCTTGGAACCTCAGATCAGAGGCTTCTGTAATTTTCCGGAGTAGAAATAGTCTGCTAGTACAGAAATCCATCCAGTAAAATCCAGCTGGTGCTTCACAGTGTGCACACACCTACACACACATGCAGATGTCCCCCTGTACCCATGGCACAGGAGTGGATTTTGTTCTTTCCTGTTGCTTTCTCCCAAGTGTTTTGAGGCTGAAATTGTTCAGGAGTTTTTGTCTTTCTCATTTACAGAGCGGTGCTAAACATTTTAACGGAACTCTTTGTTTTGTAGACTCCTCTTTAATGTCTTGTTAAGAAAGAGACCAGTGCACGTTATTGAAATGACAGAATCTCAAAACCTGGTTTTATTCTCCGTGTCTGCAGTTTGCAAGCATAAAATAGGAACAAGTTTAACAAATATGAATTTATTTTGGTTTTGGCTATGAACACTAATGGTTTTAAATGCTCTACATTACTTCATATCCAAATATACAGAGCGTTCCTAAATCCATCAGTCTCTTTTAAAAATCCCTGCTGTCATAATACCTATTACTAAAAAGTAGTGACTGCATTCCTGAAACCAATTTAAAATGTTCAGGGGTTTTTTGGTGTTCACTTGGAGGTTATTAATGCAGTGTCTTTAAGCTTCTGATTTTTCTGGCTCTCACCAGTTCTCCACTGAGAGAAAAACTGTTCAGGTCGGGTGTTTTGGGTGATCTGATTTGGTGTATTGTACACAAGGTAAAAGCACAGACAAGGTGTTTAAGTGCCTCTCAGAGAGAAGTCAACACCAGTGAAAAAGCAGAGGAAGATACGAAAGGGATGTGCTCTGCTCTCAACCTGCCACCATCATCTCATTTGAAATTGTTGCTGAGGGACACCCTTAGCACGGTTTCTGTGGGCAAATCTCTACTTGAAAGGTTTCCTTGGGTGCCTTAAGGCAAAAAGACAGATGGAGACCTGTTACTGGATATCCAATAAGCTGGATAAACAAGCGTGTGTTGTGCTCAAAACTAATCTTAGAATTGGTGGCTAAGACACTTTAAGCATCCAACAGTAGTGCTCACCGCAGATAAAACACTGCAATTTCTGGTGCTGGTGGGTTTTTTTTAAGGTTGTTTATAAAGTTAAGTATTTTTACTTGTAAAACAGTTGTCATAGGTGGCTTTTGGAGTTCATATTATCATCTTGGTTATCATCAAACAGGGAGTTGAAATCAAGGTCTTTTTTTTCCCCAAATAAAAAAGTATTGGCCACTGTCAACTGATGCCCACTATTCCAGTATTAAATATGTTCTGCCTTGTCCACAACAGAGAATATTCATCCTAACCCTCACCCCTTTCCTAGCAGCCAGTTTCCTTGGTAACAAAGCCAATGGTACAAGTCTCTGCTGCAAATTAGACCAGGGTAAATATGGAGCCATACCACTGATTTAATTTGAGGCTAAATTCTGGTGCACCTGGAAATAAAACTGGCATTAGTAGCTCTACATGATCTCTTACTGAAATCTTTTTTCACTTCAGGTAACTAATCCATGACGAGCGAGCCAAATTAAGCCCCAACCCCATTCCGTGCATCCTTCTCTCTTCAGGCCCCTGACTCGCTTCTCTGTCAAATTATTAAAGTGCAGGGCATGTCCAGTGATATGAAAAGATCTATCTTTGTTCCTGGATCATTGCCATATCTCCCCAGAATAAGGTTTTTTAGCACTTCTGGAAGGTGATGTGTGTCTCTTCTTCTGACTAGGATACATTAGGTGAGGATTTCTCTCAGAGGTATTCTAATTCCCTTTCACATTTTTTCCAGGAAGCCTATCCCCAGATAATCCTATTAAAATTAGAGCTATATTAAACTAAAGTTAAATTAAAGTGTATCTAGCGATGGTGCTGAGGATTACAGCACCAAAATTGGAGAGACCAGCGAATCACATCCCCCTGCCTGGGGGGATGCTTCCCAAAAACCTGGATGCTTCCCCAGGTTTCAGGCACACCTTACAACTGCCCTTGCCATGTGTCCATATAATGCTTGTATTTAATTCCCTGTCCCTTACACGTGTAGCAGGTGGTCCTTCATTTCTCACCCTCCGTGCTCTCAGCTCTGAATTAGATGAGCATTGGTTCAGCTCTTCATTTCATGATTCTTTGCTTGCTTTTTCACTCGCTTTTTGTAAGCAGTGGAACAGTATTTGGCTTCATGTCAGCAGCTGCTGAATTGAAGTTGCTCTATTCAGTCCAGGGCGCTCAAGAGAGAATGGCCAAATAATAAAGCAGCACATGATCTGTGTTTGGCAACTGAGCTTGCTCACTTCAGCTTTGTAATCTGTAGCTGCTTTTTCATGATGCTGCTAATTCAAACATCAGCACTACTTGGGCATCGTTTTATGTGGGGTTTGATAGCCAACTATTTAGAGTTTATGGTATTATTTAAGTCAGTTTTGTTATACAAATGTTCAAAATCTATCTCGATTCAACACTGCACTTGATAGAAGCCAAAATTAGAAATACTTGTCATTAAAATACCATCATTGTCATCTAAATGGTTGCCCATCTGAATCAGGCTGAAGAGAACAATGTATTGGTGCACAGAGTTTCAGACTCTGTGCAAGTTCAAAAATTTCAATGTATTTCTGTACCACACACTCACTTGGTTGCCTAAAGTTTGCTGCACCACACTGTAACAGCTGGAGACTCGCTTTGCTTTAAAGAACACACAATAACTGGGAGAAGGATCCAGGCCTGACAAACACACAAGAAATTCTGCCATGCTCTCAAGGCACCAAGCCAACACCAGAGCGGCTGCCACGGCATCTCATGCCCTGCCTCTTCCCCTGCTTGCCAAAATTAGGCTTGCATGAGTGCCAACAGCTGGTGCAAGCCATACTGTACCTTGGATCTGTGCCTTGCCACCACCTGGAAGAAAGACTATAAATTAAAGCCTGGAACTGAAAGGCATTTGATTTTGTGAGCTGCAGGGAACAGAACATTTCTGTTTGTGTCTGCTGCTCTGGGTATTTCACATTAGATAATAAACTGTGAGGACTACATATATCTAAATCTAAACTAACTACTTAATGATGGAACTTTTTATAAATCAGTCAACAGCAGCTAGCAGTCAAACCTAATGGCAGCAGATGGACTTCATGGTGCCTGTTCCAAACCCTCTGCTGCCATGCTACTCCCTCCAAATTCCACTCTGGTTGTGACCTCTGTGTTTCAAATGTAAGCCTTCTTCTTCCTGACATTTGCTTGATTGCTTTACCCAGAGGGTTCCACTGCAAGGGATTGCAGAGGCTTGGTCTGCTGCTGGACCACTGTATCCTCTCTGGCTTCGTGGTTCTTCCAGCACACTGGCTTTTGAGCCAGCATCCAGCTTCTCATCTGTATTCTCAAATCTCATGAAGGATTTTCTCAGCACTATGACTACATTTCTTCTTTGGGAGGTTTCTCATTTGTCCACTCCAGTTGCATCTGCATTGCCCTGTGCCCCTAGAACGCTAAGAACCTTCTTCCCTCGCTGTGAGTCTGAGTCCTTTACCACAGAGTAGGTGACAGCAAAAAGCAGGCCCTGACGTGCACTCTTTATTCAGCTTACCTGCAAGTATGGACTGTGCTGCTGTTACAGCAGCTTCACTGTTTGGTTTTGGGCTTGTTTTGGGGATTTTTTTGGGGGTGGTGTCAGTCTGTTTGGGTTTTTTTTTGTATTGACCACTTGATGGCTAGGATGTTTGTGAGCTTGCTAAGCTGTGCTAGTTGTCTGTCCCTTGGCAGCAGCATGCAGTTACAGACAGTATTTGCAGCTCCTTGAGCATGGCAGTCACTCAGCTGTTGTCTCTGAGCTGCTGGTCTTCACCTGCCTCTGGCCACAGATCTGCTCAGGGCTCCTATCTTTGGCTGCTCATTTGTGAATCCGTTCCTTGGTTGGGTTGTGCCTGTTCACTATGGTCCTGGTGTCTGCTAACCTGTGATGAGTTCTGTAGTGGGCTGTGTCATGTTACCATACCCTTCCCAGCATCCTGCAAGATGCCTTTGTAGTCATCCTGCCCAATAGGTTTATCCCTGCTTCCAAAAGGAGGAAGGTTCATGCCTCGTGAAGCTTGGTTGCTTATGTTGCTGGGACAGTGTATTGAAGTCCCTCAGTGAGGCTGAGCAGGAGCTTTTTCCTGACTGTCAGACTTTGGGTTGTCCTTAGAACCAGCCCAGCCCACTTGGTGCTTTGTGAGTGAATAAGGGAGGACGCCTGTGAGAGCCGTTCACACTTGTTCTCACCTTTGGAATTCTGCTGCTGGGAGGTTGTTGGCTCATTGCCTGAACCCAGTCTGGTGGGTCTCTTGTGTCTTACAAATGGGATTTAGGGTTTCTCTATTGTATTTATTGTCTATTTCTAATTCAGGTGGCCTACACAGCTCCTTATCTTTGTGCCTTATGACATTTGTTGACAGGACAGTGTTAGCAATAAACACAAAGCATGTGGCATCACACAGCAATTGGGCTATCTGAATTTGAGTGCTATTTTCCCATGTTAAAAGATGGACTAATACCACACAGTTTCTGCCAAACTATCCCCTGGGCTTTTGGGGAGCATTGCTGGGCAGAGAAGGAGCCGTACATAGTCTGCTTTTCCTTAATGTGCTAGAGGAAATCAGACATATTATTCCAGAGTGTCCCAAGAAAGTATTGAAGCCCAATATTAGACTGCAGCTGTGGACATTTTCCTGTGGCACTCTGAACACCAGGGCATGTCCCTTTCAACCTCAGTGTGCCTCGGGGAGCAGAACAGTGCAAATTGAATCATCAAACAGAAAGGCACACCCTCCCAAGACTCTCCTATTCTTATTCTGTGGGGAGGCCACTCTCCCTCCTAACCAGCTAATGAGGAGGGATCTCTCAAGTAGGTCACTTCAGTTACTGCTATACCATGGACAATTCCAAAAGTAGATCAGATACTGGGAGAGAGAGAGATTTAATTCGTTTAGTAATTCATTTTGTGAGGCTCTGAAGTAAATGAGTACATTAAAATTGGTTTCATAAAAGAGGAAAAAAAAAAAACCCACAGTATTATCACAAAACTGATTTCCAAAAATTAAATCAAAGCATAGGAAACTTTAGATAGGATTAAGCATGAAAAATGCTATCCCATTTTTAAACGATTTGGTACAACACAGGAAAAAAATAACACAGATTATTTCTCTTGTTCTTACAAAAAAAAAAATAGATCCAGTTCTGTGAGCATCAGACTTGAAACATTTCTACAGTATCAGATGTAATCAAAGGGATGGGAATGCTTTACTGGCATTTGCAAGTAGATGTTGTGCTCTCCTCATTTACAAAATCTTCTCAGATGTTGTACGTACTTCAAGCCCTCTCTGGATATTTGATTCTGTGAAGGGCTGCTGAACATTCAGATTGATTCCTTCTCCTCCACATGCTGCTGGAGAGTTCATTGATGCCTCTGAAGTCTGGTGGGATTTGTATCTGAGAACCACTCTGAGCCTGTGTTCCAGCCCAAAGCCATTCCGTGGATTCAAGGTGCGTCCATGCTGCTCGGGCATAAAACCCTGTGCTCAGCAGCAGACTTTGAGGGACCTCGAGATTCCAGAGGAGGAACATGCCAAGAGCCTTGGATGAAGGCATTCAGAGTGTAGAGGGTCTGAACAGGTCTACTGCAGTTTGGTAGCAGCAGCAGATGGTCAGTTTTGGGCTCCATCATCCATCAGCAGAGCATGCAGATGACAAAGCAGTCAAAAGCCAAAGCATCCTTGTGCCTTTTTTCCTTTTACTTCCCCCCCCCCGCCTTGGTTTTAAAGTAAATGATGCAACCTTCAAGAGAAGGGCTGTTTGACAACCTACACTGAAGAACTTGCCTATGTGAAGTTGATTTCATCAGTCTAAATTTCAGTACTGACAAGTTAAAGACAACTCAGATATCCTAGGTCCACACAGTTTGACTTTGTAGTTCTTTTTATTAGTTTATTTGAAAGGAATTTGAAGCTGCAAAATTCTTATTATTCTTAATTTTTTTTCCCAGATTTGGTTGTATTAAAAATTTTCCAGATTAATAGAAATAACTAGAGACAGATCTACCCTTCACCTCTTTAATTTCTTTACATGAGGGTTTTTTTTTCCAAAAAAAATTAGAATCAAATTAAGTCTCTCATTAGAATACTCCTTTCACTTCCTTTTGGAAAACCATAAAGGCTATCGTTATTTTTAGGCAAAATATCTATTTGTCTTAAATAATTGTGATAAAAACCAGTGATTTTTGTGGTTATTTTAACTGTGATGCTTTGGTGCATGATGAGGCTTTTAGTCTTAGGCACCAGTATTGCCACACTACTGAAGTGGTTCTGGCAGCTACAGTTTCGAAGTCTTTCCCTCACTTTTTTTCCTATGTTAGTTCCCAGAAAAGATTTTTCAAACTCTCTAATTACCTGAAATGTTTGCTAACTAGGTCATAATTTGGAAATTAATTTTACGCTGTGCAAAATGTAATAAAAAATGTAAATCAATAAAAAGCAATCGTGGCTGGCCATTTTATACCTCGAAAGCCATCTAATCAGTATCGAATAGAAGAAGCAATTTTTAATGCATCCAGTATTATTGCAGAAGATCTCAGGCAGGGCACATTAATTTTCACATTAGGGATGGGCTGTTGGAGAAAATGTAACATTTTTGATGTAGCAGCGCTTTCTTTCAAGTAAAGAAAAGTTCAGAATTTTTACTTGACACAATGTGAGGTTAAAATTTACAGTCTCTAGTAGAACATTTGAATAAAGGGAACTTTAAGGATAAAATTCTTGGCTTTCTTATGGTGTTTGGAAAATCGTGAGGAGCTGTTGCGTAGAGACTTCTGCAGGCTGGAATCCTGAAATTAATGAGTGTAATTTAAACACAACAGCCTATTCAGCTGTGGAAATGGGAGCCTGGTTTTTAATTTTAGCAGTGGGACAGAAGGTAATAATGTCATAAGTAAGCGTGGAGGCCACTTGTAGGGATGACTTGACTTTGCAAAGTGGCTCCACAGCAGCTTTTGGTGTCCTGGGCTTCATCTGCCTTTCTTTGGCCGCTCATTTAAATGCCTGATTCACAGCATATTGCTGTTGCTTATCTCTTTTTTCATCTTTTGGTTTTAAACTTCAGACTCTTCTAGGGCACTTTCACGTGATACTGGTAGCAAACTCAACTTCCACTCCTTTGATTGCTTCATTTTTTTGACCGTCACCACTGCTGATTTTTTTTCTTGGATGTAGGAATGTAAGGACAGATATATCATAATGAAATTAAAAAAAAATCCAAAAAATACTTCCAAATTCTTTGAAGTCTTTTCTCTGCAAGCAACCATCCTCACTGACAGTTCTGTTTGAAGATTTTTAGTTTTTAGTTGCAGTCCAGTAGCACCAATGGACCTCAGAGGGAACTCCATTGCAACACATACTGAATAATTACAAAGGCATCCTTTTGCTCCCCAAAATGCACAGTGGAAAGGCAGTCTACACAAAGAAGTCAGGTAGGACTAAGCTGCTGCCTCAATGGGTTAATTTTCTTAATGAATTTTTGTACTTTTACAGAAAATAACAAAAACGGCCACATGCCTTCTTTCTGCTGCAATTAAATAGTTTTAAAATAAGTCTGCCTCATACATACACCAGTCATTCAGTGTCCTTTCACTCTAATTCACCCCAAGGCATTTATTAACAGGAACCTTAGTTACCTGGTCTCAGGGGTGGGTTGTATCCACAGCTTCTCTGGGCAACCTGTTCCAGTGCCTTACCACCCTCACAGAAAAGAATTTCTTCCATAAATGTAACCTAAATTTCTCCTCTTTCAGTTTGAAAATACCTCGCTAGCTTTATAATAACCTCCAAAACTCTACCACTACCCCTTATTAATAAGAGAAAAAATTCTACCACTTTTTCTCTGGTATAATTGCTCTTCCCAGTGAAGCCTGAATAGAGCCTGAATTCTGAATAATGTTGATATATTGGCTCACTTAGAAAAGCATTGTTAGCAGCTGATTGCTTATATAATCTCCTTGGCAATTTTTTACGTTTAGGTTGTCCTTATTTTGTTACAAGGAAAGAACATAGAGGTTTTTACTTCGATTGGGTCCATTAATTTCCCTAAGTCATTTGGACAGCAAGGTGTTTAATCAATCTCCTATGTGGTTTCAATGAGACACTGTTTCTAAAGAACCTAAATTGAGTGCTTTTATTCTAAGGCTTAAGGCATTCATTAGAAACAGGCCACGCTACCCGTGAAAGATTAATACCCGTATGAACAAGAAGGAGTAATGTAATCAGGGATAGAAGTCTTTACAGCACCATAAAAAATGGGGCTAACTAAAAATCACCGGTAAAGAGGCGCAGAGTCTTAAAACAAACCCCCACCACTGGTTTCTTTCATCGTTAACAACAAATTAAAACTAATTACCTTTTAATGACAGAACTCAGCCTGATGTTCCAGTCATACCTTGTGGTGATTACCAAGGCAGGTGTGGAGCAATGGGAATGCTCGACTAACACGCGTGAAAGACGTGAATGACTGGAATTAGTTCTGTATGTTGAGCTAATTTCCTCTCAGGTTTTCCATTCTGTGTGGAATTAGGAGGGTTTATACACAATCCCTTTCTCCCCAAAGACACTCTGTTCAGAGAAGTGCACTTTGGGGATTTGTAGGCACGCAGCGTTTCAGCCAGGCAATCTGAGGGTGTATTCAAGCTGGATACATTGCCCTGCATTTCTTGGAACTGTAATGATAGAGAAGGTGAAGAGCAGCTCCAAAATTCCAGATGCCCATTCAGCTTCCTTTTGTTAAATTTTCTAATATTATGTTAGAGAATGAAGAAGCCTTTGAAACAGCCAAAGAAGCAAAAAAATTGAAATCAAAACTTTGATTACAGTTTGCTGCAAAGTCTCCTTCTAATCAGTGGGCTTTTGATTTTGCTCTACATGGTATATAACATTTTGCTGAATATTTAATTTTCTTTTTTTTTTTCTGTATGAGTGCTGAGTGCTCTCGCTGTCATACATGGATTTAATGCAACTCACTTCTCAATCATGTTGGTTAATAATTATCTTAGTTTTGCTTCAATTTTTTTTTTTCTTTTTCATTAAGACCAAGAAAGGCCAGCTTTTGCTGGTCAAGCAGTATCTTCCTGACTCCCAAACCTAAGCAGGGAAAACAGCTCCCAGGGAAAAGAAAATTCCAAAGAAGAGATTTTTTAAAAAGCCACTTCACTGAACTGATCATTAAATATAAGAAAATAAGGTAGAAATCAGTAGAAATTGTTAAAGAAATGCATAATAGAGATAATTTTATAAACTTAATGAAGTGTGGAAGTTTTTTTATGAGGTTGAGACGGGTATGTGGCAAGCTGAAAGGAGAGTAGTGTGTCATTGCACCTGCAGATGGGAACCTCAGCATGAATCTGAGTTCAGTGTCAGAGGAACCCTGCTCCAGGGCAGAGTGCATCTCTGATTATGTGATCACCAATGTAAGTTATTTTATTTCATCTACAGTAAGTGGATGCAGTAATGCGTGTGTGTATTTTCTCCTGGCTGTTTCTAAGCGTGGAGGTAAAGAGTTCATCCTTCCTACTGTCCTTTGCTTAGGTTTTCTTTGCATTCTCCATCTCCTGACTTTTTCTTTCTGACTTAGTTTAAGCTAAAATGTTTTACTCATAAGCCCGTTCACTACAAACATCTTACTAAACAAACCACAAAGATGAATTTTCTCTAGTGCTACCTGAGTAAATTTCCGATTTATTTTTAGGATACCAACAATCTTTTGGCTTTACACTTGCACAGATTCCAGCACAGGAGAGTTGTGGCATGTGACTTTTGATATTTCTCAAGATCCGTGCTCTTTTCACAGGGAGGGATTCTTAACAGATCATCTGACATTTCTGTGTGTGAGTCAAGTGTGTTTTGTGCTAATCATGCAATGCCAAAGATTAAAAGTGAACAGGGACTTGGATTCTGCCAGGAGCTCTCTGAGGGAGGTGCCAGAAGGATGCCTTGGTGTAGGAGCTTCTCTCAGCTCAGAATAGGAGATATGTTGGGAGTGAGTTCAGTTGGCTAAACTGCACTGTGCTCCACTGGTCCCCCAACATCATCCCCACAGTCATGACTGGGCTTGGTTGTGAGGCAATTACGTATTTAAGTCATTAAAACCACCGTCCATTATATTGAAAGTGCTAAAACTTCTCATGTCAGTCTTATCCAGAAAGTAGGTTTTGTGTCCACTGGAACAGAATATGGTTCCCAGGTTTGAAAATTAAGGGCCTGACTTTTACTGCCTCCTCTTCCTCCCTCAGCGCCGCTTCTCCACCCCCACAAACAGGTCTGCAAATCCTAAATGGCTTGAAAAAAAAGTCTGTGCTTTTAAACAAATGTAGCTTGAAATGTAGCAAAGCATGTTCAGATCCTTCTCTCTGTAGTGTTACAAGGGACCACAATGATACCATTTTCTTGGAAACACTAGCAGTGGAGAACAAGACTTTGCACAAACCAGTGACAGTAACCGGGTTGAATGTCAGGATATAAACAAAAATTCTGACCAGGAAATCACTTTCTGCTTTGTTTGCATTCTTATGAAACTTATGGAAAGCAGAAATGCCAGTTGCAAATAGGAAAAACATTGATAGCAAATTTAGTTTTCTGTGTCACTGTTCCTCCAAGCAGTGCCATCGTGCTTGCAGGATCAACCGCGTGGGGGTAAAAATTTCATGCCCATATTATGAGGAAGCTCACTGGGACAGTCCTACCTTCCCTGAAGTCAGTAACTGCTATTAAATAGGTGGCATTAAATAGGTGTTAATAGAGTGATTGACACACCTTCAGCTATTTGCTTTAATTTCTTTGTAAAAAAAAAAAAAATCAATAAAAATTTAGAAAATTAGCAAAACCGTGGAAACTATTTGCTGCTTGAGAAGGTGGTTATTGAAGATGTAAATAGAATTATGAAGGTTTCCAGTAGCTTTTATTATAATTATTTATATTATATATATTATATATATATATATAGTAATTATATATTATTTGTATTATATTCTGTGAAGGAAAAAAAATCATTAGTTCATTGAAATTTCCCCTACCTATGTATACTAAAACTCAGTAAGAGTTTGGATTTCCATGGGGCCTCATTTGATGTTTAGTGAGATAGATACATTTGAATATTAAGGTGGTGTATTGAAAGCCAAGTGAAGCATGCTACTGCTCTACTACCAGCAAGGGACCAGGATTATGGTTTAATGAGTTTTCAATACATTGTGCATAAGTTTAACTTTGCTCTTCCTAACTTTGTTTAAATTAACATAAAATAGTGCAGTATGCAGATAACTCGGCATTTCTATTTTCTTCTCTTTAAAAAACAGCTAGTGGCAAAATAACCTTGCTGTGTTGACATAAACACATGTCCCATTAGCTGCTGTATATTTATATATTTAAAACTGCTAATAGCCTACAAATGTGATCATTATGGCTAATGCTCCTGAACAGCACCCATCTGATCTTTCATTACCTTTTTCATAAACTGCAGCAACCACTCAACCAGATATCAGCCCCCAAACACCAAAGTACGTGAAGGAAATTAAATTTTGCATTTTCTAGTATTTTTTTTCCCAAGGTTCTTGTTTTCCCAATTTATCTGTCCTGCATTCACTGGAACTGTAGTGGAGTTTAAACAGCCTGTAAGTAGCCCTTTATCTCCACAGAGCCTGAATGGCTGAGTAATCTAACTGGACAGTTAAGGATTTTCTGCCAGTGATGACTGATGTTAATTTTAATAACCCTAGACTTTTTTCCCCTTAATGTTTCAGGCAGGCATTAGCTTTTTTTTTTGCTTCCATTAGGAGTAACTGTGTACCTGCTGACCCTTATGGTGAGGAGTTGCCTGGTTTGAAGAAAAGTTATGACGATGGAGGTGTAAATGTAGAGGGATGATTTCACACAAGGACTTTTGCTCTTGATGGCCTATCTTCATTACTCTATTTTCTGTGTCTCAGCTGATTAAAAGTGTTCTTCAAATTCCCAAAGTTAGAGGGAAAAAAAAAACCCAAATCCATAACAAAACAACAAATGCAAACAAAAAAAATTATTCACTACAATTTATTTGCAAGATGAATTTGGAACCTTTCACAGACTGCTCCATGCTGTGGAGCACAAAATCCAGAACCAACAAGTTCTTAAGGACTAGGAATATGTCAATTGTACATTAATTTGTACATTAATTTGTAGTTACTGTACATTTCTATTCCTCTGCCTGGGAAAGATGCTTTCATTTTCTTCAGTCAAATAACACACAAAAGTACTTTGACAACATTAATTTTTGTTATACAATTCACATGCCATAGGATCCTTTTAAGATGAAATTCACTTTTTTCTATTCCAGAAATTGGCTCAGATTTCATTCCAATACTCCCAGACTCTAGAATAATTCATATAAAAATTCATATTTTATTTCCTTGCAGACAATAGTATGTGTCTCTCTTAGGACAGTGCAGTTCATCCCACTTCTGTGGTCATAGGATTCATGGTAGAATTAGATGCAAATTTCTTGCAGGCAATTGCTCATCTGCTTTTTTTTAATTAATTTATTTATTTATTTTTAAATATAGGCCTATACTTACGACTGAAAGAGAGTTTATACAAAAATGCACAGCCCACCAATTATGTGCCTTCAGAGTAATCCTCTGCTTCTGAACCATTCTGGCCTGTTCATTCAGACTTTCTGCTATTTTTCTAATTGTATGAGTTATTATTGCATCCTTTTTAACCAGTGAGCCTCCAATCACAGATATACCTGGTTTGGAAGATCAAATTAGTTTGTAGATTGGCTCATGCGTCAAAATTGGTGGTTCAATTTAGATTGCAGAATATTCTAGACTCTTTATTCATGTTTTCAGAAAGTACCCAGCAGGATTCTTGGCTTTTGAGAGTGTAAATTTATAAAGTGAGTTAACTTTGATTTAAGACATGAAGAGAAAAATTCAAGTACAAATTGTCATATCCACATACAATAAACTTTTCTTCAAGTTCAACCCTAAATATATATAGATATATATAGACATATAAATATATATATAGGGATCTGACCTGCATGTAAATATGGCCAGCTTTCATCCTACAATATATTATCACTTATGCCATGAGGATCTAAGAGTTCAGTGCTTGACAACATCTCTCTTTGTGATGTTACTTTTTATCCTCCATTTTATGTTTCTCTTCGGTTGGTTCCAGGCCTGAAATGATGTTTTTATGGAGATATCCTTAGCAGTTATACAGCAGTCATGAACAGGAGGGGTATTTGATCCCGTTGCAGAATTGTGGGATTTAGGAGCAGGGAGGGTCATAACAATTAGTTACCAAAATTCTCTCCGCAATGTTTTAACCTTGACATTCAGTGAGTAGAAATGAGGGTGATTCTCTTCAACTTTGTATCTTTTCCAAACCTACGGCTGAAATTACACGGGAGGCGTTTTTTGGTTGTTGTTATTTGTTTGTTTTTGGCATCAATTTGTTCTGCCACAAAACGGAACTAATTTGATTGTAATTTTTATTTACTTTGTAGAAGGTGGTTGCGCTTCTTAATCATATATAGTAAAAACTCATTAACTGAGAATGAGTTTTTTGGCTAAGGATGAATTAGCTAAGAATCTGCTTTATTCTGTCACTGAGAAGAACGTGTTCCTGGTGTCTCTCACACCTGTAAGTGTATTTTTTTAAGTCCTCATTTCTCTCTAATTACGTCTTGTTTGTGGGATAAATTCTCCAAGCTTCATTGGAAGGAAAATCATTGTCTTTTTATCCTCCCTGTGGGGAATTCATTCCACTTGTTTACTGATGTGTGTGGCAGACTGAATAAAATGATTCCTAATTAGCATATATGAAATAATCATTGGTCTATCTGGAGTCATAATTAATGCATTAGGAAGAATTTACTGAGTGTCAAGGAGAAAGACATTAGCATAAATGAGCTTATTTTAGATGGGCTGCAGTGGAGACCCTACTTTCCAGTAAGAATGTTTACCAAAATTAAGCAATAATAACATATCAATTTGCTGAGAGCCATTAGCGGCGCAGGGGCTGAACTATTAACTCCAGCCCTGCTCTGAGCACCTTGATAGCTGAGAGATGCTATTGGCATTCCTGCTGAAGTCACAGCAGCACCAAGGGTGTGGGGAGGAGGAGCAGAGAGGGGTCCGTGGAGGCACAGAGAGGATTTCTGTAATATGCTCATGGACCTTGAAAAAAGCAGATGCTGCAGAATCCTATTATCACGCTGCCCGGTAATGCCGAGCCTTTATTGATTAAAACATGTCCCTCCTGAGAGTGTAACCTGTAGACAATAGTGAGACAAAGATTATCATTACACAAAGGTGTTTAAATAACTTTAATCTCTCTACTGATGCTCTGTGGCAAACTGAGATACAAACTTCAATTATTTTCATGCCTTTTTTTTTTCCTCAGTCAGTCACCAGGCATCTGGTAGCCTGAGAGTAGATTTTAATCTTTAGAGAACTCTGTACATTGGAGAATGAATGCTCTACCCAAGAAAGAGGTGAGATTCAGAAGACTTCAAAATAGATCCTTTAGCACTTGGTTTACAGAACATATATTTAATATCTTTTAGCACAGTCATCATCATACTTAAAGTTGAAAAGATGTGACTGCAAATGGAGCCCTGGCAGTGGGTTTTGCCTGATTTCAAACGTGAAAAACTGACTAAAATTGTTTAAACCTGACATATCTGACTCCAGTCAAAGTTACTCTAGTCAAACTAGTGTCAGGTTAATAGAAATGGATTCCGGTACTGCACTTTCCCCAAGAGATGGGAATCCATTACAGGACAATAAATTTACAGTAACCTGACAAATTAATGTAAAATCTTTTAAGAACCACTGTCATTAATTCACATAGGGAAAGAAACAGTCTGGAGAGTGGCATTAGTGAGGGGACTCAAGAAAGGAAGAAAGGAGAAGATAATGAACCATGGTTCAGATGAATGCAGCCATTCAGGTTATTGAACAAATCACTACAAAGGGTAAGAAAAAAACAATAGGTAGGGAAACTGGCATAATCACAGTCCTGGTAAAGAAAACCTATTTAGGCTAACTTGCTGCTGCCTTTATTGCCTTCATAGACATAATATATTAAGCAATAACAATCTTCCATGACCTTTTTTCTAATGGAGTTGTGAGTCCTTGTGCTGCGGAAAAGTGATTGTGATGTTCCATTTTGCTGGTGCCCCTTGAGGAGGAGATAACCACTTAACTACCAGAAGAAAGGTAGTGTCCCTCAAAAGAGATTAATTTGTCCTTCTTCTCCCATGTCCTCATCTTGGCCAAACAGCTTTTTTCTGCCATTGTTCTCAGTTCTTCTGCCTCACTTTTTTTGCCACTAACAAAGCTGGAATTCGTCCTCTGTTTTTGCTCACCTGGAATTTTTGGAAGCTGTAAGTAACTGCCAGGCTATGAATTTTTAGGCACAGTCTTCCTGATAGGTTGATACAACCAAGCTCCAGGTACTTGGCATGGGAATCAAGATGTGCTGTTGAACATTTCTGTTTCACACTGACTCCTTTTAATTGTTGCTTTCAGGCACTGCTATTGCTGGGGCATTTTCTTAATAATACTTCCTTCCTTTAATGTGTTCTGATGTATTATTCTGAGAATCTTTGACTTTGCTGCCAGAAGTTAGGATGACAGGTGTGGAGAATTATCCCTCGGAAAACGTGAGACTTGTACAAAAAAAAAAAATTTAAAAAAAAAATTAAGCATTTTATTCCGAGTAGTGAAGATGTCACGCCTCACTTGTGGGGGACTGTTAGGGATTCTCTGTGTGTGATTTTCCTGGCCCGAGAGGAGCTTTAATAGATCTTGTCATTACTGCTGTTCTGCATTCAGAATGAAACCCTCGTCCTCCCTGCTCCACTCCTCTGATGAACAGAGGGAGAGGCCCCCCTCCTTTCGGTGGGGAAAACATTGCCTTGGTAATTCTGTTCACTCTTCATCTCTGCTCTCTCCTCACCTCAGTTGGTCAGAAGATGTCACACAAAAGGCAGCAAACTTTCAGGAGAGAACTAGGTCAGGATTTTCTTTCGTCTGTGCATGAAAGAGGTGGTGAATGAAGGATTCTTGGTGGTGTGAGCAAGGAAGCAGCCGTGCAGGCAGCCTCAAACCTTTCTCTATCAGACCCAAACCAAGTAAATACCTGTTCCAAAAGTGGCTAAATTTACTCCTGGCATTAAGTTAACTCCAAGGAGTTGCACCTGCTTGCAGCTTTTGGCCTTGGTGATGGTATCTCTCTTAGAGATGTCTGTACCTCTGCTAATCTGACTTCAAAGCCCATCATTCTTGTTTGATTTCACATTTGCTGCGTCATTGTGATTCAAGAATGAAAATGCTTTTTAAAATATAATTCATAAATCATCTTATGGCATTGCATAATTAAAATGATTAAACAGAAATAGCTCACTGCACTTTGAAATGCATACTAAGCTAACCAAAAATTAGAGAGTCATAGAATGTTAAGGGGTTGGAATGGGCCTTAAAGATCACCTACTCACAACCCTCCCTGCCTGAGGGGAAGTGGAGGGGCAGGTACTGATCCCTTCACTCTCATGACCAGTGACAGGACTTGAGAAAAAAATCAGGGGAGGTTTAGGTTGGATGTCAGGAAAAGGTTTTCCAGCCAGAGGGTGCTTGAAGACTGGAACAGGCTCCCTGGGGAAGTGCTCACTGCACCAAGCCTGCCAGAGTTTAAGAAGGATTTGGACAGTGCTCTCAGGCACATGGTGTGACTCTTGGGGATGGTCCTTTACAGGGCCAGGACTTGGAACTGATGATCCTGATGAATTCCTTCCAACTCAGCATATCCTATGATTCTGTGCCATGTGCAGGGACACCTCCCACTAGACCAGGTTGCTCAAGGCCTTATCCAACTTGGCTTTGAACACTGCCAGGTTGGGGCATCCACAACCTCCCTGGGCAGCCTGTTGCAGTGTCTCACCACCCTCACAGTAAAGAATTTTTTCCTAATATCCAACCTAAATTTCCACTCTTTCAATTTGTACTCATTACTCTTTGTCCTATCACTACAGTTCCTGATGAAGAGTCCCTCTCTAGTTTGCCTGTAGTCCCCCTTCAGAAGGGGAAGGTTTCTGTGAGGTCTCTAGGCACCCTTCTCTTCTCCAGGCTGAACAGCCCCAGCTTTCACCAGTGAGTGTAGCTTCTAGGAGACTGGAAACTATTGTATTGCTTCTGCATGTATTGAGTCCCTGGTTCACCACTGCTTTCACTTGGATGCTTATTATTTAGATGGATTTTATTCCGTGTGCTGTTCCCAGTAAATTGTTCTTATCCCAACCCCATGGTCTGTACGTTTTGTGCCTCCAAATCTCCCCTCCATCCCTCTGCAGGGAGAGGTGGGAGGGCGGAGTGAGGGGCTCGTGGTTTGGAGTGTTTCAGTGGGAACAGTAAATCAGGCAATGCTGTTTCTAAACCACGATGCCAATTAATTAAGATCCACGTAGAAGTCTGCAAACTGAAACTTGGCAGCGCACTTACCACGAGCCAGTCAGACTCTCCTCTTGAAGTGTCAATCCTTGGAGCTTATTTTCAATGTATAGTGCAGCATTAATTGACACAATTAACTGTGCAATTAATCACTTAAAGTAATTATTTTTCCTACTCGTGGTACGAAAGTGGAGGAGCTGGGGCATTGACTTAATCAAGTTCCAATGTACCCAGAAATCAAGACTGGTGTTCCTGGGATGCTACTTGCCCTTCTGCTCCTTCCCCTTCCCAACAGGATGCCACACAGGATCTCCTGTAGCTTTATATGCCACTCTGAGGTTATCCAGCACCAGGGAATGCATTATCCATGGTCTGTCACCACCTCAGGGCTCTCTGTGAGCTCCCCAGCTCGCTCAGGGGCTATCAATAGCATGTTCACATCTGTGGGCTTTTCCCAATCCAGTTTTTAACATGCAGCTGCTTTAGCCTTTTTGGAGATTAAACAGAGATCCACAGAGCCAGCTGTATTATTAAATCCTGACTGGTGTGATTCTGAACACACAGATTCTTTATTTTTCTTTTAATTAAGCACATTTTCATGGAAATGAGAGGTTTTGTTCTTGAAAAACACAAAAGATATGGTGTATTCCCTCCTTTCACCCCCCTCCCTCCTCACTGTGCTGTCACAACCCATGAAAATTCCTTTTCTGTCCCCCTCCCAGTTAATGGACTCTAATTTTCAAGCATATGAGAGATATGAACTTCCAGCACACATGGGTGGATACTGCCAGTAAAAATCCTGCCTCGTTTTCAGTGAATGCTGTGCACGTGTCACCTCCCCCCCATCATTAATTTTCAGACACTGAGTGTAAGTGGCATGTTGATGTGTTTATTACTCTGCAGTGGAGTTCAGGGCTATTTCTCATCTGTTTTTGCAGTGCTCATCACCACTTCAGTAGCTACAGACCAGCAAAGCTGACCTAAGGCCCAAAGAAGCTGATGCCTGGAGAATTGTTGGTACCAAACAACAAACTTTCTCTGTTATTAATCCTGGAAGCAGTCACAGTAATTCAGATCTTAATATATGAGGGTTGTATGAAATTGTGCTTCACATTAAGCATTTTAAAGGATTATCCCGTTTCAAACAGTGATGACTGATTATGTTTTAATTGCACTGTCTGTACAGGAAATAGCACAATTGTATTCCTGGCTACCTGAGAGCTCCAAGTGTTCCCATAAATGCACTGGAGAAGACACTGATCCTAAAAAACAATGTGGTGAGGCATTGCAACCCTTCACTGGTTTCCTGATTATCTGATGCCTCATCCATGTTCATTTGCAGTAAGTGTGGGTAAGTAAGTGCCGAGCCAGCGTGGGTTCTGAGCGGGCTTCCAGTGTGCCGTCTGCTAGAGGGTTTTTGTGGCAGAGATCTCTCTACTGCCACTGGCAGAAGAACCTGACCTGGCTCCACTGCCACCATATGGCAACTGGCTGACACACAGATGCCTCTTAGTCCGTGCTGCAATAGGGTTGTGGACTCCTCTTTCACTTCTGCATTAGCACATAGCGAAAATTTGCTTTAAAAGCTCGACTCAGAACGATGCTTTAACCTTGATTTGTGAGGGCTGCTGTGGGAAATGCTGTCTGGAGAACCAGGGACCCTCTAAAAGCAGAGCCCCTCTGGTAACATAGCTCTCTGTGGAAGTGAGAGTGGGATCCCTGCCCTGGCAGCTGAGGCAGCTGCTCGCCTCTGTCCTTGGAGCAGGAGGAGTGCAGGCTGTTCATGAGGCACCCATCTGCAGGGCTGTCAGGCAGGTCACAGAGAGTGTTGTGCCCATGAACAGACCTTCAGCTTAGGCTGGATGTAGCCTCTGATTTCCAAGGTGATGCATTAAACTGCACTGCCTTGTTAATTATCAAAATGGAAAGAGCTAAGGGCTGCCACTGAGCAATCTGAGCAGAAACCTGTGCAGTACGTTACGTTGCAGAAGAAACTTCATGCTGTGGCTTTCTCTGGGGTTTTATTGGAGTTCTAATTGCTGGTGAAAGAAGAGTCACAGAACAGCAAGTGAAGTAGGGCACCAGAGTTGGAGCACGGTTCTCACAAATTAATTTTATTGCTAGGTGTTCAAACAGGACCGCTCTGAAAAGCGCCAGAAGATGATTACATTCGCAGATTGTTGATAGCATCTTGGGTTTAGGAGCCTTCCTGAATGACCCTTCCCGACTAAATTGCATGGAACTGATTTTACTGCTCCAGAAAGCTCCAGGGCAGAGGGAGCTCTGCCAGGACTTGAAGCAGAATGTTGCAGGGGGGCCCAGGTGATGCAAGCCTCAGGGCTGTGCCAATAAAGCCATAATGGCACAACAACACTCTTCAGCACTGTACACCTCCAGTGATTGGCTCCCAGCCTGATGGTTTTAGTGGGACAAAACTGTTTCAGTGCTAATGGATGGGATGGGACTCTTTAAAAGCAGAATACGCCACCTCAGTGCTTGTGTAAGTTTAAGGTTTCCTGGTACAACAGGCAATGCTAGGACTTTACCATTTTCACCTATTATGATTACACATTTCCATTTGAGGATTTACACAAATGGAAAATTATTGGACTCAGTTAAAAAAGGTTAAAAAAAAAAAAAAGGAAAAGAAAAATGCAACTAAACTAATATTTGGATAATTTTGTGAGCCCAAGTAAATAATTTACATACATGTGAGTGTCTAAAGGAGGGCCAAGGGGATGGCGAAGGGTCAGGAGGGAGGGGAAGCGTTATGAGGAGAGGCTGAGGGCACCTGGTTTGTTCAGCCTGAGGGGAGATGTCACTGCATTTACACAACTTCCTCATGAGGGGAAGAGGAGGAACAGGCACTGGTCTCTTCTCTGTGGTGACCAGTGATGGGACACTGGGAATGGCCTGAAGTTGTGTCAGGGGAGGTTTAGCTGGATACCAGAAGGAGGTTCTTTACCCAGAGGGTGGTTGGTTGCTGGAACAGGCTCCCCAGGGCAGTGGTCACAGCACCAAGGCTGACAGAACTCAAGGAGCATTTGGATAACACTCTCAGACACATGGTGGGATTCTTGGGGTGTCCTTTGCAGGGCCAGGAGTTGGACTCGATGATCCTTGAGGGTCCCTTCCCACTCAGCATATTCCCTGATTCTATGAAAACCTTTCTATCTAAAAGTGATATGATGTTGCTATGACTGGCCTGTACAGTGTCACTTTATGATTCTGGCAGTGCTCAGAGTGGTGCTCTGATATCACATCATGACACCATAAGCTTGGGAGTCTATGAAATCCTCTAGCAAGCAAAGATTGCCCTAAATACAAAGGTGAGAGACAATTCTGATTTTGTCACTGTTGTGTACCAGTCAGCTCAGCGTGTCTGAAAATTAATCATCAAGTGTAATTTCTTTTTCAAGTAGAATCAACAAATTTCTGGGGAGATGGGATTTGAAAATGAGACACAGCAAAGAACCAGTAGAACAACCATCTTTGTATAAACTTCTTGTGACACAGAAACCGTAAGCTTTTGTCCCTGCCTTTAGGACTAAGTAATTAAGTTATTTTGCAATGCTTTTATGTCAGAAAACTTCACTCTTTGGTTACGGATAACAGGAGAATTACTGATGAGGTGTTGAGGTACTTGAAAAAAAATCACACTATTTTGTAGCTTTTGGGAGTGTTTGAGTTCTGACCTGTCCTATCAAACAACATCTCTGCTTCCCCACCCTCTCCCTCACCCCCAGTGCCACAAGATTAAAAAAGAGGAAGGCTTGGGACCTTGTTAAATTACTCCTGGCACCATCCTAAATTCAATATTATTGGATATCTTATGCATACAATACTGACCCCAGTTCTGCCTTCATATCTTAGGGTATCTGCCACAGTAAAAATGGTCTCTTGGCATTTCATATAATACCAGGAGAAAGGATGAGAGTAAAAAAGTGTCTTCCCCCTCAAAGAATCAGAGTAAGACAGGCTAATGAAAATGGTGGATGGAAGAATGACAAGGAGGACTTATAAAAAATTAATGTCATGTGAAAGATTCTGAGGTTTTTGCATGGTGGAGTCTTCTGCACAGAGTAGAGGTTTGTGAGACCAGTGAAGAAAGGTGAGAAAGAGCAGGTTTGTAAAGAAAGAACCCATCTAATCTGAGCAGACATAAATGGTATATAAGCTGATCCAAATTTAGAAATTTAGACATTTTCCTCAATGGAATTTGTATATTTTGTATTTTAAAATGAACGATTGTTTAGCTGTCCTTTTCAGAGCTTGCTTATGTATTGTAGTAGTCAAAAATGAAAACATAACTGTCCTATCCTTCTGTGGTTTGGGAAGAATGGAAATGATCCTTCCTTTGAGTTTTTATTTTCAGAAGGTTGTCTAAATCCGAGGGGTGACAGCCAGGGGGTTTGAATGCTGTCCTTCAGCATTTTGCCACTTCTTCAGAAACTTACTGTGTTTTGTGCCTCAGTTTTGCCTTTGAGAGGGGGATTCAGTGCCTCTGTACTTCATGCTGCAGATAGTTTATTAATATTTACTATCACCTTGTGACTCTTAGGTAGAAGGTTGTATTCAGATATAAAATATTACTCCTCTACAACTGATATTTCCATGCCAAAACTCTATGAATAAGCTTTGCAAAGTCAAGCACAGTGTTGCTGGCCCAGCTTTAGCTGGTACTGCATGCAACTGCACAGAAAAAAATTTGCACTTCTTGTTCTTACTACAGAACTCATGATAAACATTTCAAATGGCAGTGGTGTAATTATCTTTGATTAGTGACTGTGCTAACTTTAAAATAAATAAAAAAGAAAAGTAGATGTTGATTACCAAGCATTACTAATGTAGTGCTTTCATGCACAGCTATAATTCTACTCATGAATATACATTAATCTTATGCACCGGTTGTTATCGTTATCTACAATCAAAAGACACATTCCAAGGCAGTTTCTTTCTGCTTTATGAAACATAAAGGAAGTACAGCAGTGACCACAGCGCAGGATATTTCTGGATGATGTAAAATCCTTAAATGCCTTTTGAGCTTCACTGTCCGAAATAAACCTCTAATTTTTTTTTTTCCCCCCGCAATCAAAATGTTTCAGAATCAACTGTTGCAGAGGAGGCAGAAACCAGAATGACATTAGAAAGAGATGAGAGTGTGAGAGAACGTGGTAGGAGGCTAGAAGCAGCAAGCACTGGGAAATTACGTGTGATAGGGAAATCAAATAGTGTTGTCACACGAAAAGGGGAGATTTCCTCAAAGCCTGAGTGTTTGATCAGTCTGTCAGTGCCCCAAGAGAGCTGAGACCCTTGTGCCCAACCAGTCTATCAGCATCCTGTTGTGGGACCCTGCACTGAGCAGTCCTCTGGACCAGAGGGAGATTCAGCTGGCTTGTCCAGGGTCACACAGCAACAGGTAGACCCTTCACAGGTCTCAACGCCTTTCTTCAAGCATGTTACCTGCTGCCAGCAGCTGCCAGTGCCCTTGACGGACTCACACTAACATCATTAATAACATCATTAATAAAATTGTGACAGGTTAAAGTTTGAGTACTGAGAATCTGGCTGCAAAACCATACTCAAAGCAATGTGCAAATTCAAAGCAATATACAGATAGGCTCTAATCCCCAGTAAAAGATAGCTCAAGACAATCATTCAGCATGCATAGAGTACAGTTCTTATCCAGTAGGCATCCCTATGGGGGAGAAGACAGGTTCAGCCCACTGACTGATCCCAGAAGGTACAATGGAGTCTTCCCTGACTTCTCCCTATTCTTAACTTCCTTTTTTTACAATTTCTTTCCATTTAGGTGGAGCTGGAGTGACTCTAGTCATCCATCATGCTCAGTGAGGGGTGGGTAACATCAGTATTACATCTGAGGTAAGCCTGGGATGGAGATGCACGTCGGTGTTACACCTGAGGAGAATGATTTCACCACGACTGCTGAAAGGAAGTGACCTACAGGTGAAAAGGTGTGAAAATAATGGCCTTGAGTTAGAATTTATATAATGTTATATAATTTAGTCTCAGTAGATATATCAGGATATATCACTTATATCATGATTTGTCTTGTGTTATCAGCATCTGAAATAATGGCCTAAATATCTTTTATGTTCAGAGGAAAGCAAAAGCTACTTACGGAGCATGATTCATTTCTCCTTGGAGTGAATATGTAAATACAAGCAGATGAGCTGAGCTCCAGAAATGCTCATTTATCTCCACTGGCTCTCATGCAAGTTTACTTGACCAGCCAAAACGTGAATGGCTAAAAGTGGGGGCATGCAAGGTAAAATGAATTTTGTTATTTGGGGGGTCATTCCCAGCCCTAACACTATTATTGTGGTTCTTCTAAGGCAAAAAGGTAGCAACAGAAAGCTGCAATTAAAATCTCATTTCCAGCTCAGCTCTATTTGTTGCATCTGGGGTGGTGGTGGGGGCTTCTGAGGGACAGGAGTGCTGCAGAAGAGCTCGCTGCTACAGAAGCCTCCCGTGGAGCATTTGCTCCTTTGGGTTCTTTTCTGATCCATCTCAAGCTTGTGCTCTTTCAGAGTCAGTCTTTGTTTTGTACTAGGCTATGTCCTACTTGATTGAGCCTGCCAGATCTCCCTAATGATTTTATTAAATATCAGTTTTCTTATTCAATGGGTTAGGACAATCTAAAAGCTTGGATCTCATTGGAAAGGTGCTGCCTTTTTTTTTTTATTTATTTCATTTTATTTTTAATCACCCCTTCAAACAGTTCTAAAATGTAAGAACAAGAACTCACTGAAAACCAATCTGGGAAGAGTATAGCCAGCAGATTTAAGGCCTGCTCTGAGTCTTCGTTTTCCACTCTCATTATTCTGACTGATCTTTGGCAGAGCAAGGCAGGCATGTGGGCTGTATTTCCAACCCAAATTTTTTCGACAGCTGGGCAGCAGACTCTTAAGATGGCAATTGATTGTAGCACTGTACAACTTAAACATGTCTGTGAACTGCAGGAACTGTGCAACTACTCCCCTGGGTTTCCTAAAACAGATCTCAAAGTTTCTGAGATACATTCTGTGTTTTCCTGTGGAGCTGAACCTGACAAAATGCTCTCTTGGCAGTGGTGATGCTTACAGTGCTCAGCACTGCAGCAGGGACTGAGACATGGGGGTTCTCCTCTCCTCCAAGAACAATGCAGAGGAGTGTTTGCATTTCACACTGTGTTGCTTCACCACACAGTTCGGTCCCATCAAGTTGTATACCAAAAAAAAAAAAAAAAAAGTCATCACTTCCATCCCTCTGAAGGAGTACATCCAACTGCCTGACCTTTCCATGTGGGCGTTCCTTGTACCTATCAAATAGAAGTGAAAAACGTCCACCTTTTTTTGCTTCCCCAAAAGGCACTGTGAGTAATTCTTATTGAAAGCAGAGGGAGGGGAAAATACAGTTTCAAAGCGAGTTCTGCTGGCTGTTTTGTGACAGCACAGATTTTTAAAGGCATTCACATGAAAAGCGATGTGATTTCCTCTGCTGGCAGGATTTGGCGTCATGGTTTTAAGTGGACTCGGTGTTCTGCCCTTGCAAAAAGGACAGAAAGAAAAGAAAAAGAAAGAAAGAAAAAGAATATTGTTTTGTGCTTGTCTTTGCAAAAGACTAGACTAGAGGATGATAAAGAACTGGTAGAACTGGGAAGCAGAGTGGCTCAGGGTTGCTGACTGTGCATGTTTAATCCGCCAAGATAAGGCCAGGAAACACTTGGCTCTGATTTTTTCTTTCAGTAATTTCACATCTATTTGATAACTCTGAATGCAATAGCAAGACTCCTTTCTAACTGAATATGAGATGCATTTCAAGTCTTATTCACAATTCTGGCTTGGCGGCTCAGGCCTGTCACTACTAAAAGATTGAATGAATGTACAGGAATGATTAATTCCTAAGAATAAAAGCCCACACAATGAAAACCCAAGCCAGCAGGTCTGTGGGATGCTTGAGCCTTGCCCAGCATGCTAGGTTATCTTTGAACTCAGCAGAATTGCCTTTTTTTTCCAGGTGACACGCAGGACACAGCTTTTGAAGGTCAATAAGCTGCTAAAACTCATCCAGCCATTCTCTCTTTTAAAAGATTTTAGGAGAAGGGAGGGAGCAAAGGGAAACTGTTGCCTTTGTGCTATTCTCAGTTTGTTAAACTAGATTCACCATTGTATCTGGCCCCCTTTTTAGACTTCTTTTTTCTCCCTAGGCTTCCAATTTAAGCCAGTGGCTGAAGGCAGAAAAATGCTGGTTTTACAGCGATGACAGGAGAGCTTAGTTCGGTAAGTTTTTCATTTAAAATCAGCCTGGGTCCCCAAACTGGATGTACATTGGGCTTGAATTCAGTCTGAATAAGATTCTTGACCTTTCTGAGATTATCATGGTGTGGGATGGATGGGTTTTCTCAAATTCATTGCATTATAAATGTAAAAGAGGATGTGGCACAGATACTTTGTTGGAGTTACTCCTTCTGGAAATGTACTTTTAAACTACTGCTTATCTGATTCATAGATCCAACATGTTTCCTCTGGCTGCAAAACAGAGTTGTATCCATGCAGCTAATTTGATTTGTTTTAAAACCAAGCACTACTTTCCTTCCTCCTTCTCATTAACTGAATTTGATAGATAATTGTTGATATTTTCTACGTGGTGGCAACACGCCCCATAATGATGGGGTTGTGACTCTACCTCAGCTGGAGTTAATGTAATACTTTACAGTCAGAGGTTTTGAAATCAGATCCCAGGGAAAAAAAAGAGATTTTTTTTTTTCCCCCCGCCAGCTGGCATAATGAAGCCTGATATGCAGAGTGCAGGCACTGACACAGAGCACTGCAAAGTCTGACCTCTTGGCCTCACTTCTGTGGGTGCAGGGTGAGATCTGGACTCAAGAAAATGGTGCACGTTTGCTCCGCTGTGTAGAACAGGTTTATCCCCTGGGGCTCTACAGGAGGACCTGCTTTTTTTTTTTTTTTTTTTTTTTTTTTTTTGTATGCCAAAACCAGATCAGAATTAATGTGTTTTCTAATGTGTGGAATCAGGGAAACGTTTAGGTTGGAAAAGATGTCTTAGATCATCGAGTCCAGTCATTAACCCAGCACTACCACGTTCACCACTAAGCCATGTCTCAGTGCTATATCAGTGCTCTTCTGAACACTTCCAGGGATGGTGATTCCATCACTTCCCTGGGCAGCCTGTTCCACTGCCTGATCACTCTTCCTGGGAAGAATTTTATTCTAATAACCAATATAAACTTTTCCTGGCGGAACTTGAGCCATTTCTTCTCATACTGTTGCTTGTCACTTGAACGATAAACCTGCCCCCCACCTGGCCACAACCTCCTTTCAGGGAGCTGTAGAGAATGAGAAGGTCCTCCCTGAGCCTCCTTTCCTCCAGACTGAGCTGCTCCTCAGCAGACTTGAGCTCCAGCCCCTTCATCAACTTCACTGCCCTTCTCTGGACTTGCAACTGCGCAACACATGGGTTGTCAAATTTCCTCACAGAGCAATTTGTGCAAAAAAAAAAAAAAAGAAAAGGGCGTAAAAATATAAAAGCAAAGGTTGCAGGTTTATAAACTGGCATTTTAAGATGCATCAGTTAATCGTAAGTTCAGTGTCAGACCAAGAGTATATGTACGAATGCATTTTGACTTACAACATCAAACAAAGCCCGGTTTATGTGTCAGAGGCAAAAAAAACCTCACAACATAATTGCACTTGCAAAACAAATGTGCTATTATTTGCTGCTCATTTAGAGCCACCCCCTCCTGAATAAGCAAGTAGAACATTTACACATTCAGGTTTCTGTGTCTAATTGTGTTTGTGCATGTGGTTGCATATTGCAATTACTGCTCGTTGATGCTGTGCATGCATTTTTTTAAAATCTAACTTCATAAACTCGTGTCTCTAATTTTGTTGCCCCTCACAGATATATCTGAGGCTTGTGTGTGTGTGTTTTCACATAATTACTGTTAACTAAAGGTGGCACAGTCAGACCCACCAGGTTTCTCTTCTAAAGAGGGTAATTTGGTGAATGAATAAACCAAGAGAAAAGTGCGGACTTACACTGCACTAGGAAGTGAAATAAAGATTATTCACATGGAAAATGAGAAAGAGACTGAACTTTACAGTTTGAGGTGGGTTTTGATAGTAGCTGGCATTTTTCCTTGGCTGATGGCAATTCATTAAACTCTGAGCTTCAGATGCTCCTGAGTCTTAGCACACAAACATTTATGGTCAGACTTTTCATGAGGAAGTGAAAAAAAAAAAAAGGCCACTTTTCCCTTTAAAATTTAGGTCTATTTTTACTGCACCATAATGATTTGTAGGTAGTACATAACTAATCCTCATGCTAAAAATTGACCTCTTTTTCCCAGGTGAATAGCATTGAATTTTGATTTTGAAATACAGACCATTTTAGAGTTGCAGTTAAGGACTGTACAGAATGAAATCTGGAGTACAAAATACAAAATAAAAATTAAAACACTCCCTGCTAAAGGATAAATAGAATTCTTTAAAATGTCATTAGTCAGGATTAGATAAAATGTTGAAAATCTGCTTTAATTCCAGTATGTTAAAAAGTAATCAAGTCCATAAATTACAGGTAAAGGAGGAGATAAGTGATTTGAAATCTGAAAGACTGCAAAGTGGCCAGCAACCAGAACAAGACATGGAAGTCTTAACTAAAAAAGAGCTATTAAAACTTAGGAAAAGTGCAAGGCCAAAAGAATAAATGAAAAGTCCTTATGCCAAGTTGTAGCAGATGAAAATGATGTCACCAAAAACCTTCAAGCTTCCTTTTTTAACTTCTTTTCTCTTCTTATGTATGGCTATAATGATATATAGAAGAATCCAAGGAACATTAGTGTTGGTGAACTTTTTAGAAAGTTATCAATCCTCAGTCACAAATTTATAAGACCAAAAAATTGAATTTTTGTTCATATTTTTTTTAGGGTTAGAGAAGGAAAATTTCAAGGGGAAAAAAAAAAAAAAGAGTTAATTTCTTGTTACCTACTCCCCCTTTTGCGACTGAAAATCTTTACTTTGGGCTTGGAAATCATATTTTGCTCCTGGAAAAACCTACCTTTTTTTTTTTTTTCTTTTTCCTGAGCACGAGCATGCCAGTAGGCCTATCTGGATCACAATGTGAAAATTCCTTGATCTCTTTCCAGAATCAACTTGTAAAGAATAGTCAGAAAGATAATCAGTAGAAGTAATTACGCGAGGAGTTTCTGTGATGTGCTTCATGGTATGATGGTGAAACCGGCCAACATCATAAAATTACTGAAAAAAACCCCAACAAGTATCATCTTTGATCCCTTTCCATCAGGATGTGTGCAGTCTAGACCACGGCAATTCCCTTTTCTAAAGCATCATATTGTTATTACATAACAATGTTCCCAAAATATTGGGGTACATGTTACAGCATTTATCAAAACATGTATGAAACAAGTTTCAGAAATGCTGCATCTTGCTGTACAGGATTCCAAATCACTTTATGGAATAATTCCAAAATGAGTCTAGAAGCACAGGGGAAGCCTGCTGGTGCATGGGAAACCACCTTATCAGCATTCAGCAACGCACAGATCCCAATTACTGGAGAAACCCCTGTTGACTCCTTTTGATGTGCACACACAGAGGAAACTGTAGCACTGCAGCAACTGTGCCTGGTGAATGTCTTTTTAACCGCAGAGTGCACAAAGCTCAACTGATTTTTTTTTTTAAATTTACTTTTGTTTAAACTGCTAAATCAAAAATATAGATACTCCAAAGCCTGCCCAGTGACTAGTTAAGCCTGCAGATGCCTACTTGTCCACTTACTGGGATACCTCACAGCTGTCCACTGAGCCAACACAGCAGTCTTTTCTCAGTGAGCAGCATGGTGTTTAATCTCCAGCAGGATTCAGAAATGGATTTTTTTCCTCCCCCATAATACCTGCAAAGACTGATCAAATGAAGACACTTAGAACAGAAAGCCAGGTGATATTTTGTACTGAACACAGGGGAAAGGAAGAAGAAGAAAACGTCCTGTGTATTTCCTCTATTTTTTTTTTTTAACTTCGAACCTGGTGTTTATAGGTTGGACCCAGAGGATGAGAAACTGAGCTTCAAATCCTCCCACTGTTTGTTTAAAGCAGGAGTTTGTTTCCAGGAGCATGCGCTTGTGCAGCCTGAGATAAAGTTCTTACAATTTCTGCTATCAAAGCCTTCCTGCAGCCCTTTCCTTCTTAGGAGGTGAAACTTAAGCCCATCTCCTTAGGGTTGCCTGCCAAGAGTTTAGATAATTGAGAGTGCCAGCTTCTCTGGATAAATACAATTTTAGCACTTGTATCGAGCAGATTACGGTGTGGACAATAGCAGGGCACTTAGGGTTGGGTGTGGTGAAGCTGTGCCTCACTCTCTTATGTGGATCAAGTCACTGAGATTGCTTTAGTCCTCCCTCGCTAAAAATTCAGTTGGTGTCTCAAGGACTGTAAACCTACAGGACAGTTTGCAGTAGGAAATACAGAAAAACTTTTCAAATGAATAGAAATTAGGGGTTGAGGAGGAGAGAACAAAATGCAAAGTGAAACTGCTTAGGGCACAGTGGCTAACACAGATATTTATGCCTAAGCTAGGATCCTACAGATGACTGGCTTTGTCTACAACCACCCATCACCCCACTGCCTCAAAGGAAATCCACGGGTGAGGAAACAAAGTCAGAAATAATAACAGGCTTCATTGCTCTGGTCTTAATATGTCAAGAAAATAAGAAGACCGTCAAAGATGTTTAAACAGGAGAGTTTCTGTCGCTGAAATACTGTCAGGGCAAATTGCATCATTAGCAACTAATTAACGGTGGAATATTGGCAGTTCAGTAAGTGTAAGTACCGTATGACCCATACCTACCGTTTTGCGAGGCTGCCTTTGGCAAGCAGAGGGAACTAGAAGTTAATACTATACATTGGCAATGAAAAAAATATACAAACAAGAAAAATCCTCTTGGGTTTCCTTATGACAGCTCATTTTGAGCATTTAAAAGGGCCTGAAAGAGGAGCTGTTTTCGAGAAGAAAGTGTATCAGTGTGCACAAATGCTGATTCTGCTTTACAACAGTTTTCTTGGTATGAAAGGGCTGAGATCTACTTGGACTGATGCTTTGAAGTTCATTCTTTAAACAACCATAATCCCAGAAAGAAAATGAGCATTATTATGATTCTCAGCATAGTGAGATATTACATATTTTCCTTGAAAAAAAAAAAAAAAAGGCAAGGAGGATATACCACAGTATCCCCTTTGATGCTTTTTGCATTATAGGTTTTTTTCCTCACTAGTGGATTTTGATCTATCAGGCACATGAGAGAGCCAGGAACACGAGGGGGAACGTAAAAGGAGACTGGTGCTCTCAAACAGCATTTAAACACTTTTTACTTTACCTGGTCCTCATCAAAACCACCGTATTATAATCTACAATCTACCTAAAACCTGTCTTCTCACAGAATCTGTAGTATCAGAAGAGGAAATTTTTTTCCCCGTTTTTATCTACGTTCCCTGCCAGAAAACAGATGGATGGCTTGCACTGTGCAGGATAAGGAACGTACCCAAGCTGAAACTGTGAACAATGCTTGCTTGCATTTATAATGGTAAGGTGGAACAGATGGTGACAACTTGGTTGAATGTGAACAGTCCATTGAAATAACCTAAACTGTCAAGCTATTCCTCTGCAGAGAGCGGTGTGTGCGCCATTCGAGCAAATTGAAAGTAGCCTTCACATTATTGAAGCAGTTGGAATTGCCTCACATTGTTGAGTTATGCTGGCCTTACAGGGGTTTGCAGAGTATAAGCTGTTTCATTTTGGTAGCTATGAATGCTCCAAAGCCAGGGAAGAACTCTCACAAGTTAACAAAAAAAAAAAAAAATCCATAACCATTCTACTCTGACTCACTCATATTGTTGTGGGGAAACTTCTGGGCAGATATCTAATGAGATGAGCTCTTTCTGCTCCTGTGCCCTTTGACTGTCTTGGATTCCTCTCCTGAGTACAGCCAGGTGTGTAAGTGGCTGCCATCCCTCCTCAGAAATGAGCCAGTGTCACACCTTCACCCACATGCCACAATACTCATCCAGTCTTTTGATATCCCTTTCCTACCTGGTCAGGAGCAGAGACTCGAACCAAGTGGCCAAATACTAAAAGTGAATCTCCCCACCATGATATTGCACATGATTTTGAGTGGAGGTCCTTTCGAGCATCTCCTTTAGAAATTACTGAGTATTAAACCAAGTAGCCACTGGAAGGTCACTGCAAAGTAGCTTTTATTTTCACCTGCAGATTGCTTGTGAACAGAGAAAAAAAAAAATCTCAAATACTTATCTAATCCCTCTTCAACTAGGAACAGTGCATCTCTTTCTGATAATTTATAAGACGAAAAGAGGGGATGAGTTGGAGATTGAAACCTGTTTTTTCAGTCTTAGTCCACTTATGTTAGAGCTTTTTCTTTCCTGTATTTCTAAGGGAGTGCCAAGTGTGTGCAAAATACACTAAAGTTTCAAAATTTAGGTGGAAAACTTTTGCTAAATCACTGCTCAAAAAGAATGTTGCCCTATTCAGCCATTTTCTAGTCACAGATAATTGATTAATCCTTCATAATTAGCTAACAAAAGTCTAACATTACTCTGTAAATAATGTGTAGCATATTCTTGAACTCTAAATATATATCGAAATTTTGCATGCCGCATTCATTTAGCCTATTAAATTTAACTTAGATTCAAAGAAGCGGTCAGAAGCTCAAATATATAGCACTTTGCATACTTTTTGAAGGAATAAAATGAATCTAATATTATTCCTCTTGACTCTTTGACTCCAAGTTAAATGGAAGCAGGAGCAAGCCCCAGATAAGCAGTCAATTGTTTAGAAAAGGGTGAAATTCCTTCCACTGACATTCATGGTTCGTTTGTCCGGTCATGCCATGAACATTACCTATTAACAACCTTTGTCTGAGTCTAAACAGCTATGAAAGAAAACATTCTTATATTTTATTTTGCATAAATATGTGTGTGTGTGCATGGGGGGGGTGTGCAAATAAAATTATCTTTGGGCGCTTTTTAGATTTTGAATATGGAAATGATGGCGTTACTCCACCGATAAGGTGAAATTCTCTTTTAAAATTCACATGCAGAGGTTTTGATAAGGCTCTCTCTCAAGACTAAGCACACCTCTTTGACCACTAGATTTAATAAACATGGGCAAAACAGCGGTTTGCTAGCCTGTAGCATGTTCTAAGACTGCATAAAGAAAAAGGAAGCTTAACTTATCATCATAATTGCAGTTTCTTGACACAAAGAAAAATACCATGAAATGTAACACAAGGAAGAATTTTTTAACTTTTTTTCTTTCAGAAGGAAACCCTACTGACTAGTGTGATTTGTTGTAAATGCCTTTTGCCATTCGAAGAGCTCTTCCATAGGCATCTCAGACACAGATTCCCCTGAAAAACCACCAAGTTGTGGTTTTTAAAGACACGCAAGGACCACAAACAAGACATGCTTTTGGGCACCTCTTTGTTTTGGTGCTGTTACACCCACAAGTCTGGGTGTAGCAATAGTGGAAGAGCATTAATAGGAGTGAGAATAAAGAACATAAAAATGAAAACTAAATAAAACCAAGATTATATCTATTTAATAAATGCAAAGCCTATGTCCCTTCAATCCTAGGGGCCAAAGCAAGGATAGAGCAAGGCAAGTCCTTCAATTATTCATGGACATAAATCAGCAGCAAGCAATTATTGCCTTTGGTTATAAGGATTCAGTTGGCATTGAGCAATTAAACCAGATGTCTTTTTCCAAAAGAAACTACATAACTTTGACAAGACATTAGCACCTATCCCCAATTATCTCCTTATTGGATCCAAGCTGTCATCCAAGAGAACATTTGTACTATGGTTGTGATGAAATAAAATACAGTGAGTTATGTGTATGTGGAATATTGGTCCCTATCCACATATTCCTCCTCTTTGCTATGGTTTAATCATTATTTCATTGCAATAAGATTCAACAGGCATCATTTTAGGAGAAAATTCCATTTGTCCCTACTGTGGAGGTCTGATTCAATTTTCCTCTCCCTTATAAACTGGATAATTGTAAAGAGGCCAATGATTCAGACCTCTCAGAAAAACATATAACTATCTTTAAAATTGCCACAAAGAGTATTCCATAAACACGTGAAGGGAGAGAAAAACAAACAAATGAAAAACCCTCTCTGCTTATTGAGAGTGATAACAAAAGAAATTAGGCTCAGTTAGTCATTTAAATTCTCCAGTATGTTTTACTTCCAAATGTATTTGCAGGAGATTTGCATTTCTTCATATCTTGGAGTAGCTTATCTACTCTTATCTAAGCTTTTGTTTTCACTCTCTGTTCTCTGTATATCCAATTTTAGTGTGCTCTGACACTCCTTTTCAAATAAAAATGTAAAACATTGGATTAATGAATTAAATGAAGTGTTCAGCTTACTATCTGCTCCTGTCTGTTGAGAGTTAAAGCTTTATTGGGAATGCAAATTGAAATAGAAATCTTAATCATTTTTTTTCATGGAATCAACCTTCCTTCTTCCAAAAGCTGCTCTGAAAAGTCCAGTGAGGCAAATCAGCCACTTGATACGAGCAAGCTGCTGCCAAAGTCAGGCCTCATTTAAGGCTGTGGTGGTGACAAATGTACTACTTTTTATGTTGAGCTTACAGATTAAGTTATTGCTTTGTGAAAGAGATGAACACACATCCCACGATCTCAAAAGGATGGCATATTTTCAGGCATGTAAGGTTTACATGTCTTCTCCAAAACCATAAGGTTATAGGCGAGTGCTAAAGATTGTTTTTATGAAACTGTTGAAAATTCAGTCTTGGCTTGGTAGATAGATAGATAGATGATAGATAAATCATTTGGTACAATTATTTGCCTTTTGATCCTGCTTAGGACCACAAGAAACACAGTATCAGCCAATCAGCCACAGATATCCAAGCACCTTCAGAGCACCTGGTGGTTTGTGTCATGCTGAGCAAAACAGAAAATTGCTTCTGCTGAACCAGAGATCTATAATTCTGTCCAGGGTTTTTAGACTGACTAAGGAAAGGGATGAGAGGTCACAAGTAGCTTCTGCTGCCAGTTAAATGACACCCAAAATAGGCCAGGTATGTCCGAGGGATATTACTCCTTGTTTCTAATGTAATCCTTTTAGACTTTGTCATGGAATTTTGATTAATACCCCTGGTAAACACGGGGCCTGGCAAAAGCCATTTAAAATATTTACTTTTGTTAGCAGCTATATTGCAAGGGATGCATGCTCAATGCATTCTGCCTGAACTGTTTCAGAAAAATGTCATTTGGGCTTTGGGGATGGGCTGCTGCCTCATTAAGGGTAGTGAAACCAGAAGGCTTGGTTCTCCAAGCAAAACAATGCATATTTTTACCCTCCAGTCCAAAGCAGCAGATCTTAAAACTACAAGAAAGTTGAACTTACTGTACTAACAAGTAAATTCCTGAAATTTGATTATTAAACTCTTAGTAAAAAAAATCCCAACATAACAACCAAGAAATTAAGACCAGTTCAATAAACAATATAGATCAAAAAAACTTATTCAAAGTGATAAAAATCCACAAATGTAATTGAGAAAACGGTTGGGTTGCAAAAGGTGATGCAACAGTAATAAACACTGTAAGGATCCCAATGCTCTCCTGACTCTGGCACCTCAATCACTCACAGCTGCTGGAATTGAAACACAAACCTGGCTCCCTGAGAAAAGGTGTAGTAAACGTGCCTGGACTTCCTCTTCTCAGAGAATGTAAATTCACTGGATTGACAGATTCAAATCAGGGGATACAATAGTATGGCAATAGCACAGACATGCCCTGGAAGTCTATGTGCCCAGACAGCCAAGTAATCAAACACAGTTTACAGCCCATATTCCTTCTGCCTCAAGACATTATTTGTTACCTTGGAGAAAATCAGCTCAAAGATTGGTTCCTCCTGTGCAGCCTTTTCAAGACCATCCACTATGCAGCTTGTTTCTGCCTCTATGCCCTGGCACAACAAAAGTAAAAAAAAATAAAATTATTATTATTATTTATTTAATTTTACTTTTTTTCTTTTGCAGCATATCCTTTCAAGCAAGAACTGAGCATTCAGGAAAGCAACACTTTGCATTTAAAATATAAATTTGGAGGGGGTGGGGGGAAAGACACAACTTAAATCCTCCTCTTCTCCAGCAGAAGATACTGCTTTGGGTTGGTGAACATCCTTTATCATTCAGCTAATGCTGTTGCAGCACTCAGACATGCCAAACATTTATTCAAATGGAATTCCTTTGATTTTCCTTTTATTCCATACCTCATCCATTTCATTTCCATTTCATCCATACCTCACACCCACGTTCCATTCCATCGGAACATCATACAATGTTGCAATACAGTAATCATTATCTAGATGATTATTGAGATGCCCAGTGCCACAATTACTTCAACTGTTCATCCAACCTTGCTGCAATCCCTGCAGCCTCTAAGGCTTATTTCAAAACTTCATTTTCAGCTACTGAGTGGAAATAAAGAGCTTTAACCTTGGGATAGGAACAGCAAGGGAAAAATCTTGTATTAAAGATTTAAATGTTATTCAAAAGAGTGAAGAGAAGGGGGAGGAGCAGATGATGTGGTTATTAGAAACCACCTTCAGTCAATTTTAATGCTGAATGAACAAATACTGTAAGATGCTGACAGATATGCATATTACCGAGCTAAAGGTTTGGAGTCTTCTATTTGAGATCTTCCCTAACTTTTTTAAGAAAGGATAATTCTATTAGATATGTACACTATATATTTATTGGGTATATACTGGGTATTTATTTGGTATATATTTATTGGGTATTGCTGATGGTTTTAAATGTATCTTCTTAATGTACATATATGAAAAAAGATCATCTAAAAAGGATATATTAAAAAAAGGATCATCTAAAAAGGATATATTGCTCCTGACAACTTTTTAGTTGTGAGTTAACAGCATATGCTGATGAAAAATCCCTCTGCAAGCAAGCCTGCACCAATTAATAGAAAATTAATATGGAGCAGAGGAAAAACATAAGCGAAGACTGGACAAGCTGCAGAAAATTGGAACCGGTGGGATTAGCTGATTAAAAAGATATTACTGCTGTAACTGTCTCACATGAGGAGATTAGGTGTGCTGTTTCTCACAGAATCATAATGCACCAGCACCAGTACATTCTTCTCAGTGTTGCCCTTTATGTACTTCCAGTCTATAAAGTGCCTTTGTGAGGGAGCACAAGGGAGGTAACAGCAGGGTGGAGGTTGTTTCCCTCTCTGATAACAAACAAGCAGCCTGTGGAACTTTACCTGCTTTATTCCATTCAAGTCAGAGCTTCTGGTGTTTTCCCCTGCACGCACACACACCTGCCATCCTAGCAGGACTACAAAAATGCAATAGGTAGAGATTGTACCTTTCCTTAGGAAGCAAAGAAAAGGCAATCTCTTTTAGTCTCACAAGATATGAGGGTTTACTCTTGGAAAAGGAAGGTTTCCAGAGAGGAAGAAATCACCTTTGCATTGCACTCACATCACAGGCTACGTGAAACCAAGCCCAACCCTAACCCCTTTATTGTCAAGTGGGATTACAGCCATGCTCCCACAGCTTTAATGCTAACACAAGTTCGGTTCTGAAATCAGTGTGATCTGTTTGAAAAATGGTTGCAGAGTACAGAACAATCTTTTGCTTACATGACTGTGTTTCCCTTCCTTACTCAGTTTGATTTCAATGATTTAGCTGTTTGGAAGACTGAGATGTGAGAAGCAAGACCAGTGGTGATGACAGAGTGAAGGAAACCTACAGACCCCAGAAATTTGCCCAGGAAAAAAAAGGAAATAAAAGAAAAATATTAAATTAGCAATGTACCCATTTCTTCTGGAAGTTAGGCAACTCACCTGAGACAGGAGCTTCAGCTGAGTATTGCAGGGAAATACCACCACCTGTACCCGGGTGAGCTGCACCTGAAAATCATCAGGTTTTGGCTGCCTCTCCCAGCCAATTGCTGTCCCAGTTCTGGCAGATGAAGAAAAGAAAAAGAAGAATTAAAAATGAGATGGGGGAGACACCTCTGCTTGCTCAAGATCTGTAGCTCAAGGCTGTGTCTCTCTTCCTTCCCTGATGGGGTGCCTTTAGGTGAGCTCTGTGCCTCCAAATGCGTTGGAGCAAACCTGTGAATAAATACTTGTATTTATATATATCTGCATCTTCATCCTGTTACTTCTGTCTCAATACCTAGCAACACTCTGAAAGTTAGTGCATTTATCACCAGTAATCCTGGATCTCCTTTCCTGTTGCTTCAATAAACCATAGAATTTGTGGATCTGGATTGTGAAAGTTCTGACTGAACTGGGCCAGACCTGTAGTCCTGGATTGGTAAACTGCACCTGTGGTTGTGCAGCTTCTTAATTGAACTCAACTGTCAGACTGACAGTGCCAAACTGGCTAAAATCAGAAATTAAGAGCAGCCACACCCAGCTCCTCTGATCCCCAAGGACCAGCTGGGACATAAGGGGGTTTTATTTTCTGCTGAATTTCCATACCCTTAACACAGCAGAAAAATGGGTGGAGAAAGAAGAGTGCCACCCCAGCAGCACAGGAAACCTTTAATCCAGGGATGATTTGCTCTTCATTAAAAAGGAAGACTGCCTGTACAGCGGTGTGATCTCATTTCTTCACCCACTTTCCCAACTCCTACCTTACTTTCCAAACAACTCCAGAGAAAACGCTGACTTTAAAGAAGGCGGCATCTATGCATAACATTTTGTCATTTTCTCTAATTTTCTGTCTCTACTTTTCTAATCACTGCCAATGCTGTCTTTAGTCTCAATTGCTCTATTTTTTATCTAAGCCTACACAAGCTTTTTTATGGTAGTGTTCTGTTCATTTGCACATTATTTCTTAGCTAAAACTTTCCAATTATTTTGTCTTTAGTTAAAAGACTTCACTTCTTCAAATTCACCCTGGGCAACTTCATTATTTTCCTTTCCAGCTATCTATCCAGTGTCAATTATGGCCCCATTTTTTTTTTTTTTTTGCTGTGTTACCAAAGCAATGATACTCAGTCCAGTTTTCTAACTGAGTGATAACAGCGCTTGACTCACAATTTATTTCTTTTTTAATTGCTCGTGGATTTCAACCTAATTTGTGGAATTCATTTCTATTTTGAACATGATGAAGTGGAAATGTGGTGATCTCTGAAATGAGCAGAGGCCATGAATACAGGCATCATTGCCCCCCTGTTCACTTTGACCTCCTTCTGCTTTCTGCCAGGGCTGTCTACTGTGAAAAGGGTTCAATACAAATGGCTGATTTTTATTGATAAATGTGCCTAGTTAGCAGCATTTCTGAGCCACTTGGCACCACTGCATCACAGAACCGACCTTGATATAAAGAATACTGTACCTCATTATGCTCAGAAGAATACTGAGTATAAACACCTATTTTATAGGTCCTTATTTCTCTTATTATTTTGTGATCCTTTACGTTTACAATGTATAAGCTGTTATACCAATTGTTACAGCAAAATAGCAGCTTTGGATATTTTGGAGATACTTAGGCCTGGAGCTGAGAGCAATATTTGCATGTAATAATTAACTGACTAATTAATTAAACCTAAAGTTCAGGCTTAATTTCCTTGAAATTTCACGAACCCCTTTTTTTAATCTGGAGCCCGAACTGCCACTTCTCAGGTTTCCATCGTGAGGTGCTGTGCTGCAGCAGGATGACAGTGCTGATTCACGTTCCTTGGCCTGTGTGATGCATGGTAATCAAATTCCCATCCTTTCTGCAGGAGCTGTTTGTGGCAGTTAAAAAGGCAGAGCAAAGCAAAGTCCTTGGGGAAGGGAAAGCTGGGAGAGCCCCAGCCTGTGCTTCCTCGAGTTCTGAAGCCTTCCTGTTAAAAAAAAAAAAAGAAATAAAAAGGCAGGCAGGGCTGTGTCAGTCCTGCTGGATGTGACCTCCCACCTGCCTGTACAGTTGGAAGTCTATATGAACTAAATCTTTAAAACATTTCTTTTAATTATTATTTAGAATTTCAGAGATTCCCCCTCCCCCCCCCAAAAAAAAAAAAAAGCTGCCAAAACCTAATGCAAGGGCTGTACATTTTTTTGCACTGCACTTGTTTTTCTCACCTTTTGAGGGATGTATATACCACAAATAAAGTATTATAAATACCATACCAAGATGGCATGAGGTCGCTGCAGGTGGCTGGCCTGTTTTAAGGTTGTTTGAGGGCTCCTTCTCAGAACAAACAGCATTCAGAAGGTTCTTTGTCTCATGGTGAAAGGGAAAACCAGTTAAGGGAAAAGAACTGCATCTTGGTCCTTTATGACCCCGTTGTGGTGTTTTGTAGCTTAATACAATAAATGCTTTGCTGGGCATGTTTCGTAATAACACACATGTAAGGGGGTTTGTGCTTCCTGCAAGCCACCACTTTTAATTTACATCAGGAAATAAACGAGTTTCATAAATACACAATCAGAAAAAGTCATTGCTCAAAGTCACTGCATCCCGAGGAGTCATACTGAGAGTTATCTAACATAGAGCTCTCTGGAAAAAAAGGAATTTTAAGTTTTATTATCCCTTTGATGCAAGTGACTAATGAAAGAATGATATATTTTGATTAAGTGCAGAAAATGGTGATAGAGGCAGGCATCCTTGACAAATTATATTTAGTCAGGACAGTGTGCTGTTTCAGATGTGAGAGGGATACAAACAGCAGCTCTCTGCTCATGGCTGCAACCCATTACTGCAGCCAGACCATCAGCCTGCAAAGTGGTTCTTCATTCTCCTCTGAGGTGTTTATGAAGATATAAATATATACATTTATACACATGTGATCATCTCAGTGATCAGAGTCTTCTGAACACATTGAAGCTTCCTCTCACTTTCACTGCAAACCAATCTCAAGAATGTTTAGCTCAGAATCTGCCCAAGTTTCTCTCTTATTATTTTAAACGGAGATAACCACCTCATACAAAAATAATCTTTCACCGAGAAACTTGGAATAATTTAGGAGAGAGTTGAAGGCTGTGTCATTACTCATATCTGGAGGAGTTTGTATTTGAATATTGCCAATTAAAAGTGCCCTTAGAAATAGCTGAAATAGGAACAACTTCTGAGGCTTGTATTGCTTTCTAATTATATCTTGCTCAGAACTCAAGGTCCCATGGCACTAACAGAAGTTAGAAATGGCATGAATTCTTAGATGACTCTCACTGAAGATTTTTTCTGGCTTGCACCGAATTTCTAGTGATTCCATAAGTCTGACTATTCCATCAATGGGCTTCCAGCATTTTGTACACTTATTCTGCCCTTTTTTTTTTTTTTTTTGGTCACAAAGCTTTTCTGCTCCAAAACCAATGCTTCACTTGTTTCTGGGATCATCATTCAGTTGTTTCTAATCTTCTCTCTTTGATGTCTGTATTTTTAGCTGTCTGAGATCTTATTTAGACCTTTTATTTAGTCACGCTTATTCTGTTTAGCCTGCTATTATTTACTGATTCCTGGCTCCCAGTATGATTTGCTGCTCTTTGAATGAACACCAAAGGTTCAGTAGCAGCTCTATTGATGCTGAAGTGGCAGAGAAGGAGAACTAGCTGGTTTCAAGTTGGAGATGCCATGGCATGACTGAATTTCCCACATATTAAAATATTCCTGATATATCTGAAAGGCATCCCACATGCCCAAGGAAATTCCTCTGAAGTCATACCGAGGCAGGAGGGGAGTTGTCATCATCAATTCTCATCCTTTGGGATCTTTTACCAGACAGCAGAGCCTAGGGCAGCCTTTGAGGTGTTCTGAGAGCATGGCAAGGCCACAAGCAAGGCAGGGAAGCAGCTGGATCCACTCTCCTGCACATCTTTCTGCTGCAGCAACTGGTACTAGGAGAAAAATCTGCTTTGAATATTCCCACTTCACTCAACCAGTACATTTAAATAGGAGAGAGTTCCACTCTGCTTCTTAAATAAATGCTCTTCCTTTCACAGTCTGAGTAGCTACAACTTCCTCAAAAATAACCCACTGAATTTGGTTTTCCATGTATCTTCCACCACTGATTATTTACTTCAGCCTTGCAACTTTATAGGGTTTTATCTGAGGAACTAATTTTGGGCCCCAGCTCCTGCAAGCTGAGATTTCAACACAGATTCAGGCCAGAGTCCCAAAGGAGTAGCTGGGATTCCCCAAACATTAAATGTTATAAAATTAAGTAAGACTTATAGAATTTAGAAAATTAATAAAACATTAAATTTCTGTGAGATGCAGAATTAACCAAAGTAGATAGTTCACATAATCTCCTTGGCTCTATCTGTTTTATAAACACAAACCAGCAGGGAATATTGTATGTATAAGATGATCTCCTGTTTTCTCACTCAGTTTGCATCTTACAGGGGTGTCCATCTGTGCAGGCACGGACAGAGCAGCACTCCTAAGCCCCAGAAGGAAAAGGACTGTTTCACTGTGTGGGGTTAGTGAGTCCATGGGACAACTCAGAGTGACATTTACTTGTTATTCAAGCAACAAGTAACTTATGCTGCTGGGAAGGGTTCTGGGAGTGCAGTATTTCAGGTGTTGCCCCCCAGCACAGACTCCACACACACACACAAACTTCACCTGGCTGGAGGCATCCATGTGAAGGCAGCATAACTGCAGAGATTTTACAGCAATATTCCAGACTGACAGCAAGGTTGCTGGGAGCTGAACGTGACTTCTGATCTCCTGCTGACCGAGTAGGTGTTTGGTTTCAGTTCTATTGCTTTTTTTCTTTCACAAGTGCATGGTTCTCCAAGGTATTTTATTATCAAATTCTGGCAAGAAGGAAAAAAAAAGAAGTAGCAGAACATTTATCATTTAAAGATAAATAATAAAGTTGCTGGAGGGTACAAATACCATGAAAGTTATTAACTACGGTGGTAATGTCTATTTAAAATGGTAATGAAAAGCAGTGTGCTCTGAAACTAAACTATTAAATAAAGGCACAAACAATCCATTTTCAATCAAACCAACAGCACTGGTATGACCTAGCTTGGGTGGCCTGGGAGGGTGCCCTGCCCTGTGCCTGCCCCAGCTCCTTGCCCTGTAGGGCAGCTCCTGGGACTGCCTGGGGGGTGTAGCTGGTGATTCTGGTCTCATTCTGTTTTTTTCAACAGGTTCATACAAATTGGAAGCATCTGCATGTGTGTAATGGTAGCTGGACAGAAGCTGGGCCACCTTGGGCTTCAACAAATGCATTGTCTCCGTGATTCCCGTGCTCTGAGCTCCAGCAGGATGTGGCTCACAGAAAAGGAAGGAGAGGTCTTTTATCTTCAGCTAGGGCTGGGCATTTGGAACTGCACATCTGAATTTTGCATTGTCTGATTTTCTTCCATACAGCCCTGTCTCTCTCCTCCTCTCTTGGAGTAATTTGTGTTGTAGTTCTTTTTTCCCATCCAATCCCCTCAAATCCCCTCACTGTTTTGGTCTTTTTTTTTTTTATTTCCCCTTTTTTTTTAAATGAAAGCTAGGGCAATTTATCTCAAAATACTTGAAGCAAAGATGAATCTCACTTTAAAGAACTCACAGAGGTCTGCCACTGGGGGCCCAAGTGTTTGCACAAGGCAGAAAGTCTCCAAGCAGATGTTGCTGCTCCTCCAGCAACGTGCACGGATATCAGGAATGTATTCTCTTTGTAGCTTCCTCCTAAAAGGCAACCACTAAGTAAAGGTCCTATGAAGTGGTTTCAGTAGCCAAAACCAGAAAGTGAACAATGGGGAGCTGAAGGAACAATGGGTGAAATCAGAGTCCTGCAGGAGCCAAGACTCTGCTAAAGCTTTGTAGACTCTGTATGATGTAAAGAGGTCACAGAGATGGAAATGCAAATTTTCCAGTGGTTTCATCCCAGTCCAGCTCCTTTCAGCTGACACTGGAGCTGGAGAGTGTCTGAGAGCAGCCAAAGAATTGACCTTGGGTCATCCCAAGGAACATCCCCGGTACACAAGATACCATACAGGTGTCATAAGTGGTTGCATTCCGAGCAGGGGAAAGCATGGCAGGTATTTGCAATCTACGTAATAGTACATACAGAGGCCCTGAAAAATTCAACCTAAAATGCACTTCCATCAGCGCAGGAACCTATGCAAAGCCAACAGCAAATCAGGAGTGTTACAGATTACTGATAATTTCCTCTGAGTACAAACTTCACTGGATGTAACTCATAGGAAGCTGCAACAGCAGCTGCCATTACAGCTCAGAGACACCCACTTTGCCGCCAGATCTTCTCTGTAGCACAGAATTCAAAACACAATTTTCAACCATGAAAGAGAAAGCCAAACCTTGCTGTGTTGAGATCTTCTTGTCTTTAGCCAGGGTTTAGCAGATTGTCATCAGAGATGACTCTGTTCCAGAGAAATTTCGTGTCAGTGCGGGTTGCAGGGAGCAAACAGGAGTTCTTTTCACTGCCTCAAGGCAGGAATGGCTGCAGCCACGAGAATGAAGGTCTGTCTGGAATGAATAAAATTGTTTAAACAGTTCAGAAATGTTTTTCAGGAGAAAACTTGGAAACAGGGGAACAAAAATACTTTTTTTTTTTTTTTTTTACATACACTAGGTATAATTCTTCCCACTTCAGTTAGCCACAGCATGTTCAGCTGAGACACAGCTGGGCCTCCAGCCTACAAACTGCAAATCCCATGAGGAACTGCTGCTTAAGCTACTTTAGTACTGAGCTGATTAACTGTAGGTGGTATATAACTCATGAAATAATGCAACCATTTACATCACATTTACAGTCACACCTATGGTCATACTGGTCAGATCAGAGTATACACCAATTCAATGATTCTGTATTTGGTGTCTTTGCCATTGTGCAGCTGTGTTTCACTTGAAGGGATGTGAGTGGGCAAGTGGAGTAAATCATGATCCAAAGAGTCATCATCCTAAGGACTGTGGTTGCCAAAGTCTGCCATCCCATTGAGAACCCCAGCAGCTCACAGAAACAGGGTTTAATGCTCCTCCAATAAATAGATCCTACCTTCTGCTTGCCTCCTTTTCCTTCACACCTTCCTTCTTTCTGCACCGTTCTCCCTCTTCTCTACCTGGAATCCAAGGCCACCACCTCCTCTTCCACTTTGGGCCAGCACATTCCTGCAGTGGGAACAGGACTCTGGATGTGGAAAAAAAAATCCCCCAAAGGAGTGAGTTATCTGCTGGTGCTGTGCTAATGAAGGGCGGTGGCTGGTATATTGTAATGCTTAAATAAAAGCAGGAAAGGTATTGCAACTTTGTGCCCAAGGGAAATGGGTTTCTTTACAGAAATAGAAAAAAAAAAAGGGAGGAGATGAATAGGTGAGACAGTCTCTCATTACCAGACATGACTTCACCTATAGGCCTTCCTCTTGCCTCACAGCAATGACAGGGGCTTTCTTTCACAGCAATTCATGCATTTCAAAGGGCCAACAGCATAAAAGGAATCTAAAAATAGGTTAAAGCCTGAAACCAAAGAGCAGCTGTTTCATTAGCAACAAGAGAAGCAGAAGGGGAATGGATTGTAGGACAGAGCTTCCTAAGTGTGCCAAACGACTTGTATTTCTTGTATTTTATGCTGTCTTACAGAAATTCCTCTAGTGCTGGGACACATTTCAGATGTACAGCAACTGATATAGCTAGAGCCTGCTGTGTGTGCTCCCTTCTCCTTCCACCATGAAAGACTACTGGGAATCAGAGTCCTGGGACACGACACACGTCAGCATTCCATATTAAAAGACATCCTGCAGGATTATCTTGCACTGGAACAGGAAGCTTGAATCATTGCTGTGCTCTGATGTAACAGCTGGACACACACACACAACTCCTGCTTATAAAGTACCAGTTGCACAAGGTGGATTCTCTGCATCCTTCACATCCTTGGACATCTGCACTTCTTCCATAGAGAAGAAATCCTATCCATGAAGATCAGTGTTCACCCTTTATCCAAAGCCTCTCCAATCCATCACCAGGCCAAGTTCATCTATCTTGGAATGATGGCCTGGAAAAAAAATGCAAATGGTGAGCAGAACAAAGCATTATTCAGTGTCCTCAGTCCAGCCAGGATTCACTGGGAACATAGGAAATGGAAATGTGTAGGGGTACACAGATATTCCAGTTTAGAACAGGTTCTGGATCCAGACTGAGCTTAGGGATGGCAGATCTTGGAGCTCGCGACTATACCATCGTTAGACAGCTGGTGTGGACACTCAGGTCAGAACTGAGATTAAAATAAATATCCAGCAGAGTTTTAGGCCACCGACAACGATATGGTGTGATAAGGGATGAAACAAGCTGAAGCTCAATCCTTCAAATTGAAAAGCAAGGGAAGGAAGGGAGGCAGCAACATTCAGGCTTGGAAATGGGAAGTTCAATTCTAGTCCTATTAGACACCCAAATTTATCACAAATGCCTCACTCTTCAGTCCCCATATAACCCAACTTGCCCTGAGGGTGTCATAACAGAGACCAGCACTGTGAGAGCCCTCGCTGTGGGGACAGCTGGGCTTTTTGGTGCTTTGCCAGGCAGGGCATGGGCAGCCAGAGACCACTCACGGTGCGTGGCACGTGGTGGCATCAAAGAGCTTAGCTGGGCAGCCAGAAGCTCAGAGATGTGCCACACAGGAGTTCTGTCCCCATGGGAAACGCCACGGTCCCATGTCAGCTGCAGAAAAACAGTGTGGAAGACAAAGCAGTCTCTCATCACTTTGGCACTTCATCCCTACGGACACCTTTGCTGCCCACACCTGCACATGGGCCACCACTGGGGAATTCCTGCTGTTTTCATCACTCAGAAATTCCTGTTTTCATCACACCACTGTTTTCATCAGCTCAGAAATGCCCGGTGTTCCCTCCTGCTGCCTCTTCCAACCCACAGCAAGCTCTCTGTGCCGTGCAGGAACAGAGGGGTGTGGGTCACACGTAGGGGGCTGTTATTGCAGGTCTCACAGCAGAGCATTTTTGAGGTGTAGCAGCTGATGTTGTTGCCTCCGTGCCAGGGAGCCTCTCTGCTTAGTTTCAGCAAAAGGTAAGGAAGTTCAGCAACCTCAGAGGAGCTACAGAGAGTTGGAAAGTCTGGCTGCATTAAGAGAGGTCGAGACAGATGGCCATAAGGGAAAACAGGGCAGGGAGAGGGCAAGGGAGGGGGAGGAATCCATCAACAAAACAGCATCTTTCTGAGAGGGAAGGTAACTAAAATTCCCTTTCTTCTTCTGGCTGGGTGGAGCTTGTACAGATGGAGACTGCATTGCTCCCAGACAAGGACCAACGATACTCCTGACAGCACAAAATGACCACAAGCAACTCAGTTGTTTGGCTGCCAGAGTCACACCTGAAAAGGTGCTGCTATCTGGGCAAAGAAAGCAAAAGAGCTTCCCGAGCTGCCTCTCTCACTGTTTGCCTCCATTTCGGCCTTGGAAGACACCCCAGTGCTTTAAGGACCTACACAGACAAGTGCAGAACTGATCCAAGTAAATCAATTAGGAGGTCCACATATGAGCTACTTGGATTAGACTCTCTCCTGAATTGTTAATGGACATGATACCATTCATCACACACTAAAATAGAGAGCTAGAATAGGACAGGTGAGTCATGCCTAAAAATAGCCAATCATCTCTATCCACTAATAAAGGAAGCCTGGAGTGCCCAGTTCAGCTGCAGATGTTTGCAGCTGTGGTGATGAAACCATCACAGGTTTCTGAGGTGGTGAGAAGTGAATCCCACCCCATCCCAGGTTCCTCTCCGTGGCAGGAACAACCCCCTTGTTTCCCACAGTGCCTGCAGATCTGCTGGGAGAAATACTCTGTGCTGTGCTTTGCTGCTTTTCTCTCACTGCCTCTCCCCAGAGAAGACCTAAGTGCCATGTGTCAGATGAGTGGGATAAATCCCTCCCTGGCCATGGCACACAGTGCCAGCCCCCTCCTGCCAGGGCCAGTCCCACAGTCAGCTCCCAAGACTAACCCTTCATCGTGATGCTGCAAAGCAGAGGAGGAGGAGGCAGGAAGGGAGATGGTTGCTTTATGATTATCTTCCAGGTAGGTGGGGAAAAAGATAGTGGGCCCAAGTGTTTCAGGCCAGGGGGGTTTGAAGACAAAACAGCCTGCTGGTGGCCTGCAGGGATGGTTGTTGGCAGGAAAGTCATCTTCGGGGCTGAGAATCACATCGTGCTCTTGGAAAGAAAAGCTCCTGTAACAGAGAAGAAAAGACCTGCCCTTGCTGGGCCTGACAAAACCAGTGGGAAGGCTTGCACATATTTAAAAGCTTCATTTATCCATGTTGTTAGCACCACCTCCGGAGAGGCTGCAGTGGGGAACAGAGCTGCCAGAAAAGAATGGGAAAATGGTTTGGGCAGTACAGCCTAATCCAGAAACCACACCTGACTTCTGCATCAATTCCAAAAATAACAGTTTGTGGGGTTTTTTGCATCAAATCTTCCCACATCCTTCTAATATCACAGCATTTTTCTCATGATCAGTGCTCCTCCATGACTGCACTGGTACCTCAAATGTGCTCTCATCCTGGGAGACCACGACTTCCCAGGTCAGGCAGGACACAGTGAGCGCTACTGGAAAAGCCCTCGGTTCACGCCCTGGGTTGCCCAGCCCAAATCCTGTTCCTCAGGCAGGACATGCATGATATTCTTGCTGTGCATTAAGATTTTCATCTTCACTATGAAGAATCAGCTTTCCTTCTCAGCACGCCTACAACAGCTGTTGTTGTCAGGGAACATGTAAGGCTACTGTTTGCCTTCCTTGCCCACATTTTCCTGCTCCCAGCCTTTGGAGCATTCCTATCACCCAGGATAGCAAACCCTTCACTGAGAATCTCCCAGTGCAGTGCAGCAAATCCTGGTGCTGGCCAGCAATCCTCTGCTGGCACTCAGGAATGGAGGAACAGCACTCGCTGTTTATGCTCCCAGGGGGAGCTGTGGACACCACTGCAGATATTCCACTTTTAAGTACCTGCTTATACATACCTGAATACAAAGAATTTAGCCCAAGATCCTTTGGAGTTATTGATAACTTAGCACTGCAAAAAAACGTAAGCCAATGAATGCTGAGCAGATCCTTGGTAATTAGCCCTACAAGTACCATCATTAAACTTTAAACTGAGATAAAGAAAATGCGCAACCAAGCACACTAATAATAACAGGAGCCAGTTTGTTACACTGAATGTCCCCATAAAGATATTCTTTATAACACCTTTGGCACAACTGGGACCTTGCATAATTAAATTTGTTTTCACTTTCTTACAACTCCAGGCATAACTGGAGATTTCTAATTAGTTACAATTATTCTTTTAAGGAATGTGTTCTGTTTAGTATAATCTTGTATTCATCTAGCCAAATGCCATATGTGTTTATTATTATTATCTCCTACTGATAGCTTTTTAACTGAGACATTTTGACCGAGATAAATAACTACATGCCTCCCAACCACAACTCCTTGTGTGGCATCTGCTTTGGGTGGTAAAATAATTCACTAAGTGAAAAATAGCAAGTTTATGGAGATAAGATAATTTTCCATTCTACTATTTTAAGTAGAGATAAAAATGCAGGCTGATTATCATCCAAATCTAACATTTCCACACCCCAGCCCACCAAAAGCTGCTAATAAAAGTAGCCTCATTAATGAGACTTCCACACCTAATTGCGTTTCCCTTCTGCTAAGACAGCAGACAAGTAGTTTATAGTTTCCTCTTGATGTCTACAATGCCTGGGCAGGCTGGCATGCCCAGGAGCACTTCTCGTGCTGCTCAGTGGGAGACTCAAGACCAGTAACATCCATTCCCAACAAACCCACCCCAGCACCAGTAAAACACGTGCATTGGTCCCTCTCAGTGAAACAAAGCCCACGCTCATGTGCTACCTGTGCTCCTGAAACCGTGGGGTGCCAATTACCAGAGCAACCAACCAAAAAAAACACAAAACCCTCTGTATTCTGCAGTTTTGCCCCGAGCTGAAAAGGCCCAGAGGTGTTGTTCTCTACCAGAGTTTGCCTAAGCAAGAAGCCCAGGTTGAATTACCAGCTGAAATGGAAGCAGACAAAAAGTGATAAATTGGAGAACAAACCACCGGAACTTATTTACCTTCCCGAGAAATTAATGAACCTCATGAGCCCATAGGTTGCAAAGCAAATTAAATGAACGTCTTTCCCTTTTAAAATCTGGGGAATTGCAGCAGGTGGAATTGACTTCATGCTTGTCTTCCTTCTAATTCACCACAGGTACAAAACCCGTGGAACACAGAAGGGAAGTGGCAAGACAAATCTGTATCAAAATGAAAACAACGGTAAATGAAGGAGCTGGAGCAGGTCAAGGAGCAGTGCATAACTTTAAAAATTATACAGGTTATTTTGTCATACTTCCCATTTCCTTACTGCATTATATTCACAGATGTAGGCCACAATACAGCCTTTGAAGGTGATTCTGTCACACACAAGACTTTGGAAAGATCCACCAGCAAGTTAAAAGTAAATGAAATTAGAAAAGCGTTTGTACTTACCAAATACACTGCAGGGTCTCAATGCTTTCTAGGTCAGTGCTTTATCTGACACAGCCTGCAGTTTTCTCAAGACCAAGCATTCAGAAATTCTATATATAACACCAACATCATGTTACCACAATAAATAATGAGTTCATTTTATTTACTTCAAGATTTTGATGCTTACAAAGGTTGTTGATTCTCCATGCCTTCCACGTGTCTTTTTCTGGACAGAGCATTAGGAGTTTACTTGGGGGTGGGGGCAAAAGAAGCTAAAGTTTGAGGTTATGGTGTTTCAAGAAGTCTTCCCCCAGCATTTTAATGATGCATTCGCAGCAATTGATGATAATTTGAAAATTACCAATTAAATGGGTTTCTGTAGGTTTAGTCTCAGTCCCTGTTCTCAAGAAATGTACTTGACAAAATTGGTTTAAACAATTAAGAGGGTCAAAATACTGGAATTTTTTGTCTACCATGACATTTTGGGATGCCCAGTCCTGAAAGACAACCCCCTGATAGTATGAAAATTATTTTGATGCCTAAAATTACTGGCTTATGGAACATAGCAGATTCCAGCCCACGATTTTAATATGCCAACGTCACTTATGATAGATTAAACATGAGGTTTCACTTTTGGCTCTCTGTTCTAGGTCACTGACAGTAACCCTCCATCGTAAAGCAGTAATGAGCTTCATAGTTTCATTAAAATATTACTTTTCCTTTTGTGTATTAAGGATGATTTCTCATCCTGTTCCCTTTATCTGTTTGTATTTGGCACAGCTACTTCATTATTGATGTAAAGCAGCAATTCTAAATTTAATGATTAATTTTCATGTAAATCTTTCTTGTCTAAATAATTGATGGGAAAGATGAGCACAGGCATTTGGAACCAGCAGTTGTTATTCCTTCTGCCTCTCCTTATCTTTGCAGCAGTACTCTCTGTCAAGCCCCCTGGAGAACACACCTTTTGGGGGGAGATGGCTTGAATTCCCCAGCCTTGTATCAGTCCAGATGGGGAATTTTCTGAATACAAATCTCTGCTCTGTCCTCTAAGAGCCATACATTTATCCTGCCTTGCATATGGTTAAGCACCTGATTTTGCATAAAGTCCTCAATCTTCTGCAATCATGAGGAGGCTGGGAAGCTGCAGACAGCTGATCCTGCAGCTGCCCCGTTTGTCCACATGCCTATCAAAAAAATGCTTGAAATTCAGTAAACCAGGCAAAAGGCCAGGCAGCAAAATGCTACTGCCCTCCAGCATAAACTGTGCTCGACAGTGGGGAGAGAGTCGTGCTCTGCTCCTTTGCAAGGACCTTTCTCTGCTGGGTCCATGGACGTGATTTCTGGAGGTCCCAAAACTACTCCCACAGCACTGAAAACTACTCCATCTTCATCCAAACTCTCACAAGCCTGCTTTTCATTATTTGGTAATTCATATTTATATATGTGGCCCAAGCCTGTAATTAAATCCCTGATAGTCCCTAAACCCCAAGGGAAAAAAGTATCTGGATCTACCAGGCCATCTCCTGGAAGAGATACCAAGTCTCTTCCATGGTTTTAATACAGCTTGCATTATATGATTTTCACAGCAATTAATATATTAAATAAAATCATGGACTGACCTCCTTTCATAATGTTTAAGTTTTAAATTTCATTACAATCTGAAGAAAATACTCTGGACTAGAAAACGGGCTATTCTGAGAAAGATATGTCAGAGGCTTCCTCCTACTCTGCCCTGCTAACATTTTAATATATGAGTATTTTCTTTGAAAGTTAAATAGAATTGTAAGCTGTAACAGGGAATAAATGTTATGAAGATAGAAATCTCTACTGCCATTTGTGTGATAAGTTAAAAAAAAGCAACCCTCTTTGCATGCTTGGGGGTATTTTTCCCTCAGAAGTCACTTTTTAATCTGATTTAAATCCAATTAAGTCTGAATATCTAAAATGAAGAACAAGCCTTTGAATTTATGTATAACTGATTTAACTAATCACTGCCTTACTGCGGAGCTACTAAGCAAACAAACTATGAAAAATAAATGTGAAATTAGATCCAAATCGCAGACAGCCTTGATTTTGATTTTTAAATAAATAAATAAATAAATAAATAAATAAATAAATAATCACCCTGCACAAAACATGGGCCTCTGTTTGCTGCCAGCCAGTCAAAGCTGCAGTTACTGGATTTAAAAAATAATGGTGAAAAATTATCTCTCCACCAGAGAGATTGGAGACACTGAAGCGTCTGGGGAAGCCCCAACGCTGCCACAGCTCCATCCTCACTTTGGCTGGCCCTGTGTTGACCACTTGGCTTCTTCTGTGTCCTTCATCCTCTCTATCCAAGCATGCTGGATGGTTGCTGCCAGCATGGGAGGTGTCCTTCCATCCCTCACCTCCTCTCCTTACCTCCCCCCAGAGGAGGGGATGGTGATGGGAGCCCGCTGGACACGCGTGGCTCTGGCACAGTGAGCACCCAAAGGCTCCCCAACCCACCCCCGAGTGTCACCCAGCAGTGTGTCCTGGGCTGCACAGGGGGGTCACTGGGGAGGACAGCCTGAGGGACAGGAAGGAAGCACAACCCTTTCATGCTCCTGATGCTTCACTGACTTCTGTTCTTTCTCATCTGCCAGCATTGACACTGGATGCTGATCAGCTCAGGCATTAGCCCGCCTCAGGCTGCCGTTTCCAGGTAATTCCCACACTTTACTCTGACTCCCTGGTGTATCAGGCAACTTTGGTAATCCACTGATATTTCAAAACCGTGTCTGGGACCTGGAAATCTCACTTCCTACCACATCTTATCTGTGAGTTGAGGCAAGATTGGGTGGCTCATTGTTAATGCAGCACGCTGCAAGTTTCTGAATATAAAACTGTGTAACTGGAGGATAAGGGAGTAACTCCAGGTCTCCCTGTCATACAATATCCTCCATTAAAGCTGCTGTCTGCTTCACATGTGGAAACCCCTATTTCATCAGTGAGATGCCACTGGAGTCCTGCCAGGGACCATGTGGCTCCACGCCTGATAAGGCAGCTTGCTGTGGATCACAAGCTCCATAGCTGCAGGCAGAGCTCCTCCCAAACAGATTAGTACAAATTAATGTGTGAATCCAGCAAACTTGCTGACATTCTTCTCCTTCCCCTCTCACATGCACGCTCCCATCCACTGGAACTGGGCTCACGGAGATTGCACCTGAAAAAGCAGTGTGAGGAATCAGCTCATTTCTGAAATTCCCATTAGCTGTCTATCACAGCCCATATCCAGCTGCAAATGCTGCTTGCAACAGCTCAGAAACCCTGCAGCTATTCAGCCTGGGCAGTAAGAGCAGAGATGACAAGCCCGAAATGACAGCTCTTAACTCATTGCCTCATTCCTTTCCATGAAATAAAGATTTTTCTCCTCCCCTTTTGAACTGTGTAATGGATTACAAAGTTTTCGGAGAGCAAAAAGTGGGAAATCTCACATATGTGCCTTGGAGATACGTCTTAGGTGTGCACAGGAGGAAAGAAACTCACTCAGATTATTTCTTAAACCCCAGCACAATTCTGTGCATCCAGCTCGGTGCTTTGGCAACAGGCAGCACTCAGCTCCTGCTGTCATTTCCCTGTGCTTTTTCTCCAGGTTTAAGTGAAAGGATTACTCAGCTAGAAGTCACCCTAATTTTTTTTATGATACCTGTTTTGATAATCCAAAATTTACCACAGGTTAGAACAAAACCTTCTATCCTTTTTAAGCCACTTGAAGATTCTCTCATTCAGGCCATAACATATAAACGTTCCAATTTCTCATCTTGTCTGCAGTCCCCTCCTAATAACCCTTGGCACTGAAGAGGATTAAGCAACAGAATGATTTTTGCAAATCATATCCTACTTGCCAATCGTTAACAGAAGGCCATTAAAGGTCCAAGCATCCCAGCTGGAATTGCAGGTCTTTCTCTTCCCGCATAAACAGCACCGAGGAGCTCAGAGGAGACAGCAGAAATGCAAGGGGCTGCTACACAAACAAACCCCAGGTTAATCTCCCAGTGTTTTGTCAGGGCTGGATTTTAGCCCTGGACCTCTCCAGGAATCGCCTAGCCCTATGAATTTGGCTTCCTAAATTGCCACAGAGGGGGCTGTAAACTGCTCCAGTATTGCCCTTTTACCTGGTAATTTTAGATATGCTGTATCCAGTTAGCCCAGGTGTCACGAGGGAACTCATTTCTGTCCTTCTTTCCTTTAAGGTTGATGTGTTGTGTGATTGTTTTCCCCTTGAACATTGACAACCAGAAAAACTGAAAGAAAAACAAGATCTGAACCCCTTCCTCTCTGTTGTGGAAAAAGGTGAATTCGTTAAAAACGTAATAAAAAGTGATGGATTTGTGGGAGAGCAAAATTAGCCATGATATATTTTAAAGCACTTTTGATATGTTTATTAAAAGTCAAGAAGTGCTTCAAAAGAAATCCCAGCGCACTTTCAAAAAATTGCACGGCTTAAAAAAGACACACTTAAGAAATGAATCAACACTTTTTTTTTTTTTTCAAATTTGCATTGGGATTTAGTACCAGTAGTAGGGAAGATTTTGCTGCAGCATTCTAATTAGCATAGTCAGATCTTCCCTAAACTTAAGGGCTCTAAATCTACAACAATAGGGAGAGATGGGTTTATGAACAAAGTCTTTTTACAGCGTTTGTAATGGAATAGTTTTCTCCTCCCCTGCCTGTACTGTAGGAAATGCAGAGAAAGGAAAATAGGGTGGACATTGCTGATGGCAATGCACCCATGAGGTGGCATCTGTTATCTTCCCCTGCATAATTAGATTTAGGTATGTCACCATTTTAAATATAGCATAAGCAGTCAATTAAATTCTATTTCCCACTTAGAATCCCATAAAGAGACTAAAGGAAGCCAATGGGGTTGGGGGGGAAGGGAGGAAGGAGTGAGGCAGGGGAGGAGGAAGGCACAGTTTAGGAACTGCTTGAGACTGCATTTGATTAGGAAGAACAAGGTATGGGAAACTCATACACACACAAATTCAAGGCCCAGCATATCTTCCAGAGGACAGTTTAATGACCACTATCTACCTTGACCAGATGAAGTCCCTTTTCTTAATCCCCAGGCCTCCTGAACTTTAATCCACTGCTATTTAAATTCGTCATAAAATATTTCATTTGCTTTGCCATGTTATTACCTAATCAGTGAGTATATTATGTCCTAATAACTCGTGTGTGTTCCCTTTGGCACAAGAGCCTCTGCTCAGGTTACTGCCTTCCTGAGCCAGCTGTAAAACCATCATATTTAAACACTAGTGAAGAAATCAGATGAAGAAATCTTATGAAGTTCATAAGACCCTCATCCTCACTGCAGAAATATAATGAAAAGATAGATCCTTTCTCTTTTTGGAGACACAACTTTTTTTCTCTTCTCCCCACTATTTGGGGGGCTCAGGGCCTCGTTAACCTTTACAATGCCTGTAGTATCAGGCAGGACAAGCCATTTACCTCTTGGGCATAGGAGCCATGTCTGGATCAACCTCCAGGAACACACACTGGGATAACACCACACAATGGTCAGCTCACAGGTTGGATCAGCACCCAGCAAGTGTTGGGAGCCTCATCTGCAAGAGAGGCAATGATCAAAAACCAAATTAAGCTGACAGTGAAGAACCTGCCACAGTTTGGGGTGTACAGACCACGGCAGGTGATTTGTCACTTACCTGTAAAAAGTCTGTTTTCTTCAAAGAACAACAGCTTGAGTGAAAACAACCTTGCCAAGAGATAATGGCCTGCCTTTCCTCAGCCTGAACTGAGGAAGCTACCAGAATATGAGGCAAAATATTTACTGCATGTTTGTTTATACCTGCTACACAGTCACCTTGACTTATATTGCTCCTGCTTCCAGCTGCATTTTTAACCTTCTAGAATCTTCTTTTCTCCAAGCCAAAAGGGAGCAATAAAGAACCCAATACATCACTGTATGGCTGTTAAAAATCCTCTGATCTGGAGTTCTGCTAAGATGGAACATATTTGGTACTTTGCTAAACTAATTGTATGCATTAAAAGTAAACAGCAAAGCAACAGGGCTTTGACTATCTCTGGTGTTAGGAAATTGTGAACTTTTTCTGACAGAGGTAGAAGTTATGAATATCAGCAAGTGTTTCACTGATGTTCCTCCTGTGCAATTTGTTTACTGCTTCAAGATATTAGACAGCCATATATTTTACTTTTCCCTGGTAGTAGCCAATTTGCAAGAAAGCAAGTAATATAAAAATAGCTATTTACTCTGTAACAAGCAGTACAGTACATTACCACTCGACAGTGATGTTGTTAGAGGATAGCAAATCAATAATCAGTTCTTATTCTGTAACTTTGTAAACCATCTGCTTCTATCATTGCAAAGCATGCTCTGCTGCAGCAAAGCCTTTACTGCCATACTAACAAACAATTTGCTTTATAATGTCTAGGACAAAGTGGTATCAAAAGCTTTCTAATTGCCTCACCATTTAAATAAGTGGAATGGTTAGGTTAGACAGAAATTCTGCAGAGAGAGATAAATTGTAACTCCCTGTTACACCCTTGCCAGAAAATATTTTGTTTACCTCTCCAACTCAGACTCCGTGATTATATGATGTATTATGTTATTAGATCCTACATGGCAATTTTATTATTGCCATTTATCACTGAACTGGAGAAGGCTCAGGATGGGTAGCTGAGAGCACTGTGCTCTGACCTCGCTCCGAGGAGTTCCCTCTCTGCTCAGCTCACCTGTGTGCCTCAATTTCTGCACCCAGGATTCCCTGTGCAGGCCCTCAGAGGTGTCTGCTGCTCTTCACTAATCCTCCAGGGACCTCAGCACTCCTTTAAGGTGCCATTTCATTAAATATCAAACATCTGAGGACAACTTGCAGCGTTGGCAGCGTAGAAGAACTGCACTGCCGTTGTAGTCTCAGGCATCCCATAGAATGTTACAGGAACATTCCATCCAGGATGAGTGTGGGAATGTGGGATGAGGAAGGCAGAACTGCAAGCAGAACTTAATTTGAGGTTTTACAAAGCTTCAGACCTCCAGTAATCACCTTTAAGCTGCCGACAAGAGTCGTTGGTTTCCTCAGCGAGTTGGCTGTTCATTAGAACATTAGAAATGAGCAGTGTAGAAGACTTGGGATCCCAGTCCTGCTCTATTTGACTTGTAACCCTTTGCTTCAACAGCAAATCTTGCCTTTCCAGCTCCAGCCAGGCAGTGGGAAATGCCATGCTGCTGGCTGGCTGCTCTGCCTGCCTGGCCCCCACCCTGGCACCAGCCCCACTCTCACGGGGAAGTCGCAGCTCCAAGACCCACATTCCTGCTCTTGGACCTTCTCCCAGTGGCCAGGGTCGGGCTATTTTCTAAATAAAATCACATTTGATTGCACATGAAGCATCTTCAAATCTTGAGTGTCCACATTCTAAAGATAAATAAATAAAAAAAAAGACATCTAATAGTATTTTAGTGCATTGACTCCTTTGAAGAAGTCTTTTTTTGTTTCCTTGGCTTAGGAGTCTTTCCTATAAATCACTTCCACATTTAGTGTCACCAGCTTCACAAATTCATTTGTCTTTGCTAAAAGCATCATTGCCTGTGTTGCTATTACCTGGCTCTTCAACCCATGTGTTGCTCTTGCACACTCCTAATTCAAACTGCCCAGTGACATCGTATTTCCAGCATTAAGTAATATTAGTTTTATTTGCTTGATTTCAGCTTCACTTTTCTCACATGCAGAAAGCCAAGAGAAGGTTTACAACCTAGATTAGTCAGTGATGTCCCATTACATATTTGATTATGGCTTTCCAGTTTCTGAACTGTTACCTCTTCTTTGCATCTGGTGCCAGCCTGAGCTTAATAAACCATTTATTTTTGCTATAGGCAGTACTCTCACATCGTAAAAAACGCAGAAATCTCATTTTGGAGTTCCTGCTTACTTGTCATAACGCTTTATTTTCCTTTTGGTCCTCTCCCTCCATTTGCAAGCTTTGACATAATGATTTCTTTTGCCTCGATTACCAAACATCACCCCGCATATATATATAAGGAACCCTTAAATAGGATCAATTCTGCAATTGTAAAATTTTTTTTACCACCTCTGAAGTATCCTAGAGGCTTCATGGAAGCTCCTAAACCTCTTATTTTCAAGGTGTCACAAACAATTTGATCTGTTTTAAAATGAAATCTGACAATCACACAGACCAGTCACGCACCACAAATTTTTAAATTTACTGTTTTGCTGATCAGTTTATCTCCCTTTGATTACACGTGTCGAAAGGCACATCTTGCAGAGGGTGTATTTTCTGCATAAAAACCTTTCTGCCTGCACTTTTATGATATGCCATGGTGCAGTCAGACCTTTCTAGTGACCTCTGCGGCCCAGGGCAGGGCAGAGTCTTCCTGACAGTGATCACATAAGCTCAGCACTGAAACACCTGAATCACTTGGAAAAAAATGTACATTTTCAGACACAGAGTTTTCTAAAGCTTAGCTCTTAATTTTAGCACAGCTGGGGTGTAATTTTTTGAACGTGTGGGACTGACATTTCTCATTGCTACCCTTGCGGTGGATCAACTCGCCTGAAATAGATGACATCCATCTATTTTCTCTTGAAATAGCATTACTCACACTAGAAAAGCTCCTCTGTAAATAGTATCTCAAACATTGACAATTGACATAGAATGAGATGGCTACTCAGAGGTGAAAAAGTCATCAGGGATAATTTCTTCTTTCCCCAACTGTAGAGGATATATATGTGCACACCATAATCCCATCTATCTTAGGAGAATGCTTTAATTCAGGAAGAGAAATAGCTTTGAACTCTCATGCTGAGCAATGCTGGGAAATAAAAAACCTTCAGCTTAACTCCCCCTGAACTCCCTGGGCATCCAGAACTGCAGCCAATATTTGTGATTTACACCACATCCCAAAATACTTCCTGGTGATGCCCAAGGTTTTGTGAAGGGTTGATGTGAGATTGCCATCAGACTCACCTAATTACAGGCTCACCTGTCCTCCCTTCCACCGCTCTGTCAGCTTGGCCTGTGATACAGCTGCATTCCCGGTTTGCTAAATGAATTTTCAATACTGCTGAGCCAGTTCTGAGAACTCCAGGCAGAAAGGACACGGAACAGACGTGCTCAGGGGCAGCCTGGAGTCACTCTTCCAAATGCCAGAGATACAGTTCCCTCGATCCCTGAGAGAGCAGACACTTAGGAGAGAGGTTGTTAAAAAAAAAAGAAAAAAAAAGATGCCAGAAACTTGGGTAACCGGTTTGATCTGCCTTGCTTTAGTAATGACAGCAGTTTTTGTAAGACTGAGGTCCAGAATAGGCATTAATTCTAACTATGATCAGTATAAAACAAAAAGGGTGGCATTTGAAGGAAATAAAATATCAGTTGCTGTTCCAAATTTCCTTTTACTATGGACACGAAAGCAAATATTTCTTTTGCTTAGTTTCAACATTATCTGCTCAGTCCCTGTTCAGGTTGTTAGACTGTCATAATGGGAAGGCCTGAGAGATCAGCAAAACGATCAAGGAAAGTAGAGAATGAATTATAAAGGAAGGAGAAATCACTTTTTGTTGTAAGTAGAACTAAAATACATCCAAACCCAGAAGAAAATTTAGTTGGCATTACTAATTAGCCCACTGAGGCAAGGATTGTTTTGCTGTGCTATCTTTTCCATCCAGTGGTGAGAACCTCCTCCTTAGCCAACCCACACTGCAAGAGAGGCAGATCATTCCCTGGTGTTTCTGACATTTCTAAGGCACCAGCAGAAGACACCTTCCAAAGACTTTCTTTTTTCCTGATTTTGGCTGGGCAGAAGCAGAGGAATCAAGCTCATTGCTCTGCTCTGCTTCATCCAAGACACAAAAATGAAACAAGACACAAATGCTGCCAAGCTGCTGCCTCCAGGACATCCCACCCTTGACACCTTCCTCCTCCCACCCCATTTCTCTGATACAAACGTGAGTGAGAGGCCAAACCTGGGATCAGGCTGAAAAATGATCTCTCCAGCTGCAAATGTGCTTCAAAAACCCACATATTTGGTTTTCTTTAATGCTTACCTTCACAGGTAAGTTTGCCCTTAAAATTAGGGCTAACCCAAACGTATTTTGGTGATTCTCTGATTCTAATTTCGTAGATCTTGAATAAAGATTTCCTGCTTGGAGTCTGGAGACACAACAACAGCAAAGCCCACACATTCTAGCACCTGGGTGAATATTTTGCACAATATTCAGGTAGGAAAACAAATCTGCATATTGAACACGACCAGAGGGAATCCAGTGTAAAGAAGCCCTGGATTACAGCAAATACATTTCCAATTCTTGTGAGAGGAAGAGCAGATTTAGAGTTGATCAAACAGCAATCAATCAACTGCATTATATTAGGAAAAAAAAAGGATTTTTTTAAGCTCTGGTTTAGTTTCATGAAAAGCTCCTGGTCTCAGCTTTGTGTTTGAGGGAGGGCATGATCTGCTGCAGAACCTCTAAGCCTTTCCTCACCCAGGTGGATCCACGTGTGTGCATGTCTAAGCACACAGGCACTCAGAGAGCCTGGGGACAGGTCAAGGAGAGGAGATGACAGGACCAGTTGTTTGAAAGAAGAGAGAAGGACAACCAAAACCCACGATATCTACTGCTGAAAAACAGCATCCAGCCCTGGAGAACCACTGGCTGCAATTCCAGCACCTCCTGAACCGTTCTGGCCAGGTAACTCTGTGCCCTTTGCCAAGGTGGTTTCTCCCCATCGCAGTAGAGACACACATGAAAAATAAGCCTCAATCAGTCCAGATCCTGTTGCAGCCACTTCTGTCTCAAAGAGAACATAATGAGGCTTTACTTCCTAAAATTCCACTCAATTCCAATCAGAACACTTAAATGAAACAATCAAGTGTAAGGCACTGCTGAAGCAAAGATTTGGCTCCCAGTCAGAAATCCACCCATCAGACTTCACTTCATCCCCTCACACTGCACAGCTGAAGCAGCAGTAAAGAATTTAAATTTCAGATATATGGTTTGGTGGACCTTGTTTTATGTTCGTTTGTTTGCTTGTGTTTTTTTTTTTTTCCACTGGGCATGACTTTTGACATCATGTGTCCATGTGTTGTCAATCTTCTGATGATGATTTCATTAAAAAAAAACAAACCTGAATTTGACCCTTTTTATCAGTTTATTGATAAAAACTGATGTGAAGGACTATCCAGTGGCAGCTAGCAGCAAGAAATACTCTTTTTTAGCACCTGCAAGTAATATTTACAGATTAAATGCAAAACCAGCAGTTCAGTAACACCTCTGAGGTCAATGACCAGCTGAATCAGAATAACTGCTGCTTTCTACCAATAACAGAGAAGAATTAGATATGAAACATTCAGATACCCCAGACTGGATAGTTTAATTTTTTTTTTTTAATTTATTACACCACAAGTCTTCCTTACACCACTTTAAATTTCAATTAGCATTGAAGATGTACCTTAAGAGGAAGAGGAGCTTGTTGACAGGTACATTTTTCTGCTGGCAGAATATGTTCCTCAAGCAGTCATGTCTTATCACAACACTCACTTAAAATTTTACATCATCTTGTATCATGGGGCCCTTTTAAAACCCCCTCGTTAATGATGATTATGTAAGTACCATTAGATGTGAGACATTCCCATATTGCTCGTAGGAGTTACGATTTAATTCTGTTACAATCTACTCTACCATTTGTATAATCACTCCTGACATTTTACCTTTTGTTTTGTAAGAGATTATTGTCTGACATAGGAAAAAAAAAAAAAAAAAGGATGATATTTTCGTTGTCATTGCAATCTCATTGAAAAGACGCTATTAATTAAATCTTGTACACAGTTGTACCTGAAGACTCACTGACAGCTCTTGGGGGAAGATAAATTACTGGAAGACCATTGTTATTTAGGTCTCTGAGGCAACACAGAGGCTCTAATAAATCCCACATATACTCCTGTGAGTTAGGTCATTATTCAGCATTTGTGGGGAATAGTTCCACTTTGGCCTTTAGGCCTGGCTCAGTGTGGTCCACGACTCCAGGGACCACTACAAAGGAACATTTGGCTTCAGCTCAGTAGATGAGTTTGCAAACACACAGGGAGCAGAGCTGAGAAGTCACTTTCCTCACAGAGCACAACTCAAGGGTCTGGTTTTTAGTACCTAGGCTGAGCTTTGTGCCAAAAGGAGGAGGGCAAAGACATTTTACCAGAGCTGGAATTCTCATCTTCTCGTTTCTCGTTCATTTTGCCATCGGAAGAGTTACAGAGAAAATACCCCTTCACGGGATAAATAAGTAGGAATTGCTACAAAATTCCAATTGCCTACAGTGAGAGCTTTGACCAAGTCCCTTAACTAGCAGCAAGTTTCTCTTTTCACAAAAGATATAGTGGCAGTCCTCCTCATGTTAAAACTACACTACATATATACACTGTATGTATATATATATATATGTATGTATATGTACTTCTGAGCAGAGAGAAGGTCCACCTCACAAACACAGAGGAGACTTTTCTTAAATTGCTATGATAAGTACCATTTTTTTCAGCATTTTCATTGTAGTGCCCGTATGCTTAAAGGGAATTTCATCAAGAAAGAAGTTCTGAAAGTTCCTACTCACCTTAGTCACACAGGAACACAGGGAATTCAGTTTTCCTCCTTAATGTGCCCTTTGAGCTGGGGCTGGGGCTTCTGAGTACTCTGAAGGTAAATGTGATGTGACTAGGGATCAAACTGCTTCACAAGGAAAAGTTCCTCACAGTCAGGGCAGCTGCTTAAAATGCAACATAAACAAACAGGGTCTGTGTCAATATTTTGACTTTGTGTAAACAATTCAAGCGGTATCACTCTGGAGTTAATGACACATAATGCTGTATAAAATGCTCTGAAAGGGTTTTAGTGAATTAATCTGCATTTGCGCTCTGGAGGCAAATTGCTCTCTGCGGTGGAAAAATGTGAACTTCTGTGCTCCTGTTAAATATGATCCCAACAAGGTCTGGAGGCTCCACGAAGAATCCTGGAAAAGGGCTTCACTGCTACCAGGTAAATGGGAAAAGAATGATTTTCAGACCCCGCGCTGTCTTTAATCCCTTTCACAGAGCTTCAGAAATCGGTCAGATTGATAGACTGGAATACATGATTTTGTCTGGGTAAGTATAAATGAAATATTTCTTACAACTCTGGTGCTACATCTCCAGGCAAACACTCCTTCTCCTTTTTGCACCATCAGGAGTTTGAGCTGGAAAGGACATGGATCAGTGTTTTACAACCCTGTTAATAAAGCTAAGGGAAAGCAATCTGTACATAGGAGTTTATTTAGATGCCCACAAATTTTAAATCATTCCCCTTTATATCTCAGCCCACTGGATATCCTATCCAACTGAATTACCATTGGGTTTTACAATGTGATATACAAAATGAGCTGACGTTATGATTTACAAACATCCTTTGAGTATCATATAAAACACAACTCTTTCCCTTATTATACAATCATCAGGGCAATGCAAATAGAGTCAACACATTATTAGCTGAAAATGATGGGGCATTTTAAGAAAATAAATTTAACTTTACCACACAAACCTGTTAACTAAAACAAAACCCATTTAAAAAAATGGGAATAAAGTTGTCTGAATGATTAAAGTAATTTCATCTTCTTTGCCACTGTCCCCTTATAAACATAATAGTACTTCATTTAAAAGACGACTAATTTTTTTTCACTGTATAGTCACACTTCATTCTTATTATTAATCAGTTTCACATTTTCTGCATGAAACTATGAAAAACTCACAAATGTAGACTTTCCAAACCGTAGCCACTATACTTATTTCTGCAATCTTTTCCGTACACTCAGTGTGTTTAAGGAAATAAACAGAAAGAAATTAAAAACACCACACAGTGAGCAGAACAAAACACAACAGCACATTAAAAATGTGACATTTAAGCCGTAGATGCATCGCCATAGAAATATATTCTTGTTCTAATGCCACAAACTTTCTAGCCTCATGAAAAAAAAAAAAAAGACATCAGTTGAAGAGAACCTAAACTCCAACCTCGACATGGGGCTAGGAGTTTTAATTTATATTTTTGTCTAAACTTAGGTACTCAACAATGCAAAAACTAAATATTCCTGGATGTCTTAAGACATGAAAAGATAAAAATCTGTTTCTGAGCTGCTAACTGGGTAATGGAAGCTACCAAGCAATGGAAGTTAAGGCCTCCTGTCCGGCGTGTCACTGGCACAGGTGCCTCTGCACTCTGTCACTGTGGGAGCAGTGACAGAGGGTGGCAGACATAATTACTACTGCAAGCACACACAAAAAAAAAGAAAAACTCTGAACTCATCAATGATGTTGCAAATGCAAGCAAATTCTACCCTAGCCAACTTAAATTACATCATCTTAAGGGTCTCTGTTGTATCGCCGTATAATCCAGAGGAACTGGTAATGACCGGTGACTCTTTCCTGAATATGTGTTGAAAACTGGCAATGGAATGTGGGTTTAGTTCCATTTCTCACTATAGGAGTCTCGCTGCTCTGCACATTTGGAGAAGAAAGTGCTTTTTCTGCCATTTCATAAAGTTCATGGCACTTAATTTTATAATTTTTCTAAGACAGACTTATTTTGACTACTTCCATTCTGTCCATACCTTTGAATGGTTTAAAATGCTGGACAGCTGTGAAATATAAGTACTATGCAATTTGACTGTACATACATACATATTTTCATAAATACATCTAACAGGGACCTTGGAACTAAGTATGTGATATCATGGGACAAAAATCACGACAGGCTGTTCTTATTTGTAAAATCTAGCTTCAAAGTAAGAGGAGCTGAATCCTATCAATGTTGTCAGTACACAAAATCAAAACAAAAAATACAGCATTAGTTTAGCCATGAAATAACTTAAAACATCTTTGCGAATTCCTTGACAAGGAAAAGTGTGTCATTTACAACACTGAAAACTTTGTAGCAACCATCGACTTCTACGCGCTGTACTGTGGGTCACCCGGACAAGGATGAGCGCAGTGATCGGTCCCAAAGGCAACTCCCAAACACCCTCCTCGCTCGGAGACTTTGGTAATTGTCTGTTGTACAAAACGCCAACGCACACAACGGCTTCCTTTCAGGTGTTAACTCCATCAGCGTTCCTCCCTCGGCACAGTCCAGCCTGAGGAGGTCAGTTGTTGTTGAGACACTCTAAATCCACCGAGCAGCAGACGTTCCCGTTCTGCACAGACAAACAAGCAGGTGTCATGTCACAGGGAGCAAAGGGGCTGGTGGCATGCAGAGGTGCACATCCACTGCCTACAAAAAAAAACCACCTTCTTCCATCATCCCTGGGGTCGCCTATTGCTTCTAGGGGTGGCTTTTTCAGGAGGCTGACTCGGACAAACAGCGCTGAACTGGCCTGGATTACACAGGAACTAGAAATCTGGATGTGGTCCCCAAAACTAAATACAGCCCAGCAATGGCAACAGAGGTGACTGGATTTTTTCTGTCATGGAAGAAAGTTAAAGGAAAGAGTTTGTGGCAGGAGAGCCTACCCCTGATAAAACCTAAAATCCAACACAGTGCAAGCTATCAGCTGCTGGGTCCAGGGGGCTGTCTTGGTGTTAAAGTGTTCTAAGACCGTCCTTGTTCACCAGGCTTTGAATACACATCCTGCCACTGGGTGAGTTACATCAGATCTCCAATTAATAATTACTTCTTTCTGCTAGCTTTAATATAACTACTTCAAGAATTTTTTTGTTACAGTGCACTCTACTACTTTATGCTATATTACACTCCACTAGTAGATTTTTAGTGTTTATATTGTGTAGTAAATAGTTCTGATTAAGATCTTTTGTCTGATCACTTGTATAAAATAAATTATTCATTTTACACAAATATTCTCATCTTGCCAATCGTTAAAACCTGCAGGACAAAAGTTGTTCAGTCCTACCTCTAAAATTCCTTAAATTTAAACCATTAACATAATCCGAGGCCAAGGCTGGGTTTAGCTGCACACAGACTCCTCTCTGAGAAGGGGTTTAGAGAGCAAGGGAATCCTCTCTGTACCTCGAGACTCACCAGCAAGGCACTGCTTTTTAACAACTTTGTCTAAGCCTTCCACTCCCACCCGTGACAGAGTTTTGATGTGATCCACACAGGGAAGGTTTCTGGGGTTTTTTGGGTTTTTGTTTGTTTGTTTGTTTGTTTTGTTGTTTTTTTTAATCCAACAGGTATCAACACATTTTTTTTTTAAAAAGGGCAGGAAAGCTACCTTCAATAATGTAAAGCCCTGGAGCAATAGCTTGCTCTCCCACAGTGAAGAGAAGAACATTTTATATAACTCAAAACAACAATTTCATAATTCTGATATTAGCACAGTGGGGTCATCACTGCACAAAGCAAAGGAGTTAGACTGCACTTCTGCATTAGAGCCATTGGATTAAATACATCTTGATGAGATCAGGGAACAGAAACTGTGACCCTTCCTGTTACTGTTGAGGGAGTGGCTTCCTCTGTGAGCTGCAGTGCCCTTTTCCTTGTGGACTTGCTGCTGAAACTTTTTTCTTAGTGTTTTTGCCTCAGCTTACCCGGTCTATAATACACATTTCCATGAGCACCCACACCAGGCAATCATTGAAATGTTAGCCTGAATTCCTACTGAGAATGCCTGAAGGGCACTCCAACAGAACCACTGCACTAGAATATTAACATATCTGTGCTCAACGTTTCCAACAAGGAGAGAATAGGGGTTTTTTCCACTCTGCAACAAAGAAAAGTTTTGTTGTGTTTTTTTTTTTTGTGTGGGCTCTCAGGTGTCATTTACTTCCCCCCAAGATTTTAACGTGAGAGAGCGACCCCGAATCTGTTCAGGACGTGCATTTCCACGACCGCTGCACCCGGCCCACCGTACCTTGCACTTGCAGGTTGTACAAGGAGATCCCACCATTGTCCACACGGCGCCGCTGAGCCTTGTGATCCCATAGCCATCCGGACAGGTTTTCCTGATGTCATAGGTGATGTTGTCAGCCAGACACGGGTCACTGACACAGTGGGGACAGCACTCTCCCTCTGAGATGGCCGTGTACTCGCAGTTTAGACTCGGGCACTGAAGAGGCCAACAGTCCACCTCTCCTTCCTGTGAAAATCGAAGCAAATCTCGTTGGATTTGTTGCCGTTGATGAGTTACCGAGAAACCTTTTTATCCCGTTGAATGGAAAATTTTCGTTTTGCCAAAACTGCAGTAAACTGAATGGATCAGGTCTCAGTTTGGTTGATCACACAAATTCATGTTTGAATACTAAGCTGAAGTTTCCTAAATGTAGCAGATTATCATCTGGTTGTTTCTTGACTAAACAACAACACTGTCATCATCATAGCAGGGGATCTTGAGTTCTCTGGGGTTTTTGAAGACAGGGTTAAATACTGGGTTCCAATATTTTCCACACAAACTATAATTTTTGCACTGATTGCCTTGCAGACTCCTGAACTCTTTCTATTCCTGGTCACATAAACATCTCTGTGGGATCACAACAAGCATTTAAATAGAAAATTAACACTGCAGATAGATGTAGGTTAGTATGCTTGACAAGCATTAAACACTGATCTAACTAGCAGCAGACAATATTGACTCCTACAGGAATTGCTAGAGCAATACCATTTATGTTCCACTGACTTACTTTATTATTTAGCTCTGTGAAAAAACAAACAAACAAAACCAAAATGGTTAAGTATCTAGAGATACTGAGACAGAAACACCAGGTCACTTCTACAGAGTATTGCTCTGTGTGTCTAAACTTAACCTGTGAAGGGCCTCAATAACTTGCATTATGCTACTCTGGAAACACTTCAGATGTTGAGAACATCACACACTACACAGGACCTTACACGTAGCACAGATTTAGGGCACCCCTGTCTTACAGCTCTGTATGTTATCCCCATCATAAAATTGGGCAAAGAACTGCCAGCCACAGCCTCAATACTTTGTGCATTATGGATAATTATCCTGTAACAGTAACTTAGATTTAAATGCAGTTTCCTTCCTGATGCTCAGACACCTCTTGATTAGTATCATATATAACAACTATGATATACAGACAGCTATAAATGGAAAACTGATAATTTTAATGAACTTCACTGATGCACTAATTAGTGTATCGGTGGAAAACTTAAAGCTTTAAGGAAACAATCTACAGTGTCTAATGAGAAAATAAGTGCTCTTTATTTTGCATGTTCTTCTAGTAATTTCAGTTTTCTTTAGCCTTTTTTATTAGTGTTTTTTTTTTCTAACTTACAAAGTGGTACTGGCCTTCCGTGTTTCCAGCATTTGTTGAATTAAAAAAATAAAATAAAAAAAAAAAATAAAAAAAAAGGATTTAATTTTCCATTTTGCTAAGCCACACCAGCTGATATAATTAAAAACTGAAACTTCCCCAACCAAACCCATCACATGGGGGGACAAAAAAACAAACAAACAAAAGATCTGAAAAAGCCATTTAAAGATCAGACAACCTTATAGAAGTTCTCAAAAGCAGACCAACACCATCATTAATACAGCGCCACGGTCTCCACGCTTTTGTCAGGCTTTTAACTTTGCTCATTAGACCTACTTATCCATCAGAAAAAAGGGGAAAACCGACGGTGCAGCTTTCAGCTCTCTGGGGCTCCGTGAAGCGCTGCATCATCCTCCCCAGCCCGAAAAGCAGGGGAAGGAAGGGCAGGTATGTTTTAATAATAAAGGATTATGAATATTATTATTATTATTATTATTGCTCCTATCCAAAGCGCTTTTCCCATACCAGGCAGCGGCACTGCTGGCAGCTGTAGGTCCAGTTGTCCCCGCTGCGGTAGAGCTTGTGCCCGGTCTGGTCGAGGCACTGGCTGGTGACGCGGGTGTCGCACTCGGGGCAGCAGAACAGGTCGGCGCTGGGGTTCCCGCAGTCACAGGCCGTCCTCCGGCAGAAAATCCTCCCGTCCTGCGGGGACACATCGCCCTGGCGTCAACCCACAGGCTGCCAGACAGCAACCCAGGTGAGGTCACGGCGTGGGAGGGTGGTATAGAGCAAAGGGGCACATCTCTGGCATGTCAGGAAATATTAGGTTCTTAGTGCATTCGATGGTACTGCTGATAAGGGTTGGGTCTTGCCTGTTGCAACGTGACAAATCCCGGTGTTATCCCCACTTCTGGATCTGGACACAGATCCAACACTGCCTGAATCCAAGAATAGTTTGCCTGCCTCCAGCTAACTGAGTTAAAAGCAAGTCAGGATATCTCAGAAGAAATATAGTGAAGGAATTTCATATCTCATTGGTTTACATCAACGAGCCATTCCAGCAGCTGCCACTAACACATATTAACATTTATTTAGCACTACTTTGGCTGAACGTACAGCTATGAAGAAAATGAGTTGAATAAAGGTAGAAAATAAGTTGAATAAAGGTGATCCCTTCAACTTTATCAGAGCAAAATACAGCAAAGTCACAGTAGCATCACTTGTTCTTTATTCTCACATCTGGACCCACAGTTCCACCAGCTTAAAGAAGAGACCTTAGAGATCATCTTATTCCAATGCTCCTGCCATGGGCAGAGACCCTTCCACTAGACCAGCTCAGCAAGTAGCATGGGGGTAGATTGCTTATGATTTGATGCAGGGAGGTGTGCTTAGCTCTTATTTTAAAGCATAGCCAGTCTTGGCCACAGTGCAACACGTACAAAATTAGCAGCAGGGAGTCACAATAGCCACGTCAGTCATTGTCACTGCTGCATTTCATCTCAGTTTTGAATGGGTCAGAATATTGCACCCTATTGTAAGAATAACTAAAATGAATTCTTAAGCCTAACAAGTAAAGCTGAAGAGAACACAGCATTACAGAAACGAAGAAAACATGCCAGGTTAACATGGATTTGAACTGCTTTTGCCAACTGTAGGGCATAGATTACTATGCAGGGTTTATTCAGTGTTGTATCAAATTAGGATAAGTAGGGATTTGGTACTAGTGGCCAGATTGCTTTAGCTGTGGGAAGAGGAATAAAAAAGCTTTATTTCCTTACTCTGCAATTTGAGTAAGTGGCCCATTTCCTTAGCAACAGGTCTGGCCAGGTCCAGATGCACATCCAAAGTCAGCTTAGAACAAGAGCTCTGCCAGCTCCAGGCATGTGGAGTTGTGCCAGGAATCCAGGAACCTTCACCATGGCAGTCTCTCTCCTCTTCTGTGCTCATTAATAATGGCTAACAATGGCCTGCCTGCTTCGATCCAATTCAGTTTCTAAGCTCTCAAGATTAGTTTTCAAATTTGCCCTTCTGGCTGGTGACAGTGCTGGTAGTTCTGTGTTTCCCTGAGCACTTTTTACAATTGCCTTTACTCTCCATGTCTCAGAACAACGACAAAAAGCCTGATGAGTTCGCCAGAGAACTTTTGGTAATCATAATACACTGCTACTCTCTTCAGTCTCTAAGCATCTGTGTTTTGTCTACAACCTCATTAGCTCAATACCTTTCAAAAAACCTTTTTATCCCCATACTGCAGTGACACAAAGCCTCTTAGGCTACAACATCCCACATACATCTGTTCAGCTCTACAGTAGCCCTGAGAAATATGTAGGAAATTAAAAAATATAGAGAGAAAACTTTATTTTCTTTGGGTTTAATGACATCTTATTATTACCCCTTCCTCCTCACCTTGCTCCCTGCATGAGTTCTACGTGCTTTAAAAGCATTAGTGGTATGAACTTTTTCAAGACAATATCTATGTGCTTCAGCCAGTGCACAAAATACATCCACCTGACCTTTGCTAGAGTAACTATAGCAGAAGAAAAGCTCATTTTATTTTAAAACAGAAATGCTGATTTTTCTCCTGGGTGAAACAAGCAAGTAGGATCATTTCAAAGTTCAAGTCAGCAGTACAAGGGATGGTTTAGTTACCCTCTACTCTTTTCCTCCCTGCAAACTGAGCAGGATGCAAAAGATCAAGCAGGGCCAGGTCTCTGTGCTATTGCATGAGAAGGACAGGTTTGAGAAGTAGACTGGTGTATTGGAAGCTATCACTTCCAGTGTGCAAAAATGCATTTGAATAAACACTGAGTGAAGACTTTACAGTCTGCCTGAGATGTGATAGAGGAAGAGGAGCTCTCCCTCTTTTCCCTGTTCTACAGACAAGAATTTGGCTCTTGAAACAGGCAGCTACTGGAACAAAATATAATGCAAATGTTAATTCACAAGGAGAAAACTGAAGTGAAGAAGATGCAAAGGAAGAGTCATAGCAACAAACAGTGTCAGGCTCAGTTTAGACTATCTATGTACTAGTTAATCACTTGTGTATTTTCATACACCAGTAAGAGCATTCAACATAAGAAATACGTGCAACGGCAAAGAAAACTAATTGCAAACAACCTGAAATGGGAATACTAATAGTTATAATTCTGGAAAGGCAGACCAGATGTCTTCACATATATTAAACTGTTCATTCTATTGACTGGAAATCCTTTCGTAAGCCTGCCGGTTCCCCAAGATTACCATAAGAGCTTGATATATATTCAGCAGAGTTGTACACTTCAGCTTCTGAAAGGAGGAGTTTTAGGGAGCTTGAGGCAACTTGAGGTAAAAAATACAGCAACTAACAAGAACATATTCCCTACTGAGCCCAATCCAGCAGCATACTTTGCAGGTTCTATTCATCTGAAGTCTTTATTTTCCCTTCTGCTACACCATTGCAAAACAGAAAAGATGAGGCTTTCAGCTTCTTGCGACTTCAAAAACATCTCTTCCCCCTTGTCCCCCTTCAAACCCTCTCATGCTTCTCTGCATGAGACATGGAGACTGAGAGACCAAATCCCATGCTCCATCTTCAGCTTTTTCACAGTAGCCAAAATCTAATTTTCCTTGCCCTGATGCACGAGCCTGCAGTGCTCTGCCTATGGACAGCTTTACCCACCCTACTAATGAATCAGGTCTCAGGGGCCATGAAAGACAAACTACTTCTCAGATTAGGGCATTCTTAAAATTCTTCTGATTTCAGTGACAGCCTTCCCCTGTTAGCTGGTGAAAATCAAGAAAGCAGAGCCAAATGTTCTTCTAACTTGGTTACCATAGTCAGAAAAAAACCCTGATAATTTCCAGAGGGAAAAAAACCGCACAAACCAAACCAAACCAAAAAAAACACACCCTCCCCCTGATCTAAGTCTTAGCTCTAAGGTATATCTTACTGATACTAGACCTGGCTTCTCCAAAGGTACAGAGGGAGCTGCACTGCTCAAGTGGGAGAGCTGCCAGCACAGCCAAGCTGGGATGAGGAGGGAAAAGCTGGCCATCACCCTTCTTCACTTGAGGAAATTAAGTGCCTGCTGCTGGGTCCTCTAACCTTTGACTCATGCTCAGACCCATCTTCTCACACAGCTCATTCACATGTATTCCAAGTAAAGGGAAACACCACCAACAGGAAGCTGGCTGCCTGCAGCACTGAGAGATGCATATCCTCATCAAAGGAAAATTAAAAGCAGTTTTCAGCACTTCCAGTAGGTGTGCTGGAAGGTTGTGTTAAAGGGTAATGCAAGACCCTCTTCAAGGCACACTCTGAGATGCTCTGGCCTACAGGGTGACACAGCAGAAGTTCAGCAGGATTAGCCATTGTTCAGCTAGGTATATATTCCCAAAATAAGAAAAGAAACGCCTTCCCAGAAGAATATCCCATCCCAGCTTCAGTGCCCACAGCAGAGCTCACCTTCTGCCTCAGTGCCTTAGGCTAATATTTTTGCCAACACCGGCAGCACTGCAATATTTGGTTCCTGACACAAGCCTAGGGAATTACAGGACTCCTGGAGCCCAGACCAGCTGGATCTCACCTTGCAGGAGCAAACGGAGCATCTGTCCTCTCTCAGGGTCCACACCTGCCCGTTGCGCTTGAAGCCACCTTCATGGGGACAGTCTCCAGTGCAAGATGGTCCGGATGGACAAAGGCAATCAAACCCTCCTGCCAGGTTCACACAGGCTGAGTCATTCCAACAGGTGTGGGTCTTCAAGGCACACTCATCAATGTCTGCAAAACAGCGGATTTATAAAGCTTTGGATGCTTTTCTCACGTGGTGAGTTTTATTTTTGCATTAAGTAATTATTGCTAATCTGTCCTGCTGGTGGATGAGGGGTTATTTTGATGAGCATTTAGTTTGATTCCACCAAGAATTCTTAAGCTATCTCCATCAGGCTTAATTATAAATGCTGGGTCTGACGTACTGGGTGGAACCATGTATCAGAGACAAACTTTAACCTTCAGACAAAGGTGTATACTGATTTCCCGGTGACTGGAAACTACTGATCATTCAGAGTGACCTTCTGTCAACGAGACCACTCTCTTTCTGGATTTTACATCAAAATAGAGGTGCACTACCCTTGATAAGTTCCTAGCATGAGCAACACTTCCCATAATTAAAGCAGTCAGTTGCATCCTTTGCCCATTGCTAGAAGGTATAAGTGAACTGGGGGGTGTGGAATGGGAGAAAAAAAAAAAAAAGAAATCAGATGCACCTGATACAGAAAAAAAAGTCTTAAAGCTATGCAGTATGATTTTGCAATGACACAAAAGAATAGGTGATAAGATAAAATCATTATACACCAGAGAAAAGCGAATTACAGGATCCCATTAAAATTGCTCTCGGAGGGTAAAATATTATTATGCAATATGAATTTATCTGGGGAGTTCTTGCAGTGTTCTTTCTCGCAGTAAGAGCTATGAGATTTTTCAGCACGTTGCTGAAAGCAGGTATTTCTTTAGAAAATAACTTTGGACTTTTCTCTAAACAATATATTGACAGATTGTCCAGTTAAAACACCAGTAAACTACTGGGTCTCTTTTGTCACAACATGAACAATGAAAACTGTTAAGCAACAGTGGAAAGAAGGCTGAGGAGGAAAATCCTTTAGATATATGTGATAGTTTCTGTCATGAAAAAACAGGATGTAACAACCATGGCGACTGATACGAAGAGATCTATAAATGAACTGGTATCAAATGAATTATATCCAAATAGTTCCTGTAAAACTTAAAACATTCTTAAAGATATCCCATCTTCCTTTCAATAGACTTTGACTTGTGTTTTTTGTTGAAAACAAAGGTATAAATGAAGCATTCACTCTGCCTTTGGTGGTTTCACCAAGCATCATCAATATTGTCTTCCCTATCACATTAAGAGCTCCTTGAATATAATCTATACAGGATGCAGTAGAATCACAGTGCAGATTAGAAGGGTAGCTTTCACAGCTCAAAACGAAAAGGATTTCACAGATGAATATAAAGCCATATTGCCTACAGAGTTGCATTTAATTGCTTTACTTATGACACTGAAATCTAATTCTGCTTCCATGTAATTTAACAGATTTATGGAAAGCCAGATGTTAGCAATTATAGAAACTAACATTATTCATGTTCTCAGTAGTACAGACCTGTTCACACTGCACAAAGCCAACTTAATCTCTTATACATATGCAAAAGGGAGGAACACCCTATTTATGTCCTGCCACCGCTGTTCTCTGTTTAGCACACACAAAAAGGATGTCCCCATTAAGGACAGCCCAAATTGGTAAATGGAAGACTCTTGACAAAAAAAAAAAAAAAAAAAAAAAAGCCAATCAACCAAAGCACAGACATAAATTCCTAATTGCTACTCAGTTTGCTCATTTATTTTTTTTCCCCCCGTTCTTTATGCAAATGATGGTTTCTTATTATTTTATGGCATTTATTATTTAAAAGTTTTAGTCATTAATCAGATAGAAATGGTTTGGACACTGCACTCATTTTCAGCTGAACTTTTAATAGAACTGATTTTCAGTGAACATCCCTTTGGCAGGTTTTTTTTTTTTCTCGTCACTGACTGCATTTCTTAAAGTCAGAACAAACAGCCAAGGTTCCCAGAAACTAGAGGAAGAAAAGCTGTAACATCTTTTGTCCCTGTCACTCCTTCAGCCTCAAACCAGACTGGGGGGGGCTGGGGAAGGAAAAAAACCCCAAATGCTCCCACATTGCCAGCTCTCAGTTAGCTTAAGAAAATATTTCAGTTTAATGGAGTTCAAATGGACTTGCTCATATCGATGCAAGATCAGCATGTATGTGGCTATGCAAAGCAGGGAAGAAAAGACTAGTTTTTAATGTGAAATTTCTCTTAACAAGTAGAATCAACATGTCTATTTAGGTGTTGAAAAATCAGTCCAGTTCAAAAATGTCGACCATGTCCAAAACAATCGGACTTTATTACAAGACTTTTGCATATAAATGATTTTTATGTTATTCAAGTCCTTGCTTGGCTCAAATTCCTCACACTTCACTCAGGTTTTGTTTTCCCACAGCTGCTCTCAGAAGATGAAGGCCCAAAAGTGGAACATTTAAGGATGGGCAAGGCAAAACCTGTACACAAATCTCATTTCCCATTATAACAACACAAAGTAGGAAGGAAATTAAATATTAATTTATTTATCAAGTAACCTAGGAGACCACTGGAAATAGCAAGTAGAGTCCATATTCTTTCCCCATATATAAAGGACAAAAAAACCCCTCTGACTTTAGGTTTATGGGCATTAGTTCTCTCATGTATCCTGTCAACCTATGAAAACAATCTCATTTTCACACCTAGAATAGGACCTTGCAATCTTATTCATTATATTGACATTTTCTGTGGCACAAACCACTAATTAATACAAGTGGCAGAACTTCACTCCCCCCTCCACAAAGTTCCTTTCCAAGGAAAAGCACGGATACAGTTGAAACAACCACACTGACCAGAAACTTGCTCGCACTGCAAAGCCTTTTGCTGTTTTCTATCAACAAGGTATTGCCATCAGCAAAGGCACTGCTGCCAAGACACTCCAGCTATCACAAAACTGATCAAAATCCTCCCTCTTCAAACACTCCGGTCTGTGCCTCTCTGAGCAAAGGTACAGCCAGGAGGACCTGACCTCACGTGCTTCAGCAACCACTCACATTTTTGTGGGTGAGAAAAGAAAGAAAACAGACCACCCAAGACGTGCTCGTTTCCCCAAAATACTCTCAAAGTGCACAGAGAGCTTGGGCAGGCAAGAAAACAGAATCAAAATGGAAGCAAATAATCCCTTGAGATGCAATTTTCTTTTCCATCCCTTTTTTGGGCTGTAATGAGAAGTAATTTGCCTCAGATATTATGAGAGGTCCCATGGCCACTGCACTTGAATAGGGTAGAAGACAAGCATGACTGTACATATCAACACAAGTTCATTAACTTGGTTTCACTGAAATTTTAAACCAATCCCTCGCTACTTTGTTTTTAGTTTTCAAGGCTATTCAGGTTTTAATGGTAAGACTTTTCCACAGCACCTTAATAAATCGTGTGCCAGCAAGCCACGCAGTGTGGTGCTCTGTATTATCATGATAAGCTGATGCAGAAGAAAGAACCCTACTAATGTGCTAATTTTAACTGTTATGGTACATTAAACCATTACAGTATATTGTTAACGTGAAAAATGTATGCTGGGCTCCCAAACCAATGTATGTACAAGTTAGCTAAACACTGTTTTGACAAATCGTTTTTCACAGGCAACTTGTCACTTAATGGGTTTTGCCTTCTTTCTAAATCAAAGTTATTTGGAGTCACCTTTGAAAAAGAAAAAATATCACTAAACAGATTCATTCTTAGTTAGAAAATATTTTATGATAGCACGTTCATTCTATAGAGACATAACAGTCTATTAAGGAACACTGCACAGTAAATTAGATTCTGAATATAGGATTTACAAAAGCTTTCTGAAAATGTAGAAATGACTAAACACAATTACCTTGTAGACATGTAACACAACTTTCTGTCAGAGTACAAGAATCAGAATTTACTAAGTGGAAAGTAAGAAAGATAATCTTTAACTTACAGCATAAAATCTACTGGCACAGACTCTGATATTATGAACTTTAAGAAATGCTATGAGCAGAACAGAAGAAAGCTGTAAACCAGCAGGTTCTAGAGCTGGTCTTGGATACTCTGTACTGTACACAAACCTTTCTGCCTACGTATCACTTCTCTAGCAATGGATAGGAAAGCAATTCTCAAGCATATAGGAAGATTTTCAAAGATTTTCAAGGTCTAGCTTTTTGTGCGATGCAGAGAGGGGCAAAATAAACAAAGAACAAACCTCCTTTCCTTTTCCCTTCTGATCAAGGTAAGAGGCAACACTGCAGCATACTATGGAATATATGAAAGCTTCAGGAATTGATTTAAAACCCATTCAGATTTGACCCTCAAGCACTGCTGCACCCAGCTTTTGTAGGAGAGACTAATACCTGTGCAGTTTTCTTTCACAAGCTCTTGAGTCCCACCTTTTCCCAGCTCTCACTTCCCCCACAACGGCTACTCTAACCTAAGAAAAAACAAACAAACAAACAAAAAACCCCAACGAAATAAAACAGCACTGACAGGGACTGCTGCCTTGGTGGTTTTTCCTTCTGTGCTTGCAAGTCCCAATGTCGAGACCCAGGAAGACAAATCACCAGGTAAAAAAAAAAAAATGGAATCAGTAAATCTGCACTCCAGGGTCTGAACAGCTCTCTGCAGACTGGAAGCATCTCAATTAGAGATGGAGATTCAAAAATTATAATTTGCTTTGCTTTGTGGGACACAAAATATTGACTTCACAGAATACAGATTTTCCCTTCTTTTGGTTCTGATAACCTGGACAGATCATTCTTTGGTTCTGCACAGGCACTTAGTGCAGGGAAAAGACAACACCTGCCAGTTGCTTCTACGTGGTATCAGCAGACAGCAGTAAATACTGTATCACATGACAACTCACACTTCTCTATAAATTATTGTTGTTTATTTACCTGACAGTGCAGCTCGTGAAACAAAATTAAAATAAAACCAAAGAAACAAACCCAACAAAACAACTCTGAAACTGTAGCCAACAGGTTTTTAATTGCCAGGCAAACTTTAGTAGCAACTTCATAGAAGAGTTGTCTTTTGTCTGCGAGCAATATCCTTAATACCACATTGTGAAAGATCAGTGCCTCCGCTGCGGGAAATTAAATTACATTCTCTTAATTTGAGTCTGCTCACCATCGCTTTATGAAGCTGACATCTCTGATAAAAGCTGTCTTTGGCTGATACTTTGAGCAATAAAGGAATTTTCCCAATCTGGAAGTGGGCTGGCTAAGTCATCCATCCTTATTACCCAAGCTCTGGTGCAATATTATGACCTTACCCACCAGACCCGTTGATTTACAAATTTGTCCCCTGCCAGGTGACCAAACTCCACTGTTTTCTCCCACTCAATGAGGATAAAGCTTTTAGGAGCACTGAGGTATCACAACACCTCCCGAATACATGTTATTTTTCTTAATGTCCTGCGAGCACTGCAGAGACATTGCAAGTAATGACTCAGCTCTGAGAGCATCTACATTTAAATGGAGGGAAAAGGGGTTAACCAACAGGTACCTAAATGCATCCAGCAAAAGCAAGTGGCTGCCTGGGCTTTGGGCTATCTGTCAGGGATGAGTACTCCCTACCACTGTCTTGTCGTTTTCTTTTCTTTAGTATTAGTAGCAGTAGTAGTACTTATTGTTATTGCTATTATTTTGTAGGGGAGGGTTTAATCTTCCTTTACCTATGTTTTTAGCCTATTTTTTGTTCTCCAGGTTTGTCCTTCAGGGAGGAAGAAAGAACTGTTTCAAAACACACTGGAAGACAATGGCTCAAATCCACCTCAGGTACACACAACAAATTGAGTATACAATACAGCAGGGAAAAATGCTGTTGCTAAGCAGATCCTCTTTTTTTTTCTCTGAAATAGAGTGAAAGACTCTGGCCCTGACTTTAAATGCTCCATCACGTAAATAACATGCAATAACATGACATTTTAGCTACAATGTATAGTGTTATCAGCTGTTTTAACTAGTTCTTAGATGCATTTTAAAATAAACATCGTGGGTTCGGTTTGAAATTTGTCAGTATGGGTTAGCACAATCTTTCCTTTAATTTTTATAATTATTTTATTTTCATTATACTGGTGAAGCAAACTGGTTCACTCTCTCCCTCACTGGTACCCTGCAGCAGATGGTTCAGAGAAGCTATTTCATTAAAATAAACCCGCTAATTTCACATTCTGTTTACAACTTGCATATGGCGAGATGAGCACCTCACCTCACCAGCTTCCAGCATGCTGTGCGGGTCAAAATGAGGGCAGTTTGTTTTCGTGAAGAAATCTCACCCTCCAAGTCTCCACAGAAAAACAGAACATTTGGGGCTTCTTTTTGCAGTGCCCGAACCCTTCAACAGCGATTCAATCCAAGCAATACTGACCTTTCCAGCAGCTGAGCCTACCTATGGGTCATTCTCAACAACAGTCTTGTCTGTCTTTTCCCGAGATCAGATTGACTCTTAGAACTTCTTCATCCCAAATCAGCCACAGAAGGTCAGCCTGATGAGGGACAGGGCTCCCCAGGCAAGTGGTACACAGGCAAGCACCAGAAATGCTGCAAAATGCCCCTTGTCCCCAGCTGCCTCGGGGCTTTTTGAAGGTTATTTCATGTTGATTTCTCAGAAAGGAGGTATTTTCAACACTGCTCTCTGTTCATTACCCCTTTTACAGCGTTTAAATGAAAGAGAACTCTTAACATCTGAGAATTTGTTTGGAAATACGTGGCTTTCATGTGGTGTTTTATCTATTAAGTCATGAAGTGCTGTAAAATTTGCCATCTTTTACCCAGCTACCCCCGTGAAGTTCACTGCTGTGATTCTATCAAGCTCCTCACCATCAGCTTAGGACGATGTGTAAAAAGCTAATATAGCTGGACAATCTACAAAATATTGCTTTTGAAAATAGTTAGTGTTCCTCTGTTTCTTTAAATCACGATGCCACCTTATCCCTAGGACTTCTGATAGCCAAAATTTGTCAAAGATGGGGATGTTTGTTGCAAGTTACAAGTAATTTTATGTTTTTGTTGCAAATTGTTACTTGAGCTTATATTTTAAGTATACACTTTAAATCTTAGAAAACACCCTTTGAAGTTAAGGCCATGAGAAATGAAGTTTACAGCATTAAAAAAAGGTCTTTCACAAAAGGAGGAAAAGAGCTTTTATAGAAGATTCATATAACTGACTGGAGATAGAGTAACTGAAGTTCCAAAGAAAGGACATGACACCACAAGCAGTTGATCTGTATCTTTACAGAATTTAAAATGGGATCCTTTCTAAGCAGTTTTAAACTCACCTGATAAAATATCACAGAGAAATTATGTTTAAGGCTTCTGAGAATAGCCACAATTACCACCTCCACTACGGTTTTATCGCTGCTTACTGGCTGGAGTGGCATGCTGTGTCTCACAGTCAGTCGAGGGCACACAGGTTGCAAAAACCAGCACTAACCCCTCATGGAGCTCCCTCCTTCGTCCTCCCACAAAAAAACAACTGAAAAACTCCTCTGCACCCTTTAAAAATCCCTCTCTGTTCATGCCCTTTGGGACTTACTCTGCAAATATGGTGCCACAGAGATTCTGGTGTTATTTGCGTCATTCAAAAAATTAAGGGTGAGGATGGAAAACAATGGAAAACAAGCAAAGCAAAGCAACACAGGCATTACCACCGATGTGTTCATCCCTCTGCTGAAATCTGGCCCTTTTGTGGCCAGTGATGCTCCTCAGCAAGCCCACTACTGTCACTGCAGCCTTCACAGCAACTTGTTGTGATAAACGAGCAAGTGCAGCCAGTCACACTTTGGATCTCGAGCTGCCTCCCTCCTGTGATAACCGCTCAAAAAACGTGATGCACCATGAACCAGCACCCACCCCGCGTGGCTGGGGATGCTGACAGACACAGACACGCTCGTTTGCACCCGCATTTTAGCCTTAAACACAGTCACTGCTCGGTACAGCAGCTCAATTGTCACTTCGGGACACCATGCAGGAGGAGGTAAAAAAAAAAAAAAGAAAAAAAAAAAAAAAAAAAAAAAAAAAAGGCTCTGCTGATCATTGCTTACCAACACAGGACTCCCCGGAAAGAGAATAGCTTCCATTGTCATGGAAACCGCTTCTGCACTCACAGTGGTACCACCCTGGGAGGTTAACACAGCGTGAATGGTTGTGACACTCAATGATCCCCTCTGCACACTCATCAATATCTGCCTCAGAGAAAAACACAAGCCAGCCAGGAAATTAATTTCCTTTGACACCAATACTGTAGGTTTGTTTGTTGTTTGTTTTTTTTTTTTAATGTTATTGGTTGTTTTTTGGGTTTTTGATTTTTCTTATTTAAGTTTCCTTTAATAGATGGATTAAGGTTTATTACGGTTCCCAACAACAGACACTTAAAGCATGACTCACACAACAATAAAAAATTAACAATAATACATCATGTAATCTGTTACAGACAACACATTCTTTTACACCACAGTTTCTTAAAAATGCAAAGCAAACATGCAGATTTTTTTTTTTTGTGCCTTATTTGGTTTCTTTCGGTTTGTTTGGTTTGTTTTTTTGAACTCAGAAGTTACATTTGCCTGTGCACTTAAAGCATTGCAGAACAGGTTGTCCCACCGAAAAGGCAGTTTCAGCAATATTCCTGCTTTGCAAACTCCACGCCCCAGGATACCTCAGAAAGGGAGAGCATTTCCTTCAGGATTTGTGTTTCCAGCATTCAGCTGCGATATTGGCAGTTATCTGGCACTTAAGGTGCTCAGAGCACTTGGCAAACACTGGTTAATCTCTTTTGTTTCCGTGATCAAAAATAAATACCCGGTACGGGTGTAACAGCGTGTGACAAACAGAAAAAGCAGTCCACGTTTCAGCTGCAAATGAAACATTTAGCGGGAAAAGAGTGAGGCAAAATGACAGCAAATCTGTAGCAATGGAAAGGTACAGCATGATGAACAACCTGCCGAGTGTCAACAAAATGCGCTGGTCTTAGGAAGGAGTTTCTCAAATTTCTCTAACCTGTTTAATAGAGACCTCATAATTGCGAGTAACCTCGGCTAATCATGGCTGGCACCTGGCTGCTTCTCCCCTCTGAGCATTTTTCAGCACATTTTGGAGGGTTGTAATTAAAATTAGCAAATTAATTATATGTTAACCTTGCGGTAATTTAAGAAGCCATTATATTTTCATTCCTCTATTCAGTTCAATTCCCCCCCCCCCCCCCAATTTTGGACAGTTTTCAGCTGGGTACCTTATCAATTAAAATGAAGCTCAAATTATTCCCATATAATTCCCATTTTCACCCGCTGAGACTTTTTTTTTTTTCTTGGCACACTTAAAATATGCATAAAATTGTGCACACCAAACCAAAAAATTTGGGGAAAACAGGTTCAGAAACTGCATTTAGCTCTGCAAGTATCAAAAAAGAAACATCTCATGATCTTGATGCAAGACTGAGTAAAGGTTATTTACTAACCCCAGAGTGTAGCTTTTATCTCAATTTGCAAAATACATACACCAAAATGGTTTCATGGTCTGCACTGGAGTCGTGTTGATGTACATGGAAATGGATTTGAAGATCCTTCAATACAATCCCATTTTCTTATTTTTTACAAGCAATACCATAGAAAAGTTTGATTTTACCTCATTTCAGTAACAATACTTATTCTTGTGGAAATATGGCTGAGAAACTTTAAAAAAAAAAATGCTGTTTTCCAAGATTTGTGTCCAGCATGAACCACTCTAGCATGAACCAAGGTGTCTACATAACAGGGTTGTAAATGCTATTTATTTGTAGCTTTATTCTGCTCCCATCTAACAATAAAGTCAATTTTTTAGTGCTTTAAAATCTGTCACTGCTGCCACCTTCTCTGTACTTTTTATTTTGTGGGAGCTAATTTTAGTGTTAAAACACTGCACAAATCTACCTGTCCATCAGCGGTGAGTGGTGCTTGCAAACTCAGACACTTTCAATTCATTACAGCAAATGGAATTTATAACCACGATCTTTTCACATGTCATGGCTGATGAAACAAGTTTAATCCTATTTGGAAAGTGAGTGACTTTGCTATTGCAGGTCAACTGCAAATGAATCCTCCTCCTTGCTTTCCTTTCTTCCCCAGTGTTGAACTGGAGAATGTTCCTGTTTAAAAACTGCTTCCTGGGGTCAGTCCTCTACTGGAGCTCTATCCATTCAATTTAACATTTTTAATTTACAAAACCAAAAGAGTGTTCCTAAACTTCATCCCTAAACTTAAGCCCTTTCAAAAGTCTATGATTCCTGCTCATGGTACAGGATGCTAATTGACTAGTAAGTAAATTTTCAGAGAGCCTGTCTGGCAGGGTACCAAAACCAAGCAGCAGTTTACACAGTGGAAGAAGAGCAGCTAGGCTACATCTCTAGAGATTATGTCAGAAAAGTAAAATAATACTTAGAACTATTTCAAGACTAGATGACTTTATTGTGGCGGTACCATAACTGTTCTAGCTTTTATTCCCTGATGTGTAGGGAGGCACTAAACAATTTCTTCAACCAGCAGAGCTAGGGGAAAAAAAAAAAAAAAAGACTTACTTTCAGTTTTACAGGTTCTTCCTTTACTTCCCTGACCTCCTTAAACCAGTGGAGTTATGCCAGCATTGCCCTGCCTGTGCTGGAGGCAGTGGGCAAAGGATAAGGAGAAGCTGTTTTGGAAAATCTGTCCTGACAGACACCTGATGCTGAAGCAACTGGTGAAAAACCCTTCGAGCTCTACCCCCTACCACTGCCTCTCCTCTTCAGGTCAAGCACATATGCAAACACAGCTCTGCAGGTACAGGAAGATATTGTGGATGTTTTAGAAATTCAGATTAAAGGTGCTCAGAATACCAAGAGGAAAATGCAAATAAACAGTTTTATATAATGGTATGTCATATACCATGACACTGCTTAGTTAACTTAATAGATAATTTCCATCTGGACAGACTAGGGCTTTTGAAAACATTTTTTTTGAGGATTTCTTTTGCATAGGAGGATGTTGCTATACATAACAGTCAGTTCAGGGAATTAGAATCACTTCACTTTTCTTCATCTTTGCTTTTCCATCTTTAGATCCTAGCACTATATTTGCATACTTGCCTCAGGATAAAAGTCTTTCTTGTCCAAGTCTGTTTTAGGGTTTTGCTATGGAATTTGAGCCTCAGATGCACTAATTTTGGGGGGTTTAGTGTGTACAGACGCTTACCAAAGTGTGCTATATGCATGACTTCCTTCAAAAAGTTATGTTAAGCTGAAATGAAAGTATATACTTCCGACCTGTGAGTGAAAACAGCACAAAAAATTAGCACAGTTCTTCAAAGGAGCACATTAAAACCTGTGCAGAAATTCTGTAACGTGGCACAGGCCAGAAGAAACAACTGCTGGGCATCTTTTGGCTGTGTTGCCCTGCTCCTGGTCTTGCCTGCCCCCGGTGCTCGTGGCAGCAGGGCGAGCACACAGCCCCCCGGGCTGCAGGCTCTGCCTTCTCACAGCACCCTTTAAGTGTGGTATTTTTCATTTCTAGCTCTAATTCAACTTAAGCCATGGCTGCTTTTACCACCATGGAACTATTTTTGCAGTTTGTTTTTTTTTTTTTTCATTCAAGCCTTCTTACAAAGTCCATGTAAGAGGAGATCTCTTACAGACTGTCCCGTTGGCTGTTTTCACCCCACTCAGTCACTGAACTGCCATTAGTGAAGAATTCTTAATGGATCTGGAAACACTCCACTTCGAAAAACGCTTTGCAAATGCCCAAAAATGGCACATTTTTGTCTTGTAGCAAAAAGGTTGGTTGTATATAAGCCCTTGCAGGATGTTAATCCTGTCCTTTAAGGACAGGTCTGTAATTTTTACTTTTAGCATCCCAGCTTCTTACATTATTCATAAGGGTATTTATGCAGAGAAGATAAATAGGATAATTTAACTCAAAACACAATGGCTTCAGAACCCTGTGAAAAAGTAAAATTAAAATAATTCAATCTTTTCTAATGCCTCATCACATTTAAGTCACTGTGTGATAATACTGAAAGGAAAACTGTTCAGTGTCAGGTAACAGCTAGCAATCTAAAATTTCAATGACACAGAAGAGCTGTATTATAAAAGTGTCTGTTCATCAAACCCTTACTGAATTCTTTTTTCATGGGAAAAAAAAAAACCAAACATGATCCTTATCTTTAGCTCTCTGTTGACCAGGAGACCTTTAAGCAGGAAAAGTGTGTACTAACAAGAAAGGATCGCACAGGTCTCAAGCTTCCTGAATTAAAATTGTACCCTGACAGTTAAGTCCATTACTTCCAGAGCGCTGCAGCTTTGTTTTCCACATTACAGTATTTTTCTCCGACATAAAGAAAAAACCACCAGAAAAATGCACCCAGCCAACCGAGGCAGAAGTTACATGTAAAATACAGCCTCTTCTCATCTCCTGAGCCTCTCCACAAGACAGAGAGAGCAAGAAAGGGATGTCACTGACAGCGCTATGCAAACAGTGCCCCTGCCCGCAAAGGATTCGTTCGACTACTTCAAATAAACCCTGAAAGCAAAGAGAACTACTTTGGATGAGAACAGGAGATGAAAAAAAAAAATCTTTCTCTCTAAAAAAAAAAAGCAAAAAACCAAAAAACAAAAAACCACAAACCAACAAACCCTACTGTTAAGGTCTTTTTTAGTCTTCATTATTAACCCTTATATTGGCTATATTATTAAATCTCTATATTAGCTTTGACAGTTCTCTAGGAGAAGGGGCCTGCCTTTTTTTTTTTTTTTTTTTTTTTTTTTTTAATACAAAGCAGAAACACATCCTCAGCAGCCACCCTTAAAGTCTGCTAAGATTTTCCCAGCAGAAGAAGCTTCAACACTGACCTTGTCACGGGTTTGAGCCAGGTTTGTGCCTGGAATCCCAAGGGTACAGCTGCGGTACAGCAATTTAGCTGTTAAACAAATGGTAACTTAAAGAACACAGATAACTCTGTAATTAAGTCACATTTGAATAATGACTCAGGGCTGCTGCTCAACCTCATGGGGCCAGTTCATTCTCAGGGCAAAAGAGAGATACTAAAAACTGGAAAGGGCAGGAAAGACATCTGTCTGAGAACTATCTATTGAGATTTTTAATCGTCCATTTTTTTTTGTTTCACAGTTTTAAGTATCTCAGGTGATAAAGATTCCCACCAACACCCCCCGCCCACCTCTTCCTGAAGAGCTGCTGGGGAAATTTTTCTTTGACATTTAGCCTCTGTTTTAATTACATTCGTTTTAATTCATTAGGAGATTTTGGGCAAACAATCAGCACCGAATAATATATTCCTCTCTCCTCAGTAGTCAGGGCATGTTTTCACAGACTGATTTTAATTTCATTATATTTATATTGGCCTTTGCAGCTCCTTCTCAGGCAGGAATACTTTTGGGCTATATAAATGGAACAGGCTTTAAGTCCATTTTTTTTCTATTTTGAGGACACAGCAGTAAACCAGGAAACTTTAAATTTGTTAAGGTAGAGAATACAGCTCACGTTCATGAATAATCAAACCCACGCAACAGTTTAATAGTACTAAATGGCTTTTGGGGATGAAAGGTGTGCCCACCTCCCATTATAATTAAAGAACAGCTGTAATATGCTTTATTGTGTAATTCTGGACTGGTATCAAGATTTTTAATCATCTGAAACTCATGTGCAAATTTAGAATGATGAGTTCAACATGAATAAATGGAATTAAATTGATATCAGAATAATAACACAGACTAGTTGTACCAGCAATTTTTGAGATTAATTGTTTTTAATACATAACATCTAATTTACTGAAATTCATTTTAGTATTTTATAAATTTATACACAGTTCAAGACAATGTCTTTATCACTTCAGTGCATGTCTCTCTCACACCCTCATATTTGTCCATTTGCATGCTAAATATGCAGCACACTTAGAGTATGCAACTGAAAAGTCCTGAATGGTTGAAATAAAGGTCACTTCACAATAGTGGAGCTGCAACAAGAATTTTTTCTTCTCCTACTTAAAGATTGCTGGGTGATATAGGACATAAAAATTGGAGCCAGATCACTCTTTAGAAAGCCTGGCAGGGTGAAGAACTATTTCAAATTTCATATTGCATTTGGGTTTCCATTGCAAAGAGGATTTTAATTCTCACTCCACAAGCCAGAAACAAACAGATTGACTTCACAATTAGTAGGTTTAAGTTTCAAACTGAGGCAGAGACTTTCTGTCAGATTTGAGGCCTGTGGTCAACAGGTCTCTCAAATCAAATCACATCACCCTGATAACAGCAGGGTTATTAGCTCAGTGTTTTTGTATTCCAGCTCTTCCCATGTCCAGCTAATGGACTAATGACTCAGAACTTCAGGACAGAAGTTGAGCTCGTTGCCTACCAGCACCTTGTACCTGCTGGAAATACCCCACAGTTCTCCAGGAATCTCCTTTCTTACTCTTTTTGGCATTATGCTCTTCCTAAATGTACCAGAGCACTTTGTCAGGACCACGAATTGATAATTTTTCTACCCATTTAGGTAGGAAAAGTGTGTGGTCTCTGTGCTAAGGGTACCCATGTAAATCAGTCCAGTAGAATTCCTGCAGAGAAACTCAACTGCAGACCATGAGTAAATCACTGAGCACTATGATTTAATTTACAACATATATATATTATTATATATTATTTTTTTACTGGTAGAATAGAGGGATATCATGTGCAATTTACAGGTGATATAAATAAGGCAAAGAGAGATACAGAGAGCTTTCCAAAGCTGTCCAAAGCCAATTTGTGGTAAACTTCTCAATTTTGTAATTCCAGTGTCACTGTCTCCATTCTCTATTCCTTATAAAAATGTTCTCAACTAAGCAAGTACAGGCAAGGTCAACCTTCACTCCCCTCATGAATACAGGCTTTATTTTTTAAGAATGTTCACTATCTTCATCCCCGACTGCTAATTCAATTAAATTGTGATACTGGAGTTGTATCTACATATATTATACAAAAGCAGCCATTCAGAATATTAGATAAGCAGAGTAGAATGAAATGAGAGAACAAGATCAACAGGAGAGGTCTGTTGTGTCGATTCACTGTAATCAATGGAGCCCTCAGCACACAGAGGTATTCTTCTACACAGACAGGATTATATAGATTTTTTAAGAAGAAGTTTAAACCCGTTCCTAAAGCACAGTATTTTTATGCACAAAGCTGCTTTAAGCCTATTCAAGGCATAAATGCTGTAAATTCAGGCTCATTGAATTTACAGTGACTGCTAAGACCATACTAAAAACACGCTACAGATTGCAGGATTACATTTCAGAAAGTCTGCACGGCAAAACACATTAAATATCTCGTAAGAAGGCATCAGTGAGAATAAAAGGTATTTTTGGCAAACGATTTTTGACGTCTTGCAATTAAAGAGTTGTTTGTCAAGACCTCAAAATTTAGGAAGAATCACCTAAAAGGGGATATATTTTAAAGCAAAATAGCTGAGGGGTGCCAACCAGCTGGAAAGCAACTTGACATAAAAGGAGCTGGGGGTCTGGGTGGACAGTGAGTTGAACCTGAACCAGAAAGATGACTTTGCTGCAAAGAAATGGTGACTTCAGCTGCGTTGGATAAAGTAGAGCCAGCAGGTTGAGAGTTGTGACCCTTCCCTGTGATTCGCAGTGACCAGAGGCCATGGGCACAAACTGAAACACAGGAGGGTCCATCTGAACATCAGGAAACGTATTTTTACTGTAAGGGTGACTGAGAACTATCACAGGTTGCCCAGAGAAGTTGTGGAGTCTCCATCCTTGGGAGATATTCACAAACCCTCTGGACGTGGTCCCGGGCAACTGGCTCCATGTGGCCTTAACTGAGCCGTGGAGTTGGACAGGGTGACTCCCAGAGGTCCCTTCCAACCTCAACCATTCTGTCATTCTCTGATTGTGTCCCAGAAGGAACTCTCACCTGAATGAAAACTGATGAACTACACGGGATGCTGCAGATTGGTTCATCAGGGCTACAAGAGACGAATGAAACCTCTTACAAAACAGCATTGTCTACCCAGCTTACTAACTGCCTGCAACCCGGTGCCTTGCACAGAAGGAATCACTCAGGTGACACTGGCTCTGTGTGTAAAAGCTTCATCGATGAGCCTCAGCATTATCACCCAGTGCTATCAGACTTCATGCACAATCTTCAGGTGCAATGCCTGACCAAGGTATTACTCTGTGTGGCGCTTGAAGTGCTAAAGTTCAGCCTCAGAGAGTGATAGAAATAGCCTATTATCTTAGCCAGAACATCCTGTGACAGAGAATAAAATGCTCCTTTCCATACGTTCTTCCATGATTTGCCCGAACCAAATTTAAAATGACTCACATGATGAGTCCTCCCCCACTTCACTGGGGGAGATTGCACTGCAGCCCAATACTCCACAGTGTTAGGGAGTTCTTCTGATTAGTTTGAGGCCTTTCATAATCGAGTGTGACAAAATAGCACTTGTCAAAACAATCTCACTGCTAACAGGAGGCGGCAGCTGATGAGAAAATGATAAAGAGCACATTTTCTTCACCGTGGCTGGGGAGGGGGCTGAGTGTCAGTCACTCTCCTTAAAATCCCCACATATACCACTGTGCCAAAGGGCACAAGAGGCAAATCCAAATTGCAGGTCTAGGTTATAATAGTGTGCACACCCTAGAGCACCCCTGAGAGTTTAATAATAATGAGAAATATTCTCAATTAGTTTTTCCTCAAAATCTTGAAATGATTAACAGCTTCAGAAAAGCATTTTCATTCATACAGTAATAAACTCTCCCAAGGAAGCAAATCCCTAAACAAGCTATATAAAAAGAGCTCTTGAAACCGTAAGCAGAATAATGTAAAGCTCTCTGCATCCTTAATTAGGGATGAAAATGGTTCAGGAAGGGCTGATCAATAAAGTGCAAATGATAAAAAACTTTGTAAGCGTAGTTTTGGAGAATGTGTGAACAGTTTCATAAAAAGATCATATCTGTGGTGGCTCTCCCACACAACACACTGGATGGCAACTGCTCTCATCAAGGGAAATTCCCCAGCCACCTTGGAATATCTGCATGTATTTCTGATAATAAGGAGGGTACACAAAAAGACCCTACACAACAGATACCAAATAAAAAAAGACTGGAAGGGTTGTTTGTGAAGAGAAATCAAGACTCTTGCATCACTTTGCCTATCTCCCTGTGTTCATCATCACGCCAAGTAAAAGCCACTCTCTGGTTGGGTCTGCTTGAACTTTCTCCAGCCCCACCGCCTTCCATCTGTTACCCACCCCCTCTTCCAGTGCAGTTCAATTTACCCATGTCCCCAGCCCTGTCACACCACGTGCACACAGCCATGAGAAGCAGTTTGGGGCCGTGATTCCCCATGCACAATCCAGTAGGTCTGAGAAACATGGAAAAAAGTGCACTTGCCCAGCTAAACTGGGACAGAGCCGCATCTCACTGCACTAAATAATCAGTCTACATGCTGAAAAAAAACAAAACAAAACAAAAACAAAAACCAAAACCAACAAAAAACCCACAAAGCCTAGTAAAATTTGCTAAACTCACACAATGTGTCCACTGACACGTTCAGAATGAAGATGAGGAATCACCCCAGATGACTGGAGATGCTCAACTCTCCAGTGCAGCTTCACCAGTCAACGAGAGCTGAGACACAAAAGACAACACTGACTGCTTAAGGCCTTCTGTTGTTTTTTTTCAACACTTCAAATCGGAATTAATTTCAATGTTAAACACATTTATTCTTTATAGCACAGTTAAAATTAAGCACGTTTATGTGTACTTTCAATCAAGCTAGAAAGATTTCCCCTCAAAAGACTCTGGATTCCAAAAATCTTGAAATCCACCTTGCAGTGAACTTCATATTTTACATGCAGTTCTAAATCTAATTAAAGAGAATAAAGTACACCAGTGTGTATGACAGCACGGTGTTGCACCTAGTTTCTTCCAGGTGAAAAACTCAGTCATTACTCTTACCTTTCTTTTTAAATACTGCAATGAATATTTCCAAATAAATATGAAATGCCTGTTTCCCTGGCATAAAATGTGCCTTTTGAAAGTATATGCTCTCTCTTTCATTTTTTAATTACAGATTGAATTTTTAACTTCACTAAACCATTAGTTGTCACTTTGATCAGACCCCAGTTTTCCCAGCCTGGGTGCTGCTTCAGACATCAATAATTCTAATTAAACCAACTCTGAGATATGACTACATCATTTCTCTAAGCAATTAAAAATGTGCAACTGAAATAAGTAGAAAATCTTAAAAGAAAAGCCACGGGACTCATCAAATGTTAATAACAATAATAATAATAATAAATACATTGCACTTCTATATCATCCTTCATCCTGTGATCTCAAAATATTTCTTAAGTACTATGTAATATTACAGTATTTTGAAAAAAAAAAAAAGATAAAATATAAAAGGCCTTTGGTTATTTTATTATCTGAAAAGAGCTTGATTATTCATGAAGAAGATGCAGCCACCACTGCTTATTGCATGAATAAGACCTCCACTCACTAAAAACACACAGTTACCCAAATTGGTTTTGGGTGGTTGGCAAGACTCAGTGAATCTGGCTAGATGATTAAATTGATGATTAGAAGCAACAGCTCCTTGGGGTATAACACCAGTGCTACTACTGACCCTGTTTGATGCTAAAAAAAAAATCTTCTCTGCATTTCTGTTTATTTGCAAGCAAATATTTTTGGTCCTACAAAAAACATTTAGTAGCTCTTCATGTACACTTCAGATAGCATGTAGATTAATGAGTGAATATACAGAATGTTATCATTTTACAAAGAGTTTTTTATGTATGGGATATGTATATGCAGATATGCAGAGCCTCTGTTTCAGAGCTTCATTATCAATGAAATGAGGTTGATCTGTAGCACAGAGGATACCAAAATATCAAGAATATAAAATTAAAGCGAGCATCTCTGGGGGAAAAAGAAAAAAAAAAAAAAAAGCTGACCTTATGCATATTTATGCATTTAGGAGCAAGACTAACTTTGAGGGGAAAAAAAGAAAAATCGCTGAAAACAGGGCACTTACACTGTCCCTTTAGTTTCTTTCCTTAATTGTGCTGGACATGGAGCTTTTCTTCAAAGGCTGTGATCTCCATCATGCACATTAAACCCAAATCAGAGACCGGGTGATGGGAACAAAATGAGACAATATGACAGCTGTGACTCACGCCATAAACAAGGACAAGAGCAGTGATGCTTTAGCCATGAACATGAGAGGACACAAGCAAGAAAAAGGGTTGTAGGGAAAGCTGTCCCACAGCAGGAAATACGACCTCACCTAACAAATGGCAACAGGCAGAGGAAATTATTCTTAGGGCCACATGAAAGCACCTAATATGTTGCTGTGTCACTGTCTGTAAGATTTAAATCACCTGGGAGTCAGTAAAAAGCTGCTTACTGCCTGACAGTGACCCAGGCCAATGGTTGATCCAAAATAGATGAGCACTAAACGCCAGTACAGCATGTGGCATGCCACTGGCAAGGAACTTGGGACTACCAAACTGGAATATAAAACACCTGGCTTTCCAAAACAAGGTTTTCTCAGGTTGGGAAACACAGCAGAGAAAAGGCAAAATGAGAGATGCGTATTCCATTTGGTTCTTAACATCTGCCAACTTAGAAATCCTACAGACTATCATCTAAATCCATGAAATACAGTAAAAAATATGCCTTCCTTACTTATCCTTCAGTTACATAACATACCACCCCAAAATTCACCACTCAATTGGATGCAAATATTACTTTCTTTAACATCCAGTCAAAATAATTTTTTTTTTTTTTTTTTAATATGTAAGATGATGTCATTTATTATCCTCCTAGGGACACTTTCTGGGTTAAACTTCCTCATTTTCCAGCAACTGAAAATTTGGTCTCCGACCTGGCAGATTTTCAGTCAGGGGCATAACTTCATAGTTCAAACCCCATCCCAGCCTGCATTGACCTGTTCCAGAAATACACCCAAACACAGATCTAAACTATGGTCACTTCAACTGCTTGACAAAAAATTACTGCCATTAAGATGTTGTCTTTATCTGGTTTCATCCAGTAGCACACACCCAAAGTTTAATGAGAAGCCCCTGCAGAGCCATCCTGCTCGACTGATAAACACAGGGTACCAAGGAAGGTGAAAGGAGGAAGCTACTAACACACAAGAAGGAATTGGATTAGTAAGAGAATGTTTACACAGTCCTCTTGCACCTCAGCAAGAGGACTTTGCTCTGCCTCTCCAAAGCACAGCTAGGAAAGGATCAGAACTACTGAGCAAAGTGTATTTCTGGGAAACCCTTTTCCTTCAGAAGAAATGAGCACTTCATTAGCATATCCCAGCTTTTATCCTAGAGAACTAGAAATAAAGGGGGCTGATTCACCATCTGCCAGTTCACAGAGACTGTGGCAAAACTGTGCTAAGCTGAACACGTGTGGTGGGCAGAGCAACCAGGAGGTGAGGGAAGCGGTGCCCGTGGGGGACGTGTTCAGCACCAGGGCAGGATCTCACCTGTGTCTGGCACTACTGCCTTTCCTGTGCCTCACAAGAATTTCAGAAGGAGCTCACAGGAACCTAATTAACTAAATTCAGAATTCTTTCCTCTTCTTCAGTTACTCAGATTTTGAGCTTACAATGAAGTGCCTTCATGCACAGGCCACTGCTACCTACCTTTTAATGACATTTCCTTCCCATGGAAAGGTGAGCAGCAAACTAAGAATGTGCTATTTTATTACAGTGCCATTGGCTAGAACTCAGATATCAAGTGATACACGAGTCCCTCTTTGCCTTTGTAAAAAGAAGAGGAGAAAAAAAAAAATGAAGAAAATGACATTATCCTCCCACCTTCTATTTACAGCAGAAGAAAATCTGTTCCTGATTTTTCAAATCATTTTTAAAGGTCTGAGTTTCCAACAGGTGACAGTCACCTTCTCTGCTTATCCTGTACAACTGAAGTAAGCTAAGCTGTAGAGGACTAATTGTACCCCACATTCCCACAACGATCCTGATTGCCACAAAAGATATCTTGTCTACTTTTTATCTTTCTTTTATCAATTTTTATATCTTCCTGTTTTCTTCTTATTTCCTTTTTTTTTTTTTTTCCCACCAATATAGAATAAAAAGTTCATGTGATTAAAAAAAAGGTAGCACAAGGAAGAGAATTGCATCCACTGAGCAACACAACAGCTGCCTTTTCATAGGCCATGCTTTGAGGCTTTGTCCCAGGCTGGGCTGTTTTTTGGTTGCTCTGACTGTTCCAAAAAGTTTTCCTACCCTTTCAAAGCCAAACAACCCACACATGCTCTTGCTGGCAAAAGCTTGATCAAATTTCTTGCCTTCTTGCACATGTCAGCGATCACTCATCACCTCATCTGAATTCTCCTTCTACAAACTCCTATGTAGCAGAGAGTTTTTGGCCCATGGACTGACAGAACATTTCTCAGATGAGACTAGAATCTTCCAAACTACTGTAATAGCTTCCATATTTCATACTCATCAAAGTTTAAATTTTTGCCTTCGTTTATATCACTTTTAGTCAAAAATGCCTCTGTTAGCCCTGTTAGAATCATACCAAAGGCATAAAGTAAAAACTTGGGCTTCCTAGGAAGAACTGAATATTTATGTCTATTTTCCAGCCTCACTGTGGTGCTTAATTCAAAAATTTAAAAAAAAAAATAAAATTTCTTCCTCCATTAAAAGCCAGTAGACAGTGTACAAAGAAATCCCTTTTCCAGTTGCTTCCAGCCCTGGAGCCATCAACGGCAGCTATTCCATGACATCTTGTTGTGCAGGCAAGGACAAAGACAGGGTGTCCTTGACCACAAACATCAGACTTACTTTGAGGAGCATCATTTTCCAGAGAGAAGTTTTTCGAGAACCCAATCCTGGTTGTGTTAATACCACAGACCATGATGGAGTGAAAAAAAAGTTCAGCTTCCTATTTCAAATCTTCTGTGCTTTCACCTTTGCATGACAGCTGTAAAGGTACTGTTTCCCCTAGTGCAATTCCCACCCTGATGTGGATATATGGGGTCATCTTTGAGCTCCACGGACTGCACTTTCAGGAGGGAGATGCCATCGTAAAGAGTGATACCTCCCAAGTATTTCATGTCATAAAAAATTAATTAAAAAAAAAGTCAGGAGAGAAAACTTAATTCTGAATGAAAAATCCATCTTTTTTTTTTACTACATGAAAGTGTGTCCTGTTTTGTTGTAAAGGTGCAGTTTGGCACTTAGATCAAAGCATTTCCTGGCTGTGTTGTGCTGAAGCTAAAGAGTCAAAGTGTTTCATTGAAACACTAATAAAAAACGCTTTGATGTACCTGTGTGTGTGTCTCTGTGTGTGTGTAAAGCACTTTAGTAATTACTTAGTTACCCATAATATTTTTTAAATAGCTCACCCAATCTGCAGTTTTTAATTTTGATGTGTCACTGAAGTAACCCAAACCATGACATGACTGTTGCTGACATGCTACTGGGCAAGAAGGAAAGAATCTCTAAAATCACCTTTTGAAATGTAGACATTTCCTGTGGAGGAGTATTTGGTGTGTCCATCAGAGAACACTGTGCAGGGGAACAATGACAGGGCTAAAGAATATCACTCAGGTGCCTTCTGATTAAATTAGAGTTGAAGGACATGCTCATCCTGAGCCAAACATCAGTGAAGACAAGGAACAGAATATAAAGAACTGGCCTGGAGCCTGTGACCAGATTTTCCCATCAGAACTACTTTATACTCCTGGTAAATTGTGTCTAAACAGGTTGTCATCAAATCATATCTGACCTCACTCCAAAACAGTTCAAAAACTTACTAAAAAATGTGGATTTTTTTAGTAAGGGAAGCAAGAAAAGAGAACACCTCCCTCCCAGGACACAGGACTTCTTCCCAGCCCTTCCCAAGGCAATCAGCCTTCCCATCAGGACTCTGGAACAGCACACATATTCATCTGTATTGCCATGTGTGAAAAGGGAAATCAAAACACTCCCCTGAACATGAGTCAGCCTTGGATCTCTGTGGAGAACAATTACCAAATATGTTCAGTCAAATACCTTCGCAATCTCTTTTTTTTCTGTTTTTTTAAAAAAAAAAAAAAAAAAAAATTGAAAGTCAATTTCAGGCTACACATTTGCATTCTGGAAAATTTAATTAAAAATAGTCCCAGTATTTTAACAATTCTCCCTCGTAGTTCCAACACATGACTGTCAGTGAGGGAGAACAGAGTGCATTCTTGGTTTAGCTCTACAGAGGACCCAGTTCTGAAACTGCTGAGAAACAGATCAAGCTGCCAGTTTCTCCTTTTAACTTGAAACAGCTTTTACCATTTCCAAGAAAACTGAGTAGACTTTCACGCACAATTAACCAGCTGAATTGCTCAGATTCACATTAATTATTGTTCTTATTATTCACCACCCTCTTATTTGTCTACGCTACTCTTTTAAGCAAACACCATATTGTCTTTCCTTTGATTTTAAATGTCCCCTTTGGTTCCTCAGCTCATAAAATTCTGCTTCATGAACAGGATAATGTTATTACTTTGTCTTTTTCTCTCCTGCTGCATAGCTTATCTCTAAAAGCTTGTGGTCTTCACTGATTTATAATTGCTTACCAGTTACTATATTGATAATTAGACACTATTTACTGATATACATTAGTAAAAGGACAGCAAAACAGTTGTCTATTTCAACAGCTTATTGAAAATTTATCTGAAGAATATCAGAAAATAGCTGATCTGTATTCTGAAGCACTGTATAAAAAAAAATTCAATAAATTATATATTCCATCATTACCCTTTGAAAAGCCTTTTGAAAATTTATTTTAGGATTAGTTTAAACTTTCATATTTTCTTTGTTGCTATCACTTCATAATACATTACGCAGGCCTAGTACAGAAATACAGTATTTTAATTAATTTTGGTTTCTTGAGATAATTTGGGCAGTTGTTACTTGTTAGTGTTTCTCCAATTTGTGCAACAATTTAATGGCTTAACATTAATATATGCACCAGTGCCACTGACAAGCAATGAAAAGCCAACAAGAAAAGCAAGATATAATTACCAACAGCAACATTGAAGATGAAAATTTTAATATTCTCACTCCTGAAGAACGACCAAAAGTACTTTTGCATTCACACAGGGTAAAACACTTCAAACCACATCAAAATTTAGCTTCTGACATACTAACATTTCCTCTAAAAGCAAGTTCCAACTTCTTAGTTGCATCAACAACTCAAGTCATTCGCCCAACATGCTACAGGTGCTTTTCATGATATATTTTCCACAGGCAGAGAAAAATGAACCTGGAGAAATGAGGGAAGCACCTCCAGTCACTTAAGTTAGTGGCCCAGTCAGGACTGAAATCTAGAGTCCATGAATTTATTCCCTGACAGCAGACATTAAATTACACCCCTGCATGCAGCAACACTTTGTAAATGTGGCAGCTTGGATCATGCTCAATAATTAATATACAACTTGAAACTGTATTAGGCAGCCTGAACAAAATTTGCAATCCAGCAAAGACCGGGCAATTTCATAGATAGAAAAGAGAGTAATTTTCATTCCCGCTTCTTGGTACTGAATTAAATGCCTTGTCTTTTCTAAATATAAACCATTTCCTATTTGCATTATAATTATGCTGTGAGACTTTCTGTAGATAATGAAAGAAATTTAGGGTGCAGCATTTTTGCCCTTTATTCTTCTGAGAAGTAAGGAGATGGAAGCAAGGTAGCCAGAGAGAGAAAACAGAAGAAAATGAGAACAAATGGTGAAGATACAGAAACCATGTGTGAAATGAAGATAACAGTTCAAACCAGCCCCTAAAGAGCCTATCATTATAAAGATACATTTCCACGTATTAGTACTTCTAATAAATAACAAATTTCAACTCTGAAACGAGCCCAGCTGTAAAACTTTCTTTAGGGACAGTTCCATGCCTCAGTTCTTCAGCTCCAGCAGCCAAAAGCTAATCCATCCACACAGAGAGGATGCTTTGAAGAAACTAGGAACATCCCAGCCCTCCTCCCTGGCCCACCTGACTTTGCCAGCTTTTTAAAAACAAAACAAACAAAAAAACAAACTCAAGCACAGGGAGTCATCCCAAACCAAAAATTTGAGGTGAAAAATATGAATGGTCACTCGGCAAGCCACGTACAACCACAACCAGAAACGCTTTGCCTGCTGCCTCCAACCAAAAGTAGCAGCTCTGTTTGGGTCAGGGGTGTGTTTTTCCACGAGCACAGCTCCAGGGCAGGATTCTTGGAGCACTCCAGTTAGCTGGGTCTCAACAAAGCTCACAGAACGATTTAAGCATGAAGCTGGGCATCCCTGGTAAGGCAGATAAATGGGATACATGCAGAAGTGTGGGCATTTTACCTGTGAAACCAGGACCATTCACAGACATCCAAGTGCAGAATTTAATGAGGGAATGCACAGCAGGAGATCTAACTTTACTTTTTCACAGCCCCATTACAAGTGACTAAATTGCCTTGGAAGTCCATGCTTTTCCAGCTCTGGCATCTCAGCATCCTCACCAATAAAAACAGAGAAACAGTACCCTTAAAGTTCATGGAAACCTCTGGATAAAAAAAAAATATGAGAACTGAAGAAGGTAATTTTTTCAAACACTTGTCTTGGAGCTCACCTTGTATCTTCAGCAAAGACCCAAAAAAGGGGGCACAACTTTGGTCAGCATGACTGGTACAACTTTGGAAAGCACTGGCAGTGCCAGGAAATACTGGCAATTGCATTCTGAAAGAAGGGGAAAGTCTTGCCTAATAGAAATGAAATGAAAATTAATGATACAAAGTGCCTCAGGATTCTGCTTGAGAGCCCAATAATAAGAATTTCTGCTAAAAGTTGGGAAATTAGCAGTGAGAAATTACTGGGGAGGATAAAGACCATATTAATCAACCAGAGGATCACAGGATAAGGAGGATTGGCTTTGTTGAAAAAGGCAAAAGCTATCTAGAATCTATCAACAGAAGCATTTGTAATACAAACATAACACTATCAATGCCATAAAGCAAGCCATAGTGATGCTTATCTCAATACAATTCTTTTTCAACTCTGCCAAAAAAAGGGGCAAAAACTGAAGAGAGCCACTGGAACACACAACCTGCTTTATGAAATGTCGTGTTCCTCACTTATTTTGCCTTGCACACTCAAAGCCAAGAGGAGATAATTACTCCTTTACGTAAAACTCACCAGGAGCAAATCATAAAAAGGTGGTTTGTCCTCTTTTTTTCATTTAAGAGAAAGAATGACGAGTGGCAGAACACCAATACAAGTGGGTCTTTACTGTCAGCAATGTCTCAAATATCATTGCAGGCTGAGTAGATGAGTAGCAAGATATAAGATAGTAACTTTTTGGGTTTTTTTTGTTTTTTTGTTTTTTTTTTTTTTTAAGAAATAGCTATTTTTAGAACAGATCTGACAAATCCAAAAAGAGGATTATGTGACACAGTCTCCCATGGTAAGTGGGAACTAAGTTGGATCATCTGAACACTCCTTACACAGTTATAAAATGCTAGAGACTTTACTATTCTATTAATAATATTTGGTAATACATGATAAAATTCTAAAGGAGACAACACTGTTTACTCTTCATAATACCAGATACCACAGGGCAAGCCCTCTGATCCATTTTCCCTTTTCTGTCAAAACAGAAATTGCCCAATTTCCATTACAATTTTGTTGTTAGTTATCAAGCCCTGGCATCGCGTATTTGCTTATTCCCAGACCGGCCAAACAGCACTTAGAATACAAAATATGGGTTTTCTTTGAGGCAGAAATGGACAGGAAGCACTGAGCAAAGGAAAGCCTCTGATGTTTCATTCTGTATTTTTCAGAAATGTTTGTTCCATTTGCAGCTTCTCCTACAATGTTCCTGGGAGCCATCCAGATTTAGCTATAAATAAAATCACATAGCCTACAAGTAACTATCTTCCCCTTCACATAAGGCCCAATAGATTGTAAGAGCTAATTTAAAAACATTACGATTTCTTGTTCAAATGTGCAATTAAGAAGAGAAATGAAGATTGAGATCAGCCATGGCAGAAGATCTCTAAACTTTATATTGCACGATTAACATTTTAAATGGAGTGGGTCAAAATAACTAAGCTTTTTACTTGCTTGCAACATTGGGAAGTGAAACAACCACGCTTCGGGTCAAATAATGCTTCGTTTATTTTTTAAGCATTATTTTAGTGTTTTCAAGGGCTTGCAAAAGCTGTTTCCCATTTAAAATGGGAAACATTTGCAGGGGTTCTCAACGCTGCTCCTGAGCTTACAAACAGATCCAGAAGTACTCAGGACTCTTACACCTGAAATAGCCATTACATGAAATCTTGATGTGCTGTCAATTATGCTCTAGATGTGTGCAGGGAGATTTATTCTGCTGGAAACAGTTCATTTAACCAAACACAGGTTCCTCTGACTACCGAAATTAATGGAAGTTAAAGGCTCAGGGTTACAAATGATCATCTCTCAGTGCTCATTAGGAGGACTGATGAGCAGCAGCGTGACACAGAAACGTTCAGATTTACTGAGCAGAAAGTGGGTAAATAATGCAGGCCAATTTTCAGGAAATTAATAGACATGAAATAAGAGCTGAGTCATTGTGCTCAGGCTGTTACACCTCGAGCATGACCACCCTCTTCCCTGACCACCCTCGCTGTGAGAAACACTCGGCAGAGCAAGACCTGGAGCAGATCAGATCAGAACCTGAGTATGATGCTGGACCAAAACAAAATCAAAGCCATCACCACCTTCCAGGGAATGGACAAAAGTACTGGGTATCCTTCCCTGCTGTTCACATCCCTGATAGGATCATTTGGTTACATTAGTATGTCCACCAAAGAGCAGGTAACAAGCTTATTGGCAGATATGGATCGACTGAGGATCCATTGTTCTGATTACAGGAGTAATGAGAGGTCTAGGAAACATGAATTCAAGGGAATTCTGGGGGGGGGGGGGTGAAGGGGGAAGGGGGAAGAAAATTAAAATAATATACAGATGGATACAAACTGGAGATACAAAAACAGGTCTTAATTCTGAAGTGAACTTGAGCACTACGCTTAAATTACAGCAAAATAGATTTGAGATATTACATCTCAAGTTCCTGTTCAGCAAACTGACTTTACCAAACTCAGGGAGGGAGAAAATATTAATTTCCTTATCCATCTCTCATTACTTTAGAGTTCTGGTCAATGTAGTTAACTGAGGAGGAAGAAGCAGCAACAGGGATTCCTGAATTCAGATCTTGACTTCTAAGAAAAGAAGGAGTCAAACATCCCAGATACTGGGTTTAAAATTCTTTCTGGCCCATTAAGAGATACATTTATATATTCTACTAGGAACTTGAGTTTTATATCTGTGAAAGCCTTCTTAATCCTGTTCCTGGCAAAAAACTCAGCAGTTTTGCTTTTGTTACTAGCCCACCAGAGCCAAGTTGGCAGGATTCTTTTCTATTTCAGCTTTTTACCTTGGATTTTCCCAAGGTGTCTCACAGATATCAAAGTGCCTGGGATTTTGCTTAAGAACTACCCCATTAGAGAGTTTTACCCCAGAGAACTGGAGTTTGCCAGCTCCCTAGAACCAGGATCTCAAAAACCTCCTGGGCACAGGATGACATTTCTGTTCTGCCAGGTTCACAGAGGAAGTATCACACATTATGTCAAGGGGAAACACCAAGAGAAGAATGAAAAAAAAAAAACAAAACAAAACACCAGGTCACAGATTCCAAGAAAATGTACTGCACTGTAATTCATCACTGCCAACTAACCCAACAAAAGTTACAGTGGGGTAAAACCAGTTTGATCAGAATAAAATCATATTCTTTCCCTCGAAGGCAGCAATATGTTTGATCACAATTTAAGGCAGTTGTCTGCAGTTCTTTATTTGGTAAACATCAATTTTAAGAGTATTAGATGCCAAATGCCACAAACAATACGCACATAAAATGGAATATATAAATTATACCAGCAAGACATTGAAGGGTATCACCATGACATTTTCACTGAAGAGACCAACAGCTCTGTTCTTGTCTAGAATGGTGTCTGTTAACTCCCAGATAACATCTGATTCTTAATTAAAATAACATAAGCACATTCCCCTGGCATTTTTAATGAATTCTCGAAAATACTTTGGAATTTATCTAGCAAGGTGATATTGTGGCTGAAAAGAAATACAAGCTCTTGTATATGAGTGGTAATGAGAGTGAAAAATCAGGTAAGAGGAAATTTTAACTACAAACCTAGCCAATATGGAGGTACAGTGTGGAAAAAGATAAAGAAATCCATCCCCTCTACCACCACACAAATTTCCCAACTGCTAGAAGACCACTTGGGTTTTGGAGTGCAGTGATCCTGTAAAGGTGGTGTTAAGCAGGAGTTTATGCCCTTTCTCAGCACTTTCTCCTACAAGGAATATCTAAGAGGGTGGGGTTGTTCAGCCTGGAGAAGAGAAGGCTCCTGCTGCCCTGTCCTAGAAACATTCAGGGTCAGACCAGACAGGGCTCTGAGCAACCTGATCTAGCTGAAGATGCCCCTGCTCACTGCAGGGTGATAGATGAGCTGAGCTCTTAAGGCCCCTCCCAACTCGAACCATTCTATGATTTCCCAGTGAAAGCACTCAAGCCTCACCATGTCTGCAGAGCAATCCTAGTCTGGCTGAAGAGGATGGACATTTCTGAGAGGAGGTTTAGGAAACGCCTCTTACGGCTTCTCCACTGTTATTTGCTTCTTCTAAGCTGTGCCAGGATGGGGAATTCAAAAGTCTTGCCCCTCTCTCCTATCTCAGAGAGGCAACAGATGCCTTCACTCGGCTGTGAGATGTCACTGCCTCTCAGCAGGGGAATGGTGGGAAGGACCAGCTCTGCTGCAGTTCTTGGCTTGACTGCAACAGAGCCCCAGCCCTGCCCATGGGAGCAGAATTGGAGTGCTCCCCCAACCCTGGAAGAGCAGCAAGACCAGCAAACCCACAGACTGTCTCTCTGCAGGGCAAAGAAGTCAACCCTTTTGAGGCATCACCTTCCAGCTGGGCTGGCCTTAAAACAGGCAGAGAGGAAATTCAGTGTAAACCCAGCCTGAAGCATCACCAGCCACTGGGGCTGCTCCTATAAAAGAAGAAACACTGTGCTTTGTTCTACCCATCAAAACTTCGGGTTAAAACTTGGCAGTGGTTTGTATACGAGAAGTCTTCAAAACCAGTATATTTTCTTCTTTTATTATGGAGGTAAAAAATAGTAAAGTGCGTATTTTGGACTTTTGTATTAGTGGAAGAAAAAAGGACTCTCAGGCAGAGACCTTAAATGTCAAGTGATTTTTATGGCTATGTAATGGACCCTGAAAACCAGAGGCTTTTAATAGAAGTGTCAGTCACAGTCAGTAACTACTTCCACTCCAAATTATGGCACGTGCTTGCTGAGATTTTTAAAGCAACATATGCAGCAATACTAGGTGGCTAATCTGCAGGTTATTAGGACCAAGAAAATTAATTCAGGAAGTTGGGGTATTGCCAGCATTCATGCCTCCTACTGTTCATGAGGTGAATGGAACGTATTGGAAAGTAAGCTCTTTAGATTAGACCTATTTTAATCACTTCTAAATTGGATACGGTTCTCTCCTTACCTTGTACTTTTACAGAATTACTCAGTCTCCTAAAAATTATCATAAATCACCTGGAAAGGTTATGCATTAGAGTGCTTTCAGAAATGAGACTTATAACTCATATACCTTGTCAAAATGTACACGCTGCAGGGTGGTATTTTGAATTGGAATATAACCATTGCCTTTTAATAACAAGGCATTTTCTAAGAAACATTTTCATGTGAAAGAACAATGCTCTCATATGAATTAATAGCTGGAGTTCTATCATATCTCTCCACATTGATTTTGTCAACAGAACCACGTTTTCCTCCATCCTACACATAATCCTAAATGACAGTAAAAAAAAAACCCTGATTTTCCCCACAGCTCTGGCAAAATCAAAGGGCTGGGAAGGTCAGCTTTTCATGAATTGTTTCCAAGGGCAACTGGCCACTGGATGTAGGTTACCTTGGGGAGATGCTGATTTTTAACAGCAGTAATGATAACTCTTCTGTAAAGAAGCAGCACTTCTGATCTCGCTCATCTTGACATCTAAAAATGCATCAACACGTCGTTCAACGCCAACAGTTTAGAAACACACACAACATCAGAACCGACCCAAATGCTTGTAATTAAAGAACTAAAAATACTGTGCAGCATTCCCAAGGCTCAGCCCAGGTCAGACCTGGGGAACCTACAAGGTTTGCAACCTGCCCACAAAGCAGCTCTGCCCTTCCCTACCGCGTGCTCTGGGACTGAATTTCTGTCCAGCTCATCCAGAGACTTCCAGCTTCCCTCACACAAACAGCCTTTGAAGGGCACTTTGAAACAGAAAGGGGCCAGTCCTGGGAACAAAACTGTGGTTAGTCAGTGGCTGAACATTCTGCACAGAGTGACATTTCTGTAGCGTTTTCGAGCTAAAAATATGCAAATAACACACTGAGGAGTGACAAAATGTACTTGCCAAGTCTCTACTATTATTAGTACACTTAATATCCTATCATTCAGCTAAACTTCCTGTGCTGACCACAGTTTTCTAAGGGAGTGTTTGTATTTCTCTAGCACTGGAGTAGATGAGGTTTGAACTTGAGCTCTTATCAATGTCTCTGCTCCACACATGACCCTCCAGGTTGTTTCTCCAGCAGCTTGTCCATACTGAGCTTGCTACCTGTTACCTCTCCTGCAGCTCCGATGGAAAGAAGATACAGAACAACCTCGTGTAAGGCAACACATCTTACACCGATTCTTTAGCTCTTCTGGTGCTCGAGTGGTTTGTTTAGGACTTCACCAGCCTCAAAAGTCTCTTGAAAATATTTAAAAACATGGTGTTTCAGAGAAAAGGTTAAATCACCCTCTGTGTTCTGGGTGAGAAAATGACTCAAAAAAGAACTCCATTTGAATCTGCTGTGAACCACTACAACGTGACTAACTGAATAGTAACATTTTAGCATTCAAAATATTCTAATTCAAGGCACCAGGAGAAATGATCTGATATTCAGAGGACTACATATGTCTGGTGATTAGCACAGCCACTACTCGTTTCATATCCTTGACCAGAAAGACCAAATAAGCATAACTCTATAGTAAACACACATAAATTTGTAAGGTTTTCATACGGAGATATTCAAGTTTTAGCCTTCCATAAATCTGAGATTATTCTCCTTCCTAAAAAAATATACATATAACTAACAATGACAGAGTATTTGAACATGGCAAAATACAGCTCTCTTTTCTTTGGAAGAGAGGAATTCATCTGGAGTGGTAAAGAACAAGGAGCACAGTGCTTCCTGAAGCACAGAGACCTACAAATCTCCTTGATAGGGCCATGTATTGCCCTCTGTCTCAGACCAGATGAGGAAGGAGCAAGAGACGACTCAGGGCAGCCAGGGAAACAGGGAGCAATCTTGTTTTCAGCAGAGGATCAAAACAAGCTTCGGGAAAACTAACTCCGGGTTTTATTTTCTTATAAAAGAAATGCATTTTGTTTCCCAGTGTGCTCGAGCAGCAGGAGATCTATGAGCAACCAAAATAATGTGTACCTCAAGCCCAAAAGAGCCGTAATTTATTTTAGTCACAGAGCATAAGAAGCTGCCTTCACAAAGAGGCCTCTTCCCACCCTTCCACAATCAGACTACTCGCTGCATTTTAACAACAGACACACAAAACCACACGGAGGATCACATCTAATTAGTATTTGCTGAAGAGCATGTAGCATTCCCTGAGCATTATATGGATTTGAAACACTCTAAGCCTCTGGTTCAGCTGCCTGACAAAGCTCAAAATATTTAAGGTCTCCTTCCCTTTTTTCCCTTTCTACGTTGATTCTGTAAGATAACACAAATGCCAAAGAAATCCACTGTTTAGCTGCAGAAATTAACAATAGTCAAGGGCAGAGGAGATGAGCAAGAGAACTAAAACTCACTCAAATGCCCTGGTTCACCAAGAATGAAGCACTCACAAAACCAAGCAGAGGGACCAGTAAGAGTTATCATTTTTAATGCAGCCCCAAGCCGGCTCCACTAGAGTTGAAAGTTGTCAATCAGCGTGGTTTAAAGCTGATGAGGAGACTCCTTTTATCAGTTCCACACCAACACATTCAATCTTCTTTTCTAAACCTGGAGAGAGCACCTGTCTTCTTTCCTCTCTGGGAAAATCAGTCTTTCTGCACCGAGACAACAGCCCACAGAAGACTGAGCCACAATGAAGATTCTGTTCTCCCCAGTACCATGAATTAGCCTCGTCTAAAACTCCACCAACAACTTCCTTTCAACAAAAAGAACAGTTTCAAACAACAGCCACGAAGTGCCCCATTTTCAGCTGCACAAACACCACCCCCACAGAGAAGCTGACTGCCCTCAGACTTATGAGATGCTCTGTCTCCAGATATGCCCTGCAAAACCCAACACAAAGTTTGCAGTAGGAAGAGACGGGGGTAGGAGTTAAGAGACAAAGCAAATCGCATTGTCTTGTTTCAATTATGGCACCATTTCTCATCTCAGAGAAGGAAAGTAAGAAGAGGCAAAAGAGAAAGATTATAATTTATAGCTTGTATCAAGGAGTTTTATATAATCCATGTTTGTTTGTTTGCTTGTTTTTGAGGATTGCAAGAGAAAGAAAGAACAAACATTATTTTGGAGGAGTAGCTGCCGTAATACTCATGGAGCTTCATGATCTGGTTTTGGAGAATTGAAACTGTGAGAACAGTTCCAAACTTACTGTTCTAACTAAGATTTTCAGCAATAAAATCACTGACATATCTCCTATACTTTCTCCCTCAAAGTATCCAGCTGTAAGTTAAGAACAGATACTAAACAACTATCTCTCACACAATAAAATAGGGGTTAGAAAGCAGCACTTCGTCGGAAAAATCTGTCCCACAGCTTGGATTTCAAGAAAACTCCTGGGCATTCTCACTACTGTTCTGTAGGTGGAGGGTTTTCTGTTTAGATCTGTGATATCTCACTCACACACAAGACTCAGGTCAGATAATAATGGGCCTCAATGAACCTAAGGGGGGACAACAAACATATCTGAGATTTATTGCCCTTAACCTGTTGCATCAGACTGATACAACTGAACAACTGACAAAGATGCTTCCCGATCAATATGGTGGAAAGAAGAGGTCACAAAACCATCACAAGAGTTTCCTTTTGCAGAGGAGTCAAAAATCTTTATATTTCTGGTCCAACATTTTGCTCCATCCTCTGTCTGCAGCCTGGCTGTTTAAAATTCCTCCCTTTTTTGAACAGAGAAGATATACTCAAGCCTTGCCTCAGACAGCTTGAACTGGGCAATGCATGGGCAAGAGACAGCCAGTTTTTGTCCTCAGTGGACAAAAACAGCGAGTACAAAAGGTGGCACGAGAGAGTGTCAAGGAGGTCTGATAGCTCAAGCGACAAGAACCGCGTGCGGGACGTGTACCTGCCACTTGTGTGCATAATGCTCAGTGCCAACCCTTTCCATGGGCACTCAACTCTGCTGTCAGAAACTTCAAATCTGCTCAAAACAGAAACATAAAAGTCTCTGGAATAGGGGGAAGAAAACACATCTAAGCAACTGCCTGCATTCCGTGAAACAAGAGATGTGAAACGAGGTGGGGTTTTCCTCTCATAAAAATTTGGGGTTGCAAGAGTACACCCTGTGTTCCGTGAAAAAACCATACTCTTTTCAGAAATCTTGAAAGTCAATTATAATGTATTTTAATATTAGAAACAATATGTGTGTATTTGAAAACACGACTAAGTAATAATGTATGTCAAGAGCAAATTATGCTGAAAAAAAGTCTGCCAAGACAGCTTGAAGTTAATGAAAAGGCAAACACACATCTTTTAATTGTCAAACCTTGAACACTGAGTGCAGAAGTACCTCCAGCAACCTACTCCTCTCTTGGTTTCAGTGCCAAAAGTAATATGGGCAGTGTAAACTGAGTGTCTGAAAGGTCACACAAAGATATCCAAGCACCAAGTTAGTGGCTTTGCTTCCGAGATGTTCCACGGCGTTAAATTCTTGCCAGCTTCACTATTGATATAATTCTGATGGAAACAGATCTCAGTAATAAAGACATGCAAAGGGAAGGTTAGTTACAGGCTGGAGCCGTGTGTACCTCTCAGAGGGACCTATGAGAATCACATTCAATAACATAAATTGCCTTACAGTATAAACAAAATTTAACCCAGGTGAAATGAATAAAGCAGAAAAAGACTGAATTAAATGAAGATGATAGGGTGGAAATGTTTTCTATAAAGATATATCTCCATAATATATTCATAGCCAGCAGCATTAGGACAGTTCCACACCAGTGGATGATTTCTTATTTTAAAGCCCTTTGCTAAAACAAATAATTACATCTACTCATTTATTTTTAGAGAAAAGACTTTCTTTTTAAATATTAATAAGTTGAGTTTTATACTGAATTTTAAATTACAGTAAGAAGTCCAATATAGGTTTTGTTTGATTTTTTAAAATCCCTAATTATTTCCATAGTATTATTCACTTGATAATTCTTACTCAGTTACACTACATACTTACAATGTGAAGCCAAATTTGCAGTACATAATTTTAGAAATCCTCAAATCTAAATGCTGTAGTACTGTCAGAATCACTGCTCAGGGAAAATGAACCATGAAACGAAAAGCTTGATCTATGAAGCATCACAGGGATAGAACTAGCTATGATACATTATCAGCCCATGACCCACATCCATCTAACCAAAGAGGCAAAAAAAAAAAAAAAAAAAAAAAAAATTTAAAATTTAAAATTCAAGAGCAACTCAATTATTTTCACACAATAGTAACCAATATAATTGGTTTTTATACCTCAAGCATTGGAGACACCCTCCTCAGCTGCAAGGAAAAGGAACTCATGCAATCATGTAAAGGAATTTTATAGTCTCACCATCCACACCTCAGTAAATTAATAAATCATTGAGAGAAGGTAAAATACATACCTAGATACTGTTTTGCACCATATCAGCAGCACGTTGTTTTCTTGTGAAGTTGATTTTACTGCTACAGAGGTGCCATTAGAGAAACAATATTTTGGGACAACGCCATAGGCCTTGCTAAAATCACCACACCAACACTGCAATCACAGTGCCACCTCTGCCTCCAATGCACCCAGAATGACCAGATAAAACATGCCACGAGTTCTCTTTTTCCTCACTTATTTTTACTTGCTGGTGCAGCCTTTACATCTTTTGCCAGCCATCCTCTCCTCCCCTAAGCCACTCTAAATGTACATAACATGCACAAAGTCATAAAACAGATTAAACCCCAGAAATAGAATAATGAAAATATGATTTTTATTTGGCTTTTTTTGCTACTCTACAGGAATCCCTTCCCACAGAGGCTCCTCAAACTCATCTGCACAGTTTTACAGATCTAGGATATGCTGTTGCAGCACAGGTATACACTACTATAAAACACAAGAAAAAGACATCAAAAATGCGTAGCTATACAGGCTGGGTTTCTGTTGGGTTGTTTGTTTGTTTTTTGCTACTGATCTCCATCGAGCAAATGTATACAAAAATCACAAACTGTGGTTTAGAATCAGTAATGTACAATTTAGACACCCAAAAATCCTTGTTTTCTGAAAACAAGCGATGACCCACACCCCGCAGCACACATATAATGCTATGTTAGTCCTGAAAGCATATTTCAGCAGTGCTTACAGTTACACTGAATTTAGATTAGATTATCTCACTTTCAAATTAATTTCTGTATGTAACAGAATGCTCACAACCACACTGGGTATTTTTGAGAGGGAAGTAGAAGAAAAATAAATGGGAAATCATGAACACTGTGATTATCTGCCAGCATTTGCAAGCAATATTTGCACTCTTTTTTCGGGTGTTCTTAAAAGACATCACTTCAGTCACATATAAGCTGTGTTATACACAAATTACTTATCCACAAAATATATAGGTGCAAGCAAAGGGGTTGCATGTGATTTTCTTTCTGAAAGTAGGAGGAAGCACATACAGCCAAGTCAGCCCTTAATAACACCGTAATCAATTCATCTTTCCAGTATAAACTTGTCTTTTAAGGAGGCTTTGCCTTGGCTTGTAATAACCCAAACAAACAGAAAATCTGCTGCCTGGCTGTCTTAAGAGAGCTCTGCCTTTGGAGGTGACTTTGCCATATTTTCAGGGTCTTTACTCATAGAAAGGAATCCAAGACTCGTGATGGGTTTGCACCAGATCTTTGTTCATCCCCTGCCTTACAAATGTGTGTGCCTGGTGTCTTGAGGGAACAGCTGCAGTGAATGTCATAACATAGTTGATCATCAAGATCAATAAACATCTATAATATCCACCCTTTTGGTATGAAAAATACTTTAACAGTTGTTTCCAAAGGAGAAATAATCTCCATGTCCATAAATTGCCATTGACCATTATATTAATGCTGGTTTATACACACACAAAAAAAGATCCTGTTTCAAATTAACAACATAACAATCAAGTCAAGATCGTTATGGCTGACCTGCTCAAAATTGGAATCTGTTAAAATCTGTCTGAAATATATAATTGTCAATGTATTTTTTTCTTGTTTATAGTCCCTAAAGTGTATTATAAACAAACTATACGGTCATATTTGATGAGATGCACTTTAAAAAGCAAGTTCTATAGTAACTCCTCAATCCACTTTCAGAATTGTCAAGGTTTTTGGGGGGTTTTATTTGCCTCTTCTACGCTGCAAAAACAAACTAATAAGACTACAAACATTTAAAGACTGTATAGTTTCCTACATAAGCTAGAGAAAAGATGCTCTGTACTAAGCAAGCTTCTGCTGCCTTACTTGTGGCAGCATTCCCCAACAGCACAAATATTCACATAATGTGCCAATATGATATACACCAGACAGAAAGATTGGAATTCCACCCCCCATTCTTAAGTTTTGCTTCCATGCTTATATTCCTCCAACAGGTACAACTTATTTTCTGTGTGCAGGTGGCCTGATATGTCAGAATGTCAACATTTCAAGGCATTTGTTCTCTTCATATTTCACAACACTGTGAAGTAATATGAGGGGTTTTTTTCCTGTAAAGATTAAAAATCATCCAGTCAAAATAATGAAAAAAGAAATTCTTTACCTTCTAGTCCCCACCAGTGGATTTGCTCGTTCACTGGAGCAATCTGAACTTTGAGGACTGAGCAACAGCTTCATCCTGAGTCCAGAAATTTCAAACCATCTACTGGCCTGGGAAGGAGCCAACTGTAATTCTTAAGTGTTATGCAAATTGTTTAAAAAACAGACAAACCACAACCTTACAACATGTCCCAGTGTTTATACAGCTTGGTGTTCACCACGTCACATAAATGACTCACAAATTCTGAATCAAATGTTATTCCCAAAATGTTTTTTGAATACATTTCACCACTTCCACTAATTATATTTTCTGGATTAGTTTATCCTTGGCCAGCATTACGCTGAGCTGTACTTTACATCATTGTTAGACAATTGGAATCCACGTGAGTGCTCATAGTGTGAGACAACTTTGCGGGACAGAGACTGACAAAGCCTTTTAATCACTCTGTCAGATAAATTAGGTTTTCACAAAATCCCTCTTCCCCAAATTTAATAGGTCAAGATTTTCAACCTGTTTCAATACAACTGACAGTATAAAGAAAAGCTTATGGGAACCAGAAAGCCTGTAAGGCTTTATATGTTCAAAAATATTTTGGTTTTTACTTTATGCTTCTGATATGGTCAGTCCTTCAGGTTAGGTATCATTTTTTATCTATACTCAAAAGTGTGACATTCTAGTAGGAGAAAGAAAAAAGTTTAGGCAGTTACTCCCTGGTTTGCTTGTAACCTTTTCTTCATGACTCTAAAAACCCTATCTTTTCCTTCAGTGGAAAACAGAAATTGGTTGTTGCACATACAGGCAGTTATTTTTAGCTTTGACTGACAGAAAATTCTTCCCTCATTTAATTTCTCAATTTGGCTTAGAAAAAATGTCTGTGCCCTTTAAGTCTGGCGCTTAATATACAGAAATATAAAGAAGAGTGAAACATGAAATCTAGAAATGTGAACATACTATATATAAGCTTCTTTAACTAGACTGAATTTAAGCATTCATGAAAAATCACATTAAATGCAATGAAGTGACGTGTCTTTCATTTTTCCCCAAGTTAACAGAGTAGCAATGTCAACTGTATTACATTTCTCACTCTGGATGTTCCTTCTCCCTAGAAGAATTTCCTCCAAAGGAGTTATTTCAATTTATTTTTCCAGTGAATCAGTTCACTGTTGAAACTATTCAGCAAATGGACTCAGCAACCAATTTCATTTTGCTGATTGTATAAGGTATAATAATGGATTTATATAAGGTATATAAGGTATAATAATGGATTTAACACAGCAATTAATTTATTTAACACCCGCTAAGGAAACCGTTAGTAACACTAGGATAACCTACAACTTTAACAAAGAGATAATAGGTTTTTTTGTAGCAACTGGATGAGTGAGTAGTAGACTTCCCCCTTGTGTAGTTTTGCATTTAATTCTTTTCACATTTGCAAACTATATCTGTCGTGGAGGGGGTCTGAAAATAATCCTCTACACTCAATTCAGTGAGACAGACATTGGATATTGAGAAATTATGGTTGATATTGATCAGATTCTGCATCCTCAGTGATCTACCAGCATCCATCTACACATGCAACCTGCCTTCATCTTATCCAGTGATGAGTGCACCTAACAAAACCTGCTGAGAAAAGATAAGGAGGGGGGGAAGAGATGTAAAAAAAAAAAAAAAATCAACTCTCTCTTCAAAAAGAAACCTGTGACTCACGGCTCAGTCATCTCAAAAGGGAGGCCTCAGGAATAGCTAAGCATTATCACACAGTATCAGACTCCCCAACCCATAAATGATTAATGGTATCACTGAGGGACTTGTTACTGCTATCAGCACAAACACCTCAAGTGGCATCAGCTGCAAACTCTGTAAAAGTTGGAGGAGAAACAAGATTTCAGATGAGAAAATGGAAGAAAACTTCATAGGGATGAATAAAATCTTTACTTTCTCCACACAGATAGTGGAAAGAACTGAAAAACTCTGTGTTGGACATTCCAAGGGTGAAAAACAAAACAGTTAAAGATGGGAAGACAGAAAGGCTTTACTAGAACAATTCACTGTAGGACCACTCGTGCTCCAAAACATTATATGGAAGCCTAGGAGACCTTCATAAAACATCTCTTCACTGGAATTTAATCCTCCTAAGTGGCCATGCAAGCAAATAAAAGACACCTGCTGGCCGTACTTTGATAAACTGCGTCAATACTTCGGCAAAACTCAAGAGAAGAACCAACCTTCTCCTCGTGGCTACAAAGTTATTTCACTTCTGAGCCTGAAAACCTTCATTGGTTTTCAAGGTCAGTGGCTCACCTGCAAAACAAAGGACAGGCCCATTTTGGCAACCTGTTAAAATACTGCCTTAGAGACGAGAAAAATCTATTTAATCTCTCTTAAACTGAGAGCACCCACAGCCCAAGCTGGCAACGAACCAGCAGGGCTATTACAAAGATGCTGCAGCAACGCCAGGGTGGTGCATGGGACCCTCCTCAGAATCTGAGTGCCTTTCCACTTTTCTCAGCTCCAAGGGCAACTCTGCCCACCAGCTCACAACAAGATGATGTGGTAGGTCTGCAAGAACCTCAAAGTGGCCCTGGTGAACTGTGCTGTCCAGATCAGAGATATCTGCAGGGAGGACAGTGGATGAGCTCACACCCACACACCCACGTGCTTGTGAGCCACCCAAGAGCCGCTCACATTTAAAACCACGTAATTACCACCAAAAGCTGTAAGGAGCCATCACCCATCACAGAAACAGCCCCCTGTGAGGTCAAGGCATGGCTGCCACTCCATGTTAGCCAGACAGTTATCTCAAATGGGTAATTTCTCTGACTGACACCGCTAAAGAAGGCAGAATGCAATTACCCGAGCTGAAATAGGATACAGGTTCAACTGGATCTTTGATGACCACAAGTGTTTAGGGCTTTCATTTCATGTCTCATTCAAAAAGATAAATGAGTGCCGTTCCAAAGATTAGATTGCCGACATAGGGAGGATGTCTCCTCAGGAAGAAAAAAAAAAAAAAATCAAATAAGAAAGGTAATTTCACTCTTTCACATAAAAACTTTACCATTTTGTTTGTCTCTGAAATGACTGATCCACTTAGAAGATATTACACGTTGAAAGAAATAATTCAGATGTTACACAGCTTAAGTAGTAGAAAACTCTGGCTATTGAACTGCCTGAGTCGCTAAATCAGAGGTTCCTTTTTAAAAGCAAGAAAAATGATTGATGTATTTAGGAAGAGCTCTATTTCTGCAAATGTGAAGGACTGAACAGATTTTTATCATAACATTATAAAAAAGTTTGAAAACAACTTTGACACATAGCACCTGGAGGTTGGGTATGACTTATTTTAAAGCTGCTTCAATCATAACAGATCTAGCAAAGAAAATATTCAACCAGAACCATCCAAATTTCCTTTTGTGCTTCACACCTACCTTACATTAAAGCACAGTGTTACTGGAACACCTTGCATACTCCTTCTCTGGGGACTACAGGCACGAACAAAAGCCAGACAAAAGCAACAGGAATCTGCATAGTGGGTTGGTGAGCTCTGAATCTGGAACGGCCTTTAATGCCACACTTTCTAGGATGTGGATTTGTGGGCTTTTCTCACACCCAACAGGTATTACTCTATTGATTTTTAATTTTTTTTTTTTAATATTTCACTAGGCATGATATGTTGGATTATGCAGAAAAAGTCCACTGTGAAGGGACTTTTTTCAGAGAACAGACACATCACCATCAAGGAGACCATGGACCATAAAAATATTTCACCTGATAGAGGAAAATCCTTGGGAGGGGGAAAGAAAGTTTCTAAGGTTCCATACGAGCAAAACTTCCTATTTCATTTCTTCTCTGTAGTACACATGGGTAAAATCCTAAATATAAACTTGTTTTCTTGACTACACACACCAGATTTTGCAAGGAGCCACCTCCTTTGGTTTCTGGGCTTCTTCACTGCAGGGTGGTGTTGTACAACATGCAACCTTCCTGGGGCAGACTGCTGAAAACCATGGGTGTTACTCTTACAAAAAAACAGATGCTCTAAAGGACTGAAATTCAACAGAACTGCAGACATCACAGAGGGTACCTCGAGTAATAAAGAGGGGATGGCACTCCCTTAACCAGGGGTTTAATTCACATTTTCACCCTAAAGCAAAATAATTGGATTAGTTATCCTCTTTGTACATAAGCTGCAATCTACATTAAGTCACATAAGGAAGTGATTTATGCCATTTTATTCACCTTCCAAGGATTACATGAATGGGGACGTGATCTCTTCCTCCAAATGTCAGCCCAAGGAAAGCAAGTGGGGTGGTTCATTCCTATCAACATGGGAGAAGATCTTACTGGTTGCATTTACTTTCTTTTGCCCTGTTGCATCACTTCTATCACCTTCAAGCGTTCTCATACCATGATTTTTTTTTCCAGGGGAAAAGAATCTTAAATGAAAAAGAAAAAAAACACAGGAAAACTGACTTTTTGTCAGAATTAAACACACAATAACCTCTGCAGCACTGGCATGGTGGTTTTCTCCAGCCTCTTCACTTGTCCCATTATTTCTCAAAGAGAAATTGGTTTCTGATGCCAGTTTTAACAACTGAGGCACATTTTCCCTCACTACACCTTGATTAACTTCAATGAGATCACTCATTAAATACATTACCATTCACTGTATTAAACTTCAGGAGAAACATGGCTCCCTATAGTAAAATTCTCAGAGCTGTACAAATTTCCCAAAGATGCTGAATTCTCCACTTGATTTGAACAGGATCTCACTCCTAGATTATCTACTTAGATTTGCACCATAGACTGAGGAGTTAAGAATGGCATATTCATCATTGGTATCTTCAAGTAACACAGCTTGTTCCACAAAAAACCCCACTCTAAGTGTTTTTCATTTCACTAGAGCCATTTATTTTTCATTTCACCTCCTTCAGTCGCACCAGACCCTAAGGCTTCCATTCAGGTGAAATTCCCATTGAAGCCAAGAGGATTTCTGCCTTAAAAATTAGAGCTACCTTTCTGTGCCTGCTCCAGTTTTACTGAGTCCTGAGTTTTATTTCTAGGCGATCAGCAAATTTAAATATTCATGGTTGATTCTCCAGTCTAGAGCTGTCTATCAAAAAGAAAAAGTCAGGTGGCAAAGATTTCATTAAACTCAGTAATGTTCCCTAAATACTGCCTGCAGCTGGACAGCCTGAGGTAGTTTTTATTTAATATTTAGCTAGTCTACTACCCAATTCTAGTACTTCTCCATACAATTACTGTTTTTCACTGGTGTAGCCATCTGTCTGAGAAAAGGAAAAAAAAAAAAAAAAAAAAAAAAAAAAAAAGGGGTCACAATGTCCCGACAAACTAGGTTATAAATTAGCATTACTGCGCTGCACTCAAAGGCAGACTTGTTGGGGCTTTTTTTAATCATAGCAGAATGAGATGTAGTTAATTTTGTAGTTAATTCATCATGAAATTGGTATTTTAAAGCAACTCTCTTTTCTGTGCAGCTCGCATCACAAGAAAGGCTTCATAGATGGGAGCTTCTTAGTTGCAAAACGGAGACATCATTAATATATGAATATTTCTATTTGCTCAAACGTAAATATTTGCTCAGAAGTTTGAATGTTTCATAGTTGTCTGTTTCCTTCAATAGATTTCAGTGGTGATTCTGCCACTTGAAACTAATTTAAATCCTACTGCCTGGGTCCTTATAATCCGAGAGGAACCTGAAGCAGATGCACCTGCACTGAAGGTGAGGGAGATGCTCCTGGTGATAAACTGGATGAACACTAAGTCAGGGACTTCATGAAAGGACCAAAGCAACACGGCCTCCAGCTCCCAATGCCTCAGTTTGAGCCAGGCTTTTGCACAAAATTCAGCTGTGTTTGCTGTAGGAAGTTCAGCAGGAACACGGGGTTTTATACTGAGAGTTCGTAGTTTGCTGCTGCTCAATTTACCTGTCTCTTTCTAAACATGATGTTCTTCCTGTAGTACTTAATTAGAACTTATGGATGAATAAACATCCAACACTGTGTAGCAGCAGCCAAAACAAACAAAGAAAACAGGAACAAGCAAGCCTCCCTCTTCCCCCCCAACCCCGGGAATTCCAGGTGCTAAGTACAGGGCAAAAGAGAGAAGCCCTAACAATTTTTTTGCCTGGTTAGCTGGGATAGCAGCATGCTATCCTCACAGCATGCTCCCTTCTCACCTAGGGAAGACAGGCATCTCCTTTTTACCTGGGAATATTGCTTTCACCCCCTGCACCTTTCTTTCTCTGCATCTTCCAGGCACACGATCAAACACATCAGGAGCACTGGTCCATTTGCACAGTTACACACAGCCTGGGGAAATGCACCAAATCGTTTTGACCAGCAGCCCTTTTGCACCAGAAAGACAAGTTCTCCTTCATACAAAGGTATGCAAGCAAGCCCAGCCCCAGGGAAACAGGAGGACTCTCACTTTAACTTCCCCTTCCCTCTCTCCTGGAAGCTCCAAGCTGACTTGCCAACTGGCTCCACTGGTTGTCCACAGTTAGAGGGAATGGGGACACTTGGGGGCTCAGAGGACATGTCTGGGGGAAGGACACTCCCAAAGATGCTCCAGACTGGTACAGCTCATGTGGTCTCACCATGGGCTGCAGGGATATCTGCTCTGGTGCTTGGGGCACCTCCTCCCCCTCATTCTTCACTAGCCTGGGTGTCTGCAAAGCTGTTCCTCTCACCTGTCCTCACTCCCCTCTCCAGCTGCCAACTGGTGCCATGCAGGAACTTTTTCCCTTTCCTAAATTCGTTATCCCAGAGGCGCCACCCCCACACCTCTGATGGGCTTGGCCTTGGCCATTGTTGGGTCCATCTTGGAGCCATCTGGCCTTGGCTCTACTGGACAGAGGGGAGAACTTCTGGCAGCTTCTCACACTCCTGTCACCACCCCCACTACCAAAACCTCACCATGCAAGCCCAATACACATGACCACAAGCCACAGAAATAACAGAATATTAGAACATTAGAACCATTTGTTACTTGTCAAAATATCATCTCAGGTAACCTAAAAGATTAATATAGGAGTTATTCCCTTGACTAGGAACAAAGAAAAGCATATAGGCACACCTGAATGTAACAAATAAACAATGAAAGAAGATAAAAATATTCCATTAACTCCCCCCTAACCCAAAAACAAAACACCACCCCAAACCCAGTGCCTGCTTAGTACTTTTTCCTGGCTTTTAAAACTAAAATTTACACTATATGAGGCTGAGTAAACAGCAAAAAAAATAATAAGCCATCTCCTCATGCAAGGGTCAGCTGGGTGATGAACCACGTTCTTGGTCTGGGAGGTCGGCACTGTGAGACAGAACAACTTCTGCCTTCCACTGAGAGTTACGTGCTGATTCAGAGACAGATGTTCCCTTGATCCTCAGAGATGGCTTTAGTCAGGTGTTTTTTAGTAGGTATTCTTTGATCTATTCCCTGATACCTTCACAAATGACAGCTTTGTTTTCTCCATCACATTAAGATATCACCCCTTGCCATTTTGCAGTAAGCACCGCTGGGCCAAACTCTGCAAACAGCTTGGCAGCAAATGGAGCAGGACAACCTCAGCCACCTGGAACATCTGCTTTCTCTGGGTCTGTCACAGCCTCGGGAGTGACACATCAACCACAACCGCTGTTTGCTGTAATAAGCTAAGCATCATTCGCTTCACCCCTCTTATCTTGCACTATACTGGCTTTGCCTCACCTGGAAATCAGAGACTTTGGAAAGAATCATCTCATGCAAAGCCTTGAGCCCACAGCTGCACAGCTGCTTTGTTTCCCAAAATAAACCCCAGTTCTTATTTTACAAAAGATTTTAGGAAAAGGTAGGGAGTTCTGGCATTTAGCTTACTGTACTCACTGAAAAATCTCTTTCTCTCCTTTGCTCTGGTTTCTATTTGCTCGTTTTTTAAACCACAGTCCTTGACTGAAATGTCTTTGATAGATACATGCCTAAACACTGATCCAGCTTAGGAATCAAATAAATGTCACACAGAAACACAATTCTCACATTTTCTTTCCATCTCTAGGGTCTGAAGGAATACAGATTGTGGGGAGTTTCACCCAAGGGACTGCAGAAGACAGGTTATTCCAGAAGAAGCCATTTGAGGGAAGAGAAGGGAACAAAAAGAAGCATGCAGCTTCTTAGACAACAAGTCCAGATACTGCCAACTATAATGAAACAAATCAGCTAAAGACCTCCTCCTTTCCATGATGTACACACATCACATATCCAAGATAAAAGCACAGCAACATTTCATTACACACCTGTGGAATCTGTGAACAATCCACATGTGCAACACCGCAAGGCTTGATTTATTTATTCTCGTGTAATGTAATTCTTGGGATTCAAAGCACATTTCTCAGCCATGCTATGTAATGAAAAATGATCTTTCACCCCAACATTAAACAGTTCTTTGCAGGCACAGCCCAAAACAGCATGATAAAATAACCCCAGTAATTATCACACCCTGATGCTCAGCTGCCATGTCTTACCCTTGCTTCTGACTGTTTATAATCAGCAGGTTATTCTTTGATATTTCTCTATCATTCCATGAAAAAACTCTCTTCTACTGCTTTACAAAGACTGTAAATACACATGTATTGCTACCACAAAAATATCCACCTCCCTGAGCTCCAGCCTACACAACACCCTTCTAATCTACCAGAAACATATTTCCCATTCATTGTGTACCACAGTTCAGACAGCAGCTGCCACGAGCCAGGGGAGAAAAGGTGTGCTGAATCCCTTTTGCAGGCAATGCTCCACCATTGCCAAAAGGCCTCCTGCAGCCTTTGGAAAAAACCTGCACTTTCCTTTCCTTGCCCCTTGTTGGGAACCCACCACTTCAAACCCTTCTGCTGTTTCCTGCTCATGACCCAAAACTGCAATTTGTGCAGATAGATACTGTGACTGACCCCCTCAGCTGAAACTTTTGCCACTGTTGGTCACCATCCCAGAGCTGTACAGGTGTTGAGAGCTATTTCTTAGTCCCAGGCTGAACTCCAGCACATGCAGGCAGGTGTTCAGGGAGTGCCTGCAATTTCTGGGCACTCAATTGTATGATTACTCCTGCCTTTGGTATCACAGATTGTCCTGCCTATCTCACCCTCACCACTTCATGAGTGGCAGTGGTTAACGCTCCAGAGATGCAGGATAACTGTGAACCTGTCTAAAAACCAGCCCTAAAACTCCACTGACCTGTGGCTCATCCACAGACAGAGAAAAGCAGCCCAGTGAATGATCAGAGTTTTTCTGTTTTAAGGGTGTCAAAAATATGAGACGGATGGAAAAAACAGGGCATTTGAGTTCATGCTGTCAGCAATTCTCACAGAGTGCTGCATTCTCATTCCTCTCTGCACACCAAAATATCTCTCAGAAACCTTTAACACGGATCCCTGTGAAGGATGCACCTGGGCTTAAGCCAACAGTGTTCCATAGAGCTGAGGATGCCTATTTCCAGTTCAGCTGTCAGGCACCTACGTGCTGGAATGATACAGCAGTGTCAGTGAAAATTCCACCATCAGAAGTTTCCAACACAAATATCACAACTGAGTTAAATACAGTAACAAATGGTAATAATCACAGAGATCGCACATTTCAACCCTGGCCAGCGAAACACAAAGTGAACAAAGAATTGATCTGAAGACAGAATCAGATCCTAAATAGAAAATGACAAAAATGCAGTTAGAAGCATCAAGCACATACTTGAAGAAACAGCATTGTAAAGAATGAATGGAGAGGGGGAATTACTCGACAGTATCTCTGAATATCAATTTGCAGTTCACCTTCAAAAAGAAAAGACAGTCCCACAACTGTTAAGATGATTCCTTATGTCAGGCAAAGCAACTGGCAAGAGGTAATTCTTCTTAGCAGCATGTTGAATTATGTATTTGTGCATAAGCCTTAAATGTGTATTTTAATTTCACCTAAGTAAATTACCAAGCACCAATCCTACCCTTCTCAAATATCTCAGAATTTTTAATTAACCTAATACCATCATTTCAACCAGGCAGTCAGAAACGATGAGTAACACATGATTCATATTCAGAAGCAACTGCACCTGCTTTTCAACAACATTTCTAATTACTGGCTCATTTTACCCTTTAAATGGTGATGAAGCCAATTTGGGTCATACTGTTTTTTTGCCAAAGACGAGTCCTTTCAGCTCACAAATAATGTATAAGGAATTGCTGTGTTGTCAGTTTGAAGGACACTTTCAAATGCACCGTGGCAAACTGAATAAATGGCCAAAACACATCATTTTACTTCTGATATGCATCACTTCACCACGAGCCTCCACCAGACAAGGTTTTGCCAAGAACATTTAAGCTTTGATTTGAAGTGGTGCCTCACCATTTTGTCGTCTTTGGTCCGTGCCATGACGGTGGAGGCAGTGCTACCATATGTTAAATACAACAAAGTGCTTGTTTCTAATGTTCCAGGCACCAGGAAAACAAACAGACAGGGGTTTTGAATACTTGGGTGGCCCTTTAAAGACACTGCAGCAAACTGCAGTGAGACTGGGAGGAAAGCCTTCACTGAGCTGCCTCCTCTTCCCGACAGCATCACGGATTTTAGGAGCAATCAGGGAAGAAAAGGGAAGCAAACCCTGCTTCAAAAGGTGGTTCATCACCTTTCTACTCTGAACATTTAGTTTTTCCAGGATGTGCACCTTCAGAAAGCTGAAGCTGTTCTCACATAGCTCTGCTATGCCCTTAGCCACTGGAATATGCAGGTGACATAGGGTGTATCTGCTGAAGTTTTCAAACCCTCCAACACCACTAAAATGTGACAAACTCTCATACACAAAGCCCTATTCATTCTCAAACCAGCTTGCATGTCAGGTTTCTCAAAGTTACCATCATTATCTTGATTTGCAGCATACTGGTAAATCCTATACATCTTCAAAGAAAAAAATAAACTGACTTCTGGTTCAAGTTGTATAGATTTTATTCACAGAAGCTATCTCCTTCTGACATCTACCTCTAAATTGCTTGATATAATGAGAGTACCATGCCTGCCATGCTTCCTTTACTTGGTGTGCTAACTCATATTTTAGATCAAAAACCATACAAAAGGCATGAAAAACACAGGAGTCAAAACTGGTTATGTCCTCCATTTATCAATTTTAAACCATCACTGCAACAACTTAAAGACTCTGTGCTCTAGTTATGAAAGTCCCTTTACAGCTGTAAGAAAAAAGAATGTTCTGAGACTCTGGGGTGAAAGAAACGACAAGCAGAGGAGCTGAAAGCTGGGCTCAAGCCCTGGGTAGGCAGAACACTTTTGGGCAATATTGGTACTGGTTTTGTGCTCAAATTTGCTCTGGATGACGTGAAAATATTCATGTCCTAGTTCATTCTTAAATAATCATAAACAGTGCTGACCACCAGAAACTATGGGCTTTTAGTGTGCAGTGATTTGAATACATTCATAAGAAGATTTAGCAGTTCTCAGAAGCTACTTAAAGCAGATTTGTTGACAACTGGGCTTAATTGACTTTAATAAATACACAAATGACTGCACAATCTCTGGGTTACAAGTGATTCCAGAGATTTAACAGTTATTTCTTTGTTTTCTTTTTTTTTTTCCTTCTTCTTAAAAAATTTATCAACTATAATCTCATCCATACTACAGCATGCAACTTCCTTTAACAACCCTCTTCATATCCAACAGTAAATAAAAGTGCAAACAGCTTATTAACAAAACATGCCGTGCAAAGATCTCTCATTAGTTAATGTTAGTTAAGGGACATATAACATCAATAAATACCAACCAAAATAAAATCCCAAATCTCCTCTATAGAGTCTAATAAGAGCCATTTAAGGTAGAGAAGGAACCAGCTCTTTACGAAATTAAGAGACAGGAGGAACTATGAGGCTGTCAGAAGGAAATGTTGAACGAAAAAATCTGGGAAAAGGCAGACTCTAATCATGACCAGCGAGACACCTTGGAATAGGCTGTGATTCTGCAGAAAACAGAGGCCTCTGTGACTTAGAAACAAATCAAATCTTGAGAATTCAATAACTTGAAGCGAAAAGCAAGCATCTGAATTCTGGGCTAATTTGCACAACAAATTCAGAAAAAGCAGAAGGAAACAAGGAAGGAAAAGCAGAAGCTTGCACCACAGGAAACAGATGGAGTAAATATTTTTCATTTGATATCCCTTCTAATTAACTAGAAGTGTCACTGGAAGCAAAAGCAGATACATCCCTGATAAAATTAAACACGGAAAGTTTTAAACAAGACTAACTTTCAGTTTGGAAAAGGCAGAAATGGAACAGTCACATCTTCAATGGAGAGAGAATATCAAGCAGAATGAATGAATGGAAAGCAATTACTTCTTCAGTATGTTATATTTCTCATTACCAAAGAAGGTGTTTTTCAGTAAAACTTTACCTTTCTCACAATGACTTCCCGTGAATCCAGAAGGGCAGACACATTTGTTAGGGGCTACACAGGTTCCACCATATCTGCACCCTTCTTCACAGAATGCTGCAAGATAAGAGGAATATGTGGGTAATACATCAGGTAAAAAAAAAAAAAAAAAAGAAAATGTATTTGCAGGATAATGAGAAAAACAACTAAATTCTAAGCAAGTACCAGAATTCAACATTCAGTCCACCTGCAAACACAAAGAGGAGTAACTCCAGGGACAAGAGGAAAAATCTCAGATTACACCACAAGCAAACCACCTCACCAGTAAAAGATTATTATCTGGAAGAAGAGGAGAAGGAAAAAAATACATCATATGATTTCAATGGGACTGATCTTCTTCCAATTATACAAACGTGCATATTACAATTACAGTGCCCTGGTAACCCACAGGAAACCCACAGGCTGGTTGGATGGAGTCAACTACTTTGTTCCTCACTTCTATCCAATACACTTCACTGAAATGTCTGCTAACACACAATATTTTGTTTTTTTTAGTTTTTATTTTTAAGTCTAAGGTACTTTCTGTGGAAGCAAGAAATCAAATAATGATGAGGGTCATGACTGAAAACAGAGAAGGGCTCAACCCCAACACCTCTACTGAGGTGTGATTCTCGGCAGAGCAGTACCCAAGCACTTTAGAAGTGTGTTTTGCCCAATAACCAGGATTTGAAACAACTGATGGCTCTCATCTTTTCTTGTGAGCACTGTGTGATGATGTTCCTCATGCTCCACAGCTGGTTTAGCAGAAAGTCCACCCAGTGTGCAAGTATGCAGGTGAATGTTACTCTTTTTGATTTCCTTTTGCTGTGTGTGTGTGAAAGTGGCAGGACTGAGGCAAGAAGAGGAAAGGAAATGACATCAGGACACTCATCTATTTCGTTCTGGTAACTTGAGTAAGACCTTTGCTAGGACTAAGAGCAGGCCCTTCCCCTAACACACTCTCCCCCTCCAGATATTTATTGAACTTCACAGGTTACTCAGTGGGTTTGATTGCATTTATGAGGGAAGTTACAATTAATATTTAAACAGCAGCTCTCTGCATCTAAGCTAATAACAGATTTGCAAAGTTGTTTCCTGCAAGCTAAAATCACAGATGGAGTGTTGGCAAAGAGACGTTACAAACGCCATGAAAAGGCTTAAAGTGCTACATAACAGAAAAAACGTTCAAGATTTATTTTCCAATGCACTAAAAAAAAAAAAAAAAAGAATAAAGTGAATAAAGCACTAGGCAATAAAGAGAATCTTTTTCAATTGTTAACCACTTAGAGGATGAAAAGCACACCATCATATCTCTTGACTGAACTGACAGACCCATCTGCCTCACTGTAAATATATAATTCATGGCATGCCATACTGTTTCATGGAGTACAGAAGAATGCTACAGTGGTTTAGAGAAGGCAGTAGCAGAACACCCTGAGCACTCCTGTGACTGGAAGCAAGGCAGCAGTGTGGGGAAAGCACAGTTCTTGCCCAGTAACACTTCCCGCTCATCCATCAGTGCACACACTCCATATGGGAAGCTTCTAAAATACTTCTAATTTGAAACCAGCCAATTCCTACTGCATGGGAAGGAGAGAAATACGGTTTAAGAGGAGTATTTTGTGGGGTTTTTTTACATATAAATATTTGTAGAAAAGCATAAGTGTGCCGAAAGCTGAAAGTATGAAATACAGCTCTAAAATATATTAAAAGACATGATGGGACTCAAAGGATTCCTTCCAGAGCTCTTGAAAGAACACTTGCTCATCTTTAGCTGCAGCATTCTCAGAGAAGGTGCAAGTTAAATTCTATGTCTGTCTTTTTTTTTGGTTGGAAATTGAGAGTAAGCAGAGACTTTGGTGAAGCAGTAATGCATTTCTGCAAATATCAAAAGAACTAAAATTTGAGGCGGGGGGGAAGAAAGATAATGGCAAAAAAAGTGAATGGTTCATCCTTGATATACATCGCATCGTACTGGGAAAGAACCACATGGGGCTCTTAAAGGAGTTCATAAAGGGCATTAAAAAGATGATGTTTATTGTCTATAGCAATCATGCATGTCCAGTGGAAGTTATTAGTGCTGAGAGGGTGGGGTAGGTAAGAAGGCTTCAGACAGAGCATTCATGCACCTTCTTTGCCACCATCAATGGGGGCTACCAATTTACTAATGTGAAATGTCTGCTTCTTGCAATAAATCCTCTTAGTAGGATTTCTTCTGTTCTCATTTAAAATTTCCAGCAGAGAAAGGCTTATGAGGCAGGGCTGGTCGTGGAAAAGATTTTCCCATTAGGGCTTGTGTGTTCTGTCAGTGCAGCAGTCAGGTCTTGACAGGTACAGGCACAGCCACGAGTGCCATTCCCATCCGGGAGGGAGAGTGTGGGATGCCTGCCATGGGCTAAAACTCTTTCTCTTTCTATTCCTTCCTAAGTATCCACATCCAAACACACCTCCTATATATGCATATTCAAACATGCCAGCTCTTGCTTGTTGAGTATTTTGAAATGTCGCATCATAGCAACTTATAGGGGAAAAAGAGGGGGGGGGGGGGAAGAAAAAGAAAAAAAATCACAGCAATATTGGTACAGGGACACCCTGAGGAACTACAGGTTGCTGTGAGAAGGGACTCTGTATGTCCAGGAGTCCCCCAGGCACCCAGCCTGTTACACAGATGTTGGAGGAGGAAGCTGAGCAAAGGCTGCAGAAGGAAAGAATTCAACTGTCCATTTCAATTCCTGTAGATGCTGAAAAATCCTCCACAACACAGGACTAACTATGCTTGTCTTCACTGCTCGGGCTTTGGTGGGTTTGGGGGATGTGATTCGTTCCTATATTTTTATGCAAGAAAAGAAAACCCCAAGGAAGGGTGCCAGCATTACCCTGCTGTTCCCCAGATGGTTATTGCACAAACCCTCTCATTCCTGCATTGTAGGCTTGCAGGAAATGGGAACATCAAACCCACCAATCTCAGAGCACAGTTACAAAATCAAAATATTTGTCTGAAGGCTACTTTCCTTAAGTGCTAGAAAAATAGTTCACAGTATTATCTGCAGTACTGATAGCACTACTCTAAATTTTAAGGATGCTCAATACCTCTAATAACAGGAAGACAGTTTCAATTGCTAGCAATTTTACCAAACTTCACTTATTTGAACTCTTTTCTCTAATAGTCAGGTCTCCGGCTGAAGCCTTTTAGAACATTTTATCAAAATTCCTTCACTGCCAACAGTGAGATTTTTTTCCTTTACACCATTAGCAGAAGAAATTAATTAAGGGAAATCTTTACATCCCTTTTTTTTACAACTGGAGTGCCTGGGCTTTCCTGAAACTGCTTGCTTTGCTGCTTGTGCTTTGTTATATGCCTTATGGGCTCTGGGGCATGAATTTCCACTGTGGTTTAGACCCTTCAAAAATCAAAAATCTACCGGGAGGGGCTGGGGATCCACCAGTATCACAGAATTAGCAGTTATAAACCTTGGTTGCAGATTCCCTCCTGCTCAAACAAAGTCAACACAAGGAAGATAAATCATGGCTGGATCGAACACTGCTGATGTATTCCCATAAGCAGATCCTGTCTCTGAAATTATTTGCAGGCTGGAAACCTCTTTAAAAAAAGGAGAGTGGTTACTGAATTTACCTACCATAAAGGTTTTATCAAGCAAATTAAGTGAGGATGCCATTAGGGGAAAGTCCACACAGGTAAATTTCCGTTGTTAAGAGATTTATTCAGTATTCTGTACGTAAAGGAAACAGAATCTATCGATTTCAGGAGGCTGCTGCCAAAGTGAACAGACCTCTGCAATACCAACAGATTTTCTCCACTGAAATAAAAGCCTTTATCCTATAAAGACCTTTCCTAAATAGACATAATTCCTCTGCAGAGGAGGAATTTTATTTTTGATGCACATCCTCCTTGATGGTGAACCTGTAGAGAACGGAAACAGCCAGAACTGTTAAGTCTGAATATGCCATTTTTGTGATGATGTTGGAGGGCCGGGGGAGTTCTCACTGCAGAGCTCCACGAAGAGCAGCATGAAAATGCCACACTCCTGGACATGCACAAGCTGCATTATTCCAGTTTTGGCATGGTAGCACAGTTCACTACCTCACTGTGCCACTGTAGGAAAGCAGGTGCTGCAGCATGGAAGATGAGCAAAAACCTCTCACCTCCAAGTGTAATACAGCAGTTATTATAAAACATTTGTACTTGAATACAGAAAAATATTTTACTACAAGAAAACGAATAAATAAAACAAAACCAAGTAATTACTCTATGAATTTAAAAGAATATTGCTTGACTATGAAGAGATACAAAGGTCACCTTCCCAATTAAGTCAGATATATATTAAATCTTATTTCCAGGTATACTAAATGCCTGTAAAGTGAAAAAAAGGGACATTCAGGAAAGGCAAGGAAGGGGTCAGGCACTGCCTGGGTAAACAAAAATATGCAGCTTTGGAAGAGAGATGGGCTGGTGCAACTATACAAGCAATTTGATAATCAATTGATGGAAAGACCACAATTTCATTAGCTGATTGAATTTACTCAGACAAGTATGCACAAGGGCACAGTTGATAACAATCCAACTATGTAAGCCAAATACCAGAGTAATTGGATGATACCAGTTGCTGAGGTGGGTTTAGAGGACAGCTGAGAAAGTTAAGGGAAAACACACAACTAAAACAAGGGAACAAAGGGAGCAGCAGAGGATCTGCTCTTTTCCTCTGTGCTCAAGTGTGACACTATCAACTATAAAAGGACAAAACTCTTTTTGGTTCAGTGAACTACATCCATCGGACACGGGGCGCGACTGACTTCACACAAAAAAAGTCTGCCAAATGCCACTGGAGTCCTTTTACAGCTGGCTGGAGTCAGAGAAGGACAAATCTGGCAGGAATGAACTTTGGGCAAAAGAACTGTCCCGGAAAATTTTTGGAGCAAGAAGGGAAGTGGGGAGTGAGAACACATCTGAGGCTGGCAGACAAACCCTTAGCTGGGCAGTTATCACTCCTGTGAGGGGCTTCCAGCCTAATTTATGCTTCTGGTTTTATGTATGAGAGTTCTTTAGTGCAGGAAGAGCCTACAAATCTCAGGTCTTCTATCAGCTGATTGTCAAGTTATTACTCCTGAATTATTTTTTCCAGAAATTTCACAAATAAGAGGTCCTTTGCAAACGTCATTGGTTTTAATTGCTGCCTAGTGTAGTCAAAATTCCAAATCCTGGCAGCACAAAAGGTGTAGGTGTATTAGAGCTAAGTCTGAACAAAGATCAATGGACTCAGAATTACGGTTTGGGGATGGGTGTTTTTCAAAGCACCCAGAAGAGCATGAAGCAATTCTTTCAAATTTGGCAGGCAATGCACAGTGAGGGAAAAAAAAAAGGGCAAAATAGAAAAGTCCATAGCAGGATTATAAAGAGTAACAAATACATCAGGAAGAAACTATGGCAAAGATATTGGGTACAGGCATACACACCTTCTGGGAGTGGGTTTGAGTGTCTATGTATATATTTGCATGCTCCATAATATTTATCAAAGTGATGAACTAATATTTTAGAGTTTGTCACTAGGCTATTTCAGCTGATGTAGCAGTGAATCTCTTCAGGCACCCAGTGCTCTGTCACACAGCACTTGCAAAATTAAGATTTAGGGGAATTTGGAAGGCTGGGCATATCTCTCAGGAGGCACTGAACTCTTAGCAGTGGGCCCTTTCTTTGCTGTTGCATGATGTTAAATTTTCTTGATGCTTGGTGTTTTGCTTGACTGAGATGTGATCAAGCTGTGGCCGTTTGTAGGCAAGCAGCAAATCATTCATCTGGGTGCTTTTAGGGTGGGTTCAAATGCTGTTTGGCTGGAGATGCTGAAGGTTTTTTTGAAAAATGAAACCTAAACAAGATGAATCATAGTGATAAATGCCAATAATTTCCTCTGTACTACCCCAATAATGCAGCTTACTTTTGAGTGGGTAAGTTACCCACCTTGATCAATACATTTTCACCTAAAATCTTTCCCAATGAGCAAACAAGCCATATTTAATTAAATGAATTCAGAAAGCATATTGAATGGGCAGAGCTTGTCCATTTTGCTCTATGGGGGAAATGGCATCTACGAAACCCTTACTGATGTCGAGCTCGTTTTATGGCTCTGAGGACACATATGTGACAATTTCCCAAGATGTATTTGAAAAAGATCAGTAGCAGCAGTAGGAGACAAAAGTAATATACTAAAATTTGTCCTGTGATATATATTAAACTTTTGAAAGCATCTCACACATCCCCAGATGGTTCTGTGCTAAATAAATATTCTTTTTGCCGTTTTACTGCTCTGCTTCCTCAAGGCTTCAATATTTTTAGTGCACCATTTTAAACCAATTGCAGCTGTCTGTCTAGTGACCTAATAATAAGCACGACAAAATAGGGCAGAAAACTTTTTCCACCAACCCACTGAACACCATCATCTTTCAAAATTCAAGTCAACAGTTAAAACTGTAAGACCAACCTGAAATTTACTTTGAGAACAACATGTCACACAACACTACTGGAGCTTTTCAAATTACTGTGCTTGTTACTCTCCCTGGTTGTTCTAACAAACGGGTGTAGAATAATTTATATTTACAAACATAACACAGTTTCTTTAGAAATCACTTGTGATTAATAAATCTTAATTTAAGGATAGAGAAGCATGTCCCATAAGGACAAAACAAGCATTTTTCCTTGCCTGAGTTATTATCACAACTTTAGAAAGACCTCGATTCAAGTCTCATTGAACTCAACAAAAAAAAAAATAATTAATTCAATAACAGTGATTGCAATCTGAGATCTGTTTGACCTCAATACATGGAATATTCTGCCAATATAAAAACAGTTTTCTAGCAATGTGCATTTTACAGATCTCTCGTCCTAGTGTTCCCATCCATACAAACACACATTCAGCACAAGACTAGGTGGATTATGCCCAATGGAACAGCTATAGAGACTTGGAATTCACTCTTCTTGCTTTGCCCTGAAGCACTGACAGGCACCTTCACCCACAAAACACAAGCCTGTTTAGCAGTGAGAAACATTCTGTCTCAGTGTGAGAGATTTCCTCTATATTGTAAATGAAAATCTACCCAAGCACCCTCAAATAACTGTGTGTTACGAAAAACACCTGAATGTTCAATAAGCTGTAAAATAAAAAAAATTGCCTAAAATGTTAATAAAACATTATTTTATGGTAATCCTCTCTGTGAGGAACACTGTCATTTGAAATTGTAGAGAAACTTTAAGAAAGCATTTTCATTCACAGCTGGAAGCAAGTATGTTGCTTGGGTGCCATCACAGCTTCTAAAATGTTGCATTCAGTAACATTTTTTTTTAAGGTTGCTGGTACCTTATTGCCAATGCAACAACTGAAATCACAAGCGAATACTTGTTTTGATAGCTGCGCAAAATATGGATTAGCAAGTCAAGGAATTCTTGATAGCATTTAACTATCTGAAGGTGACAATACTGGGAGGGAGAAGAAAATGAGAAATAAAAAGACAACAGGATTTTCAAGTCTGGATCAAGAATGTGTAAAGACAAATAATTGTCAAAGACACTAAGAGGCCTTGAGCTGTGCCTTTTTAAACAAGCTCACTAAAATTCGGGTGTTCTTGCTCATTGTCTTAATATCGTACAAGTAACAACTGCAGTGGTACCTCTGAAAACCTTTTCTAATGGGCTTTTTCATCGCCTTTTAAATCTCCCTCATTTTGCCAGGACGCTCCACTCAAAATAAAAGCCCTTTTTTTTTTTTTTTCAAATTGCATTGATCACATTCTATTGACCAACACCGGGAGGATGGGAATTGTCAGTTCCAGAGATCACAGTCCTCTGCTTACACCACGGGAAGGACTTTCAGAGCTCCCCCCATCCAGCCCTCACGCCTTATCAGGAAGATGCCGTGTTAGATACAGACATTTCCCCATTAAGGAACAGAATTCCAAGTTAATCTCAGTTTTCAGAATCTCCCTTACCTTGCAGTCTCTAGCAGATAAAGGTTTGAATTCACTAAAGGTGCTGCCAAGAAGGCAATCAGGAGATGAAAAGCCCTGCATCCCATAAGCAATGCCCCCGGGCATTCTGTCTCATTCAGATCAAGTTTATACAAGGGAAAGAAAGGAATAACAAAGAGAACAAGGCAGGGGGGTTGGAGAGGTGGGGGAACAGAGGTTCAAACACAGTGCTAAAACATGCCACACTGAATAATGAATTCTCTTAGGTAGGTCTGGATAACTTTTGCACTCTTACACTTCCTCTGACCTTTGCAGTTGATGGATCAAAAAGAGAATGCAAATAACTGGAGACAATTAATCTCGGCTCTTATCTGCACTTTAAATCAGAACGTTTTTCAGTAGCTAAAATATTACCACAATAGGAGATTCTTCTCAAAAAAAACAAAAAAAAAAACAACAAAAAAAAAAAACAAAACAAAAAAAAACCCCAAATCTTTTTGGCAATTATTCTAATTTTCCCAGTGGCAAAAGACATGTTCAGCTCAATACCTGGATTTACCTCACATAATCTCCCCAAATTAATTTTACTCATACGAAAAGATAATGAACGTCAATATTTTGATTTTTGAAAAAGACACCAGATTTTTTTCAATAGGGAAAAAAAAAGAAGCACTGAAAAGTGATATTGTTCTCACTGTTCCAGAGAAACCTCAGTCTAAAGGCAGAGATTGCTTGTGCTCAAGCTGGTGTGACAGCAGGTGTGATACACATCACCATCAGCTTTATAATCATCATAATACGTTGCTTTTAAATAAATCCTTTCCTCTCAAGCTTTTATACATTATGAACAATTAAGCCTTACAACCCCCCAGTGAGGAAGATGCATTAAGAGCCTGAACCTGCCAGGCACTTCTACGGAACAGAGTAACTACAGAAATATAATTTAATAAAGAACGCGCTGAACAAGTAAGAGCAGAAAAGCAAATATAATCTTTGTGTGTATAATCTCTGAATGAGCCAAGAGCGTTTTAGAAACCCAAGGGGCCACCCTCTCTGCCCGTGTCAATTAGTAAATCTATACCAATTTACACAGTGCCTTACGAATTTACCCTTTAAATTCTTAGAGCTACAAGACTCCAAGGAGTACATCACTGTCACGGTTTATAAGACCCTACTGCTGACTTGTGTCTTAACATACACCTGTAATCATGTAAACATTTTTGCTAATACCTAGAAAACATGCCCAGTGTTGACTTGAGTTTCTGCCACCTGTTCCCCGCCTCTCTCTGTCTCTCTCTCTTTATATTTTTTTTTTTTTTCAGAGAACTGAGTAGTTACATGTTGGGGAATGGTAAAGGAAAATGATATATAGATCCTTGGTTGCTTTTTCACAGAGCAGTGGCACCTCAGTCACAAAGTGATTCTGCATCAGTGCACTCTGTATTTTGCCGTGCAGGCCCCAGCACGATGTCTTTGTGTGCCTCAAGATAAGCAAAGTAATGAAAAACCTCTACAACTGCTCTGATTGGCCTTTAGACTGGATATATTGGGAAAAATTTCTTCACCAAAAGGGCTGTCAGGCACTGGAACAGGCTGCCCAGGGCACTGGTGGAGTCACCATCCCTGGAGGGATTTAAAAGACGTGTAGATGTGGCACTTGGGGACACGGTTTAATGATGGGCTTGGCAGTGCTGGGGGAACAGCTGGACTGGATGATCCTGGAGGTCTTTCCCAGCCTTAATGACTCTGTGATTCTATTAAAGGTGCTGGAACTTTTCAGAACCACAGTACTTAAAAGCTTGGTGTGTTTGGTGGCCAAAATTTTCTTTCCCTGTGGACGCAAAACACTCCAGACAGCGTTTGTTTGCTTTCCCAACCTGATGGCAGTGCTTCAGCAGCACCACGGGACATATGCTGGAGGGATGTTTTTAGTACTTTGGATTCATTTAGGATCCTGTGGTTCCACATAAATATGAGATATCTTTCTTTTGCTCGAGTCTGCTCAGGGTACAAAGGGCACTCTCAATGCAGGAAAAACAAAGCCCCATCAAAGACAGCTGTAATCCTTCCATCGAGTGCAGTGCGTGTTCCTAATGGAAAATGATTTCGAAACAGATTTCCAGTACCACCTCCTTAGGATATCACCGTTACAATGTTTAGTTTGCAAAATCTGACTTACAGGAACACTTGCTGTATTTCTTGGCAATGCAACATTTAATTTTATGGTGCATAAAATGCATTTCTCTTACCAGATGTATCAGTTCCCTGGTATCATGACTAAACTACCTCATACTCATAAATGCCGTGTGGGGAACATTTATTTTTGTTGTTCTAGTACACACTTTTACTTGCTCCTAACATCCTGCTTCCCTGAATAACAGCAAATTTAGCTTTGACTGCCCTTAATAGACTTGATCACATGCATGCCACATATACTCTTACAGACATTTCGTGATTATGCACAAAAAGTGTCCCAGCTATGCATCCTAAAGTGCTTACGAATTACAAAACTGTTTATAGATAAGAAATTACTAAAAAAACCAAAACAAAAAACAAACAAACAAAAAAAGAAAATTGCAATATAAAAAAAAACTTTCCACAAACTGAAATTCAGCCTTTGGTTTATCAGAGGTCAGCCCCCTTCCTAAATCTAGGTTGAGCATTCCATTTAATCATGCCCTGTCAAAAAAAAAAAAATTAGATTTTGCTCCACGCTGTGAACATTTTAGGAAGGAGAAACGTAATTGCAATATTCCCCGACTAAAATTCAGGGAAAACCACGGGCATATGTTTCACAGTGGAGCAGAATGACTGTGGGGACCCAGCACAGCCACACAGCAGTCGTACCACTGTGCAGATCCTGGCAGACATCCTACAAACAACAGGGCTCAAGAAGAGCTCTGGAAGAAGACAAAGGCATCACTTACACGGCCTGACTTGTGGAAATTCATCTCTACCTAAGTTATGACATGAAAGCAAGTAAGATTAATTTAATTGTTGGCTTTTCCAGTTGCCTGCTGTGACTGGCTTTTAATGAAGGAGGGAGGCATTTTTGAAAACTGTTACTCTTTCTGTACATGCATGTTTCTGTTCTCAGCACCCTCACACCCAGACTTTCTGCAATCTGGTAACAGCAGCTCCGGCAGATGATGAGCTCCCGACTTTATTAAACACAACCTTAACTCCTTCCTGTCCTGCCCTCCGATGCAGCTTCGAGAGACTTCACTAAAATCCTCCAAAATTAGTTTCCAAAATCCTTATTCTTTGAATCTACAAGTGTCCACTTAAAAGAACAAGCAAATGAGCAGCACAAAACGTGTGTTTTTTAAAACAAGTCACAAAATCATCAGAAACATAGTGCCCTGCAGTATATTCTCTCATGTAGTACCTAGTCTGCATATATTTTACTGCAAGTAAGTGTACACTAAGCATAATTCTAAATAACAGTTTGTTTAACACCCAAGATATTACTCAAGCCAAGAATAAGATGCATATGTGTAGTGTGGAGATACATATGAATCAGATACAAAAATGTTGTTTATTTTGGGGGTATTTGTATTTATTTTAAGGGCATTTATCTGACCTGCTGGAAAGCAGCTCTGCAAAGAAGGACCTGGAGGTCCCAGTGGGTAACAAGCTGTCCACCAGCCAGCAGTGTGCTTTTGTGGCCAAGAATGCCAATGGTGTCCTGGGGGGCATTGGGAAGAGCTTTGACAGCAGGCTAGGGGAGGTGATCCTCATCTCAGCCCTGATGAGGCCACAGGGCTCATCACACAACTGCTGTGTCCAGTTCTGGGCCCCTCAGTAAAAGAGAGACCTGGAGCTACTGAAGCAAGTCTAGGGGAGGGGAGCAAAGATGATTAAGGGACTGGAGCATCTCTCTTATGAGGAAAGGCTGAGGGAGCTGGGCCAGTTCATCCATCTGTCTGAGAGGGGACATCATCAATGTCCATCAGCATCTGAAGGGAGGTGGCACAGCAAGTTCCACCTGAACATGCCTGGGGAGTGTGTGGAGTCTTCCTCACTGGAGGTATTCCAGAACCATCTGGGCACAATCCTGTGCCATGTGCTCTTGGGATGACTCTGCTTGAGCAGGAAGGTTGGACCAGATGACCCTTTGTGGTGCCTTCCAACCTTACCCATCCTGAGATACTGTTTCCAGTTACACGTGTGTGAAGCTGAAAACATGCCTGATAGTACCAGGTAAAGAATAAAAACAAAGCAGCAGCACCACAAGTATTTAAACATCATGTTGCCTCACTAATAAAAATTCCAGCAGAGTAAAGGAACTTTTGAAATACCTTCATCGCCAGTCAAGTGAAAATAAAAGTCCTGAAATCTTAAAACTTCAAGTGTTCTCATACAAATAGCTGAGTACAGAAGTCATTTCTGTTTAAAGGCAAAGTTCAATAAGGTTTGCCTTCAAAAAAAAAAAAAGTATGGTCTCACTGAGCAGCAATCAAGCGGTCATCTCTAATGTATACTGACAAAACAAGTCAAATTGTAGGGAAAAAATGCTCTCTGAACAGCTCTGTGAAACTTTATGCATACCACTGTTATGTTGTTGCTGTTTTCCTTCTTTTTTTCCCCAAAAAATCTCCCAGCAAAATTACTAGGTGTGTCCTACACTGTGAATAACAGAGCACAGCAAAAAGAAGATAAATCTCTTACAGTGCACATAATCAGTCACTAATAGCAAACAAAATTACCACTGCTGGATAGTGCCAGAATAATGATGCCCTGTTGATATATAAACAGAAAACTTGAAATAAAAATATACACCGGGCAGGAGGCAAGCTTCTCTAGTTAAAATAAGTGTCTCTCTCGTGCACTGCAGCTGACATGTCAAGATTTCAGGAGATGGCACCTCGTTACGAGACCAGAGTTCTGATAATTGTGCAGGCACCAAATGGGCTTAAGGGAAGTAATGGAGAGCAGCAGCAAACCTGCACAGAGAGAAATCTGCTGCACAGGAGTGCACAGCCTGATGGGCTTGGACTTTGTCCCTTATGAAAGGCAACCCAGAGTCTGAAGTCATCTATTTAACCACTAAATAGGTGGTGTTAGCAACGGGGCAGGATTCCTCAGACTGTACTGTGCTGCCACAGACAATCACATCCATCCAAAATGAACCTTTGAAACTGTGGTCTATGTGGCACAGTAATTCTCCAGCCCCAGGGGGTTGGCAGGACATCAAAAGCTATAGGGCACGATAAAGACAGTGTTTTTCTTAGAGTGGAGTGTCAGACACAAATAACACAGGGGTTGTGCTATTTCCATGAAAAACCTCTGCTTTTTCAGGATCCACAGCCCCATTTACTTAATTGACCGGTATCAGGGCATTTAAATACACATTTAAGACATTAAGAAGCTGAATGAACATACTTAAGAAAGAATTGATTTCTGTTGCTTCCAAAAGACACAGAAAGGAATAAGATACTTCTGTATCAGATAGAAACTCGAGGAAATTCAGCCTAGGTCGTTCACCTACTGCTTTGTATTTTGTTATTGTTGAATAAATCAACAAATCCAGCATCACAATGCAATTTCTACGGTAACTTCCATCTACCTCTGTCTGTATTGTGCCACTGAGGAGGCACTTCAGTGAAAAGGGAACGTTTCTCAGAGCTGCATAGGAAGTTTGGTGAAGCAAATGAGATTACAGGACCTACCATGTGCAAACTTGTAAGAAACCTGAGCCAAAGTAAAAATGTTGTGACAGACCAGGAGCAAGACAAATAAACAAGGCATCCCCTGGGGACAATAAACACTCAAAACATCCAGGCAAAATGCGATGCTGTTCGCTCCTGAAAAAGCAAAACCTCACAGGGCAATAACGTAACTTAACAGCCCCCAAAGCAATTTTGCTGCAAAGACAAATACCAGGAGTTTCTCCAAGTTGAGACATCTTAAATCACATTCTCTAGCAGTTAAAATTCACATGCTGCACCTTGGTACTTCAGTAATGTGCACGTCCCAGATAAGCCCATGGCAAGTATTGCTTTGCACTAATAACTACAATTTGATGCTGTCAATACTCTTGAGCAGAGGGCAGGAACAGTTGGTATTGTCACCTAAAACAATATAAAATATACCCAGTTGTATTAGAAAAGTGTTGCTGTAAAGTTCCTGCCTTACATTTGCTTTTTATAGCAAGCACTTCTTAAAAACAAAAAAAAATGAAACATGAAAATTTAGAACAATTTTGACCCCCTTTTATGGCATACAGCAGGGCACAGTGAAGCAAAAATCTAACATATTTTGATCATGTGCCTGGTAAGATCATGCAGGTCAGTTTTAGAGAGAGGTTGCCTTCTCTACTGTCCTAATCCCTGGGTATTTTAACCTCCAAAAAGAAAATGTAAAGATTCATAGTGATGAAAGGAAAGCTGAATGTGATCTCAACTGGTTTCTAACTGCACTGCCATCACATCAGGAAGTCTTTCTAAATCCTTGCAGTTTTGGAGCAGCTTTTTTTATTATTATTTTCATTTTATCTGTTTATGCTGAACATTCTATGGCTCTACCTCTGTTACTATTAACTTGTGTGTACAGTCTTCATGAGAATATCTTTACTGAGGGGGAAATGTCCTGAAGCCAAGATGTCAGGAGAAAAATTGACTTGAGAAGCCACGGGAGCAGAATATAGATCCACTGGTCAGCTACCCAACACGGAATTTTTGTTTCCACTTGGCCAGCCTCTGAGATTTGCCTTTTGGACTAATCAGAGCCTTTGGAGGAACTCCAGGTTCTTCAATACACTGAAAATCCATCCTGTTGTTTTTCACATGGGCAGAGGCAAATAGAGCATTATCAAGTGTACTAATTGATCCAAATGCAGTGCAAACTAAATAACTGGGGCTGGAAATGCTGGGAAAAAAAATTAAAGACAGCATTAATAACATGAAAAAATAGCTTAATAAAGCTGAAAATAAGATCTGAGCAACTTGAGGCTGTTTCTGATATTTCTTTCTGTTTAAACAGGCTTCTTCCTGCAGATTGTTACCAGCTCAGCAGGAGCCTTTCAAGAGAAGTATTTTTCTCATTCTGTGCATTCTAAGTTAGTTTTCTATGAAGTTCAGCCTGTCTGTAAAAGCTGCTGCCAATTCAGAGAAAAAAAAAGCATAACTGCAGCAAAGTAATGATGATATTGTGGCAGCACAGGAGCTGCAACACTGAGCTGCAACTTCAATCCAAATTTTATCTCAAATGTGGACTTCTCTGACTTTCAGATAGGGAGTTACTGCACAGAAAGGGAAGAAGGCACCTAAATGAAAAAGAAATCAATCCTCATTAGGAAGATTTTCCTCTGTCTGAGTGGATTGTGGAAGTCCTTGGCTGGCAGCAAGGCACTGATCCCTCTCTGCTGCTGAAAAGGGTCCATCAGCACTGGAAGGTGTGGAAACAGATGGGGTTGAATAGAGCACTACACTAAATTGGATGTGATAGGACAAAGCACCCCAGATCTGAGTGACAAGGGACTGAGAGGCCTCTGAATACAATATCTTGAGCTATTTCTGAAGAGAAGGAATGCCAGCTGGGCTTCAAGAGGAAGGAGAATCTCCAGCAGGAAACTTGGAGCTTTGCTCATCATGCAAGAGAACAGAGAGAGATGCATTGTATTTCTCTCTCCCAAAAGTTCCAGGAAGTAACACAAAGAAAGTAAAAAGGAGCAAAGGAGAAAGTAAATGAAACAGAACAGTTGGGATGTGTGCAGGTATGGAAGGAATGAAAAGCCGAAGATGCACATAGAAAAAACAGAGCACCTCTAGATGTTGTAAATTCATTGACAACCAATCACCAGAAAAAGGGAGTACTGTTGGCTGCACAGGAATCCTGGCCACATCTTGTGATATTTAAATTTTAAGAAATCAAAAGAGAAGTGCCTGCTGACTTCAAAAGGCAGAAAAACCCCATACAGAGAAGAACTAGCCTGCAACATCTATAAATGAACAGAAATTAGAAGAAAAAGCTGTTATCTTTGGAAAATGCACCAAAGGAAAAGTCACTGTGTCACTACACATATGATGCACATCTGTTTGAAAACAGATTCTGATGACTAAAAGGTGACCTTAATAGATATAAACCATGGTCCTGACTCAGCTTAGAAATCTGTACTTTACTGTACAGATTGTGGAAGGACTTCTGTAAAATTTAGAGTAAAGCTACTGTCCCGTTACTTTTAACACAAGTTGATCATTCACTCTAGTGATTACAGCTCCTCAAGACATTTTGTAGCAAAAACATTACCTGCACATGAACTTCATGAACCATCCATAAAGATGCACTGCAAGTAACTGAGAAAGAACATTCTGAAGGACTGGTGAAAATGAGACATATCAGCTCCAACAACTGAAGCCCCAGTCACTGCTTTCCCAAATAAAACTGGCAGATCAGTCTAAGGCATAATGCTTTTAACTCCAGAAGGCTGTTACATGCTGTTGTCTTCCCCATTTATGCCTCTGGCACATCCCCAACACAGTTACAGTCCTGTTTAGTTACAGCTTGGCCTTTTGCACATTTAATGATAGCCACAGATGCAAGGGGTGGCAATTTGAGTGGTACAGTTCTGCAATAAAGCCAACATCATATATTTCTAATATGCATCAGAGCTTTCCCCCAAAGTCTACTGCAGCTTTGGCAAGTACACGTATCACTGATGGACAAAATTTAACCTCTAATTTAAGTCTGAAGTGAGATAAGAACAACAAAATATTTAAGAGGAGAAAGGCTAAACACTATTTACAGGAATCCACGATCCAGCTCGTTCTCTCCTAGAAGAACTGAGAAAAAAGAAAATCTCATGAGCCACTAGACAAGAATCATTACAAGCGAGGACAAAAAGGCTTGCACAAAAAACCTGCTTGTTAGGGACTTCTGAGGTCACACCTGGACCAGCCTTGCCTGCCTGCCACAGCACATACCACACAGCTGTTGGTAACCAGGAGCACACCAAGTCACAGGAAGAAGAGGGCCCAGGGCACGATACCTTTGACTGCTCAAACATTGTCTTAGTGTGAAAATAAATAAGAAGAAAATACATCTCAGAAGAACCAAACTGAGGAATTAAACAGCAGCAAATTCTTGGTACTGGATAATATGAAATGGTCCCTAACACACTGAATAAAACCCCACAAACCAACACTTACAGCAAGATGAATTTTAATGAAACTGAACAAAAGGCTCGGTGAGAGTAAAGCAAAGACTGGTATAGATCTAGGCTGGTCTTCTGCTATAACCTTTTAAAAGTAGGAAAGCAGTCACAAATCACAGCTCAACAAAGTTCCAACCAGTCTCGTCTATCTGTACTCTTCTGCTACTTCCACTCTGACTTTCCTTCAATAGACAAGGCTTTCTAATAGGGACTCTTCATTTAAAGAAGGATTTCCTTTCTTCAGGACACAGCTGCTGCCCAAACAAGTCAATCATGCTGTCAGCAGAAGAATGGACTAAAAGCCTGGCAGCCAGCAGTGATTCCAATCCTGGAAGACACAGGAGCTGAAGAGAGGCTGAAAGGGCATCTCTGAGACATTCATTAACTAAAGAAGTTTCAACGGATTTAGTGCACATCATCTTATTGGTGTTTCCATTGAGGTTACCAGGGGCTCTGAAAATGAGAGGAGTCACTGGGAAGCAGCCAGGGCACTGATGAAATTGCCTCAGTTCCTCTCCAAGACCAAGACATCCAGCAACACATCAGGGCAGGCATCAGCTCCCCAGCAGAAGTTTTGACCAAGATGATCAATAAGCTTATTAAAAAAGAGGCTTCAAAAATTGATTTCTTTTTTCCCCCCCACAAGGGTCCTACTGATTTTCTGCTCTGAAGTCTCTTAGAGAGCTACATTTTCTTTACCAAAGTGGTAGAGAAATTACACAGAAGGACAGTCAGATGGACATAAAGCTCTGGAATGGAACAAAATGTCATGGAAAGAAAGTGGAATAAAGGAGGGTAGAATCACTGAGTCTCTATTATTTTTTGAAAGGTGCCCTTACTGAACAGGTGCCTGAAGAACTTTTACATTTCACTTTCACGGTTTGTCTAACCTGGACTATGTTTGAATCTGTTGAGAAGATGACACCTGGAAGCAGAAGCAGCTAACAGTGTATAGGTAATTCCCAGGATCTGCTCTTTCCCACAAGACTTGGACAACTTCCAACAAGCCTGTTGCCCAGAGGTTATTATTACAAACCACTGAACTTGTAAATACCACAGCAACAAAACCACAATTAACCTGCAGAAACTATTCCTATCATAAAATACTGCAAAAAAAAAAAGGGTGCTTGTTAGATTCTCAAGTCCAGATCTGAAGCTTAAATGAGGCTTTTCTCCAAGGAGAAACTGCAGGGAGGATGTGTGACTCGGATCCAAACTTGTGACCTCTTTGCAGGGTCGGTGGAGGGGGAAGGAGATGAGAGGAGAGGAAAGGAGAGGATGGAAAGAATTTCTATGGTCTTTGCAAGTACTGGCCAATTCCCCCTTGACTCCTGTCTCAGCCCTGCTTTTTCTGCTGCTTGCCTGCCCGTCTGCTTGAGAGCAGGACGCACTCAAGCACTCACATCCCTTCTGCCCAGATCCACGTTAGAGCTGACACAACATTGTGTGAAGCAGAAAGGAAAATCTCTCTCTAAGATAGATGCTGTGTTAGTGTCCTCTCAGCTCTGGATGAGGAACTGCATATTCAGAACGGTGACTGGAATTTTACAAATAGATATGGCTTATCCAGTCTCTTAAATACCAAAAATGCGTTCTCCTGAACACTGACTACACTTTTTCCCCAAAAGATGCCGGAATCCTGTTTGTTAACCCAACTGCAGCTGCAAAAAAAATGCTGTTGGCTTTTAGAATCTCTGCACAACAATTCTGAAATCTCTTTTCTTGTCACTCTGCTGCAGCGACATTCCATTTAGCAGATATTCACTTTATAGTCTCTTTTGCAACAGACATTCATTTACATCTATTTTACATGAACTAAATTTGGCACTGAATGTAGTAGACCAGATGCTTAAATGATACAAGAGCTGACTGCAGTGCTCATCTTTATTTACTGCTCTGGCTTGAGCTGTATTGATTTCCAAACATTTGCATACGTGCTGGTGAGATCTGAAGTTTTTTCACATGAATTTAATTTTTCCTCATTCAGGCCAGGTCACTGAATTTGGTTTTAGATTCTCTTCACACAACTCAGAACAAACATTGCCATGGACAAGCCTCAATTTCATCCATCCACCAGTGTTTCAAATACAAACAGGCAGGGTTCAGGGGCTGTTTTGTTTGGTTGGCTTTTTAAGCTCTCCTCAGTCAGGCAGCTGTCTTTCAAAACTGTTGCAAAGTAGATAAGTGAGGCTTTTCTCATTGAGAGCTTTCTTTCAATGAAAGAATACAGTAAGTATTTTCTTGTAATTTTATCTTACTTTTTCACATATCTACTTACATCCTGGGCTCCCCGTACCCATTGGGTACCACAGATACACGAACGATAACAGCACAGTAAGCCAGCATCTCAAAACACACCTAACACCACATTGATCATATCTACCTTAACACCTGAAACACATCCTGAGCAGAGAGCCAGAGTTCTGTTTCATCTGTCCTCGTGCCACCTCAGCCACACAGTTATTTGTGCTGCTAAACCAAACCTCTGTATCTCTCAACTTTTAGCTTCTGCCCGAAATAAGATACAAATGGTCTTATCTCTTCATTTACTTCTTCCCTGTAATAGTTTCACTCTCATTTTTTATTCAATTCATTAACTGTACAGATTTCTTATTCAATAATCCAAGTACTAAACGTGCAAAGAGATTTTCTCTTTTTGATCCTTTTCATTGAAATGCAAACCATGTCTTTATTATGTCTTTAAACACTTTAAAATAGGACAGCTTAGCTAAAAAGCACTTTTTTGGCACCTCCTCATTAAGTGAAAGACCTTGACCTAGTAAATACATCATAATTTATCAGTGTCAGGACTCTTTCTTCCCTGTGTTTTGTAATCTTGTTCATGGTCATAATCTCTCATGCAGATGATGTCCAGATCCTCTTCCAGGGGCACACAGAAGTAGTAAGGCACTACGACCCTACCCATAAACATCTTTCATAAACACCATGGTGACTTTTAGTGATAATCCCCCTCCTCCCATTCACACATAAACAACTAAGAGTGAGGCAGAACATGTAAAGCTTTGCTCAGAAGTGCTGCTACGGCTACAACTGTGACAACACAGGTAATCACCAAATCCTTGCAGCCCATTTCTGCACTTTCCCATCTCCAGGCTCTTCCCCTTTCAGATTTTTCTATTAAATAGCTGTATATGGAATCAGTAATTAACAAAATTCTGGCATCTTTACACCTTGAATGGTCAGCAACCTTCTTATTATCCCCAAGCTGTTTTATTCTTTAAAGTTTCGTATCATTTGCTCTTGTAACTACAGTGTCCTTTACAATTTTTCTTCTTCTCCCTTGCTGTTTACCTCTCACTGAATTTGTACATGGTACAAATAACTCTTCATAGGCTTTATACTGCTATGCTAAAAAAAGGCAAACCCCTCTTTAATCCTTTTTTATCAGATAGATTCTGCATTCCTGCACACACCCTGGCAAGTCATCACTGAACAGGTTCCCCATTCAAAATCACCTTTTTGGAACAAACGTGACAGAACTATATACAGTATCTCCAATGAGATCTTCCATGGTTTTTTGCACAGTATTAAAGCTTCTTTGCTTTTAGTGAAAATACCTCACCTTTCACTGAGCTGCTTCACACCAGCAGCTCCCTCTCACCTAAAGCAATACCACCTCACTCTCTGTGTTACTTCAAAATGAGAAGCCCCAGCTGTACAGAAAAAATTCCCTGTAATCAGCTTCTAAGAGTTCTGAGGTTATTACAGCATTTAAAGTCGACGATTACATTAATCCACAAGACCATATAATTCTTCCTGGAGGAGAACTCAGGGTGAAAGCCTTCACAAAAGCCCCATAAGGTCATCCTTAATACATTAATTGTTAAGATTAATGAGGCCTTTTTGGTATTTTGAATGGTGACCTACCATGCTCTCTACCAGCTTTCACACCAAGTTCTCAGTACTACCCTCTAACCAAGTAACAACCTGCAACAGCCCCAGATCCATCCTGATTAATGCACTGCAAAGGCTTCTGCTGAATTTCAAAGCCTGAATGAGGCCCACAGCAGCTCTGGCACAGTTAACAGTGCTGAAAGAACGCTCTCCTTTTTGGTGCATGGAAGCATCGACGTTCTCAGGAAGCATTTTGCATTTATTTAGAATCTGCTTAGATCCACAGGATCAGTAGTTTCACAGACTGCAGCAGACTTTGCTGAGTGGACACCCCAAAAACTGCAGTAAAGAGCCTGACCCAACGAGAATCGTTCACAGGGTGATGAATGTCAGAAATTAGGATGCCTCTAAAACCTTCTGAGAACCAACCAGGCTACTAAAACATAAGCAGCAGACACACTATGAGCATATGTAGTTTTTTCCAATGCCAAGTTTCCAAGTTTTTATTCAGGGCAGCCATAAATATATCTGCAAAACAAGGCAACACGCTTTTATGTTGCAGGTCTCTGCCTCAGTTCAGGAGCCCTCAGGTTTTCCTAACCAAGCTCTCTGTACTTGTTTATTTTAGCAGAAGTTGCAGTAATGAGGAAGCCCATTGAGTGCAAAGTTTCTTTTCTACAGCATCATTTGTTGGCAGAGATTGCTTTTTAAGATTACTGTCATGCTGCTGATAGACAACAGAAGTCTACTATTCTTTTTCAATTCCTCGTAGAATTTACCAGCAACAAAAAAGTGCTGCAGTCTATCAAAAATCAATCTTTCCAATTCACATGTATCAGCATGCAGCAATGCCTAAGTAAATTTCAAGGAGAAAATCTGCTCATAGGGAAATTTAATAAATTTCCTATTATTTGGATTTTACAATCTCCAATAAACACAGCCACTAACATGTAAAACCACGATAACTGATGACTGAGCAAAATAGGTATTGCAAAAACAGCAGAGAGAAAAAGGGTGGTTCAGCTTGAAAGTTCCAGATGGGGAGAAGGGTGAGGTACTCAACAACTTTCTTGCCTCACAGAGGAAACCTCTCTTCCCTCACCAAGGGGAAGATGGACAGCAGGATGAGGATTAAAGTCCCTTCCAACCCCAAACCATTCTATTATTCTATGAACAGAGTGAGCAGTACTTCTAATCAAGAGGAAAAAAACCCCACAAAACACACACAAAAACCAAGCTAATATAAATTTAATACATTTCTGCACTAGAACTCTGGCTACTAAATCTATCTTTGCACTGATTGCACTAATTAACTCACTAACAGCATCTTCAGATGTTTTGTCTGCACCTGACTTGCTGATATGAAAAAGGGATAGAGCAGTAAACATGTCCAAGACTCAGATGCTACAAATGGGAGTAATTTTTCCAGCATTATGATACTATTACAAGAAAGCTTTGAATTATGGACATTACTGAGGACAAAGTTTTAACCTTGCTGTAACCCATTTAACTCACTGTAGGACACAATGATTGAGTTTTTAAAAAAAAAAAGCAAACATCTGTTGTACTACAGTGGGTGGTGCTGCCACAAGCCTTTGTAAGTTTTTTCCTACTAATATTTGTGCAAGAAACAACTTTTTTTATGCAACACAAGCAATAATAATTTATCCCCCATTTACAACTGGCTGCAATACACAATAATGCATTAAAATACACAACATAAAGGCTTGTTCCACAGAGGTGAAGATGACAAGAATGGATCTAAAACAAAGCTCAGACCCTTGAAGATGCTTTCAGCAATTGCAAGCCTCTTGTCAAAAAATCCCTCTCTAGCTCCAATTTCTGTGATCCCCAAGACCTTGTTCTTTAGGTGATTGCTGCAATAGGAAGATGTAGAAGCCACTGCACTCTATAAACATCTAACAGCCATAAATTCAGTTGAGTTTCTGACCTTTCTTCTCCACAAGCTCCTGGACTGTTATTTGCTGCAGTTTATATATTCAACTGCGATTTAAACCAAGACATGAACAGGAACACAGGAAGCAATCAGGTCCTAAAGTTACAGTTTATGTCATTCACACTAAAATTTGGGGTTTACAAATCTTGGCTCTACTTCTTTGTCAACAGTCATCTACAAAACAATACCAGCCCTTCCAAACAACCACCTTTTGTTTCCATGTGCCTGCCCTGCTCTCCAAGAGATGCACAGACTGCCCATGCCTACACCAAACCCAAAGACAGACCCTGAACAGAACACAGCTACCAATTTACTGCCAGGAGGATCTTATTGTTGTTTTTCTGGCATTTACTCTCTTCCCATAATATTCCTATGACACACAGGTTTTTAATCCAACACAAATTTTATCAGCATATGCCTCTAGTAAACTACTCTTAGGTACTTGGAATTAAGACTGCAATTTCCTGACTCCAGGGAGAGGGACATAATGAAAATAATAGTGCAGAGACTTAAGCAGCAGCACAGAGACCTCTAAAATACACAAGGGTGTTGGGGATTTTCAGTTTCCCCCAGTAGTGCATGGCTCTCTTCCCCATGTTTCCCACAACTGAAGAAAGCCCCTCACAAACTACTGGCCCATCAGCTGTTCCTCATTGCCTCCTTACAGCTTGCATTTTCTTTCCTCCTCCATGCTTCAGTTTCCCACCCAACTCCCCAAGGTAGATTAATGCAGATAAAATGATTACATCCCACCTCATACTCTCTTTCTGCATCTTTTTTTCTGAAGGGAAGATGTGTCAGTACCTTCATTCAACTTAAAATCCTGACCTGTACTAAATGAAAACCTTCTATCACTTGAAGGTCAGAGACCAAAAAAAAAAAAAAAAAAGAACCACCTGAATTGCATTTATGCAAGGATTTACTGTATTTGTGCTAATTGTTGCCATTTTCAGCCAGACTCTAAGGAGGAATAAATACAATCTCTCACAATATAAAACAAAAGCATCGCTTGAGAGGGAAAATCTGCTGAGATACAAAACAAACTGCAGGGAGATCTATCCCAGCGGTCTGAGCGCTGCAGATGAGTGAGTGGAGCTGCCAAAACAGAGAGAATTGCTGAAATGGTCTGCATCTATCACCACCATCAGCTGCATCGGAGTGGTGGATCACTCCCTTTCAGGAGAGATTAAAACGTAAGAATGAATGCTGAGGTTGATCATTTCAGTTCATACTGTAGTGTGTGTCACCTTTATTACTGCATTTTCTTACCAAGAGTAATTAGGGTGGCTTTAACAGCACTTTCATCACCAGAAATGTGCATTTCCCTACGTTATTTCATCCCTTTCAATTTTAATTTGTGTGCTTTTATATCGGCTGCTTTATCTCACACGGCATGTTAGTAACACTCCTAAACCTGAAACCATGCTGTGAAAATCCAGCAAATTAATTATTTCATCCACTGCTGACATACAGGTCCCTGGAGCTCACCGATGCTGAATAGCAACAGGAATTTCCCCAGGACACTCAGGGACCGTATTTGTACAATTCTGAATGTTCTCCACACTGGATCTTCAATGTTTATGCTTGACATCAAAGATGGGACAATCAAGAGCATGGAGTGACCCCATGACAACTCAAAATTAGGATGAATTGCTATAGATCACACAGATATTGGCTGGAGCTGTGCCAAGAAGCCTAGCTCTGTACACTGTTAAAATTCATTTCAATTCTTACAGGTCAGATATTTCAGTTCACCTTTACTCCAACTTCCTCAGCTTTTACCACGGGGTTTTTTTGTGTGTTTTTGTTGGTTTTTTTTTGGTTTGTTTTTTTTTTAATTTGGCCTCATGTAGACAATGTCTCTTGGTCTTCCCAGACTATGAGACTTAGAAGCTTCACTACTCACATTCATACATTTTAATTAAAAGAAAAAGTGTAAGAATACTAGACTTCCAGACATAATTAAACCTAATACACTGTTCCAGATCAGAAACTCTAATTAAGTTTCAGTATCTCCTATTGCTAATAATCACCCAGTCAGCCAATACCACCAAGGAATTCTTCACCCCTCCTGCCTTTCTGCCCCCAAGGCATTGCTGCCCCAGTACTTAATTGGAAATTAAACAGTTTCTCACTGTACAAGCGAGCCACACTTCTACTCCTATTTAAAGTTCACAATTAGAGAGGCTTCTAAGGTTGGAAAAGAAATAATCAGCATAAGAGAAAAATGCATTTCTTGAACGTGTAAAATAGACATTCTGCAACCAACTTTTTGTGGCAAAGAACTCTGGAACATAAGTTTCCAACCAGAATATTCACAAGTTTCTTGCTTGGAAAGAGGGTGATGAGCCAAAGATGAAGATGCATGAGAAAGACAAAGGTTCATGCAGATTGGAGGACAAAGTAAAACAGATTGCAAAAGTAAAGCAATCTGTATAACCCCAGTAGTCCCTTGGCCCAGTAACACAGCCTAGGAAAAAATAATAATAAAAATAATTGACCATATTTCACAAGTTTGTTGCTGGTCATTGAGGACTGGCCTCCTGGAGTTTACAGCCTGCCCACTGCCAAGGGAATGGCAATTCTCCTTCTTCCTGTCAGTGCTACACCATATCTGAACTGAGCTGAGGAATTCTGCCTTTAGGACAAGTTTTCAATATAAATTCTAGAAATCAATCTAGATTTCCAGCAAAGAAAAAACACATTTTAAAATAATTGCCTGCTTAGTCTGTGGTGGTATGCTGAATTTAAAGTGGGAAGTAGTTGTCCTGATAAATTCTAACCTAAAATACACTTAAAGGGACATTTCCTCCTAACAGTTTGGTATTTAACTATTCATTTAATGTCACAGCATGTATTTTTGAAAAATCAATAAACCAAATACACTGAGGTATCCTTCTACACCAAAGAAGCTGAAAAGCAAGGCTAACCCCCAGCAAAGGATGACAGCAAAAGAAATGCCGTCCTAGTGACAAAGTAACATTTTATGTTGTCAGCTGGGAGATTTGGGAGAAAAAGTGACCTTAATATACTTCTTTTGAAAAAAAAACGCACTGAAACACTTAATACACTTTGTCCTGTGGCAGAGCAAACCCAAAGCTTTTGCTCTACAACTCAGCTGGCTGTTCTATGAACCAGGACACCCTTAGGACAGTCCACAGGTCCGGTCCTTTCAGCAGCAGCTCACGGGCAACGACGGCAGCAATTTGGAAGTCAAGAAGAAATGAAAGAAAAAAAAAAATCACTCAAAGACAATCCAAAATAACTCCAAGGGCTAGAGCCTGTCCACCCGCCTGTGTCATTAAAATCAGGAAGGGAAGTATGAGATGAGAAGGGAAACAGACAATTGAGTTATGCTGTTTCCTTGAATTACCCTCTCCTCTGCTTCTCATGGCGCAGCGATGGCTGCAGGCAGTGACGGGCATCAGGAGCAGACTTGTTTCCATGCCCTTATTAACTGGTGTTCTAAGGCACTGACAGCAATGTGTCCAAAATACAGCCTCCATTCATTCTGTGCACAGAAGCCTTGAAGGGCGGTGCGAGTCGAGGCTCCCGCAGAGCAGAGGACACAATTTTGACCCGACCGATCCGATCGACTCGCCGAGAGCGGATGAGATTCCCGAGTCTGTCTGAGCTTGCTCGATTCTCTCTCTCTCTCTCCCCCTATTTATTTATCAACTCAGTATTGATCACATTAAACGAAGGCCTGTGGGGACCAAGCAGCTCAGCAGCACAGCACGGCACTGCAGAACTCACACAGCCCGGGCAGGGAGGGATCACAGGGAAGAGTTGGATACACACAGATCCAGCCCATCCATATGGCCTCATTCACGAGCCAAGTGGGTTTAGTATCACCCTCATCTGATCACTGCAACCATGTACAGTTGGACTTAAGGGTGTTTTCCAACCTAGATGATGCTATGATTCTACAAACACCACCTCAAAAGCTGGTGTTAGTTTCAGAAAATGTGTCCTAACCCAGAAATTCCGTAGAATATGTTACCAACATGTCATATCTATAAAAGCATGGCAAATGCCTCAGTAGGGGAAAAAAAATAAAATAAAATTAATAAACACTTCTTTCAGCGTTGTTTAAATGCACAACTACATAACGAGATTAATAAATATGATCCACAACTGCTGAGGAACAGATTTGAACCCTCTAAATGTCTGCACTGACTTTGGGCTTGAAAAACAAAAATCACATTAAGCTTTGTGTTGGTTCAAACTTAAAACATCTATTTGTCTTCTTGTCGTTTTATACCCAGTATTCACTTCCCTGCACCCTTGAAATAAGGCAATAAAAAGAAAAGAGATTTCATGTCAGCTAGTCGACATCACAAGTGAAATGCAAATAAGCCTGCTAACAGAAGATATTTTTATTTGATCTATCACCAATATAATTATCATAAATTCAAGAGAAAGTCTCACCTGACTTACTGGAAAAGACTTCAAATTATTATAGTTTAATGAGAAATACCTAACATGACTGAATAAAGTCGATTATTTACCTGGGGACTTTCATGAAAAGGCGGGTAGGCTGGGTTCAACAATAACTCTGGCAATTACACTGGCATCTTAATTTCATAAAAATAATAATGGAAACATGGCAGGAAGTATTATATTGACTGCAGGTTACTAAATGCAAATTAAAACGGACCTTCAGATATACTTGGAGTAGCACTGAGCGAGGAGTAAGATACAACACTGGAGGCAGCAAGGCCTCTTTTTTTTTCCCCTTTTTTTCCTTTACTTCAAGCATAGTGAGGCACTGGAACAGGCTGCCCAGAGCAGCTGTGGATGCCCCATGCCTGGAAGTGTTTAAGGCCAGGCTGGACAGGGCTTGGAGCAACCTGGTCTAGTGGAAGGTGTCCCTGCCCACTGCAGGGGTTAGGAACAGATGATCTTTAAAGTCCCTTCCAACCCAATCCATTCTACGATTCTCCCTTGGGTGACTGTAAGTGGAATTCATATATCACGGAATGGAAGTTTCTACTTTCCTCCTTTCTAATAAGACTGTGTACTTTTATGACATTTCCACATATACAGCCATTTATCACTGCACACACTAAAAAAGCCACGTTAAAGCCTCTGAATGTGTGTTCAACACTCCTCGTGAACAAATGCCACGGTCCACGTAAATGTGAAGAACTGCCTGCACAGGCACCAACTTCAGCAACCTCCTGTTTTACAAATCAGGGTGTTTCCAACTAGAGGGTTAAAATACCCTCCCTTAAATTAGAAGTATTTTCATCCCCATAGAGCAGAGTCAGCCTGTGGACGACAGAAGTGCTGAAGTGACTCAGTAAAGTGGAGATACACGTTGCTTTTGTTGTATGATGAAGCTGCCAACACAGGACACACAAATGCAACCTACGACACTTCAGATAGATCAGAGTCCTGCTCCAAATAAACAGTGGGAAGTGCCAGAGGAGGGCATGTATTCTTCAAATGGCACGAGCAAAGTTTTAATGGAGGTGCTTTTTCTCACCATACCTGCAAAATTTCACCAGGAGGAACAGCTTAAGCTCTTGCAGCAGTTTGATGTGTTATTTGCAAGAACAGACTACCCACCCTCACGAGTTACCTCATTAACATGTACCCAGCACGGCTATCTGGACCAGTCTGGTACCTGTCTGGTACAACCTGAGTGACAGTTCACAAGGTTTCTTGGGGTCATGGTGTCAGAAAGAACATTAAGGCTTAGATAACAATAAAATAACCGTATCCAAATGAAAATGCCAGGTTTGCTGATGTTAAGCTTAGTCACATTCTACAGTGCAGTTTATTTGCACTGAAACCCAGTGTATTTCTCACCAACTGCTAGAACACAGCAATATAAAAGACTTTGAAGCATATAGAAAAAAAAAAACAACACAGTTCAGAGATTAGGAACACATCACAGAAGTACCTGAAATTGTATTTCAAGATATATATCATATTTCTGTTTAATGTGCAATCTTCAGTCTCAAGTGCTAGGCACAAAGAAACACTGCTTACAAATTTCTAACATCTACCTTTATCTGTGACAGTTAATTACACTTGTTTTCATGCAACAAATCTCATGCTTTAGGTATAACTTACTGTGTCAGTAGGTGTAATTCTCCCCAGTAGGCAAGCACACCAATAGGAACAGCAAGAGAAGTAACACATAAAGGAAAAAAACAAACAGGAAAAACCTAAAAAAGAACCTGCATAGCTCAAATCCCATGTGGACAGAATTATGTAACTACATCTAAAAATGCTATTCCTCAGTCTTCCTGTCGAGGTTTAGGGAATGGTATTCCCCAATTTAGTGTTCCCACTGAAAGGCTCGAAACCACACACTGCTCACTCACTCATTTGCCTGTCCTCCACTCCTCCTCCCCTACACCAGGATGGAAGGGAGAACTGAAGGCACCAAAGCTGAAGATCACGGGTTGAGTTAAGAATAATTTACTGGAAACAGCAATGGGACAATAAAACGCACAGTAACAGCAAAAACATTAATAAGTGAGCGTGTAAGAGAAGAATTATTCGCATGCAAGTGTTCACCCCCATGGAAAGCCCTGACAAAACCTGACTGTGCCATCCTGCTACCCAGATGGGATCCCTTTCCCTGTCCTCAGAAAATGTAGAATAACCTCCAGGTCCTGGCCATGCCCCCCTAAAGGCTACTCTAAAAATTAAGCCTGTCCTGGCCAGAACCAGGACACTTCTTAGGCTCAATTCTCCACCAACCCAGCAAGCCCTTGAGAAATGCCAGGCACTGGAGTTCTGCCAGTTACCTTGAGACATGGATACACTTTCTGGCAAAGAACAAGGTGTTGCCAGCTGGAGTCAGTGGAAAACAAGCTGCCTTAGCCTGTGTAGACTTCCAGCCCCACTGTCCTTGTGCCCAGGCACCCTTAGAGCCCATCAGGGAGGCTCACAAAAACACTGACCTCCACAGAGAGCTCCCAGCCTAAAGCCACACAAGGGGAGGGGGATATGCCATCCTCAGTGTCCTGAGAAATTATCAGCTGCTGAAGCACTTGCCCTCACTCTAAAAAAAAAAAAAAAAAAAAAAAAAAAGAAACCCAGAGCTCCATTTCTTTCTGAAGAAAAGCACTGTGGCAAGGGAAGCCAGAGAGGTTTCCCACCCTTTTCTCTCCCATCCCACAGCTGAACCCGTGTCAAGCATGGGAGCAGAAAAACCAGTGCAAGGATGCCTAATTCCATGGGCTGGTGGTTACAGCAAGTGGTCCTAAGTTGGGAAGTACATTGTTCTCTACTCCAGCTGTGTGCACGCACTTATTTGACTGGATGAACGTCTAATGCAACGGGTGGAAGTACTGAGTGGATGAAACCTGAGCTATTTCTGAATTCCAGTGCTTTTACACTGTAAAAGCATAAATAAATAATGAGAATCACTTGGCAATAACCACTGGAAATTACTTACAGATTCCCGCTCATTTTTATTTCGGCTTCAACTCCTTCTCTGTGATGTCACTGAAAATTAGTTTCTAAATCTTCTTCCCAGCGCACTCTATTTCCCAAGGATTCAGAGATAAGCAATGGGTGGATTTGGCCACTCAATTCTCCCTTCTTCAGAAATGATGAATTCCACCTCCCCTTGATACCCCAGCAGAAGATGAATGCTTGCTGTCTGTGTTTATTCTGCATGATACCAACACAGCAAAGCATATTCGGCATGGAACTAAAAAAAATAACAAGCCCCTTAATTATGTAAGTAGACTCATTGGAGTCAATCACTTCCTTTTAGTTAGACACATACCTTGCTCAGTCAGGTGTAAAATTAGCACATTAAGAATTTTCTCACTTGCCTCTCTCCCAGGGCTAAGGGAATATTGCCGTGCATGCAGGACTGATTTGATTACCTCCATCTTTTATTGGGAAATAACGTATGTCATGGCAATACCAGATGACTATTGTTTCCTTTCTTCTGTTCAGAGGGAGGAAATAACAGGTGTCAGGAAAGCAGTGCAACCACGTGCCATGGTAATAAAAGTGGCAAGTTAAATGAGCATCAGTAAACCATTTTAATTAATGCAGGGGAGTGGATATTACTTACATCAACCCTGCAAGTGTCCTAGCAGCTCCACACCCAGCTGCCATTTTTTTTTTCCATCCCAGGGCTTTCCACTGGCAGCAGCTCCTTTGCAAAGCCACCAAACGCTGTGAAATCATATGCTCAGTAGTTTTTAATAGTACAAAAGTGGCTGTTGAGAACAGTTATCCAGCCTGTTCATCCCATAATCCATGGGAGGCATGTATGTATATCCTTTAGGTTCCAACATAATTAACAGACTGCAGAGGAAGACAGGTAAGATGGTTGTGCACAAAGGTATGGATGTGCATTGCTTTTACCTTTCCAAAAAAAAAAACAACCAAAAAAAACAGGCACATTCGTGAATTTTTACATAATTTTAAAATTTCAATCCCTTCTTGATGTGCCTGTGCAGCATCCAGCTTTCAAATAAATAGTCAGTTTTGAAGTTCAGCTTCAAAAATCCAGCCTGACAATTCCCCTCTTTACACTCACAAAAAAAAAAAAAAAAAAAAAGTGAGGGAAAACTGCAAGCACTATCAAGGTGACACACTGAGTTGTTTGAGTTTTTATTGACAGAATAACAACACAGGTCAAACAGCTCTGGCCCTTCAGGAATACCTAAATAAAAACTCTTCGGTTTTATGACATACAAATTGTTCATTTTTACTCTTGGATGACTGAATTTTAAATTACGTTGAAAAGCGGGACACCTTCAATTCCCACCTCTACTCGGTTTACTTTAACTTCTAATTCCCTCTGCACATAATGTGTTCTGAGCTATTTTAATTCACATTCTTCCAGCAGTTCCTGTACTGAATTCACCCAATAATTCATTTTGATGATACAATCTTCAAAGCATCATTTGGATTTTTTTTTTTTTTTTCAGTAGGTTCCAGAATAGATTCTTTTTCACTTCAACATTTCTTTCAGGTACCATTCTCAGTATAGTGTTTATAAGCTTGCCATTAGTCTTGTACTTAGCATATGCTCACTTAGCATAGACACATTTATTATTTTTATCGTGGAACACTTTAGGTAAGAACTCTCTTCACACACAGGGGTGCCTCCAACTTTCCAGCACACTGCAGAGACTAAAACACCAGCACCACTGTGAAACAGTTGAACTGGAGAATCTTTCCAGATAAAAAGATGCAAATTGTCCCATCAAACATCATGCCTGGCTCCCAGATTTGCCATTCTCGGTGCTCGAAAACAAAAATAAATGCAACCTCCCAAACTACAGTAAGCCAACCCATGTGACTCATGCAAACAAAAGTGAGCCATACCTACATACAGGGCAATCCAAGCTTTATTACTAGAAAATGCCATTTTCGCTAATGTGGTTAAGTAAACCTTTTGCAATAAGGTTTTCCTGTGATGGGTATCTACCAGAACCTGCACTGTAGAAAAAAAAAAAAAATCAAATAAGTGTTTTGTGTTTTTTGGTTTTTTTTGAAGGATATGCCTTTTGCCATGTCTGAGAACAGCCTCAGTCTGTAAATGTTTAATCACACCCTCCTAACACTCTTGCAGCACCCACCACAGTTTCACAGCGGTGCAGGAGCCAGGAGAGGACAAAGGAAGAGAGGGAGGATGCAGAGGGGGAACAGAGGGAATGGTGAGGCGATGAGGGCCGTGGGAGCTGCAGAGAGGAAAGTCAAACAGCCTACTTACACCCACCTGGGAATCTGGAAGTGAATCTCTTTTCCCCACATCCCCCTCCAATGGCAAGACCACAAAGAGTAATATTGTACTCCTAAAGTCATGGAAAAACAGAAGGGTGAGAGAGCTACCCAAGAACCTGCTTGAACAACTAAACCACTGCAGCTGGAGAGCTGATGTAAGGGCAGCTAAAGTGTATCTTCACTCCACTGCAAGCATTTGGTGAAAAAAATGTGCATTGTTTTCTGAAGGACCTGGTAACATCCTGAATTCAGCACAGATACCAGGACAGCAGCTTACAGCAATAGGGTCACGCAGTGCACAGCAAAAATAATAAACACAAAACACCTAATTTCAGGACTTTTTCACTGATTTACATGTCTGCACTGTGCGCTGAATAAGGGAGAGGTACCAAAAACCTCTCAGCACCTGTAGTTTTATCAGTTAGCACATCAGCACGTGACTTAGCGAATAGGTAACCTAAATTTTACATATCCCCAAATGCTTTATTTTGGACCCTCTGATTCTTCAGGTGTGTTTAAAATGTTTTTGACAGTTCTCCACAGGGCTGTGGAGAAATCACAGCCAAATGGTTTAAGAACAGGCCTATCAGACTGGGAGCAGAGTCTGAATCCTGAATCCAGGATGTCACGTTTGACAAATCACTTAATGGTTTTACCTTGGTGTGTTGTAATAGGGGAAATTAGTAGGGAGAGGAGGCTGAGAGGAGTTTTCTGGTTGGTATCTATTCCACTGCTGCTGCAAGGAACAGCCCCATTGCACAAATACAGTATACATATAGAAATGGTTAATATTATCCTTACCCAAAAGAGGATTGCTCTAATAATAATTCCAGCCCAAAGAACACAAAAATAAATCAACCTGGTTATTCCAGAGGGCCTATTAGCCCAGTATCCTCTCTCCAACTACAGCCCATAATGAACATCAAGGGGAAGAACAGGGCAAGGTTCTGGTGACTAAAGATTACCCATTGCCTTTCTCAAACCAAATACTGGGCACTCCCTGGCTGGGCTGTTCTTCTGACATACAGCAGCTTTTCCACTCTGCCTGGCACCCTCACCACCCTGTGACCAAGGGCTCTCAAATTAATGATGTGCTGGGTGAAAAGCCACTTCCTTCTGCACTGGGGTGACAGCACAGTGCTCCAAGAAACTGTTGCCAAAAACAGTAACTGCAAGGCCCCTATTTTACATTTGGGCAAGATATTTATATTCAGATTTCAATACTCTTTGGTTATGTTCTACAGGGAACAGAAACAACTTCATGTTTTTTGGCAACCTCTTGCCTTTTAATGTACTTGTTCCATATACATGAATCCTGAAAAGGTTGCATGCTGTAAATGATTCCACAAGAGAGAGAACTCTGTGATGCTGTTGTTATTGTGCTCCTGTGGCTGCTCTGAGCCAAGCCCACACTGCAATCAGGTTTGTGCAATGATATATTTCAAGATGCTCTTAATGAACTGACTTTTTCCACCTACCATCAAAAAAAGTAAGTACTTTGCACCCAATAATTGCATGTCAAGCTCCCAGGGCAGGCCAGGAGAGTCACAGCTCTAAAAAGACAGGGTTTCACACATCATAGGGATCACAGGTTTAGGGCAGTCACTGCTGCAGACCAAACCACTGACCATAATGTCTATTGTTCCTCTGTCAAAAAAGCAGCAGAACAGAGTGAAGGACTTCTTTCAATGAAGGATGTGTTTGAGGGCTAATGATTGACAGTTTTTGTTCTATTTTTAACTTTCAATACTACAAGAAGAGAGAAAAAAAAAAAAAGTACTAGCTTTTTTAACACAAATGAACCATTCTAGTAGTATTGAAAAGCTGCTTCTTGACTTGAGGAAGCCCCGAACTGGGTCCTCAATGCTCAGGAACAGAGACCTGGGAGGTGATAACACCTGCTGCAAAAACAGGAGTTCTTAAGATGATCTCAAACACATTGTAGAAAATAAGTAAAATGTACGGAGCAGACATTAATTATAAAGCAAAATCATCACTTTTTTTTTTTTGCTTTTATTAACTGCTCTCCTAAAAGAGGAAGCAATAACTCCTGAAATAGTCTCATTGCTTCCACACAACCCAGTTTTACTGCCCAGGAGACTGTGGGGAATGCATCTGTTAACTTGTCACCAACGGGTAATTCTTCTGTAGATGCTGCAAAGGACCATGACCTTACAGTGAACTGCTGACTTGAAACCCAGGAATGTAAAACAAAGCAATAGATACAACAAACCATTGAGCCACCTCAGAATCTGAAGTGAGGAGCCCTCAAAAACACTCATGAGTAGGTCTGCTGAGGCCTTTGCACTTACTCATACAGGCAGAAAGAGCTGTCAGATTAAGTTTCAAAATACTCCAGATAACTACAGCTCTTTCTCCCTTTTATACAGGTACAACAGTTCTCTGGACTGGACTGCTCCCCCAGCAAGCACAAATCACTGCTACACTCCTTTTAAATTAGTTATAAATCTAGAGCACTGAGAAAATCTGTGACAGCACAGAGATCAGGATCTGGATTCTGACAAGTTACATTAATCAGGGGTTTTAAATGAGCTATTTCCATAACTGATGTGCATTCTAAATCATCTTGAACAATCTCACACACAGAACAGGGCCCAATCACCAGGAAACACTGTGCCCTTAAAGAGGCTGCAAAATTGGACTGCAGAGTGGTGGATTATGTAGAGCTGAGCTCTTAATGCAATGCAGGGGGTTGACAGACACCCAGCAAATCCTCCCAGCCTCTCCCCTCCACAACTGGACAGGGGAGAGGAAATCTGATGGAGTGTTCATGGGTTGACACAAGGACAGGGAGGCATCACTCACCAATTACCATCATGCTAAAAACAGACTCAGCTCTGGGATATTAACTGAATTTATTACCAACAAAATCAGAGCAGGATAATGAGAAATAAAGTAAATCTTAATAAAACTTCTCCCCACCCCTCTCTCCTTCCCAGGCTCTTACATCTGCGTTTCAACATCTCTAACACGACTAAATCTACGCGATGACGTTTTAAGGGCCAAAAAAAAATTATCATAAATCACCCTAATTTCATCAAAATCATTTTAAATCATCACGGCCCAAACCCAACCCAAGGACAACATCAGAACTGAAATTTAAAAGCTAGCAGACGATTCACAAAGTGAGTTTACATAACTCCTAATCCAAACACAAACGTGGCATTTATAATGAACACACCACACTTGATAGCTACTAATCATGAACAAAAAATACAGAGATTCTTACATTAGAATTTCACATTTTCATTTTTATTAATGCAATGGATTCAGGACAATAGAAAATTTAGCGGCTTCCATCAATCTTGATTCTGTGTCCAGCAATGCCGGTTTTAGAATGGAAAAAAACCTACAAGAATTCTAACTGCACTTCTGCATAAATATATACTGGTTGAAAATTATTAAATCAGTTGTATCTGGAATGTCTCACACAAAAAGTGTGACTATCCAGTTTCTTACCCTTGGCATGGTGTTTTCCACATGGGCCAAGTGACAGCAACATGCAAGTGAATGCACTTGCCTGCTTTTGCAGTGATTTATTCACTGTGTATTAGGTATGAAAAACCCAACACAAAGCTCAAAGACTGTGAAGAATGAAGATGAAAATCTCAGCGTGATTCAAAACTCACGTATTCTTTCATGAGACTGGTGAATATTAAACCAAAACAGCAATTAAAGCTGTGATAAGGCATATCAACCATTCAAAGCCTTATAGCTTCAAAAAAAAAAAAAAAAAAAATTGAAGGCTATAGGGAAAGACGGGTTTTTTTCCTTTCCATCTTGCCTTACATATTATTCATAACTCACTCCAATGCTTCATGAAGGCTTTTAACTCCACCTCCAGACACACGTACAGGCAAAAAACATAAACCTAAGTGGCAGTTAGTTACCTTGCAGTGATCTGATATGCTTTAATATCAAGGTATCAGCACGTCTGTCTCCCACTGCTGACATTCAATCTACCTTAGCTTTGCTGATGTCAGTGTAAAAGGGAAACAAAAAAAATAGAGCAGACAACTCAGCACAGAAATAACCAGAGAGACTGATTTTTTTTTTTTTTTTTTTTTTTTTTTTACTTCTTTAGCTCTTACTAAAAATAGTCCTGAGTATTTTTCACAGCAGGTGAAGTTTCATAACACAAAAATTTCTTTAATCATCTGTTGACTACACTATCACTACACTTGCCACACACTGGAAGATACATAACTTCTTTTATGGGCACGTCTTTCAGATTATTAAATATATTTCAGACTAAGAAACACTTTTAAAAACTACCTGCTTGGAAACAAAGGCATCAGCAATGAAAGAGAGCTCTCAAATTGCCACTGGATAAAACCACATGTCCATCAAATTACAATTTCTGATTAAAACAGTGTGAAAGAAGCCAACTTACTGACTGATCCGAAACAGAAGCAGTTGTCAAGCCTGAGACATACTCTAGTTCTCAGTAAACACTCTAAGTGTATTATGAATAAAGACTCCATATGATTACCCCCATTACCTGGTTGAAATTTGATTACTTTTTATATAAGGTTCTGAATAAGTTATTCCTGAAGTGGCCAGCAAGTCCATCAGTAGCAACCACACTCCTAAACACACATTCCAAGGCAAAAATCTACAGGGAACCACAGCACAATTAAGAAACTAAAATTCCAGATTACACCAGAAGAAGTGAGCCACTCAAAAATAATGGCCCTAGTCTTTAAGACTCCACCATACACTGGATTGTAATTCCTTAAGTGTCTCCTGTGTAATGTTGCAGAAGAATATAACAGGGAAAAAATAATCACAGTCTATACTTTGGCAGAAATAAGCCATTATACAGCCTGAATATTAATCAGAATAAACACTATTTTGATTTTTATTTCACGATGCCTGGTGTTTCTCTGCCCAGGCATCAGTCATACTGCACACACTTGCTCTGAGGTTTATGATTGTAACTAAATCCACTTCATTTAATCATTGTAATAAATCTACACCCCAGTAGACACCACTAAATGAGCTATTAATAGCACACTAAATACACCTGTTAGACAGATTATGCATGTAAAATATAGAAGCAGAGTGAAAACTATTTGCACTTGATTAAGTGCCAGACTTCTGTTCATTCTCCACAACAGAGGTACATGAGAAGAAGATTAAGAAACACACCTCGCCCATGTTTCCAAAGAATTGCTCCTGTTTACCATCTGAATACACTCAAGGCCACTTCTACTTTTCTGATAATATACAAAGACATCTGTGGGCAGAATTTATGCTTTAAAACAAACATTTGGAACAAAATACCAAGAGTTAGGACAAGGCTTGCATCCTACATCTAGGTCCCCCTGTACAAAAGAAAACAACTAATCACCACCAAACCTTGAGGGCGACTTGCACGTTGTTCCTGACAAAATCTGGTGGGTGGGAACTTGTTTATTTTAAGGCATTTATTCCAAAATGTCATCAATTATTTTAGGAAACCTGATGGTTTTTTTTTTTTTTCCTTTGACTTCAGTCTGTGGCAGAAGCTCTATAATAAACTCTGCTAAGCTGCAAGACTGTACCTCCCACAGCAAGTGCTCTCTACCTTCCCTCTCACTAAGGCAGAGTAGATTGTGGGGCACAAAGCCTTTTATATTTTAAACAAATGACATGTATGACTCCGACACGTCACTTCCACAGCACGTGGTGCAAGTCTGCCAAGTGGAACAGGAACTAGAACTTATCAAGACAAAAAAACAGAGAGAGAGACATTTTCCCTCCACGCATTTTCCAGCCTCCCAGATCCAAGCCCTGTCAAGATTACACACAAAAACACTGCAACAGTACACAGAGACCAAGATCCTCTACAGTCAAAACATGGAATTTATCTCTGTATTCAGTGTCCCTGGTTCTTCAGCTAGAGCTGTGACAGTGGGTTTTACTCATTTTATAGACGACAGAGTTTTTACCTTCACACACACAGTCCTGTCCACAGGTGATGGGTTATTCATAAACCTGGTTGTCCCAGGAAACTGAAACTTCTTTCATCCAACCACTGCCACTAAACACTGATTTCCCACAAGGTCCATCCTCACAGGCACACTTCAAAGTGCCACGTTGCACCAAGTGGCCATTTGCCCACCACGACTAGAACATTTTTAAACTAGAACATTCAGTTGCTAAACCAATTTTTATCACCTTTTCCTTCTTCCCTAAATGCAGCCTTTATGCTGCACTCTTAAATCCTATCCTGAAATTTAGTGAAATTGTTCCAATTGTCCTTATTCTACCCTCACCTGCAGGTTCTGTAATTCATTACAGAATTCAATAAAAGGGCATGGCATGTCTTCCACTACCCACCTACAACCTTTTCTGTCTCCTAAATCACTCTTACTTCTTTTGATTTTTTTCAAAGTTTCATTCACAGAAAAGAGCAACTTAACAAAACTGCAGATTCAGAATCTCTCTTTATTCAATACATTTGTCCTCTGCCTTTGATGTTGCAATCTCTTCCAGAAAAGATTTATTTATTTATTTATTTATTGTATTTACCATTTTCTGAAGAAATCCTAAAATATAACCTGATTCTGGGTTCACTGTTCTGTGCAGTTTACCAGTGGTGATTGGGTGATGGCCCTTGCCCTTGTTAAACTTCATACTGCCCATCTCTCTAATTATTTGTCCATCTCTCTAATTATATGTCTCTATTTTACAGCCTCATTGTCTATGTATTCACAACCCTATATTTGTAAAGATTTTATTGTGTTCATCTCTGCTTCTCTTCCCATTTTGCTGTCTCTTAAAATTCTGGCAGCATCTCTTAATGCAAAAGTGCCTTTGGTCTCTGTCTGTGCCCTTTTCCACCACCCTCCCTCACGACAGTTTCCACATCTACTCTGACACAATCTGGTCCTTCATTACCTAGTCCAATCTACTACATTTACAGTAACCCAATTCCTTATCCACAAAATATTTTGCTACTCAAGACACGTGACAGCCAGATTATACAGGAAAAAAAAAATAAATATTTGGTTTCCTCTTCAACGTTTGCGTTTTGTTTTTATTTCTAATTCCTCAGCAATCATAACATCCGTGTCCATGTTATTTCTGTCTCTTTTATTTCCCCATACTTTTCACGAAAAATTGCAAACAACACAAATCCCTGCCAGAGTAATCACATTATATTTACCAGTAGTTCACAATGCAGTTTGATTCAGCTACCCATTTTCTCTTCTAAAACACAAATAACAGTATTCTGTGGGGTCTTTTTTATAAATACTATCACAGTGTTATTCACTAAAGCCAAAGAAGATCATTACTCTGATTTCACCTTTTTACAACACAGATTGTTGAAATAGACTGCAGAATCATGCACAAAGCCAGTTCTTCTTTTCTCATCATAAAACCATCATTTTCCTCTTTATGGTTTGGCTGGACAATATTAATATGATTTCTTACTGTACTACAGAGATGTTTTATTCCACTAGAGGTGGGAACAACTGTTTTGTGTGTGCACACATCTATAACATGCAAACATTTATAAAGCACTTACAGATGTCTCAAGGAGAACAGAAACATTTATCTTATCTCCAGATGGTACATCACCTTGACTTATATATCTATGTTTTTTCCAATCTGTATTGCCTGAAGATAAAGTCCTAAAATACTACAAGCCAATACAAGCAGTTTATAGTTGTCCTGACGTGTTCACACCCATTCCCTTATGCCAACCCCAAGGAAACTGCTGTGACAGGTAACTGATAATGAACCACTGTTAAACTTGTTAAAAAAAAAAAAAAAAAAAAAAAAAAAAAGAAGAAGAAAAAAAAAGTGTTTCTGGTACTACCAGGGGCAGAATGGGAACGTTCTTTGACTAGCATCTAAGCTTGTGAAAACCCCAAGTTAACAACAGAACCACAGGCTGAGAAATTCAAACCAGTACTTTGCACTGTGTGTTTTATAATTTACTGAAATGCAGATAATTCTAACACTACCTGGTTTGCAGTAATGACTATTCCATGCAGTGCTGGATTATTCTTATCCCTAGTGACCTTAGTAATTATTAGACTGCAAACCCCTTTCCATAATCTCCAGTTTTCTTTCCAATTTATGCTTCCCAGTCAGAACATAAGAACAAAATTTCCTGTATTTCCCATGTAAATCCACCTCAAAAAGGCAACCATAACTACATTTGCATGTACAACTCAAGGCACACTATATATATATATACACAATATGCAATATTTTTATATATAAAGATATATATTGTAGAAACTCAGATTTCAACAGAGCTTTGAGAGTAAAAACATTATGGCATCTCTCCAGTGAAATTTCATTACTACAACATTGCTAAGTTAATAAATATGCAGTAGGAGTTTTTTGCACACTAAACCAAATATCCAGGTATGCAAATGAAGAAAACCAGTGTGAGAACACAGATTTTATTAACTTATCCAAATATCACTGCTTCAAATTACTGTTATTAATAATACTTATGTAATAATAATACTTATGTTGTAGTAATAATAATAACAGTAATAATAATAATAATGTCAGGCTGTTTACTACTCAGACTTCCCTGAAACTACACTTGTCTGTGCTGCAATTTACATTTACTGTAATCAAGGGCTGAAAACACACTGCAGTGAGTTTCTCCCTGGTATCACCTGTCAGCCTTCAACACAGACACACTGAAGTTTAGCTTGCCCAACACATTCACAACATTTTTCTCTTCCTTCCTAAATCCTTACAAACCATTTTAGTTTTAAACAGGAGGATGCTCTTGCATGGTTGGAAAATACCCAAAGAAAGTCTTATCAAAACCCAGTCTGATGGCATAGGCTAATTCAGCAGCTGACAGGCTGATCTTGCTGAAGGACTTTAGCTTGAAACAGGACTGGCATTAATCTTCCTTTAAGGAATTGCTTGGCCAGTTTACCACAGTCTGAAAAAGTAATATCCAGCCTCTCGTGCCCCAAACTGTACAGAACATTTTATCCAGTACGCTCCTCAGTTTCAACAGTTGTCACTTCAAAAATAAAACAAAAAAAACCCAACCCTAAAAGTTATATTCCTATTACTGTAATTCTGTTTAGAAAGCCAGAAAGTATGAAACCCCAGACAAGACAATATATAGCTTTTTATGAGACAAGTGTAATTCATAAATGCATGAGTTACAACTCAGTAGTACTTCAAGACACAGCCCTCACTAATCCAACTATTTAATATATTCCCTCCTTTGTCCTTATATGAGACATTTGCTTCTCTTTCTCTACTGAAAGAAAAACATAAAACCTACCCTAAATAAATGATCTACCACTTCACAGAAAGCATGGCTGGCTATCAATATTTCTTGTTTACATAACTGAGAAATCTTCCAAATACACATTTAAAGATTTATTTGTTAAAATAAAAAAATAAAAAACAAAAAAATCACGATTCTGATGCAAGTAGGCAAATATGATGGTAGCGTAAAAGACAATCATCCTAACTTGAAATGCGCGTCATTAAAATTTAAAAGCCAAAGGTGACAGCACATGTCATCCACAGTTTACAAAACACGAACACCACTTAAAAGCTGAATTACACTAGCTCAAATGACAGTATTCAGTGTAGTAAATAAAAAGTTCTCTTCTTCTACCATTCCAAAAATACTTCCTCCTTGCTAAGAAGTCACGCACAAATCAATTCCCACCATCTCCATTTGCCAGATGATAAGCCTTAAAGCAAATCACTGCAGGATCCAGCAATCATGAGTTACCACAATGCAGGTGACTGTAAGAAAACAGCAACAGAGCCTGACACGTTTATGGTGTCTCTCAAAGAACAGACTTACCTCGGCAGATGGTCCCGTTCCCCACATAGCCAGGTTTGCAGGTGCAGCTGTGTCCCCTGACAGTGTTAGTGCAGATTGCATTCTCATCACAGTTGTGCTGGCCACTGCCACATTCATCATGCTCTGCGTGGGGGGGGAGAGGAAAAAGAAAGAAAAAAAAAAAAAAATTAAACAATTTTTTGAGGTGCAGTGAGCTTTTCAGTGAGATGAGGTGGCATTTGAAAACCAAGTGGGATAACCAGGTTGCTGCAATGGCTGAACGCCGGGGGCTTGGTGTGGGAGTCAGCTATGGGCTTGCTCCAATTCTGAAACTCAACAACATGTGCATGGCAACAGTAAGATTATTTAGGTTTAAAAACAGAAGAAGAAGGAAAAAAAAAAAGGCAAGTGTGAGGAAGCAAAGTATGGCTGTGACAGAAAGCTATGAAGAGGATTATCAGAGAAAAATATCTGCTGTGAAGACGAACCTTTACATCACTGTCCATCACCATCAGTAATAATCATAAATACATGATAACCAAACACAAGAGGAGCCCTAATAGCCCACCCTGTAAGTCCAGTTGTCACAACTGCTTGCTCTAACACTTACTGAGCTCACTCCTTCTATAACAGCACACAGTAACATTCCACATTTTTAGAGCACCAATCACACCCTCGAGCCTCCAAGAGGCTCCCAGGCAAACGGGCCATATTTTGCTTTCATCCAGCAACTCTTCACTGCTGCCCCGAGACAAATTTGCCACAGCTCTGCACTTCACTCTCCTGCTACTTTTGTTCCCCTAAAGCATCAGTTAGAGGTGATGAGCTACCTGACCCTGAAGTTTCTCGCTTCTTCCTGCAATTATGAGGAGCTTCCCTCGTACAGCAGGACTGCAAAAAGAAAAAACCTGGATATTTGACACTTCTGTGCCGGTGGTTTTACAGCTTTTGTTCAGTGGGCTCAAAAGGACGCAATGAATTTCCTTAAAACCATACCATGGGCTACAATCAGGATCTGGAACCCTTCTTGGCCGTCTTCATTTATGCAACTGCAACCATCAGGCTGAGAGGTAAAAGGTATATGCCTTCCTGGAATCAGGATTTGCTAAAGTGTACCAGTGCATAAGGGGTGTTCAAAGGACAGCAGACTAAATTTAGCCTTCCACAGCTCACAGAGAGCTAAGTGCCTCTAAAACCCCAGCTGAACACTCCTTTTTGCAGGCTGAACTCAGCCCTTTGGAAGAGTCTCTCCACTGAGAACAGCAGCATCACAGGCCTTGACGGGCTACAGTTCACCTCTGCAATGCTCTCACTCTACCACAGTCACAGAACAACAGCCAATTTCAAGATAACTCAGGACATGTAGGATTTGAATGATGAATTCTAAAGAACCCACTAAACCAAATACTTCTGCAACGCTGTTGATAACTATTTGCAGTACATATATCCAACATGTTTTCTATTTTTCAAACACATTTGACAGCAAAATGATATGGATTGAGACTATTTTCTCTTAAATAGCATCAAAGCAATGTATCACCCGCTCTCCCTCTCTGCTTTTAGCAAGAAATTCACACACACTCTCACATGTGCCTGGCTTCAGCTGATAAATTCAGCCTTGCATTTAGACTTGTTAGTTTATGTTGGTCCCTAGCTCTGCTCAGTAATTCACTTCAGCTTCTTGCCAATTTTCAGAGGCCTTACATATTCTAAACGCCGGGGTTCTTCAAGGGCCGCCTGCTCTTCCCTTCATCTTTTAAGAAACTGTACCACAGCCTGATTCTTTGCTGCTTCAGTCTCATGGTGCTCAGACTGCTGGGTCAGACACAAAAAGTATCCAGCTACTCTCCAAGGAAGTGCTTTGAAGGCAGCAGAAGCTGAATTATGCTTTCTTTTAAAAGAGACACCCTCTCCATAATCTCTCCCTCCTCTTCCTACTTTTAATTGTCAATAGCTTTCACGTGTTAGTATTCAAACTATAATGAGGATGCCTTTGTGATAGGCTCAGGTGTGCACACAAGAACATTCCTACTCAAACAATTGCCAAAATTAGTCTATTACCTCCTCAGCACTTCAAGTACAAACAAAAGATTTCCCAGTGGTAACAAACGTGTTTTGCCAAAACACACAAGAGAGGATGGTCTGCTGTGTTGTTCTAGGACTCTGACAATGCAAATCACTGTATTTACCGTTCCTGCAGGTGTACAGGTGCTGGAAATATCAAAAGATTTGGCACTGACAAAGCTGTTTTCCCACAATCATCCTTCAAACAGAGATCAGTTTTTTTCAAAGCCGATATAATTTAAAGAGTTAGCAACAAATCTGACCATGGGAACCTGCCCTTCATGAGACATCTTGATGCTGTTAGCACAAGGAGGAGGACTAAGGGAACCTCATCTGAATGAGGAATGCCAAGATTTCCTAGCAGCAATACGGCTGCAACGATGGGAACTTTAAAAGAAGTTCTCCCTGGTGCAGGGATGTCTGTAGCTGATGTTTCTACAGGCCTAATAAGAATGAGAAAGCATTGATTTTCTGTCAAGGTACAAAAATCTTTTCATCCAGATGAAAAATCCTTAGGATTCTGTCAGTAGCAAGTCCTCCTGGGTTTCCTGTGCCCTCACAGGAGATCATCCCTTGGAAAACTTGGGTGTTCGCACTGGAAAGCGAGAAAGGAAAGCAGGCTCTGGTTTTGCTTAAATGCAAAGGAGACTGTGATTAATTTGCAAAGAACTTTGCTTTCTTACACGTGTTGCTTTCCAAAAATTCCCATTCAAGCACATCAGGTAGAATCTGCTTTTGCTTTAATGTCATGGCAAATACTGCCTTGACAGTAAATAAAATTGGCAGAGAAGGACATTGCACAGCATCAGTCCAAAGCACCAAAGAGGAGAGAGAGAGCTGAGACAAAAAGCCCGAAGTCATTTCTTATTTTGACAATTTCCCTTGTAGCTGAAAATGAGAAGCACAAGAAAGGGGCTCTAAAACACAAAACCAAATTTTAATTTTTTTTTTACATGTGTCTATACATGTATATATAAACAAGCTGCCATGCTCAGGAATTAAACTGTCATCATTAAGTTCGATTGAAGTCATCCATCTCTCTGATTTCTATTTCCTATGCAATATACACAAAATGAGCTCATCATCAAAGACAAAAAGAACTGGCAGGCTTACTGAGAAGGACAGCACTGTGGGACGTAATTCCTTGACCCAACTCCCATTCCCCAGGGTTATGAATATCTATTTCAAGATCAGGTACCATTTTAGATGAGTAGCTACAACAGCAGCACCATTCTTTGCTTACAGGCAAGTCAATTTTTTTATGAAATCTCAGTAAATTATCTTCAGCGTTATTTCTGCATCTGCTCCATGCTTCGTGGTAAAGCCACGAGAACAGTTCATTTGTTGTGTCTCTTTTTTTCCCACTCTATAAAATAAGGATATTACAAGATTCTGGTTTTTTTCCAGTATTTGTCATTCCTCTGAAATCCTCAAATACTAAAGATTTTATAGAAAATTTAAGGATATCAATTTTCTATTAAAAAAAAAAAAAGGGAAGAATCAGAAGTCCAAAATCTTTCATGAACTTTTCCAAAATAGTAAAGAGAATCTTCTGATAATTTTCTGAGATCACACCTGAGTCAGGCCAGCTCGTGAACAAATGGCAAGGAAGTTCATTCTTTCTTTTACTCTCCTCAGAATAGCCATCTGCCTGCAAAAGCTCTTGTAAGAAATTAGTCCTCCTTTCACAAAAACACGTCTCTATCACCTGTGTTGTACAATTCTGTGCATCAACTCAGAAGTCCACACTGAGAGCACTACAGGTCTGATGTTTACATGGGGGTAGTGTTACACAACAGCACAAGCACAGCTGTGGAAGACAAATGTCATCGTTATCTCTGCTTTGTTCACCAGCAACCTAGTAAAAGTAAGTTTGTCTTGATGCTGACAGAATTCTTTTCGACACTACATGGCCTTAGAGAGATAACAATCGCATAAAAAGCGAAGTTAATTCACCAGAAAACAGTTTCATGGAGATGGTTAGTTGCACATCCTGTTATAAAAAGCACCAATGCGTCCTAAAAACAGCAGAAAACCACCTTATGCCAAAACACAACTGGTCTGGAAGCACACTGATATCAGGACACGCACAGTATCTCCTTTTTCCTGAAATCCCAGAGAAGAAACAAGTTACAATACAACGGGAAAACACAGATCATTTTCTGTTGAAGTCGCAGGAACACGGAATGAATGGGAAACGGTCGAAATCACCACAACTACCAGGCTGCCAAGACAATTGTGACCACCCTGCATCCCCCTCTGCATGTGCTCCAGGCAGATGGACCCCACCCAGGCAAGCAGCCCAGCACAGCCACATCTGCAGCCAGACAGCTACTGTGAACACCTGTAAAAACAACAGTGGGATAATACCTGAGGCAGCAGGAGACCAGGAACACAAGTAAACTCCACGCCTGCCAGCAGAAGACTCGCTATAAAAGGTCAAGGCTCTGCTAATGGCTGTGTTTAGCTGCACCTTCGGCAACGGCCCAACATTCAATCGTGATGTGTTTCAGTTGTGAAGCCACTTGTTTAAATTTTAACTAAATGTTTAGCTGTCCTCAAAACACGGGTATTCATTTAAGGCTAAAGGGGTTAATTCACACCAGGTTGTAGCAGCTCCTGCACATCTCAAATGACTAAGCATTTCAGGTGCTGATCCTTGACCACTTCAGTGTGAAGCATAAATTGGAATATTCAGAAAAAGGATTAAAAAAAAACTCAGCAGCCTTCATGTACACACATTTCTGCCAAATCCTTCATATCCCTCTTTTTCTAGACTAATCTCGCTGAGGAATCACATAAATACTTCTGTTTTGTGGTACTTGAAAAAAAAAATTCCTTCTGTTCTGGGCTAAGCTGAACAGGAAGAATGAAGGAGGAAAAGCACTGGGGGCAGAAGGAAAGGTGCCAGACAAAGATTTTGTCTGCCTGAGGTAATTTATTCTGCAAAAAGCCGCCCACATCACACGGCAGAACTGTTTGTAGGTGTAGTGGGTTGACCCTGGCTGGATGCCAGGCACCCACCAAAGCCACTCTCCCACTGCAACTGGACAGAGGGGAGATTAAAAAAGCAGTGAAGGATTCATGAGTTGAGATAACAGCTGGGAGAGGTCACTTACTGATTACCATCACGGGCAAAACAGACTCAAGGTGGGGATGGTACTTAAATTTAATGCTAACAGGGTAAGAGCCAAAGAGCAAGAAATAAAACAGTCTTTGAAAACACCTTCCCCCCACCCCTCCTGCCATGTTCCCAGTGGTGCAGGGGGACAGGGAATGGGGGTTATGGTCAGTTGTTGTTTCTGGTGCTGCTCAGGGAGAAGAGTTGGATCCTTCCCTGCTCTTGTGGGGTCCCTCCCATGGGAGACAATCCTGGATGGACCTCTCCAATGTGAGTCCATCCCTCAGGCAGCAGTTCTTCCCAAACTGCTGTCCCACGGGTCACTCCTCCACAGGGTCAGTCCTTCAGGAATGAGCTGCACCGATGTGGGTTGCCCACAGGGGCCATAAATTCTACTCAGGAAAAACCTGCTCCAGCCTGGGATTCCCTCTTCAGGGGCTGCAGGTCCCTGCCAGTTCCCTGCTCCATCCTGGGCATCCCACGGGGTCACAGCCTCCTTCCTGCATCCACCTGCTCCAGTGTGGGCTCCTCCAGGGGCTGCAGGGGGGTCTCTGCACCCCGATGCTCCCCCAGGGCTGCAGGGGAACCTCAGCTCCAGCTCCTGGAGCACCTCCTGCCCCTCCTTCTGCACTGACCTGCGTGTCTGCACTGCTGTTCCCATGTCCTCACTCCGCTCTTCCCTGGCTGGAATCCTTTCTGTGCAATAACTTTTCTAAAATATTCTTAAATATGTTAGCCCAGAGGTGTTACCGTCGCTCCTGATGGGCTTGCCCTTGGCCAGTGGCAGGAATCCCATCCTGGAGCTGGCTGGCATTGGCTCCATGAGACAGGAGAAGCTTCTGGAAGCTTCTAAAAGAAGCCACCCCGCTACCAAAACTCAGCTACAGAAACCCACTACAGTAGGATCAAACCACCATATAAAAATACTTCAGAATGCATGCAAAGTAACAAAGGATTTGTCGTGTCTTTATAGAAACAAATGCACAAATATCTAAGCCTGTATATATAAACAGTCACAAGTAAATGCAAACTTTCTCCCTTCTACATGAAATGTAGTGTTTGTGAAAGGTTCTAAGGCAGCTCTGACAATTAGCATCAGAAGAAGTGCCAGTCAAAAAATGGCATAGTTCTAAACTCCTGAAGTTTTAGCTATTACAAATACCCACATTTTTACTAAAGAGGTCTTTTCAATACAATAATTTTTTTTATTCATTATACAAGAGGAAGATGGCCTTTGCTTTTTTTGTGTGTTTGCACTTTCCAGAAGTCCCACAGAATTTCTAGGATGCTTCTGCTTTCCTGTGTTGAAAGAGAACAACATTAGACTTACTGGGTTTGTATGGGCTCTAAGGGCCAGATCTACTCAGCTTTAGTTTTCTCTCTTTTTTTGCTTTTCTTTTCTGTACATGCTTGGAAAACTCTAGAATTTGTATTGTTGCATGCTTTATCTAAAAAAATGCAATAGAAAATTAGAATGATAAGTTGGAAACATACAGCAAAAAATACATAGTAAAACCTAAGAACCTTTTGGTCAAAGTCAGAACATCAGAATATCCTTCCCTTGCACAGTTCAAAAGCACACAATGGATTTCAAACTCTTAATTTCTAAAAGGTACATTTAACACAGGATCTATTTTCAAGCGATGAGTGCTGATATTTTTATCTTTACTGTCTTCAAATAAAGATGCTTTTGGAAAAAAGGCAGACACTGGGATGGAATTACAGGAGAAATCTCATTGAAGAGTCTTTCACCATAGCTACTCTGACTTCTCAGTACAAGAAAAGGCCCCAATTTAAACTTGCTTACAGGATGGAAACAATTTTCTTATTGTAAGGGTTCTCTTCCATTAGCTCGTCAAAGCCTTCATACTTTAATAATATAACATTCATCTTTGGAACACACTGAGCAAAGATTCTGACTATTTCTATTTATTCTTATTTTTACAACATTAAAAGGGAACCTAAGTTGTTCCCTAAATTGCTGAGAGAACAGTCACCTCCTGGGGTACAGAGCCACCAATGCAGCCAACATTTCTATAAACCAAGAGGCTTACAATGGAGAGACAACTCACAGAACAGCAAGGTCATCAGAGGCTACCATTTTTTATTAATACAGATGCCATTTGTATGGAATACAAATGCCCTAATGTAAAATTAATTAGCTATCTGGCAACCATTAAGCAGTGGCCTTTGAAAACTCAGAAAGGAGAAAGCGTCTCTCCAAACTCATTTAAAAAGCAGCAACCCTTTGTTGCACGTTACTGGGATCCAGGTATCTGTGTAATAACTGAGGCTTTAAAAATGAGATATTAAAAAAAAAAAAAAAGTGGAATTTAGGCAGAATTGTGGGCTTAGTGAAAATCAGGATTTCAGCTCACAAGAAGTTGTGGTAAAACAAAAGGGATAGCTTTCCAACACACTGAATAAAAGGAAGCACTACTCTGAACACACAGGAAGAATTTCCCACAGAAAACCAGGGCAACTGGAGGCAAGATACATACATCAAACAACAAATTGCATCGCAGGTGGTAAGCTGGTGAAGGGTAATAGCTAATTGGGAATCCTGGGTAAAAAATAAAATCAAATCTGTATTTTCCCTTACTCATGAGGATCAAAGAAACAAAGTTAAGCTTATTTACGTCCATTCCAAACTTCAGCATCCAAGCTCACCCTATCCATTTCCACAAGGAAAAAAGAAGGAGCAAGGTGCAGAACAGGAAACCCCACTGTTCCCCTCTGCAACTTCATCCCTTCTGAGCACTTAAACATCCAGATTCTGGCAGAAATATCACATTTTCCATTCTTCTAATGAGAAACTAAAATGCTGCAGTAATTTATGACACAGTGAACAGCCTCTGGTGTTAAACATGAAATTATTTAGACTACATCCTAAAAGGGTAGACACATGCTAGTCCTGGGGAATTAGGAAGAAATAGTGGAGTTTGATTTGCCTGCAGAATTCCAGGTTGCCACCTGCAATAAAACCTTCCACAGCCTGACGAGTTCTGCTCCACCACCTCCCCCTCTTGCACCAAGGTTCTCCACAGTCTCCCTTCCCTCACAGTTTCTGGGATGGGGCAGACCAGAAGCAGGCACAGGATTCAAGACCAGAACATCACAAATTTATGCAGTAGCACATTTATCACCTCGTTCTCAGCGCCTCTCCCAAAGGATCTCGCTACCCTGCTCTTCCTTCTACCACGGCTGAGCAGTGAGGTGACATTTTCAGTCTCCCTTCTCCTCATGGTAATGGCTAATTGATAGCATTTGTATATGTACTTATCCTTTTTTTTTTTTTCCCACCAGGGAAAGGTACTTTATACTCTGATCCTATGTTCTGCCACACTACTTTATAAAAAAGACCCCTACCAATACAACCCACTTGAATTTCCATGAGGTGAGTTCACCGAGCAGTTACAAGAAATTCTGAATTGTTACAATAAAATGTTTATTTTTTTGCTAAATCGAGATGAATAATAGCCTTGCTGTCAGTAACATTGCATTTGTTTTCTGCTAGAGAAGAAGAAAAAAAGAAATGGATCTCCTTCTAGCACACTATAAAGTACTTGCACATATACCCTAAATGCCTGTATAACATTTGTGAGGAAGTGGGAAGACAGACATTTGGTGTTATTGTTTTCTGAACACAATCATAAAAAAGAAAACAAGAAATCAAACTAAGAAGTGGAAAATCTAAAGAAGTGAAATCTTGAAAACCTGTGGTTTAGGTTCTGACACATTTCCCCCTGATAAGAAACTCCCCGAGATTAAAGAAAAACTGCACCGAACAAACTAGGTCAAATGTCTGAAAGTTCAAGAATCACTAGAAGTGTACACTGTTGTTTTTTCTTTACATTTAAATATTACTTCCCTAGTCTTTTAAAGTGTGTTTAAATTAGGTAGACATGTCAAATTAGTAAAGAATATTAAAATTATCAAAACCAGCAACTAGATTATTAATATGAAGAGTCAAAATGTAGTTTTTAGATAGAATTTTCATATCCTATATACTAGTGAAATATTAGCTGTATTGACACACTCAGAAATTTCAAAACAGATACAGGGGTTGATAATAAAATGGCAATATCCCTGACATGCTCTTAATTTCAAGTGGATACTTTGCTGCAGTTTTGGGGACTTGCTTTTGAAAGCCAGGTTATTCATGTCACTAGCAATGTGCATCTTTAATTCTAAAACCTGCCAGCAAACTTCGAGCCCGAGTATACAGAGAGGCGTTAAATTCCATCCGGACAGGATCTAGGCAAGAAACTCATTACAGGAGTTTGGAGATCTGCATATTCAGAGATGCAAACAAAAAAATTCCATTGCCAAAAAAATCAAAATTTTCACAAAAATCAACAAAAAACGTAATACTGTGCACATGGGAAATGTGGCGTTGAGAAGCAAATAGCTATACCCTCATCTGCAAGAACCCAAACATCTTAGAAGTGTTTCTCCCTGTTGGATTTATAAACCAGGATAACCAGTTCATGCACTGTATTTCTACTCTCTTATTCACTTACTTATATATTTATTTACATGAGGATTCCAGAAGAAATTCCGAATTTCATAGAAGAGACAGTAGGGCCTTGAAGTGCACTGGTGAGTCAGAGCACAGGTCCATGTGCTGGGAGCTCATATGGAAGAATATAATTTCAGACAGAGAGTAAATGAAGCAAATGAAGCCTTGAACTACACTGAAAGAAAGCAGCTACACAGTTCCAGCTGGACTGCAGCAATGACATTAGCATCGATAGAGGAAAGAACAACACACCACTTCTGTGAAGTTCTCAGCTTCTGTAAATCACAGGACATTCACTTAGGAAAATAAAGAAATCACACTCAAGGACACAATCTGAAATAAATGAGACCTTGTCTAGCGATTGCCACTGCCTAATTTACAGTTTTCAGGAGAGTTGCTTGTTACCATTAAATCTTAAGATACAGTTTTATTTTGTTGTAAAAAGCTGGATATGGTCCAAGCACCTGCACTGGGTCAGAAAAGAAACCCTAAAGCAATATGTACCGTTTTTTTTTATATAGCAATATAACAGGATAGGCTGCTTTTTATCCATAAAATTGTGAAAGCTGCACAATTCTATCAAGTTGATATCAGAACCTCATCTTTCATGTATTTTCAGCAATACCTGCAAGTTTTATTTAGCAGAAATCTCAAAATCACCAATACAAAAAGTATGAAATAGTCCTTTGGATGCAATTTTCAGCCAACATTTCATCACGGCTTCGTGAACCTATACTGGTGATAAAAGTTCTAAAGAGTTTTGGTTTCCGGCACTCTGTGATGCTTTAACTTCCACACAAAAAAATTGCAAAAAGCAATACATACCCCATTTCAAACTAGCAGAAAAGTCTATCAGTGCTGTTGCAATGTAGTAAGGGGGAATTGTTTCTAAATGAGCTCTGCATGTGTGACAGATGTGTCAGTCTGCTGATACAAGAACACATAAAATCACGGTTAAGGTTTTGCAGCAGAGTTCAAGTATAACGAGGACAGGGCACACTTTAATTCTCTGCACCTCTCAGAGATGCAGTGAATGGGCTTTAGGAGTGCTGGAGTGTGTATTGCAGGTGATATGGAAGTCACAAAGACTTGGCCTACTTCTCCCAGTTTTCTGTTTACAAAGTTAGACATAACTGAGCCATTAGGTTTCCCTTTATGTTTTATGTACAACTTTTCAATTAAGAAAATGCTACTGAAAGTAAACAGAATATTTCAAAGTCATAGAATCATTTAGTCTGGAAAAGACCTCTATGACCACTGAGTTCAACCATTAACCCAGCACTGCCAAACCCACTCCTAAACCATTGTGTCTGAGTGCCACATCTACCCATCTCTTAAATACCCCCATGATGGTGACTCAACTGCTGCCCTGGGCAAACACACATCACATTGCAGGAAAAGACACGAATCTGACAAAAAAACACCTCCCCAAGAAAGCCTGTGAGTGCTGACTGACATTCTTAAAAATGGATGTCTAAAAACTGACTTTTAGGTATTTAGGCACCTAAATTAGTAAATGTTTTCATTCTCTCAGAGTGCTGAAAAACTAACTTCCCCCAGTGAGTTTAAGCAGGACAAATGGGTTCTCAGCACTCTAAAATTTTTTTTTTTAAAAAAGAGGTAGAAGAAAGAAAATTAAGTCTAGTTCTTTATGTCACTCCTGCTTATTGGTCCTCAGTTTACTCCTTTAGCCTCACAAAACAAACTACTGTGGAACTTCTACATGGAAGGAAGTGATCAAATTGCTTTACCCCTCAAAGTGTGCAAGTTCAGCACCGTATATATACTCTCAAAAGGCAGAATCAATTTTTATTTGAAAGCAGAAATGGAAACTAGTGCATCATCATTTCCTAGGGCATCTATATTTTTCCCTGGAGAGATGGTACCATAAAAGTGATCACAATAGACAGTACTTTTCTTATGAGATCTGACAAGATCACAACCTGAGTTCCTTTGGCTGCATCTATACCTTCTCACATCAGCAAAACGGGGCACAGGATGAAGATCTCAGTGCTGAGGCAAAAGATGGATCAAACTGAATTTATATGCTGTGCATTGCTGAGGCTTTCGCAGCTAAGAGGGGATTTAAGTGTGGGATTTTCCAAGAAAACTGATGATGATGCAAGAACTTTACGACATAATTTTGGGGGGTAAAGAGGCAGTAAGACCAAGTCCCTAAAACCATCTCAAACACCACAGAAAGCACTGCAGAAATACACTGGAGATTCAGGGCATGGAGTCACATTCATTTTCGGGCTCCCTTTTCTGTGTTCCCCAGTGACTGACTCACCGAGTGTTACCCAAAATCTCCCTGCTGTAGGCACAGGATACTGCACTTGGCAAAGCAGGAGATAAATGAGGAAGAAAGCACAACACCAGGTGTGAGGAAGGTCTGCAAAAATCAATTTACAGAGGCAGGGACGATGAAACTCTGGGCTTGAGTACCTAATATTGATGAGACAAATCCATATATGTGCACCAAGTGAGACAGAGGGGCTAAATGACCACAGGTTATAAAGGAAGCACTAAACTTCAGGAGGAAGGTCAGGATGTTTTCCCAGAAAGAGTGAGACAGAAGCCAAACAAGAGAGAACATGAGAAAGGAGACTCAAGGCATGGTGAACTTGGAAAGAACAAATTTCACATTAACGAGCAGTAACCTCCACAAAACACTTGTGGCTGTGCATATCACATGCTAATGTACTGCTTAAAATTTAATTCCAGCATTTATTTCAGGGAAGAAAAGCAAGATTATGTAGAGCATTCCATTTCAGAACAGGGAGCAGTCATGCTGTTAGCTACACTGAGCACAGATCTTCCTGCAGAACATGCTCAGAGAGAAGAAAGCACAGTCCAGGGGTGAGAACATCTGGCACAATCTGAGTTCCACCCCTCTCCCTCATTAACTGACTGTATGACTTGGTGACTAAGGTACTTTTTCCCACCTTTTTTGTAAAGAAATGGTCAGAAAGGTGTTTTGTCAGAGGACAACTAGTCTAATATAATGAAATTTTTTACCAACAGACAAGAATGGGGAAAAGACTGAATTTGGAATATTTGAAACCTTTGAAGCAAAAGATTGTAATCTAAGAGAAACCTGACATTTATTACTGTTGTGTGACAGGCAAACATCATGACATGCTGGAACACCGCTGACATTTCGGGGCTAATTTGCATGTACAAAAATCATCAAGACACAATTTGAAAAGAAAGGGTTGCTGATAACCACAAACAAGGAACGTCTGATACAAATCTGATGAAAGCCCACTGGGAAGGTGACAGATGTAAACTTACCGTCACAGTTAAGCACCAGACAGACAGTCACCATAAAATTATTTGGAGGAAGGTGTCAGGAGGTTGATTCTCATCCATCAGCTCCACAGAATTTCAAGGAATAAAAAGATCAAATTCAGTAAACGCAGAATCACGGAATATTCTGAGTTAGAAGGGACCCACAGGGATCATTGAGTCCGACTCCTGGCCCTGCACAGGACAACTCCAAGAGTCACACCACGCGCTCTGTGAGAGCATTGTCCAAAATCTTCCTGCACTCGGTCAGGCTTGGTGCTGTGACCACTTCCCTGGGGAGTCTGTTCCAGTGCTTAGCCACTGCCTGTGTGAAGGACCTTTTTTCAACATCTACCCTAAACATCCCCTGACAGCTTCATGTAGATCCCTCTGGTCCTGTCACTGGTCACCAGAGAAAGAAATGAAGACATGCTTTACACATCCAATAATATTCCTGCTCTAGATACTCCCCAAACCCTGCAAAGGCGTTTTGTGTCTTAATCAACTATTTCCTAGAAGAACACCCCTATACAGAGAGGAAAAGTTCCCCTGCCCACCCCAGTGCCACAGGCAGGGGAAGGAAGTGATGCAAGTATGGCTTGCACATAGTTTTGATAAAGACTGTAATTTCAGTCCTTCTAACATCTTCCATTCACAGGGGCTCAAACCCAATTACAATCATTAACAACTGGTGCCTCGTGTGTCACTTCTTTGCCATATGACAAATGTCTGTGAGCAACAGCAAACACTGTCATGGTAAAAGAGGAATATGCCTTTCCAACAAGATCCCTGAGCTGTGCTGCACAAGTGCTGAAATCAGCACTAAATTAGCATTAGAGTAATTAAGTAACTTCTCCCCACAGAAGACTATGGAGCTTTTGATTTTTAACTATTCCTCAGAAAACCTGAACACAGAGAGGGCCTGCAGCATCATGGTGATAAATTCCCCAGAGGAAATCTCCTGCCACAAGCTCCCCATGCATACAGATGGGATGGATGTCAGCTAGGAGCCCTCCATCTAATCTCCATCTTACAGCAACTGAAGCAGGATGCTTTATGCATAACACTCACAAGCACTCCAACGCCACAGAAAGAGATCATTCAATTAATATGTTAAAAATTACTAGCAATTTGAATAGCTGAATATTAACAGTTTAATTTGGAAGGAGAGAAAACAAAACAAAACAAAAAGGATTTCTTTTGATACTGATTTGACCCTGCATCCTTAGGTGACAGCACGAGGAAAATGCCAGGTGAATAAAATTAGTGGAACAAAACAACTGCCTGGAACCACAAATTGAATTTCAATGGGATACCTCACGCTGCTACAACCCAAGGAAGTCATCTTGTGGGGCACATCTCACTGGGTTCACATGCAGTTTAGAAAATTAGGAGGATAAACACGCATTTCAAACATTTAACAAGAGGCAAGATAAGGTCATCCAGGAATAATCTTATAGTTGAAAAATTATACATATACAGGATTGGGTTTTTTAACTCTTTTTTTTAACTCTTCTGTTAACCTTTTTTTTTCTGCCAGAAAGAGCTTTTCTAATTGATACATGTTTGGCATCTTAAAAAACATCCATGCTGGGAAAGATGAATGATTTGTCCCTGAGTCTTGTCACCAGTGCCCACACCAACACTGGCAAAACTGATGTATTTCCACGGAGCTTATGGAAAGCAGCCCTGCAAACCAGAAAAAAAACCCCCATCAACACAGTTAGGAACCCTGTGAGAGACCTGAATGAAAATGCATAGCTCCTATTCCTAATTGGATGTAAGAATTCCAAAAAGGACTTTGGGAACAGTCCTGCACAGCTCAGCAGGTCCCCGCTGGGGGAGTGACAACGAGGGGAATGCACAAGGAGAAAATAAGCTTCAGAAGCTCCCTCCTTCCCTTTTCACCCAAAACTGTGAATAAATAACCCTGGCATAATAAAGGGAAAACAGGTCTTGCAAGTGGAGTATGTTTAACGTGGACAGATGATGGCCTAAGATGAGCCTGCACAGGGCATCTTCCCAACTTCAGTGTTCCTCTGAAACTTCACCAGCCCCCAGGGGGAAGTGGCACATTTGGACTGGGTGAACCAGTGGTTAGTTCCAGACTCAAAGTAATTTTCCATCTTTTGTTTCTAACACAAAGAACAGTGGCAATTTTAGCTCGTGATCCTATTTTTTCACTTGTTTTTTTGAACAATTCATGGGGAAGATTCACAGTTTAAGCTTATTCTCTTTGAAATATTTACTTGGCATTATTACAGCCTGTGACACTGTGTTGTAAGACTTTCAAAACCCTTTCAGAAAGAAGGACTTATTATTCTGTGATGCTCACTGGGTGCCATTTCTTGCTTGAGAAGGCACAATGGAGGTTTAATAATAATAATAATAATAATAGTAATAGTAATAATGCTGTCAAAATATGGTTATTAAGTACAGCAGGATTAACACCTCAATCTTGGACAGGCCTTTCTCATTTTCTGTGTAGGCTGGAAGGGTTCACCCCATCTTAGGTCAATGCTGGTATGAGAACCATTGGGCCAGCCACAAAAATATAACAGGACTAAAAGATGATAAAAAAAGAAAAAAAAATAAAAATGGGGTGGTCTTGAACTACATGTACAAAGGAAGAACCTCTGTAACAGATTTCTATCAACTGTACACAGAACAAGAAGCCAGCAGGGGCATAAGATACCAACTAGTTCACCTGCCAGTAAGAAAAGATATAGGAGAACAAAGACATGGAACATAATATATAACATGTATAAGCATGCTAATAGCTTTAGATTCCCTGGGAGAAAAATAACCAAACAAAACAAAACAAAAAAATTAATAACAAATGTAATTCAGATCTGAAAAAAAAAATAGATAGTTAATATCAGGGCTCAGAAAGAATAAACTCAAATGAAAATTGAGATTAAGTAGGACATAATATTTAACAGTATTTTCTGTAAAGCCAAATGTAAGTCCAAAAAAAAAAAAAAAAGCAAGAATGTGTCTTTCCAAGAAAAACTGTAATTCTCATGAAGTTTTTCACATTCTTTCCAGTTATTATAAAAGGTGAGAAAGCATTTACAAAGTTGAGTAGAATCAGCAGCATCATTGTCTGCACCAATTCATAAATGTCAAGAAACTACAGAAAAAAATGGAGATGTCATCATCATACAATGTCTGAAATCGATATTTCACTAAATCTAAACTTTCCTGCCCTCCCTCTGCAGTTACACACAGTTTAAGGGTTATCATTGGAACAATTACAGACAGAAAATAAAATAGAAAAAACAAACAAACAAAACAAACAAACAAAAAGATAAAATAAATAAGACATTTATTTACAAGAATAAAACCCCTGCAATAGCATTTTGTGTACAAGCTGTGCTTTACTGTAAAAATAAGGTAACTGATTCACTAAGATACTTAATATACCCTTGAAGTATCTTGAAGTATTCAAATGGAAATATCTTAGGACTCTGGTTACTGTAGTTGTTGTTAAATATCCTTTGTCTGTCATTCTCCTTTAACTGAGGGTAGATTTAGGTTAGATATTAGGAACACTGGCTCAGGTTGCCCAGAGGAGCTGTGGCTGCCTCATCCCTGGAAATGCCCAAGGCCAGACTGGATGAGGCTGGGAGCAACCTGGGCTAGTAGAACACGTCCCTGCCCATGACAGGGGGTTTGGAACTGGATGATATTTAAGGCCCCTTCCAACCCAAACCGTTCTAAGATTCCATGTTGCATCTAACAGATTGGTTTAAATCACATTAGGTTCACCTAATCTAATTAGATCAGATATTTCGTAATAACCTGACAGCTTTACCAGACACAATTTTACTTTTGTCACGTCTAAAGTAATCACATTTTCATATTAGAGCTCAGAAAGTAAGGACATTGAAAAGAATATATTGTGGCCAATTGAAATTATACCAACAAATAGCATTTGAGGGATTTAAACAGATAGCAGCAATTATCCTCCTCTTTGTGGAGCATGAAAGTGATAAAAATGATTATTTTTCCAAGATCACTATAATATTCATGTATCTACTTAACTTTCTTCCTTGGAAGGTCCCATTTGTTTTCTTTAGAACTGAATAAAAAGATGTTAAAGATTACGATTATTCAGTACTTAGGAGAAAATTAACAGCAGCTACGACAAAGGTATGTAAAATGAGCAGCAGAATGTAGAACACTATCTCACCTAGTATTAATAAAAAGATGAAATCTTGCCTGGTGAAATCAAAGGGGAAAAAAAAAATCAGGGTGGACAGATGTAAACAGTCATTTTACAGAATGAATCTAAATGATAAAATACTTTAGGCGGTATTGAGTTTAAGTCCAATAATATTCAAAATAGTAGCCCCTTAATGAACACGAATAGCCTTGCTAGCTAGAATTTAATTATGAAATTATTGATTCTTATGGTTCAAGGCACAAAGTGATCATTAGATGGAACCAAGGGAAGGGATTCCTTCCATGATATATCACAGTTGCAGGGAGGCCCCTGTTTTCTCTGAAACAACCAAGTTTGCTGACAGAGAAAAAGTGCTGGGTCAACTCCAGGTCACGGTGCCAGGTTCTAATAAAAAGGCAATTCATTTTATCGGGGGGAGGGGGTGGGGGGGAACATCATGGACTTTGGACTGCTCTCTGAAGAGTCGGGTAGGAGTGTATCCAGGATTGCTGCCTACAACAAGGGGCCTTCCAGCTTGCACGCCACTTTAATTATTTGTTCTCCATGAGTTCAGCTGACAGACGACTGGGTTTACACTCAGTGTGGTTGTGGGAAGGAGGAAGAATGGGAAGTCGAGGCCAGCTAAGCAGTAGATGAGGAACTCAAATTCACCCAGGCAGGGGTCACACTGGAGGGGACTAAACCTGCACTCCACACTCCTGCTCCTGCTGATTCCTGACTAACACAGAAAGTGTAAGTAGTGTGGGTACCTGGGAATCATGTAAATATAGACATCACTGAAGGCAAAAGGGTGGATACACTGCAATGATTCTATCTGCACAAGAGTTGGAGAGGGACTTTTGACAAGGGCCTGGAGAGACAGGACAAGGGGGATTGGCTTCACATTGACAAAGGGAAGGTTCAGATTAAGTATTAGTAAGAGGCACTGGCACAGGTTTGCCAGATAAGTTGTGGATGCCCCATCCCTGGAAGTATCCCCATCAGTGGTTCAATTCTAACAGCAGCAACAAGCCAAAAATGCAAAGGAACCTAAATCCTCAGATGCCATACATATGTTGAGCTTGCAACAGTGAGAGAGCCCAGATCTGTGGAGAGAAGAGTCACTTGGACTGTGGATTTTGACCTTTCACAGAGGAGTGGAATAAATCTAGTTTCCTAAGTGGGGAGTGAATCAATCAAAAGATTGTAATAAGTGATTTAACATGTCAGGCAGAGAAACAGGGAACTGAATGTGGCTTTCATACATGTAACTCCCAAGGGCAAAGAGTGCTTTTCCCCCTTCTGTTATGAAACTCATCCAGCCAGGAAAGAAAACTATTTACCTTTTTTCTATTTAAAAATCCCTTCTGATTGATGATTTTGCATAATGCATCATAGATTTTGTGGGACTCTTAAAAGCATGCAGAGCGAAGCACAAGGGCAGAGCTTTGTACTGAGCAGACAGTGCTGGCACATTCAAAACTGTAACTTTTTGTGTTGTGGTGGAATGAGGTTCCACTTGGAACGTCTTTGCTTTATGGCAAAGTCACATTTGTGGCCTAATTATATTGGATAGATAGCAAGGAGTGCATCTGAAAGCAAGAGTCCAAAGATCAGAGGGTTCCTGTGTCCCTTTGTGGAGCACGTGTGCCTAAATAGGCACATTCTTAATTTACTGCTTGAAGAAGAATTTGCTGTGTCAGATGGTCCACGGAATACCACTTTCAACACTTGTGCTATTTTGAAAGAAAAAAAAAAGCCAATAACAAACAAGCAAGCCAAAAACTAGCACAAAGGACAAATGGTGGTAGGTAGTTCAGCACTATGAAAGATTATAACCGTTCAATTTTGTGAAATAGAACCCTACATTACGAGAAGCACAAAGCAGACTAAGCCAAATCCCTAGGATCCTGAAAAACATGGGAACTTTTTCTTGCTCATAAATAAATAGGAAAAAAATGTATTTTTCCTTTTCAGGCCATTAAGCTCCCTCTCCGTAGACATCCTTATCCTTTGCTTGGCAGCTCTTGGGCTATCATATGGCGTACCAGGAAAGCCTTCCCCAAAACACCTGATTATCTCAGTCTAGCAGCATGAACTATATTTTCTAAAAATGAACTCTATTTGTAAATACTGAAAAGAAGAAGAAGAAAAAAAAATCTAAGCGCACAGAAATGGCAATTTCCCATTAGACAATTCTAATGGGAACACAATTAGCAAGGCTGTGTCATTCATCTGCCCAGCTCTGTCCCACTTCTCTGACAGTGAAGAATAAGAGTTATTTCTGTGAGAGTCATAAAAATCCCCAGTTTGAGCAATTATTACATGCAATCATGTAACTAAATAGGAAGCTTCATACTGGGAGGCAAAAAGCCTGCAGTAGAAAGCATGAAAATATTAACTACAAAGTGATAGATCAAAGCACCTCCCTCTCTCCCCCATCCCTGTGCTATTCCCAAAGGCTGTATTTCTTAAGGACCAAGCAAGTCTGCTTGTCAGTGTCAGCTCCTCTACACCCTTTAAAATTATTTCACAAACCTTTCAGAAAGGCAACACTACACCAGATTTATGGTTATTCACTTATGTTTACAAATCCAGAAATAAATTCAGGAGTTGAGGATTATCTAGGTTATCAGACACACTAGCATTCACCTGCAATATTACCCATAATATATCTCAATGTTCTTGCTCATAGACAGAACATAAAGGTCCTCCAAGACCAGAATGTGACTATCCAAAGGAACAAATCACACTGCACACCTTCAGAGCTACAAACTTTGCCCCATCCCCCCCCACCCCTCGACACACACATTTCTGCTGAAAAAAGCACTTTTTAAGTTAGCTGGGAAGATGCAGAGCCAGCAAAGCAAGAGTTGGACGATCTACAATGCATGTCTAAACAGGGCTTACACCAAACCCCAGCCACTTCAAACAAATCACAGATGCCCATCATCGAGAACCAGGGTCCTGAGGTCTTTTCAGTTTCTAAGGTTGCTCAGAAGGTGATTCTTTGATCACTTGTATACAGTAATTGACACTCAGGAATCGATGGCTGTTAATAAAATATTATCTTTCTCCCAATCAATATGCACACACCTACGAAATATTCAGCACAGGTACGAAAATGAGATCACAGCAAAATGAGAAGTGTTAATATATTGTCTCATCCTGTACAAAATGCACATTTAGATGGAAACAAAAAGGAAAAACAAACAAACAAACAAACAAACCGACCAAGACCTGCTAAAGCCTTTGTCATACATATTCCTCACTGTCAAAAAAGCCCACCAGACATAAGCACCACGAACTTTACAGAAAATTTTCTGTTCAGCTAAACAAGCTTTACCGAATTCCTTTGTTTCTGAACTAAAAGCCTTACTCCGAAAATTGTAAATGCAAGCAGCAAATCCAAAGATGCAATGGCAGAGCAGCTAAGTGCTGCACACTTCACAGATGTGCCACTTCTCACTTGCCAGACTATTTTCATCCACCATGACACACTGCCTTTCCTGAGTTATACACTTGTCAAACCCAAATAAATATATTGCAAGCTCCTGGCCTTTCTAGTGGTCCAGGGATTGCATCCCTGATCATCACCACCACTCCTTAAACTGAAGGGGGAGGAATTTGGCACTCCCGTGATCCAGTGTGAGTGGGCTCCTCCTCCTCCTCTGTGTGGGATTCCTTTGGAAGAAATCTGCACAGTCTTGGGTCACACAAGACTGCAGATACACACAGGCACGGTGGAGGAGCATTTGAGCCTTTCCCCCTAACATTTTCCAGCAGCAGCATGCTCATTATTACTCAAATCAGACGAGCCACAGAATCTACTCAAGCACCAAAAGCAAACTCTGTAGAGAGTCTGTACCTGGCCATTAGTCATCCACCTGACATCTCTTTGTCTAGCTGAACAGGGTGTTTGGACAGAAAAAGAGGGCACAGCAGGGCAGAGAACCCCTGTCAGCGTGGTCAGCACTGGGCCTGGCTAACCAGCCTTTGGAAGCAGACTTTAACACAGCCCGGGACTCTGAGAAGCAATGTGGGAGGTTTAGGTCACATCTGTCTGTCTGACTCGCCAACCTCACACACACTGCACCTCCTCTTACCTGGGACCATTCTCTAAAGCATCTTCCTGGACACACAACATCAACCTCACAGCTCAATCTGAAAAAAAACCCTTCTGTAAGACACCAAAAGTCCGGGGTCAAAGACCCAGAATCTTCTGAAGAGAAAACGTGAAGTTATGAGGAAAACTCAGAGTATTGTTGTACTGTTCAGCCATAAAACTAAAAATAGGAGTTTGGGGTTCGGACGAGAATAAAGCATATTCATTAAAAGAAGATATTTCAAATATTAAAAGGCACTGCAAATAGAAATGTCAAAGCATTCTCCGTGTTCACTGAGAATATGATAAGAGGTGACAAGCTAAATTGTGGCAAGGGAGATTTCAGGGAGCCATTAAGCAAACCTTTCTAAATGGCTGAGTAAGGGACACACACACACACAAAAAGAGGGGATTCCAGTATTTCCCTCACTGAAGTTGTTTAGGGTTTTTTTTTTAAGAACAGATAAGACAAAGGATGTTTCAGGATCCTGCCTTGAGGGGGAACGGTGAGCCTGATGCCCTTCCCTGTGATTCAGCTGCTTCCCTGATTCAGTGGGAGAGTTCAATTCCGTGTCTGAAGAACAAAGAGTTTGTTACAAATGGTTTCTAACAAAAAAAAAAAAAAAAACAGAATACAGACCGGGAAATTTTTTACTTGTTCGGACAAAGAAGATGACAAACCCCGGCTGTTGGAGCTCCAGAAAGATCAGAACTCGACTGAGTAAAACTCTTTCCCAGAAGGAACCCCTTAAGGCACTCACACTTACAGGGGAAGCAGATCCCTAAGACACCAGAGCTTTTTGCTCCCAGCCACTGACACTGATCCTGCAGCTGCTGCACGTTCCCACTAAGAAATCAGTGTGGTGGCTCTCTCCTTCCATCCCCTCAGCTCACCGCTTCCAGTATTTGCTAGATTTGGGAACTGAAAATTCTCGTGCCACAAAAATGGGTTTAGTCCTTTGGTATCAAGGAGAACTCCTGCAATAAGAGAGCTAAGGAGAAATCCTGACCAGGTGCTTGTCCTTGCTGGTTCTTTAGGTGGGCAGCTTCATTCACCGATCTTGAACAAGTATTAAATCGACACTGTTATTTTTAAGCCTAAACTCAGTGCTTAAGTTTATGCACAAGCATGAACGTGCATCGGCAAAGGAATTTAAAATACTAAATTTTTTGTGATAGCATATACACCAGCACAAAAGGCTGCAGCTAAGAAATCATGTGAAAATGCTAATTATGCCTAAGTCAGGAAATACAACCATCAGCATGATTTGCGGTCAGCTGTTTAATTAATTTTAGTATTAATAAAGTTACAGAAAATCAATGTGTCAAAAGGACTTGAAAGGATTACCAACTACTCTGGACAAATTAGCAACACTTCCATGCCTAGAGCACAGGAAAGCACAAAGATGTTTAATTAAACTATTTACCAGTGAGGAATTTAAATCACCATAAATATTACATTTTTAGTACATTTCTTTTCCTCAGATTGAAAGCACTTAGGAGCAAATAACATGCAGTTTTCTAATGGCATTTTTTTTTCAAGGAAGGAGTGTAAAAAATGTTGCAGTTAAACCCAGCAAACCCAGAAAATGAGGATGAAGTCAGGAACAAAAGAATGTGACATGGCATTTAAAATTAGAGGACTGGGGAATAACTCAACTCCAGAACAACAAAAGATGTTACAAAACTGCATGGAAAGAGGAAGGAGAAGATTTATAATATGAGGGCCACGTGGTTACTCAGGTCCCATGCACACTGTGCTTCAATGAACTGCTATTGTTTCTTGTGAAAATGTCAATATCTATAAAAATAAACCTCACTGCTCACTGAATTCTTGTTGTTACAAGTCTGTGTTTTTCCCATATCTAATTTATCTGACTCTTTACTACACTCTCCAACATTGCCACTGTCTCAGCATGAGTCTGGGCAAAACACTCCAAACTCTTTGTGCCTCAGCTTCCCTTTTCCAAAAGAGCAATTAAATACTTACCAGGCTTCAGGGGATGCATTAAGAAGCTACATTATCTATTTTAGTACAGCATTCTCTGACAATACAAAAGAATCATCCCCTTTATTATTATTAAAAACAGAGCTTCCCTGTGGCAACAGTGCACTAGTTATCTCTCTGGGGACTTATCTAAAGCCAAAATGAATGTGATTGAAAGCTTTCTCCTGAGTTAATGGGGTTTGAGTCAGAACTTGTGCGACTGTCAGTCGACTGACGTGCAATTGCTCCCTTTTTGTTTTGCTGGATTGATTTCATACTGCTCTGGTCTTCTGTTGACTTGTCCTGCAGAGCAAAGAAATGCTCTCTGAGGCAGGCAATACCCACCGGTGCATAGATTTCCTGCAGCTGAACTTGGCCAGCAGCCCTCTGAGGGACTCCAAACAAATGTTTCTGCATTTCAAGGCCCCCTGAACTGAAGGACAGTTCCCTTCACAGCTCTGCTGAGGGAGGTGCTATCGACTGCAGCTCAAACAAAAAGAGTCCTACTTAACACCAGGAGCCAAGCCCTGCCCTGCCTTGTACGCACCCGACATGAAGGATCTCGGGGAAGGAGAGACCAGCACAAAAATACTTCCTGCCTGCTGAGCTAACACAAGCACAGTGTCATCCGTTCAGGTTGTCTTAAAACCAGTTTCCAAGTGCAGGAGTGACAAGACAAGCACACAGATCAAGATTCAGCTCCTAGAAGGTTAATGAGTATCTGCGGTGTCCGGTGGACAGGGTGGATCCCAAAGCAGGGAATAAACACTGGTGCCAAGGAAGGTCAAGGGGGTCCAGATCTGCCCTCAGCCTCAGTCAGGCCCATTGTGCTGAATGTCTGATACCTAACCTATACATGCTGACATAACTATGACCCCAACCCAATTCATGTTTTTGTAATTTTCCCTGAAAAGTTCGGCAGGTTTGCTGAGCGGTGCCTGCCAGAGGTGGGATGAGATTTGGTCGCCTCAGGGCGTTATGGAGCTCAACAAGGCCAAGTGCCAAGGTCCTGCACCTGGGTCAGGGCAATTCCAGAAACAAACAAGTTCTCTCTGGGCAAAGAATGGATCGAGGGCAGCCTTCAATAGGAGTGTGCTGGTGGAGGAGAAGCTCAACACAACCCAGCAAATGTGCAATGGCAGCCCAGAAAGCCAAACACGTGCTGAGGAGCATCAAAAGCAGCGTGACCAGCAGGGTGAGGGAGGTGATTCTGTCCCTCTACTCTGCTCTGGTGAGATCCCACCTGCAGTGCTGTGTCCAGCCCTGGGGGCCCAACACAAGGACATGGAGAGTTCAGAGGAGGCCACAAAGACGCTCAGAGGGCTGCAGCCTTCTGTGGAGACAGGCTGAGAGTTGAGGATGTTCATCCTTGGGAAGAGAAGGCTCTGGGGAGACATTCCAGCAGCCTTTTAATACCTAAGGGGGGGGCCTGTAAGAAAGCTGGAAAGGGACTTTTTACATGGACATGTAGTGACAGAAAAAGGGCAATGGCTTAAAACTGGAAAGAGAGAAGGTTTAGATTAGAAATTAGGAGGAAGTTCTTCTCTATGAAGGTTGTGAGGCCTTGGCACAGGTTGCCCAGCAAAGCTGTGGATGCCCCATCCCTTGGAAGTGTTCAGGGCCAGGCTGGATGGGGCTCTGAGCAACCTGGGCTAGCATCACTGTCCATGGCAAGAGCAGTGGAACAAGATCATCTTTAAGGTCCTTTAGAACCCTAACCATCCTGTGACTGTATAAAAAATTATGTAGTGCTAGGCAAGACACTAATGATATCCTTTATAACAGCAAGATCCAAAGAGACCACTTCCCCAAAACATACCTGAAAACTATTCTACCACAGACCTACCTTCACTGCTTGCTGACCCAGACTTGTGTTTTCAGCTAGCAGACAAGTCTATCAATTCCCCAAATCCAGGCCATCACGAGAACAGCAGTAACATTTGTTTACTGACCTCTGTGAACAAACAAGACCCTGCACAGTACTTTAAAAGTGCAAGTGCCACACCAAAACCAATGCTATTGCTTCCTTGAATGCTAATTTAGTTCAACAAAGAAGGAACAGCGGAAAAGAGGGTTAGTAGATTAGATTTCAGAAAGAGCACTGTCTTTCAAAGAGTGACTGTACCATCAATCTGCTGCCTGAGAGCTTCTATTCAGGTCTTTTACAAACACAGACAATGATTCTGGATGTGAGGCCAGTAACCTGCCCTTTGAGATTGCCACTCCACTGCTGTGAAACTTGCTGCATTATTAGTATTATTACGGGGTCAACCACACCACCTTGAAGCTGGCAGGTGAACTCCAGCAACAAAAATATGAAAGCATCAATTTTAGTGATAGCAAACAATTTGAGCGTTTGTTCTAACCACAGGAGGAAATTTCTGCAGTTGAGTTGCCTTTCAGAGATAGGGGAGGGGAAGAAGGGAAGAGCAGCAGAGGGGGTTTCTGCCTTTTTTCCCTTGAAAATGAAATTTTCTCAGAACTCTATGATATTTTTCTGTGCTTTAGGCACAACTTTTCTAATAACATGCTTCAGAAGGGCTTGTTCTGAACAGTGCACTACATTCCAAACTGAATGCTGCTCCAGACACCACACAGGATAGAAGGGAAGGGGCTTATGGGATAACCTGGCAAAATCATTAGGTTTTCTTATTTCCTCTTCTCTACCCATGCTGTAAATCAAATTAGCATGTAAACTCAAGACTAATATTTATATTCCAAGATTTCTCCTAAATAATATATTTCTATGCAACATCATTTTTCCACAGAATTAAAATACTGTACTATGTGCTTTGAGAACACTTCCCGTTTCTTTGGTGGATAAGGGCTTGCTTTATACAAGTAACATACAAATATTTCAGTGGCTCCTTGCTTTGAGAAGCCAAAGACTAAAGACATTCTGTGAATATCAACACACCAAATGAGAACTGAAAAAGGCATAAAAGCACAGTCCAAAAAAAAAAAAAAAACAAAACAAAATGAAACACAGGGAGAAAAAAAAACCAAACAAACCACAACAAAACCAAATACAGCCTTCAAACCCAGTAGTGACCACACAAAATGAAGTAACTTATTCTCTGAATGACTGAGGGATTTGGGGAAGTTTTTGGTGTCCCAGGCAGCCTTAAGGAAAACATTGTAAAATCACTGATTTTTTTTTTTTTAAATGGTTATCATAGGTGTTAAAGGCCAGGAATCTTTTTTTATGACCATTCTGTTTGTCTTCACAGAAAATTCCAGTACTATGCAAAAAGAGACAAAACCTACCCATACTGTTTCCTCTTCACATCAGCATGTTATATGCAATTATTACAGATAATTTATAGCTCATTAAGAAGAAAAGGCCTTTGAATACTTTACTGAATTACAGTGGGACATACAAACTATATATTCCAGTTTCAAACAACAGAAAACTCATACACATGAATTTTGAAAATCATACCAGAGGACAGACGCAGCCCATCAAAAATAAAATTATTCTATTTTTATTAAGTAGTTTATAATGCTTCAAAAAGCATAAAACAACATACTGCACCTCCGAAGCGAACTCTCAAACTGCTATGTCAGAAGAAAGCAACCCAAGGGAACTTATTTTACAACAAGCAACGAGGGTAAAAACCTGGGAGAGTCAATCAAATGCTTTGAATCAGTAGATTCCAGCAAACGAGAACATCTGGAGCAGCAAATCTTGCTGCCAGTTTCGGAATGGACAAGACTGTGATTTACTTGGGAACAGATAAACAACCTGTCAGTGTCACAGGAACAGACTGAAAAGCAGGTTCCTATTCCAGGGTAACTTTTCTTAATAAAACCGTCTTTCACTCAACAACTCAGTTAACATTCAGAGCACAGAGCTCTAGAAATAGGGGAGCAGAAAAACACTGATGTACCTTTCTTGCTGAACAAAGTACCTCACCACACCAGGTCTTCTGCTTATGCGAGACTGAACACTGGTAACTTATTAAAACAGTCACTACTTAATTTGAAATCATAGTTAGGAGTTCCACATAATTGGAGACTTCATCCAGAATATTGTTTTAGTCACTCTGTCTCTATGACTGCATTTTCTGTGCAATCAGCACAGCTTCCAAGAGAGCAGCTTCTCACTGATAACCAGAGAAGTTCCTGCTTCACAGTTGGGAACAATTATTCAAAAATTGTTTGGGGAAGAAAGGTTTCAGCAATGTCAAAACAGTAAAAATTAGCCTAATTTCAGAAAAGTGCAGTGTTTTAAGAAAATGCACCTGAAGCAGCGTATTTAAAATTCAGGAATATCCAAATGAATCTCATTTTGCTCAGTTCAAATTGACATAGCATTTCAACAGTCACTCCGTGTCTTTTTATAAAGATAAGCCCCTCAATATCAAATTGAAATATTTTATTCAGCTCAACGTTTCTTTCTGATTTTTGGCTTCCACATACAACTGCTTTCCACCTTTTGAAAGCTGCCAGAGCTGGGGGATTGGACACCAAGGCCACCAAGCACGTGCTGGCCCAGCAACAAACAGAATCTGCTCAGCAGCAAAAGATGACTTTGTGCCTTCATGAAGCAGACTCAGACTTCCCAAAACATGGCAACTCCTGCTCTGTGGAATAACTCTGCTTTAAAGTCAACAGTGCATAAAATACATGTGATGCCATGCATGTGCCTTAAGCACATACATTTGAAACTTCTTAATCCTTGTCCTGAACCCATCAGAACCTGACACCCCCCCCCACACACACACACAATTGTCATCAGAACACCAACCCATCTCAGGCTTTCAGATTTGTCCCCAAATTCATGGTTCAATGACAAGAAAATTTCTCGTTTATTTTGTTTGAATAGAGAGTAATAATATTTAAAAACTGAGTAATAGCTACGATTTATTTCACTTGTGCCTTCTAAACACTTGGTTTCTGTATAAGGAGGAATTAGTTGGATATTTGCTGCCTGGGTTTTTTTATTATTTTGTTTTTAATCTTTGCTATTATTGCTTAAAGTCTGTATAAACATAATGCAAAATGCAAAATAGGATTAGTGCTTCTATTGCACAGTACTTATTTAACTACATTTATTATTATAACAAACCATTATTTCTAGATACAACAGGCAATGAACTACGTTTCTCCTGATCTATGTTACACACTTGCTGTGCTTTTTAACTGTGATGTCAAAAATGAAGTCTTTTTAGCAAGACAATAAACCTGCAAGAAATAGTTATCTCCCTCATTCTATTATTTGCTCCCAACTCCACTCCCGATTTTTTTTGTGTGTTCATGCATTTTAAGGGGATGTTTACCCATTACTGTCAAGCAACTTGTCTTACAACTTCACACTTTTTTGGTAAATCACAAATGCCTTGCTTTCTGAACCCTTTGCACGCCTAATGATAGTGCCTTGCTGGAAAGAAAGGAACATTAGGAAATTAGTAGTGCATGTATGGAAAAGCAAGTGTCAGATTGGCAAGAACACTCTCCCCATCACTGTGAAGGCTTCCACCTCACCCAGTACACCTTTAGAACAGAATTTAAGGTCTACATCCATCATGTGACATTCTAAAAGATCAAGAAAAACTCAAAAGAGACAGATTTTATGAAAATAAGGACCCTGTGGGCAAAATAAAAATCAGCTTCCTGACAGCAGTTTAGTACCAGCCTCTCTCAAGAGGTGGGCAGGGTTTTCCTACAGTTTTATAAACTACTTAGCTAAAAGATATGGTATCATCATGAAAGTCCTATCACATTTCCTATGACCTTCCCTAATGATAATGTGCATTGCAATGTAGTTATTCCAGGCTGAAAATCATTTTCACAATGAACACTCCTGTGCCACCTTTCCACTTGAGAAAACAGCTCACCCAGCACCATCCTAGACATGGTATTGTGCCAAGCTGACAAATCCATTTCAATAAACCTGCCTGGTATTTTCCTCCTTTGCCTGATCAAAATAATCCATCAAAATAATCCCAAGATCAGCCTTTCTGGAGCGTTGTGATGGAAAGATGTTATCCAAGATAGGCAGAGCTGGGATGAGCAGTTCAGCAGCTTCTCATATTTTTCTGAGACGGCCAGAGAAGGTCCCTTAGAATCCCCTAAATGGAAATGAGACTTACCTACCCTCCATTAAGAATTTTTAGAGCTAATTTTGCTGATAGATATCACAAAAGAATCACCAGATTTACTGTCTAATGCTATCACACCTGCTCTGTTTTCTAAGCAATGCATCATAGTCCTCCAGACATTAGTTCTCAGCATCAACAACGATTTCCAAACCCCCTAAAAAATAACCAGTTTGGAGGACTCTATACATTTTCAATTTTCCTTTTACACGTTGGTCTCGGCTCTGTCCAGAATAGCTTCTCCTCCTGGATAATTCCTCATGTCTCAATCCACTCACCAGTTTCCAACCACAGCTAACAAAGCGTTATTTCATCCCACAGTCCCTCCCCTGTGCCATCCGACCTCGTACAGAGCCAGACATGGGGCACAGAGGGACCTGTGTCTTGGCTGACAACAGCAGCACTCCCTGGCTGCACCACAGGCCTCCCACAGCCACCTTCCAAGTGAATTCCAAAGGGCTCACACACAGGAATAGTTACCTCGTAGCACATTTATCCACTCCGCCCGTGCCGAAATTTTACGCCGGCAAAGGGCTGGCCGGTTCGTGGCACTTGGTACGGAACGGGGGCTGCCCAGAAGCTCAATAACAAACAGCTGGAGCACAACAACAGAGCTGCTGCTGCACCTGAGAGCTCACCTGTGCAGGAGAAATCATCCACACGGACATAGCCAGCGACGCAGTCACAGCGATAGGATCCGGGCAAATTAACGCACACGGTGTTGGCGTGACAGTAATGCATCTTGGCGGCACACTCGTCAATATCTGCGGGGAAGAACCACCCAAAAAAAGAAAAAAAAAAGGGTTACAGTCAGTGAAAGCACATTGGGGAAAATAAATTCCATTTACAAGTCCAAAGGCGGTCTGGTTAAACACCGGCATTAAAGGACAGGGAAAATTCAGTAAAAATTATTCCTTAAAGTAGAGCTAAAAGACCTGTATCATAGCAATGGGTTCTTTCACAATGTTCTTCTTCAACTACTACTTTTTTGAACTCTGGAAAAGCAAGGTGTCCATTTGGATTTTTTCCTACAACTTTAAAAAAAAAAAAAATCCAAAAACTGATGCAGTTTGCAAGCGCACAAAATAGAGTCAGAAGTGTGCAATATTGGAAATCCCAACTCTTAAAGGCATAGTAACTCTGCACAGCATGGGATCAGTTGCAGTGCTGGTCAGATATGACATGGCAATGTTTGTCAGGACAATGTAGTAGCAGATTCAACTGGGAGTTGGACAGTGAGCGCTCCAGACCTCTGGATTAACCCAAGTACTCTGACAGTGCCCTGTCCCTGAAACACAGGAGTTTCTCTGCAGGAGTTACTGGACAGGGCTCTGTGCCACTTCCACATCTCACACAAGCAGAACTAGTCACCTAAGCCCATTTTATGCCTGCTTTGCATCATGTCAAAAGAAAAAAAAAAAAAAAATGACTAAGGAGCAGCAAAAACTTGACCCCACATCTCTGCTTAAGCAATCTCTATTGCTGCTGCAAATCCAAAATTCAAAACTGTTTTCACAATAGTGACTCAAACCTATCATTTACTTGCCTGTTTAAATATCTCAAAGCTCTGTGATATTGTAAACTGTAAAATCTTTCCCCCCACCACCTTCCTTCCCCACAGAACCAGACATTACTCTGAAGAATTTCCTTTATTTTTCTCTCAGCAGGATGGATTTTCTGCTTAGCAGCACAAGATTTCACATGAAGTAATTCGTGGTTTTCAAAGTATTAATTCTAGTGTTACATACGTCCACACAAAGAAAGATGAATCAGGCTCTTTTTTTTTTTTTTTTTTTTTCCTCTCCCTATTACTTTCTTTTTGGTATTGATTGCTCACACTCAGGAAAGGTATCAATTGACAACACAGCTGAAGAACCTCCTAGGCTGGAGCATCAGTGAGTTGGTCACCCCACAGTGCAGTTTCTACCCAAGCTCCAGATTCCCTTCTCCCTCTCTCCTTATGGAGACGCAGTGGAAGTGCTGCAAGGCATTAGCACCATCAGCATTCAGCCCCAGGAGGTGGGGGAGTTCCACTGTGCTCATGCTGAGTTCTTGGTTAGCTAAATTCTGCTATCCTGCCTACCCTTCCTCAGCTGAAGTGGCTGCAGTTGAGACACACCCACGGTTTGGAGTCTCTGAAGATGAAACACATGCCAGCTGCACTCACACTCCCCACATGACAGACATCTGTCCAGCAGGAACTACTAGCTAAATTGCTTCATGTTGGCCAGCAAACAGCTGTCAGTTGGCAGTGATTTCTGACTGCTGCCAACTTGGGATGAATTAGAAGTGATGGCCTGGAGGCAAAATACTTTCTGTATCACTGCAAACACCTTAAACTACCTCGTTCCTGCATTTTCTGTTGTTTCAGTTGCAGTGCCACTTGATTAAATGAATTTTAAAAAGTTGGGAGCATCAATATATGAAAGATAAAAGCCACAAAAAAAAATCCTCCCACATGCCTTGTTATCACACCACTGAGTGCTCGAGCCACTTGGGAAACACTCAGGTGTTGACGTGTGTTCACACTGTTCTGCTTGCAGACTATTTTTAATAGGCTTTTGGAGCACAGCTTTGAGGAGTTTTGTTCTTGCATATCTAATAATTTTCTAGCATAAAAGGAAAAGGAATAAAAGATGTCTGTAAAGAAAGCAAGAATGTCAAAACAGCAACCAATTCACCTGAAAATTAACCTTGTGCACTACCCTTCATCTCCAGCTTCCTCACTGAATTCATTGGACTACACCTCTCTTTCTTCCCCCAAGGAGAAGAGAGAGGATTAAAAGTCTCAAAGGTGAAGGAATTTGAACTTTGATTCATTGCAAGAAAGGCCCAGATTGCTGTAACAAAAGATACAAGAATACCCAGAGATAAAAAGAAAATTCACAACCTATATGAAAATATTGCCATGGGAGAATATCTGAAAAGGAGACTAAGGACTTCAAGTGGTGACTTGACTATAAATAGAGGAATTGAGAAAAGCTGGCACTGGGTTGCTGCAGAAGTTCTAGAGTCCAGGAAGAAAAAGCCCAGGCCTAACAAAGGAAGCAGAAGTAACAAAAGAACCAGCCCTTCTCTCTTTGGTCACTTCCTTTGGTGCATTTTCCATAAACCCTTTCAGCATTTCACATTCTCTTTTATCTTTGCAACATCGGCCTTCTACTAATACACACATTTTCTTTACAGAGAGTAATATTAAGAGATCAAAACTGGCAACAGAATGTTCTTATTAAAGCTTGCGGGGCAACGCTAAAATTGTTCTGGGCCTCAATCCTACAAATTCCTGTAAAAGGTTAGGTATTCATCACAAAATGCTTTGGGTTTTTACTTAATATTGTTAGAGTAAAATCCATAAAGCACAGGGTGGTATATATCAGCCCAGCTGTAATAGAACTCAAATTGTGATTCATGTCTAGAGACTGCTTGTCGCATTTGAAATATTAAAGCTCATCTTTTTAGTGGTCTTTGGAGGTGACGAAAATATATGATTTATGTTCCTCTCTAGGCCGGTGAAGTAGTTTGTTTTTCTTTTAAAAAGGTATACTTATGGTCTTCAAAATGAGACTTGACACAGTGTAATGATCACGTACATATCACCAGCTTCCATCTACACGAGCTCAGCTTTGCAACAACAGAGACATTTGGGCTCCAGCTTTTCAGCAGGGACTGTTGTGCTGCAGGGTGGGTTGGCTTGGTAAGTGAGTGGTGTCCTAGTGGGTTCAAGTGTTTCCTTAACAGCTGGTGAAATGGGGTTCCTTGTCTATACAGAGCTCTCCTTTACTGCAGCACTACAGCTAATTAGTTATCCCCATCACTCTTTACAGCTGTAAATAGTGTCTGTGAAGTCACAGGCAAGTATACACGTGCTATCTTTTATTAGTTGCCAGTGCACTTAGCAATGCTGTGAGTACAATGGGATAAAACACAAGTGGAACCACCTGCTCAGCACCTGACGGGTGATTTGCCACTGCAGGTGCTCGTCAGCTCGAACCAACCAACAAAAGCAAGGTGGGGTGGAAAAACAATACAGAGGGTGTATTGTGTACCCCGGGAAAGAGGCTTTCTCACCTGCAAATGCACTTTACAAACTGTCCAAACTCTCTTCATGCCTGACTTAGAATTCTACTGCTAAATATCTGTAATGCTGAAAGATGACAACGAGACACCAAATCTCAACTAAAACATCTTTTTACCATTTGCCCCCTCCAACAAGTCACATCCATCCAACCAAAATAATCTCAGCTGTAGAGGGCATAATTCCTATTAATGGCGGGGGGGGGGGGGGGGAGGTTGTCCATTTGCCCAAAAGAGAAATGGACCTCTTATTTTTTTAAACTCTTAGTCCTGCAATAACCATGAGTGAACAATCTTGAAACAAAGCCCTCTCTGCCTGAGGAGTTGCAGAGCAATGTTTGCATGCATTCAACAATAATCCCTTTGGGCATTAGTAGCATCATCACCTGTTGTTTGGGGCTTCACAGTTTAACTGCTGAAAGACAGGAACATTCAAACCAAAACAAAATGGAACGAAGTATGAGGTGTTCCAGAGCACCAACAGATTTTGTATTTGTATCAGAATCAATTAGACTTTTTGCATCTCTCTCCCAGCTTACTTGCCTTCTTGTTGGGGGGTATATTTTACCAAAGTAGATTAGAATTTTCAGGCACACTATAAGGAAATAAAGACAGAAAATCAAAAACAGGAGGGGAAGTGTGGGGAGGAAGACAGTTTTGCAGAAAGATTTCTAATTCATGATTATGAAAGGGGAGGAGGGAGGGAATTCCCCTCCCCTTCTTTTATTCAAGACAATACTGTGCACTGACCCGAACTGTATTAGACTTTGGTCTAAATAATCTGGAATTTTAAAATTGTAAAGTCAACCAGTGTTGCTATTTAAATAATATCAAATCTTAAAATATGTTCACGAGCTGATGGAATCATACCTACGAAGTTTCCAAAACAGCAGAGCACAACAGTGGTGGAGCAAAAGACAGGCCCTAAAATTTCCATCACCCCATGCTTATGCAAAAATGAACACAGGCCATTTTCACTCCACTGACTAAGCAGCTCCTTGGTCATTATATTTACTTGCTCTCCAAATTCTCCTTGGTTCTGTCCTCTCCTGCTCTCACCTCCTTTCCACTGCCAGACTCACTTGACTTTATCTCCACTTGCCTTTTAGTTTTTCCTTTTTATCCCCCCAAGCTGCCTGCATTCTTTCTGATGTGTCTCACATGTCTTAGACACCCCATACCTGGTTTCTACCTCTAGGACAGGGCTGGTTTCTCAAACTGTGCAACAGAACCCTCAGGGAGCCATAAAGCATCAGACACAGCAGTCAGCAGTTCAACCATGAGCTGGCAGCAGCTCAGCTTCCCCCCCTGTTGCCTGAGTAAGAAAAGGCTAATTACTGGCTGCAAATGTTGAGATGAGACTTAAAACTGTTTACCAACAACTGTTTACCAGTTTCCTCGGTGGCAATTCATCTCCTCCAAGGCAGGGCAGCAGTGCAACCTCTGACTTGAGGGTGGAGCTGCTGCCCGTTCAGAGGCAGGGAAATAACCCAAAACAAGAGCAGGTAAGCAAAAGAAAATGTTCCCTTTTCAACAAGGCTGAGAAATATTACCCTAATGTCATTAAGTAACTAACCAGCGAAAAATGCCTTCATAAATTAGGGCTGGTGTAGCATCACCTGGGAATCCACAGGCAGTAAAATAACCATCAATAGAATAATATCAGGAAGTATTATCATTTTGACTTTTAGAGCATCATTAAAATGGTGCAGCCTCTTCCTCTGGGCACAGTGTAAAAGTGCTTTACATTGATATGACTACTTTACGATCAGGACAAGAGTATCAATATTCCAAATCTGCTTTCTGTCTATTTAACTGCCCCTTAGGGATGGAAATTGTATAACTGTGAGGTTAAACAAATAAATAAATATTTTAAAACACGCATTCACATGCAAATCATACTTGAACAGTCACACTTTCCAGTCCCCAACTAATGTAACACTCCTGAGAAGGACAAAATAAAAATTCAAGTGAAGGCACCCTCCTGGTCTTTATTTCAATAGTGTTAAATACTTTCACCAATTACACCCAAGAAAGCAACTGGTTATTCCTGAAAAAACATCACAACATTTTGCTACCTCTTTCTCAGCTACAGTAGTAAACAAACCACCCAGGGAAGCAGTTGCTTCCTAAAATCCACCCTGATGAAGTTCAGCCTTAGACATTAAAGCATTGCCCAAGTACAATACAATCCCCTTCTCCATCCTTGTCAATGCTTACAATAACACACTCATCATTAGCCTCTTCAGCTTATGATTTTGTGCCTTAAAAAAACCCCAAAAATTAAAAAAATTGACATCTTCATAACCTGAATCTCAAGTAATCTGACCAATTCCCTGATTCTTGGGAGCCAGGGAATTCCATCTGTAGTCATTTTTGGTCATCATTCCTCAAAATAGCATAACCCTATCATGAAAGGCAGCACCCAACTCCTTAAATCTTGCTGTCCAGGCTATCTGTCTAGTGTCCCTCTCAGTGAGAAGTTTTTCCTTTTATTTATTCTACTAAATTCTGCTCCTCTCTAAGGAAAACTGAAAATTTGCAGTTCCACTGTGCTTTGTGCTTTCCATCACTGCACTGGCAATTTGTGATGCATTATTTAAGGTCTGTACCATGGGTTTGGTGGGATGGTCCCAAAGAGCCTTGAGATCTCTTAGGATAAAAACAGTTTATTTAAATTGAACTTTTCCTAAAGGATCATTTCAATCACTTCAAAAGCTGCCACTGACATGCTGGCATTAAAGAACATATAAGTAATGTGGTGTTGTTCCTAACAGAGAGGAGCTGTTTTCCTAACCCTAAGTGCATTCATTTGATAAACACATTAATAGAAAATGTTCACAGGCTTATAAATATTACTTTTTAAAAATGTTTGCAGATATAGCTCTTAGGGATGGTTGATAACTTATTCATAAGGTATCTCTGACAGTTGCAAATAAATTATTTTTAAAAAATACGCAGCCAGAATTCACATATGATAACGCAGCTTAGAGAACACAGATTAAAAATAATCACAGAAAGCAGAATTAAACATTTGGGGAAACAGGTTTTGGCTAACAGCAGCAGCTCAGTCATTTGCTCAAACATGCCAAAGCAACTAGGAAAAAAAAAAAAAAAAAAAACCAAGTAAAAATTCTTTTTGTACTATTATAGCAGCTGCTGTGATGTTTAGAACTAACTCAAGTTAAAAAAGATTGCTTTATCCGGGATTATCCAAACCTTTTAATTTTTTCTTTCTAATTATCCTTTGAAAATACACTGATATTTCTATTTAGAATGCACAGCAGCAGAACAGGCTACTGAGGAAGTGTGTCTGAGTGTGTGTAAGGGCTTTGAATTCTTTTAAGATGCTGCTTAATTTGCTCTTCCCCTCAGTGGCTCCCTCAGAGGCGACGTGACGAGCGAGCCACTGCTCAGCTTCAGTCCTGCCAGGATTCAGGACTTTTCCCCAAGTCAGTGCCACCATCCCTGCTCTCCAAGCTACTCTCTGGCCTCTTGGACTTTATCAAGGCAGATTAAATGCCTTTGAGGACACTCTGCTGTAAGGGATTCGTGGATTCTGAGGAGCATTCGTTACATCCTCTCACGGGCATTATGGCAGAGAGGTTCTCTGACACCTCCAGGTGTTTTAACATAATCAGGAATATCGGCAGCTACTTGAAGAGAGAGTTTTATATTTCAGGGAAATGACCTGGTGTCTATCAGAAAGATAAAAAAGAAAAAAAAAAAAGGCAAGAAAAAAAAAAAAAAAAAAAAGAGGACAAGGACTTATGCCTCCTAAACTGTGATAAGTGCTCTGAAAAGTAAAAAGTGAGATGTAATGACAGGCAGCCTGGGAGAAATACTGAGAAACTGCTTTGTTCTGAGGCTTCAAACTGACAGAGGGTGGGTTTAGATCAGACACTAGGAAGAAATTCTTTGCTGTGAGGGTGGTGAGACACTGGAGCAGCATGCCCAGAGGAGCTGTAGATGCCCCATCCCTGGAAGTGTTCTAGTGGAAGGTGTTCCTTCCACAGCATTGGGGTTGGAACTATATTTAAGGACCCTTCCAACCCAGGCCACTCTATGATTCTATGCTGATTATAATTAGACCACTTCATCTAAAATGCAGTTAATCCCATATAAACTGGTGCTGACCCCACAGGAGTTGTTGGGTCTTGGAACTTTGCAGGAGCAAGCCTTCAACAGGAGAAGCTGTTTACTCTTTGACTGAGAGCACACAGGAGATTTCATGGGTTACAGAGCTCTTGCTGTGTCCCCTGACAACAGGACTGGGTAATGAACCAGCAGAGATCTGGGCCATCTCTATCCGTAGTCAGAGCAACAGTCCTGACAGTATTGCCAAGGACACTGGAGTAGGGAAGAGCTAAATTCAGAGAAAGGTAAGAGACAAACTCAGAAAGACAATATTATTCAAATATGAAGCATTTTGAAACTTTCTCTAATAAAAATATGAACTTTGAAATAAAGCCACATCTCTGTAAGTCCTATGATGACGTTAGCTTGTTCTTTTGCATTAGTTTTATCTTAAAAACCGCTCAAAAACTGCTGTTCTTTTTATTTTTATTTTTTTAGAGATGGTGTGTTCAGTATTTCACATTATAAATCCTTTTATCCGTCACCCACACTTATTGAAAGTTAGGAAATAATTATATTTGTACAAGCTATCTTTCTCAGAAGAGAATTTTTCTCAAAGCTTTTCTCCAAGTGTTAATTTGGGAACAAACAAAAATTTACGTGATAAGTAAAACATTGGGGTTCCCAAGGTTCATCCTTGTAAATATAGCAAATGCTTGCATTGGGTATAGGGACCCAATAAAAAAAATATCGCTCAACTTCACCACAATAATCATGAAAACATCAAAACTCCCTGGCTTTTCCCATCCTGCTTCAGGTATCCTGTATATTTTCCCAAAAAGCAGGAGATGTTTGGGGAATCCTGTAGCTGTTGAGAAGATGGTGGGGGAAAAAAAAGGGCTTATCACAGGGCATATGTGGGGCAAATTCTTTCAGTTTGATGAGCCAAACAGTAAAATGTGAGCTGTCCTGTCACAGGCTGTCAGCACAGCACATCTCCAGGCAATGAGCTTGGAGGTTGGGAATCAGCAATTTGACGCTGTTCTCCATCACTCCCCTGCTGGAACCTGGAGTGCAGTGACCAGGGGCTGATCTGATGAATCCATACAGATCAACAAATATGGGAATGTCCCTTCCCTCACAGAAGTGGTGCCTGTCTGGGACACAGAGGGAGTCCATCGCTTTCCAGCCCACGATGGAAACCTCCAACAAATTACTGCAGGGGAAGGAGCAGGAAGAGTTATATATAATAAATCCAACTGGACTCCTCTCCCTTAGTGCTGCTCTTTCACCCATTTTTCTTCTTCAAAGGCTCTTAATGCACGAGAATTTATTCTAAATCTAACCACTTCATGCTGGGCTGTGAGAGTTGCCATTACATAAGTCTACAACAAATAAAAGATTATGCTACTACTGCTCACAAATATATTACTGCCCATTAGAAAACACAGCAGTATAATCACCTCATTCTTATGAAAATAGCTCTGTTCCTGAGAAAGATTGCTCCTAGTTTACTGCATAAATGTACTCCCAAAGTCAGACTTTCTTTGGCTTTGATTTCACTTATGAAAGAAGCTCCTTTTGGATCTCAGTAAGCACGGATGAAACAAAGACTGCTGCTGGAAAAGGAATGCAAGATTTCTGTAACAGATTCACCTCCTTATTTATTACCTTTCCAAACATTCTTAGAGATACCAGTGGATGCTTATATGGTGGGAAGAGGTGAGGGAAGTGTTGTTTTTCTCTAATCTTCCGTTCACCTGTATTAGCCAAGCAAAACCACACACTGAAAAATAACTATATCCATTTTCATTCAGCAAATACCTTACCTTTTTAATCCCTTCTATCTGATTTTACTAATGGCTAAGGGTGAACAATGGATTACTGTATCAAAATGAACAATTCTTTCTTCATGCCATTATACTGAGAGCAATTACATTCAACACCTGGTTCCATCAGCACTCGTCTTACACCTCCACCCACAATTTTTGCTTCACTGCTCTATTTTTCACCCCAATACTCTCAACCAGTTTGTCTCCTTCTGTCCTGTGATATTGACTGCCTTAACTCTTTCAAATGTACCCAGATGCTATCTTCAAATGATAAATTGTAGAAGGCTAACCCACATAATTGATCTAGAATCCCTGTGCCCACAGCAACATTTTACTGTGGCATTTTGAAGGACACTGCAACCCTCTGAAAAATTAAATGCTTGTGAAAACTCTATGGTTTGTAGGTGGTTTTTTTTTTTTTTTTTTGGGGGGGGGAATGTCTTCATCACGTCCAAAAAAAACCTACACTCCCTGGAAGATTACTAGGCCAGTATTTTATGATGACTTTTAATATTTACTGCTGTAGTAAATGAGACATATAATACGTAAGTAGCACAAATCATATAAAATTAATATTCCACAATTTCATACTGAAGTAATTTTTTCACTCAGTGGCCATTTGTGCAGCACACAGATAATGGAACTGTATTGTCCCACGTTGGTAAACACCAACTGTGCCCTATCTTCTCTGTTTATGGCCTTCATGACACTATTTGCATTTTCCCAACTGTTCTCTCTTAACATCTTTCCAACAATTCATTATTCAACTGTTTCCATCACATGTTGTTCCTCTATCCAGCTCTGCTGAAAAATCCATGAGGAAGCACTGAACTTGAAGTGGCAGGCTCATCACCACTGCTGAGCAATTGCAGCAATGCCTCTTCAACGCCACATAATTCAAACCAGGTGGTTCCACGTGACAGAGGATTTACTTTTAGACAGATTTTGTTTTCATGGGTCCAGATTATTCCCTGTTAATCAGGTTCCACAGAGGGATAGAGACAAATATCATATGCAGATAAGAAAATTATGGATCATTGCAAAACAGTTCCTTTCTGAGTATCCCTTAGAGCCTTGCTAAACACATTTTTGTGTTCCCCATCCTTGCTACACAGTCTAGTCTTATTGGTTGTGCCTTTTAAAATTTAATTTAATCTGTAATGTAAAAATAAATAAACAAGGAAACATCACCAGAAGAAAAATACCTAATTTTAGATATTATAAATACATATACACTATGTTATAAATATAACCTTAATTGATACAACTGAAAAATGCAAGATACATTTCTCATCTGAGCAAATATGATAATCAGGTGTGATTTATAGCACTGGTTACTGAAAGAGGCATTTCTGGTTTGGAGATTGCAACAATACTGCATTCCTTAGGCATAACCTGAGGTGAGATAAACAAGAGGAACAGTAAGAGGAGGTGGGGGGAGGAATCCAACAGACGATCATAAAAATATTCTTTACCTCCAATCCTAAGTCCTGCCTCAACACTTAGCATGAATGTTACTTTTTAATTGCTTTGCTTTTGGCTATGAAACTGAATTGGTAATTTAATGCTTTCCCCTTTGATAAGAGAGTCACATGTTTAGCTGTGGCTTAAAAAAAAAAAAAAAAAAAAAAAAAAAGAAGAAATGGGAACACTCCAGACGAGAATATTTCTTTTCTAGTAAATCTGCATCTGAATTACTACATCCCCTCTCAGTCATAGAGAGTCAATGACATTTTACATACATTTCCTTTAACAGTGTCAGCTACTGAGGAGCACATTCACACAGATTCCCTCAAGTTCCACCAACAAAAGTGGTCAGAGCACAAAGGAAGGATGGAGCAGAGAGATGCAGAGCCAGCCCTCCCTGGCCAGGAAAGGTAATTGTGAGTGAGTCTGCTGCTTGGATGATGTTTTAATGGAAGATCTTGAATGGGCACATGCCCTCTGGCAAAGAGCCTTAGTGCAAGCGAGGTTCCTGAGACTCTTGCAGAAGCAGAATTTTAATTTGTGGTACGCAGCACACCTTTGGGAGTGGAGGCTGGGAACAGAGACAGCATTATGTAGTTATTCCTGATGGTGAATTACTATTTTATTACCAGCACCATTACACATCTTTTAGAGCACGTTATCAGCAATAAGGCCCAACTCCAGCGTGACTCAGAAGAGCTTTTACCAGTTCTCTCAAAACACAGCAACACTCTCTGTAAAACACAGACCTGCACAGCAGGGCAGGGAGTGGCAGAAGCACACATCAGGTAAAAGCATCCCTGGGAAAGTCAACAGAAAGACACCGTGATCCTAATGGGCTTTGAACCAACCTGCTGCACGTGTAAATGTGTGTGTGCACTTTTGTGCACGCTGCAGAGGGAGATAAATCAACAAAGATCTCATCCTGAATGAGGAAAAAGGAAAGGAGGGTTGAGGGAGCATTACTGGTTTCAAATGCTGTGTTCTGACTCGGATTTTCAAGCTAGATTAAACTTTATTTAATAGCAAAATAGCAGCTCTTAGATTGCTGTCAATGAAGCCTTCATGTATTTTGTCCCTGGAGAAAACCATTATGAAAACAACATGAGCTTCCACTATCAATAAAAGGATGGAGACTTCTACCTCCATCTAATGCCTTTTCACCATCTACATTAAGAAGCAAATTCTAGCCTGATTTCATTGGTCATTCTACATTAGTTCTAAATAAATGACAAAAAAAATAAAAGCAGCAGAATAGGCAAACTGTGGATAGAAAGTCAATATCAAAAATCAATGCAAAATACTCCTCATCTCCAATGGTTTCCAACCCTTTCTCTTCCCTCCACATACACTTCCAGCCACTGTTCTTTCCTTTTTTCTTAAACAGCAATGTAACCCTAGTTACATCACGACACACAGCATGAAGTCACTCACATAGTAGAGCCAGACAGGACAGTATCTGCTTCATGAAAACACCCTCCCACTGCTAGAGACTTCAAAAGCCATGAAAAGTGATGATTGTCAAAGTAAAGCCACTCCACACAGAACTCATGAGATTATATAATAAAGACCCTGCTTTGAAGCGTCTCTGAGATATTTCTTAACACTTTTTTGTCACTGAAAAGAATTCTGAGAATACAAAACCCAATGTCAATGCAAATCAACGTGCCTCTACCAGCACACGAGAGGGAATATGCATTTGTAGCTGCCAAGAACAGAAGAGAGCCAGCAGGCACTGGTGGGACTTGGTCCCCCAACACGCCTCCCTGCTGCAGATTATCACATGACACTTGACTCCCAGACAGACAGACGGGTGTTAACAAGGGTAATTCACTCTTCTTGCTTTGGCCAGTGAAGGTACACTGTTCCCCTAGTCTGTGCTCTGATCATGTGTCCCTGCCCTGCATATCCTTTGCCTTCCTGGACAGCAATAGCAGGAAATGGTACCATGAAGGTACTGACCACAAAAACCTCCTCTTTGCTCCCAAGAGGAATAACAGCACTTCCAGGACTGAAAAGGAAGTGAAGGGAGAAGCCGCTGTCTGTATTTCCATCCTTAAGGTGTGCCCTTCGATGGAAAACAGAGGGAGCACCTCAAATTAGGTTCAGAGTTAACAGTGTTAACAGAACAAAGAGACATTTCCTTCATGCTTGGGAAAAGAAGAGATGAAACTGAGCTCCTGCTGAAGGGCCATAACACAAGACTATACAACAAAAAACATTGTATTCCCACAACAGTCAAAGCCCTTGTATCACAATCCCAAAGTATTTTTCCTTCTCAGAAGCATAACTAGAACATGTCCTTCTGCTGAGAAAGTACTGAGAGAGAATATTCAGAATTTATGCCATTATCAATTACACCACATGACCAGGCATTATATGAACTGACCACAACTCCCATTCCACATCCTCCTGTACTGCTTGGGTGGAGGAGGTAGAAGAATCGGCAGTGAAGTTGAGAGGGGTGGGGGGGAAGGTCTTCTTTAAATTCATTCTCATTATCCTACTCTGATTTGATTGGCAAATAAATCAAATTAATTTCCTCAAGTCAAGTCTGTTTTGCCCACGATGGTAATTGCTGAGTGATCTCTCTCTGTCCTTATTTTGACCCATGAGCCTTTTGTTATATTTTTCTCTCCCTGCCTTGTTGAGGACGGGAGTGATAAAGCAGCTTGGTGGTCACCTGGCAGATAGTCAAGGTCAACCCACTTAATTCACTCATTTTAAACTAAGAATTCTATTTCCTTTGGCCTGTGAAAAAGTAAGCTAAGCAATTTTATCACCATATTTGTTATGTCTTAGGTACTAATGGATGAAGAATCAGAGACCTGTTTAGGATGGAAAGGCAAAAGCAAGATTTTTCAAGTTTCCACTCCACTTAATTCCTGTAAGAATGATGCTAATAATTGGCATTTTAACAGCTGATAGGTGCAATTTTAATTAGTTAGGCATTGTTTTTCATTAAGGTGAGTGATGTACTGAAAGCCTATTGAGTCATAAACCCATCATTTAACACAACTGCCATGCCAGCCTTTCTGAGGCAACTTGCTTGACATCCCAGGAAATCAAAGGAAAGGAGCAACTACTTTATCTAGACTGAATTCCTATTTCTGGGTATATTAAATGCCAAGGAAAAATTAATAATGCACAGTAACCAGACGCAGAGCACACGCTGCTTTCTCACAAAACACTGATACTCAAGACTTTATAAGACTTTTTTTTAAAGTCATTCACCTTTTTCCAATAAAGAACAGCTTTTTATCCTCCTGTAGTGCTTTCACAAACCCAAATAACAAAGTCAAACAGTCTGCTGACACAATAGACTGATCAACCCTACAGTCTAACAAAGCTGAATATATACATACATATATAAATAATTTTCTCTTTAACAATCAGTTTCTATTTACCTTCCAATTTTTCAGAAACCTTAACAACTTTGTTCCTTAGTTCTACCTTCTTATTATCTTGAAAGCCCTAAAACACCTTTTTTGTCTAATCCACAGTCTTGAATTCACAAATCTTGACTTCAGCTCCTCTCTGACTGTTCATGCACATATTTGAACACACATTCAGCCCATCCCTTCAACCAAGCTCTACTTTATCTAACTTCTGGTCTTGCCTCATAAATCAGTTCCTACAAGCCCTTCATCATTTTTACAGTTCTTTCGGAACAGCTTTCTATTTATTAATTTCAAATTTTCTAACCCAACACGTCACATGCTCTGAACTCTGCTTCTGAATCACCACAATGATTTTGGAAGGGCAAAATCACATGCTGCTTTGACCTTGGAAAACTATCTCAGAACCAGGTGCTCTTAAAACACTTTTAGAGAAAGCACGAAGGAAGAAAACTATCCAGGAATAGTGAAATCACTGTGGTTAAATTATTTTGAGGCTTACACAGGCCCAAAAAAACCCTCCTAAACAAAGGAAGACTGAGATGAATTTCTTATAGATACAATTGCACAGCATATAATTTGCACTGATTCTAGATCATACAAATCGTCCTGCTGTTTTCAGGTAGGTACTGGATTCTTGGCCCCATAAATCTGCTATTTCTTAAAATACCAGGAATACACATCACCATGGATGATGGGTACAGGGTATCTGCTTTGGCTGAAGGAAAAGACTCAGCTCACGAGGTGCACTGGAATATTTCCATGCCAAATTTTCAGGGGATGAAAAAAAACCCAGAGAGCTGACATCTGTGCTATTTTAAATAACTGGTATTCACACATGTATCCATCCATCCATAAATTAAAACAATCCCTGGTTCCCCCACGCAGATCCAGGAGGGGCAATGTTCCCTGTGCACGCTGTGTTCATCCTAAACAAGAGGGATTCTTTCACACTTTAAAACCCTGAAGTCTCTATCTGGGCATCCTAAGCACATAATTAAAGGGACATGCCATACTGCAGCTTGTTCAGGAATCAGTAACACCAAAAAAAAAAAGGCATTAACACAAGGCAGATAAAAATTCAAAAGCATCCATCTTCATACAGTCACAGGCAGTTCTTAAGACTTGGCTGGTATATAAATACTGAGAGCACATCCAGGGTATCCATATGCTAAATCTGTATTTGGTTCTATGTCAGAAAATTAGTGTGTTGCAGCACCACGTATTAAAACATTGATTAATCACGTTGTTGATACAGTAATAATAAAATATTTTAATAATAATTTAAATATCTACTGACAGATGAAGAGCTTGTCTCCAAGGTGACTAAAGTGAATCACATTCCTTACTGCATTTCCCTTAGGTATATCCAGCTTATTACTACCTTGAGATAATAATTTTTTGCTCTACTCACAGCATCTCTCTTTTTTATTTTTTTTTCTTTTGAGTTCTGCTGTTTTCTCTGATGGCAAAACTGTTCACATTTTTGAGTGCAAATCTCAGTGGTTTATATTTTTGCCGGGTTGCAATTCATCAATGCTGCTTTCACCTGCTATTTTATCCTGTGTCCATGTAAGTAAATACTGGTGGTTGATGTCTTACAACCCACCCAAACGGCCCAGACATCTTGAAGGCATAAAGGAATTGGTCTGACAGTAGCTATTGATGCAAGCTGATGTACAATATGATGAAACATGTCTTGTGGCTTGCAACACTTCTGAATTAACCATAAACCACAGAAGGCACATTTCTGAGCCCAAAAGCACTTTTGGACAGATATAATTCTATTAGTTTCAGCAGAGGTAATTGTAAGAAGTTTTGTGGCTGAAAGTAGAAAGAAGAAGCTACACAGATGGCTGCAGACCAAAACTGTCCTTCAGGAAGAGACAGGCTCTCCAGCCTGGCATCTTCCACCCACTTGGACTGCACTATCCATCCAATTAGGGATGTTAGCACAGCATTGTACCTGAACAGCTATCATCTGCACTGTATTACGTCATGAAGTGCACAGTCTGGGTTTTGATATCTCAGTTACACTATTAAACACAAAACCATCTCATTACGTCGTTAGAGAGGAAGTTGCACAATTCAAAGAGTGTTTGGTTCACTGCTGTGAGCCCTCCTGTTTGCCCCAAACAGCAAAGACAGTGAAAAAACAAAAGAGCATAAGACAAAGTGTCCTAACAAACCCACAGGACTCAACCACCCCATTCCCACAGTAAATAAGAGAGCTGGCAATTTGACTGCCAGTCCCTCCAGGTTGATCACCACAGTGCAGAGGCACGGGTTCAAACACCACTTTAATGCAGTTCTGCCTTGAAAATTGTAAACACAAGCCTTTGTGCTAAAGACTGGTGTGATCCCCATAGCAGGGGCCCTCCTGGATATGGATTTGACTGGGTGTCCAGGCTGCAAGGCACGGTGAGCAGCTGAATCCGAACTCAGCAGGTTTCACCAGCAGAACTGGGCAGTGATGTTCTGTTCAGCCTAAAAGGAGGAACATGGCTGTATCTGCCTTTTCTCATTCCTCACCTCATCAGCCACATCCCTGTCTTCTCAGCATGGAAGAGCAGGGAGGGTGATGATGACAGGAGGCTCCAGACCATCGGATTCCTTCGGAAACCACCAGGAACAGCCCAACTCCATGTGGTGTCCCACACCAAACTGAGGAGAAAATTAGGCTAACTCCTTCCAAATTTGAGAGAGGGGAAAGGCAACCTACACAGAGAATCACATAGCTGCTTCAGAAATAAGCTTGTGAGTGTCCCCAGATTTCTGACAAGAGCCTTGGCTATTCACCATGGACTGTAAAAGCAGTTTTTCACATCAGACTCTCACTGCTCCCGGGTAGTGCCCGTGCAAACCCAGAACTCAAAGAGATGCCCTTCCTGCAATCTCTGAGAGGAAATGACAGCTTCTGAAAGCACATTAACAAATGGTTTTTACACTGTGAAACTGTTCCACATGCGCTGAGCAGTCATTTGGTAAAGTATATTTGCCTCAGTGTTCAGATGCCATTTTCACCATAAGTCTGTGAAAGAAAAGAACAGGCTCATTTACAGAAAAAGAGGGAGGTCAAGACTGAAAGATTTAACATTGTCCAGTCCTTCACACTCACTCACTGCCATTATTGCTTTTTCTCGGTGGCAAAGACAGATGAGGGGAATTTTTCTCTTCATAGCTGGCAAGTTCCCAAATTTTTAAGCTGCTAGGCATTTGTGTTTAAAATGCAGATTTAATCTTGGATCTTAATAAAGCTGCAATTCTTTAAAGTAAATGCCGCTGTTCACAACTGAGAGTGGCCAGGTAGCAGCACTATCTTGCTTTATTTCTCCACCCTTACATTTCCATAGCTTTTTTTCTAGAGGTTGTAAGGTTCACAGTATACCACATGTTATTAGAGCTGTGGCAAGGAAGTGGGAAATGATCATTATCCTAGACCTGTTTCTCCTTACCTGTTACTTATGCTGAAGGTACCCATAAAAAAATAATAATAATAATAATAAAAAAAAAAAGAAAAGTGTGTACAGGCTAAATACAGACACGGTGAAAAAGTATTCTATTTATTCCCTACCAAGCTGATATCCCCAGTTTGTCCTGTCAGGAACAGAGAGATTGTTAGTCGTTTTCAGACTCCTAAATATTTTAGAGAGCTTTCCAAAGACTACAGACACATCTTGGAGTTCCTCCCTAAGGAATGAAAGCAGACAAATTTCTTGATACAAGAAAAGCAGGAGATGGGGAATGCAGAACAGTCAGCTTTTCAGGAACACAGTTTACAGAATTTGAGCTACTTGCTCACAAATAAAAAAAAGCAAAGAAGTCCAGTACTAGAAATAATTTACTGGGGCTTTGGGACATTTTTAACAGAGATGGATGACTTATTTTTATTTTAAGTAAATGGATCACGTGACAAAAAATACAGTCTCAGCTTACCAGAAAGTATTCATTAATGTAGATCAAACTGAGAAAGCAGAGCTGAGTTAATACAACTAAAATACATTTTGAGGAAGGTGACATTTCCAAAATAACACCCTTCAGACTCGCAAGGGAACAAGTGCCACGCACAGAAGAGGATGTGGAGAGGTTTGGACATGGGTCTTTCCCACCGGGAGAACATCCCAGCCACAGCCTGGAGAAGCATAAATAGGGGCAACATCAAAAGGTCTTCCTGTCTGAGGAATCCTTGGGATTTTTTTTCATTTGTTTGTTTGCTTTATAGCACTCCCCAAATATCTGCATTTCTTCATCCCACTTCTGTACATTTCATAACATCTTTATAGAGTAATTAGCACCTGTTAATTCCTCTATAAGCAGCTGAAACACTGGCTTTTGCTTCTGTAGAATAACTTTGAAAGTAAGAACTTGAGACACTTTTTGGGATACCTTTTCCAGGGCCATTAATTCCTATGCAAATATGAGGAGTCACAAGAGGTTTTGCACAAGTAAACTAAAGGGATCCAATTTCTAAAAAATAATTTGTAACCACCATTGCTAGAAGTGGGAGTTTGGCCTTCTCATGACACCAAATTATAACCTTTCAGAAGCACACATTATTCAGGTGACTGTTTTGTTATTATTCCTCTGCCAAGAACAGATTTTTTTGGGGAGGGGGGGACCCAGAGGCTCACCCACCATTCTAGTCCCTCTGATCCCTCCCATTGCTTGCAAAATCAGTGGGCTTTTACTAAATTTGGCAATAATTTCCCTCAAAGACAATATTTTACGAATACTGAACTGTCCCTTTCTGCCTATCTGCACAGGTAATTTTGACTCTATATTCTCCTCTTTCTAGTCCAATCTATAGCTAAGAGTATATTGCTTAAAAAACATAAGACTCCCTAAATTTAATGCCCAGAATGTGACTGTTTTAAACTCCCTCAGGCAGACCAAGTGTAGGGCACTTGAGCAATTTCTGTAGCAGGTATTTCTGTAGTACACTTAACTTTATTTTTGTATTTCACTTCAAAATATGTTTTAGGATGTAGAGTTTGTCACTAACTCAGTCCTGAAAACACAAGTTATGCAGAACACAAACCACCTTTGTGAGTATGCCAGTGAAGTTGTCAGATTTCACAACCTCAGACAGGAAAGTCTGGGTCAGAATTCACACAGAAAAACTTCCAAAAAATAGAGGAAGGAACTGTAACAAGTGAAATAATTTGATTGTGGGTGCAACAATTACACAGAAAGACCCCATTATAATTTTTTTTTCTGCTTATAGCAGTGCATCAAATAGGTCTGTATATCATTTCTCCTCACTTCATTTGTTATCTCATTTTTCATGATTTTTTCAGTAGTACAAAGTGTGCCCACTGCACGTATAATGTTTTCCCTTAAAACTACAGGCAGTTCAGCGAGAGAGGTTCCTCTGAATGCCCAAATTTTAAATATTCATAATCTAATTACTAAAGATTATTTTAAAGTTAATTAAGATGCAACAGAATTTGATTAACTACGGTTATAAATCTGGAACCAAAACTAAGACAGTCCTAAATCAATGGAAATACCTTATTAAAGATGTAACATCAGATATCCATCAATCTCCAGAAATAAAGAGTAGAAAACAGAAAATATACAATGTACATGAAGCCTGGAGTAATCCTGTCCTCACATCCTATTGACTGAGAATAAATCAAAAGATAGGACTGAAAACCTCTTTTTTTTTTTTTTTTTAGTGACAGTTTACAATTTTTTCAACCCACCATGTGAAGCCTTCAGGCTTTTTCTTTGCCTCTAATCACAGCTGAGCCTTGCTGGGGACAACATCAGGGTAAAGAACTGAAAAGCAGCAATAACTGCACAGAAAAGCTGGCTAAACTATTGATCAAATTACTGTGTACCAACTCATCTTCTGACAAGTTAATTGATATATAAGAGGATGTATAAAAATAAGTCTACAAAGGAGGTCTGGGTTTCAACAGAGCCAACACTTTGTGCCTAAGAAAGTTAACACAACTGATAGGACTGCCCTGAGCTCAAGAATACAGAGATATAACTTTAATAAAAGGTTGAAACTATGAAACTATTTGGAATGAAATAAAAAAAAAAAAAAAAAGAAAGAAAAAAAAAAAACACAGGAAGGATAAGAAGCACTTCAAAGAAGATAACAGGAGTAAGCAAAAAAGTTACCAGGATGGAAAAAGACAGATTAATTATCGAGGTAAGTAATGCATCCTAAATTAGCCACACAGTAAAAATAGTACCTGAGCTCAATCTTTCAAAGGAAAACAGACTGAACAGTGAAAGGCTCATTTCACCTAAGTAGGAGAGAAGGATTAAAATAAAGAGAAGGACTGGTTAAGGATTCTTATTTGCACATGGATTCAATGCAAAGCTAACTCTTTGTACCCCCAAACCTGGGCAAACGTGCCATTTTCTCATAAGAATAATGCCACCAGGGCAGGAATGTTTTGAGCATACTGAAAGAACTAGAGGATGAAAATACAAATTCAGTGGCAAGTTTTTTTAAAATGAAATTTAATGGGAACTGATATTTTCCCATCATACCATTTAGTTTCACAAACCTTTACTTGAAAACTTTGTCCTTTTGCATCCCTCATCATCACTGCTGAAGCAAAAGTAGCACTGGGGAATACTAAATATAGGAGCTGCATTCCAAGAAAGGAGGAGTGATAAACACATGTTCATGTGATTTGACACTGAATACAGCAGACCCTGGAGGAGCCAGTAATCGAGGGCACAGAGGTAGACTTGAAAATAGGATAAAAAGAAATATATTCTCGTTGCTAATAGATCACCTGAGACAAGTAATGGGTTTCTTAGTAAGACAGCTGACTACTTAGACAAGGGCAGCTCGGTGCAACTAATACATCTGTGTTTAAATTAAGCATCTGACAGTGTCCTCTAAGAAATCATTATTTAAAAGGCAGACAATGAGGAATAATATAAGAATACATCATACTGTGGATAGAAAACTGTCTATGGGAGGCACTACAAGGGCCTGTACTGAAAAAAAGAACTGAAAAAAAGAAATGTTACTCCTAGTATTTCTCAGGGACCAGTCTTGGTGTTTATCCTGCTTAATATATTCATTAGCAACCTTGGTTCAAGGTCATGAAATGCAAAGGTGGCAGGAGTTACCAGCACGGAAGAGGGCAAGATCATCACAGCCACGAATGAGATGACCCTGTGAGCAAGAAAACTGAACGGGATCAAATTTAAAAGCAAAAAGTGCATCATGACAAGACAAACTAAGGACAAGGATTTCAGCTTTAAACTGGAGGTTCGTCAAATTTAAGAAATGGAGGAGAGGAAGGCTGGTGGATAGAATGATTAACAGGTACCACTTTGCTGCAGCTGTGAAAAGGGGTAATGAATTGCTGGGAGTGTCAGACATTTTCAGTCAACTCAGAGGACTACTTGGATCTCATATGTAACAGCGTGGTGATTCCTGATCACCTGCTACCAAAACAAACCCTGTGAGTACGTCCAGAAAAAGGTTTCCAGGGGGATTACAAGAATGGGAAAGTAACCTTCATGACAAGAAACAGGGAAACCTTGGCCTTTCCAGCCTAATTAAACAAAGACTGGGAATATATATATATATTTTACTATTATGCATAAGCTTACTATGCTTAGCTTCTTCTCATGGCTAGCTCTAAATGAGAGCAGCACACAGAAGTATTAAGTGGCCATCTGGAAGCCAGGTCAGGGCAGAGAACCCCTTGGGCAGGACCCAGCAGTGCCTGACAACCCTGTCACTGAGTGCAGGGAGTCACAACCCAGCTTTTGCTCTTGCCAACTGCTGTGAAACCATAAAATGCACACCTGCAGACTGTGGCCTGAAGTTGGTTCCAAGCAGGAGCCAGGCAGGAGAGGGCACCAACGAAGCAAAGAGCAAACCATAATTCACAGATATAGTACCAATAAGCCTCTCAGAGCAGCTGAAGAGTTACTGAGCCCAAAATGGGAACCCCTCGCCTTTATACGATTTTTTTTTTTTTTTTTTAGTGATGTACATTCCTGCAAGCAACAGCTTGGATTAATGGGATGCAGCTCTTTCACACAGAGACCTGTACCCCTTTGACAGCTGATATAAGGTTTGTCTTAGCAACCTGTTCAGCCATCAAGTGTCACCTTTTTGGCTAATGGCTTATATCAAAGGAAAGAACACACCTCATAATGTACATAACCAACTGTGTAATGCTGCTCAGCAGGGAAATATCCCTCCTGTAACAATGCAGTGATTACCTTATGCCTCGAAGCATGAGAGCTGATGGTCTTTATCTTACCTCTCATAGCTACAAACGCTACTATCGGTCATAAAATTATCCAAGCACTTCAAAAACTCAGCCACAATATTTGATTTGATGACCCCCCCTGCACTGGGGACCGGCACAACCTCACTAGGCATTCAATGTCTGGCAAGTCGTTTGTTTGAAATCACACTTTTATTTTCACACTGCGGAACAGGATTAGAATAACCTTCTGAATAAGTTTTGCTAAAGCCTTCCTTAAAAAAAAAAAAAAAAAAAAAAGTTAAAAAGAAAAATAAAATTGCGAGTCAGCTGAAGCAAACCTCGCTTAAGGGCTTGACTGTGACTCCTGCTTATGCTACATGTCATAATAAATCCACTCCTGCAATAGATGCCAACACCTTCCCACCCAGAGCAGGTGGACTGGGAGTGTGGAGAGTACCCAGAGACAAAAGCTCTTCCAGCTTTCCACGCAGCCAGCACAGCCCTCACGATTCACTGCGAGTGTGTCACCGCTTTCCCTGCTGCTTGCAAAGCCCTGCAACACAGGAACGAGGGTCTCAGGGGGAGGGAGAGGTACCTGGGCCACGACACCTTCTGTGATAATCCTTAGCTGTTCAGTTTAAGCAGCACTTCTTGTTCAGACAAGTGCCAAAAAGGTACAGTTTAGCCTTAAGTCCTTTCATTTGTATTCTACTACCTTGGATGCTTCGTTGTGAAGCATACCAATGTCTTCCTTTTCAAAAGACACCCTCACATCTTTTTCTTTCCTTATGAAGACACTGTTACAGCCATGACTCTTGTCTGAAGAAAAAAAAAAAAAAACAAAACCCAAACTTTTTAAACAAAGCCAAATAAAAAAATAGCAGAACAAACAAATAACAAAATCAAACACACCAAAAAAAAAAAAAAAAACCCACCAAACAAAACTTTCACAACTCTCTTTGGGCTGTTCAGAAGATAAAGATAAAAAGAAAAAAAAAAAACCCACACCCCAACAGTCAGTTATTAAATAGCAAGTAGCTCACTCGTCCTCCTACCCACACACAAGGCTGTTCTGCTTTACATCCCAGAATCTGACAGGGAAAAAAAGGAGGACAGATTGCAAACAAAATTGAAGCAGGTATTCTCAACAAGCAAAGCACATTGTTGAAAATTCATTTCTCAGTGAGATAATGGAACCAAAGCCAGCTTGGCTCAATCACACTTGCATATCATCTACCAACACAGCTTATAAAAAGAGGCAGACTGGAGTAAAGAAGATGGGAGGGGGTTTTATTATTATTATTAAAAAAACCCAAACAAACTAAAACACCAAAAAAAAAACCCCAAGAGGAATAAAAAAGTGACGCTAGCTCAGAAACTTATTAATCCAAAACTAAGAACACTTCATCCCCAGAAAAAGAGGACTTTTTATCCCAAAAAATTAAACCATTCTGTAGAGAACATTCTGTAAAACGAGCATCTGGCAAAGCAGTCAAAAAGACACCATTTCTTTGCCAGCAGCAACATATTTAAGAGGTTGCTTGCTAGCAAAGTGCCATGGCAACCACAGTAGCACCTGGGGTACAGCGTTCTCCTGAGAAACAACACACCTTCCCTGGAGAAACAAAATAATTCTGCAAGGGGTGCAGCAGAAAAGTAATTCTTAAACCAGATAAGTGGCTGCAGTGACTGCAGAGTCACTGAACTCCAGAATCAGCCCTCCTCTAACTCTTACTTCTTTACCCAAAAACATCTATATTAAACACAGCTGTGATTATGTGTTATATTTTGAACTTACAGCCCTCTCCACTTCTATATCCAACTTCACATTTAGAGTGGCACAACTGTGGGACAATTCAAAGCTTTTTGGAAACAGGTCAGTAATCTGGAATGTGTCAAAAGTGTGTAAAAATGGGCCACAATGACATGGCCAAACCTCTCTTCTGGCCAAGACACTGAGCCTTATACTCCCTAAAAAAAAAAAAAAAAAAAAAAAACAACAAAAAAAACAGCCAGGAGGGGGCAAATGCAGCTTGAATTGAAAAATATGTGCTAGTACCAAGGCTTCTTTCTGCAATTGAGAATTTTTACATCCAGAAATGGCCTAATGCAATCTAATTATCAGGGGATGGAGGAAGGAAAAGAAAAAGGAAAATATCAGCTATAGATCTCTGAGCATGTAAGAACGTTTTTATGCTGTGGAAAAAAAAAACAACACTGGAATTAGAGCTTTTGATGTCAAATTGACCAATAGTGCACATGCCTTAGCTCAGCTCTTTTCCACAGCAGACTGCACATAGTGATTAAGTCAACTTTTGAGAAAAAGCAATTTTAAACTCGTGTTATTCTGAAAAAAATAACTTTATATAATGCATTATTTTTGAGTGCATTCTATCCCAACTACCATTTTTGGACGACTTACATTATTGTATTATTATATAGCACGACTGGCAGGGGAGGAGGGGAGAGGGTTGAAACACATCACTCTAAGAATGCTTTCCTTCCCTTGCTTTTCTGGCTTTCCTTCTGTTCTCCATTCTCAAGGCTACGGGAGAAAGAAATTACAGAGATCATCTCAACCAACAAAAGGGAAAATACTGAAGATAAGTAATACTGCTGACAATGGCAGACACCAATTACCTTCTTTTTCTGATATCAGAAAAGCTTCCAGTGCTTTTAACTTGCAATTTATGAATGTCACTGACTGACATTCAACTTTTGTCTTTCTAGCAGACTCACTTATTGTCATGCTAACACTTTATTAAGCTTTTTTCTTTCTTTCTTTCTTTCTCCCCTCTTCTACCTTGGTTTTAAAACCTTGCCTGGAAACACTGTGCAGACTTATGCCCTTAATAACAAAGAAAAACTGGGACCCAAGGGATTAAACATTATTAGCAATCCCCGCCTTCCACTTCATTTTAGATTAAATTTCTGCTTGTTTGTTTTGAAAAGGTGAAACAATAATTTGTCTCCCATGCATTCAGGAATAACTTTCACTTATAACGGGTAAAATGTTTCTTAATCTTTTTTTCTTCCCTGGGTCTTCAAATTCACTTAAAGCCACAGTTTGACATTCTATTAAACTCTTGCTATTAACAGGTACCATACATGAAAGATGATTAATGCGTTGACTTACTCTCTTATTACGGTCAAAAGCCCACAATTAAATAGAATGTTTTCTTTCAATCCTATTTTACTCTGCAGCTCTTGAATCAAGCAGTCACCAACATTTTCCCTTAATTTATAAATGGAAAAAGGTTAAGCCACAGAAGATGGTGAACACTGGAAAAACATATTTATATCAAGTGGTTTTTAGGCATTCAGAACAATTATTTTTCTCACATGCAGTCCAACTTCTGTTTAACTTGCAATTGTGCTGTCTCACACATTATTATAAGTGTCTTGGCATCTACAATAAAAAGCACTTGCTTGCATAGAAGATGTAAGAGGGTTTTTTTATTATTATTTCAGCAATGCAGTGAAGGGCAGCTCCAAAACCTAAATCTAAATCAATCTAAAACGCTGCAATGCTGGTGACAAATACAACATAGTTCAACCATTCACAGAATGAAAATGGCCCCAGTTTTCTCTGTGCCACTTCTAAAGGAGGTTTCATAGTAAGAGCTACAGCAGCTCTTTAGAGTTTCACGTAAAAAAAAGAGTTTTCTAATGCCACAAGTCCAGGAAGTCACAATACCACCAAGCTCAAAAGTTTGATGGTAATATCTTCAATCAATAGAAACACCTTCAAAGGGTTTAACTGCCAGCCAAGTGCAAAGGTACAGGCTGGCAAAGCACTTCCCTGTGTTTTGAACTCGAAGCACCTGGGTACTTCCAGCTAACTCAACAGGACCACTCACAAGACTAAAGCTAAACTGAGGTTCCTGAGCTGCCTAAACTGGGACACAGGAGCCAAGCACTGGAGCAATGGTTTGGTTACACCTCCACGACACCACCAGCAGGAGCATTACATAGCGATGGACACAGTCAATACAAAATATATATATAAATATATACAAAATACATACAAAAATATATACAAAAAATATTTTGGGGTGAGAGTGAACTGTATTGGGAAGACCCAGAGCAGTACTTATTTTATTCATTAAGGGGTAAAGGACATTTTAGTCCTTTTCCTCTTTCCTTCGTCCCTGAAGACCCCAGAGTTATTTCAAGACATTAACAGATCAACTAAAAATCTAAGGAGATTTTGTGACATGCATTGTGTTCTGAAAGAATTTCTGAACTGTATGTGAAGCCTATATTTGCTTTACTAATCAAACTTAATATCATTAAGCACTGTTTCCACAGGCTTTTTCCCGACTGATATTATTCCATACTTTCCCCTGGATGATGAAATAAAAATATAGAGATAAAAGCTGCTAACAATGCTAACCTGGCAGGAATCACAAAAATGCTGGTGAACATAAGAATTTGAAAGTGTCTTGACAAATTGAAGAAACAATTCTTTAAGAAAAAAAAGAACTGAATTTGAAAAGGGAAAGGTTATACACCTACACAGAAAAAATAAACTACACTGATACCGCTGGGAGCAACAAGTGAAATTGATAAATTGGTTCTTTTTCCAGCCAACAGCTAACAAAACAAAAACCAAACAAACTCAATCAAACACAAGGGTTAAAAAGCATTATTTCATGCTTCTTTGCTGCAGCCTTTTATGCCTTTGAAGACTGTCATGATGTGTCCTCCTCCTCAGTAGCCTAATACCACCAGCCCTGTGAATGAAGATCACATGAGCTTAACATCTGCTTATTCCTTGGACTTCTTCCAGCAAATCCAAATCTGTCCCAATCTAGAGGAAACTCTCTCAGTGATGTGTTGCAATGCAGGGCAGATCAAAAAAGATTTCTCATGTTTTGTACTTCTTTCACACTGGAGCTTCCCTGATTTTGCAATGTGATACCGACACTCATTGGATCCTCAGATATAACAGTGAATTCTCTAGAAACATCCTTTTCTTTTTTTTTTTTTTTCTGTTTTGCTATTAGGTATTACAAAAGGTCTTCTCATGATAAAAGCACCAAAGCACTGGAATAGCTTTCCAAGTGGAAGCTGTAGAGTTTCCCGCTCTAGGGGGTTTTTAAGACAGTGTTAGACACATACCTGTCAGGAGTCATTTCACTGAGATATTCAATTGCTGAGCAAGCAAAATGTATTATATGATCTCCCAGATCAGTTTTCTGTCTTTCAGCACTGGCTTTTACTGTAAAAGTAGTATGTAAAGATACAAAAATACAGGAAGGAAACGACAAGTGAGACTGATGAAGGTTATTGCTCATTGTCACAGCTCCATGGCTGTGCCAGTGCATCTGAGCATTCTAGCCCTAAACAGGGAAAAATCGTACTCACAACCAGCTCCTGAAATCTTGTACAACTCATGAAAGTTTAACCAGAACATACTAAAGGAAAAGCAAGAGTGGAAGCTGCAGCATTGACCTGGAAAAACAGTGCATTTATATAACATGAAATACTCACTAACAGTCTTGGGGTTTTTTTTTCCTTTCCATGCAAAATTCTCTCTTGAAAATTCCCCTCGAAGAAGACCCACAAAAGGCCTTTTGAGGAACCCTGTTCAGTTCCTGAGGACCTGACTTCAAGAGATCTTTGATGTGCAGGTGCAACATCTACTGGCATTTTGACAGAGCTCAGATCTCATTATGGAGGTGAGGCCACACAAGTAGCAGAATATTTGCTAATTTGTAAGAACAGGTACAAAATCTTAGTTAGTGGTGATGGGTCTGCATGGACCTTGTTGCAGTGGGTAAAACATGGTACAGGCAACAACTCTGTGCTGCAAAATTGTCCCCAAAACTCTGTTTCACATGATCCACACAAAAAACTGGAAGGACTTCTGAAAGACCTTGGATCTCTGCAGGTGGTAACAAATAGCACTTCTGAATCCAGCTCTTGAAAGTTGCCAACAAGAAAAGAGCATTCTATTCTCAATGAGAATAAAAGAACTCAACCAGCTTATAAACTCTCTGAGCCAAACAATTTTCAATTTTGCTTTTGGAATACTTTTTCAGGTTAGGATATCAATTTAGTCAGTCTTTAATGAAAACAGTAAATGAACCGTGAGCCATAAACGAGCTGAATGTTATAAAAGACCGATGAAATAAAAAAAAAAATTTCTTTCTAACATAACACCACATTCCAGTGCCTTCTACTTCAATGTGATGTTTCTACTCTCTGTTGCTTGCTGGGTCTAATACCACCAACCAGAATACTCATCTACCCACCACCATACTATCCATGCAGGTAATTAAAACGTTGCCTTTTCAGACAAAAAATGCCAGGACATCCCCTAGGTATAAAGGTAGATACAAATTTAGTCAAATAACATAGAGGTAGACATAAAAGCTTGTGTCCAAACAGCTATTTTAGAGGTCACAACGCCCATGTGACTATTTCTAGCTCCCTAAAATGTACAAGTGTCTGGTTCCTAGACCAAAACCCAAAGTAGATGCCAAGGGTCCACGTAAAAGAGCAAGGCAACCCAACAGCATGGGGTTCACATCACTGAGCCTGCTGAGCAGAAACCTGCCCATGTTAGCTGACAAAAAAAAAAATCCAATAGTAACAGTTTAGCTCAAATCCCACCTCTCTCCAGGCTTAGAGGTCTCCCTCCATCTGACAGGGACACACTTACCTCCACCTCACATTTTCCTGAGAACACAGGCACAAAGGGCCAAAAGCATGTAGGCTCCTAATTCCTGCTTAAGCCCTTAAAACACCCACTAAAGTCATGAGAATCTAAGGATTTAAACTGAAGATTAAGAGCTGAAGAATCTTTAGGGATTGATCCTCTCTCTTGCTCTCTCTCAAAAAGCGACAACCTTTTTTTTTTAATCTTTGTGGGTTTTTTTTTCCTCCTTTGTTCCAAAAAACAGTGGAGAAAGAAGCAGCTTCTTCCCTCTGTGCAACAGCCCAACCATTAAATGTGTTCTGACACACTGAGCACCCAAGATCACTCCTCCACTTTAAAGCCTTCACACTGCCACTTTCCCTGGCCCAACAGAGCCATCCCAACAGAGCCAACTCGTCTGCAGGTGAAATATGAAGTGTCTTGTGTTTGCTCATAAAAAGATTCATCGGGAGATGGTGAAATTTTCCCTGGAAGGCCAATGGTCAAGGCACTCGCCAAGGCGATGGAAAAGAACTGACAGCTGGTCTCTGACAGAAGAACACTTTACACTGTGCTTGTTTTTGTACCTCACTGTAACTGGTGTGCTTTTGTACACAAGAAAAACCTCAACTATTTTCTCATCCTCATATGGCATATTCTTACTTAACTGCGCTGTACAGCGCAGGATACAAAAAATATGGTCCTAAGAGGGCTGTGAGCTCTTTCATCCCCTCAAGAAACAAAAACAGAGACTGCTTAGCTGAGGATCCTAAAAACACTTCGGTAGGAGTACTTCTTTTTTTTTTTTTTTTAAATCCAGTTCCACATGTTTCAAAACACTAGAATTACACACATGATGATGAGAGAAAGGAACATAAAACACAACTGAGGATTACTTAGTTCCAACTGCCCCATCAGGAAACTGTCATTAGAGAAGTCTTGTTATGATTTTAATAATAGTTTCTTCTTATATATTGCATTCCCACTAAAAAACTCATTTGCTGACCTTAAAAGCAGTCTCTCATGTGACTTTTAAGTTCAAACCAACATTCAGTGACCCCTGAGATGTGCAGGTTACTGTCATTTCAAGTGTCACAATAAATCTCAGGTAACTTGATTCAAGTCTGCCTTACTGACTCAAAAGAGCCACGCTGGGGTTTTTTAATCAAGCCAGAAAGCTCTTGGGGCGTTTGCTTAATTTGTTGTCAGGAAAACAAGATGTCTGCAGTGGCCATTATACTCCTTAAGTAGAGTTTTCTTTTGTGGGATCATATAATTTATTTCATTTGCTTTGCCAACAGCAGAAACAGCTTTTTATCTGTTGGTTGTGAGCGTTGTTCCTGTCCCTATGGCAATGGGAAAGTTTCTGGATCGTTACTACTTTGTGAATTTGACTCCTGGTACCCCTGGGAGATGCATTCTTGGGATCCAGCACGTAGGGAACTGAGGCAACATAACAATGCTGTACCCCAGCAATCAGCTGCTGCTTTTGTGGGACCACACTGAGCTCTGGTTCCACTGGAAGTGGAATTTGGGGAGCCCGTGGGGAGACCAGGAAGCCTTTTCAGTTACTTGGAAAAATAAGACATTAGAAAAATGATGTCAGTGCACAGATAATGGGGAGAAAAAAATGATAAAAAGCTTGGGAAAGTATCTGTATTCAGTTTAAACCACTTGTAAATAGCTCTTCATCTCTCCCACCACACCACACTCTCCTAGAGACAGCAAAGCAAGCACAGTTGAAATCAGAATATTTAACTATTCATTTTATAGCTCTAGAGCCAGTAACTAAAACTGCTGGCCTAAGCTTCTGAGAACACATTTGCTGATCACAGGATCCAGCAAAGTTCTCAAATCTCAGCAAAAATCAAGAAGCCTATTGAGAAAGCAAAAGTGAGGGAGAGTCTGCAGAGCTAAACTATCCAAACAGTAACAAGAGTCAAACCCACAGTGAGGGCCTGGAGTTTGCATCAACTTTGATGAGACATTTAGCAAAAAACCATGACTGGCATCTTTTGAAAGGAAAGCCACCATTTGCAGCAAATGAGAATTCAGAAAGCAGAGCATGAGTAGCCAGGCTTTGCTCAAATAATGCAGCCTCTTAGTGCAACAGGACACTGGAAAGGAACAAACAAAAATATCCAAATGTGTCCTGTATCAGCACATTCCACACAGTTCAAGTGCACCCAGTGCCTCCTCAACACGCAGCTTTGATAGCCTTCCTATTGTATGCTTTAAATGCAAACAAATTAATTACTCCTATCTGTCAGGCATCATCAGCTCTATTACACCAAAATGAGGTTTTGTTTGTTTCTTCCTGTGATGTTTTAATTATTGCGACATGATTACAACAGACAAAACAACAGCCTAAAGGTGCAGATGTAGCTAACATCTAAAATACACGGGGGTATGAATATGGATGAGGGTGCACGCAGCCACGGACGGTGCTTCCTTTCATAAACAAGCAACTCACATAATCAAAGCTTTTTCCCGGTACCTTCACGTTATTAACACCCTTCAAAATTGCTCCTCGTCACAGCAAAGTGACTTTGGAGGCAATGAATAAACATCACTCATCCTTTTATGGGGGTAGAAAGGTGATGGAGAGAAAGGCACGAAACCTGGTGAGAGATACTTGTAGTTATTAAATGGAAAGGCACGACACAAACTGTGAAGAACATAATGATTGATCATACTCTTGCATTTATCCCCACCCTTACATCTCACCATTCACATGGCACTCAAGCCAACCTCAGTGGTTAAATATTAATCACAGAATCATTTAGGCAGGAAAAGACCTTTAAGATCATCAAGTCCAGCTGCTGTCTCAGACAACCAACACATTGTGAAATATTCACCTTTAGGTCACAAGTTCTTGCCTGCTTATCTATGCACATGTGGATTTGGAAAGCTTGGAAAAACAAAAGGTAGATCAGCTATTGAAGGACTTTAAACCCCCCATCTGCCCACTTCAGAAAGAATCTTGGTACCCAAATTTGAAGCTATTCAAATTTATTAGAATGGGTAAGATGACAAAATTGCAATTTAATGATGGAGAACATAAAAAAAAAAAGCAGTGCCTCAGCTTATTCTGTAAGGAAAACCATTCGTGCCCTGGCTCTCTGAGCTCTCTTTCCCAAATCAGGTTTGCAGCAGGAGTGAGTTCTGCTCTTCCCTCAGCTCCATTTCTCCAGGTGTTTTCCCTTGTGCAAAACAGTAAAATAAAGTAACATGAAAAAAATAAGAAGAAATAAAAAGCAAAATTAAAATAAATTTGAAAGGCAAAAATTAAAAAAAAAGTAAAGGTAATATAAAAGAATAAAAGAATAGAATAAAAGAATAGAATAAAAAAAAAGAATAAAAGAAAATAATAAAATAAAAGAATAAAAGGAAAGAATAAAAGGAAAGAATAAAAGGAAAGAATAAAAGGAAAGAATAAAAGGAAAGAATAAAAGGAAAGAATAAAAGGAAAGAATAAAAGGAAAGAATAAAAGGAAAGAATAAAAGGAAAGAATAAAAGGAAAGAATAAAAGGAAAGAATAAAAGGAAAGAATAAAAGGAAAGAATAAAAGGAAAGAATAAAAGGAAAGAATAAAAGGAAAGAATAAAAGGAAAGAATAAAAGGAAAGAATAAAAGGAAAGAATAAAAGGAAAGAATAAAATAAAATTGTTAAATAGCTCAATAATGAAGCAAAATAGAGAAAATTATAAAGTAAAATGCAGTAAAGTAAAATTAAAGAAAAAATAAAATAACATTTTTTAAAAGTGAAACAAGTTTTTAAAAAATAAGCAAAAAAATTTTTGAAAGTAAAATAAAAAAAGAAAAAAGAAAAAATTTAGGTAAACAAAAAATTTTTTTTCAAAGTAAGACAGATTTTAAAAAAAGAAACAAATCCAAACAAACTAAATAAAATGGAAAAAAAACCCAAAACAACAACAAAGTCAAAAGTAAATTAAAAGAGTTGGGTTCTAAGTGCACAGGAACATGAGAACAGAACACTGCAGTTGAGACAAAATTGGTCTAAACTCTTCAGGTACTGCTCAGCTCAATCCTTTCCTTCACAGCAGCAACCCAAGCACATCCCTGCCTCACTCTGTATTGAGGACTCTGCTCTGTGGTTCTCTTGCACTCCAGTGCTAAATACCCACAGGAAAAAGGTTTTAAAACTTCTAATAAGTCAATACTTGATCCATCACGTGCCACCACATCAGCGCACAATTATCACAGCCATCTCAGGAGCAGCAGAGCCAACCAGAGCCCAGCCTGCTGACTGAACACCAGGGCCCAAAAACGCTGAGAAAACAAGGAGCTGGTGCTGCAGAGATGTCTTCTCAAAGCTCATCAATGCTGCCTCTTGTCTCAGGGATCAGCACAAGGGTGAAGGGAAGAGCTTCCGAGCTCTGGATTCTTCCTCGGTGTCCAAGTGGGGAGAACCGCCCCAGGGGAAGGGCATTCAGCAGCCCTGCTCTCAGCACCTCTTTCAGTTCTGCCACGTGAAGCCACACAACTCAGCGTGTGAATCCTAATTCCCGTTATGGAGACTCAAAAAAAAGATTTAATCACACCTCCTCTACACTTTCCTTAACTGATTTTCCATTGTCTATCGTGTTTGTCTTCTGTTTCAAGGGCTAGCAGGTACTCTTCCCACATTACCAATAATCACTCATCTGCTGCCAAGAGGTTGACTCCCAACTAGAATCAGATCACCTTTGACAGTCCATTTTGACAGTTAATTCAGACTTTAAAAAAAAAAAAACAACAGACAAAACAAACAAGTACAGTCACTTATTCTCTCACGTTGCACTCAAGACTAGCTCTGCAATCTTCACCCCAAGAGCGCCATTCCCTTCAAAACCTCCTTGGAACAATCCTTTCCCACAATGCCAAAAACCCTGAGAAAAATGGTTCAGCTGAAGGTGTATTCTGAGCAATTCCACCTTTTCATGTTTTTCCAGCTGTGGGAGCAGGGCAGAGAGGGAAACCCTTGGCAAGATCTGTTGCAGAGCCTGACAACTCTCAACGATTTAAGAACTTACTACTACATGTAAATGTGCAAAGAGAGATGCCTCTGCTTCACTTGCATCACCACAACCAATGTATGTCAACAGAATTAATTTAGGTTTGCAAAAATTCATTTTAAAAGAGAGAGTATCCAGTTAAAAAAAAAAAAAAAGTGAAGGATTTTACTTAAGCCAAAAGGAAACTGTTCTTGGATTTCAGCTTCAAATCACGTTCCCACAGTTTTTTTTATTCCCACCTAAAACGTAGCTTCTTGTCTTATGCTTAGGTTAAAAAGTCTCCTGAAAAAAAAAACCTCTATTTTAATCATACATCTGAATAACACCTATTACAGTGATGGCCTGTGTCCAAAAATATATGTCCTAAACACTGTAGAAATAAAACCAGTTATAAGCATATATACACACATTTATTGATATATCTAATCATGAGGAAGAAAATCCCCTAAGACTACAAAGGCACCCTAAAACTGCAATGACATCTCTAAAGGAAGGCCAACTACAAAGCTAGGAAAAACAAAACACTGGAACTTTAGTTGTGCACCACAAGCACATTGATTGAAGCTAATATACACACATATATATATATATATAAAATGAACAGGCTATTTCCTGTCTATATGCCTACCAAACTATCATTTTTCTCCTGCAAATCAGCTGAACATTACACAGCAGTTCAGTCCTGCTGTTGGTTAAACAACTGCAACAAAAATATACTCTCAATTCTTTTCAAGAAGCAAAGTTTTTTTGTTTTTGTTTTTGTTTTTTTTTTTTTGCTTCATATAATCAAGTAACAATCCTATCTGCTCCACTAAATAAAACCAACACAACTGACAATTTCAAACAAAATTCCTCCCTCACCTCAACCAGGAATATCAGGGAATAGTGTCTGATGCTGCTGCACTTAAGAGAGCCCTAACTCAGTTAATCCCCTGTAGCTCCAGTTGAAATGATGACAGTCTTTCAATCTACAATCCAAAATACCTCCTACTGCTACACATGTATTTTTAAAGGAATAAGAGTGTCAGCTTTTATGCCACTCGTAGGATACTTTTTACATCACAACAAAATCATTTCTCTATCGTCTCTTCAATTTAGGTAATATTCTTTTCCAAGACTGAAGTCAGAGAAATTGTACCAATCCACCAGGTTATAGATTCAATTTTTCTTTTCAACTAATTCAGTTTTAAAAAGGGGACAGCTCATGACCCCTGTATCCTTAAATCAAAATGAGGGTATAATGCCCCTGTCCCAACTCTCCAGCCTCAGAAGGACCATCTCAGCCTCCTTTCTCTTCTGAAGGAAAGGGGGTTATCAACTGTAACAGGAGCTCAGATTAAAATAAATAAAATAATTTACTACAAAACCGGTTGCTTTTCCCTCCAGATTTCCTATTTTTTTGCAGTTTCTAACTTTGACACTTTTTGGCTGTCTCAGGTTTTTTCTCAGCTTCACCAATCCTCAAGAATTCTAAATGCCTACTGATTTCACAGGGGTCAGATTAAGGCTGTGAGGAAAACAAGGGAGAATTTCTCTGGTTTAATAATGAGACTGAAGGAAGAGTTCTCAAGTCAGTCCGTTCAGAATTAATTAAAATACAGGAGAAAATACTGGGGAATGATTTATATTCAAAGGGGATTATGGCTAACACTAAAATGTTTACAAAATCAATGGGAGCCTAGCACAAAACAGATATAGCTCAGGGGAATTCACATTGATTAGATTCCCTGTCCAAGATCTGTCCTCTTCTCCATGTTCCTCATTAATTCATTTCAAGATTTATGTGAATTGCAAAATAGATGTAACTCAGCTGCAGGTATTTATATTGTGTTATATAAGAAAGAAAGAATTCTAGTCATCTGAAACCAAAATTCATTTGTTTCCAAATGTCTAATGAGAGAGGATGGTTCAGTTTGCCTCCACATTCATCATCTGTTGCACATTATTGAATATCCAATAATGCCAATACTAACCAAAAAAAAAAAAAATAACCTGACACAATTTTTTTAGCTCTCAGACTGAGTTGATAATTTCCTGGTGTACCCAAAACACAAACCCAAGTACCCCTGACAACCAAAACAGTGTATGGGGAAAAAGCTGTACACCTTTATAACACTCCTTTTTTTTTTTTTTTTTTTTTACCCTTTTATATAGAATTAGCAAGGTGTTAATCACTAAAAAGGATGTTGGGGCACTGCAGCTTCAGTGCTGTTGAGCACCAGCTACCCTACCAGCCACAAAGGCAGGTCATCTTTTAGACAAATTTGATGTTACTGGTTGTACAGAAAAAGCTACCGGATGAAAACCACACACAGTGGCAGTGCCAGGCTCTGAATTGATTTTCACAGAAAAGAACGACTGGAAATTGTGCCTTACACAAACTGAATGCGCTTCAGATTGCCACTGACCTTTTCACAACAGCACTGATTCGGCTAACTAGACTGAAGGCCGAAAAGCAAATAGAGTCACCGAAGGGGTAATGGGTTAAAACAAGCTCCAGAACAGAGCAGGAGGCCTGACCTTCAAAGGTTAATGTCACTTGTGCCCAAGCAAATGGAGGAAATGTTTCATGACCAACATAGTGGTTCTTAGACAGACATAAAATTCCGGGGAAACAGAGTGCTTAACTGAAAAATAACTCAGGTGCGTGAACCTGCCATCTCCAAACTAGTGTCTTGAGTCTGAACCAGCCTAATTGTTGGTCACACAGATTCTAATATCCAGCAGTGGTCTTCACCTCCTCACATGCTTGCCTGATTTTCCATTTTGTCAGTTAAGTGACAACACAAGTCCATGTAAGCACCGCAAAATTCCTCTTGCCTAAGAAACTCACAGTGGAAAACAATGCCCACATCCTAGTGGTAAGGAACAGCTTTGTGGAGAGAAAATAACCAGCACCGTTCCTACTCCTGGAAATGGGAATGCATCAGCTACAAACTCAGGCTGCCATGGCATCTCCACGAAAGCCAACTAACAACAGATGGCACTGAATCCACCCAGCACAAAACTCTGTTTTACTGCCTTGGGGAGTGATGGGGGGACTCGAAAGTTAGGAAACAAAAACCCGAGTGATCCGCTGCTGAGGGAACAGAGAAAGTGGGAATGGCAAACAGCTACTTCTTGAGCATCCATCAGGATGATAGGACTCAGTTTACAGTCTCTCCCCCACGCAGCAGGAGCACTTCTGATTGTTGTGTCCTGGGATCCGGCACACGGAAAGCAGAGTAAGCGCGTGGCCAACCTGCCTGTGGTGGAGTCTGGTGCCCCAGGAAACTGCCTGGCTTTGCCTATGCCTAGAGACAGCCCCCAGGCAACCAGGAATTTTCCAGTGCAAACTCTTTGCAAATTAGATGTTCTCCTTTTTTTTTTTTTTTTGTTCTTTTTTTGCCAAACACAGCACGTCTCGGAGCTACCACTCACTCACGTTCATGCCTGAAGATGCTGCCGTGTGTTTGCCTAATTATCTCAGCACTAATAGCTGCCAATAAGTGCAGACACATTCTCTGGTGAAAGCTAGAAGGGAAAATATGAGTCATAGGATTAGGGGAAACAAAATAATAAAATGAAGCTGAGAGGTAAACAATCCTAAGGAAAGACAAGAGACGGAAAAGGGGGGGGGTGGCGTTGCCAATTTAATCCTAATAATTTTCAAGCGCTCTCTTAAGCCTGTAAGTGGACAGAAAACAATTTTCTGCTGTTAAACACAGTGATCCCTACAGGGATGTGTTATATGAGTGATCCCTACAGGGATATGTTATCACCTCAGGTATATGAGGCATATACAGCTTCAGTGTGTGAGTTCAGGACAAGACATAAACACAGCAAACATCTTCAACTGAGTCAATTAAAAAAAAATAGGTTCAAAAATGCAATTAATCAGAAACTATCCACAGCAGGAAGCAAAAGTGAGACGTCTAATTTAGAAATGAAAAGAAAATTAAAAAAAAAAAAAAAGAAAATTATAAGGACAAGCAGCGAAAAAATTTCTAGAACACCTAAGGGGTATTTTGAAATTTACTTTTTAGACATGAAGAACTGGAAAAATGGGAAGGTATATTTTGGAAAAGAAATGAACACTAAAAATATTGTGAGAGTCATCAAATCAATAGGAAACTAACACCAACATAAGAGTTATCCTTGTAGATGCTGTACATATCTTTCCACTAATATCCATTACTTGAATCAAAGTTTCCCTCCAACTTTTTTTATAACTCTTTTTCCCAACCTCGAAAAAGATTCATGTACAAAGAAGGAGATTATTAAATAGAAGTAGATGTATTAGAAAAAAAAAAACACTATTTGAAAGATTTTTTTTAGAGGCAGCTACCTACCTAAATGAAATCGATTTGTCTGTCAAAAATCTTTCAGAGTAAGAGGAATTCTCTTTCTAAAAATTAAATATGGACATGAATATTTTATAGAATGTCTTTCCTTTGCTGTCAATAACATTTAGTAAATAAAATTGGGAAAAAAAAAAACATCAAACTTATTTCTTGCTATGTAAGCACTTTGATTACTTTCCTACACTTACTTCAGCCTTTTTTGTGGTATTATTGTGCTGTCCCTTACCAAGAGAAACCTGCACAGACATACACCAGTAAATGGGCAAATCCCACATATATGAAGGCCTAGGTGAAGCTTCCTCTTCTTGATAGAAAAATGCAATTGAAAAAAAAAGCAGTCTTATTTTTAGTTTCAGTTCAAATGTGGCTCCTCATGCAACATAATAAATAATTATTACATTATTTCTTTGCTTAAATAAAACTATAAATGTGTTTCCATAAATGAAGTGCACTGAAAAAAACCCACAAGGAACTGAATTTGTATTTGAAAATAAAACTTGATACAAATATACAAAAGAAATATGTCTATATATATTAAATTTGTTGTCTAAATTTGTCTAAATACACTAAAATTGTTATATACCAGTGTAACCCTGCTACATCTGGATAATGTCAAAAGCTTAATGTCTTTTAATAAATTCAGAATAGATTGCAGTCCATACAGGCATAGCCTGTACCATCAGCACACAACCCAATTCCAAATTAATCTGAGCAGAAGCCATAAGGAGAAATGCTGGGAAAAGGATGCAAAATACACATTCTGAAACTGTAAAGTAGAGAGCAAACCACACAGCAAAGCCTGGGGTTAAGCAATCATGTCTTTTCAGATAATTTCTTAACTTCTCTGCTTTGTTTTTCACATGCACATTAACTTTGAATACCCAGAACTGTATCAGTAAGTCACTTACTAAATCTTGCAGGGAAAAAACATGCTGGTATAAACTGGCATTTGTCATGGCTTTAGAGACTCTTGTACTTTTAGAAGCAATTTCGCTTTTCCATCTACTGGAAACAAAATATATTCATATAAGGGAAAAGACAATAGATAATATTTACTGGAGCAGCCTCCAGCTATGCTGTTACCACAGGCAAAACACATTTTCCATTAAAAATAATTTTTTTAAATATTTTTATGACAAGCCAAATTATATTTTCCATTTAGTTTCAGTGTTTTCTTTGTTGTTCGGAAGGTGGTTTTTTTGTACTGAAGGATAAAAAAATTCATTTCCTTCAGTGGTTTCAGAAAAGAAAAAAAAATTAACAGTTGTAGGGAGAAAAGAGAGGTGGTTTGGTTTGTTGCTCTTTTCTCAGTTTTCTTTCACAGCCAACTTTAGGTAGAGCAAATCCTTTAAGATTAATCAAGCTGGTCAACACAGAATATCTGCTAGATGTCCTTTTCTGGATGCAGGAAAGCTGCTGCATTTGTGCCTTGTATTACAGGCCCTGGGCACCATAATTTTCCTGGCTCCCCAAAGCTCTAACCTTTAATTTTCACCTGCTTTGTAGCAACACTCGTCTCTGTTACCCTTCTCCCAAGGTGGGGTGCCGCGCCTTCAGAGCCAGGCAAAGTGCCACCACGGTCCACAGGGTCACTGCCCACTTATGGATCAGCACCTGCTCAAGGAGCACCAGAGGAGCCTCAGACAACTTGCACTGAAGCAGCTGAAACTGCTTTAAAGCATTTAAAAAAAAAAAAAAAAAAAAGCTCCTTTGAGAGGCCACAGTTCCTGACATCTTCATACAAACCTGAATAAAACGAGTTTCTGCACTTTCTTCACTTCATCCTCATCACTCTTTAAGGCTGAGATCTGAGTCCTCCAAGTCCTTCATAAGGGTTCTTTTGCAAATCAGGTTTTTTCCTGTGTTTTCAAGATTGAGGGGGGTGTTCATTTCAGTCCATAAAAGCTCTTGATGTAGGACAAGTGCACGAGCTTCCCTCCTCTGACCCACCCATGCCACCCTTACACTTAACATTTAGACAGCCTCAAAATTGGTTCTACCATTGCCAGCACAGACCTTGAAGCAGATAGACAGCCCCATTTACAACACTCATTTTTACTCAGTCAAAATCAAGCCCAAATCAAGATATTATCTATCAACCGGCCGTGAGAGCTTCTGTTTGGAAAAGGGACTCCACGCCCCCAAATCATTCTTTGAGAACAACGGAGAGACAGGCTAAGCATCCAAACTGCACACCACCTTTCTTCCCAGCAGCTGAAAAGATGTTTGCAAGTGCCAGCATTTAAATCACGTTATTCTTTTTCTAATTTCAACACTGTGCAAAGTAATTTCCCCCACTGCATAACCAAGCACTGCAGCATCCAATGTCCCTCCAGTGCTCTTGACAGAGTACACAGTACAGGACACGAGATGCCAGAACCACGGAAAGAATTTAGGTTGGAAGTTAACTGGAGGTTCTCTGCACTAACCCCCTTTTGAGCTCCACAGGCCCCTGAGAAAGTTGCTTTTCTGTCAGATCCTGGGTAAGTAAAGGTTGTTGTGCTGCAACGGGAAAGCTCCATTTTGCATATATGCATAAACACACACATCCATCACACAGACAGACACACATACACATATCATTTTTTAACTATTCTAGTTATGTTTCAGGTTTTTAAAAAGGCAAAACTTCAGCACCTCAACCTCTAAGACTTAAGAGATGCACGCACAATTTTTTTGGAACTTGTAAAAGTACTGGTAAGAGGCTTCCATCCGAGTCCAAGGAAAACCTCCTCATTACATACAAACACTTCTCAGTCCAGCTCAAACACAAGCAGACTTCTGATGACCACTGGAAGAACAACTCTGATTTTTTTTCTTTCCTTTGCTGCCAAACATTTGATGCAAACACTGATCTGATACAAACCGCTGCAGTTCCACCAAAAACTCTTACACATTTTTCCTTTTCACTGATACCAACACAACTGTGGCATGAGCTATACCCTGTCCTAATCAGAAAAAAGAATTTTGGAAATATCAGGATTGGATACAAGGGCTTAATGACCGTAGATCAGCAAGACCTCTTTCTGCTGACAAGGTGTAACACAGATACATCACCATTTACTGCATGAACTCCTCCCTTTTGGGGGCTGCCCCTGGACTCCTCTCTGAAAAAGAGTTTAGAAGGCAAGGGGGGTCCTTTCTGCACCTCATGACTCAGCAGGAGGGCTCTCTAATAAACTTTGTCTGAAGCTCCCACTCTGCACACGACAAGGGGTTGTTACAGTGTAAGGATGATTACTCTGGCCCAGAAGGAACATGCAACAGCTTTTTCTTTTCTCCTGACTTATTAGCCAGCTTTTAAGTCAGGTTCTACTGCAATTAGTAGCCAGCAACATGGCACTGGGCTTTTCATTAACCCACCTACCAAATCACAAGCCATGCAGCTCAGAAGAACGCACGTAAGAGCACGTGTTGATGTGGGGACACAGAATCCCCCATCCCTCCACGTGAACAAAAACCTCAACAGCCTCAGAGCAGGATCCTCATTGCCATTCTGAAGGGGTGAAGATGCCTTTTTTTTGTTGTTGTTTCCTTGAATGGCAATGATTGTAATTTGTTCAAATGCAAGTTGCTAACGTAAGAACTGACAGTTGCAAGGCTGAATTCCTTAGGAGCCATAATTATTTATGGCACTTCATTACAACAACTCCAAAACATATGGTTACCTTATTAGAAATTAGAATTTATTTTCATATAAATCTCAGCATGACATTACACCAAAAGAACTAAAGTTACTCCAGGGGATGGCAGATAATTCCACTTTCCAGAGTTCTGTAGTTGGAATATGAATTTTAAACTAATTAACTTGTAAATATAAAAGCAATTTTGATAACAGAAATAATATATCTACTACCATATAAGGCACAAACATCATCTTCCAACAAACTCCTGAATCTTCTTTGTATAGGAATTTTAATATTTTCCTTGAAATCTTTCTGTCCACTGGCAAGAACCTCATCTCTGCCTTTGAACTTATGCATTCACTTGGCAGTGGAAAGGTCTATTTTGTTTTTAACTCAGTTTCCTCCAAGAGCAGCTCACAGCACAAGGAATCCGAAGCTTCATTTATTGAAGCCATTTATTATATACCCACAGATGCAGGACTTTGACTGACAAGTGCCTGCCTTTTGATGATGATGCTATAAAAGATGAATTTGAGTTCATGCAATGGTTAAAAATATAATTTTTAATAAGAAGTCTTTCTTTATGAAAAAAGTAGGCAAGACAAATTTATTACTTGTATTATACTCCCAAGAGAAGGCACTTTCTCTGATAAATAGGATTATATGCACAGAAGAAGTTTAAATTTGACACTGTCAGATAACTGAAGTTTTAAAAAGTAGGTTAACAAGTGTCTTTCAAAGAATGTGAACTTCTAAAAAAGCAACCTGGCATCAAGTCATGTGTTTATAAAAGGCAGGGGTAAAGGGGTTGTCTGGGGTTTTAGGCATAGGGGGGTGGTGTGGGGTTTTGTTTCAAAAGCCTCCATGTGAGGACTTAATGTTTCAGCTGAACAGCCATCAAGGCAGTCCTTAAGGCAGAGATGATGATCTTGGCCATGACATTTTTAGATTCTTCTCCTGCCCTCCTCTTTTTTATGGTTTCAGCTAAGAGAGAGAAAAAAAAATTCACTGCATTTACCATCAACATTTGTCCCATCCCCTTAACTTCAGGAAATCACCTGAAGCATCCAGTCTGTACAGCTCGTGTACATGTACACACATCAGCACAGAAAATGAGTCTCTTGTAGCACACAGTGAATGGCTTCTGCAGCAAACAGACCCTCTTGTGATGCAGGGTTTTTTTGAGAGTACCACAAACAGAAGGATCATCATTAAAAGCTGACCCAGAAGTCAAGCCAGTGGACACCATCCAAAACCACAGTCGTCCATCACTGCCACGCAGAAGGTTTATGTGGTACCACAGAATGTTAATGGCACCTCCCAGGCCACGAGGCGGTGAAATTAGAACAGCTGCAATGAAATCACTGCAGAGGAGGAGGGGGGGGAAACTCGACAAAATTCACCTGATTTTATAGAGCAAGAAAAACACCAGCTGCAGAAACTCAGTGGACTGCCAGCAGAGTCGTACTCTGAGGGCCCAGTGCAGGGCTGGGTTTATTCCTTTTCAGTTCAAATGGCTCGTGAAAAGTTCTGCCATCGAACAGTAATTTATGTACAGGATGTGATGAGTCAAAGGATGAAATATCAGAGGTAAGCTTTATGGAGCTCTCTCATCTTCAGAACCACAACAGAAGCCACTGCATGATGGAAGATTTTTTTGTTCCTCCATGTTTTTCAACAGAAGTAAACTTCTATTTTCAGTTATTTGTTCTGGTTTTGGGGGGCTTTTTTGGTTGTTGTTTTCATTAAAGCATGCTGATACTGATGTCTTTACACTTGGAACTAAATCACTAATCTGAAAAGGTTAATTTTTCCCAATTTCTCCAACAATGGAAAAAAACTCCAACTTTCCTCCTCTGTTGTGTCACAATTGTTTTTTTCTATGTGACTTTCAGAAAACAAATATTTTCTGACCAAACCTACCCTATTGTACATTCAGAAAACTTTTTTTTCCAATATATTTATGTATCTATGTTTCTGTAAAGGATTTCCTGACTACATCTGACCTCAAGTTCAAAGGAAAAGAAACTGAAAGCAATAAAGACCAATGTGTGTGTGTGTATGGAAAATACTTAGAGATCACAAGGAAATTAAACACTGTTCTATTTTTAAAATAGCAGCAAAATCCTGAGATTTCAAGTTAATGATCTGTCACACTGAGAGCTTGATAGCCTTGTGCAAGAGTGAACCAACGCTCCTGTGTTGGGAAATTATATTGTTCTACAAACCTAAGGTAAGTAGGAATGGTATCTCTTGCTTTACAAGAATATTGAGGCAACTGCCTTTCAGAGCTCTAAATCAAAATACTTAGACAAAAAAAAAAAAATAAAAAAAATAAAAATTAAAAAAAAAGCAGTGGCCTTTGAATTTTATTGCCAAGTAAGTAAGATAAAAAGCTTTATCTGGTCTGTCTTCCAGTGCCACATGTAGAAGGGAGACTGGGTGCCTACAGGAGATGACTGCAGAGTGGGCTGGCACATCAGGTGGGCAGTTTGCAGATTTTCTGAATTTGGCTAGTATTTCATAGCTTATGAGACTTTTTTTCCTCAAATGAGCAATAATCTATGAACAACAGATTATGATGACAGGTTTGGAGCACAGAAGGGAAAGGGTGACTTGGTTGTGTTCCTTCTGAATGAAAGTTACAAGTGCTTCCAGAGCATTCTACCAAGTTGAGAAATAGATTGGGTTTTCCCAAATATTAAGCTCTTTAACTCATTGCTCTTTAAGCTGAGGAAACAGCACTAAGGTGACATTGAGATCAGGTCATACAAGGAATCATCCTAGAGAGCATACTTAGGTATAAAGGGAAAGAACACTCTACCATATCACCATAAACCGAAAATATTCATCTTGTAGGTCCACTTCAGTCAGTGTATTCTTTCTTGTAATAGAAAGAATCTATAATAGAAATGACAGATTTCTGTCATTATAGAAAGAATCTTCTTTAAACCTTAAATCCTGCTATCCCAGGACCATTCACTGGTGACACTGGTTAACCACACGCTGCACAACATGACGAGACATCTTGTGGTGTGCCACTGAACCCCTCCTACCAGAGGCTTCTTGGGAGCATAATTAAGTGTGCGTGAAGGACGGAAGGTTAACGCTAATTTTCTTGTTCCATGCATTCCTGTTGCTGAGAAGAGGCACAAATTTGTCCTAACTGGGATATTCACCCCTCTTCAGGTTGTAACAGTTCTCACAACGGGTCAGAGCTCAACAGCAACTAGATAAAAATCACTTTTGTACCAACATAACAACTTTGCAGGGGAAAAGGGGCTGTTAATGTTTCAAGCTAACAGAGTCATAAGAATGAAGAGCTGAAATGTGGCAGAGGAATATTCTTTTGCTCTTTACTGCGAAATACAGAAAATCACTGAATTCTTTTCAGAAGAGAATGGCTCTTTCATTGTTAGTACCTAAGAAGTAAGGATCAGCATGCTTGCTAGCAACAAGCCTGGCTTTCAGCTGATTCGATTTTCCTTAGCTCATCATCTCTGAGCTTCAGATTCTTTATTTGCTGACACTTTCCTGCCTCTCAGTTTGCCATATGCAGACTGTCCCATTAGTATCTGCAAAGCAGTCACAAACTGCAGAGCTTTTCAGCTTTGGAGAAGCCCTGTCTGTAAGCATTTGCAGGCCCTGCTGTACACCTCACATAACTCATCTGGAAGGGTCAACCTAAGACTCAAATTAATTCCCCATTTTCGTCCTGGTTTTGCCACAAAATGCTGCCCCACGTGTGAGCAACACTCACACGTGCAAATTTCAGGGCTCAACACAGGAGCCCAGATGTCACGTCCTGAGAAGTCACAGCTGCAAGCGTGCACAGACAACTCGAGTGTTTGAGTCCTGCAGATCTTGGACTTGCACAGTGCCCAGAATTCATCCAGGCACATGTGACAGAGATAAAGGGACACTGGCTCAACACTGGTGCCTAAGTATCCACAGCTGTAGCTAAACCTCAGGGCAACATGATTAATTAAAAAAAAAAAAAATCTATAAATCTCTCTTCAAAAGATGAATGCTCTAATTATCTCTCACATAGGCAAAAAAAAAAAGTAGGCAAATGTCAAAAAACCCCGACTTTTAAGTAAAATACATTGCTTTTACAGAACACAGAGAACCTCTACTTATCTCCTTCAGTCATTGCAAGCTTCATTTACTTGCTTGCTTTCAGAAACTTCTGTCTGCTAACTACCTGAAATGTAGTTACTGAGAAGGAATAGCAAAAGCCTCTCACGTTTTTATTATTTATTTTACAAATACACTGATGTCAATTCTCTGATACAAGTCAGAAACTTTTTAATTCTCTTCTCCATTGTACCGCTAATGTGAATAAGGAATGTTAAAAAAAGAGACAAATACTTCTTCAAAAATCAAAGAAGACTCAAACACAACACTTCAGAGATCTTACAAAGCAAAATTCATGCTTTAAGCTCCAGCAGGACAAAACTGGGGGAATAAGTGCAAGTAGAAATAACAGTAAAACCCCAGGCAACTCTACGTCAGAATTCACATGCACAAGTACCTCAAATACTGGAAGAGGTAACAAATCTGGAAAGCTGCAAGTTAATGATCTGGAACACTCCAAACTAAGGTGCCACTTCCCAGCACATATCATGAGGATGAAATAGTTTAACATTGCCATCTCCAAGGAAACAGTAATCTTTCATGTCTTAAGTTTGAAGGCTTAGGAATGACAAAGACAAATCTAAACTACAACTGAGCATGAGATCTTCCTTCCTTCCTTCCTTCTTGTTCTTCAGGTGGTTTGAGTATTTGATTCTTACACAGAACGCACAGAAATCTGAAACAGCAGAAGTAAAAACCCACCCCTATACCATATCAACATCCTGACAACTGTACCTTAAAATATGTGCCTTTGGCCTCATTTATATAAGTCCCAGCTTCACTGTGCATTTGAGATCATAGTACAGCCAACTCTGAAATGATCCTACTCAGCAGACTGAACATTCAGATCAATGAGGTTAGAGAGGCACAGAGAGAAATCCTGCAGAAAGCTGTTCTGAGGGGTGAAGGGAAGGTCTTCACAGGGCTGAAAGGAGTCACCTCTTGGCTAATCAATTTGTCACTCCATAGCTCCCTTTGCTCGAGGGCCTCTCTTCTCTGCATTACCTCCCAAGAACTGCACTCCATCTAGCACATTTATAATTTCATAAAAGGCAGAAAGCAACACTCATCTGTCCCGTGGTCTCAGGCAGAGAAAGCAGCTGTGTTTGTTCTGCTGCCTCACGTTTCATCCACATGCACAGAAGTCAGGGATTTGATTTGCCCTTCCAGGTACATTGTAATTCCTACTAATTTCTTTAAAAAGTTCCTTCTTTCACCGTCACTACCGATCCTGTACTGCCAATATCTCCGAAATTGTTTAGGTCAAGATGCTTAATTTTTTTTCCCCACAGAATTAAAAAAAGGGACCATCTGCTACGAAGTAAATAAAAGTGCTAAGCACTGATGTTATTTAAAACAGGGGAAAAAAAAAAAAAAGAGCTAATACTGTGTTATGTATCACAGCTGATAAACAGCCTGAGAAGTCCTTGTAATACACATAAAGCAGATCTTCCCACATTTTTTTGTACAAAAAACCAATATACACAATATATCTGCTGCCTACCTTTAAAAACACATGTGGGAACTGTTTTCCCAGTCACTGGAAGTGCATATATAGGACCATTCAAAGTTTTGTTCGTAGAGAACTGACTAAAAACCATAAGATTTACAGCTGCAGTTTACTGAACACATTCATAAATTGCTATATAAAGCCATCCTGTTCACTTGTATACCCTAAAAAGTCTTTTTATGAATGCAGGATCATTTCAGCACAGTCCACGCATGTCTTTTTTTATTCTTCCATCCTGACTTCCAATTCTTAGGGTGTGTTTTAACAGCTTGTCAAAAATGCCATCTCCCTTCCATCACCAGTACTATTGGAAAAACGATCTAGGGAAATATTTTTTACAAAGCAGTTTGGAAACTTCCTATGATGGTCAAAAGATTAAATACTGCAGCCTGACATACAAGGGTATTAAAAATTAAAACAAACAAACAAACAACCCACAATGCAAAGGCAGGAAGGAACGTTGCATATACTGAATCATCGACTTATTTTTTAATAAGTGCATCACAGCTGTGAATAGCAAGCTCCAGAAAACACTGAGAAACCAAAAGGAGAATAATACCCCATTGCATCCATTCCTGTGATAGAACAACACATGAACAGAACTACCTCAGCTACACTTTTCTTAGAAATAGGTCTCTTATGTATCATAGGAAAACCATTTCAGTTAAGTACCTGTCCCACAGAAGTACTTCAGGAAGGACTGCAGGTCATCATTTTTATATTCCAGCCCCAGTACTCCTTCAAACTTACCTTTCTCACAAATGCCTGAAGAATTCCCACTACCTAAATTAATGTATTTTATAAAGACACTGTTCTCTCAAAAAAAGATTTTAGAAGGTAGGTGCTATTTCCTGAAAAACAGCACTTTCAAAACTTATCATGACAGCACGACCAGGGTGTGCCAAGGCACAACTGCAACAGTGAATTATGCCCATGGACAGATAATCCAGATGGTCCAGCACCACTTGTAATCTTCAACCTCTATTTATGAACACAGAAATGGTCCTGGCGATATTCACCATCACGAAACCGAACTTTGAAATGAAATTCATTCATCTGCAATTTATTTCAAATGATGTTTCTGAACAGGCTGTTCAGGGGGCAGGTCCGAATATTTTGTTTACCTTCGCAATACGCGGAGTCTCCTTGGACAGAGAGATAACCATTCTTGCATTCACAAGTAGCTTTTGTGTTCCAGTTTTTGCACTCTGAGTTTTCACCACATCTGTGCCCCTCTGCACAGAAGTTATGGCCTGAAATACAAGGAACATGCAATATGGTATTAAAATGTGTTTATTTCAGATATTCAGATATTTGCGTTGACTGTATCCCTCAAAAACTTCATCATGCTACATTCCAGAAATTGTCTCTACAATCCTTGCTGGTGCACACAGGCTTTTTGGGTTTCTCCATCCATTCATCCTCAGTAAAACCATTTTGTTCAAAAAGGTATTTGTATGACTACCTTAAGTCAGGAGAAAAGACAACCCCAAAGCAGGAAACAACAACTCATTACTGTTCCACTGAACCCATTTAGCATAAGCCCCTGATTGTCAAAAAATGCAATACTAACTTACACCAAAAAGACAATCAAGTGAAATGTAAAAGAAAAAAAAAAAAATCCTTCGAAATTCTCTTATTATGCATAACCACACATAGACCCAAATGAGGCACTGCACAAAACTGCACCGGTAGTCAAAGCAACCCCAGAGACTGCCTTGTAATTCTGTCATCAAAAACCAGCTCAATTGTTTCTACAGTTTATAATTATTCCATGCATCATGTTTTATAGAGGAGATTTTTTTATTAATCTCTCTTTTTTCCTCCACGAAAAATTCTCGGCAGTTTCTTTGTGCGAAATAAAAGAAACCGTTCACAAAGTCGTTTCTAAAAATAGGATGAACTTTGCCACTCCCTTCTCTAAAGGCACAACTGGATGAAGTTCTTTCTTTCTGATTTTCAATATTTCTCAAAGACGTGTCAACATCTTTCTCTGGTGAAGTCTAAAGTGAAAGTAATTGCAACTTTATCTCTTTAAAGGCACTCCACTGGAAGTACTGTTAAGAGATAACTTACAGAATTTGACAACAGAATTTTTTTTTTTCCTCAGTTGGTGTATGTTTTATGGGCTTTCTCTATTAATATCCAAGAGCCCATTCCTATTTGACTGAGATATATAAGCAGTCATTTTGGCAATTTCTATTTTGTCTGGATTTTCTCTCCTGGAAGGAGGGAAAGAAGAAACCCAGACATACCATCACCTACTTGTATTCCAACTTGTGCTTACATGAATACAAAAACAGTCTCTGCCAGTTCTGCCTGGTAATAAAGGAGCAAACTAAGAGTTCTAGTTTACTGATTGTAAACTTTCTTAACAGCCCCTAAAGACAGCTAAGAAAAACATGACCTGGACTTCTAAGATCTAAATGCAAATCTTTGTTCGCCTCCCTTGTTTTGACATTCTATTTTTGCTTGGTTTTAAACACGGACTTTAATCATCTGCTGATTTAACATGCAGGTTGTGTCACTTCAGTGCACTCCAAGTTTGTGAGTCTGATCATCTAATGCTGAGTTTTGAGGTAATTTCTAATAAAATGTCAATGCTTTTTAGCAAGGGGAACACTTTCTTAGTGTCAACATCTAACTCTACACTTGAACTTCAAATTAATTTTATTAACAGCCAAGGAATCTTCCCTGTGCTCAGTTAAGCTTGTTCTTTCATTGTAATCCAACTTGTGAAAAAGAACCAATTCCCTTAATGAAAACTTCAGATTTCCCTTCAAGTCTTCACTCATTTCACAGTCTGGTAAAAACCACTCAAGTATTCCAGATACAGCCTTGTCAAGCCTGGGTACTTTTTATTCTGGTAAAATAGGTTGCCAATACACTGCCTTTAGCCATTTATGCAATCATAGTATTTGACTTCTCATTTTTGCCTTTATAACTATAATTGAAACTGAACACTGGAACCCATCTCCTCAAACTTATCCTTTCAGCATCTAATTTATGCTCCCCAAGCAGGATTATTATTCTGTTGGCATTCTAGATAACATCCAAGAGACAACAAGTTTTATAACGTTTTCTTTGTCACTGTTTCCCCTAAGACTCTGACATCCTAGTCTGTTACTGGCTTCTTTAGCATAATAATTCTCCTTTGAACTCACACACAGTATTAGTTTTATATTTGATTATTATTGGGTCAGAACCTCTGTATCCTATCAGTGTGTTAAGCTAGGGACTAAAAAACATCACATTTTAATTCAGTGTGGATTGTTACTCTCAGGGTATTTTTTTTTTATATTTATTTCTATTTCCCTCTCATCCAGACCTCTAAAAATTATTTCACTTTTCTCAGCACGTTTTAGTTACAAGAGTGCTAATACAACTTTGTGCACCAAAAAAAAAAAATCTTTGTTTCTAGGCTCCTTTTATCCCAAAGAGCCAACACTTTTACCTTATGATCAGTTCATGGCAAATTTGAGACTTGGAATTAGGCAAAGCAACAGCTTCTCAGAGTTCACTTCCATCACCAGTCCCAGATCAAACATTTTTTTCAAACAGCACGTTCTCCCATGCACAAGACAGTGATTAGTTTTCAATATCACAAGACAGCCCTGTGAATTCTTCAGTGTTTACTGGCCACCTCTGAAATGTCTCAGTAGATGAATTACCCCAGCTAACCATTTTGCATCACTAGAGCTGTCCCCTATTTTTCAAAAATTCTCTGTAAAAACCTGCTTTGCTTTTGCTCCCTTGTTATCACCTCAAAGATGAACTGTCCCATTCAAAACCAAAGAAAAAAAAAAAAAAAAGGTAACACTCCAGTTCTGTAACTGGACTAATTAAGGGCTTTAAAGGACATTTGATTTTTCTCCTGTCATTAGGAAATGCACAAGGATAGAACATCTACTAAACCTCTAGACTGCCTCGGCATTTATTGTTATAAAAGACCTGTGAAAAACTGTTTCCTGTCTTTCAAATAAGCTTTCTAGAATATCTCCACTTGAATTTTCCATAGCACCTCAGAGGGCTTGTTCAATACCTGTGTAAGTGGATAGTGGAAGCCATTCCAGTTAAAAGCATGCAGGGTACTATAACACTGTATGTTGCCAAGCTTTTATAAAACAACTGTAATTTAAGGTTAACCAGGAGGAAAAATTAAAAAAAAAAAAAAAAGTACTAAACAGTACAGAAGAGTAAGGGTTCACTATGCAGAGTAAGCATAACAATGCTTGGATCAGAGGTTTTTCCAAGCACTTCTTTTTGCAGTGAAAATGCACATTTCTAAAAGCCAGGAGGAGCACACCAAGCAAAGTGTGGTTCTTGGATTTCTTAGACATGGGTCTCCATTCTCCCCAGCCAGGAGTTTTGGGAGGCAAATAACTGATTTTTATTAATTCTTTGGTGTGAAATGGATTCAGAGGATTCCTTAAAGATAACTACACCAATGCCAAACCCAGCTGTTGATACTGCAGTGGGATCTCTAAATTTCAGCCCTGGTGGCAGCTAGCAGAGGGCATGCATTCCAATCACAATTAATTCAGAATATTCAGCAAAGTTTTATCTGAGACAGTCAGCTCCTCTCTAAACATAAGAAATGGCTTAAAATGGAATCATCACATCATCTGAGCAAAGCAGGCAACTGGAGAGGATTTGACCGAACCACAGAAAATCTTAAATAGTTCAGATATTCTTAACTAATTTCAGGCCAACACAGATGACAAGGCAAGTATGAATTAAAAGGAAAAGACCCAGATACACACTAGCAGACATAACACAATCACTTCTGCAGCATCAGGAACTGCACAACTGGCTAGGGCTCAGTGGTCCCAAGTCAGATTATCTGAAATTAAACGTTTATTCCATTTTGGGACACGCCTGTTTTGCCAAGCAGCATCTTCAAATTGCAGTTCCCAGAAGGTGTTTCAGCACAGCAGCACGCTAAGCTGTTTCGTGCTGTCACCCAGGTGTTTACAAACCTAAAATGCTTGCTAATTTAGCTGAGCTACTGATTGCAGAATGCAAGAATTCCTTCAAGACTATGGCTGGAATCAATGCATCTGAGATCCAAACCTCTTCCTGCTTTTTGTGTGGGCAACACTCACGTGCCTCTCATTTTATATCGGAGGGTTTCCTTGTAACACCTGTAATGTTTCCTGTAGTTCTTACAACATCCTTTGCTGTTCACATCAAAAGCTGTAAAACCCCTGTTTAAAAAAGCCATCCTTCACATTTCACTGTTTCACATTAAGAGGCTTCTTAAAAAAAAAACAAACATGGATAATGCTTCTGTTAAAGAGCAGTAGCAATGCTCAACAAGTCCAAGATAATTTCAACCTCAAAATCTTTACAACTCCTATGATTTAACCCTCCAGTTAGGACATAAATACATAAGGTAAATCCGGGGGAGAAGTCTTATAGGAAGAGTCATAAAATTTGCATTACCAATTATGCCTTTCCATGATCTGAATCTGTTTTTAATGAGTCACGAGCAATGAAGCACTTTGAACAAGAGATTGTGGTCCCAGAACTCAGTGGTCTGACATAAAACAGTAACTTCATAAATTCTTTCAAGCTGCTGTATGAATGCAGAACTTACTACACTGTGCTTATTTGTGTGCAAGAGAATAATGGTAGCTATACAGCCTAACAAGCTTATAAAGATTTCTTTCTCTTTTTTTTTTTTTTTTTTTCAGATATAAAGCTCTTCTAAATCCTCAGTAATGCTACAACTATGTTTAGAAATAAACTAATTCATATTTATCAACCTCCATTAAATCTTAATAATTCTAAAGCCTTGAAATAACTCCTACCTCCCAGCAGTAAATGGGAAAAATTCAATTTCTGAAGAATCAAAACTCGGTTTCACAGCTAGACAGGGAGAGATGAGAAACATGCTAACTGAAGAGCCTTCTCACCCTCTAACTGAAAGAACAAAAACCTCCCCAAAACTAAACAAAGAAGTACAAATAGGGATGGCTGAAGCCCCATTTTTAGATTTAAATGCTGTTTCCTGACGTAAAATGCACACTTCACATCATCAATAAGATTCTCCATTTCCTGCTAACCAGCATCAGCATCTAAATCCATCAGCCCAATCGTACTGCAGGACAGCAAATAAAAATTATTTTCTCTAGAAACAAAACCACTCTCATTACTTCATTATATGATCACAATCTTTCTTTTAAGGAGAGCTCGTCTGTAGCTGCAAGGGCTGTTAAGGCTATTCTTGTGTATTTAAAATTGTGAGCATAACAACATAAAAGTTCTCTCATGAAATTTTATTTGAATCACTCATTCAAAAGAGAAAAACAAAAATCCACTCTTTGAAAATTATACACTGTCTTTGGCAAGGAGAAAAACAGCTACAGGGAACAATAAAACACTTTTATTACACTATTTTTTGTATTAGATTTGTCCCTGGGCTATAAAAAATGGAGCAGGCATGCTGTAAGAAAAATGAGTGATTCTCCAAAAAGTAGTAAAAAAATACATTTTATGACACCATGATTCTTTGTAAAACTTGAAAATTAACTAAAATTTCTCTAAGCCTAAAAGACAGGTTAATAACACCACATGGTCCTCACGAAAAGTATCAAGTAGCCCACATAGTTTAAGCAGACATTTATATTAAAGTACACAGGTAAAGGGGAAAACTAGATATACTCTACATAATATTCAAGGAATAGATGCTGCATACAGATCTGGTGAGGCCCATTTTTGCATTCAGGTACAATCAAATCACAAAAATAAACTGTCACTGTGACGCGGAGTTGAGTTCTTCCATCCTGCACTCACCTCGCTGTACGCCTCACGCAATCACTTTACTGAAAGCTGGAGATTGGCTTTTAGCAACACATTATTAGCTTTTGCCATCCCATAAACTCATGTGGCAAAGCTGTGAGAATAGACATTATTTGCTGTCTGCTTCTCTTACCGTTTACAAACAATGATGACCAGCTAGAAAGCTCACCTGCTACCTGCATTACAGGATTCAGCTCTGCTCACTGTCAATTTCCATCTCCACAAACACCACAGATTTCATTTTTACCTTCCATACCCTATTTTATTTTAGGCACTTACCTGTTTTTGTGGCAGATACTACAGAGATCCCTGGAGAAGGTACAGTCTCACACCACAGCACCATGAAGTTTTTGCATTTCTCTGTGTTTTTTTTCCTTTCTGTTAACTAAATGGAAATTCCTTTGCTGCAGCTAGAAAAGCAAAAGCTGCAAACCTCTTGCCCTTGCCCAATTGAGGAAACGTATTCTATAATTCTAAAGAACATGGAACTGAGTAGAGGACATCATTTTCCACAACTAAAGACAGCACAACCGGACACGAGGCCCAGAACCCACCAGTCACTGACTTGCACAGAAGTACTGTTCTCATTCAACATTGCTAGTAAATGCTTACTAAATATTCTGTTGACTAAATTAAGGCTTAGCTGAGGGCTAATGCAACAAATTCTCTGCCACCATAAAATTTATATTTCACTCTAAAATGTGAAGTTTGCTCGTGATGTGCAGATGATCCACGTGGCCCTCCAACAAACATTCTGATTATTCAGGACTACAATTATTAAAATACTTCTTCCTAATTATTTTGGCTTAGACAATAAAAGCTGAATATAGCCTCTGAAAGATGTAACTTCTGCAAACAAGAGAAGCACTCTACCCTTTCCCAGTAAAGCACATGTTGGCACGGGCCAGGACCAGAAACTATGGCCTGCTTCCCACATCAGAGGGTACCTGTTTGCTTGATAAAACTCACACCAAATATGGAATTCTTAATAAATATCCATTTTTAACAACAGCAATCCACATATGATAAAATTTTATGTCCCTACTTTAGTTTGCATGCAACTGAAGCAAAGGTGTCAAGCAGCATATATTCTGCTGCAAGATATAAAAAGCAACTTAGGAGTGCTAAATTCAATTTATGCCTTTGTAAAGTTGACAAATTTAATCATATCTTTAGGCATTGTTTTCAAAAGAATTTTAAAGAGCAAAGAGGAAACACAAAAGGAGGTGGTACTGTTTTAGCAGTCACCTGAAGCAGAAGTGAAGTGGAAGTTCAATGTATCAAACTGAAAGCACCATGTGCCAGAATTCACAGGAAGGGAAAGCACAATTCCTTCCTTTGCTTCTAGAGATGATCACATACATATATATATATATATATTCCCTATATTTTAAATAATGAGGCCAGTTTGGGGATGAATTTCTAAAAAGAGTACCTATCAGTAACACTATTATGGAACTGAATAATTACAGAACTTATCTTTCATCAACTTTGAAGCTCTCAGATTTCTAATGCTTTAAAGTAATGAATACAATTTTTTCAGTACTGCACTACATCAAACTGGGCCATCTGTTAAGAAGTATCATTAAGACATCAAGCCCTCTGAGGGGCAGAGAAGCAACATTTACTGCTTGCCTAAACAATCACAGACGTTTCTAGAAACTGCTTTAGAAAAATTAACGAGTATATTAGACCATAACCCAGCAAAGAGTGTCAGACATGCTGGTCCCTGCAACCACGTGCATGTGTTTCTCTAAGTTCAAGGTCTCAGTAAATATTTAACTATGCACACTGATTAATTAATATTTACTGCCAAAAGGAGAGATTCAGAGCCCCTTCACCAGCATCTGGTGAGTGGCACTGGAGGAATTTATATGCAGGCAAGACAAGTATTCCAGGGATCCTCAATAACCAGCGAAGCCTGGAAGTGTCTAATGCTGATCTGGGAGAGATGAGGAGCAGAGGCACAGCACAGACACACACAGGGAATGATTAATCAACCCCACAGTTCACTGATTACAACACCTTTTAAGAAGAAAGCTTGTCCAGCTTCCCTAGCCTTGTGATACCTGCCTATTCCTCCTTTAAGGGGATTTCCTCAACTAAGGTTTTAGCTGTGGCTTGTTCAGTCTGGTCCAGCAAACAACCAGGACTCACAGGGCTGAAAGGTAACCAGTAAGAGGAACAGCACCCCCACCAGAAGGAGGAAAAATGGGGTTCTGAGCAATAAGGTTAATTTTTTAATTTTGATTTTGCATTTGCATTATTTTATTGTCCAGCCCAACTCATAAGTTAGTCCTGAGAGTGCTCAGATCAACCTAATATCCATCAAACTGGAATCCTAACTCTTTTTTTGTGATTTCAAAATAAAGAGCTTAAAAAAAAAAACCAAACCACCACACACAAAAACTCACAAACAAACAAACAAAAAAATTTCCAAAACCATGTACATTTACTGCAGTTGCAAGTTTAACCAACAACACATATTTCTTTTTCAAACATAACATCCCTGAAATGGGAATTCTTCAGAGATACTGTGCCCTTTTTCCCCCAGTTCTTCCTTCTCTCCTTCCTCTCTAACTCAGAGCAATTGCAGCTTTGTATCTGCTAAGTCTTCTAACCAAAGGAGTATCATAGACTGGTTTTAGACTCAGGCTTACATCACATATCACTTAATATCTCATTAAAAAGGAATTATTCCCCCTGTTGAATCAGCAGCTTAAATTCCTTCCAAGCATGCCCAGTCTCTGGCTTACCTCTACAAACACTGCAACACTGGTTCTCTGGAAGAACGTGATCATCTTCTGAGCAGTTCAAAGGTGGACAAGTCTCTGTCACTTTTACCAAAACTCCATTCTGAAAATAAACAATATTTGAAAAAAAAAAAAAATTACACGTGGAAAGCATGTGCAATGGCAAGGATCACATAGTTTTCCATCTTTAACACTGGCAATCTCTAGTAACAACCATCCAGTAAACTAGCAGGGAGAGAGTTAAATTCATTTGTTCCACCATAACATCAAATCTAAGGTAATCCACTTGTGCATTTCTCTGCCCAGTGTTGAAAGAAAAGATAAGAAAAAGGCACTTCAGCTCAAAATTCTATTCTAGCTTTACCAAAGATGTAGTCTCAAAGTACAATTATCTTCTTTACAACCATTCGAAGGAATTCCAGAATTTCACTCCAGGATTTTGTCAGAGAGTCTTCCCTCTTTATGCAAGTCTGAGTTTTCCTCCCCTTATTTCACAATCCACTTCACTGATAAGTTATTCAGCTCAAACACACACAGCAAGAGCAGTGTTTTCAAGTGTCATGTGTTGTTCTCCCCTGCCCAATTACAATGGTTTGTTTTTTACAATTAGCAATCACCCAATTTACAAAATTAGGCCCTTCACAGAAGAAAGCTCATCTTGTGAGGTAGCCCTATGGAAACTGCTGTAAAAAAAGAAAATCAAGCTCAAGAAGTTTCTATGATTTTGATTTCTGCCAGATTTAGAGTAAGACTGTGACAGCAAGTCTAGTTGCTGGTAGAAATGTTCTAAAATCATAGACATTAAGCCTTTCTGCAGAGATTTTACACCAAATTTCACTCCATCTCCTTCCCATCCAGCAAACTGGCTTCCCTACTCCTCCAGACCGAACAGCTGTCTGGCTCTTTAGTCGGTTGTTTCTTAAAATCTTGTCCCCAAATAGCCTCCTCTTTTACCTTATCCCCCCCTCCAGCCTTTCTCATACCATAATTTATTTCTTCAGCATCCCTTCTGCAGCTGTGCCATCACTGAGAACTGGCAAGTGGAGCGGAGATTAACAACTAGAATTTTTGCTCAGTAGGAACTGCAGTAACTACCCCACAGGACTGTCCACACCTGAGTAATCCCATTTTCCAAGCTGTGAAACTCCACTAAGAAAGCAGGCAGGCTGCTATGTTGCCAATACACCTTTTTAACATTAATCTAGTCCCCACTCCTCCCAGAATACTCCTCATGGCGTCTCAGAGGGTGGAATGAAAATGTGGAATAAGAATTTCTGCTTTTTCTTTTCCAAGCAAAGAAATTACATTTTCCAGCTACCACTATTGCAGAGAAAAGTTTAAAAATATGATACAAAAAAACATCTAGGGCTAAGAAAGCAGGGGAAAACCAATACCAAAAAAAAAAAAAAAGGCAAAATTTTATTAAGGCCACTATTCTCATAATCTGAGGACTCTGAACAGAGAATACTGAAAACACCTATGAGCATACCCACTTCGAAGGAACATCCTTATGCAGGAGTTTGCTTTCATATCCACAAGACACTGTGCCACACTGATGCCAAAAGGCTGGCTTCAGGTGCCAGAACCAGTGCAGGTAAAACCTTTGCTGCTAATCAGCCTCCCCAGCCACACCACTCTGGTTCAGCTTTGTCCCTTCAGGCTCCAGAGGCAGCTCTCACAGCCTCAAGCTGCCCTACACGGCTGGGAAACGCCTGCTGAGTCCACAGGGCACAAATGATGCCCAGGGCACCCAGCAGAGAGCAGGATTTAGAGCTGAGAGGTGCAGCAGACCCAGGGAATGCAAAACCGCCCGTTCTGCAATCGCTGCCCTCGAGGTTACAGCCTTAAGGCTGAGCAGGGCCAAGTCGTTTCTCTGGCTTTCCAAATGACTTTATGGCAAGTTGCATCCCTTGCTGCCATGAAAAATAATGCTAAAAAAAAATTTTTTAAAAAAAAGGCTTTAGGTTTTGTGATTTTTATATATATATATATATATTTTTTTTTTTTTTAAGAAAAAAGCAGGTCCCTGCAGTCCCACATCCAGCAAACACATCACTGAAGCAAGTGCCCACACAAGAAGAGTGAAGTTAATGGAGGCACAAGGTCTCCTTCTGATCCCACTTCCACGAGCTAAAGGGAGGAATCCCCCCATGGCTGCCTGGGCAACTGCAGCAGCAAAGATGATAAAAGAAGCAGACACGCTGAGCCATCATTTACTATCATGTTATCAAGCTACCAGCTAGAAAAGCCCTGGTTTTATATATATATATATATATAATTCATTGCCTGTTTAAGCTCAGACAGGACAACTACAGCAGGAGGAGTACAGGATGTCAACATACGGACAAAGAGCGCTGACTGACAATAAATCTGGTCAAAAATATGGCAAGAAATGGCATGAAAGTGAAATGAGCGATCAGAATGAGTCAAAAAGCTACAGATAAATTTAATCCAAGCTCACAGCTCCTTTAGTGACTCATAAGGAGATGGAAGAACACAAATTGTGAATTCCATTATTTAATGACATAAAGATTTTACTTCCTTAATGTTCTTATTTTCTGCAGAATTTGCATCTTGGGAAAACAAATCAACCTTATTTATAATTAATTTTTGAAACAATTAAAATATATCCACGTTGAGTGTTCTTTGGTTTAAAATCAATTTGTTATATGCTAGTACAGATCCAATTATAAGAATTATCATCATTAGATTTCAGACTTCATTCACTGAGATAAGTAAGAGCAGTTCACACTTCAGAATTATTGCTTCAGGCAGCCTTAGAAAAATTACTCCTTTTTATACTCAATTCACACATGTAGTCATAGAATCTGGACAGAAATAGATGTCAAAAAGACATTTTTTTTCTGGAATAAATACATCAAACTTCAAGTGTAACATACAATCCACACAGAATGAGATCTGGAGTCAAACGTTTACAGTAAGATAATTAAATTTCTTGTAATTACATGGGCAAGTACACAAAATAAGGATTGGCTGTAAGCCTAACCAGTGACATGCAGTGAAAATCTGAACCACAAACAGCTTATCTCAGATGATAGACTTTGAGAAGTAACAGCAAGATTCAAATAAGGCTATTTTTTTGGGGGGAGGGGTTTCCCTGTCTTGATTTAGCTGTATCACGGTTCTAGCCACAACAGGGTTAATTTTTGCAGTAGCCAGGAGGGGGCATGGCTGGGACCCCTCTCTGAGCCTCCTCCTCTCCAGGCTAAACAGTCCCAGCTCTCTCAGCCTTTGCTCAGGTAAGAGATGCTCCAGTGCCTTATTTATCCTCATGGCCCATGTCTGATCTCTCTCCAGCTGTTCCATCCCTCTCTTGTGGAGGGGAGGCCAGAAAATACAAGTGTGTATGTGCTTTAGAAAAATGGCACCTTTCTGCATTTGGGTTGGCTTATCTATTTATTTCTTTATTTTGGCGTTGGTGGGGTTCACCAGTACGGGGATGGGGTTTATTTAAAGGCAGCAGAAAGATTCCTATAACTTTGGTTGGACTGGGAATTTCCAGCTGCTCAGCTGCCTGTGAATGGCACGGTGACTGTTTGTAACCAGATGTGTCTGACAGCAAAGGGCACAAAACCAAACTCCTCTCCATTAATGCTGGGAGCAGTCAGCATACAAATATTGTGCCATACAAATGCTGGAAAGATGGACGGGGGTCCACTGACCTCCAGGAAGCTTGACTAAAAAGTTTTTTGTGAAGATAAGGAACAGTGTAGTTCTCGGAGTGACAACTAAGGCTGCTACTTCGAAAGACTGATCAGTAACAGCTTGTCGTGGTTTAGGAAGGGTATTCTCCAATTTAGTGCTCCCACTGAAGTCATCTTCCACTTGCTCACTTCCTCCTCCCCCTCTCCCCCCTCTACAGAGGAGAATTAGAGGCACAAAAAAAAAAAAAATCATGTGTTGAGATAACAATAATTTACTGGAAAGAGCATCAATAAATTATCGCAGCAATAAATTGGTAATTACAGCTGCACATAAATACCCACAGCGAAGGTGCCAGGCCCTTTTCAGCGGTGCCCAGTGGCAAGACCAGAGGCCACGGGCACAAACTGAAACACAGGAGGGTCCACCTGAACATCAGGTAACACTTTCTCCCTGTGAGGGTGACCAATCACCAGCACAGGCAGCCCAGGGAAGCTGTGGAGTCTCCATCCTTGGAGATCCTCAAAAGCCATCTGGGCACGGCCCGGGGGACCTGGCTCTGTGCAGCCCTGCCCAGGCAGGGCAGTTGGACAAGATGACCTCCAGGGGTCTCTTCCAACCTGAACCATTCTGTGATTCTTAGAAATACCTGTGCACCCATTTTGTCATTGCAGATTTATCTGGAGAGTGTTTGCGGGCAGGATTCCAGCTGGGAATGGCTGTTCAACAGTAACATCTGTGCTTACGGTTAAGAGGATGTGCATCATAAATATTTTTAGCCTGGATTAGTTTTCAGAAATTAAAAGACCATCTCACAGCCTGATAAAGAAAATCTTTGATCTAGCTGGATCCATCAGCAGTATTATTATTTTTGTATGATGGAAAAAACCACAAAAGTTTAAAAGCCTCTTAAGCTTGGATCAGTACCTATGCAAAGAATAAAATACCTATCTTCAAATAAAAATTCAAATATGAAATTTCAACTTAATCTTTTTTACATTACCCCACCTACAAATATATCCTCCTTTAGAGACAACAAAAATTTTCAAGTCACCTTTATCAACACTATTAAATTCACACTTGATGTGTACCCTCCATTGTGTTCCTTCATGGATCATCAGCTTTTGAAACCTGATGTCTGTTTTTCAAGGCTGGAAAATTAAACCATGTTAAATTTGTTGTAGCCCTCCCCTATCACAAAGCCCTTCCTTTATTCACACAACACCTTGTCCACACAGGGACAGAAAACAATGACACAGCCACAGTTTGACTCATCACCATTCATCCTTCATCTAGTGAGCATTCCTCACTGAGGCAGAAAATAAGGAGTTGTTTTGCTTACAGATTTAGGAGGTCAAATTGCTGAAGACATATTGAATGAACCCCCTGTAGGGACACAGCCCCCCACAAAAGCACCCACTTAAAAGCTCTCCCCAGATTAGTCAGGAGTAACATCTACTTGAGGCACAGCTACAGAAATACTTTCTGTTTGTTGGGTGGTTTTTTGAAGGCAAGGATCCAATATTATTTTTATGGTGTGGCATTCACAGATGTCATTTCGAATACTTATCAATACTCTCCATTAAGATGTAAATACCAACTGCAATGTTGCTGTAATTAGCATTGCCATATCATTTTCCTTTAACAATAAGCAAAATTCAAAAGCTCTTTTCATTATTTTACTCATGTCTAATGATAGATATTTGATGGTCAGCATCTGCTTTTATTCTTCATGAACATATTATCATACTCATAATGACGAATACAACACTCTAATTTATAGCACAGAGAAGTTCTACAGACCTAATTCAGATCACTCTCTCTGCTTTCACTTCAATGTGAAAATCCCCCTGTTCTCATTTTCCCCTCTCAAAGCAGCATTCTATGTCATATTATAAATAACAGGCATCTCAGTCTGCCTTCCAAGGCAATGACCTTGCCCACGTTATTTGTATGTGCAGTGCTGAGCGCCCCTCTACAGATGAACAGGAACAACAGCAAAGTAATTCTGCATAACAAGCTGTTTTCACAACATCTGCAACCGGTTATTGTCCATTTCCATTAGTGTACATAAAATTGCTACTCTCTACACTCAGCTACAAGCACAGCAATAACCAGATCACTGCAATCTTTTCCAATACTCTCACCAACACCCCCTGCGTGGTTCTAACACAGCCTGTTTACCTGAGCTCTTAAATACCGGCTGTAGTTGCCTAAGTGTCAGGAATTTGCCAAGGAAGACCCCAGCCCAGCCCAATAATAATTTACCTTTACAATTAGCAGAGCTATATGAAGTTTAAATAATACCAGGGGAAGTAGAGAGTAACTCCAACAACATAAACCAAGTTGCCTGAATTGCTTTCAGCAATTTGGCTGAAATTAGTCATTGGTTTAAGATGCTGCTACTTCTTTTTCTAGAGCTCATGAAAGCAGAGAGAAAAGAGAAAACATCCTTCCAAGTCATTTTGCCCCTGTTTTTCTTATCCTGCAAGGGTAATATTCCTGCCTTGTTTTCGCATTTTTGGCTTTTCGCTGACTTCAAGGTCACCTTTTCAAGACAACAGATGTCACATTTGCATGAAGGGAGCCTAAAGAAATGCACTAAACTTTTCACTGTCACTTCTGAACACCACAGATACATTTAAAATCAGGAAAAGTTCATACAACCGAAACTTACTCGGCATTCCCTGCAGCTCTTGGTTAATACTCGTTGACCTTCTGCTAGCACTTTGCCTCCATAGATACACTTTGCTGTAAATGGAGAGAGGAAGGAGGCAGGTTAAAATTAAATTCAAACAGTGTTTAAGCAGGAAACAAACGCACAGCATAGCGCAAAAGTAAAACCAGAATTTACTGAAAAAATATGAATACGTTAAAAAACAGGATGCATTTTGCTTTCATCAGAAGTCAGTATTATATATAATTATAGGCAAAGCAGCAAACAATTAGTTTTTAAGAGAAAGCAGCATTTTTACCCAGACTAAATAGAGGGAATAAGAGCACAAACAACATTTCCTGGACTAAATTCCTTATCGTTCAATGGCAAATATTTTCTCTACTGACTTTCTGTAGAGTAGTATTTGTGTTACCAGAGGTCTTTGTGAGTCACTTTAAGAACTGGAGACATTTATTAGTGCACAGTTCATCGAGAGAATAATATAAGCACAGATTTCAAATTCAGCCTTCATATTTTTTTTGTGGGCACAAAGGTGAACTCTTCAACTTGCTGGAGCACTGCAAAAATGGATTAGATGCAGTGAATGACTGTACTGAATCAACAAACTATGAAAATCTATTTCAGCAAAATATTCCTCCAGCACACATGAAATAAGCAGATTTCCCAGGAAACTGAAAGCTCCTACTCAAAAATTCTTGTCTGAAGTTTTGATCCTTCTGCCAGAGATAATCAGCTCCACAAATGAATCAACAGACTAGAAATTGTGAGCATACCTCATACATTTCAAGGCAAAGTGAGAATCCTGCCCCCACGGAGAAGGCAACCTCCAGCAGGGCCACAGCAGCACAGAGCTTTGTCAAGTATTACCATAACTATCACAATCCCCTTGCAGCTACATGTCTAAATTTCACTTCCAGAGACAGACAGTAAATCCATTAATTAAAGAGAACAGCTGGACTGTTACGATCTCACACAAGTACCCACTGTAAAAGCACCCCTGCATCACTGGCCAGGTCAGTGCTAAACACTGATTAAATAACTTTTTGTTGTGGAGTTTCAGCTCTTTCTGTTCTTGACCAGTAGCAGTCTGACCTATGGCACTGAAAGGGAAGCTAAAAGGTTTGAATCCTGTGTTGCAATTGAGCAGAGCTCTAAAAGTTTCCCGAGTCAAGCCACATGAGCAGTGCCAGAGTACTCTGTTCTCAAAAGACTCAGACTACCTAGGATTGCTCTTCTACCTCAATTTCTCTCCTGAATACCAAGGTAAGGGAAGCAGTCACAGGTGCTCGTGTGTCCCCCCTTACAGCTGATACCGGCAGGAGTAATTATCCCACAGCAGCAACTGCCAGAGGCAGTTTGATTCCCAAATTTTAAGCAAAAAAGGCTGCGAGGTCACCTTCTTCTAATGACCTTTGGTGAAAATACTCATTTCTTTAAAAAACAAATACACAAAAAAAGCTAATTTTCAGGAGAACCCAGTTTTCATCCCCACCAAAGCATTTAAAAACCAGGCTTCTTCTCTTTTTGGTATCCTACATTTCTTTGGTTGTTTTTTTTTTTTTTTTTCAAAGCTGCCCTAGTTTTTATGCCCAACTTGTTGTGATCTCACTTTGAAAGAACACTTCAGATGAGGCAGCTTCATTTAAATTAGGAATCCCAGTAACTATTTTTGGGAGGATATGAATAGAGAAATTTCCTTTTTCTTTCTGTCTGTTCTCCTGACATGAATGCTTTTAGCAAAAGAATGGAAACACCAGAAAGCAAGTTAATGCACAACTCAGAAAAAATTATATTTTAAACAAAATTATAGTCTTTTGTCAAGTATTATTTGAAAGGCTAAGATGGCAGGGATCAAAACTGAACCACCTAAACCCCTTAACACATCAGACATTAGACCTACTTTGTTCATTAACCCTTAGCTGAGACAGGAAAGTGTTCAATAATCCAGCCATTCAATAATCCCTGGAGACGGCAAATTACAGCTGATGATTCTATCAGAGCTAAACAGAAAAAGCATGGAGAAAATAACACCTGCAGTGCAGCTCTTTGGAAAAACCTCTGCAATTATGACTATCTCCCCAAAAGTGACTAACTGTGGTCCTAGCACATCATTTTGTCAAGGAGCTGGCATTTACAATCAATTTCAATCAACTTCCATGCGTCCCTTCCCATTGACTGACACGCCGAGTTCTTGTCAGAATAACAAGTTCGAGTTTGTGCCAATCACTGACAAAAGGCAAGTTTGATTGTTCCTCTTCCCACTACAAATAACAGGAGCACAGTTTACTCGTGGGGGCACACACTGAACCCGTGATTTTGTGCCTCACAATTCCTCTGTGGCAGGTTCTGGCTGCTGTGCACACACACACACACACAACACACACCACGGGAAGCACCCAGCTTCAGGAAAGGACTTTCTAGGCCCTGTGTCACAAACAAAAACATTTTGAGACACAAAAAAAAAAAAAAAAAAACAAAAACAAAAAAAAAAACAACAAACAAACAAACAAAAAAAAAACAAAAACAAAAACACCACACACCAGGCCAGCATGGCCACTTCACCACTTCAAGCAGTCTGCTCCTGAACATCTTTTAGTATGCAGAATATTCGTGCTGACATATAGCTGAGAGAAATGAGATTACATAAGCGAAGAGGAACAAGTGCAAGATCACAGCTAAAGGATATTTGTGCACGGAACTAATGAATTCCGCAACTGAAGAAGGGTGACAGAACGCCAAAAAAAGTGTTATTGTTTTCCTAACAAATCTTAAAATAATTCAACATCCCTGCCTTAATAAATTATGGAAAAACTCATGCATGAAGTTCACCAGTCTTCCAGAACAAATCAGGGGAAAGATAATTTCTTAAGGTATGACTGGCATCAGTATACAGCTCAAATTTTCATATATAAATTGTCTTTGTTCCTTGTACTACTATTAAGGCAACAAATATTGAATATTCCTTCCATGAACATTATTTGACAGCTTTCATCACCAGAAGAAGGAACTGAAAGCTAACAATAACACCCATCACAAAATGTCCTTAACTTTTCTTCCTTCTCATTAATTTATTTTGAAATTAATTACAGCAAACTATCACTCCACACAGTGATACTAACCCAGGGTCTGACATTGTGTCATGTTTGTTTTAAAGAACAACCTTTCAACCTGAAATAAAAGATTCATCACAACAGAAAGTTCAGGCTTGATGCTCCTCTGCATCAACAGGAGATACAAGCTGAAGCCAAGTAAGGCTTCCCAGCCCCAAAGAAGATGAACAATTTTCCACTGACAACAGGTGAAAGGAGTACCTCAGAAATTTGCAATGCTTGTTTCGTTTCTCTCAGCAATTATTTATTTCCATCTCGAATCAATTCTGCCACTGTGACTCACGTCGCCTGAACTACCAGGACCTCTGGAAGTCACTGCAAAACGTGGCTGCTGTCAGGGCAGGTTCAACTCTGCTTAAAGGGAAGGTGAAACTGGGAGGCCCTGTGTGATGTACTTACCCTTGCACACTTTGCAGCACTGGCTTTCCACGTGCACTGGGAGAGCATCAGGAGGACACTCGAGAGGGGGACAGGACATCCTTCGGCACTCCACGACTCCGCTCTGAGCAAAGGTTTTTTTTAAGACAAAAATTCTAACTACTACCGCTGCAGTTAGATGGTGTTTTATAAAAACACAAGTAAAGACTGTTCGAGGAAATGAAAATAGCATTCTGGATTACAAACCCATCCTCTGCTAACAGATCTAATCCCATCCAACTACAAAATGAATCAAAGTGCATCTGGAGCCAAACTGCCCCGTTTTGATACACATTACTGGTTCTACCCCCCACTCCCTGAGCAAAATCCATGAAGTGGAAAGCACAAGTCCACGTTTACAGGAACAGAAGCACTACTTTCTGTAGGCTGTTCCAATCATCTTCGAGATTTTTAACAATCAGGTTTCTATTTTCCTGAGCAAACAAAGGCTCTCTTCAGATATTTATCAAATAATTTCAAAGATACAAGTTTTACATACTAATTCTCTTTCTGTTCCTTGTATTCCTCAGACTGATAAATGCTGAAAACAGAATCTGCAAGCTGTTACCATGCAAGATGCGACTAAGCATCTATGAATACTATTAAGATAATGCTTCCTTTTTGAAAAAGCTACTGCAGTGAAAACAATTCCAAACCAAACACAGGCAGTGCCACCCGTTCACCCCCAAACCACGAAGGCCTCACAGCTATAATTAAAACAAATAAGAAAGCAGTGTCGAGGGAAAAAAGATTTTATTTATGAAGCCTGCAAATAAGCAGTGTCAAAATTTTATTTATTTTACCATTTCCCTCTCTATTGTCCATATTGCCCCTAGATGCATACCAAAAACATGGTAATTCTCAGAGTTAACATAATGTATTCAAAGGCCATTTTCACTTTTTTGTTAGGTCCTGTTCTCGAAACTCCAGAAATTCTTACTTTGCACGTGCAGTTCCTGCAGTGATCATCTTCAACCCATGAGTCTTTGTCTCTATAGATCAATCCATTTACTTGGCAAGTCTTCTCACAGTGACAGTCTTCCAATTGACTCAGTCTTGTTTCTGCATAATTTAACTACAAATTAAAGTAACTTGATGAGATTTCTGCAATTCAAACACCTTATTTTAAAAAAGCCAAAAACAATATAGTTATTTTTAGCCATGCCAAGTTTGGCCTACAACCTTTGAAACACTGAATCAGGATATCAGCAGGTATAAACTAACCCTATTCCTCAGACTTTGATGGACCTACCAATTGCTAATTGACAACAGTTTGTGACTCATGCAACAGTCTCTTGAACAGCAAATAAACCCCTCAGGAATGTCTGGACGCTACCAGAAGTACAGAAGGACAATTTTGCTTTTCTTTTAAATTTTTAATCGCTCATCAGCCTGATGATGAGTAAAAAAGCGGGGAGACTGGCAGACTGACTTTCCCCTCTCACCACTGAGATCAGCCAGACTAATACTTTTAACTTTATAACAGCAACTGATATTTGGGGGGGAGAAAGAAAGCATTTTGATTCATGATCCGTGGAGAAGCCACGCTCCTGGAGTAAACCCTGGGCTGGTGAATCTCAACACCCCTCGCTGTTCCCGTTACCTCCTCAATTCCGACGACTTAAAATGCACATCAACTGCAGGCTGGAAATTGCTAAGTTTACTGATGAGATGCTGTGCAGTAACAAATGGGGACGATGCTCATTCTTGTAGGAGCAGCAGCAGCAAAGGACAAGGCTTTTTGAACCAGCCCTTCATACAAAGGACCCATCTTAACATCCTCCAGAGAGGAACCACCCTGTACCCAGTATCATGACCTCCAATCCCTAAAAGCATTCAAAATTGCTTTTCCATTTTTCTAATACTAAAAAAAATAGTAAAAAAAGAAAATGTAGAAATACAGGCTTAGAAATAAATATGTGCATTCTTTCCTGGCTTCTCCCCTGCCCGTACAAAAAACTGAAAGATGGCAGGCTTGTGTTAAAAGAAAACATTGTTTCTGACAAAATAAATAACAAAATATCAAAAAAACAACCAAGTCATCAACCTTTATAAGGAAAAGTTTGTTATTCATAACAGTGCTCCCATGATATAAACAAACCAGATTAACTAGTCCATCAAGGAACTCAAGTACTTGATTTTTCTTGATTTTAATCAAAGTCAAGCTTCAACCTTTCTGACCTCAACCAAGCAAAGATTCAGAAAGTTTTGTCTTCATGTGGCATCTGAATACAAAGCACACCCCAGTGTGGGCCCATAATTTACCAAAAGAAATTATATTCCACTCAAAGAAATGCAGGAGGTGCCCAGACTGATTTCAGCAGATTGTTAAAGCTGCCTGAATTATTTTAGCCCTTATATTTAAAGAGGAACTAACAGTACTCTAGCATGCCAGTTGGGAAGGCTTCAATATAGCACAATCCTTCTCCCCTGCAGCAAATTAACATTTTTTTGCCAGATTCTAATACTCTGACACACAGTGACTCTATTTAAGGGACACAAGATTAAATCAATTGGACATATATACTGGAGAGATTCAGAATTAATTCAAATCATGACAAAAATAAAATAGGTTTTAAAAGCTAGCATTTGTTTACCTTTAAAAGCCACGTCTTCACAAAACATGGGTAGGAAGAGGGCAAAAGTGTGGTGAGATTGTTACAGGTCACGATCAAATGGTCCTGTACCCAGGACTGTGTGATAACCTGGTACAGACAATGCCCTGCTGGGCCCTTACACAGCCCCCATGTCCCATCCTGAGCCAGCACTGGACTCAGGGGACCCTGAGATAAAGCCCAGGCAGGAGGGTACTCCCCTCTCTTGACTTCATACTGCGTAATTTGCAGAGCTACTAAAATTATCAGAGCCTGAAACCTCTTGTTGGGTGTTTTCTCCCCAGGCAAGCCCAGCTCTGTGATCTTCACAGTTTTAATGCATACAAACTGCACACAAAGAGTCACTGCAACCCTCCTTGGTCTACTCAGTGCTGTGATAAAGCTGGAGAGACTGAAATCTGAGATAAAGGGGAACCTAAAAGCAACAACCAGACATCAAACCTCTTTTTCCAAACGTCTTGTTGTTCATGCTCTGCATCTCCTGCTGCAGGACCAGGAGCTAGGGAGCATCAGCAAGCCATTCTTTGACCAGCTGCCCCTGCTGAACAGGATCTCTGCAGGCAGCCCACAGCCCTTCAGAGCCTTGCTCTTTGCCTCCACATGACATCATCCCCTACAGCACCCTTGTACCTGCATGAGTAGCACTTGTGGCTGTTGTGGCTAGGACTTAAAAGGCCTAATGCACCAACCTTGATGCTTCCCTTCAGACCCTCAGTTTTAAACTTGCATTTGTCTGCCAAATTAACCTCCTTTTCCTGCTGCATGCATTTTTCCCTGGACAAAGTATTTCTGTAACAACTACAACGAGACAGTCAGTGGACTGCTATAACAGCTATAAGCAAAGGAACTTGCAGTGAAGGATTATCCCAGCACCACTTTATGAAAGCACAGAGTCTTTGCAGTACAAATACTGCGTTATTTGCTTCCCCTCGTAAAGTACTAGCAAGCAAAAATATAATTAACATCAGAGGAAGCAAGTTACTCTGTACAGTGCATAATTGGAACTTGCTCATACCACCAGCAGGGCTCAAAATAATTGCCTCTCTTTCACAGCACAAGCAGAAAACTGAACTAAAAGCTTCACATTTTGCATTCAGAGCCAGCCTGTCCAAAGCATGTCAGCTGAGTAAGAGGATTGTCAGGATAATGCTCACACTCCCTAAAAAAATAGTTTCCCCTTTTCCTGTTGGGAAGGGACAGAACCCTTAAAGGCAACAATGTCAAAAGTGTAATGTTTTTACACGAGCAGCACTACTATGCAAAATCCTATTTTTGAAATTCCTGTTCAGTAAGTACACTGAGATGAAATGCATCCACAGGTTGGCTGAATTTTCACTTAAATCTGTAAGTAATTAACACATAAATGCTGTTTCAGAAGAGACAATTAATTGTCCTTTACCACAAACCAGATGGTTCACCAACATTAACCTCCCAAAGTGTTCAGACTGTCCTTTAACACACATTAGAGGCTCAGTCACCTCTAAAACACACAGTTTCCCACCTCAAAACTTCACCACAGCCTTAGCTGAAGGTCCTTGGCTCACACAGAGGTTGACTGTAGGAGCAGAGCCTAAAGAAAATCTCCAAAATCCAAACCAAGCAAACAAAAAAAAAAAAACCAGCATTATAGATTCCCATTCACCTGGAGCTGGATTAACTTTTACACTGATAAAAAACACTGAGCAAAGGTGATGTCAAGATCAGCACAGCCAGCAGGTTCACAGGCATTTTCATTTTGGGGCCTCCCAGGAAGGACACTGCACCAGTCCTGAAGACTTCACAGGACCTCCCCACAAGCAAACACATCCCCTCTGACAGCATCACGTGGTGAGGAAATTGAGGGATTTCACTGGTTTGTTTCTGCATTTATCCCTCAGCATGGAAAGGGAAAGCAGGCTAGGGCTTCTTACAAAAGAAAAAAAAAAAAGCATCAGACATCTGGGTGGTTTTTGGTCGCTATCTTACAAAATAATAAAGTGGACAACAGAAACTCTATTAAGCTTAAGAGACATCCATGGATCTATATCCACAACTCTACTGCAGACAGGGAGAAAAAAAATGGCTCCACCATGAAAATGTAGAATAGCTGCATAAGGAATAAATACTTTCATCTTGGCACAGAAGGAAATGGGCAACCAACAAAAAAAAAAAAAGCTTAGGTACCTACTTTTGCAGTCATTTTTGCCAGGAGTTCTTGCAAATCCATGATTCCTTGCACCAGACTCAAGAAATCACTGCAGGTCGGGCATGCTCAAGAGAGGAAGAGTAAAAAGAAACAGTAAGGAAGAGAAGGAAAGACACAATTACCCATAAATAACCAACAGCCTATCATATTTGATTTATCTGAACATAAAACTCAATCTGTTTACACAGAAGTTCTGCCTTCTGGAAGTGAGCCCATGCAAAAAAAAAAAAAAAAAAAAAAATTACATGCCCAAAAATATTATTTTTAAAACAATCTGTATGAAAAATCTAAGATAGGGAAAACAAAGAAATTGCTACTTACTGCGATTCAGATTAGGACACTGCGTTATATATCCATTAGGTATAAAGATGACTTTCACATCTTGAATAACACCCTTTGTAAAAGAAGAGAAAACCGGTAATACAGACTACAAACATTGATTTAAATCCACAGAAGCTGTTTCACAAGTCATTTCTTCAGTGGCTATGCGAAAAAAAATTACAGGCTCGCTCCCTTCTCGTGAGGAAAACAGCTGAAGATGGACAAAGTGTAACAACCCCTCCTATCAGCGTGTTGGGATTTTAATTTTCATGGAACGCAGAAAGAATACGGCTTTGTCTTTTGTAATCGTCAAATATAAGCTGCTTAAGTGCCCTAAAATGGGGTGAGACCAGTGAAAAAAAAGCAGTGAAATAATAACCATTGCTCAAGTCGATGACACACTTTTCGAAAAGCCAAAAAAATAAGAAATCCCCCAGTGAAACTCTTTAGTGATTTAACCAAATAAGACTGGGAAATCAAACACTGTGAAAAGACAGGAGTATAGTGCCAGATGTGAGTAATAGTTCACACTCCCATTGTTTGGTTTCGTTTAGCCCACCAGCTCTGTATTTCAACAGGCAGTTGGTGTAATCGTGCCATCACTCAGAATTAAATCCTCTCTCTAGCCCTGACAGATAGAAGGATGCCCTGCACAGGAGTGGCAGAGGGTCAGAGCCAGTCAGTGCAGGTTGTAGGAGGCTCTTAAACCAAACTGGGCAGGACAGGAGAGAGGCAGGACCAAAAGGCCCAGTGCTGGATACATCCCTGTGTTGTCCCTGACCTGCACAGATACCCCTGATGGAAGTGGCAGATTGTCCAATGTCCCTGCACTCCTGGGCCCTGAAGAACCCGAGATGCTCCAAATAAGCCAGAAAACGCTGAAGGTTGTGTTTGCTCTCTTAAGATCAAGACAGAGCTTTTCCTACATCTTTAACTTACTTACTTCACAAGATCCACTAGCTTTAGTAACATCATGGTCACTAAAAGAGAGGAGAAAGGGAAAACAAGAGACCTCTAATTGCTGATAGTTGCACTAGCCCTGCCTGTTAATCAGATGATGTGACACAGCTCTACCTCCTCTCAGACACAGAAAAATTTCTTTAAACTGCAAATGAATTTATCATGGCAGCAGTTATGACCTAAATAGGTTACTGATTTGCAAGACTATGATTTAATTTTCAGTTAAATCGCCAAAGAGTGAGTTTTGCTGACCAAGGACATAGTCACTTGCTCACAGACCCTTGAAGTCCACCCACAAATAAACTAAAGGCCTCAGATAGCCCTTGAAGCCTGGCAAGTACAGCAAGTAACATATGATTTAACATTTATATGGTCATCTGTTAAAAGAGCAGAAGGTAATCAGCAAGCTCTGTTTCCTGCTTACTGTTTCATGATCAAATACTAACCGAAAATATTAGCAGAGTTAATCAGATCACAGTGTCTTCCTTTCATAAGTATATACATTTATTAACCTTTTCATCTATAAGAATAATGAAATCACAAGCAATGAGAAGTAGTACTGTCACTGGAAATGGAACATCCTGAAAGCCATTTTCCATACTTTCTGTCAGCAGTCATCAGTGAGAAATTAGAAGGTGAGGCAGAAAATATATTTCAACTCTTAAGCCTCTCCGGTGAAAAGCTCAACCAAGAGAAAATGAGATTACAAAGTTTCACCAGACCATATCACCCAGCTAACAAGGCACCATCCAGAGAGAAGTGATAAGGTATTTTCTTCAGCCCCTTTTTTTTTTGTTTTTAAGTGCATCTTCAGCTTCGAATATGCTTGTTGCATGAGAGTCACACTGCTCGATTGTCTTTTGGATAGATTTGCATTTAAATACAGCCTGAAGAGGAAACACAACCACTTTATGTGTCTCAATTTCTGGCCACATAAAAGCATATTACCATAGAAAAACATATGAATATGAACTTCAGTTCCCTAACATAGATGCCTTTTAAAAGTCTATAACCATATGAAACAGAATTAATACGATCAAGTGTAGAAGAGAACTTTCAAATGGCAGAAATTTTGCTGATGAATTTTTTTAATAGAAAGACTTCATTATAGGCAAACACTTATTACAGCCATAATTATTGTAACAAACACAAAAAAACTCAGATTATTCCTGCTTAAGCATTAAGTCTAGGTTACTGAGAGCTTGGATTTGGCCTTGACAGGGAGATGTCAGCAGCCAAAACCTTTCTAGTTTTTCCCTCCCAAGCAGGCATCACCTTTAGATTATCATCAAAAACATTTGGTTAATGGCAATCAAAGCTTCAGTTCAGCATCAGGACTCGCTAGCACAAAGAGCCTTCATCTGTGCAGGCAGATTACCAGCTACAGGATGAAATTCAGGTCTGCAGCACTAAGTATCAAGCCCATCCCACGAGAATGTAGCACAACAGCCCAGATTATTGCCTTTCTCGTGCCTCTACTAAACAGAACCCTCCTCTCACATTCTGTGAAAGGGCTCATATATTCCATGAGCTCTCCACTTCTGCATTTTCATTTCCCCTCACTGCCTTCCACCCTCTTTAAAACCTCCCTTCTCCCACAGAGATAATGGGAGCCACGCAGCTGTGCCACTTGCATCGGCCAGGGCTGGGGAGAGGCTCTGCACAGAACACCGGCAGAAATGCCTGAAACTCCTGTGCCCAAGCAAAAGCCATGCCAAACACCACCAGACTGCCACTCCATCAGCACTGTGCAGCTGCCCTCAGCATGGTATTTAGTCTGCACCTTAGTCCAGACAACTCTGAGTCCAAAATTATTACAGACTCATATGAGATTTTATACATATATATATATATGAGATATACATATGATGGGGTGCAGTAAAAAATACCAATGTGCTTCTCAAGCACCTACTCTACAATCCCCAGACACAATATGCAGGATCAATAGAGCCTGCTCTAGCAGTTATGAAAATTACTGTCTTTCTACATGAATCACCTTGTCAGCAATGCATTAATAAGCTCATTTCTGCAGCAGCTCTGTGGAGGGACCCCTAGGGAGAAGGGTTCTCCCCAGCAATAAAACGAAATTTTGCAGATGATTCTGATCCTGACAGCAACCAGATCCATCCCAGAGTGAGAGTTCCCTGAATGTGTGGCAGCACTCTTTTTCCTTTCAGTTGCATCTGCCTGGGTTTCCTAATCTGGTTATAGCAGATTATTCTCTAGCCTTAAAACAAATCTCGTGTTTGGGACACTGTCCTGCAGAAATTAACCCTGTCCTGGCCAGGACCGGGACAGAGCAACACAAGCAAACCCAAAGGGTCAGCATGTGGCTTTCAGTGGAAGTAATTCACAGGGTTGCCTTTAAAGCTAACAGACAATGCTATCTTAAGGCTGCTCCACATTTGCTCCCACCACTGCTGGGCTATAACCACACTGTCCTGTCCAAACTCATCTGCTTGGTCATAGCAGATGAGTTACAACCAGTAAGAGACACCCCCAGCAAGGGGTGAGACTTCAATTCCCTTGATTGCACCACGGAGCACTTCAGTCCCCAGCAAGGCCACAGGCACAGCAGGACTACTTGTGGAATCATCACTGTAAATAAGGATGGGGAACAAAAGCATAAATACGAAAAACTGGTCACAGTGACTTAGGAATATCATATCACTCCTGCCTCTTCTGATGCACTGAAGAATTACAATCTAATATAGGCGTGAGATTATGGGCAAAACGTGCTTTAATGCTGCTCATTTATGGAGAGAAGCAACAATAAATTAACTACCATTTAAAGGAAAAAAGAAAACTTTTGGAATGTCGAAGATAATACTCAGAACAGCATCCAGTGCTTTTTTCCTCACACGCAGTTTCACGGTTCCAGCACACATACGAAAATGCTAATTCTTTTTTAACGCTCTTATTTCCCTGCAGATCTCTGTTTACACATTAAAGAAAATATATCTATTTTTTTATATGCTAAAACAGTGAAACAAATTGGTCTGAAAAAGAAAGGGAGGTCCTGCTGAGCATGTAAATATATGGAAAGAGATGTGTGCTCTTTACGAACTGGCAAAATCCCAAGATTTTGCAACGAGTAAAGTAAAAAAAAAAAAGTAAGAGACTTTTGAAACTCGCAAGCAGGATTAAAAAACACCACAACTAATTATATTTCTGCCCCGAAGAAAGTTGGTAAAATATTCAAGCATGCATAAAGCAAAGTAAGGCACTTGTCGGCTTTCATTATGATCAATAAAAATTGTCAGGTCATTAGCATATCATTAGCTACCCTGCTGTTTCCAAAGTGTTAACACGTAGAAATATTAATTTACAAACATATAATATCCCAGAGTTCTGAGGCTCTGACTGTCTGCATAAAATAGGAATTTCAGATAGGCGACTCCAATATAACTTCTTCCTTTCCCCACGTAGCTATAAACATATGTTTACCATCTGTGGAATAGTGGGAAGCAGCTGAGGTAAAAAACCAACAGCTGTAGAATAAAATAATACTATCAATTCCACTTCCCAGTGACAGCTCAGCTGCTGGAGGATGAAATGTACTCCAGGTTCAGAGCAACTCTCGGACCATCATTTAGCTTAAAAGTTAGCTTTTACCTCTGCCTCACAATTAAAATGGTGCGCTGCTACGCTGAAATAATTTTACCATAAAATAATTGTCCTAGCTTGTTAAAATCTGGGGACTTTGAGGAAAGGTCCTCAGAAAAAAAAAAAAAAAAAAAAGGCAACTTGTAAAATTGTCTTAGGAACTGACAGCTTCAAAGGGAAACCGAGTGGGTGGTAAATCACCTTGGCAACAAATCCATGCCCAGATTGAGGATAGGCAGATTGGCCTTTTGCTGCACTGTAGACTCCTTTCACACATTAACGCTTGTACTGTGGCTTCTAATCCAAAACTGGAACAAATATCAGAAACTTTTACTTTGTCAACAAGCTGTTTACCAACTGTCCACTGTTTCTACAGTTCATATTTCACGAGTGTAAGATCACTAATTGGAAGAGTCTTGTTGACTATTACTTCTCTTCTTCACGTGTCATTTCGTATCTGCTTACCTTGAAGAAACCATGTTTCCTGTTTCTCTGCCCGAGCCATAAACTGCTTTCAGGTGTCAAATTCGTTTCTGGGGGATCAATGACACGTTCATAAATCCTGTGGAGGGAACACATTGCCGTTATTTTGAATTTTGCCACTGAATTTTCTCTTTCCTCTGAAAACTTTCAGCATCAGTTGAAAGTAGACGGAAAGTAGAACAAAAAAAAAAACACACCAAAAAACAACGACCAGTATTTCATTAAACACAATATTTATCATTGATAGTGGTGAAGAAGGTGTATTACAACTTTAAAACACGAGAAAGAAAAAAAAAAGAGCCCATCATAGCAGAGAAAACAATAAAAGAGGACCATCCTAGTCAAACTCAACTATCTGCCCTGGAGAAAACACACAATCATACAGAAGATCCAGCCAGATCCAACAACCCTTTGGGACTTTCAGCCTGGTTAGAATTCTGAAAGGACATGGACCTTTCTCCCCTCATTATTGAATTCACTCAGGCCTGGGTGTCACGTGTGGTGCCACCACTGGTGTCTGTCACCAGCAACAGGTCTGGCACAGGATGGGACCTGTAATATGAGCTCCATTAGCAGCCTTTATGCACTGCTTAAGCTTGCACGTGACTGCAGCAATCTGCATACCAAATTCCTGAAATGAATTCGCGAAAAAATCGCTGTGAGACGGAATTTTTAAATTAACGAAGTATTTTGAGTTTGAAAAAAGGTTTTGCTCGGGGGTTTGTTTGTTGGTTTTTGTTTTGTTTGTTTTTTTTTTATTTTATTTTTAGAAAAGCTGTGATGAAGTTTCCATAACAACTCTTCCAGGAACACAAGACCACTACAGTGATATCATCGCTTCAGCACATGAAAAATTCAAGCCCAGGGTTCCTGACCTTGGATTCTCATATTGCCATGTCACAGTGGAGGAAGCCATGAACTTAACTGCTCCACAACAAAACCAGCATGCTTAATCAGGATTATTGAGAGGATGATGAAATCTGTTTCCATTACTACCCAGCTCGCAGGGAGTGCGTATTGCTGGGTAATCACACCAGTGTGACAGCCAACAGAAAAGATTCTGAATTCATCAAGACCTTCAGCTTAAAAGAGGTGAAATTACCTGGGGTGAAATTATTTCTCTTTTTCCTTTAAAACACCAAAATAAAACACAACCCAACCCACTGCACAGTTATCTTCCCAACTCCACTCCGAGGGCTTCCAGCACAGGTTCACCAAGTGAAATAATTCATTTTTCACACTGCAAGTTGCCACGGGTATTTGGGTTTGCATTGCAAGGTTTTGTCCTGGGAGAAGCTGCCAGAAGCTTTCCCCAGCTCCAACAGAGTCAAAGTTAGCTGGCTCCAGGAAGGACCTGCCACTGGCCAAGGCTGAGCCCATCAGGAATGGCTGGGATAACATATTTGAGAAGGAGGAAAAGTTACTGCACCAGTTTCATCCAGAGAGAGGAGTGAGGACATATGAGACACCCAGGGCAGTGCAGAAGGAAGGGGAGGAGGGGCTGCAGCCCATGGTAAAGACCATGGGGAGGCAGCTGCAGGCCCATTGTGTCATTTGAGGGGAGGAGGTAGAGAAAAATCAGGAATGAAGACAAGCACAGCAAGAAAGGAGAGATGAATGGAAGGTGTTTTATTTCCCATTACTCTAATCTAATTTAATTGGTAAGAAATTAAACTAATTTCCCCCACTCAAGGCTTTTTTGCCTGTGGTTGTAACTGGTGAATGATCTCTCCCAGCCCTTATCTCGATCCACGAGTCTTTCATTAAATTTTTTTCTCCCCTGTCCAGTTGAGGAGGGGAGTGATAGAGCAGCTTAGATGGGCACTTGGTGTCCAGCCAGGGTCAAACCCACCACACCACATTATTGGAAAATTCATATATTTGCAGAGGCCTAGAATAACACCCCAGTATTAAAGAACTTCCAAAAAGATTGATCAAGTTCTTTATGTCAAAGAGTCAAAGTATAAAGAGTCATATATTCCACCCACTTTTGCTTATCACGAAAAGCAGTAAACCACTTGTCAAAACGAAAGGGAAGCAATCTATAAAACTAAAGGAAAACTTGCTATTTTAGTAGAAAAAAACAAGGAAAACCTCAAACCTAAGAACAAAATAGTTGCATGAAAATTACAGCTTGAGAATGCAAATACAGGACTCAGAAGACTTCTTCTAATACTCATAATTTTATTGCTCGAGTTTATTGTAGGAATTTTGCATGTACCATCCCTATCAATATTTTAAAGTTTAAGTAGATCCCTTCTGCCATACCTCATGCAAAACCTACTCAAATGCAAAACTGCTGCAAAATTCTGGACGAGGAACCAAGAACTGATATGCTCCTCGAGAGCACGTGCACTGAACTGCACTATCATATTAGGAATTTATCTTTGTATCTATAACACATCTTTATTCATGATTTTGGTTAATAATGAAATGGGAAATTTCTCATCTCCTAAGGAGCAGTCAATATTCATGAAAGAACTCCGTTCCTGCTAACAGATAAAACCCCAATGCTGACCAGGTTCAACAACACTACCTATTGAAGAATATTTGATTTTTATTCACCTGACCTAGTTAAAGTTGATGAAGAAACTCTACAATATCTGTGTGCAATTGCAAATTAAAAAAAAAAAAAAAATCAAAACCTAACTGATATTGTTATATGACAGTTCAACAATGGCAAGTAAGGAAGACAAATCAAAGGCAGGCTGAAGTAGCTTATCTTGTCTTTTTTGATTATTTAACAGTCTCTCAATGTATGTGGAAAGGGTTATAACAACCTTCTTTCCAGAGGCTTTCAAGAAAGTGCCATTCACAGGGCACAAAAGCTCAGGATTCCCCATATTCCTCTACTGTTCTACTCCAATTCAAATTACATTTCTGAAGCAGGTATTTACCTTAAATTAAGGGGTTCATTAAAACTTGATTTGTGCCTTACTCCACCTATGTCTGAAAGACTGGTTTGTTTTCTCATAAGATCTGCCCCTGGAGTAACAGGCTTAGGATTCAAGAGAAGGTATGAGATGTAGATCAGTCCTTGATTATCTTCCTATGTCAAAAGATGTTCTGGATGCCACTATTTCGTTTGTTAACAATGTGAACTTACTTTATTACTGTACACCATTAAACACCAGCAAATAAAAAGCCCCAGCAATCATACACACAACTTTTTGCTAATCCTGTAAGTCCCTCTGTACTTCTGGGAAATGCAAAGGTCAAAAAGCATATCAGCCAAAAAAAAAAAAAAATCAAAGAGAACAAATCAACAAAAACTCACAAGGAACATGGTTCACCATAATACTGTTTCTTCAATGAAAAAGAATTAAAATCCCAGGAAGACTGGAAGATGCTAAAGAGTTGGAGAACAGCTAAACAAAATAAAACTAGAATTACATGGATGAAACTTTTTCAAACCTCAGCAAACAGGGCTTCACCAGCTACACACAACAGCAGCTGACAGCCAGCAGAGCTGACTGAGGCACAGCTGGAGCAGAGCCAGGAACTGGACCCACCTCCTGCTCTGCTTCCCTTCCTGTATTGGTTTTCTTTTGGAGGAAAGTAGTTTTCAGGTTGAATTTTTTTTTTTTTTTCTGAATAGAAACAGAAGAATCCTCTTTTTTACAGCTACATTAAACTTCCACATCCCTCACTTCCCCTTGCTTGGCTTTCTGGGCTGAGGTGTGTCACCTTCTACGGCTTTATACCCGCCTGACCAATAGTTTGTATTTGGCATATGAATGGCTAAATTATACACACTTCCAGTGTATGAAGTGCTGGCCTAGAGCTCCTTGGAGAACAGTTTTCAATCCATTTGGCTTTGATGCTGACCCAGAAACATGCGGTACACTTCGCAAGAAAAGGAACGCTCGGAAAGGGGACTCCAGGGAACTGCGGTCACTGAAACCACTGCAGACTGAATAGCCCCTCCAAAATGAGGAGACCCCGGTCTCCAGGTTAATGGAAGCTCTGCTACATACTTCAGACTTTCAGATTTATGATTACTGCATTCACTTCCCACGAGAAAGCTTGATTTGCCCCTCCTTAATGCCAACATATTTCAAATGAAGCTAAACCGTAAAACCAGAGTAACAACAGCGAACCAATCCTACTGCCTTGGAACGTTCATGCTCAGAATACATTCACCAGCCTCTCATCCTTATAGCAAAATGCAGTAAGGAAAACATCTGCTAGCAGAAAAATCCCCATTATATTCTTGTGGTTTTGTATCTGTATCTCCACCCTATCTGCACACTTTATGAAGTATTCTCATGCAGTCCTACCTTTCTCAGGGACTCGTCCCAAACAGGAGTCTCAGCCATAATGAAGACAACACGCAGAAAATAGAAAATCTATACAATAATCAGTGGATTCCTGAAAGGAGGCACATCTAAAATATTTGCATGCTTGCTACTACACATACACACACTTTTTCTCTGCACAGAAGGACAAGTTCTCCAGAAATCAAGCCCTGTTGGACAAGGAGACAGTTCCGTTCCACATACTCAATATAAATTATTTTATAGCATCTTTATAATGTGTAAATATACGATGGTTCAATGTGTATGTATAAAATACATGATGGTAAAATAGGGAAATATCTTCATTTTACACATGTGCAAACTGAAACACAGAAAGACTGATTAGCAAAGATCACAAAGTCAGAGTCTTTGCCCAAGATCTGGGCCATCAGACCAGGCATGACTGGGGCTTAGCTGCCTCACACAGTAGATCACACTCCCTCTGGAAAAAGCATGGCATGGAATTGTCTCTTGCAGTGAAGATGACTTCTTACACATAACTTTTAAAACCAGAAGTTAACACTGGGAGAGTATTTCCACTTTTGAGGAGATGCAGCTCTACCTCACACATACAGAAGCATTTTCAAAATTACTGAAATATTTAGCAGAACATGAAAATAAACTTTATGTCTGCTCACATTAGAATTCATCAGCCAACACAGACCGATCAGGAGGTGCAACTGCCTAAAATTCTGAACAATAAAACAGACTGCAATTCAACAGTCACTATAAAACACCACGTGAAATCGTGACATTTTCAAATTCTTTCAGGTCCAAAATATGAATGGGTTACTAAAATGGGAACATGCCTTCTCAAATTTGCAGGCTAGACAGGAAAACCCCGAAATTAGCTCACTTGATTAGGGCACAGTGCTAATAACACCGAGGTTTGTGGGTTTGACCCCTGGACAGGCCAATCATTTAATCCTGTGGGCCCTTTCCAACTCAGAATATTCCATGAAATCTGTGAACACACAGCCCCAAACTACATCAATCAGGCTTGAACCAGAGAGATTTGGACTTGTGAAAGTACAAAAGCCCAGGGTTTCCTTTTGCTTGGGGTCCCTCTTCAAAGGCACTCGGTTTGAGCTGCTCTTTTGCTATTGATTTATTGCACCAATATTAAAATATTTGAAAGATTTGGACTTCTGTGACTCTGCTGTAGGAAACAAGCTTTTTTTTCCTGGTAGGGCTGCCATAGGTATAAATTTATAAAAAGCTATAAATTTCCATGTAGAGAACAGGTGTTGAGTTCATCACACCCAGTTTTAAATGTCTCAAAAGTTTATACCTGCAGCGGAGCTAGTTTTCTAGACTCAATTTAATGAGGAGACCTAAGTGTTTCTAGGGTGTGATTCATCTTACAGTAAATGAATCACTCTCTGAAGGCCCCTCCAACAGCTGCACAGGAGCCCTTCCTGACACCAGGGTGAATCATCAAAACAGATTTTTGCAATTCAAAGCCTGATCCTCAAAACTGTCACTCTTGCAACCAGTCATTACCCTGTACACATCCATCTGGATCTTCAGATCCTTTAAATACACTGAAGGGTACGGAGAAGTTCTGCTCATGGCAGTCTTTGAAATAGCACTGCCAACGCCTGAAACAGAAAAATCAGAGGAGAGAAAGCTGTTCCCCCATGTTTTGCACCAGTCTTTCTCCTGATCTAATTTGCAGAGGTGTGGACCACCTTTGACCGTCAATCTCCGGGTGAACCTTCAAAAACTCAGTGAACGTAAAATTTCACATGAGGAGCCTCCTAACACAGCCCATTGTATAAAAATAACCAGCTGCTTCAGAGAGTTTGTCCAATAGGTTTTCTGAATCCCAGCTGCATAAAAAAAACCCTGATTATATCAGTCCTGAGCCTTAGGATACAATATTAGCATTTGTCTTTATAGCTATTCTTCCAGAAGGATTAAGAACTGATTTAAAAAAATAAATATTAGGATATCTTTACATATTTCTCTTTCAATCCATTTTCTATATGCTTCCCTATGAAAATGTGTCAATACCAATGTGATTGGATTTTCTTGATAGTATTTACAGATAGGATGCATTATTCGACATGCATTCAGTTCTGGAGCAACTTTAACTGAATTATTCATTCAGTTCCCAGTGTTTTGTTTCATAAAAATAAATTTCCTGAGGGAAATTTTGATTTTTTTTGTGCTATCTCCTGTGTCATAGTATAGCAGTTCACAATCATTTAACAGAAGAAAGCAATTTAGATTAAAATCTTGGGGTTTGAGGGAAGCCTTTTCTTATTAAACTTTGAATATACATAGTAACTGCCAACTATTTAATCAAAAGTTATTGTTCAGCTCTGGGAGGAAAAAAAAAAAAAAAATAGGAGGTATCCAGTAATAGCAGATGTTAGGTAAAAGACTCAAGAGTGCATGCTCAGTTCTCTTCAAGCCCTGTCAGCCAAATGATTCCATTGATTTTCCTGTGCAATCACAGAGATAAAGCTAATGTACTCTACTTTTCACTTTAATTAATTCAACTACAAATTTAAATTTAAAAATAAAAATATAAATATAAAAATATATAAATTTATCTAAAAACAACTCTGTTTAAAAAAAAATTCCTTTTTTTTTCATTCAAGAGAAATTCAAGCTAACTTTAAAGACCCTATAACACACAGCAGGAAATTAAACAAATGCAAGTACAGATGGTTAGAAGAGAACATTTCACTGTCAGGTTTGAGGGTTTATTCTCCACATATAAATTGAATAAAGGTAAATTCACAGAGATATTATCTGCCTGTGTGGGGCTTTCCTTACAAAACACGGTAGGCTTTTCATCTTCCTGCAAAGTTATCCAAGAATTTTAGCAGTACTTCTTGAGCACTAAACTAAAACCAATCACTGTTATCAATTCAAAGCAGAGGACAGCACCCACTGAACGACACAACAGTGGCCACATGAAGGGCAGAAATCCTCCTTCCTCAAGAGCACTATGCCTGTGTAGTGCCTTTCAGCTGGAGATCCCGAGGTGGATTCCAAAACTTTACAAACAAGGTCAATATTACGACCTCTACTCTGCAAATGACAAAACAGATACAAATGGTTCCTGACAATAACAGTCTTAAGAGTGCCTAAGCCCTAGGCTAACAGCCTGTCTGCAAGGCTGCAGTGTTTACCCATCTTCATTAAAAAAAGCACTTCTGAAAGTGCAAAAAAAAAAAAAAAATCCCAGAAAATAGGTTGAGTCAGACTCTGAGCAGAAATAGAAATCTGGCCATTTGCTCAGGATTTTTAGAGAGTTGCAGGGGGCAAAAAGAATTATGGCAAACTATGAGGTCAACTGTGATGGATCCAGAGATGGGACCTTTAATATCAAGACAGCTAGTTTGATATCCAAATGGTTACTGCATTGCTCAACTTTGGCAGCTGTACTGCTTTTGGTTAGGACGGAGTTAATTTTCTTCACAGCAGCTGGTGTGGGGCTATATTTTGGATTTGTGGCCTAACAGCACCAAACCACAACAGAAATCTTTCTCTTTTAATAATGTTTCTACTAATAAATAAATAAATAATTTTTCTGGGGAAAAAGTCCATTTTGAAGTGGTCAATCTGCGCCGAATAGCACGTGGTTCCTGGTCCTGGCACTGCCCATAAAACTTGTGCATAACCTACAGGTACCAGAAGCACAAAATGTATATACTTGTTGCTAGTTTTGGTGAAGGTGATAATTTTACCATATTCAGCAGAGCTTAAGGTGCTGTCTAGGTCAAAAGAATTCTTCCCCTGAAACGCTGAGGTAAAATGTCATCTACACACACACACATTCTTCTTATAAAAATCAATGTGCACATCTCCTAGGGATTAATGTGAATTTAGGTACTTATCTTCAAACATCTCAATATAGAGTTGAGAGCTACATGGATCAAATACCACTTTTCAAAAAAACTGCTGACTCTCCAAAGTTATTTTGGCATCTTTTTACCACTTGTGAGTAACTACCCACTGTCTGACTCCCAGAGCATAAAACACATAGCTGTACATCATCAGGCACACAAATATCCACCACAGTCAAGGAGACAAACACACTTATAAATGAGGACAGTACTAAAACTCACAGGGTCACTAAAAGATACCCTTTAACCTCAGCAAGCTTTGAAGCCCAGGTTCTAGACCAGAACACAATCTGTTAACAAGATAGCTAAAAGCACAGCACACTCATTTGTTATCATACCAAAAGCCCATCTCAGATGAACCAAATGTTCAGAGTACATCCCAGATGCCAAATAGCAAACCAAGCCTCAGCAATTAAAAGCAAATTCCAGAAATAAGAGGAAGAAATTAATTCAGTGGATTTTTTCGAGATATAAACAGAAAAGCTCCTCTCCCACAAATTAAACAAGAAGCCCTTAGAGCAAGATACGTATGAGATTTAAAAACTGTATTAAAATATCTGCAAAACAAGTGGTAAACAAATAAGCCTATCTTCCAGCAGAAAGTAAAAGGGTAAAAATGGGCATCAGAGTAATGGCAGAAAGAAGCATTTGGTACTTGAGGTCTTGCAGTCAAAGTAACCCCAAAATAAAATCCTACCAGACCAAAGAGATAAAACCATGGTTACATGGCTTATATCATCTCCATTTTGTCATGAAAAAAATAAATAAATAAAAACTAAGATTTCTTTTGGAGTTCATCACAAGGCATTTGCTGAGTGAGAACTGGCAGTGCTGAAATTTTGCTTTTATTACATCTGCCTGCTCTATAAAAGGCATGTGCCAATCCTTGTCGCTGTAGCACACAGGTCTTCACAGCTGGCAGTGCCAGCGGAACCTGAAGCACGGTGAGCTTACAGCTTCCAAACATATATTCTTCACAAAATATATGCAGCCTTTGTCTTTCCTGTCTCATGCTCCTCTCAACCCCAAAGCTGATTTACCCAGTAAAACAAGGCAGGTGCAATTGCAAGAAGAATCAGGCTTTTGATTCTGACTCCTTTCTGCACTCATGGAAAAGATAAATATAAAATCAAGCCAGCCAGTTTCTATTAACCAGGTTCTTCCCCCTCCCTGCTCCAGAAACACATCTGCTGGGAAGTTAATTGCTTTACGGGGTATCTCATCGTAGGATCACCTCATCAAGGGGTTCGTGTCGTCGCTAAATGATTTGTGTGCAATCACAAAACAACCTCATCCATATTCCGGAGCCAATTTCCCGCAGCGACCGGAAGGCCGAGGGCCGCGCGCTTCACCTCGGCTGCCACGCTCGTGCCGGAGCCCTGCCAGCAGCGCTGCCTCAGCCCTGGGCATCTCCACCCCATGACCCATGGGGACAGGGAGGACTCACCCACAGGCTCACTCAACTCCCTCCTCAGCTCTTCCCGCAGGTTCATCGGATAACCCACATCCATCTCCGATTTCCCCGCGGGTATTTTTCGGCTGCCCGGGTTGGTCTCGGGAGTTTGAGAGGTGACATCAACGCTCTCTCTCTCTCTCTCTCTCTCTCTCTCCACAATAACTAATTGGCCATGACTGAGGAGGTGTATGAAACACGGGTTAAACACAGAACAAGCCATTACTTTGGTTCTAAAATGAAGTTTCGGTGGAAACTGCCAGCAGACAGGCAGAAAAGCACCCTCCAGGGACAGCACGTTTCTCACATCTGACACACTCGGCAGGTGAAAGCATGGTTCTGCTCAAGTCAATGAGAGTTCTCACTCAGGCTTCACTGGGGCCAGGGTTGTCCCCAGGGGATGCTGCACAGAACACCTTTCAGCAGAGTTTAAGGCAGTGTGACACTCAAAAATTCAGCTCGGGCCGAGGAAGTCCTTCTAGTTGCCTTAGTTGGCACAGGGCTAGTTATTTGCTTTCACTATTGACATGCTGATGAGAATGCCACTAAAATTGCAGCTCAGTTAAGTAATGCAGCTTCCAGTGATTCTTTCATTTACTGACTGGTCTCAGATATGAGAATAGCACCGGAAATTACACGTTACACCTTGCTCCTATACTGAGGATTAAACTATCATCTTTCTCCTTACTGCTCCTTGGATGTATCCATCACACTGCCGATGTAACAACAATCATTCTTCATATCATTAAAATATTTGAAATGGAAGCCACGGCCTGACACCCCTGAGGCACGACAGTCACACTCACAGCGTTTCCAGGCCTTGACACCTTCCACCTCTGAGCACCCCAGATGCCTCCAGCTCCCCCCACCCAAGGAACAAGCGTGACTGCTCCTGCCCCACTGCTCCTAAGGGTGCTGTCAGTTTTCTCTGCCACCAAATCGTGCAGTGACGAGAACTGCCAGGTTTTGGGGTAGTAATAAATGCAGCCAAGCAGTCTCCACCTCCCTTGAGGGTTTTGACAAGATTGGGTTTATGAAAAGAATTATCTTTTGGGAGTTATTGCTGTTCTGAATTGCCAAAGAAAGATCTAACCTCAGGTACTAACCCGCTTCATAAAACTCCGGGCTGGCTGCACAAACTTCAACAGTCCTGTTTGCTCAATCTCCCTCTCACTCCCCACCACACTCAGGAGGTTTCAGATCATTTGGAAAGACTCTGAACTATTTGCTATATGGAGACTCAGATCTCAAGTCAGCTGTCAAATAGGTCAGAGGGGTTCTCACCTGCTCTTTGGCAAAGGTCCAAGGTTTTTATAAAAGTATTTAAGTAGAATTATACTACCATTTTTCAATTCAGCTCCAGTATTATCCTATCTGACTTGTAGTTCTAGACCCCAGAATTTAGCTAACCACTTCAAATGGAAGAGTTCATTTACGTGTTGGATCTCAGTTAATCCATCTGGCTGGAGCAAGATAATTGTTTTTATAATCTGAAAGGGAAAAGCTCAAAACATTTGCTCTATCTGGTTGATTCTCAAATTACCATGATCAGGTCTCTGTCCACATGACCCCCATCAGCACTCCAACAAATAAAAAGAAAATAGAGCCAAGTAACAGGAGATTTCCCTTGGAAAAAAAAAATCACAGAAAAACATCCAGATACAGTTGAAACAATGTAGACTAAATATTCAGAGACTGCTCTTGCAACTAACCACAACAACTTAAGGGTTTATGGCTTTTAACATTTAATAAATGTCTACATGTATATTGGACCAATATACAAATATTTGAGAATTTGATAACACACCTAAGTCACACCCTCTGGGAAATTACTAAATCATTTGAGGCTTGCCTGTCTTGATTTAAGATTATTTCGTCTGCCATCATCCATTCTCTCTCTCTGACATACCCAGAGCATAAAATTGGGCTTTGCAGTTACCAAACTCTGCCTCCATGGGTCCCTAGAACTCTGATTAAGGGTCTTTGACAGGAGCTTGGGGCAAACTCCTGGAGAATGACTTCTACTGACATCAGCAGGACCTGGATCAGCTCCTGAAAGGAACCCAAAGCAAATGCAGATTCCCCACTGAGCAGGAGCTAAGTGAGGCCTCTCTGCTGGAGCACAGAGCCCCAGGTACCTGTGCAAGTACCTGTGCAGGCTGCCCTCAAGTTATGGATTGTTATCATACGTTTTCTGTAGTACTTTTTCAGCCCTTTCATAAATAGTCATGCCTTCTCCCAGTTCTATCAGTGCAGTGTACAAAATAATTCAACTGATTTTTTTAGGACAAACACAATAAACTCTCATCATAATTAGGGACTGGGTGAAAACAGATCATGATTCAGCCTTTGCTCACACCCATGCTGCCATTCTGCTGATGCATTAGCCACTCAGTGAAAACCCCTGGCTAATAAAAAACTTCTTTAAAAAGAAAATAACTCTGAATTCATCCCAAACAATTCCTTGCAGTTAACTGTACCGATACAGGCCTGGTGGCAGCTGATGTGATATGCCAGCTGGAGATCTCTCTCATGCTAAAAAGTTTACAGCTTTTCTGTCAAACGAAAGGGACAATCGGTAGGTGAAAATTAACTTCCAATCCACAGCACCACAGACCTGAAAGTTGGGTGCACCTGTAATGCACAATTACAGCCCTCTACCCAAGTAACCATTCCTCTGACAGCTTCTGCTGCAGCTTAAAGAGCAGAGAAGCAATCTGGGTCACAAAATCATATTCAAATAGTGAGAGTAAATTACCTAGCTGCATAACACTGCCACCACGCCATTTTCTCTCTCAAGAGAAAAGTGTTTTACGGTAACTAAAGCAGCAGATCCCTCTTTAAAATACGTCCCTTAACCTTCTTTAAATTTATTACACTTTAATTAAAGGCACAGAACTTTGTTTAGATCAGTTGAAAACCTCAGGTTGGCAGCCAGAATCTCTTATTTATAAGAACTCAGAGGTCTCGGATTCCCATATTTGGAGGATGTTAGTTTAATTTATTTATTTTTCCAATTAAAAAGTTCTCACTGCTCATGCATTTTTTATTCCCTAATGCGCTGTTCTAACATAAAAGAAGCAGACAACATGTTTTTTCAGTTGGAGACTACACCCTAGCCTGCTCCAGTTTTATAATCTCTTCTCTTATGCTCTTACCAACCCCCTCCATCAAACAGCTGAGAGTATCCATCAAAACCACAGGTTGTAGTCACAGCAAAAGGCACTCCAGCACAAGACTTTCACTGGAAAAACATTAATTTTTGCATCAAAGCACCTTTCTCCCTTCTATGCCCGCAGACAGAGTTCAAGGAAAGGAATACAGATGCTGTCTGAAAAGGTGAGTACCTTTGTAGCAATACGATGGATGACAAAACAATTTAAAAAAAACCCAAACACCTTCCGAGCTTACCTCCCCAGACCAATCACACACACCGAGAAGAACCTGAAATTTCTACTTGGTGAATGAGTTACCAATAAATACATTTTGACACAGTAACTACCACCTCTTAAATTGCAGGCTCCATGCTGTGTCTTAACACTACTGAATGGAAGATATTTCTGTGCTGTCCCTGTCGAAGGGGACAGGCAGGTACCACGGGAAACGTTACAGACTCTACTGCTGACAACTCTACAGCTGAAACTAATTCCCAGAGACGACAAACATCAGATCCTGGAGGGCTTGACAATCTCCCGGGGTTGAAAATCTCAGAGGCCAAAGCTGGAAAGGTGCATAGCAGAGTTTATTTGTTTATGTATTAATCCTTTAGTACAACAGGTTATTTAAGGACCCTTTGACAAAGACACAGCTGCTCTAGCTCAATCTGAACACTCTCCAGAAGTTACAACTCATTTTTTCCTAGAGTAGGGGAGCAGAGATCCCACCAAGAGCAGGAGATTTAATTTCCATGTTACTTTCAGCGCAGGTTTTACTTGTGCATCAGTAGTACATTTATAATTAATGCAGCCTTTTCATTTTTCTAAGCTTTCAGAACCTTACTAGAATGTTAAAAGCATGTTAGCAAGCACACCCACAGCTTCTTAGGTCAGTTTTCTGAGACACATCCCTGACTAGAGGTCACTGTCTGGGCCCAGCACAAAGGCTCTTCAGGTCAGTGAGAAGAGTCCATTGACACTGAACAGGTTTTTAATCTGCACTCTTAAGGTACCTTCCTTCTCACTCCACTGGAGACAGGCTGAGAGAGTTGGGGTTGGTCAGCCTTGAGAAGAGAAGGCTCTGGGGTGACCTTATAGCACCTTCCAGAATCTAAAGGGGCTACAAGAGAGCTGGAGAGGGACTTTGGACAAGGGGGAATGGCTTCAAACTGAAAATAGGGTGGGTTTAGATTAAATATTAGGAAGAAATTCTTCCCTGTGAGGGTGGGGAAGGAACTGACACAGGTTACCCAGAAAAGCTGTGAATGCCCCACCCCTGGAAGTGATCCAGGCCGGGTTGGATGGGCCTTGGAGTAACCTGGTCCAGTGGAAGGTGTCCCTGCCCCTGACAGTGGCAGTAAAACTAGATGGTCTTCACAGTTCCCTTCAACCCAAAATATAATTCTGTGATTTCTGTGTCAGCTGGAGCATCAAACTCAGCTACAATTCTCACTCCCTGCCCTTGAAGGAGCAAGTAAGATGCAGCAGGAGCCGATTTCAAGAGGACATGCACTCGGAGCAAATACTCCCCTTTGATACAGATGCTTCCCCCAAGGTATTATATCTCATTAGAACAGAGGCAATTACACTGTTTTAAAGATGATGCCTAAAAGCACTGAAGGCTTTTGCCAGTTCTCAAGTACTTTGCCCTAACCTATCCAGGTCTGAAAAACGAAGTTGACTTTGAATTCAATCCAAAAGGTAATCAAGTACCAAATGTCAAAGCAATTTGACAAATCACAGTAACGTGGGCAATAAGGCTGTGAAGAGTAAAAGCAGATTTGACTATCTGTTGACAAATTCAAAGCTTCATCTCCAGTGCTTTCTGATCTACTGCAGTTTTTGGAGGCCAGAGACCTCAGCTTTCAGTATGACAATACAAATCCTGTAGCAAAACTAGGTTGTGGCTGAATATTTTTCCCAATGCAAACACTTTCAATGCACTCTCACATACAGTTTAACTTTACTAACACTGCATTCACAAATGACTTGCTCACAACAGCCTTCCAAATATATAACCTCTTACCCAAGCCCTAAACAAAAGGAGTACTGCATTTATACAAATTCAGGCATCTCTGTAAGGAAGCAACGTTGCAAATCCCTTAAGGAAATGCAGTAGAAATCTAAGGGATTAATTTTGTTGGTTAAACTTTTTTTCCCCTTTTTGCTTTGTTATTATTTATTACAGGGGAAAGAACAGTAAACAAAAAGCAGAGAACTTCTTTAAATAGACAGGTACACATCAAGCTAAATTCCTGTTCTGATGACACCAAATCTCTGCAGGAGATGGAAGCATCACTTCTCACAAGGCATCCTGAACTCTGCCCAGGGCCACTGACACCACACCAGCCTAAAATGGTGACATTCACATGTGGAGTCCCCAGCTCTCAGCACTAAATTCTGTGCATACTTTCAGTGGCAGCTTTCCTAGCACTGAGGTGAAGCAGGCTCAGGGTTTTCAGCAGTGCTCAGAAGCAGCCCTCAGTGGCTTGCTCTTCTTTTTCACAGCTCTGACATTTATTGCAGTGTCATCAGGAAGTGCCAGTGCCAAGATGAAAAAGATGTTGACCCCCTCCGGAGTGCAAAGATACAAAGGGTTAAGATTTAATAAAGGAAACTAACACCAACTTTCACTAAACTCTCTAATTAACTGAACAGTGATGCTACAGCTGAGTCAGGAACTTCAAGACTTCCTTCTTTTTTTCCCCTCTCATTTAAACTTCTACTATGATCTGCCCTCAAGTCATGCTTTCAGAGCTATTCCCATTACTTTTCCACAGGAGTTGTCATAAAATACCACAAATACACAGCCAAATAGAGATATTTTAGGTACGAATTTATGCTGGGAGCAACTTTGAGATGTACCACCTTAAGGGACACTGTTGGATGGATCAGCCCCTGACAGACGTGGCTATACATATTTGTCACCTCACATGACAGCACAGCTCATTCCATGATGGTATTTATCTATTTCTGCCTGTTGCTGTAAAGAAAATCGTGTCACAACCATGACTCTGTGCAGTTTTCTTGTCCCTGGACAGAATTCTGCACCAGGCAGTTGCTTTGCGTTGTCTTTTTTTCCATTTCTGATCAAGAAAGCAGTCAGCTACACAGTCTGTTAAAAAGGGTCTCCCTAAAACACATCTGCTGTTCATAAAATAAAAAAAAATTAAGGAAAAAAAAATAAAAACCATATCATAGTAGATAATGAAAAGCCTGTCCCAAAACCCAGTATATCCATAAACTAACAAAAAAGCATAAAGTTGTAAGCAAAGAAATACTATAAGAAATAAACAAGTAAGGGTAAGAGAAATAAATCAAATTACTGAAATGAGGACAATCTTTACAAATCGTAGATTTCATGCCTCAATGAAATTAAAATTACTCTAAGCACTTAATTGCTTCTAAGGTCCAAATAAAAGGATCCAATAAGCAACATTCCTTCAGATTAGATTTCCCAGGAGTTAATGAAGATGCAGAAAAGGGTTGTAACATTCTTCTCAAAACAGTATCTCATAATTACTTTGGTCAAAATCTAAACTTTTTCAAATGTTCCAATAACCGCCTACTCCTGTAATACTCATCCAACTTTATTCTGCCTCTCTGAACAAAATGAAGACTTGGGAAAAAAATATATCTGCTACCATCAGCCTGCCCATTTAAGTGCCCCTATTCCAAAATGCACATGCTGATTCCCTCCCTGAAATGCAGAGGATATTTTTTTAATTATTTTCAGTGCAATAAGACACAAAAGTAATGGTTTGTTTTCCTCATTCCTAAAGAAAGACCATTTTGAAAGTCCCAATTTCAAGCTCTCTGCTCATCAACCACTAAGTCTGAAGTCTACAATACATTGTGAGATCAAGTCCAAAGGCAAGATGGATTCTGGGGAGAAGAGATGCTGGGTTTGCTGTTTTTTCATTCCTTGAAGTCCTGGCAATATGCCATCTCACAGTTCTTCCCATCTTTTAAAGGAAAAGTGCAATGACAGACAGGATACCCCTGAGAAAATAAAAAGCACTGGTTCCAGACATGGAAAAAGAAGCTTCCAGGTCTCTCAGAAGTTTCCAAGTGAGGCAGCAGATGGAAAAAAAAAAAAAAATAAATCAGTAAAAAGTGCTTGTCTGATTATGTAAAATGAAATTAAAATGCCTCTAATGCATGTATCTGTTCTTCAGGTTCTCAGGTATGCTGAGGGGAGCAGTTCACCACACGCCAATCCATCACACTTAAATGCAATCACAGGCAAACGTAACATCAGCCAGTGCCTAAACTACAGAGATGCATTTAATACTCCCCAGTCAGCAATCAACCTTTCCCACATTTGTTCATAATCACAATGAATTGTTCCATTTTAATGCTTTGTTTTCTTATCCCATGGCGTAAGTTGAGCGTGCTTTTTGAATTAGATGTTTTTTAAAAAAAAAAAAAACAAAACAAAACAAAAAAACCACAACAACTCCTTTTCCTATTTTATTCCTGTGTGTAAGTAGAGATTATTTTTTTAAAGAAATATAAGTTACTGGACATGCTTTCTTACCTGTTGCAGTCCACGTGGAGCAGAAGATGGGATGCACTAAGTGACACAGCAATCTTATGCCACTGTCCATCTGCCAGGCGGTACGGGAACACCTCTGTTCTTGACTTCCCATTAAACCTGTAGTGGTACCTGATCTCATCCCTCAGGCCACTGCTCTCCAGTTCAAAATAGCTGCATTTAAAACATGAAGAAGAGTCAGTTGCTTTATATATATATATATATATATAATCACTGTTTCTGTTGTTTTCTTCTTAATTCATCTTTATGCAAAAACCACACAATATAAAGAGGTTACTCAGCATGGATTAGCTACTAATTGTTGTTTTGGGTTTTTTTTTTTTTAGGAGGTAGAGAGACAAGACTATACATTCAGAGCAGCACAAAACCAGCAATTACATGAAAACAGCTCATTTTCAAAGCACCATTTGTTAGCCCAGGAAACTGAAGTCCTCTTTTCACCCACAGAACAGGTTCAACTACAAGAAACCAATTCTTACTCTTTTCATCAAAATATTTTATGTGAGCGCAAGATTTGTAGGAAATTGAAAAAAAAAAAGAACTGAACACATCACTACAACTAACAAACAAAAAGCCATTAAGTTAAGAAATCACCGGGTAATCACTAAATTTGACTTTTATTGTTACTGCCACGATCATTCGGCTTTACAGTGGAACGGCAGAACCTCCTGGCTGGATTAGGCATCTCAACACTTGGCATAAACAATCCAACAGCCAAAACCTTCAGAGAGTTGTCACACTCAAGGACAGCTGACAAACTGGCTTCACACAGAGGTGGGGGGGAGCCAATTCTTTTTCTAGGATGAATTCAGCCTTTCCAGGGCACATTGACCATGTAAATAGTAAAGGCTTCTCTTGGACCTCACCAAGTATTTACAGCATATCAAATCTTTTTCCTGCTAAAATGAAGCTCTGGATGTAGAAAGAGGGTGGACTTCCATTTAGAGTAGAAATAACTCTACAAGCAAGTGAAGATGTTAAGATTGTCCAGACAGTTCCTACCCCCACAGTGTCATCATTTCCCTGCTGGGCAACACCAATTTAACACAGCAGTTGAAAGACAGGTGCTAGTTTGGGGTAGGGAGGAAAAAAATTACAGTTACGGAAGAACCCACTTCCAAAAAGTAAACACAACACAAAACAAAAATTATCCAAGTGCCGATTTTCATTTTCCCCACAAGCCTTTTTTACTCTGCTTGGCAGCACCCAGACCCCAACAGACCTGTGTGCTAAAGAGTTATACAGGGGGTCTGTGCACTTCTTCAGGATTAGACCTTACCAGCGAAGCTGAGGCTTTTTAGAGCTGAAAAAGAGGAGTTCTTTGGGAGGAACTTACTTATGAGATAACACACTAGCTGGAAACGTGTGCAGAAGATCCCAACAGGTGGGGAAGGGGAACACAGAGACTGTAAGTGAAACTCAGTCCTGCCAGTGTCTTGTCATCGTGTTTTTCGTGCAATGCATGAGCACTACCAAGTCACCTGAATGAAAAACCTCAAGTGGCAAAGGAAAAAAACACCAGGAGGTAAAGGCAAAACCAATAAAAACCTGAATAAAAACACAGCAGGCACAGGTACAAATAAAATACATGCAGCACAGAGCAGGGAAAAAAAAATCAGGAAGGCTGGTGCTGTGAAGGAACTGGCCTGTTTCATGCACATCATGGCACAAGGAAGGCAGATAAACAGGAGTTTATTTTAAAGAGTAGAGCAGAACATTGATTAACTACATCCATTGCCCATCAAAATACCTAAATTACACTCACAAGAAATCTGGAGAACATTTTTTTATTATTCTATTCTGATGCTCAGTGACAGGTCAGAAGATACTGCTGCTGGCATTCAGGAAAGCACCAGGGCAAGCACTGTCAGTGATGTCATATTTAAACAATTTGTACTTGCCATCTGCTGTCAAAGCACAAAAGGAAGACAGAAAACTTGGGAAAAAATGAGGGAGAGCTACATAACATTCTAGTATCTCTCTCATACACAAAGTATGTGCATAAATATATATAGATATATTTATATAGTTGATCACAGAAGCTTAAGAGCCCAAAAAGCAGATGAGCTCCTGTCACATGAAGCAGATTGCTTCCTGTGGCCATCCTTCACAATCTCCAATAGCCACAGAGCTAATCACTCACCTCACAGTGACTTGTTTGCTAATGTAAAAGCAACAGTCCCACCCTGGAAAGGTCAGTCAGATACTGCACCTAATCACATCTGCGCTCTATTATTTGTACAGCACAGGGAATTGCAAGGCAACACAGCTCCTCATCTGACAAGCTTTAGTGTCAATAGTTAATTCAGGATTGAAAACAGCTTGTTGCTTAGGTGCTGGACTTGTTGTCAGTCTCCTGACTAATTTATATAACACAGAAATGATTGGTTAGAATTTACTGTGATAGCTGGTGCTAACATTTTTTATAGATGTACACCTAATGCAATAAGGGCCACAGGACTGTACAAACCACCACGTTTTACCTCTTCAGTGGTGGGAAAGGAGGATGACAGCAGACAAATTCTGCACCTATGTCTCACCACCCTTCAGCGGGTGCAAATCACAAGCACTTAACCCTCAGACAAACACCAGTCCACAAAATCCCAACAGCAGTTGATTTTTCTTTTTTAAAATGCACAATGGAGACCTTGATTACACACACACACTCTTCACGATGTTCACAGTTCTGGAGATGTAGCTTTCTTTCCTCTACCAAAATAGAAGTCACGTGCAAACAGCTTTTCTCAGTAGCAAACATCATCTTTTCTTTCCTCCTCTCACCAGGCTCTGAGGGAAAGAAAGCCTCTTCAAAAGCAGTGACACAAAGGCCATTCACTCTTGGAAATTAGAACTCTGTGTCCAAGTTCTAATTTGCAAATTGTGGAACGGAAGACAAATGAGTGAAAAAACAAAACTCAGGCAAGAAATCATCAATCTGTGAGAAAATAATTAGTAAAGCCAGAGAAAAGAAATTGATTGGTTTTTTTATATATCCATCTGATCCTTGACTTGAAATGCCACTGCACAAGTTTTTATCTGCTATAAAACAACGGGTAAAACTGGGAAGGGGGGAAATGAATAGAAGTTATCATACAAGAGGCAGGACAATGAACTTGGTCTCTAACTCACATTTTGTAGGTACTTTCCAACCTTTTTTTGTGAGGAACTAAAAGAAAACAGAGGAATAGAACAGAATCTGGGACCCTCTGAATGAATATGTCATCAGCAGACGTGTGAACTTCCAATGCTGCCACGAGATCCATATCAAAAGCCCAAGAGAGATCCCTGATTATTACAACTATCTCTGCTTCTGCATGAAGTCTGTGTCAGCTTGTCCTACAATTAGCCCCCTGCTACCCTCCTCTTTCCTTTTCAAGAAAGAAAGCTGCAAGATATTAATCTACTTGGCAGCTTCTTAGCACCAAGTGACGGTTTCTTGTTTTATTCACCATTTCTCAATAACAGTTTTTATTTTTTTTTGTTTAAAAAAGGGCATGGTCGAAAGCTAACATGTATTTTGACAGATGAAATTCTCAGAAACACCTGCATTAAGAAAGCTTGCTGTTTATGGAACAGCAATACAATATGACCTTGGCTGAAATCCTCCCACTAGCAGAACTTCCCTATTTGCTAAGCATGTAATTTACTGCCGGCTTCTTTTGCACAGTTATAGAATTCAGATGCTTTTTATAGGTCTGTCCACAGACCCTCATTCAAATCCCAACGTAGAAGAGAAAAATATGTTGCTAAATTCAGGCTGATTTTATGCACATCAAGAAAAAAAAAGTTGGGATATTTTAAGGCAACGTGCTTTACAGAAGGACGGTATTATTCCACAAACAACTTGAGATGCTTTGAAATTCCGACAGTTTTTGTAACCCCTGTGTAACTCACACGAAAATATTGATAGGAGAGGATAAAGCTTGACTCAGTTACGTTTAAGGATTTTTTTTTTCCTTCCTCCTTTCTTTTAGTCTCCACCACAGTGAATATTTAACTGTGCATTTGATCTCTCATTTCACTTCCAGATCAAGCGAGAAAGGTTCCCAAAGTATACTTTCAGCTGGAAACACCTGCTGTGGATGTAATGACCAAAAGTCACTATCAACATTAAATAAGAACATGTAAGACACCTGAAGCAGAAAAGTATTTGTATAAGGTGAGTTGGCTTAATCCACCATCTGCATTAAAGAAACATATTCACCTACTCATCATCTCCCCCCACAGAAGTGATCTCCTCCTGTGGTAAACACCACAAGGATTTTACTGCTGTCAGGCTGTGCAAGCAGCCAAAGGAAGGACAACTCAGAGACTTCAGGACCCCAGGAAGAGCTGTGGGAAAGGTGTCCTCCAGAAGATCCTGACTGTAGGCAGCAGCCAACACCCTGACCTTTACAAACCCAACACCTCTCACAAAACACTAAAATACCCGCCAATTAATCCATCAGCACATCCTCAGGTAAGCACAATGCAGATTAAAGGCTGCAATAAGAGCTCTAAGAACTAACAAAAACTACTTTTTGCATCCAGTTCTGGCAATCTTCCGGGCTTATCACACTCAAAGATAAATAAAGCAGAGTTATCAATCCGACTTTACAACTTCCGTCATCCCTGATCAAGTGCCAAATGAAGCCCCACAGCCTCTTTTCGAGGAACAGCACCAGCACTTAGAGCAGATGCTCTCGGAGCTACTGAACAGATGTCCCAGGGCAAAGCAGCAGGCACAGATGGCATCCCTGCAAATATGTACAAACTTGGGGTTGCCATCTAGTCAAAACATTGTGCATCTGCTTAACATTGCGTGGGAGAAGGTCACAAAACCACGGGAGTTCAAGGGTGGAGGCACCACTCCCCTTGCACGTGCTGCAGCAGCACTTCGGCGTCGGGTCTCCCAAATGCTGGGGGGAAAAAAAAAAAAAAAATCACTGCCATAATAAGAATCAGGCTGGTACTGAACAGAAGCTTCTGGAAAATTCTGTGAGTCCAGTCAATGCACTTTTTTTTTTTTTTTTTTTTTTTTTTTTTTTTTTTTAAATAACAAAGCAAATGCAAGGAAAGTCCGGAGATTACTCCATTTGATGTAATCAGCTGGAAGTTCAGGAAGCTTCTGCACAAATCAGGGCTTGTTTGTGCACATAGCTTTTTCAACTCACAACAGCATTGTGCCATTTAATGATGTTTAATGACAGAAATGGCTTGAGGCAAGACTCTGCTTTAGCATCTTTGCAGAAACACTTCTTGACGTATTTAAGAGACAGGCAACGAATTTGCATCCGTTATCACACGGATTTCAGGATTTTCAGTCTACAGAGATTCTGTGATGAATCACAGATCATTACACTTCTGGCCTTTCGCTGTTCCTTACCACCAACTGAGCCTCTGTGCACTATTTTGGCTGAGCTGCCAAGCGGCTCAGCCTGGGCAGCCACATAAAAGTAACGGAGATCTTGTTTTAACAGTCCTCAGAGGAAAGCAAGTCGGGCCAAGAGCAGGCACTGGGCACAGCGTCGCAGGAAAAGCTGGCAGGGATCCACCCAAGGTCACTGCCCCCATCAATAAAAGCCACAGCAGGAAAAAAGCAGCACCGCTGAAACTAAAAGATGCACCTCTTCAAACAAAAAGGAAACCCTCACTTTGCAGTTGTCACCGCAGCTCTGAGTGGATGCAAAACTAGAACAAGTTACAGCTGTCAAGGCAAATATTTCAGTCTCTTCCACAGGCACTGTTCCTGTACCCTACTTGCTATAAAGTGAGAGGGCAAGATCCTGTGAATCGCCAACTCCTTGCACAGCAAAGGGCACAGTGACCTGTGGCACCAGCCAGGTGACCAAACACTCAGAGACACAGCAGGAGCTGGTGGCCCCTTTCACACACTTGGACTGTGAGGGTATAAAATCCCCCCAGCCTTTCCTCTGTTCGGGGTCTCTCCTCAGAGGAACCCAACTCGATCTGCTGTTCTGTTGCCACAGCAGGATTAAATTATTTTCAGGGTCAGATGTCTGAGACGCTGCTGTGGGAAACCTGAGGTCGAGCTGGTAGGGAAGGAAGCCTTGTGTGAGTGTGGTGTGTGTAAGGGGTCAAGCAGAGCACCCATCAGCTCACTGGAGCCACCCACTGTGAAGGAGGTTCGGTCCCAGCAGCAAAAGTCTCAGATGATGTGGCTGCAGCCTCCAGAGTGGCTCCTGGGTGGTAGGACAGGAAAGTTCCCTTAACATGCATGCTTACAAACCATCCAAAGCTACTTTTTACAGCTAGTTTAAATGCAGACAGACAGAGAGGCCGCACAGCAAACCTGTGCATGGCAAATCTTCACTTGTGCAGCATTAAAGACGTACTGCTGAGGCAGAGATTATCTCCTGATACCATCAAAGCTCACCAGCTAAACCAGACTGGCATCAGGTAGCACAAAAGGTGTCTAGAGTAGAAGGATCACCTGTGATAATGAAGGCATCTTGCTGAAAAATCAGATTTAACTTTCTACAAGAGAAAAAGCAGAAGCTGAGTCCCATATATTGCACAAAGACTATAATCACCTGCTCTATTCCGAAAGAATTCCTTCTATCCAAGCAAATCCAACATGGCCAAAATGTAACACCAAACTCATTCAAACCACAGCTTCACTCTGTTGTGGGCTACCTAGATAGGATGCTTTCAAACATTTGCATCCTTTCAAGCAAGAGGAACTAAATTTGATCAATTAAATTACTTTATTTTTCCATTCAGGCCACTCTGAGGGCAACAGGAATCATGTTATACCAGCCCAGCTTGAAACATTTAGCAATAAACACACCCACGCTGACATCTTCTATTAGTATAGAATATTTATTGACATTGTCTTTTGTTCTACACATCTCCTACACGGCAACAGGGCATGCAAGCTGCAAGGCATTAAGCATTTATGATGTGTTTGTGTACCTGCAACTAGGCAAAGGTCATCCAAATACAAATTTACTTTCCTCTTTGATCACATCAAGAAAAAAGTAACCCCAACATCTGCCTGCCAGCTAAAAGACAGCTGGAATCAGAGCCGGTACAAAGCAGCTACTCATTTTCGTGGCATGCGTTGCAAGGATTGACCTTAAGCATTTTTGTATCCATTTCATATGTCTAAAAACCTATCTTCACTGTGGCTGCAACCTGCCTGCTGTCTGAAAAAAAAAAACAAACTGGTCTCTCTCCTATTCCTAGTAAACCAAGCAGGTAATACCACACTGCACTTAAAAATAGTACAGCATCTTAGCGAGCTTCAGAGGTAGCACAGCCAGCAGGACAGAGAAGAGTATCATTTGAAGTAAGGTGAAGTCATGACTCTCTAACTCAAAAAAAAAAAAACAAAACCAAACACAAAACCTCACAATAAAATAAAACCACAAACCACTAAACACTAACTTCACTGAAGGGTAACCTGAAAATACTCATTTCTTTACATATCACCACTCCAAAACCAAGTCAGCTGGTACTCCCCCTATCACTCTAGCAAGGAACACAATCCACAACACTCTGCAGTTGTCCTTGAAGGGCTCACCACACACAGCCCTCGGCCAAAGACTTGTTTCCCCAGCGGACCATTTGCAATCCACACAGCATTTTTATCTGAGGACTTTCTGAACGGGGCCTGTCGATTTTTTAAGGCTAACCCGGGACTCGGAGCTGGCATTAGCTCAGGGATCACTGTGGGTATGCTGAAGTCCAGTCCAGTCCCTCCCCCTCCCTCATGCTCATCACTGCAGCAAGAGTTCAGCTCGGGGGATCCCCAAATCCACAATCTCTAAATACCGGATTTTAACCAAAAAAAAAAAAAAAAGAAAAGAAAAAGAGAGGATAACAGCTTTTTAAACTAATGAGGTCTGCCACCTGAGTAAAACCACAGTATTTGAAAACAAATTCCCTGTAATCGCTGTGTCCTTAGGAGAAAGGTTCTTCCCTCCAGCCTCACTCTCAGATTCAGCAGCTTTTCACTGATTTCTTGCATTATGGCAAATTGCAAATGCTGCAAAATGCCAAAAATCATCTTAGGTCTGGATGGTCTTTATCTGCTTTAAGTTGGCTAATTAAGACTTTCTTAATTAGCAAGAAAGGACACAATCAATGGAACAAACAGCATCCCTTGGTCAAGAAGACTGTGAAACTTGTTAGGCAAAAAGAAGTAGTAAATAAAGATGGGTTTGTATGTCTATGTATGCATTACCAATGTGGTAAAAAACTCAAGGTCCATGTGTCCCTTAGCTGAAATGTCTTCATTATAATATTAAAAAAATCACACCTACGGGTCAAAAAGACCCTTGCCCAGGTGAAGCCCCTTCCCTCGGGCATGCATAGAATTTAGCTGTGATGACATAACTTGTATGGAAACTACTAATCAATCATAATAGAGGTGCTGTACCTGGGAACTTACAAACTCTGACCTCCTGTGTATAAATAACGGTGTGGAAAGTCCTGTTGCTGTGCCTGATTTGTGGGAAACCACCGAGCACCTGAGGCTTGCCCAAATCTGAAACAAATAATCAATCTCGAGCGTGTGATTATTGGCTCGTTGCACACTGGGTAACGAACCCGATTTTGCAGACAACACACACATTCCTCCTCGACTATCGGAAAACAAATCTTTTCCTTCCCCCTCTCTCGAGGCCCTGCCACGTGTCTGATCCCTCTGGATGCCCTCAGCCTCACGCAGCCTCCACCTTTCCCTGCCCTGCTGCCCCCAGCCCTGGCAGCTTTCCGCAGCCATCGGTCATCAGGGCAGGCTCAGCCACGTCCTGCCTTTCCGAGGGCAGTGCCTGGGGCAGAGAAAACACACAAGGCTTCCTTACAAAACTGCAAACAAAAGCCGAAATAAAAAAAAAAAAAGAACCCAGGCACATCACCCAGCCTGTTGGCAACCAAGCAAATGGACGTTAATATGGTGCTGTGAACACCTAACTGCGGTGTTAACTAGGGGAGTTACGTTCTTAACGAGCAGCCCAAATTCAGCGGACGGTTTTCAGAGAGCTGCATTTAGTGTAAGCTTGAGACATCCTGGTTCTCTGCCTGTATCAGAGGGTCATAAAACAACCAAACAGAATAACTCAGCATGTTGGAGAAGGCTCCTGGGGGAGCCACACATCCTGCTGCTGGCTGACCGTAACATTTCTGCACTGTCCAAACTCGGTTTTAAAGAGTTTCAAACTGTCAGCCGTTCTCCTCCGACTGCCAGCGTGGCCCAATCAATGTGTTTCAACAGCTGGTTATGAGCAGCATGTTAATGTTTCAGAGAGACAACAATTGTCAGCCTAGTGTACATAAAACACCTGCTGTCAGCGGGGAGCCACAGGATGGAAGGTAGCTCCTCAAGCAGCGGCTCCTCTTTCACAATGCTTAAATCAGCGGAAGATTTATGTAACACCTCTTCTTCACTTTGCACTCTCGCATACTTTAACCCCAAGCACAGAAGCAGGTGGGCACAATTCTGTCTGCATTTGCATCTCTAAAGACCTTTGAGAAGGAAAAAAAAAAAAAAAAGCTTGTAGATGTCTCACATATTTCCCATCACCTCATTCGGAGGGATGGAAGTAGGGCTGGATCTTTATATTCTCTTTACAGCTTTCCAGTTTAGCAATTCTACATATAAATATTCATGAAGATGTGGCCTTTACCCTAAAAGAAAAAGGTTAATGGAGACATTTGCAGAGTTTTTTCCTTCCCTTTTTGAATACTGGGCATCTCAGAATCCAATATACGTAGACCCATCTTGCAGAGAATAATCTAAAACATAGCAGGGAGTAAATCCAATTTTTCAGGTTTACAACTAGGGTCAGAAGTCACTTCCATAGGCTTCCTTTCATCAGTTAGGTTTCAGTGATTAATTTAACCAGCTTATTACCCCTTTGTGCTTTTAATTAAACATACAATGGCCTGGTAGCCTTCCAGCTGTTATTTGTGAACATACAGCTTTCTATCTACTCCTCAGCAGTCTCAGAAGCTGTTCATGGTGTCACCTGGGGGGGAAATACTCAGCAGTGTATGAGATGCCTGTTTGCCCTCCCCACCCAAAACTTACTTGCAAGGAATAAAAGTCCTTCATTGTGAGCCTGACACATTTATCAGGCCCTCCCCCCGAATATTTGTATCAACACAGCTTGCTGCTACATAGTGGAGGGCCAGATTTTTCCACTCCAGAACTCCATTTCACCATAGCAGTACAATCAGCTTACAGGTTTCCAAAGTATCTGGCATGGCATAAATTTTCTGAAGTTCGGGTCCTGGACACAGGTTATAAGCACATTAAGTAAATAAATAAATAAATGAAGTTTTTAGTGCTCCTTGTAAGAAAATCTTCACAAAATTCATCTTATGACTGGCTCCTCAGTTCTGTCATGGTGGGATCTCACGTCTTTAAACACTTTTCAGAAAGAATGATAACACATGGGTACCTGAACATCCTTGATATATTTCTCCAGATACTGATCTTGGCCAGTGGTGGAAAAGAGCCATCAGTATATCTCAAACCCAGGGATTAAACAGCTGAAAGGCAATACTGACTCCATCTAATTTATGTTCTTGGGCTCTGGACCATGCAAGGCTAGAGCAGGTAGGGAGCGGGCAGACAACTTCAGATGAAACTGTATTAAATCACTTCTGAAATAAGGATTTACTACGTGGGATTTTAAATATCTTGATGGCCTTTTCCAAGTGTTTTGGTGCTCTGAAGAGTCAAAGGTTGTGAGCAAAACAGCTCAGGAAGCTCCTCTAGGAAGAATCAGCTAGTGTAATTCCCCAATCAAGGAAAATAGTTTCCACCTTCTGCATCCCCAAGTAACATGTTTGTCCATCCCATATTACATTTCATTGTCTATAATTTAGGAACAAAAATATAATCTTCTAATTTACCACTGTATTCCAGAAAACTATGTGCACAATCTGCACAAATTATCAGACTCCTCAATTAGACTTTATCAGTGTTAATTAGGCTTTCTATTTTGCAAGCTGTATTTTAATACATTTGAATCATGAAAACAAAGTCTTTATCATTATTAAATTGACTCAACAGAATATTAACAAAGATGCATTTGCCATCATCGTAATACAATTCCTGTCCATCGAATGATGATAAAAATTAACAGCAAATCTCTAATTGCTGTGAAATATCCCTTTAGAATTAAACAAAATAGCATATCTAAATCACTGACTTCAAGAAAAATTGTATTAATCGTGTTTTAATATCTTCAGTTTAAGAGTTCCATTCCACTAGAAAATAAAATCCTGCTAAAACTTACTAGAGAAGTGATATTTAAACCAAGCATTCTATGGAATTCTATGGAGACAATCACCTCCACTACATCAGAAGACAGTTTGCCATGAGGTAAATACCTATGCTTTTACGCCTCCAGATGTAACTTCGAACATATACACATGTGTGTATGTCTACATATGCACACACAACTTCTCATTGCCTGGAATATCACCTATTTCTCATCTATTAAATCTGTGCACAATCAAAAAAAGACAAGTTCATATCCCCTAGAGATATGAACTCTGGTAGCAACAGCTAACACAGCTTCCTTTATTCAGGTGTTGTTGACTTCCTGCATGACCTGAAGCCTCAAACTTTTTAACTTGGCCACTTTTGCAGATAAGTTAAACATTATGCCCTTAACTATATATAATATCTCCTACTCTATCCAAAGAGAAGAAATTGAGAAGAGTTATTGGTTTTTCCATAGCCAAAAACAATACTGGTTAAGTAATAAAGGTACCCTTATACTTGTTCCCATAATCGTGATCGAACTTAAAGATGCTCCTTTTTATTCTCTTGGCATTTTCATAGACACAGGGGAAGCTGAAAAAGCTTGAGCAAAAAAAAGAGGATGTCACCAGAACAGAACCATGATAATTATCATGGTAGAAGCTTAGTAGGAGCAACAGTTTATAAAAGGCTTCCCTGTGACAAGGGTCTGCACCCATTTCAGTTCACATGCAAACCTACAGACTGACTTGAGCAGTTGGAGAAACCCCACAAAATACCAAGCTGAAAGTTCTAATGTAAGCAGGGTCCTCTTCAGCAGTGCCCCAAATCTTTGTCCTCTTCTCCTCTCCTATGCTGAAAAATATTTTCTCCACTGCCATCCACTTAATTAATTCCTGTCATCATAAACCTAATGGTTTGAAAGCACCACATTTACCAAGGTCTGAGTAACAACCTGAGAAACAATGACTTCAAGTGATACACAATGAGTCCAAAAAAAAGGATAATTGCAGTATCCAGACACTCAAAGTAACAGCAGTCATAAGCAACACTGGGCATGCCTGTTTTGACTCTTACATTAAACTACACAGACAAAATTCCTCAATTACTACAGAGAGCTACAAAGGTTTAACTGAGACCAGCACACAATCCTTCAGCTGCATATATTTTTAAGCAGATGTCATAATTTTAAATATTACAGATAACCTCAGTGCCAGAGAGGGCAACAGCAGTGTATTTTGTTCAACCAAGATTACTCCTGCACAGCACATCTCTCTACAAGCCTCTGCCTGTCGAGATAGAGGACTTGAGTAGCTGCATTCAGTAGATGCCATATCTAAAAATCCATGTTCCTTGCATTGTATAATCATCACTGCCTGTCTGGTCTGACCTTGGATTTTGCTAAGTGCAGGCACATGACTGTTTGTCAGTTCAACTGCTGTGCTCAACATCCTGTTTCTCAAATAAATAAATAAATAAACAAACAAACAAACCCTTAATGTGGCAAACTGATCCTGTTAACCATGACTTCAGAGAGCTACGATGGCCTGGAAAAGCTTGGAGGAACTGAAAATTAAGGGCAAAAGGAATGACAGAGTAAGAGAAGGAAAACACTAAGTGATGGAGGGAGGGATCCCTCTCTAACATAAAATTATATTCTTCTAGACTGAGACCATGGCCTGAAAAATGCAAGAAGGAAAGAAGTAAAATAAAGACCAATAAGCAAGTAGAGGTGACAGAAAAGTATGATGACAGAATAGGGAAAGAGCAGAGTCTTCCCCTTAACCATCCTTGTCTGGACATCTCTGCTGTTGCACTGGCAAAAGCCATCATTTGGTCATAATGAAGCCACTACCCTCTCCTTCATATACTTTCTCAAAAGAAGGTAAGAAATTGGGCTAAGAGTTGAGTATCATGCACATGCTTAAGACAAATACCAATAGGATTATTTTCTTTTTCATAAAAGAAGTGCTGCAGAACAACTGGTATTATATTTGAAATAGGAGCAACCAAAGAATTATTACTTGTATTACAACAGAAAAGACTAGAACTGGTCTTTTATATGTCAGACTAAACACAAAGGTCCTTCAAGACCTAAGATATTATTCAAAAAGCATTCACAAAGTTAAAAGTAGGAGGTTATTTGATGCAACAACACACTTTGAAACATCTAAACATCATTGGAATAATATTATGGACCATAACACCAAGTGTAATCTTTTTTGGTTTTTGGGTTTTTTTTTAAACAAACAGATATCTGCCACTATAACAATTAATCAGATCTCTCTTTTTTATCTCCTACACTGACAACCAGAAAAAAAAAGGGAAAAAAAGACATACATGAAACAGGAATATAATGTATTATGTTGGGAAGAAAACGTACACAGTATCATTGGGAAGCACAAGTAGCTTAATTGCTTAATAGTTTAACTGCTGAATCTCCAAGAAGACATATTCTTTTACAATATTATAAAACATAGCGAAGCAAGAAACACATGCAAGTTTAACTTTTATGAAAAAGCAAACTCCAAAGCACATATGATAAACTAGTCAGGAAAATTGCATTACAAGGTTTGTAACTTCCAAACCATCCATACTACATTGGTTTTGATCTTTCTGGTTAAAGTTATTTTATAGGCCAGGATACATAAATAATGAGGCCCTCCTATAACAAACAAACAAAAAACAAAACAAACAAACAAACAAAACTGGAAAAAAGTAGCACATTGCAAATGACAAAGAAATGCTCTAACTTACACATCAGATTTTATATCCACCATTTCAACACATTGCCCAAGCAGACCAGAGTGCTCAGGATCTTTTATATTGCTCCTGCTACAAGAGAGAAACGATTTCCCCTTACCTGTGCTCCAACTCTCGGATGGACAGGATAACTCCAGAAGTCGATGCCTTTTGCTGCAGAGTGGCCAGAAACGTGAACTCACTTTTATTCTGGAAGAGCTGAATTAACTTCTCACTCACGTGGGGTGCTGCGTGGATCTCTCTTTCTACATCTAAGAATTTTAGTTAAAAAAAAAAAAAAAAAAAAAAAAGCCAAGTCAGAAAGATTTAGATTACGTTTTTTGTTTTCACAACAGTATTTTTTTCATTTTTGAGAGTCATCTACCACGCTCCCACCACTGCACTTTTTCCATGAAAAAACCCGAACGCCGTCTCTGTCAGCATGCCCACTTGTCACTTGGACAAGTTCACCACTGGTCAGCTACTGATTTTCTGATGGATTTTTTGACGGGATGCTGAGCCATTTGTGTCTGCTGCGAGCAGATTAAGTTGCTGTAAATAAGGTGTGCTGCAGGCAGATAAATAGGCTCCTAAATTCTGAGAAATCTCGGACGCTGCCTCTCCCAGCACAATTCACCAAGCTCCAATTTCAGTTTTTACCACTGACTCCATTTCCACCTCTCCATCATACATCACAGGGAACCTGTCCTTGCACAGTGTAAGGCAGAGATGTATTATTGCTAATAATGCTCTACGGCTGCGCTCCTGCCTCAGAAATAAATACAAGACACGCTTGCAATCCACTGCTGTTCCAGGGATTTCTCAGTTTAAACAAGCAAAGTGTGACAGTTCATACAATATTTATTAAACCACAGCCTGACCAGGCAGATCCAGAAACGTTTCAGTCTGGCTAATCCTGCTCGTGTCCAAGCAGCATCATTGCCTTCTCATATTTGATCAAAAGGTCTCCTCTGCACTGATTTTTACCTCATGGTTTCATTCACCACACATCATCACTACCACAGACAATTAACAACAAAAAGGGAGAAATCAGGGCAAATCACCTTCCCACCCCTGGCCACGTCTCTCTCTCTCTCATGCTGGGCCTTTGTCACACATTTGCAAGACCTGAGCCACTTGCGGTTTCTGGATGTCGCAACCAATTAGGAACCCCCTAAAAGTAAAACCTTTAAAGTAAAAGTAAAAAGTAGAAGTAAACCTTTCCAAAGGTTTACTTTGAAGCAAAAAAAAAAAAAAAAAAAACCTAGCAAAAATTTTCAGCTGACCAAAAAAAAAAAAAAAAAAAAAAAAAAAAAAATCGAACTCTGCTGAATCCTGAGAGTACGGCCCAGCAAGCATGATGTAACACACAAAGGAGTGATGAGATTTACAATTCAGAATTTCACTGCAAGGAAAAAAAAAAAAAAAAAGAAAAAAACCCCACACAAACTCAAAAAGACCCCATTGTGTCATTAAATGAGGCTTTGCAGACAGAAAGAGGAAAGGCTGGCTTGGAAAACAACCTAAAACCTCAGACACACAACTACTGAAGGAATGCCATGGACTGAAACCAAACTCCCAGGAAAAGGTATTCAAGCATGTTTTGTAATTGGGTGTCTCGATTTTTCCTGTGCAGCTTAAGACCCTCCAAATGAGTTTACACACTCAGAATCCGTAACATGCCTGCACTCTGAAAGGCTCATCCCTGAAAAACACTGCAGATAAGACATCAAAAATCACTTAGTCATCATTTAAAAATCCTTCCCAGGGGCTCAAATTACCCTGATAAATAAATATAGAGCCCACTTTACTGCAACAAACTATTTATCTGTCCAACACCGCTTTTATCATAGCAGAGGGTAAAGCTTCAAAGAACAGAAATTGTTTCCCCTACCATCATACAGTAGAATGGAAGAATAAACAATCCAGCACAGATTTTGTCTTTATCTATTAGATTTTGTTATCTGTATCATTATCTTCACCTAGCAGGTGTTATTACTGTTCATAAATACTGTGTAGTTTCCTTTCACAAAGCTGATACAGGAGACACACAACTCTGTATCCCATACACCCATAAATTCACCAATATCCAGTTTGCTGTCTACAGATACAGACAATGCTCTGGTACTAAGTTCCAAGCCACAAGTAAGACTCGGATAAAACGTCCAAGACTTGACAGATGAAGATAATTATCACTGTGTGAAGGTTAAAAACCTTCATATCTGACTTTTCTTTTTTTTCTTAAAGTTGTCACAATTACTAGAAATAAAATATGACTTAACTAAGCTTTCAGAAGTTCTTTCACACGAAAGCACAGGCAGTGCTGCCAGTGGAACACATATGTTAAAACTTCAGTCAAGCCCTGCAAAGTACAACATTCCCTCATTATAGGAAAGGCCCAGATATAAAGCCACATCCCACCAGCTACCCATCACATTTTATACAAATATCAAACTAATATACATTTTATTTCTATGTTTATCAAATTTTATGCAAAAATACAGGGGCTCCTTGGCCAGAATCAGGAGTGGTTAATCAACACAGTGCCTACTTCAGTTGAAAGCATACTTTGAAAAACTGTGCCATTCACAGTCACAAGTACACCAAAACCACATGCAACACTGATAATGCTTCCCTGTTGATTAAAACCAGTAAAACCCAAAGTTCTGAGAGTCCAGAGTGTGGGGTTCAAACTACTGGACAACACTCACAATTCATATACTGCTTTGCAACACTGTGCTGGCATAATTGGCACAAGGGAAGTTATGTGACCAGGCTTTTGGAAATTAACACGCTTGGAAGTTTATTGCTATTTATTTTTGAGTAGTTCCACTCATTACCAGTGTCTTGGAACATCCCCCTCCTGCCAGCCAGGTGAAAAATTCACTTGCAGATCCACAGAAAATCCACATAAAGGCCGTTTTTCAAAACCCACCGTCAGTAACCTCGAGGACACGACCCATCCAACACAGCTCCTGTCCCCAAGGGACACCCCCCCACCACCACTGCACCCCCCTCCTCACACCACACAGTCCCTGGGAACATCATCTCTCTGTGTTTTGCTCGATTTCTGCAGAAAATATCATACAAATGGACTGGGAGTACAATCCATTTAGAATAAGAGCTTTCTATTTTCAGGTTGATTTTTACACTCCAGGAAAAAAAAAAAAAAAGAAAGAAAAATTGAGAATACATACACCCCCTCACCACAGGTACCTGAAAGGCAAAATACTTTTTATGCTCTCGATAAAAATAACTGTCTGCTTGTAATGAAATGTCATATTTCCTACATAATATAGAACAATATAGGTTTATACAGCAATCTTCACTGAAACATCGCTTCATGCTTGAATGATAATGCAATCTCAGCAAAATAAATAAACACAGATATGACTTTCATATGTCCTTCTATGTGATTATATTTTCCTAATTTGAAATACTGACTGTCTGGAGAGTTTTTTAAGACGTACCAGAGTGTTTCTAAAATTAAACAAGGAAAGAAAGGAAGCATACTCAGTTATTTGGAAGTCCAAGAGACACAAATCATCTCAGAGCATCAAGGAAAGGCAACTTTCTACCTTCAGCAAAACAGAAAAGCGCAAGACACACCTATGTCAGAGGGAGCACATTTGTTGCTTGATTTGAATATCTTTTGTTTAAGCTGCACAGAATCACAGAATAGAATCAACCAGGTTGGAAAAGACCTCTGAGATCATCAAGTCCAACCCTTGATACAACCCCCCCACCCCGTGGTTCCCAGCCCATGGCACTGATGCCACATCCAGTCTCATCTTAAAAACCTCCAGGAAGACGAATCCACCCCCTCCCTGGGCAGCCCATTCCAACATCTGATCACTCTCTCTGTAAAAAATTTCTTCCTAATATCCAACTTAAACCTCCCCTGGCAGAGCTCAAGACTGGTTCCTCTGGTCCTGCTGCTGGTTCCTGGGAGAAGAAACCAACCCCACCTGGCTACAGCCTCCTGTCAGGGAATTGCAGAGAGTGATGAGGTGTTCCCTGAGCCTCCTCCAGGCTGAACAACTCCAGCTCCCTCAGCCTCTCCTCATAGGAGGATCAGCACAGCCCTACCAAGCCAAAAAGAGCTACAGGAGGAAGCAGCTGCCAGGGCTGCACTCACAGAGGGCTCAGCACCCACAGCACAGCCCTGGGCAGACCCTGCAGAGAAGAGCTGGTCCAAGTGAGTGGTGATGCTGCTCTGGGGCCAACAGGGTCAGGGTCAAGCTTTACCCCATACATTTGAAATGTAAAGGTATTTTGGTACACACTGACCCTACATCCAAGTGGAATTAGGTGTCACAACTCAGGATTAGCACCAGTCCTTACCCTACCTGATTTAGACCCTCAAGTCACACCTCCCTGTGTGGATTCAATGCTCTACCCATCGCCAGCTCCAGCAACTAAAAATTAGGACCTCAGGCTTTTCCAGTTTGTAACCCAGAACACTTTGGAGGCCCCAAATAAGAAAATGGGAGAAGTGGAGAGTCAGAAAAGTGCCACCACCCAGAAGCAGGCCGAAACGAGCTGGAGAAGGAAAAGCAAAGAAGGCAAAGGTCTTGCCAAACTTACTTTGGCAACAATGGCGCAAAGGAAAATACATGACCATTTGTGCTGGAATTTTAAGCAATGAAAAATGTGCACCAGTTGTTAAAAGCTGAATCCCAATCCACCCGGGAAATAATTTTTCTATAGTAGATACCCCCATTAAAGGAAAAATACTGCAATTTGGTTCTGAATCAACTCATTTTCTAAAGCTACAGATACATTTTTATCATTCACTAGCCTGCCTGAATACTTTTTACTTCCTTTGGCAGAGAACACACTGCTTTATTGGTAACTTCAATCATTTTAAAGCTATTTGCTTCAACATGCTTTCAGGAGAGCCTTTGAACAGTCGCTCTGGACAAGCAAGTAGAAATTAACTCTGCCACAACAGAGAATCTGGATTTAAGCTACAGCAATTAAAGAACTGAATATTACAGCATATTGGCTTTTACCTTGCTATGGGCAAAATCCAATAACACCAAAATCTATACTTAAAAATCAAAACAAACGAACAAACAAAAAAATCACCCCAGAGCCCCACTTTTTTTCAAGTCGTCAGCTTTTCAAAAATGAAGCCAAGATCAGGAGGAGGATCCAAAACTAGCAACTCTCAGTGTAGACAGATCCTGACACACAACAGCATCACAAAAACCTTGTTTCACTTCAGGCAGGTGCTTCCTCAAAGCCTCTGAGTTCAAGTGGGATGCAGTGCATTGCCTCCTTTTCTGCACATTGGCCCCACAAAACATCTTTAGAAGAACTGGTAAAAAAACAACCAACCAAACAAACAAACCCCACAGTTCAAAACACTACTGGTGACGGGAGCCCACTCTCCCACTTCTTTCCTTCTCTTCTAAGAGCACTCCTCAGTCCACACAAGTCACAAACAGATCCACAAGTCCCCAAAAGGATGCTAACACTAACAATGGGGATCTTCTCCAAAAAGAATCCTTTCACTGCCAGGCAGGGAAATGCTTCAGTGTCCCTCCCCACCTAGCAAGGGCAAAATGTAGTGACCTGCAGACACCACCAGTTTTTTTTATTTTAAGCTGTGGGGATAAAATTCACATAAATTTCTCTTTATATGCAAACAAAATAATAGACTCTGCAACATGCTCCTGTCCCAGGAACGGGCACAGAGCCATGAATATCCCTCAGAGCACTTTGGGAGCTCAATCAGCACTAAGCTTGAGACAGCCCACTGTGCTGCAGAGACCCACTTGCCTACACTGCTTCCACACCACGATGGGTTTTAGCAAGCTGGGGGGGTTCTGCCGAGGGAAAATGAATGCAAATTCATGTGAAGGTGCTGAGCTGGCACTATGCTGCTCTCTGCACTGGAACAATGGGGACCAGGACCACCTGTCCTCCCTGCCAGCAACCCAGAGAGAGGGGTCAAAAAACACCTCACCCTTCTCTTAAAAACTGTGCTACCAGGGAGGACCAGAGAGGTTTTCTCTCCAGCACATCTCTGCTTCTGTGTATTCTCACCGGCATGAAAAGATATTGTAAATGTTTTTGCCTTGCTAGATCCACTCAGAGTCAGTAATAAACAGTAGGAAATCATGTTCAACAGCACAGCTTTCTAAATTATGATTATTCGTAGTAAATCACTTTTTACATGTTGCTCCAAACACTGTTTCTCAGCACTAAGATCCGTCTGCAGTGAAATGCTTGGTGATTTTAATATGCAAGCCTCCTACGGAGATGATGTCTCATTTTAATTATTGTTTCGGTTTAATGGGTTTTCATTAAATTAGAGGATGGAGCAATTACCAGGGTGAACAGCTAATGTCACAAAGGTAAGTTCCCATGACTATACAGCAAAGGCAGTTCCATTACAGAAGGTGGGAAAACAGTGGGAAAACTCTCCTTTTGCATGATTCAAAACTACCCTGGCCATACATGCTCATATATTCCTGTCATTTTGATATACATGTTTGGAAACTAGTTTACAAATAGGTCTCTCCCAACAAAATTCATCTAGCATTTCAAATATTATATATCCATGTATTTATTTATATATATATATTAATCCTTTCAGGAAGCTATTGCAAACCCGGTCCTAAAACTCCAGATGCCAGGGGCAGGAGAACTCTGAGCCACTAAAGAAATCACACAGAATACTTATCAAATCACAGTTCCTCCTCAACCAATAATTTAGCTAATGTCAGGCTCTTCACTTCTTGAAAATTGGCTTGACTTGAGCACCAGCTAGAGTGACCACACTCACGCTAATTAAGTAGTTGTCAGAGAGTCAAAGTCCCTTGTTTGTTTTATCAGCATTTCAAACTGAATTCTGGAAACTGAGAACTCTGGAACAAACAGAGCAGCAGACACAGCACAAGACTTGGAAATGAATACATGCCAAGAGAGAGAAGGAGGTCACCTCTGCTTCTCCAGCCAGCAGAAGTTGCCTGAAGTGGCAAAAAGCCTATAACAAAAGAATTCATATGGGTTTCCTGCCTCCAGAGCCCTTCCCTGTGTTTTCCAGAGCACTGGGGTGACCCCTCCAGCAGCAGAAGGGTGAGCAGCAGCCCCAGGTGCCTGCACAGCACACAGACTGGCTCTGCCACCAAACCATTTGGCCATTCTGGAGCAAAATCAGAAAAACTGCAGTGGCTTTGGAACAGCCTTCCTGGTGAGATCAACAGGGATTGCCTTGCTGAGGCTGCACATCACCTGTTACTGAAGGAAGCCACTTGAACTTTTCCCAAATATTTGAAGTGGCGGCTGAGCTCGTCTTCTCAAGGAGGCTCTGTTGTTTCCCCAAGGGATTCACGCTGAAATCAAGACTATTTACAAGTGGTTGATCCCTTAAATTAAATGCTTCGTTGAAATGCTCCAGAAGTTCACTATCACTAAAAGCACATAATCTGCTCTTAAATCATGTGAGTTAATCAAATTACATGTATTGTTAGTTAATTAGTTCAGGAGTCACTGATTATATCATCTTTCCCACTGTTTACCTACATTAGATAAGGTATCACATCACTGTGTCTATAAAAAGGTTGCTGTTTACAGATCTGGAAAATAAAAACATTTTAACAGGAAGAACATGGACTGCACCAGCAACGCTTTGAACAGGGCCAGTGGTAATGTACACAACACTGGGGAAAAGCACTCCTGAGAATCATTCCCAGTGTACTGTCTGTTTTTCAGGAGTGCTGTCCACTTCAGGGATCTGCTCCAAGGGTATATTAAATGCCAGTGTCACACAGAACAATGAGCCTCTCCAAAAACACGGCCCCACACAAAAGCAAGAGGAACAATTTCTTTCCTCTCCTACTACAAAACATTTTCAGGTATTCTCAGTGTCACAGACACACACACCAAAAAAAAAAAAGATAATATATATACTGAGCTTGACCAAACATGTTCTTCAGCTGCATTTGTTTAAAGGGGACTTAGGATGGTAGCAGAAGGTTACCTAGAACCAAAAATCAGACAGAAAAGCTACATTTTGCCACTAACTGTAGGTTTGGACTTGCTTCCTCCCACTATAACTCTAAGACTGTTTGTAAGCTAGAAATAAAATATAAGCTTTTTCAACAGAGCATGCAGGGAGACTGACCCATTTATGGTTTTAGGCAATATGTAATGACTCTGATTTCTCGTTGAGCACTCTTCCTTCTTCCAGGTAATAATAAATACTGCTCATACCTTATGGCAACAGTATTAAAAAAATAAATATTAATCACAAGTACTTCTGAAGTGCTGTAGGAATCCTAAGCTCAACATGACTATGACAGAGTCAACAAGTAACCCATTTCAAAGATATTTCGGGTACCAGATCCCACCGAAGCAGGAGAGAAGCTGAATTCCTAAGTTACTTTGACTCTGTTGAGAATCCCAATCCAGCTTCAGCAAGGACACAGAAATCAGAATCTGCCTCCCTGGTGAACACCTGGATTCTTGAGTGTGTAAATCAAAATACCATTTAAATAATTCATTAACAGGAAAGTTTTAGCAAAACACAAACCTTTGCCTCACTTTCTTCACTCGCAGAGAGAGGTTACTATGCCTAATGCAGCTCACAGAGCTGGCTACACCTACACAAAGCTTTTAATTTCCAGTCATTGTATCACACAAATAATCCAACTAAAGGCAAGAAAATTATCCATAAAGTCCAAAGTAAGCATATGCTGAAGTGCTCTCCTGGTTCAAAAACTCCCAATGACTTGACAGTCTAAATAATTTTTTAATTACTTTTAAAGCATTTAGTTCACATATTACTAAAATCTTTTTTTTTTTTAATTCTCTATATATGATTTATGTAAGCATTAAACAATACTTGTTTCATGAACTAATTCTCCCTTCTGTTTTCTTTCCCTGAGGAGAAAAATCACTTCCATGTTATTGCTAAAGCAAATTAAATCCTGGGTGTCTGTTTTATTTATTAACTGCATGATAATAGCATGAGGCATAATACATTTGTCAGAGCCCTTCTCTATTGAAGTATAATTTCTGCTGTCAACCTCTTTATGTTTATATTCAATATTCCAGTTGTCTTTGTTTCTTGGAACACACATGAGCACACATTTATATTTTCTCCCAAAATAAGTATAAATGCTATTCCTGAAGTGTTTCACAACAGCCCCCCAACAAAGACCCACAAATACAACTAACATTAGTCACTCTCCACAAGTTCCAGATTAATTATTTGAGATACTTAAGAATTTTATTTTTTTTTTTAAACGTCACAATAATAACTGTTTTATCTTTTTACACCATAATTATGATTTGGAGCATTGCTTTTCTTATTTCACCCAAGCATTCCACAACTCATGAATAAAATATGACAACTTTGATAGCATCCATTGCTGTGGGTTCATCCGTAACAGCAAACGTGCTTCGGGTATTAAGAGCTCCCTTTTTCTCCATAAGCCTTTGTTTCTGAAAAATAAGCTTTTATTTAAATAGAAATGCCACATGTGTGTATGTGTGTGTCCCCACCTTTTTGCATTTCTTGCTGTTAGCAGTAACACCAGCAATAATGTTTACTTTTTTTTTTAATGACTGCATTTTGAAGCAACTGGGATGGCACGAGGCTAGAAGGGCAGAACATCCCATCTGGAAACTGGTACTCCCAAGACATCAAAAAACATTAAAAGCAGTGCCAGCATCAGAGAAAACAAGCTAAAGGAGAGGGCATGACTTAAATATGTGGGCAATAGTATTATAAAAGAGAAATTATTTTTTTTTCTGCCTTCACAGTTGGTCACAGGGAAGGAAACCTCAATTACTTTACCCACTTCCCTACCACAACTTGTCAGCAGACTCCCTTAAAGGGAAGACACTGGGATAAGTGCAGTAGGTGGTTTCCAAATCACCAGCATCCACCAAATTATTCCACAAATATCAAGCTTTAGGGCTGTGCTGCTTCATTTTGCAAACAGCACGATGAACATCCACAGAGACCTCCACAGACCAAGAAAAATCACGACACATAAACACACAAACCCCACTCTCCTCCCACGCAGCTTGGCTTTGTTATTTTCCCCAGTCCCCAAGAAGAGGCTTTAAAATTTCAACATTATTATTCACAATGAGCCAAAGTGGAGAGAGAGGGAAGCAGAGGCAGGTCTGAATGCCATCTGTAGACAGTCTTTCATCACAGAAGCAATGAGTATTTAAACTATAAGATCCAGTTTTACACGTGTTTTGCTCTCAGAATATCTTTGCCACGTTCCAGTTTACAAAAGATTAAAAAAAAAAAAATGAAAAGAAAAAGTAAAAGGAGGAGGCTACACAACACAGAACTAAGCTTTACAACACAAATTTAACAGTTTTAGAAGTAAGTTTGCCAAATGGAAAAGTCACAGCTTCAGGGGGAGGAGTCACCCAAATGTGCAAGGGGAAGACAGACTCTCTAAAATAATCCCTGCAGCTGTGGTGATCCTACACTATTTCTCCTATTTATAGCACAGAGGACCAACAGCAAACTCAGCTGTAACTCTGTAAGAAATGTTACCACAAAGGAGGGAGGATGAAAGACTTTCATCATCAACAGAAAGACTGTTATGAGACGTTTTTAAGAAACAGAAGCAGTTCTGAGCTACAGTACTTTTGCTCCAAAATACTGATTCACAGATCCCTGTTGTCAGAATTACAGAACTTGGCTGTTTTAGCAGGTATGCAACCTGCACAACTAAGGATTTTGCTCAATGTTACAGGGGACATCAGATGCCAAAACCAATTTTTTTTGTCCATTCTATTAAAAAAAAAAAAAAAAAAAGAAAATTTAATGTTCTGTTATCACTGAAAAGGCCACGAAAGGCAAGGCAATAACATGACATAATGCCATGAACCAGCACAGTATGACGTGAATTCTTCATACCATTTATGTGGCAAAAATGAAAAAATAAGAGACAAAAAAGTCCCCCTTTTGTCATTTCTACACCCACACTGCAGGTGGTAGGACTAATCTAGAATTTGGCACAGAAGAAATAGGTTGAGGTCTCAAGTAAGCATCTAATTTTTATTCTTGATGGATAGTTCAAGACAGCAGGGGTTTCACCACAGGAAATGGTCCATCCCTGCCTCTTGCATTAGGTCTGGTTATACCTGGCTTTGTGTACTTTTTAAAGGCATAAAATCTTTTAAAAAAAAAAAAAAAAAAAAAAAAGAATCATTTCATGTGTTTAAATTTGTGTGATAATAATTTCAAATTACTTCCTTTTAGGCAAAAGATTTGCTCTGTTTAGAAGTAATTTCATTAAGTAGGCCAAGTGTAAATACTCCTCTCAAATGGATATTAACATATTTCTACTGAAACCGGTTTAAAAATTAAGAGACCGCTCTTGGGGTCAAAATGCACCATAATGGACCATCCTGTTCCCTTGAGAGCCCAGGGCTCTGACCACACACAGACTGTCATCTGACAAAATCCTACAGAACAATATTCTTATTCTAGTTTAATACTTGTTTACTAAATAAGTAGTTAATAAAACCTGATTACTTGCAGTGTGATATGACTTAAGAGTATCTGTTTGCCAAAATCTTTGCAGGAAAAGACAGTTTCAGTGGGTTTTCTGTTTGGTGAAGACACAAGAAACGCTGACTGTTATTCTTACTTTTTGATCTAGGTTGAATTACATTCATTGTAAGGACCTAGATGCTCACATGGTGTGGAGCACAAGCAGTGTCAGAAACTAATTTCTACATCCCCCTCTCAGCCCACTGAAGAGCAGAGAACTTCCTTTTCTTTCTGCTTTCCTCTCTGCTTCTCTTCATGACAGGACTTTGTCAACAGGTTGCCAGAAGCATTCAGGGCTTTTTAGCATACTACAAAAGTACTGAAGTGCTTATCCCACTTCCCCCTCTGTACTTCCACTCATGGCAAATGAAGATAGACAAGGAGCACAATTACTGTCTCCCAGGAAAGCAAAAATAACTGTCAAGGACAGAGGCAACGTGTGCTCAGAATTCTTTCCTAATCATTACAGACATGATGGGAAATCCAAAAAATGTCAAGTAACAGAAGGCAGCATGACAGCATTCAGGATGGGGGGGGGGAAAAAAAAAAAAAAGAAGGAAAGTAGAAATTGGTCACTGTTGTTTAATGTGACTGGGGTTCTATTTTATTCTACACTTACTTAGAAGGGGGGATAGGGGCGTTTTAAACGAGAATATAGAGCAAGAAACTCTGCAATTATTTACAAGTAATACCTTCCTACCAATATGCTGGATAAATTTTACTCCTAAACAGGTTTCTAACATAATTCAAGCATTGAACAAGGAACAGCCAAGGCAGGATGGGTATATGTGAGTATTTTAAAAACTACCTCTGGGAACTGACAAAGTTAACAGTAGTTTATGTATCTTCAAAGCCTCAAAGCATTGTTTAATAATTATGTCTCAGGTGATCTTTAATTTTTCCCATTGAAGATGATTCACCTCACTCATCCCCTCCTGCTTCATTGTATTTAATTTCAGATCATTTCTCTGTTCTGAAAGTGGTCGGTTTTGCCAAGGAAAAAAACCCACACTTAAGACTTTTTCATTGCAAAAAAAAAATACATTGTGTATACAAAACACATTAAAACATTAGCCATAATAAAATACATATATAATTTATAAGTTAGGCAGTTGTTAAAATTTAAGTATCACAGGGACATCCTGCTCAGTGCTCTGGGGATGCATATTCCAAAACCTTTCTTAATTACAGGATCACACACCCTTTTTCCAGAGGGCTCCTGTCTCACAGTCAGTGCACAAAGGGGAGAACAAAACTATTTAACAAACAAGGATCTTAGGTTTTGCTTTGAACCTTGAACAGTAAATCTGCCATAGTCAAACCCTTCTCTGAAGGCAGGACACACCATGATCAAGTTAATTATTGCAGCGTAGTATTCCAGCCCTCTATCAATATTAATGAATTCTCCACACCATGATTGTCAGAAGAAAGGGCATTAGTACCTCAGCTTTACAGGTGAACAACCAAAGCACAGCAAAATGAAGGTTCTAAATCACTAATAAAAACACCCCCACATTATCCATGTTTCATCCTCCAAAAACACTTATTAAATATTAGCACATACCACGGGTACTTCACAACAACACCAAATCTCAACTCTCTGTGCTTTTCCCTATCATGCTGTCCTAGTCCAAGACTGCAGTCCTTGGGTTTTCCATCCAGCCCAGAGCCCCGTGCCTCTGTCTTCAGGCTGCTTCTCCCAGCTGCTGTCCACAGCTCCCCTTACTGTGCTCTGCATCCCTGCCCCTCGCTCCCCCCTCAGCTCAGAGTCCTTGTCCCAGCCCTGTCACAGCTTCCCTGCCTGGCCATCACCTGCCTCCTTCTTGGCCTCCAGCTCCTCAGCACAGCTTTTTCTCTCCTCTCCCCTCCACATGCCCATCTGAGGCCAATCCCTTGTATCCAGCAAGGATGCCCATCTCATCCAGCTACTTCCACGTGCTTGCCCAGCACCAGCCCAAGACACTCCCTGGCTCACAGGGGGGACCATTCATCATTGTCATACACAGCCCTTGCCCCTAAACTTCCAGCTTTATTTCCCTCCCATTTCCATTTTCTACAGAGGTCTAGGGGGGGAAATCAGGACAAGCACTCCCAGATCCCAAAAAGACATCAAGACCTGCTGATGGACACAAGCCCAGAAACCATCTCCGTCAGGGAAGTCACAGATTCCCTCCATCCTCCTGGGTGCAGCCAGCCCAGCTGTTGGGATCCTATTCAAACTTTCATTTTAGGAGTGCTGACAAAGGGCTAACAGCTCCGAGGGAACTCTCTGGCAACTCTCTAGGATGGTGGGCAGCTCCTAAGGACCAACCTGGAGCTTGGAAAAGCAGGGGGACATCTCATCCCACAGGATGGGGGCGAGAGGTGTGACCCACACCTCAGATGTTGATGCTGTTTGTACTGACACATACAGAGGCTTTTTATCTGACAGCAGCTGCCTCTTCCTCATGAGCACCCAGAAACTTGGGACAGGCATCCCACAGGCAACATGGGGTAAAACCCCAAATTCACCTGCCCACGTGGGAAACAGAGCAGGCAAAACACCCCACTCTGACTGTTAAAATATAAAAATTAAAGCTCCACAAGTTCGAGGAGCTTGCAGAGCAGGTGAGGTGCACGGCACCTCTGCCAGGGGAGGTGCTGCTGGTTCTGGCCACTTCCCACAGCCCCACCTCTGTTCCCTGAACAGCCTGGCTGGCAGCACCTCAGGGAAGGGATATTTCAGAAGGAACTGTCCCAAAGAATGGGGAGCAGTGGGGCACCGACAGCCTCAGGAGGTGTGCCCTAAAAACCCCAGCATCCCAGCAAGATGGAATATTCAGATACCACCAGGCATGGAAAAGACACTAGAGCTACTCTCTTCTATGACCACTGAAGGCAGAACTAAGATTTCCAGCAACCCATGTTGCGCCTTCCTAATTTTTTTGCTACCATAAGAGATTTCTGTTCCGTAAAAACAACACTGCTGATACTTAATATTTGCTATAAATACAGCAGGAGAGATCCCACAGAAAGCAATGACTCTTGCCTCATTATCTCATGTAAAGAAGGACGAATGCCTGAACACTAAAATTAAAGTTTATCTCTCCCACTCACTGCAGCCCTCCCACCACCCACCCCCGGAAGAGTAATCATATGTTTCTTCCCTGAGCCTCTTCTCATTCAGCCCTGGCTCTTTTGGGAGCTCTGCAGCTCACACACCTCGCAGGTTATGCTGGCACAGCTGAGCTCAGCACTCCAAGAGGATTAAAACCTCGGCCACAGCGCACAGGCCACCGAGACTTGGGTCAGATGATGTTCACGCACGGAGGAACAAAGGCAGCAGCCTCCTCACCCCGCCTGTGAATTCACTGAGCCCTCCTCAAACCTCCTTTCAGTTTGGCACTGCAAAACCTGACTTCTAGGACTCACTGAAGTCACTCCTGGAGCGAGATCTGGAAACGCTTCTACTCTCTAAGTGAGGAATTAGTCTAAAATAAAAAAAAAATCAGGATTCATAAAACACCAAAAGAAAACACCAACAGAGAGGGTTGCACTTCATCCAGAGGCTCAAGAGAGACTTCTGGGAGGCACCTCTACCCGCCTTAGCACTGAAGCTTTGATCTCTCTTTGGCCTGAAGCAGGACAGTCCTTTTGTTTCAGGAACTCAACAAGTTTCGCTCTCTTTCTTCTCACAAAAACATTGCCTTTCTCTGCGCTTTAAGATACTTGTTATTCTTTCACCTTTCCTGTTGGCTGCACAGAAGAGAACTCGGCAGTCGCTCGCACGAAGTGGGAATAAGGAGCACGACTGAACTCTGTGCTGCAGGAGCTCCAGGCCAGGTGTTCCTCTCACAAATCCACTGGTTGTTTAATGCAAGTCAAGAAAACGGTCAAGGAAGAAAGGACTATATATCTTTAGACTTTTAACAGTTCTTGGCGGTTTCTTTTACTGAGTGCTAAGCACAGCGTAAGTAGTAAAAGGACCGTTCCTAATTTAAAGGCCAAGTTGAAAAATACTGCCAAGCTTGCTAGGAAAGGAAACAGCAAAGCCTTAATAAACTTCTAGGGGGGGAACTCTTTTTTTAAGTAAAGGCTTCAAGCCTCTGTTAGCTCAAAAGAGATGTTGTGAGAAGAATTGAAAAGAAAGAGGCACAGCTGACAGGTTGTAAAAGGAATAAAATTTTACTTCCCCGATGAGAGCTGAGCATAGAACAAAAGTAAGACTGGTTATTAATCATGTAATTTAACAGCTAGGCTAAAAATTGGGCTCAGTCTACCTAGAAATAGGATGGCCAGTTAAACACCTCCTCTTGCCTTATTTATCACGAGAATTTTTCCCTACCACTGAACTCAAGATCCTGCCAAGTCAGGGTCAAAACAAGCCCTGCTTCCCTGCTATCTGAAACAGGACAGGACAGAGCACTCTCAAGGGAGCCAGAGCTCCCTGTTTCTTGATGTACTAAAATTTACACCGTTCTAGGATTCTGATCCTGTTCATTTTTTTCATGTCTGTAAGATACCAATTTACAGATGTGAGACATATTTACAGATGTCTTTCATTCAATGTCTGTAAGACGCTACTGTAACACATTAGGTGAACAATTAACATTTTCAATACATTTTTTTTTTTGGAGATTGATTTCCCATCCCCCACACCGAACTGTTTCCTTCAATTCTTTGGGCTCCTGGTTGGAGGTGAGGAGATGTGGGTCAGACACCAGGATCTTGGGTGCCCTATTTCCCAACAGCACTCTAGCCAAGAACCTCACTCACCCTTCTTTGTCCTTTCGTGCCAGAACAACCCATCTGCCCAAAAAGACATTTCCCCCCACCCCGCTCTAGTGTTGACAAATTAATAAATTATAAAGACCCCACGATTTGAGGGATCTTAAGAATCAGACTGTTTGCAGACTTGCAATTATGAGTTAGATATCTACAATCCTTCTAATTCACGCTGTCAATACTTAACGCCGCGTTTTTGATTTTCTCATCTCCATTTCACAGAGGATGAAACTGAAACATGCAAACAATGGAACTGATCAATCAGAAATCCAGCTGAAATACTCTAATAATCGAAGTCCACGCCCAACAGGACCACTCAGCTGACTACACTTAATTATAGGTCTCTGTGCTTTTCTGAATTAGGAACAGATTTGCTTGCCCAAAGGCAACCCACATCTCTCAATTGCCACTTTGTTTCTACCACGCTGTCACACAATTTGCAACAGAATTGAATGCGGTTTTTTGCTTGTAAAGCTGCTTCTCACAGAAATCTGAGCTTTGGTTGCTACTACCAACATTATTAAAAAAAATCAGAATACTCTACTGGCTTCACTGAGATTGTGTCGGACCGAAATCACAAACTCTCCGGGGAAAATAATCTTTCTACATTTTCTCCAGGAAAAATTAAATCATGACATCACTCCCCAGAAACTCTGTAACAAACAGCGTGTCGCTTACTGTAAGAGAGCTAACACTACTGATCAAAAATCTAATTAAAAATAAAAGTTTCCCTTTCTCTTGTGCATGTCTTCATATCACCACACTTCTCCCTTTCCTCTTTTTGCCTCAATGCAACAGAAAAAAATGCTCAAAACTTACAAAGCTTTCTGTTTCAAAGAGTTTAATTGACAGAAAAGGAATCTTGCTTGGGAGAACGAGCAATATTTTCACTACCCTTGGACACACAACTGTCGGGGCTAGGGAAAAATTACCATTCCTCTACCTTAAAAAAAAATGTAAACTTGCTGGGACACACAAAAGAACACTCTCAGTTTGAACAGCTCCCTTACAGCCATTTCAGAAAATACATCTTACAAGACAGAAATCGATCCACAGGGAACCTTTATGGAAGCCCTGAGCCCCGATATGTTGCTGTCAAAGGCGGCAGGCAAAACTATCCCTATGAAAAAAACCACACGCCAAAGAACACACCAACTCCTCTGATGTCCTAAACTAGGGAATCCTCGGCGGTGAAAGCCTGGAAAGAGGTCTTCTAAAGTGGCTCCACGTTCAGCAAACATCCTGCCAGAGCCTCCAAGGCAACCCTGGAGCAGTGGGATGCAGCAGGGCACAGCACACCCTGACTACTCACACATGGGGAAGGACTGAGCAAAGCAAAGCTGGGCTGAAAGGACCCCATTTTGGAGGCTGGAATAGTCCAGAAGGATGCAGTAATTCCGAAACTAACCCCTAACTTTCAGTCTTTGCTCTGGGAGTGTCGTGTTGGCCAAGTTTTTCTTGTGAATCTCCAAGGGAGAAAGTATTACTTCTAACTTAGACACAGCAGTTGTCCATACACTGCCCCAAGTTCTATATTGGTTTTACTGCATGGCAAGATAAAAGAAAAAAAAGAATAAAAATAAAAATTAGGTATGTCCTGGTTCCAGCCAAGGGACCTGGCACACAGCCAGACTGTAGCTGTAAAGTAAGTCACCTCTGTTAGAAAAAGGGAATTCATTCAGCTGCTGACATTTAACAAATAAGAGATATGAACAAGAAGGGAAGCAGACAACAGGGCAGCCTCAGACTTCCATCCCATCTGACAGTCTTCTCCTGACCCAAGGGCTGATGAGCTTAACTGAAGAAAGCAATCTTCCCGAGCCACCTTCCAGGAAGTTTCACACTAGAGGCGATATCCAAGCACAGGGCTACTCCTGTGTGCATTAGCAAAAAGAATTTCTGTGGTAGGAATTAAAAGGGAAAAAAAAAAAAAAAAAAAGCTTTATGTACCTAACTACAGCGTTCAAATTGTTTATTAACTTCATAGAGTGAATTTTTGTTTCTTGCTTCCCATGAGCATCTATCTTTCAGTTCATATGAATTTGATACATTCTAACTTTTTTATCTTTTTAGTCCTAAGTTCCTAAACTACGGGTGTATTTCCCCAAGGAAAAAAGAATAGAATATCCATAACATCTTCACCATTAACCTTTCAAAGCTACTTTCAGCATCAATGCTCTCAATCCATGCCCTGACAGACATCTCAGACTTCTTCCCTACAGCGCTGACCACCAGCAGTGGCACCACGGTCAGTGGGGAAGGAAGGGCAGGAGGTGCTCCAGGCACCAGAGCTGAGACCTCCTGCAGCCCACAGGGGTCCATGGGGGACAAGAGATCCTCCTGCAGCCCCTGGAGGAGCCCCACACCGGAGCAGGTGGATGCAGCTATGAACCCGTGGGAAGCCTGTGCTGGAGCAGGGTCCTGGCAGGGACCTGTGTATCCGTGGAGAGAGGAGCCCACACTGGAGCAGGTTTTCCAGGTAGGACTTGTGGCCCCATGGGGGGACTCATGTTGGAGCAGCCTGTGCCTGAAGGACTGTCCCCCTGGGAGAGTGACCCACATTACAGCAGTTTGGGGAGCACTGTTGCCTGTGGGGTGGACTCACTCTGGAGAGGTTCGTGGAGAACAGTCTCCCATGGGATGGACCCCACAGAGGAAGGACTCTCCTCTCCCTGAGCAGCAGCACAACCAACCTGTGATGAACTGACCATAACCCCCATTCCCTTTTTCCCTACACCACTGGAGTGGGGAGGTGAAGCTGGGAAGGAGGGAGGGGTAGGGGAAAGGCATTTTTAAGGTCTGTTTTTACTTCCCATTATCCTGCTTTGATTCTGTTAGTAATAAATTCAATTAATATCCCCAGGTTGAGTCTGTTTTGCCCATGACTGTAATCACTGAGTGATCTCTCCCTGCCCTCAACTCATGAACCTTTTGCTATATTTTCTCTCCCCTGTCCAGTTGCAGAGGGGAGTGATAGAGCAGATTTGGTGGGTGCCTGGCATCCAGCCAAGGTCAACCCTCTACATCTGCTCTGACTCCGAAACTGGCCTTGGCCAGATAAAGAATGAACTAAGATTACAGATTCACCTCCTTTATTATTTACAAGAAAGTCAGTAAGCACTGCAAATCCAGAACTAAAGCTAAATGAGATCATAATCATTTGCCTCTTAAAACAGCTACACAGGACAGACATGAAAAAGTGAGGCACTAATATGCACAATTCAACACTGAGTAAAGCACAGTAAAGAAAAAACAAACATAGGAAGTCTCCACAATAAAAACGTTCCCAATTGTGCTTTAATTCACGTGTTAATCTCAAATTACATAAATGTCTTTCTTGCCTAATAAACATATTGTAGCAACTCAGTGCTTCCACCCAACAGGACACTGTCTCTTAACCTATATCTTACTTAAAATACATCATAAAACCACATCCAGAATTTCACTCACTAAAAAAATACAAAAATCCCAACACCATTTTAAAACCCTTCACAAAATGATCTTAGAACACTGAACAAAGAGGGAGGAGGAATCACAATTCCAAGTGACTTATCCTGTTCCTGGTACTCAGCTTGGGCAGTTAAATACAATACTGTTCTATTTTCCCACTTTAGCAGCTTTCACAAAGTCGATGAAAGACTTGCTACATTACTAATCAGTGTCAACACATTAAATGCTTTCTCATAGTCACAGAGCTTTAGTTGTGTGTGTCTCTGCATGTGTATAAACACAGAGAAAAAGAACACAAAAACACGACAAAGTCCATCCCTTGGAATCACTTTCACATATTTAGTCGGAAATAAATATTGGGGAGTATTGAAAACCTACCCAGAAATACTTCCCTAAATATCTCTAACCTCGACTACCTGACAGCACACACAGAATAATGTCATCTGCATTTCAGGAAAGCAACCAGAACTACTTCCAAAAAGTGAAAATTAAAGAAAGTAACAGTTAAGTAAGACCACCATTACAGGGAATTGCTTAAGCATCAAAGCTTTTATGAGCTCATGCAGAGAGAAGAGAGATAAGAGATTTGAGGATGTTTCTCTTACCTTGGAATAAAAATGCTTTGCTGGCATTGTGTAGTCCTGAAACCTGTGTTACCCCAAAGGTTGTATTCACAAGATCCAGCTCTGTGATGACATCAATTTGTAAGTCAGGATCCATTCCAAACCCTACAGCTGTTGGAGGCAGAGAGATCAATTTTTATTTCAAATCAGGTAATGAAAAGAATGGAGAAGAATATCTAGCATAGACATTTCTAGTACCTTCCCACTCACACTGTATACAGTAATTACTTATTAGACAGTACCTCCACTGCAGGAAAGAGAAGATATTCTATTCCAGGTCTTTCCATTAAACTATTTCCTTTTCAGAGATTTTACTACATGCACTTTAAAACATTCTAAAACTGATACATTAATCCAGGATCTTCATAAGGTTAAAGAGCAATAAATAAAGGGAAGCATAACCACCTATGCAGACTGATGAGAGGGATTTGCAGGACTCATCTACTGGCCACGCTATTTCCAGGGAGACACGAGGACTGAGAATTCCTCTCACATTTCATGCCTTGCTGTGACCAACCAATCAGGGCCACAGCTCGTGGTCTGCATGGAATCCATTTTCCCAACTGGACAAAAGGACCCCGGAGGAAACAGGGTAGTAGGGCAAAAGAACACCATCCTGTAATCTAAGAGCCCTGGGGTGACTCACAAAATTGTTTGATACTGCTTTTAGAAGGGCACCTCGGTACAGCTGGCACCTACAGAGTGTGCAAGAGCCACCTACAAACAGACATTCATTCATCTAAACCAGCAGCAGCATCTCTGGGCCACAGAAGCACCTACTGAAGAAGCAAAAACCTAAACCCAAAATTTAGAAAAGGCTTATGCTCAGGGAAAAAAAAAAATAAAAAATGGGCACTCATTGATCTAGTGGAGACCTGATGGGATTGACAGAAAAGACAAAGACTTGAGCAGTTTGAAACTGCCACGCTGAAAAGCTCAGGCCAACTTGATGGTTACAGCACACCAAGTTCATTAAACACATCTCCTTTTTCTAGGGGTGGGGAGAGGTCAGCCTGACCTCAGTGTCTCCCTCAACACAGCAATAAGCGTGACACGAGACCCGTGCCTGAGACACAGGTCAAATATCTTGTGTGGGATCCAAACACTTTCCTAATGAAATTTTTTCACTAACGTCATTAGTAATGGGAACAGGCTCCAAGAATGAAACCCTGACACAGCTGAAGTCAATGGTAATAGTCCCACTGACTTCCATGGAGCAAGGACATTACCTGTAAAGCACGTCCAGATTGATTTCCACTGAGTGGACTTACATTCAGCTCTAAATTGATTGATTTGTTATTCCAGGACTGCACTTCTGGATTAGTTAAGCAGCAAATACTCTAGTTTGATTCTTTGAAAGGCTCTGAGAAATTACTGAGGTGTACAGAATGAACACGTTACATGTACTACTCATAAATCATCTGTACTACAGCACTTAACTCCTTTCCTCAAGGATTAAAACTTGTTGGAAAAACGTGTTGTGCTAATGCAGAGGATTCTACTCCACAAGGGGCAGAGTAGTAAAAAATACTGAAAACTAGGTCTCTAGCAACCTTACTCTACAAGGAAAATTTAGATCTAGAGGTGTCTGATGGAACTGAAGCTCCAAGAGTGCAGAATCATCCATACATACACATAATGATATGGGGATAAACACATTTTGCAGAAAATTAGAATTACAGAATACCAGAGAACCCAGATAAACTTCTCCAAAAGTAAAAAACTTCCCAGATAACCAGCAACATCATCAGGCTTCTAGTACTATCTTTGACTTACACCCCAGACACTCAGGCAGTGAACAACCACAACAGAGTATCCTGTTCCTCACTTGAAAGGGCTACATCTATTCAAATCAGATCAGCAATAACCTACTTATATGAAGTGAGGTCGAATAGGTACTAAAAACTTGCTCAACAGAAAGGACAACCTATGTCCAGTAAGACAAATCTCAATGCCACTTAAGTAAGTGAAAGCTCTGTCACAGCCATCAACTGGGTGAGGACAGAAACCACATCGAGCAAGTATAGGCACTCCCATAAATCACAGTAGCTCCACTGCTCTATTAAAACTGTTTATTCCAGCCTGAATACCCAAGGCTCAACAAGTATTCATCACTGTAGCTGCACAGGCTTCGATTTATGCCAGTGAAGGATCTTGTGTGACAGCTTCAGTGTGCCCCCTTCCAGCTTTTAAAATACTTTCAAAAAGCAGAGACCGTTTCCAATGTCACAGTAACTATTTAGCAACATCCTACACTGCTTAAAATACCTAGTCATTTTCCTGAGCTGGCTCTTCAAGCTGCAGCAGGCACTCAAAAGCCTAGTTAATAATTAATAAACAACAAATCAGCAGCTTCAGTATGACAACCAAGTCTCCTTTTCCCCTCTGGTCTCCACCAGTCTATCAGAAAGAAACCACAGGCATATCAACCGCACTTGCATCTCGTATTTTATGCTGTCTCTCCTCAGTGGCACAAGCAGCTGCAAATACTGTTTCTTTCTGAAGCAAAAATTAAGCATCAAGCCGTCTGCTCTCACTGGAGAACTGTGCAACGCCTGGGCCCAATTCTGACTGATGCTGCTTTCAATTCCTATTTAAAGTAATTGGGCCATTCCCCTTAAATCAGTGGCTTACACAAGCAACACTCCAAATGATTCAGTCAGGTGGGCGGGAGTAAAAATCATCTCAGGACTCGGTGGATTCGGCCCAATGTGAACTGAAGGCACTACAGTAGATGAGAGGATTAAGCCATATAATTATGAATGATGTCACCAGGAAATCCCTAAAAGAAATTAATTCTGCCTTACAGCTCCGACAGCTTGTATTCTCCGCTTGTGCCTTTATCACCTACACCCAAGCACCAGCAATCGTGCCACGCTCCATCTAGCTAATGTGCAGCCATGCAACATATGCAGCACATTTATAATCTCCTCGACGTGTGTAACGTGCCATTTGGGGATGGAAAAACTTTTACTTAAAGCACGCTCAACACAATCGAGCCATTTCCACGCACCCATGTGCAATCATTCAAACGGCAGGGAGGAGGCTCGAGAAGAGGCATTTTGTTCTCTCCTCTCACAACTTCAGTGGCAATTGTTGCACACAAAGAACTTTCAGAGTAGTGGAGTTTTGGGTCCTACTGACCATTTAAGATCTCCGCATGCACTATCAGGGGTAACACCACTGCGAAAGGGACGGGTGGTGCTTTCTTTCAACTATTTCTATGTAGCATCTGTCTGTAGATTTTAATGAGGTAATAATTACTGTAAGAATTTAACTATAAAACGTGAATTCCTTTGCACTTCCGACAATTGCGCCGGGTAATTTCCTTGAGAACAGAGCTACAAGCACCACGGAGAAACGCTCCCCTCACCAGCTCCAGCCGAGGAGGAGCGGTACCCGGGGACGGAGAACAAAGCCTCCGCAAGGGAGCAAGAAGCGGTACTTGGGTCGCGCAGCGCTGGAGAGAAAACGGGGCGGGCACGGCACCGGCTGGAATAACACCCTGGCAGCCGCATCCCGGCTGGAATAACGCGCTCGCCGCCGCATCCCGCCCGTAACGCGGGTGCCGCGGGCAGCGCCTCCCGCACAGACCCCCGCTCCGCCCGCCGCCCTCACAGCGCCGAGGGGCGCAGCCCTCACGCCGCTCTCGCGAAAACTTTCCCGCGGCCGCCCCGCCGGGGGTCAGCGCCCGGCGTGTCCCCCCGCGGGATGCGCGGCCGCAGCCGGGGCGGCTCCCGGCTCCCCGCAAAGTTTCCTCCCGCTGCCAACGCGCTCCGGGCGGCGGCCCCCCGACCCTCACCCCTCACCCTCACCCCGCGGTGCGGACCCCAGCCCCGCAAAGGACCCCCGGCCCCGCAGCCCCGGCGCATCCCCTCACCTGCCCCGGCGGCGGCCGCACACGCCCAGAGGAGCAGGAGGGGACCCATGGGCGCGGCGCGGGGAGCGGCGGCGCCCGCCTCGCTCGCTCGCTCCCTCCTTTCCCTCCCTTCCCTCCCTGCCGGCAGCGGCGGCGGCTGCGGGGCCGCACCGAGCCGAGCCCAGCGCAGCCGAGCGCAGCAGCCTGCGACGCGCGGAGCGGCTCCGGCGGCAGGAGGGGAGGCAGGAGCGGAGGCAGGAGGGAAGGCGGCGGCGGCTCCGCCCGCTGCCCAGGCGCGGCCCCGACGCCCCCGCAGCGGGGGCTCCCCGCCCGCCCCCCGCCGTGACGCGCTGGGGCCCCCCCCGGGCCTCGCCAGCGCCGCCGCCCGGCCACGCTCCGAGCCCCGCACCCCTTCCCCTTGCGCCCCGCACGGCTCGGCTGCTTCCCTCCCTGCACCGCTCCCTGCTCCCCCGAGGGGGTGAATCTTTCCCCCCGCGGGAACCGCCCCGGGTGGGTGCGAGGTGATGCTGCGGGAGCGCCTTTCCTCCACCCCACCTTCCCCCTCCCCTCCCCGCCGCCCCGTCCGCATCCTTCCCGGCGCGAGAATCAACCCTCATTAACTATTTAGCCGTGGTAATAATTCATGCGCCGTATGAATAAACAAAAAGAAGTTCTGGGATGTAATGCAGAAACCCGCACCCTTGCTTCGGCTTCTCGCGTGTCCTTGCTCAACTCAAGTACCTAACTGCGTTTTCATGCCTCTGAAGTGTAAAGGGGAAGTAAAGTATTTAATGGTACTTGTGAGCCATATGAGAATCTGCTCTGACGGCTGTTTCAAAACCCGTTTTCAAACATTTCTTCCCTCTAGCCCTTTAATTTGGCTCGATCCTTGGCAAGAAACTGGCCACCGCATGCCTCGGTTCTCTGCAGTGACTCTTCCCTGTCGAACACCTGATTTCAATTTGAAGGAGAGATTATTGGCCCCGATGACGTTCCCATCCTACTGCACAGGAGAAGAATGAGATTTCCAGTTGATCTAGCTTTGCTACAATTCAAAACAAGTCATTTCAGCTGTGAAGCCCGAGGATCGTCCTTCTCTACTGCTTTCCCTCGTCGTGGCTTGGTTTTGCACCACACAGCCATCTTAAATGTGAAATAATAAACTGTGCATTTGGACAAAGTTAGGATGACACCATACAAATCATGCTCATCTTAAGGGGACAGTTGCATTCACACACGTTTGCACTGGCAAGAGCAAAGAGTCTGACTTGGCTGCCTAATTACTTAATTAGTAGGATCTCGGGAAACAGCTGTTCCTGGCTGCAAGCAAGGTGATGCACTCCAGGAAATCTCCGGGGTGGCCATTCCAAATGCACCTCAGTAATATATCTCCAGTGTATCAAAACAACTTTCTTTTTTTTTTTTTTTTCTTTTTCCAAATACAACTTCTTAGCTTCTTGCCTTTGATGAGGGTGCCCCCCCGTTGTCAGCCCCACTCTTAGCCACGGGGCTTGGGGAGAAGTACACGCAAGGTATGCAAGTGTATGTGTGTGTGTGTATGTGGATATGCTACATAACCATAGCAACAAGAAAAAGAGGCAATGGTACATCAGCACGTGAAGACACACCTCTCTGATTCCACCCTGATAGCATCAGTGTTCTGCATAGCATGTACTCTCTTATTTAAGAGATTTCTTTTTGTGAAACAGGTCTGTATATCCAGTTCCTGTTAGCTTAGATCTGTTTGTGCTTATCTAGTAGTAAAACTGCTGTCTATCTACACACCAAATTGAATGTAATTCAAGCCAAGTTTCCTATTTTCCATTTGGTGCAGAGTCTAAAATGGATATATAATTTAAACTGGTCATGGCTAGATTCTCAAATAGACCTGATTAATCTAAATCTGTATTAAACGCTATTAAAAAAAAAACCCTACTGTGTGTACATAGAAAGATTTGCTCTATGTTAACAGCTTTAAAGCACAGCTTCAAACACATCTTGAACAATCTCATGGATAAAGAATGCCCTAACCATTCCTCATTTGTTCTTCTGTTCACTAGAAGCATTCAAAAGCCCACAGGTACTGCAGAAAATAACACAAGCAGCTTGGTAGGAAGTGCTCTGGAAAGAGCTGGTCCCACAGCTGTGGCTCTTCCTCTAGTCCAGCTCAGTGCCCAGAGGCTCACACACTCAGAGAGCATGAGTAATCTTATGAACGTTTTCAACTGACCAGGGCAAATGGATGCAAAACAAAAAATCCCATTCTTGCAGCCACCACTGCTCTTGCACCTCCTCTAATGGCAACAAACCGTCTTCCTTTATCACCAGAAAATCTGACCTTCTGATGTGACCTCGTTGCAAGTATGAATAGCTGAAAAACCTGACATTCAGACAAGAATTCAAACTGTGCTCCTGAATATTCATAGCAATTACCAAAAAAAAAAAAAAAAAAAAAAAAAAAATCTGATGGCACTTTTGCAGGACTGAAATGTTAGTCCTGGCAAGCGAGCTGGATTTCAGCTCAGATAACACTCCTGTGAAATATTGCTCTTGCGCTCTCGGCTGGTCATCGAATGCTTCTTGATTTTGACCTAAATTATTGTGAAGTTGCTAACTGTGCGGTGTTAAACTGTTAGTCCTGCCAGCCACAAAGCTTGTGACACTTTGTAGTTCGATGAAGGGTTTTTGAGTAGGCCCAGTGTCTCTCTGGGCAGCTGTAAGGCTGTCTGTGTGCCACAGCTAAAAGGCAATTTTACTCCGAGTGTATCTGAATATGTGTGGGCTCGGTTGCCAGCTGGACTGCAAACTCTGGGAAACTGCAGTGCTTCCACCTGGAAAAAAAAAAAAAAGAAAAAAAAAAGGAAAGAAAAAAAAAAGAAAGAAAAGCAAACCCCCCTCAGCTCGTAGCTCGTGGGGTAGAAAATCTCCATTCACGAAGAAGGCTCACATCCCTGGAAAGCCTGGCTCCACAGGGATACTTAAAACCCATGCGAGTCGAGTTTGCTTTGCTGCCAGTAGAGGGCAAGAGTTAACAGCAGCACTTACACCTGAATATTATGAAAAAGAGTAGGTGTAAAATGGGGGGATACTATGTGCCATACCTGTCTTACACACTGATAAATAATTGTAAAAGGCTATATAATGAATTCAGCAGGCTGAAAGTATTCATGTTGGGGTTTATAATTATGTAAATGACTAATAAATGCACCAGAATGAAGCCTTACAAAGAGAAATCATTTATATACTTCTGTACCCAGTCAGGGAGCAACACCTACAGCTTTTTTTTATTATTATTATTCCCAAACACATGGTCAGCAAATGTTTGAGTACTGAAAAGTCTAAGCTAAACTTTAAAACTGATTAATCTGTTTGGTGTAAGGTATGCCCCCTCAACCCATACCCTGACTTTAGGAAATTTGGCACCAGAAGAGTAAAATTATTTCAGATTTAAGCACATCTGTGAGCTCTGCAATAGAAGACCTGCCTTTCCTCCAGGTGTTAAGCAACACACATCGGTCTAAAATGTGGCCATGGTGAATCCATACAACCAAGTTAAAAGGGCATGGATTTTTACCCATCCCCACGAGTTTAAAGATTTGATGCCATAGTGCTTAACAGTGACAGCAAACAACTGTCTCCTACTCCTAAAATCGATGTGTTGTATCATTGACTTACACGGGTTGACTTTGGGGATTTGACAAATTCCATGTGCCTCAGTTTTTCCTCCTGGAAAGGGGATTACTTACACTTACCTGTCTCTCGGGACTCTCACGATGCTCGCTGGCAACTTCAGGCTTCTCTAAGGTGGAATTCACCTGTATGTACAACATGCAAAGAATGACTGGAGTCACTGGGTCCTGCCACTCCCTTTACCCACACATACACATCTCAGAGAAATGCAAGTTTGAAGGCAGAACAAAGTGCTTTTTTTTTTTTTTGGAGGAGAACCGATTACCAGAACTGATGAAACATTCCCGTGTTCAGGATCAGCCCTTTCCTGAGGTCACTGTCTTGTGCATCTGATGTGCATCACATCTGATGCCAAACACTGTGACATCGTGCTGCAGCTGCTGTGTTTGGGGGTAGTTTCTCAAAAGGTCGTGTCTGTCAACAGTGAATCAGGTTGCATCACTGAAACAGGTTTCATCAGTACAATTCCCATAGCAGGCTGCTGGGGAGGGAAGCACCTGCTTACCAGGCCAGTGTTGCGGCACACTGCCCTCACCACACCGCAGGAATTCCACTGGAATTGTGTCCTTACACTTCCCTTCTTCATTGGCTCCTCCCTTAAGCCTCCCATTTGCATCCCCAGCAGATACGAACCTCTACTGTTTTCAACAGTTTTACAACCTTTGGGATGATTGAACTCGTAGGATTCAAGAAAGATTTAAGCAAGTCCAGTCGGTCCTCTGCTAAGCAATCCATCATTCCACAAGCTACAGGGCACTCAACAGTTAAGAATCCAGCCATTTAAATGATACTTGTTTCTGCAGCTGTGCAACATCCCCATTTCCCACGAGGGCTGTTTCCAGTTGCTGCTCGATGTTTCCAACAACCAAATGGATCAATTCTGCGGATACCTTAAGGCTGTGTGTTAAGTAAGAATGATGTTTAGTGTGTGTTGGGTGGGGAAGGAGGTGATGGAAAAGGAGGCATTTCACTCACCAGAAAAGTGGATGTATTTTCTGTTTTAAACACTGGACATTTATTTGGAGTCTTTAGAGCCCGTACATTATTGAATAATTTTAATTTATCACATCCAAATATATTAGGCAAATATATAATACAATAAATTGCATTTGTACACATAAATACAAAATCTGAGGTAGGGCCTCAAGAATAATGACTTCTGAAATTAATAACATACAGCATTATAATATGCACTACATGAGATATATATGATGCATCCTTTGTAACATAATATATCTTTTCCACATACAGCTCATGAAAAAATCAGAATGATCTGGTTAGGGTACAAATCTTTATCCATAGGCAGCAGTACCCCATAGAATGCCTGTAAATATATATATATATATTTATATATGACATTACGCAAGTAATTAAGATTTAACCCATCAGCGATGGGTCCGTAATAAAGTGCCATAGGACACAGGGCGCAAATTCTCAGCTGGTGTAAATTGTCACAGCTCCAGACAAAGCTGTGACAATTTATACCAGCCAAGCATCTACCTTACAAGGTAATACTACCTAATATGAAGGACAGATAACGACATGTTTTAGTCAATCAATAATTGTCCTAACAATGGAAGATAGCTCTAAGGCAAATGGTTACCTGAAGATGTACCTAGATGCTGCGGGCAAACAGAAATGTTGCAGGCATTAAGATCCAACCTGGCTCTCACATCGTCGTGTTAAACCCATCAGGAAAACCTTCTCTCTTTGGCAATAGGCTGCCTGAGGGTGACAAAGGCAGAAAACCCCAACATCCCTCCCCTCCTGCTTCGAGTCATCAACCTGAGTCACTCAGGAATATCAAGCTCTGACCATTTCACAAATCCCTTTACAAACACCATTTAGCTCCGAACCAAGAAACAAGTGTCTCTTACAGCAGTGTTACAGCAGAACAGAGGAGCTTTCTGGGATGCCAGTTGTCAAAAGCTCTGCTGCCTGCAACCCACAATCCCTACAAGTCCATCCTTGACTGCAAGAAGAGGTGGAGCTGCAGAATAAGAAACCAACAGGAAAACCGATGACTGCCATACGTAAGCAATTGCTTTAACACAGGCAACAAGAAATCATATTATCCATCCAACTGTGCATAGCAAACAGACCAAAAGGTATTTAAAATCAATCAGGTGTTGGAATTTGGTGGTAAGAGACAGTCACACAGCGTATCAGAAGCAATGATCTTCAGTGTGGAGGCACGTCTAATGTGGTCAGTGGAGCAGAACCTAATCAAAAGACTACTTTGACTCAATTGAAACATCATATAAAGACAATCCAAGTCTTTCTCAATTAAAAGGTCATTTTGTTAAACCCTTCTTGTGGAAACAAAGTGCTGCCTTGTCTAGCTGAAACATAGGTTATGAAAATTGCATATTAAAAACACAAGGAAGACCCCAAAGAATTTGAAGATGGCAAGCATTTGCATTAGGTATAATCTTTAATGCATACAATAATGCATCTCAGCTCATCCAGAAACTCAAATTCATTTCAAAGAAAAAAATATGCATCATAATTTCACCAAATTTAAACATTTTTTACTCACAAGATAGATAGATCTGCAAGTACGTACATCACATTTTTACTAATATGGCTTTTTCCCCTCCTTTTTTTTTTTTTTTTAAAGATCTTTACTGGTATGTTATTAGTTACTAAATTTATTTTTAGAAAATTATCAAAGTACATGCAAACTTTTCTTAGAATATGGTAAATGAAGTGCATTCCCAAACTTCAAGATTACTTCCATTTAAAGGAGACACTGCTGGTTAATTTAATCTCAACTCTCAGATTTGGCCAGTAAAATACTTTTTAAAAAAGCCTGATGTGACAAAAAGAAAAGCAACCTGCTTTTAACAGACAGTGAAAACTTCACATCATCTGTGATTTTTGTACTCATTTCTCCCCCTTCTCCAAAGGTTTTTGCAAGCCTAGTAATGGGGTCAAAGCTGAAGACAAAGATCAGCTGGGGAAAAAAAAAATAAATCACTATCATCTGTTTACAGAGTTTCAAAGTCAAGCCTAATCCTGTGCTAATGACTTACCAGGCACAGGAACAACATCTAAATTAAAAGCAGGCAGATTAATTACATAAATCATGGAAAGCAATTCAATCGCAATTTCAGACGCATTCTGGTTTGGTAATCCAAGCCAAGAGATATGGTACCCCAGCAGTACTCCTTCAAATGATAACTCTTTCATAAATTCAGCTAGACAGTAACTGGCATCCTTACACTGAGGTAATTTTATTGCAATTAGTTAATCCCAGTTTGTCTTGAGACAAGCTAATAAGTGAAAGGATTCAGAACTCTTAAATTCTTTGAGTGTGTTTTCTTCTTTCAAAAGAGGACCAGACCTGGGGATACTTGTTGTGTTTTTTTTAATCACAGTAGTAGTGAAGATAAACTGGCTTGGACTCCAAAAATCAAACCAAGATGCTAAGGAGTATTGGCCAAGAGAGGCCCAAAGCGATTCGTCCTGACAAAAATACCTAATTTCTGCTAGAGGTACTGACTTCAAAACATAGACTCCTTAGGTTCCTTTCTGCACCCAGGGAACTTCTCTCAGCCTCACCTAGACGTGGAGACCAAATTTCCAGCTTATGTCCCTGGACCTTCATGAGATCAAACAGAGCATGGCTTCTGAAACCTGCCTCTGTCAGGAAAATAAAAGCCAGAAGTAAGAATAACAAGTCGTTTATTAAAACAGCAGGCGAAGCTGAAGCAAAGGGGCTCAGCTTTAAGGCAGAGAAGCTCACAGGCGGGTCCTGTCCTGCTGCTGTGTGAGACAGGGACCAGCAAGAGCCCGTGGAGTGGAGATTCAGGGGGAGGTCAGCGTAAAATGTTGCAGAATCTGCCCTCCCTTCCCTGGGTGACAACCCCTGACACCGCTTCAGTTGCCCTGCACGAGGATTAAAGGTCTCCAGCAGTGCCTAGAACTGGCAACACTAATTGCCCCGTGAAAGAGGAAGTTCAGCAAAATGATTAATATATTTAATATACATATATATATACACACACAGAGAGAGAGAGAGAAAAAAGAAGTTAACAATTCGTGAAAGTGTTACATTAAGGTTTAGGTTTTTTTTTGTTTTCTTCAGCGGGATGGAACAACACACCTACTGATCTACGGACACACATGAACGGAGGATTTACCTGAGACCCTGCAATATGAAGACAGACAGACAAAGGAACAGGATAGAAACAGTCCCCTGAAAGGAAAGAACATTTACGGGCTACTACAGTAGCGTCCGGGGCGGGAAAAAACTGGATAAACTACTCTAAGCTCATCATCTCTACACTGGTTGATAAGATATTTATAGGGACATAAAACAGCACTAGCACACACTACATGAACACTGATCACTGTTAAAAAATATCATATATGTGTGTATAGGATATAACAAGATAATAAAGATTACTGCTTTGCCAATTATTGAAGATATATTTTTCTCCCTCATTCTAGTGCATTTACAATAAGTTGGGCTAATTTTCTATTTAGGTAAATAAATGTACTCTTAAAAAGCTCTATTTTTCACTCTGCCCAATAGGTAACAAAACTATTTTAATCTAGTATTCATATCACTGCTAATATCTGATTCCTAAAATATAAATAACTTTAGAAAGTCCTACTGCTATGCAATGTTATAATGGCCATCTACTAGATTGTCCTCTCACCTCAACCCTTGCATTTGGTATATCTGAGGTTGCAACCGTGTGGATTGACTGCAGTGGTTAATTATTGTGGATTTTGGCTTTTTTTATTTAATGAAAATGTTTTAATGCAAAGAAAACCCCTATTCACGTTTCAGAGAGAATACTGCTTTGAAGAATTTATGTGCTATATATATAATATATATAGACCAGTGGGGTCCTGCTATTTCCCCCTTGGCTGAAAGAGAAGAATACATCATCTGAAGGTTATAGGTTATATAAAGATGTTTATAGGTAAATGAACGGGGAGTCACAAAGTTGAACAGCACATCTAACTTCTAATAACTGTTTTCAGGTGGTAACTAGACTACACTTACCACTGTAAGAATACAAAGTTAGGCACAAATTATATGATGGCTTCTTGAGGAGATACTGTAAACAAAAGCAGAGAAACAAGGAAAATTATGTTCAGAGTACTGGAGTGAGTAAAAACGGAGTTGCACTTTGTGTGGAACGAGTTCTCAGACACATCGTAAAACTCGGGCATTTCTAATTGAAATGACAGATGCCAAATTACTGAAAGAAACCTATGACAGTACTTTAAATAGTGATGCCCATACACCTCATTCTGGCACTATTTCCAAACCATTTCTAGACTTAAATGCACTTTAGCCCCAGTCTCAACTGGCTAGTTTTTTTTTTTACCTTTGTTCTTATTTTTCTACTTGAAAAGATCAAATGGATTATCATGTTCCTGTTCTGACCCCACATATTACTTCCTGCTGTGCTGTTTAAACAGTCTCCATTTGTTTATATAACATAACAATCCCTCAAAGTTGGTATAAATCATAAAAGAAGTGAGCAGACATGACAGGGCAAGGTTTGCTGTCAGCGTAGAAAAAGCAACCCCACTTTTCACAGGAGCCTTATGCTGGATTTTACACCAGGACTGCAGGAGATGCCCTTCTTTGCTCACTTCCAGCCCATCTGAGGGCTGAACCTTCCTTTGAGTACATTGGTAGCAAAATCCTAGTCCCACCGTAGCCACCTGTTGCGAGGATGCTTGTGGGAAATGGGTCAAATTTGGTTTTGTTTATTCCTCCATCACCTGGCAAAACCTGGTGTGTCACCTGTAGCTGTTTCACTGGGTACAGAACATATCATGGGCATCACCTGCACCTGGAAGTGGTCTAGCTAGGTCTTCCCTATGGCATGCAACAGTAAATCCCACTTTCCTAAGCAACCACTTCCCAGCACTGTGGAAAAGAAAAGAAGAAACAAAATGGGAAAAAAAAAAAAAAAAAAGAAAAACAACATATCAGAAAAGGCTGACAATGTTATTGCCACCCCTTAGTAACAATTATTAGCATTGTGTCCCCAGTTCCATATCCTTCACTGGCAGTTTAAGTCCCAGGGAGGAGGTTCCCAGTGGATCAATCATGTTCATGTAACGTTCACCGCGGTGCTTGGCCAAAAACGGGCCCCAGTCAGGCTGCGGGGAGCACACCAGCTTGAGTCGCTGCCACGTGGGGGGGAGAGAAAAGAGAGTCTCATTTGATGTCATGGAGCACAATTAGAATGCAGAAGAAACGAGGATTAAGCTCGTTTAAGGTTATTGATGATGGCCCTGCAATGCTCTACTGCTCAGCGTTTGTTTTGCACAAAAAGTTTCCAAGATTAATAGAGGATAAAGTGCCCAGATTTTAATTATGCATTCTCCCCCACACCATATGAGGGGAGCTCAATACCACTGTTACAGATTGCAGAGCTCTCTTACTGAAGGACATGTGCACAATTACTTAGCCCAATGGTCTAAGCACTGGGTAACTGCATTAAAATAATTGGATTCCTGTTTAGCATATTTCCCAAAAGTATACAGATGACCAAAAAGTAGTACATCACTATGAATGAACAAAGATTTTAATTTTGAGTTGTTTCATTTCTATCTGCAGGAAAAACAGAGAGAGGAGAATGTTAACCTGGCAAACAACAAAAATTTTCCAATCTTTCCACTGATTTCCTTATTGAATATATAATTTGATCGGTGCATTCAGAGATAAAAGGGAAAGAAAACATATTTCTGATGACTTAAGAGGGAACAATTATAAGTTTATTACCTAATAAAGTGGATCAGACCTCTCTATCAGTTATTTTAATCTCTGCTTAATTACCAGTTTGCAACTCTTACCTCCCAAATCAACCATAATAATTTTATGCAACAGACTCAGTATTGAGGAAATACCAGGCTACAGCTGAAACAGCTTCAGCAAAGGCCCCTTCAAAACAGATCCAACTCTTGGGTGCTTCTTTGGGTGCACGACTGGAGGGACAGTAAGAAAACCCTAGTTTTGTGGCAATATATATACACCAGTTCAACACATTGGAAGTTTTGAAGGAGAACCATTTTGTCAGTGAGAGGAGCTCACGAGACAACGGAGAAGTAAATCTAATTCCACATGAGCTCATTCCCAACAGGAGCAGTTGTCTCCTGACCTGTGCACTCCAATGTGCTCTTCTACACGAGGGCTGAGTGGCCCTTTAGACAAGTGGCCTCGTTGCCTGCTACAAACCACGTGCCTGGACGCCTTCCCTGGGCTGTCCCACCGCTGTGAAAATTCCCATAAAATTCCTTTGCTCTGTGGGAAGCAGAGAATCTTGATCCTTTTTTTTTTTTTTTTTTTCCCTTAGGCATGTGCAGTGTGGCATATCGAGAGACCAAAAGGATGATGCTCTTTTAGTGGGTTTTCCCTACTTTTTTTTATTTTTGAGGCGTAAAACAGCCCCGATGGGTTTCGAAGGGAAAGCTGAACTGCAAAAGCGGCTCCGGAGAGGGGAGAGAGCGTCTGTTCCTTCTCCCAGGGAGGGAACAGCACAAGCAGCATGCAGTGACGAGATGGCAGAGCTGAGAGGGCCTCAAAGCCCTCAGAAAGGAGCATTGAGCTTCCTCAGAAGACATGGTGAGGGCAATGAAGGGATGAAACGCCGACACGAAAGAGGCACTGCTGTACCACGCCCTGCAAGGAACCGAGGAGCCTGCAGGAAGGGGACAGGGAAGGATGGGGGTGGCAGGCAGGGACAAGGCACGGGGATGGAGAGCAGAAGGTGACCACCACATTTCTAGAGCAGCGGGGGGAAGTGTCAGGAATTTGATTTGCAAAACAAACACGTAAAGCAGGGTAAAAATAAAGCCCCAGCTGGAATTATTCTAAGCCCAGGTGCCAGGAGGGATCAGCTTATTCAAGAAAAATAAAGAGATGAAGAAGGGTAAAGCGAAGATTGCCAGCTAGGTTTTGTAACGAGTAGTTTGAGGTGTAGAGTGGGAGGTCTCTTCATGAGTTTCATTCCTGAACTTCAGCGAGTGGCACAACCTCCTGCAGCACATCCCGGATGACTCCGGAACCCAACCATCCCACACTCTGCAAACAGGCAACTCCTGATTGCCATCTCCTAGTGCTGATTGCCAGCTCCCTGCAGCACAGTACACAGCAGCAGTTGGTGCTTCCTACGTCTACACCCTGCTTTTGCAAAAAGGCCAACAAAGCTAGAGCAGCTTTCTCCCAGCGAAGCCATACCAGGACTCATGAAATTTGTAACCCCTCCTAGATTTCAAAAAAAATAAAATAAAATAAAATAATCACTCCACAATTCAGGAGCATTTTGCTGAGGAGTGAGGAATAGAAGGTCTACAACTGAAATCAACTGAGCACCTCTTTGCAACACAACAACTACTTTACCAGAAAGTAATCTTAGCGCTATTAGACATTCAATATCACAAAAAAAAAAAAAAAAAAAAAGAAAAAGAAAAATCAATGTAAAATAAAAGAGGCGGTCTGCTGCGACCGCATTTGTGAAGAGCAAAAAGGCAGAAGAATTACCTCGATGAATCTGCCTGGGGCTAGGTGCATTTTTATCACGAACATAACCGGGATCCAGATGACTGAGCAGGCCAGCATCAGCCACCCGAGCACCATGGACCAGCCGGGGTAGTGGTAAGCTCCGTAAGTCATCGGCTCCCACTGGTAAAAGCTGAAGCAGAGGATGAACTGGAAAGGAGAGAGGAAAACAAATATGTTTGAATAAGCAAAACAAGCCTGCTACGCAGGAAAAACGGTAGGTATCCCCCACACACGGGGTTGGAATGTATGGAACATGGATAAAAGCACATCCACCTAAGGCAGGGTGCTGCCACAAGCTGTAATAAACAGCTCAGAGTCTGAACCTAATGAGTTTCAAGGAAATCCTGCACAATCCCACAAAAATCGCTGCATTTGTGCCAGAAGAATTGAAATTAGGATCTTCTCCCTGGAGTAACGTGCTTTATTACATGGTCTATTGGCAGTTTTACCTAATGTGATTATGCTAAGTTACTCCATTTCACTTACTGTATGAACAGCAATACATCTGCTTACATTTGTGCATAATTCAGTAACTTTTGGGAAATGCCTGTGCTTGCAATAATTGCACACAGAAGATTTATAGAAGTATAACTGGGTGAAGGCACATATAAAAATGATCAGTTTTTATTTCCAGAGATGTGGAGTCTAATGAAAGTCTAATATTAGGCTATTCAAATGTATCAAATATTAGCTTTACAGAAGCAATAATAGAAAAGAATTTATTGCTTGGTTTTGCTTTGTCTGTTTCCATTGCATAAAAATTGAATTATGACTGATCAGTGTCAATTTATTTCTCACTGTAAGTTCAGTAAATATTGCATTTGGAACAACAGCAGAACAGGCAAGTTTGGAAAACAAACATGATCAGTTTGAATTTGTTTTCCTTAAGAAACAACATAATTCTCTGTTCCCTAGTTGTGATTACTGGAAGTAGCCACAAGCACAAGTCTGAACTGTAAAGGAGCTGAGCAATCTGCAGAAGAGCCTTACAATTGCCTTCAGAAGAGTAAAACAGTGCCTAAGGCAGCATCTCAGAAATGACCATTGGAACAATAAAAGAGCTACAAATTATGATGTTCACACGTGCTCATTCTCAACAAGGTCCTCAAGAGAAAAAAAAAAAAAAACAACAAAAAACCACATTGCCATTGATGTCATCCTAATACTATAGATTAAACTGGACTAAGTCTTCAAACTTTTTAGAAAGTGATTTGCCAACTATTTGTGACTATATACATTGTCACAATAAAACAACAGTTGCCACCAGGTAAGTTAAGACAGATCCACCTGGTTTTCATGTGCAGCAATAATATAGTTCAGTGAAGGCAACTGGTAAAGAAAATCTATGCAAGGAAAATAGACTGTCTTCATTATACCCCTTGGAGAAATTATTCTCACCCTAGAAAGTTTCATCTCCTCACAACTCAGAATTTTGCTGAGCTCACCAAAACTCGCTGGTCCCTTCACCCATGTATTCCTGTCTGAAAAAACTAAGCCTTTTTCAGATTTCAGGGAAAAAAAAGTCCTCCTTCCTGAATTAACAATACTGAAAAGAACTACTAACTTTATCCAGGGCTTTCCCCACACACACATTTCTCCCAGAAATAAAAAGGTTTACCAACATTTATGCTGCACTAAAGAGCAGCACACCCAGGAACTTCCCCAAGTAACATATGAGGTGACATACAACTTCTCTGGAAGAACTGATTGCAAAGGACTAGAGAGTCATTGCTTTGCTTCTCACCTGCCATCTGATCTCATACTTACTGTTTCAAAATATACATCTTCAGAAATTTTAGAAACTTTTCTTATTCTGTATGCAAACAGCTATGAATACTTTACCCAGAGAAATTATGGGTGCTCCATCCTTGTAAATATTGAAGGCCAGGCTGGATGGGGCCTGGAGAAACCTGGTCTAGTGGAAAGTGTCCCTACCCATGGCAGGGGGTTTGAAACTAGGTGGTCTTTAAGGGCCCTTCCAACCCAAACCACTCAGTGATTGTATGACTCGTAGGGAAATGATGAGTTTTTAAAACTCTGCACAAATACTGATATCTTGCTGCATGTGTGGTCCAGGAGTGAGGACTTCCAGGTAGAGGCACGTGCTTCCCAACAGCAAATGCTGGTGAAGGAAGGCTCTGCTGTTTAATGCTGATTTATAAAGCTGAAAGCTTTTAAAGTGGCTGAAATAATTATTTCATTCTCGTGCCCCAAAAAAAAAAAAAAAAAAAAAGGAAAAAAAATTATGTGCAATCAGAGATTGCACCTGCACTTGGGCTAAAACATAAACGAAACACTCAGGTAGGAATCTAGATAGTAAATATAGATATAGTTAGTATATTTGGAGTAGAAATCGAGATAGTAACTGTAGATATAGTTATTAGACTTGGACCCCTGGACTTGAATAAAACACGTGTAGCAGTGGCAAAATCGAGAACGTGATGTCCTTTTTGACTGAACAGAGACCTAAACGTGAAGTGAGTATTAAACCGACTCGAAGGAAGGTGTTGGAAGGAGGTGGGAAGAAAAAAATCGAGGGAAAAGAAGAGCAACAAACCGAACACGCTCCGATTTAAGTTCAAGAGCTGCCACCTGCGGGCACGGCGGGGAAGAGCCGAGCTCTGCCCGGGCCTGGAGGGGCTCATTCCTTCATTGCCTCGGCCGCAAAAGGGTTTGGAAACAACAGATCCTTTTTCCTTTGGCTTTTCTTCTTTTTTTCCTCCTTTTTCCCCACTCCCCCTTTATTCATTTTTCCCCTTTTTCCACATTTCCTCCCTTTTTATTTCCTCTTTTCTCCTCTTTCCCCTTTTTTCCTCATTTCCCCCTTTTTCTTTCTCTTTTCCCTTTTATCCCCTTTTCCTCATTTCTCCCCTTTTTTCTTCCTCCTCTTTCCCCCTTTTTCCTCATTTCTCCCCTTTTTTCTTCCTCCTCTTTCCCCCTTTTTCCTCATTTCTCCCCTTTTTTCTTCCTCCTCTTTCCCCCTTTTTCCTCATTTCTCCCCTTTTTTCTTCCTCCTCTTTCCCCCTTTTTCCTCATTTCTCCCCTTTTTTCTTCCTCCTCTTTCCCCCTTTTTCCTCATTTCTCCCCCTTTTCTGCTGGTTTTTTCCTCTCTTCATTTGTTTTCTTTTTTCCCCCCAGAGAAACTGAAGATATTTTCATTTCTTATCCAGAACCCACCTATTTCCACCTCTGCAGCAGGACCTCCACCTTTTCGCAGCTAAAACTCTGTCACTCAAATTTCCACCTCAGCCTCTCCAAAACATCTCTCCTGGATTAGTTTATGGCTCAATAAACTGTTTTGTTTTTTTTTTCCCTGCCCAACCTGACAACAGACAGGAGGATCATGACCTTATAAATATAAATAAATACATACCCTATAAATACATACATATACATACATACATAAATGTATACCCTATAAATACATACATACATATAGACATACACACATAAATATATATATATATGATAATCCATAATTATGCTATGCAATAGTGTGTCACAGGACCATTTTGCATGGACAGGAAAGCAGCATGTGGAAACCCTTCATCCTTCTCCACCAAAAACACCATTACTTACCCTCTGTTCCTATTACATACATGTGTAAGAACACAGGCACTTGTGTTTAATTAGCTGCATCCAAGCTCTAATTACTACCACCTAGAAACATCACGAATGATGAACAAACAACAACAAGACTCGTTGGAGAAGACATTAAATTATTTTCCTTTTTTCCTTTGCTTACTGTTAAAATAGTCGGGGTCACAAATGCCCAGCAGACTCTCCAGAATTTACTTGGCTGGAATCCAATCATCATTTCTATATCTTCACAGAATCTTTGCAGTCCTGTGAACAGCAAATGTAAAAGCAATTAGGTGTGAAAGAAACCAACTGCAGTTTGCAACGGAGCTCTGGTGCCCTCCCTTGTGCCTAATTACAAAAACAAACTGCGACTTGGTGGTTGAAAACTTCCGTGGAGGATCCAACTACCCAGTAAAAAAATGGGACTAATGTGGCAGGAACCATTCCAATGAGATATTTACTTCTTGAGGATTAAAGCAAAATTGAGCTTTTACATAGAGATTAGGCGTTTGGAGTGTTTGGGGTTAACGCATTAATAGGATGTACTGGGTAGCTGAGATTATTTGTATAATTATTTGCAGACTTGTTTTATTTCACTGCAAAGATCAGTCTTATTAATATCTGTACACCTGCTTCAGCACAGACAATATTTGATCTTCTCTATACCTGCTGCATGACTGGGTTACAGCTGTGTCCTGTGATGATGTCCTATTATTTTTCAGCTGCTACCTAAATGATACTTAGAATTATTAGAGAGCACCTGTAAATATTTTAAATTATATTCAATGTTGTTTGAACAAACAGATTAACTGGCGTGCTGTTTCTTGAGGTTATTGTATTGATTGAATCTCTAAAGTTACTTGAGTTAATCAAACATGCAAGATTGGAAAATGGTATTTCAGCCACCTCTGCAGCTCCTCCTTCTCTCCGTGCCATGTGGGTGGAAAAAGTGTGCTGGCCAGGAGCTGCTGCTCCCTGTTAGTTATTAGTAATTTAGATATCAGTAATTTATCCCAAAGTAATAAAAACAAATTTGAAATTGATTCCAGCTCTTCTAATTACAGTGAGAAGGGAGAGGCCCGGGGTCCAAGTCCGAGCTCATCTGTCACACAAATGTTTAAAATTTGATAAAATTTCATCTAAATTTTATAAAACATTTTGTCTAACTTTCATGATGTGGGGACAGCTTAAATATTGGAGAAAAGTCACTGAGCAAGGGAAGAAATGCTTGAACCAAAGTAATATACTACTTCATGTTCTCATTAGAGTCAGACACTGCAGGGTATAAGAAGGGATAATCCTCAGGCTTGATCCATCTAATTTGGAAGCCTTTCTGATGATATCAAGGAGAAATAAATCCATCCACCTGACTGTTCCAAGAACCAAGAAGGTAAAAAAAAAAATAGCAATAGTTCATTATTCAGTGTCTTCTGATGCAGCTTGAAGAAAGCAACAGGGCTGGGTGGTGTTGGGGCAGCCCTAAAGGCCCAGCTCAGGCAGATACCATGTAAGAGAAGAGCTCAAGAACCTGGTTATGGTAACAAACAGAGAAAAAAAAAAAAGCCAGAAATTAAACATTGAGGTGGTATTGCAAGGACTGAATTTAGGGAAGAGGAAAAAATTACAACCTGCAGTGGATATAAGCTTAAAAAAACTAAGCCAAGGTGACCCAGTTGTCACTTTTTTTTTTTTTTTTCACTAACTGTGGTTTCTCTCCCTCTTTTTCTCTTTTCTATTGACTACAGCAGGTGTTCTTTTTCAGAAAGCCTCTTCTCTGTAAAATACATGTAATTTTTATTACCCATGGAATCACTGTACTTCAGCACCGGTCTGAATCACGGTGCCCTTTTCTATTTTGTAATAGAAGTTTGTATGCCTGGACCAAATACAACCCCCAAGGTCGTTGTGTGATGGACCTGAAAGGGCGTTTTTTGCTGCAACTGAACCATTTACCCCTGTGTTTGATTTACCTGCAGAGCTGTGAGGGAGATTCTCACACAGCAGCCAGTCATGGGCTGTGCTGGGGACAAAGTTGGCTTTAAAATAATTGCAGCAGCACAAAGCACAGGCTGATGGGTTTTTCCAGCAAGTTTAAATCTCATTTAAAGTCTCTACTCCGGCCACACTTGCTGCTGCAAAGAAAGGATACCTAACTGAGAGTTACCAGGGGCTTCTGCCTCCAAAACTCATGTAACTCTGCACAGATTTGCTTGAAACTCCAACTAAAAAAAATCAGTTCCTTCTTGGAATCTTCAGCAGATATTCACAGTTTAAGGCACTTTTTAATATTAGCAGTTCAGGGGTCAAATGCATGCAAGCAGATCCAGGGATTACACAGTACTTATCCCTTTCCAGTGAAAGTTCCACAGAAAAAATGCCAGGGATGCTTTGGTTAACAGAACACCTTTTTTTTTTTTTTTTTTTTTTAATCCTAGCAAATCTGGTCTCCCTCTGAGATCAGTCAGGCCTGCTGAATATCTTTGGGAAATAAACAATACATGATATTCCACATCTGATTTCTCCCTCCTAAAGCAGAATGATGTATTCACAAGTGCTGCAGATAGAAAACCCATTAAAAAAGGAGCCTGCAAATCTAAGCAGGCAACTACTTTGCTCTTCTGCTACAGGAAAAAAGGTTCAAAACCACTAAAGTCTCTTACAAACACACTGCAGCAGTTACCACTCGCTCTGACAACAAACCTTCCCCCAAAAAAACAGGCTGTCAAAAAAAAAACAAAACAAAACAAACAGATCTAGAAGGAGCACAAACAAAGTTCCAGTCATACATTTTCAGCTTTTGACAATGTCTCCCTCAAACAGGAGGATTTTTGTCTTTAGCCTCACGTTACAAAATGCAGCAGTGGGAGTTATGCTGATGATTAAATTAATAACCCCAGCTCTAAGCTGTTCTTTACCAACCATGCATCATAATCTAAACAACTGGAGAATAAACATTTCTACCAGCGTGGGAAATGAAAAGGCTGCCTTTGATTGGTTTGTGGAGCACTGACTCTACTGAAAAATAAGTGATTACAAGGAAATAACCAAGTGTGTCCCTTTTTAATTTAAAAATCTCAACGAGCTCAGCAAGCAGAACGTGTAACAAGAAATAAAGACAAATTTATTTCATCATAAAAGCGCCTGCCACTATTGTGCCAACCTGCTTGCCATGAAGAGTACAAGTACACAGAGAAAGGTGTCAGTGGAGTGTAAAACAGCAGTTGTCAGAGCTTGAAAATATATTATGCCAATTTTAAGCACTGCTAGAAGGAATATAACCAGAGCAGCAGCTTTGCTTGTATTTATAACACACAAATCACAAATGTGCAGGATGTACTCCCGTGAACAGTCCTTACAAAAGTGGCTTTAACACAGTAGAAGTAGCTCTGGTACATTAGCCAAGCAGGTAATGATTGTAAAGTAAATCTTTCCTTTTTCATTTGAAAGGCTGGAAGTTCCTTAGTCCAGCAAAAGGTTGATTCCAGGGAATGATTTTTGAAATAGTTTATAGCAAAGGCTTTACCCAGATCTGCTGATGAACAACCACTTGGTACAGAAAGTATGAAAAGAATAATTCGTAATTTGTCAGTTCTTTTCCACACCTGATTACAGCAAAGTAACATCTAACTAAAAAAAAAAAAAAAACCTTGTCCTCTATTCAAGTCCTTCCTTTGCAAAACTGTTTGTGTACTGTTTTATATTTTTCATTAAAGTTAGTGTTTTAAGGGGCACTGAATTTGCTGGGTGAAGCAAACACAAGCCAGAGCAATTTTTTGCTTCCAAGTCTAATAAAATGTCACTCCACAAAGGCAGATTTGCAGTGCTTCTGCCACACAGTGTTCAGAGGAGGAACAGAACCAGGACCTGCTCTCTGTTGCCTTCATCCCTGTTTAAAAACATACACAACAAAGAAATTTTACAGAATTTTAGGTAGTTTATAAAATATTAAAAATATTTCAAGCATTACAGCATGGTTCAGGCATGCTCTCAACAAACTGAGGAGGAGAAGAAAGGTGAAAAGAAAACCCAACAAACCCTTGCACTCTTCTTGAGCATCCCCACTTATCTCTTAGGGAAATAGAATTGATTTTAGAGAACCTGGATTTCATTTCAATTCTAAGCCAACTCTAATCAAATTACTTACATTCCAGGGGCATTTAAAAAAAAAAAAATCAACTTTTCTCTCTGTATTTTGAATTTTTCCATCATATTCTGTAACATATCATATCTGACTTAGCTGTCAACCACTCAGAACTGCTCACTGGATTAGATATCAGTGGAGATAAAACACTCTGCTGCACTTCCATGAAATTAAGGAGAACAAGAAAGGGCTGATTCCCTGTCCTGTCTAGAACTTTTATGCCTCAAGCAAGAGCAACAAATTCTGCATTTGTTGAATATTGTGCTGTTTTTTTTAAAGCACTTATGTTACAGAGTGGATTCTACAACACAGGTAGATGTAAGTGTTCAGTGCACAGGACCAGAACCTAAAGGTCATGCTGCTATTCATGCACCTTCAACAGAACACCTGGGATTTTTATGCCCAGCTGATACAAACTACATAACTGGTTCCTGCACACAGCAGCAGTAGAAACAGCCTTATCTTGGTCATTTCTCACACTGAGATTCATATCTTCCCTTGCTTTCAAAGGCAAGTCTTAAGTGGCAGCACCACATTCCAGACACAAATTATCATCTGCTATGTAGGGAGATCTTCACATTTCCAAGAATTAGGCTCCTGAAAGCACATCCTGAGAGTCTGGCAGCACATCACCAGCTGGTGTGAATTGTTGCAGCTACAGCAGCATCGTGGTAATTGCACACTGCTTTGTACCAACTGAGGATCTTCCTCACATTTCAGTGTAGTTCAGCATGGATCAATGTAACTGCTGATACCACCAGGGATTAATTAGTCACTCTGAGTAGCTGCTTAGTCTTGAGTCTGAGAGTGCCACTAACTGCTTGGTCTGTTCTTAGAGTCATCTCTGAGCACTGGCTTTAAGCTACTGATGGAAAGGGACTTGAGACTGTGGGAGAGTCTTCTTAATACATGTGTTTGAAGGTATCCTGCAGTAATGAGGTCCTATCATTCTTTGTCCAAAGTAAGAGAATTTTGAGGCTTTTTATTAAAAAAAAAAAATACTCCACTCCCTAAGAACTCCACTTTATCATGTGCTAAAATGTTATTTTGGCATAGGCTGTCCAGTACCAGCATTTTCTCTTACCATAGATATAGGAAACTCCAACAAGCTCGAAGATGGCAATAATGACAAGAGAGTAAGAAGCTGCATAAGTGTCCACAAGCTGTAGCATGTACATTCCACCCTAAGGAAAAAGAGATAGAAGAGCCATCACTTGTGGCACTGAGGTGGGCAGAGCAGAGAGGAACAGGAGCCAAGTCAGCATCCAAACACCAGCCAGCAGCAGGAACTACAGTTCCTTCCTTCTGACTAAATGAGTATCAAATCCAGCAAGAAAAGAGCAGATTCTGGCAGCCAACACAGCTCGGGAAGACTTCAATTTCCATCCTTTAAGACTAAGGATGGAACCGCTGTCAGACCTTCCACCTGTAGCATCTCTAACCCATAATAATACATGACAAGCAGAATCACCTTTGAAACCAGAGCTACCCTAATAATAAGTCCAGTTCATCTGTTTGGAAAGGATATGATGTCCTATCTCCAGGGCAGAGGTTAAGCAGCATAATTCAAGTGAGGGAAGGACTGAATCCACCCTAGGCTTCAGAACAGTGAAGCTGGGCTGGTAGGGGATGATGTGAGGGGAGAGAGAAAGGAAAGAAAGGGGAGGGAAAATAGTAACATTTTGTGCATCTTGTCTCGAAATTGCTGAGTTTGTAATGCTGGAGGTATTAGTGGAGAGAAGACACTGAAGATTATCAATGGTAGATGGGAATTCCATTGTTAACTCCTTAGTTTGCCAAGGCTGTCAGTGCATGTCTAATCTTGGAGGAAAGGCACCCCAAACAGGTTGCATCTTTATATGACACACAAAGTTGGGGCGCTTTCCTTAACTCATAGAATGGGTTGGATTGGAATGGACTTTAAAGATGATCTTGTTCCAACCCCCCTGCCATGGGCAGGGACACTTTCCACTATCCCAGATTGCTCAAAGCCACGTCCAACCTGGCCTTGGGCACTTCCAGGGATGGGGCAGCCACAGCTTCTCTGGGCAACCTGTGCCAGGGCCTCCCCACCCTCATAGCAAAGAATTTCTTCCTTATACGTAAATTAAACCCGCCAGCGTGGGTTGAATATCTAATTTAAATTACTACTTTGGAGATGTTTGACTAGGGACAATTTTAAAAATCAGAGCATCCATTAAAAAATAGTAATTAAAAAAAAAAAGGCTCTCAGGCTCACCCTGTGTCACAACTCAGCTGAATCTCTTGCAGCGTGTGCAGGAGGAAAGCGGCCACCAGAGGGGGACTGGGGACAGACAGAGCCGATGGCTCGCAGGCAGTGTTATTTATTACCTGAGTGATCATAGGGAATCCCATGATGAAAAAGGACACGCAGCAGCCCAGAGTGAACAGCGCCTTGTGCGTTCGCAGGTACTTGGGGAACTCATCCGACACGGAGGTCACGATCGTCTCGATGGTGGCAAACTGGAAGGCAAAACAAACGAAAGGATCTGTTTCAGCGCACACAAAACGGTGCAGCTGGATGTGAAAGAACACCAGGCAGCATTTTGGGTCCTGCGTGTCTAAATGCTCAGATGTCACCACCAGAGCTCTGCCCAAATGATTTCAGCACTGATGGTCTTTTACTTCGTTCCTCTTTTAGGAAACCGGTTTGCTGCCCGCGTGGAAAATAGCAATTAGTCTCGTGGTCCCCCCCCAAACAAACAAATAGGAAAACAGTGGGGCACAAAAGCAGTTTACCATGGTGTCTAGTCCAAGAGTTAGAAGCATCAAAAAGAATATTATGGCCCAGAAGGGAGAGAGGGGAAGCCTCGTTAAGGCTTCCGGGTAAACCACAAATGCAATTCCAGGACCTAGAAAGGAGAAAAATAAAGGTTATCAGGTGCAGTCTCTCTTATTTACAGAAAGATTTAAGCATTGCAGAATTTAGCCTCTCCTGATGAATCTCTGTTTTCACTGTAAGATTCAACTCACTCATTTGCTCCTACTTTCCAAGCAGAATACATAAGCAATGAGTATACCAATACACTGGACCAAACAAATAATAAAAAAATAAAATAAAATAATTTTAAAAAAGCAATTATTGCATACTGTTGCTTTGTTTCTGTCCTGCTCTGTCATCAAATTCCTGCCAGCTACCAATCCAGCCCTAGATCAACATGGCAAACAGCCCCAGTGCTTACAAGGATGAATGGAAAAGGAAAAACCCTTCTTCTTTAACTCATCAGCACACAGTCAGATGAGAAGCAGAGAATTTAAAAACATGCCCAGACCTGACACCAGACACAAGGTAATAACTGCTGTGCATCTCAAAAAAATCCACAGGAAAACCCGAAATAACGCAGAGCACAAAAAATAAGGAGTTGGGGTCTTTTAAAGCGTTAACCAGGAGTTTCCAGTTCTTTCCTGGTTTGATGTGTTGGGCTTTAATTTCTATCAACTGTAAAGAAAAGGTATTTTTACAAGTGTGCTCAGATTTGCCCGGGGAGCAAAGGCTGCAGGAATGCAGTGTCAACATTACAGTAGATGGCACTTCATCTCTACTCATCCCAGCTAAAGGAATTCCCACTTGCAGCACTCGGAAAGGCCTTTCCTGCCAACACTGTACGTGACTCAGTGTTGCTGCCTTTAAAATGTGCTGCAGAAAAAAATTGATTTGAATGATTGAAACAAGAAGGTTCACATAGAACTGCTATGTATTTACAAACACGTCTTTCACCTCTTGATTAAATATTTCTTTTTGATTATTAGAGGCAAGGGCTCACATCCTTTCCATCTTTGGAGACTTAGGTGGGTATAAACTCTTTCTAAAAGCCTGCTAAAGACAGAAAAACTCCAAATATTTTATATGTGTTGAAATTTAAAAAGTCAGATGACCTTGAACTTTCATTTTAAAGTACTAATATTTTTCAACTGTGCCGTGTTTTCTTAATGAAACAGTGGGACAAAAAGAGATTGTTGTGTCTCTCCCTCCATGGGAAGTGTTTTAATTGTTCATCAGATAAATTAGCTTTTCCTGAAAAGAGGATTCTAAATGAAAAAAAAAAAAAAAAGTTATGTTTTTTAGATTAATATTTTAGGAGGAAAAAAAAGGAAAAAACCCTTCCTGTTTCCATTGACATTTTCATTCAAGGTTTTGAAAACTTGAAGGGAGATTACGTTTCACCATCATTTTGGCTTTTTTCTCTTTCACTGAAAAAACAAACAAACCAAAACAAAACCACCGAAAAAACCCAAACCAACTTTAGAACTTAAAATTTTACACCATCCCCAGGGAGATGCATGAACCAGCTGAACCAAGTGTTCCCTCCACCACTGGTTCTGTGTCTCCATCCCACCTCTGTCCATCTCTCTGGAGCTTCCACTGCAGCTCCACTCAGGCACAGCTTCTTTAATCCCTTACAAAGAACTTTGGTGAGTGCTGCATGGTTTAGCTTGTGGGGTTTGTTTTGTTTGTTCCAGAATTTAGCTAAAGTCTAAAATAAAAATACTCACACAAACAATTACTCCTAAAAACACCTGGCCTCACATGGAGTTTTTCAAACATGGTAGTCTAATCTGTCCAGAAAACTGGGGGGAAAAAATGAAACTTTTCTGTTGCCACTTAGTGACTGGCAGACTAAAAAGAAGAGATGGGGCACTGAACACTGAACTGACACTACATTTGCCAGCAAGTTCATTATCCCCTACTACTTGCTGTCAAGAAACAGTTTATCAGATGACCACACTATGAAATTCTCCTCTCAGACTCTGTATCCCTCTATATCATCCCTCTAAAATGACTGTCAGCATTTGGTAGGATTATAACTTCTCTGACTCTCAGCCCAAAAACTCTTCCTTTCCTCTTCTCCTGGGCAAGCAATGACAGGATGAGAGAACGAGGCCTCAGGCTGTGCCAGGGGAGGCTCAGGGCTGGACATCAGGAAGAATTTTTTTTCCCTGATGGGGTTGTTAAATACTGGGAGGGGCTGCCCAGGGAGTTGGTGGGGTCACCATCCCTGGAAGTGTTCAAGGAACAACCGGCACTTAGAGCTGTGGTTTAGTTGGCAAAGTGGTATTCAGCTCTGCTAATTAGGACCTTTCAGATCCCTGCTTATAACCATCTCACTTCTTCTAATCAGTTCTTCTTTACTTCCCCCATGGAGGCATCTCCTTGCTTCCCACAGTTCAGAAGCTCAATCCACCTTTCATGCCATATTTCTCCCACCTTCTACACCACAAAGGTCACCCCCCTCCCATCCAAAATTCCCACCACCAGAAACAACTTTTACCTTGAAGAGGATTTGACAAACAACAGCAGAGACAAATGAAAAGGCCAGTAATCCCTCACACTATGAGAAGGGACCATCCCACACTACACTCCATCAGTCATTTATACGAAGATTTGAAATGAGTCTCAGCTTCCTTCCTTCTCTTACCAAACAAGTGATAAAACAGGTTTCAAGGAAGATTTTGACTTCCCAGTGTACAGAAATGCCTGCACGTGGTTTATTAATCCACACCAGTTTGAAGCCATAATTCCCTCCTCCAGTATCAATGTCATCATTAATAACAGAGCTGAAAGTGCCACCGGGTGCCTGCCTAAGTAACAAAATGCCAGTGTGCCCTACCTTGGTCTGCCACAGCTTCAATATTCACTTTGAGTTCATTTGCCATGAAGCCAATAACTGAGAAGATGACAAAGCCTGCAAATATACTTGTGGCACTGTTGGTACATGTGACTATCAATGTGTCTCTGGAAAGAAAAGAAAAGAAAAACAAAACAAACGAGAAGCTGTGACACCTTGTTGGGATACATGCAAGGAGAAAGGTTTGTACATATTTCAGGAGTCTCCCATGAGCACACACATCTGTGGGAACGCTGGTGAAAGCACACTTTTGTACTTATCAGGTGCATTTGACGCTGATCGGAGAGCACAGAAGTCTTCACATCGGCTGTGCGAGTTCCCATCACCCACATGCCATGAAGGAACCAGAAGCTGTGCAGGAGGACAAGCATTTCTGCTCTTGGCCTCTCCAAAGAAGATGATGACATGATTCATAGCACATTTTTAGCTCTTTGCCTCATAAGCATATCTGCTCGCTATGTTTACATATGGACTAATTCCCACCATCCAGGTTAGACGGTTTTTGCCCTGTATGCTTCTCGTATTTATACACAAAATTCCAGGGTTTAGCTTTCTGTACCTTGCAGAACTCATTTCCCATCTCCAGAGCATTCCTTGGTACATTTTCCCACTGCTGATATTGTTAAGTGAATCTCAAGAAATCCATACCCAAATGTCTCACTATGCTGGAAGTGTCAAGGCATGTGACTTGATAAGAAACCAGCCCTCATGAACCCCAGCCACAGTTATTACATTCCTGATAGGATTTTTTTTTCAGCAATATATGTGTTCAGAGGAACTCCCCATAAACTACTACAGCTTAGGCACAAATAGGTCACTCCCTCTCAATATTTGGGATTCTTTTGTTGGCTAGAATTGCTTATTCCCGTTGTTATTTGCTTGTCAGGAATGGAATTAAATGCAACCTGAAAAGCTGTCAAGAACCCCAGTGAGCTGGCAAACTTCTAGAATTTCTAAGAGAGCATCTCTTAACAGAAATTACTTGGTTAATTATTTGGGTCTACAGAAAAAAAAAAATATTCTGTTTGGAATCATCCTGTGTTAATCTTCTTCCAAAACCACTAAATATAAGTCTGAACTATTTCAGGTGTTCACTATGAAGTCGATTTATATAAATATATTGCAATTATAGATTACTGAAGTGTGTTTAATATGTGACTGAAAAGTACAAATTTATCTGCAGTATTAGAATGTCATGAATATAAAAATTAAGAAAGAAAATAGTCATGCTTTATCTCAGTATTCAAGTTGTGTTGTAAAATGAAAAATATTAGAGGTAGGCAAGCTTTTCTAATTATTTCTACTTCAGTCTCCCATATTCCTCTCTAACATAGGCAAAGCATGTATTTGGTATTAGAGTTGAAAATTTTTACCAGGTAATCCCTTCAAAATTTTCATTAACATTTTCCAAACTCCCCAAAGCATTGCTAAATTAATGCTGAAATTAAGCATGATGCTTCTCCTTTTTTTTTTTTTTTTTGTTTTGTTGCCCTGATATTCCAATTGTATTCATTCATCAACAAACAAACAAACAAACAAACAAACACCCAACACCAAAGGCCAGAAATGACATTGTCAAAAATAGGAGTCTGGGTGGGAGTTACTGAGTATGCAGCACTGTTACTTTTCATCAATATTTTGGAATAATTATGTTAAATTACTTTTGAGCACTAGTAAAAAGGCTTTTTAATTCCTTTTTAAAAAGAAAGGTGGATCGATCAGGATTTTAAAGTTTAGTATTTTCTATTCTGTACTTAGAAGTCATAGAACAAGGCAGCCCAAATGCCAAGGAGTGTGTGCTTTACAGTCCTGAGTTGGGAAGGTTATTAAGCCTCCTCTTGGGACAGTTTCTGTGATGCTGCTGCACGTCCCGAATCAGCACCTCCATCACTGCAGGGATTGGTGAAGGTTTGCTTCAGATTAGCTTTAAAGAGTGTAAAATAACAGGGAAGCACTCTGCTGGTGCCACTTCTCTCTGTTTCTTCCACCTGCAGACATTTATCTGTCAGGCTTTTGGATGAAAAACAACACAATGCTACCAGAACACTGACTTTTCCCCTTGTAAAAAAAAAAAAAAACAACTTTCAGCGACTTCAAATAAAAGCGATTTTAAGCTCCGCAACGTGAAATAACTTTGCACATGTAAAACCACGCTAGGAGCACCTGGGGGAAAAAAAAAAAATACATTTAGGAGATATGAGAATCACATGTCTGGAAGGTGCAAGTTCAACTCCTGCATGTCAGGCAACGGGCAAAGCTCAGCCCATTCTACACACGGGCTGTTTTTCAGCAGGGGCTGCCAACTGACTGTGTTGTTGACAACTTCCCAGGCTGCCTTTCAACCTCATCCTGCTGATTCTGAAAATGAAGAGCCAAGAGGAGCTCTAATAAGCCTAAGGCTCCTCTTGAGAAGAGTAGATTAGGGTCAGGGGAGAGGAGACAACACACAAAGGATTAAATGTAAAAAAACCACCACACACAGAGATGAGAAAGGAAAAGGGGAAGGGGAAAAGGGGAAGGGGAAAAGGGGAAGGGGAAAAGGGGAAGGGGAAAAGGGGAAGGGGAAAAGGGGAAGGGAAGAGAAAAAGGGGAAGGGAAGAGAAAAAGGGGAAGGGAAGAGAAAAAGGGGAAGGGAAGAGAAAAAGGGGAAGGGAAGAGAAAAAGGGGAAGGGAAGAGAAAAAGGGGAAGGGAAGAGAAAAAGGGGAAGGGAAGAGAAAAAGGGGAAGGGAAGAGAAAAAGGGGAAGGGAAGAGAAAAAGGGGAAGGGAAGAGAAAAAGGGGAAGGGAAGAGAAAAAGGGGAAGGGAAGAGAAAAAGGGGAAGGGAAGAGAAAAAGGGGAAGGGAAGAGAAAGAGAGAACAAATGAGAAAAAAAAAAAAAAAGACACCAAAGAAAAAGGCATGAGAGAAAAAAAGACATGAGACAAAAAAAAGAAAAAACATGAGGGGAGGATCTTACAAACCAGGTTTCTGCAAGTTGGAAGACACCTGGTTTGGGACAAATCTGTTTAATAAAACCGATGTATTTCACCCTTACATACCTGTAGCAATTATTATGGAATTTGTTGTAAGAAGAGAGAGTAATCAGACCTCCCCATGCTGCAGATAAGGAGAAGAAAATCTGAGTGGCAGCATCCTTCCAAACCTGAGTAAGACAAACAGGAGAGGAAACAGCATCAGCTTCAGGAAAGAATGTTGGAGTGCTAGAAAGTTCAATAATACTGTTAAATGTTACTGTGAGGGGATTGACATCTGAGTACTTGAAATGAGCTTTAAACTAAATGGGTGCCAATAGAATATTTAAAAGCAGAACCCTGCCATGAAATACATCACGCCCATTTGATGAGGAGTACTGTCCTTTTTGAGCCCATACAAAAGGACCATATTAACTTTGCTGTATATGGAAGACACAACTATCCAAACTACCTTGTTTTATACATATCAGTGCAAATGCATTCAGAAAAAAAAAAAAAATTACAAATCGAGAGGAAAAATCTGCACCAGTGACCCTAAATAATACTTTATCCACATCAGACAAAGAACAAGCTTCCACAGATGACAATATCACCCCTGCACACATAAAATGCTTGCAGCAGACATCAAGAGATGGCTTATTCACCCCAGCAGTCAGAAGTGCAACAGTGCAAACCCACCATGGCATCAATTAGCTTCTCCCACTTTGGCGTGATGAAGTACCAGATCCCATCTCCAGCTCCAGGGAGAGTTACTCCTCTTATAAGAAGGATGATGAGAACTACATAGGGGAATGTAGCTGTAAAATACACCACCTGGACAGGAGCAAAGGAAAGGTTGTTGAAAGGGCTTATTTGGATAAGAAGAGAGGAAGGGAAGATATAAGTGCTACGCTGTTGCCTGAAGAAAGCAATTACTCAGGCTCAGGGACAACAGTCAGGGGATAAACTAGGAAAACAACGGGGTTATTTCCCAGGAAATCTGAAATTTTGCAGCTCTTCTTGCTGCTGGAAGCAGGAATAACACCAATAAAAACAAAGGTAAGAGTTGAGGTTCTAGACAGAGAGGGGAAGAGGGTTCCTCTCTCTCTGGAGAGAAACAATAGGAATTTACAGCTAATAGAAAAAATCGCTTTTGATCTTTGCCCAGAGGAAACTATCACAGTTCAATAGAAATTAAATGAGCAGTGACATTCAATAACACTTAAATTTCTGTGGGGTTTTTTTTTCCTATGTATTTCAATACATTTTTCTGTATTTAACTGAAAAAAAAAGGCTTAGTAAGTTTTATTACTGTTTGTATCTCTCAAAATTGCATATCACCGCAGTGATATTTATGGTTCAAATGCAAAAAAAGGAGAATCGGTGAAATGATCCAGATAGAACTAATCACCATGATATCTAAATACACAACAGTGGTGGTGTGTCTAATGTCTTAATAATGTCTTAATAATTACCTAGTACAGGGATATGACCACAAAATCTCTGTGGTCAGATAAAATGACTGGATTACGGCCAGTTAAGCTCTACACTTGACACAAAAGTATTTCAAATATTTTTCACATTAACCTCTGAGTTTAAACAAACCAGAATCATAACATATTGGGCAATCATATAATAAAATGGTTTGGGTCAGAAGGGACCTTAAAGCCCATCTCATTCCAACCCCCTCCCATAGGCAGGGACAATTTCCACTGGACCAGAGCCCCATCCAGCCTGGCCTTGGACGCTTCCAGGGATGGGGCAGCCACAGCTCCTCTGGGCAACCTGTGCCAGGGCCTCCCCACCCTCACAGTAAAGACTTTGTTCCTAATATCTCATCTAAACCTGCCCTCTTCCAGTTTGAAGCCCTTATCTTTGTCCTGTCACTCCATGTCCTTCTCCAAAGTCCCTCTCTGGCTCTCCTGGAGCCCCTTTAGGAAAGGGCTCTAAGGTCTCTTTCGGAGCCTTCTCTTCTCCAGGCTGAACACCCCCAGCTCTCCCAGCCTATCTTCATGGAGAGATTCTCCAGCCCTCTGAGCCATCTTTGTGGCCTCCTCTGGGCTCACTCCAACAGGTCCATGTCCTTCTTATGTCATGGGCCCCATACATCATTCCACATGAACCCTCACCAGGGCTGAGGGGGAGAATCCCCTCCCTCAGCCTGTGGTCTGAGCTGAAGTGACTTTTGAAACCACTTTCTTAAACCTCCTCTTTGCTGTTTCAAGAGGTGTTTCAACAAGGTTGCCCTGACGAATTTTTGTGCAGTCCAATCTCTGTATAAATACAGGATTTCTACCTCTGGCTCCAAGAACTCAGATTTTTTTTTCTCTCTGACATCGAAGAATCAATATGTTTTTGGCCACTGAGATACCTCGAAGAGTCAATATTTTTCTTGGCCACTAAGACACACTGGAAGAAATATCTATTGCCATATGCAAACCAAAGTTATCATCCAGTCTCTTATCTTTCATGAAACATTTTTTTCTATCACAGTAAGGTGGTGGGGAAAAAAAAAAAATCTCAATTTTGCCCTGGCACTCTGAGTCTCTGGATTTTTAATTACCAAGTTACCTCCCAACAGATGATATCAGCTTCCAGAAGCAAAGGGGTGGCCTGGAATCACAAACTCTGTGGTCAGCTCTAGCAAGTTCATGCCTGCACTTCCACTCTAGTTATTTTGCTCCAGCTTTTTTTTGAAGTTCGGTTCTGATTTTAAAAAATGTTACTTAACACCCAAATTTACATCAAAATTTCCTGGATTCCAGTGAAATGTGAGATGACTGCACAATTTTAATAAACACCACAGAGAACAGGGAAGGCTGGAATGTCCCCTTTTTGCCATCCCACTGCTGAGTGCAGTTCAAGAGCTCCTTTTAGACTGATTAAAGATGAGGGAACAAACGCTGAACCAAAATTGTCTTTGTGTGTGTTCTGACTGAAAACACAGACAGGAAAAAGGCATTTCAATTAATACTTAGTCATTTAGCGAAAATATTTTCAGTAATTCGGTGCCTTAAATGAGTGTGATTTCCTTAAAACATCACCCTGCTTTCTTGTGAGTGTACAATCCCAAATTCTGTTCTTACTTTTCCTGATGACTTGATGCCTTTGGCAAGGGAGGCATATACAATCACCCAAGCTAGGAAAAGAGATAGTGCCAAGGGCCATCTGATCTCACCAGGATATTCAATCCCCGCTGAAATCTTCAATACAAAGTATCTAAGAATAAAAAAAAAAAATTAAAAAAAAAAAATTTGAAATCAGGAAAAAAAATAGAAAAAATAATGACAGCATTATAAAGCAACCAGAGGCAGTAATTGAGTGCAAATTCCTGGAGTATTTTGTTTTGCTTCAGCATCCTCAGCAGTTTCTCTAGAAGGTTCCAGTGGTTCTCACCATGTATTATTTTATTTATCTGCATTGCAGTAGCAGATAAAACCGCAGGGTATGGGCCAACACCCCGGCTGTGCTGAGCACCATAGGAACAGAATACAAGTAATCCAGCATTTGAACTGCCTTTCATAATTCCTAAGCATAAAAAATTAGCATTATTTGCTTTCCAGAACTATTACATTTCTAGCTTTCCAAGCAGTGATTTGTTGCCTGTTCCAATGGATATTAAAGATTAACATAACAGTCAGTAAACAAAGAAAGATCTTACTTGAAATATTCTTCGCTCCCACTGACAAATGTTTTGTTTCCTTCCCTGGTGAAGTTAACCATGGTTAAGTTTGGATAGGCACTCATACAGAAAGTAGAGTTCTTGATTTGTATTTTTGGATGGTCACCAATAATGCAGGAATCTAGGAAGGAACAAGGAAAATTAAATTAAATTAAAATAAAATAAATACAAACAAAAAAGATGTATAGTGTGGGGTTTTTGTTTTTTTTTTTTTGTTTTGTTTTGTTTTGTTTGTTTGTTTTTTGTTTTTTTTTTTTGGGGGGGGGGTTTTGGTTTTCTGGGTGTTTTTGTAAAATTACAAAAATGCAGTTGGTCACACATAATCACTTGAACTTTTTGTTCAAGTGCCAATACCTTTTCTGGAAGGTTGCTAACTGGGTTTACTTTTCCCCTTTTTATGTCACTGTAAGTTTCTGGCCATTTGCAAAAACGGTTTTCGGGTTTGGGGATTTTTTTTCTCTATTAAGAGAAGCTTCTCTAAAGACAAATAATTTATCTTTAGTCAGCACCCGAGGCTGCCAGCTATGGTATTTTGTTCTGTGCTTTTTCCCCTACACAGAGCTTTCCCCCATCCCGGGAGGGGGGGCAAGTTGGGCTTTTGTTATCATCATTTTAATTGAAAAATCTCGTTCAGCCTTGATGAGGAAAAAGTTAAATAAATGTGACACAGATCATGTGATACAGATCGTTTCAAAGCGGTTTTGAAAGGGACCGTTCCTCCGTGCTGGGAACCTCGCCCAGCCATGGCCATCCGCAGTCTCCTCTGGCATCTCCCAGGGGCGCAGCTGAGCTGAAGAAAGCTCTGGAAAACCACCACGGCCATAAATTTAAAAAAAAAAATAAATAAATAAAAAAAATAAAATAAAAAGCATGTCCCAACTCACCTAGCAAAAGTTTGTTTTTATCTTTACAGTCTGGCGTGTTCCACGGGTTGTTACAGGAGGCCCAGGGCAGCACGGGCACAAAGGACGCGAAAAGGTAGAAAAGTGTGTAGCACAGGATAATATTGTAATATATGGCTATTAGAACCGAGATGATCAGCATGGCGATGCCGCAGCCTGGGAACAGAGAGGGGAGACAGGAGAACATCGCTATTAATCCCGGGGAAAGGGGCGGGGTGAGGGGGAACAGCGGCCGCAGCCCGGGGAGCGGCGGGACCCGGCGGCTGCAAAGCATCGGCTTCCTCCGGCACGGGGGTCCCCCCGCTTGGAGGGGCTTCCCCCGCAACTGGCACAGGTACGGGATGGGGGGGGATGTCCCCCTGCTTTGAGGGCCTTCCCCCGCAAGGACCGCGCAAGGACATGCGGCTGAAGCCATGCGAGACAGGGAGTGGTGCAGGTCATGCTCCCCAAAACCGGGCCGGCTCCTGCTCCGCTCACCTTGCAAGGCCGGGATGGCTTTCCAGACCGACACGGGGCCCTGACTAGCAAACTGCCCCAGGGAGACTTCCAGGAAGAAAATGGGGATCCCAGCTAGAGCCAACATCATCAAATAGGGGATGAGAAACGCACCTTGGGGGGCAGGAGGGGAGAGAAGAGAGAGCATCCTGAATCACCCCGCGATACTGGGGACAACTCAGTCAAGACATGCAGCTAGTAAAATTTTTCAGTTTTTTATCGATTCCCGGTGCCGCCGGCCTCGACGGGGCGGGAATGGGGTGGGGGAAGGTGGGCGACAGCTTTCTGCGTTTCCAGCAGTTGCTCGAGACAATATTATTGTTAAAGGAGTGCTTTAAAGCCTCCCACTTAGAAGTTCTCGTGTGCAAAAAGAAAAAAAAATGCTGACAATTAAAAAAGAATTAGTTTAAAATCGCTGCTTCCTTCACAGAAAACAGGCTCTACACAATCGTTTTCGATGGTCGCAGAGCCAATCCCAGCTGCTGACAGACCTTTCAGTAGAGGGAAGGGTTTTACAGCTGCAGTGGGTTGAATCCAGTAACCCTCACCGGTTCTCCGTTTAAGTAAGAGCCTCTGGTAGGAGAACCCCTGCAAATAAACTTTTCCTTCTCCGTGAAAACTATTAACTGCACAAACCCTCTCCTAACATCTCATTACAGCAGGATTCGCTCTAATTCAAAAGATTATTTTTCAATTGGATCATTGAGAGATTTAAAATAATTAGCCCAAACTTCACGAAATAACAAAAATGTCTCGACTCGGGATCAAACTTCCTCCTGTGACTATCCCGATTCTAAAGCTCTGTGTACAGATCTTTCCCCCATCCCACCGATTGCGGATTCAGACACGAATGCGCATAAATGAGGCGAGGGGTGTCCCGGAGCCCTCCCTCTGTGATCAACCCGCCTCTTCGTTTTCCTCCCTCTCCGGCCAGCACCAATTGCAGGTGTTTTTTTTTTAAGGAAAGCGCTGCCTTTTTAACGAAATCTCGTCGGAGCTTTCCTACTTTCTGAGGTGACCATCACAAAAAAAAAAAAAAAAAAAAAAAAAACAACACCCAAACCAAAACACCAAAACCAAAAACCCCCTGGCAGATGCTTCACCACGCTGCTGATGGTCTGAAGGTGCCCCCGCACCTCAGCTCAGCCCGGGCTGGCTGCCCGGCAATAGGAAGCCACCAGCCCCCTCTTCCCTCCTTTTTCTCCCCGCCAAAAAGGCAGGGACTGGCTCAGACCCGTACGGCACTGCAGGTAGAGAGACAGGAAAAAGCCATCATACCTCCCCCATTCTTAAAGGCCAGGTACGGGAACCTCCAGACATTGCCCAGCCCCACTGCATAACCCACCATGGAGAGGATGAAATCCAGCTTGCTAGACCAGTTCCCTCGGGCTTTATTTTCATCCCCCACATCGTCTTCCTAAAAGGGGAGAAAAGGGGGAGGAAAAGTGGAGGGGGAGAACAAAAAGGAAAAAAAGGGGAAAAAAAAAAAAAAAAAAAAGAAAGAGAGAGATGGGAAAGCAGCTACTTTTGCAGACAAGCCCCGCGGTGCTGCGGCTGCACCAGGCGAGCAGCGGCCGGGCGGGAGGGACCCTCCCGGGAGGCCCCCCCTGCAGCCCCCGCCACGGCTGCCAGGCCTCTCTTCTGTCCAAAAAAAAAAAAAAAAAAAAAGAACCTCACGAAAGGTGGGTTTAAACCACAGCCCGCCACTGAGGTCTCGGGGGAAGGGAGAGGGAGGATCGCCCGGGAGGTCTCATCTCCTCCTCCGGGGGTTGAAGCACCTCCAGTGCCCTCGGAGGGGTAAGGACCGATCCCCCCCAGGGGCGCAGCACACTCAGACGAACTAAAGAAGCGCTTTTGCAGAACGAACAGCCCTCCCAAATCCCACCCCCCCCCCCCCCCTTCCAGGGTAAATGCAGATACGCGGAAGGACAGGGAGAGGGGCGGGCGCGGCACCTTCCCGGCCTCTCATCCCACCGGCGGAACCCCCGGGCTCGTTCCACCCCTTACGGGTTTTGGTCTGATTTATTTGGCCCTGGTTTTGGTTACAGGGCCCAAGGCACGCAGCCACCGGGGGTTGGGGCGGGCGGCAGAGCCTGAGGAGGGGAAGGGCGAGGCGCCCTTCCCGTCTGACGCTGGGGACAGAACCGGACCTCACTCAGGGAAGTGTTAGGGGGATGCGCGGGCCGGACCCGGGATACACCGACAGGCAAGGCCTAGGGAACGCACGGGAATCACACAGGATGGCCCTTTTGTACCGATGTTACATTATCAGCACTCGCCAGCATTACAGCTCTGGATCTAAGATCCTCTCTCCCCTTCTCTCCTCCCCACCGCGCAGCCCCATCCCCGGCTGACCGGGACCTGCTTTCAGAACTTCAGCCCCAAATCGGTGCCGAGCGGCAGAGACCTCCCACGAGCTGAAGCCCGGGGTGGGGTGGGAGGGAAGAAAACCTGTAAGGAGACAACTCACCCCCTCCACTCTGCCGGGAAGGACAGAAGTGTTGCCATCCGTGCCCAGTACCACGGTGCTCTGGCTCAAGGTCACCCAGGCGCCCTTGGTGCTGTTCTGCTCCAGCGTGCTCTTACCGAGGCTCAGATTAGCGTCCCCGTCCGTGCTCTGCAGAGCGGGAATTTTGCAGTGGGGGACGGCGGCTTGCCCTGCGGTCCCTACCCCGGGGCCGTGCTTGCAGGGAAAGGCTTCCACAGATTCCCTGCGCAGGGTGGAGTTGGCTTGCACCGGGGTGCTGCTGAGCTTGCAGATCCCGATTTTGGTCCTCTCGAAGTCGTTGGGTTTGGCTTCCTGGGGGGGAAGCGCCTTGCTGTCATTGGAAAGCGACCGGGGCAGCCTGGCTGTCGCTGCGGGGCTTTGCGGAGGGGCGTTCTGCGCCTCATTTTCGGCTCCGATTCTCACAGCTCCAGCGCCTTCATTGGGTCCACGAGCCACGGATTCGGGGTTGTTCACGGCCTGCTTGCTCATATCCCTTTGACTGGAGTAATCCTAAAATGAGAACGTCACATATTTTACCAAAAGAAGAAGAAGAAGGAGGGGAGGGGGAAAAAAAAAAAAAATGTTGGTGCTGCAGAGGTTCTACGAATTTCTGTCCCCGTGCACAAAACGCATGACCCGGCTCGCCTGCTTGCCCTCCTGTTCAGTGTTAATATTCTGGGGGAAAAACAGTACCACACATGGGGGAGAAAAAAAAATATCCCAAACCAAAACGTCAAATAAAAACCAGCACCAGCATCTGCAAACCCGTAATTCAAGTTTAAATAAGTGTTTCTACAGCACTGCGCCGCCAGACCTCGTTAGATTTCACATCACGACTGTAGGATGCTCCCTTCCCTATCACCAGTGTAGAAAGATTCTTTAATTTTACGCCCCATTTCCTTTCTGTCATTCAACAATGCACATCGACTTTTTTTTTTTTTGTTATATATATGAGCAAGAGACAAGCTGCCCTGTAGGCAGCAGGGGATGTTAAAAAACAAGTCAAATAGTGCTGGTGAACATTTCTGAGCTGGCTGCCACGCTTCAAAGCCTGTCAGCAAGACGGTGAAATGCAAAAAAATCCCCCCAAAATATAACCGCACTACCAGAATGGAATTGCCGCCAATAACAGCTGGATTTTCCCTAGTCTTTTTCTTATATATCCGACTCGCATATCTCCAAGGACTTTTTTTAAGCATTCTCTATTAATTAAACAGATTATTGATGACACTTTCCCGCTCACCCGTGCCTTTCCCCTCAGTTTAAAGTTATAATTTAAATCGCTTTTTTAATATATATATATGTACATTACACAACAGGCAGAAAACCCCTACATTTTCCATCAGTTTAATATTAGGGTTATATAAGGGTTAATATTTACAAATTCCCTTTTTTTTTTTTTTTTTTCTTTTTTTTCAGAACGTTTCTCAAAACCTCCCGCCGGCATTTTCCTCACAAGTTTTCTCTCCATCGCAATCCCATCTCCCCGCATCAGGGGTAAGATCTGCAAGGACTCGGCCACTGACCGAGTGCATTTTGGGGTACAACCTCTTTCTCCCTCCCTCGCCCCCTTCCTTCCCCGGCAGCGATCCCTACCCCGGTCCGCTTCCCGCGCTGGCTCCGCCGGCAGCACCGGGGACAGCTCCCCCTTCTCCAACCCGTCCCTCCTCCGACCCTTCTCGGTATCAAAGATAAAAAATCAAGCACTTACCATGTCCTAAATAGCCACAGATCGAGTCGATATAGAGGCAAAAACGGCGCTACGGGCAATCGGCAAGACTGGGTTTTGCCCGGTCCAGAGCAAAGCTTTCTATACTTCCTTGGGAAAGACTGGGTTTGCGTCAGTGCATAGCAAGGTGCCCTTCGCGTGACATTTTCTTGATAATAAGAGTTTGATAAATCATTAGCCTTGGTTTCAGATTTTAAAGGGACAACGAGGAGCCGGAGCGCCGGCTGCTGTCACTCACTCGGCAGTGGCATTGCGTGTTCCCCGTGACTCATGTGGGGGCTGACTACTAAACCAAATCCAGCAGGAGCGCGGGAGAACTTTCTTGCTGGTAATTAGGGGGAACATGTGAGAAACACGTACTACTGCACCCAAAGCAAGAGAGAAGAGGGGAGAAACCTTCCATTTGTATTCCTCTCCCTCCTCCCTCTTATTGTACCGCTATTCAGCTCCCTTTTTTTTTTTTTTTTTTCCCCTGCATTTCTGCAGTTCACGGTCCGATCAGACGTCCTAATAGCTTGTTTCTGTACATTACAATTTTACATATCCGTATGTACGGATATGAAAATAAAAATAAAAAAAATACGAATTTTGTATCTAACCGCAGAGCTACACAGGGAGTGAGAAGTTTAAACTGAACAAATACATTTAGATTGCCTCTTTCTTGTTCTCCTTGCTCAAATCAACATTATATCGTCTATTTTTACTGCGCCTCAGGGGAGGAAACCCCAATTAAATTTAAACGATACACCCAATAAAGCAATTTTTTTTCTATCATCAAAATTGTCTTAAGAGGAGTTAAGTGGGGGCAAAGATGACGGCAGCAGCCATGAAGTTGTTGGTGCTGTTCCCTCACCTGTCCAGACGTTTATGTCTGATTACTGGGGGCTGGGAGGAAACGGGGGAGAAGAGGGAAATTACTCATCATTCAAAGTAAAGGTGTTAACTCAGAACCGCTTTTGTAAAGAAGTAATTCACACACAACCACCCCTCGCAAGCGTGCTGCTGTTAGAGGGGCTTTCTCAAAGATTTGTTGCTCTCAGGATGATTTTGCTACAGCTGACCCAAAAAAAAAAAAAAACAAAAAGAAAAAAAAAAAAAGGCGCATTGGCAAACCGGGGCGCTCCCTAAGCAACCTTCCCAGTTGTTCCCGCGTCAGAAGTGCCGTTCCTCCGCATAGACCCTGCTGGCGTCACCTGCTCCGGAGAGTATTTTACATTTTAGCGTAAGCAGTGCGAAGCGTGTGCGCCCATGCTGGGGAGGGGAGGGGTGGAGGGAGGGGGGCTCAGCTCGCCAGCACCACACGCGTTTCTTCTACGTCCTTGATTTTACGGGTTACGGGCGTTTGCTTCAGTAAATTAAAAAAAAAATAAATAAATAAAAAAAAAAAAAAATCCGCGGCATCCCAGACCGTTCCGCAGAGCCCTTGGCTTCCACCAGGAGCTGCCACCCCCGCCAGGGGCCGGGGAGCTTTGTTCCACCGCAGGCAGCTCCCGCTCCGACTCCTTTCACGTTCCACCTCGTCACCGCGGGTGTCAGCTGAGACTCACTTCGAGAGTTATTGAAAGCCCCACGAAAGCCGAGGAGCCGGCAGAGCAGAACGTTCAAAATCGGTTTTCGAAGATCACTCTGTCTTCCCGGCTGAAAAACGCTTTTGCTCCGCAGCAGAGCTCCAGGGCACGTTTTTAGCACAGCTGTCGTTTACTTACTGTGATCTCGCTTCGAACATATTCAGGCGTAGGAGCTTTCCCACGCCACGGGTAGATAACTGCAATATGCACACGTGTGTGTTTTTACACACACTCACACTGTGTGTGTGGACTGTTGTATGTTCCTGTCCTCAAAGACACTTTTCTGCCTCTGTTCCACCACGTGGAACAGCAGCCTGGTCTAGTGGAAGGTGTGCCTGCACATGGCAGGGGTGTGGTGGAACCAGATTAGCTTTAAGATCCCTTCCAAGCCATTCTACGACCCTGTGTACTCTCCACGGGTCTATTCAGGAATCGAGGGGCGCACACAGAAGCTGGCTGTAGTAGGGAGGGGAAGAAATGGGCGGTATTTTGCAGTATTTCCTTCTCCAGGCATCCTCCAGCCTCTGGTCGTGGGCTCCGTTGTGCTGCCCTTCAGTTTACATTACCGCCTCTGAAGGCACGGACCAAATTAAAAGCGACAAGGCAGCAGCCCAAGAAGTATTTTGGTCGTCAAGGCCCCCAAACCTCTTCTGGACTCACAGAGTTGCCTTATTTTGTTTTCTCAAAAAAACTGGGCAAAACTCGTCCTTCACGTTCTTTTTCCAAGCGGTGTTTTTGGTTTCTCCATCAGCACTGAAACGTGACATCGAAGTTTCACGCCTGGAAAAGGGGAATCGATCTCCTTCATTTTCAGAAAAGGCAAGAGCACCCCTCTGTGCCCCTGGGAAGGCTGATGGAGGGGCACGACAGGAAGCTCTCGATGAGGACCGGAGCCAGGGATCAGTTCTTGATCGAGAGGGAAACCCACGGAGAAACAAGGCACTGCTTCCAAACATTTTCCCTTGTCCTTCCCCTCCGTGTCTGGCCCTCGGGGCTGTACAGCCCAGCTCGCTACTGCCTCTGCCCTCTCCCACACGGTTTGGGATGGTCACACCTGCTCTTGGTGCAAACCCCGAGTTTGGATTTCCGGTTTCCTTTCAAAACCAAACCAAATCCCCCCCAGTGCGGGGTTTTAACTTCTCAGTTAACAACCAGAAGGTTCACTAAAAGTGATTTTCCCGAGCTCCTTCTCACCGTCCCTCCCAAAAGCCTCTCCCGCAGGCGAACCACCCCTCCCAGCCCACAACACGTCCCTAAGGGATTAAGGCAAAGCGCCTGCCCGCAGTTCACACCGAACACAGATCCCTCCCTCGGGGGCTGTGGGGAAAGCCACCCACCCTCGACGTAAAAACCCTCTCTGCCTGGAGGAATCCCCTGTCTGCTTCCCAAAGGGAGCTGGGAGGGAAGACGGCTGCTCCAGAGCAGGGGGCTCGTGGTCTTTCCAAATAAAGGGGAGAGAGACCTTCCCTTCCCCTAAGGAACCCTCTGGGGACCCCTGCGTGCGGTGCCTCCCCCGCGGGGCCGGGGCTGCCCGCAAACCGGCGCCCTCCGCGGCCCGCGGAGCGGAGGAGCAAGCCTTAATTACTTTGTCAGAGATGAAAAATAGCAATTGATTTATTTTTCTCTCCTCGCCGGCCATCCTTCCTCTTCCCCTGCCCCTTCTTTGCAGATAAGCAAACACACAAACGGAGGGCGGGGGAGCTGAACCCCCCGGAGCGGCTGTCGGGTTGTGCGGGGGTCCCCGCTGGCTCGGAGGGTCCCCCCCCTTCCCCGGCCGGCCCGTCCCCCTCATCACACGCACTTTGCTGTCTTTATGCCGCATTCGTGCCGTGCCTCAGTGGAAAACAGCCAAGTCACGACAGGAGCGAGCGATGACACCCCTCCGCAAACCCCACAAACACGCCCACAGGCACCCACAACAGTTCCCATCCCTGCGCTAAAATCCCTCGTCTTGGCTACTTCGTGAGTTAAGCATTGCAGTCATTGATCTTAAATCTTTCCTTCCTTCCTTCCCAGTGGAAAGTTTGCCTAGAGGGGGATGGAGGCAGCCGCAGCAAGAGCCCGCACGCTCTTCCCCCCTGGCTTATCCCACGACCCCCAGGCGCAGCCTTTGCGACCTCCGCCAATGTCGGGAAGAGGAAAATCAGCTTGTATCAAGCAATTCCCACAGCACATTAACCCAAGCACCTCGCGGGAGGTTTTCTTCTTCCCTCCTGTCCTTGGGCTCACTTTTTAATTATTTTTTTTCCCCCTTTTTCTCGGTCAGGGAGCTTCCACGCAAATCCAAAGAAAACCCCCTCCGGTGGGAGTTCTCCATAGCAGACGGCCATTCACACTCATTTCTTCCTTAAACCTAAAAGGCAAATCGAATAGCGAGGACAAGGAAGGGTGTGAAGACCCCAGGGAATGCCCTTAAATAACCATTTAAGACTGCGATTGAACAGAAAGGTAATTAGATTAGAGATGTTAAACGTTAGCTGTGAAATGCAGTGATTTAATGGAGACCAAGTACTTTGCGGATTTGACCGGATTTGCAGTCAAATGTGTTTTTCCTCTGGTGGCGTTCCTTACCTGGGGAGAGGACGCCGAATTCAGGAAAGTCATCAGCAAGTGCGAGGGGCACTTGCTGCCGTTCAGGAGCCCGAGAGATGGGCAGGTCCCATCCCGTCGGTTCTCTGAGGATGCACAGCTGCTCCCCGGTGAATAAACCTGCCCTCACCCAGGGCTTTGGAATCTTGCAGAGAAATCGCAGTCTTGGGTAACATGGGAAAGGCAATATATGTGTAAAAAAAGATTATAGCTTTTCTTATAACCAACAATGGTTTAAAGATTTAAATTTTAAAGGTTTAAGTGATTTAACTATAGCAATCTATAATGGAAAGCCAAGGGCAATACTGTACTCGCTCAGCTGAGATAGACACATGCACCAGCAAAAGCAGATATCAATAAGCCAGATCCTGCCAAGGGATACTTCACCTTCAGTATCTTGTATTTCCTTTTTATTTCTACCTATATATATATATATAAAATAAATTGTATACCCTTAACTCAACTGAACAGTTTCCCTGTGCAGAGAGCATGGGCCCTTTCTCAAGGCAGAGATTCACCTTACCAGCATTTTGCCTCCCTCAGTTAATTATATTCAAATAATGAAGAGGCTGTAAAAATCTTTCAGGTGATAATTACCTGTTATTTTTCTCCTGTGAAATGCCTCAGGCTCATCCTGTTATTTATTATCTCCACTGTACACTTTCTGATTAGCTTCCTTCCAATTGCCTGGACTCACATAACTCACTGAAGGCCCTTGGATTTTCAGATAATTGTCAGGGTCTGGCATCCTTATTGTAAAAGGAGTCTCTTCCCTGAGAGGTTTAACTCCTTCACTGGAGACCACTGTAAATAACAGAATCAAAAGAAAGGGGGATCAGGTGGGGGGAAAACAGAGGCGTCTGGAGGAAATTTCTGCACCACTGGCCAGGCATTTATGCTCCTAACAGTTATTTCACCCAGATATGCAGATTTCTTCATTTGCCTTAAAAACAGGGCATAGTCTTAATATATGGCATAATAGCACAGGTTTGAACTTCCACTTTGCAATAGAACAGGACATTTAAAAAAAAAAATCATCTATTTAATGGGAAACAAAATAAGTAGATGCTATTTAGAGCTCTAAATAGATTTCCATGATTTACCCATGAGCAGTCAAGTCAAGGGTATTCTTTTTGTGGTGCCACAGCAAGCTCCAGGCTTAGCCAAGCCCAGTCACACTTCCCCCTCTTCAGGTAAGTGTTTCTGTCATAGAATCATAGAATCAGATGGGTTGGAAAGGACCTCTGAGATCATCAAATCCAACCCTTAGATCATAAACTCCAACCCTTACACTGCAAACAAGATAAACAAGACCTAGTGGTGCTCAAAATTGGATTAAAAGCACTAGTTTCTTCTAATTACACAAAAAAGTCTGTTAGGACAGAGAAGAGACAAATAAAGCCTCCTCTTGGCACAGTGACTCATTGTTGGGCCGTGAGGAGCCAACTCAGCTAAATTTCAGTATGTTAACAGAGATGAACACCCTAAACAACACTGTCTGAGAAGAGCAATTCTGCAAACTGTGGTATTTTGGTCACGTCTTTCCACTTGAATACACATTAAGGTTTGAACTCCTGCTCAGAAATCGGGAGAGAAAATATCATAAATATCACAAAACTAGAGAAAGTTGATTTTCCAAGTAGATTCCCCGTGAGGACACCACAATTATCACACCGACTAGATTCTAGCAGACGGCCAGTCCATTTTAACACCTTTCACTCACTGCCTTTTTCACTTCTGACTGTTGAGTCAAACCAAAAAATCATGGCATGCACCTCTGTGAGGAGCTTTCCCAGGAGTCAGCAACACTGACTACCTGGCCCTATTTCAAGAAAAAACATAACAAACATAGTAATGTAACTACTGAAGTATTTCACAAGGGAATTTCATTAGGATTATGATTGGGAAAAAAAACCCCACAAACCTTGAACTGCTTCTGTGGTCTCTCATAGGAAGTTCTGGGTTTGTTTAAACAAAGTGCTCCACATTACATTTTTTATTTTTCCCTCTTTCACTGTGAAAGGGGGAATCCGCCAGCAGAGAGTGAACTGGGTATGGTGATTGTCACATAGAGATAACAAAACTGTGATCCCTCCATCAGCATGAATAAATCTCACCATTTTACTAAGTGCCAGCTGAAGAAACTCACCTGTTCAGGATTGCTAAGACAACCCAGCTTTGAGATGTGACTGGTTTGTAGGACGTTCATAAGTAGTGAACTTTCAAGGTCATAAGTTAAATCCAACCTTCTTTTGGCTGAAGAATAAATGCTAAGGGCAAATTTTCAGCTACAGCTTCTCTCCCTGGGCCATCCATTTGGAGGTCATTAATAATGACTCCCCTTTCTGAATCAAATTGGTCCCAGTATGCTTGGAACAGCTCTGTGGGAATATACTGGTGGAAACACGTCAATCCTTAGCAGTTTCCCTGTGTAAATCCAGAGGGAGTCCCTATTCTGGGGGTCTAAGCCTTTAGGTATGGGAGTGCCATGCATGCCAACGCTGTGCAGATGGGAACCACCCCAGAGCTGAGGAGCAGGAGATGGGGATTTATTACAGAGCCACTTTTCAGCTCCATTACACCATCAGATGGCTCGAAGGGGCTGCCATCACAGCAGAGAATCTGGCTTGCAGCTCGTACACATGTGGCTCTTATTCAAAGCCCCCTCAGCTGTTAGTCAGAACTACATAATCCCACAGTGTCTGCACTTCACCAAGCACAGAACTCTGCTCTATAAAACCCCTCAGTGCTTATCTGGTCATGCTGAACTAGGCTCAACTTATAGCTTACCCTCAACTTGAATTCTGAAGAGAGAACTCCAACTTTTTTTTGCAATAAAAAACCTTACATACCCTCAGGTGATCCGTGCCTTCCATTTTGTGTATTTGGTTTGAATCAAAGATATTGAACTGTTTAAAAATTGAAAAAAAGCAAGTAAGCCTCTCCCAGTTTATATACTGGAATCAGTTTTAAGCATTTCCTTGAGCACAGATTTCCAAGTAATTAGAATGACACTGCTCTCCCAAGGTACAAGATTCATTGTTTAAATGATCACTTTGTTAATTCCTGTGCTTCATCTTCTGACAGTCTGGCTAGCTTCAACTATAGTTCCACTCCAAATATACTTAATGCCTTGGTCATACAAAAAATTCAAGGTGTTCCACTATCTAAGATGATGGAAAACTGAAGTCTGACTTCAGTGTCAAGATCATTTCCTTAACAAGACTCTCAGCTCACTCCTATGCTTGTCAGTGAGATGGTAAGAGGTACAAAAAAAAAAAAAAAAAAAAAAAAAAAAAAGGAGATCACCAGTTTCTCCTGAGTCCATTTAATCTTTCTTTACACTCTTCTAATAAAGCCCCATTTATCTGGGACACTCAGAGGAAGTTTTCCCATTGGTTTCACATGTCTAAGTAATTAAACCAAAAGAAAGTGGTAAAGCATCTCTTTATAAATACCTTTGGGCTCAGGCATTCCCAGCCTCTCTTTTCCTCCACAAACACATCAGCTATGAGGGAATCTGTGCTGACTTTGCCATGCTGTCCTGCCATTGCTCACACACAGCTCCCCTTTTTAAAAAGGTGAAAGCATGTGACTCACTGACACAAGAGACATCCACGCAAAAACCAAGAGACAGCAAGACTCCTCCATTCAAAACAGGCCCTGAAGTTTTATGGATTTGTATCCAGTCTTATGGATTTATTCTCTGACACTTCCCTGCTATTTTATTTCTTCTCCAGGCACTGTGCAACGAGATAGCAAGCAGCTGATGTGTGTGCTTGACACCCTAGCATTTTTTTGTCTTCCTTTTAGGGGGAGAAGTCTAAGGAGTCTTTTTGGGGCCCTTTTATATAATTTTTAGTGGGATGGTGTGCTTGGAAGAGACGTTTTGACAGTGGAAATATTTGCTCCACCATTCTGCCACCTCCTCGTGGGTGTCAGACCTGCATTCTCACCATTCCAGTCCCAACAAAGGAACAGCCACGGGGTCATTCAAAGCAGGGTATGATGAGCTAGAGGGCCAAACCCCAGACACAAGCTCTGCCTGCCTGGATGTCTGCAATGCAGCCACCAGGACCAACCAATAACTCCAGTCTCATCTCTACCGGATCAGAGGGATTCTTCCAGCCCTTCACAGGAATCGTTACAAAACTCTCAACACAGAGATACCTTAGATCTAAAAGGATGGCTCCTTCTTCTTTCTACCCAATTTACTCATCTTCAAGCAACACACCATTACTCAACTTGGAGCAATAACATTTAGGCAGACAAAATTAAATTGATTTTGATGTCTGGGGACTTCAGCCTGGGGAATTTCACAGAACTTGGCCAGACGTTCCCTTCTTCAGCTTTCTGCTGGGGTTGACAATTATTGGTGATTCCTCTTCAGGCATAAAGAAACCAAATCAGCTTGGACTGTAGCAGAGAGAGAAGCAGATTCCAGGTATCACACAGCACTGATCCTGGGGAAAAGCAAGGAGCCTCCAAGGAAGTGGAAGAGCATACAGACACATCCTTCAATGCAATTTGGATTGAGACAAATACAGTTTGGGAGCATGTGTCAGATACAGGGGAAAAAAAAACCCCAAAACCCAATAAAGACTGGAAATGAATGTACAGTTCAAGGAGAAGTAGCAATAAGGTCTGCAAGACACAACTGTGTATTCTGCAGAGTTGATCTGAAAACTACCAGCAGCTCATGATATCAGCCAGCAGAGTCAGTGGGGTTCAAACAGGGCTGACCCAGAAACTCTTAATTATTTTCTTTAGGCTAGCAAGCTCACCAAAACCTGCTACAAAACTCAGATTCAGATACAACAAACAAGAGGACTTGAATTTCTGGCTTCCTCTTGGACAGTCCCAGGCAACTGAAAGAGGGATATGTGCGTGCTCAGATTTTACTTCTGATGTGATTACCACTGAACATACCCAGACCAGAAAGCTTGAATGTGGAGCCAGAGTGCTATTAGCACCTACAGCCAGTTTATTTATCCCCCTTTCAAATCCCACACAATCAGAGGGAAGCAAGCCAATGCAAACTGCAGTCCACAGAATGTACTACAGAAAGATCAAATGTAATCTGCACCATCTCCCCCTGGCCCTTCATCAGATCCACGTGTAACCCCTCCCTGAAAATCCTCCAGGTGATACCTCATCCTCTCCCTTCTGTTTCCACCCTACTGAGCATGAAAAATAGCTTCACAGTGTGAGCTGCAACAGACTGCAGAAAAAGAAATATGACCTGCTGAGGCTTCTGTGAAGTACAGGAAAATGCAGTAGGATCTGGTGATGTTTTTTTAAACCTCACGCTGCTTTGAGATAATTACCATACCAAGTGCCTTTTATTAACTTTTCCTACCATCTATGCTCTTTGTTACCAGCTAGGCTTATGCATCCATCTCCTCAAGGCAGCTTCATCTCTAGAGAAAAGGTAAATGCCACTTGCCTCGCTCCATCTAAGTTTTTATTCTTTATGGAAGACAGGGAAGAGCAGGTAGAGGTGAGGCACTCCAGAAAGAGAAGCTGTATTTAAAACATTTTGTGCAAAAAGAGCACATGACAGATCTACCCAGTTCCCCAGCCCCTCTGGTTCTCCACCACACCACCTTCTCAAAGAGACTGGTGAAGTGTTGCTTAATGCATAGTACACATCTAACAGCTCAAAGTTTGATGCTGAACCATTTCCCCTCCTCCCCAGATAACGAGAGCTGCCCACATCAAACAATGAAGGCAGATGGGGAGGGAGATTTGAAAATATGTATTTGTCCTCTTCCAAAGCATCAGTACACTTCAGTGTTTTAAATGCACATCTAGCAACAACAGAATATGCTGAAAAAGAGATTTTCTAGCAATGACCTGTTGAAAACAAGGTTTACTCCACTGATGATGTATTAGCTGGCCAGAGTGACTAAAACAGGCAAGGTTTCCACTTTGCTCACGGTGCTGTAACGTGAGGGACAAACACAGGAGGTTATTGAGAACATTCAAGCACAGAGTGGCCCCAGAGGAGCAATGGCAGAACTCAGGAGAAGCAGCCACGTCCTGGCAGGCATCTCAGAGAGAAGTGTTTTACTAAAATCCTAACAAACCCTCCTGTAAGTTTACTGAACGTCTTTTCTCAACTCTGTGAACTACCATGACAATTTCTTGTGGGGAGTAAATGCACATGAGCAGAGAAATGGTGACACTGTTGCAACAAATCAGCCATTCCTTGCTTATTCCACTGACTCAAGCAATGTTTTTAGATGGCAGCTACAAAAGCAGACTGCAAGATCACAGAGTCATAGAACAGTTTGCACTGGAAGGCACCCTAAAGATAGTCTAGTTCCAACCCCCTACCGTGGGCAGGGACACCTTCCACTAGACCAGGCTGCTCAAAGCCCCGTCCAACCTGGCCTTGAACCCTTCCAGGGATGGGGAATCCTCAGCTTTTCTGGGCAACCTGTTCCAGATGATCTTCTGATGTTAATTTTGTGAAGGTTTTCCTGCTGACAGCTCTCTTACCCACCTCCTCCTGTGATGTCTCAATTACTTCAAAAGTAATTAACTGTCACATGGATGAATAAGTCAGGTGTGAAACATCTGATTCACAAAAATAGTTTCGTGTGAAAAGCACAAAATTCCATTAAGGAATGGGTTCAACCACAACCCTAGCTCCATGGTGTATTCCTTACCCAGGTGCCACATATAGGTTTTAACTTGAGATTTGACCAAAATAATGGATTAAAAAGCAACTTGAAAGCCACGAAAATGGAGTATTTACTCCCTCCTTCATAGCATGTGTCATCTGCATGTGTTTTTGTGGTTTTTTAATATAGGAAGATGAGAAAAAGCATGACACCTTTTAAATATTAAAACATAGATCAACTTATTCCACCGAAAAAAATACTCAGGAGGTCTGTTTTAGAGAAAACAATCTTAAACTACCTTTTACTTAAGGCACTGCAAAGGTTTTTCAGGAAGGCAAACTTTTGTAAAAAGATGAATCTCAGTTTCATCAGGGCAATAAGTAACAAAATAAAATTAAATCACTAGTCACTTCAGAAAATTTTGATCAGAGCTTAATGGTTTGATATTTAAAGAAGGAGCTTGCCATTTCTACCTCAAACAGCATATAGTTTTTACAATACTAAGCTTCTCTGGCAATGTGTCCATTTCAACAAAACCCTTTGTTTTCCTTCCTGGCAGTGCCTTTCCTGCTGCAATTTGCAAAAGACACTGGTTTGTTCCAGGTGACAGATAAAAAAAAGACTGGGGATACCCATCCCCAGCGAGGCTGCACAGTCCAGGGTCATTGTCATCTGATACCCTAAAGGTGGTCAAAATCATATACAAACCAATTGCAAGAGCATTATTTCTACCTCTAGGGACACAACACAGTCATATCTGTTACTCTCTAAGCTAAATCCATTTTGGGGTCTACACAGTGGTCTCAAAATTAACATCATTGCAGTTATTAATAAGAAGCAGAAAACCCTAACTTTCCACTGCTTTTTCTTCTCAGTATAAGGCTTTGTATTAATTCCCAAGCAAGCAGTACAGCACAGTTTAACATCTGAGTCACAGAGAAGTCCTCCTGCTCCTCACATCCAATTTTCCACTTGAGTAGACTTTGCTTCAAGAATGTCCAGCGTTGTGACAGGAGTCAATATTATTAAGAAATTCCCTCTTTTCAGTGCTCTTCCTTTTGCATAACCCATCAGAAGGTTAAATCAAAATTCAATTCTACTTACTGAATCTTACTTGTATTTCAGGCTTAATTACCTAAACCATCATTACCCAGAGTGGATCAACACTCCTTCAAGGGAGCTCTTCGTGGTATGTGCCACCCAGGACCTGTAGTCTTCTGGAGTGCCTCCCACCAGCTCACCTTCCTCTCCTGCCACCCCCTAGAACTCCTCCTTTTGTCCAGGCAATCTGCAACACTCAGGGAAACACAACCAAAAGCTGTTAATTCTTAGCAAGATTAACTTTATAATGAAAACTTCTGCAAACAGCAGTTACTAGAGTGTGATGGCACTAAAGAGCTAAGCAAATGGATAACACTGGATGAACTGTGTCAATTTTTAGGTTTTTTATATTTTATTTTTTTTTTAAATCTAGGTCATTAATTATATACATAATATATACTATGAAAATCACATGCTCAAGTGGAACAAAAGTGAAGCCAGGTGCAGTAATACCAAGAGAAGCATGAGTGGCACAGATTATACTCTGGTAGCACGGCCTTATGTCCATGAGATGGGATTTACCAAGGGTAACTTCCCAAATGTGGGTACTTGAATCACCCACAGCCTTGCTCCTCACTGCACATTACTCTGGTGAACAGATGTGATCTCTCTCAGTTAATGCAACTCTCTCTGGAAAAAAAATCCATTCCTTATTTTGTGTAGGCCATGACACGTATCGAGATGGCAGAGTGGTCACAGACATCCCCAGCATCACCTGGCTCTCCACGGAAGAAAACAAAATAATTTGAAAAACCTCTCAGACCATCCTCTAAAGCAGGATTGTTTCAGCATCTGCCAATTGAATCCAAGGAGAATAATTTTATTGGGGATGTAGCTCTCACTTGTGAAAGCCTAACTCTGGTTAGTCTGCTTTCCGTGGGACAGATTTGCTCTCACTCTGCTTGCACTGATGTTTTGAGTAGTACCCAAGTGGAAAATAGAATTAACATGTCGAGTAAGCTTTATTCCTCTTTAATTTGTTATCACTGTCATTAAGAGTCTTTTATTTTACTTTGGCTAATTGTTACAGGAACAGCAATAGAAATGTTACAAATCTGTAAATTGGTTGTTTCATGGTACGGTTTTTCCATGGGATGAGTCTTTTTCATTTACCACCAAGGAGTTCAGAGTGCTGGAACCTGGAGGCTTTAGTGAACTCCAAGAACTGATTAACCCTCTTGCCATTCAGAAAGGCATAGAAATGAAGTTTGTTTCTACTTTGATAGATGAGAATTAGCAAAGCAGACAAAGATTCAGAGCCAGTTGGTACACATCAGGGAACAGGCAGTTACTTACAGATCCATGAGCTGGAAAAGCACGACCTTTTTAAATATTCTATTAACAAAACTTAATTTCTACGTGCATAATACCTCACCAACAGTAAGGCTTCTCCTTGACCCTTCTGCCTTTGCTGCTCAACAATACCATTAAAAATGCTGCTTTTCCCTGTGAAGTTAATTATCTACCTATGAATTTTGTAGAAGGTAAAAAAGGTACTCCAAACTGCAGGGGTTTAAACTTTTACTAAACCTGGAAAACTGAACCATCTTCAGGTTCCAACCCAACTATATAAATGTAATTCAAACTGGATTTTTTTTACACCTATTTAATCACGTAAGCCCTCCTGCAAATTTGTCTGCAGTGCTCACACCACTAAAACCCAGCTTTTCTCTCTGTTTTCCCTTGCCTTCTCATGTAAAGGTGGTATCTGTCTTTTAATTAGATGTCACTACTTCACCAGCATTATTACCTGCCAAATGCCTGGATAAACAGGATAACACAAAACCTCATTTCTTTGTAAGTTTGTATATTCAGAGATGCACCCACAACTTTATTTCTGGTTGTCTTTGAAAACCCTTAAATGCCTTTATTACGCAGTCAATCCACGCTGTAAAAGCGGTAACAGATCGTACCTCTAAACCCACCCTCTAAAAATAAGATCACTTTAGGCTTCATGCAAGCCTTTACTTTCAGCTCTTCATCTTCCAATTCCCCCTCCTTCCTCTTCCAGCCAGCCAGCCAGAGCCAGGCTGTGTCATTCCACTAACCTCGGTGAAGACACGCTGCTGCAATTTTTTTCCTTCAAATAATTTAAACTAGGCACAGAAAATGCTCAGAGTCATTACTACAGGGAACTTCAGGCGCTATTAAACAAGAGAGCAGAGGAACATCCTTGAAATAAAAGTCTTAAAACCTCGCTAGCAGCTTACCTTTTCGAGTTAGCAATTCTATCTCCCAAACCAGCTTTCTGAATCCTCTGTAGAGCTTTATTTGAAATTGAGGTTTTGCTTTTATCTGGATCTGACTCATTACAGCACACACCCCACAGGACAGAATTTAGAAGGTCAAACTGAGGTGTACACACACAAAAATCCTATTAAGAGACCCCAGCATGGTGCTCACTGAAGGGACATTCAGCAGAAAAGGACCAGAAGCTTCCAAGTTTGTCTGTCTTGCTTAGCTGCTCTCTGATGGGTAGGAGCAGGGAGATAGTTTTACAGCTTAGCTAAACGTTTAAAAGCACTGCAGAAGACAAGATTTAAAAAAAAAAAATCGCAACCAAACAACATGTCATTAACATCTAAATAAGAAGTGGAGCTGTGGGCACATCCATACTCGTTTCAGGTGGGTTATTTATCTTCAAGTATCCAGACTCTGGGCACAGATTTGCAAGGAGAAGGCAGGCCAACCTTCGGTTTTTATCTGAATATTAACAGAACTTACATGAATCACTAGCCAATTTTAACACATCTGACCTTGGGCTAAGTATAATGTAAATTACTTCAGAAGGAATAGAGATTGATAACTGCTAGTTAAGAATACTCCTTGAGAAAAAGGTTAACTGTTGGATTAAACATTAAAAACTTCCGTCCATTCAACGTTCTTCAGAAGTGCTGGACTTCATTATTAAGCACTGCAAAAAACAGACTTTCCCAATTAAAAAAAACAAAACACCAAACCATTCTTAGCCAAACCAGCTTTTTTTCTAAATGATTTCCCATTCAATAAAGTGTAGAAATTATTATGGGATATTAAAGACAATTCAATCTTTTGGGAGAGAGCAGTTTTAGTGGGTACCTGGCATCCAGCCCACCACACAGAAGGAGAGGGAAGAAACAGGAGAAGACAGACCTCTAAGAGAGGCAGGTAAAGAACTGCCACATTTGAATTGCAAACTTTGGGAGATCTAACCCACAGAATATATCATTTTGGTATTTTTTAGCCAGGAAAAAGGAAAAATAAAGACTTTGTCACATAAGGTGTTGCTGCTAAAAAACAAATCCTGTGAGATGAGCAGCTCAATTTATATGAGCTGGTCTAACAGACAAATACTGTCAGATGACAAGTGAAATTCAGTTTTTCTACAATTTACTTTTTTGTTTCTTCTTTGAATATAGGAGCACACACTTGAAGCAATAAATTTAGGTCTGAAATTGTGACTATCCCAGTTGTTATGAAGTATTTTAAAAAACCCTATACACCAATGACTGACAAACAGATTTTCTACAACTACAACTGGACTTTATCATCATATCAGAAAGGGAGTTTAAAGAGGATTTGGCAGATGGGTTGGGGGTCTGTAACTCGAGGACAGAGAAAATCAGAAGTTGCAAAGATGAGCAGAAGGGCTGGAAATGTGCGTGATGAAGCACAGCTCTGCCTGTGCATCTCCACACAACCAGCACTGACACACAGAGACCACACAAACATCCAACATCTGCATTAGTGTCTTCACCCTCCCTGGGAAGAAAACACCCAAGATAAGGATGATTTTCCACAGCAGTGAGTTGCAGCCACTTCTTAAACAGGTCTGCAGAAAAAGTCCCCAATGCCACGAGCTGGAATCTGCCTGCAGCAGAGGCAGCTGGAAGGAGAGTTGTGACCACCACCTGGAGAAAGAAACGTTTCCATGAACTGTGCAGAACGTACAGCTGACCTGTCCAGCCACTGTCACACCGGTTTATTTGTTTATTTTTAATTCAGTTGCAGATCATTTTGCATCTCTGGCCACATTGCCCATGTGCCTTAGAATAAAGGATCACATTTTGAATGAAGCATTACTATCTCTCATTGGACAAATTCAAGGGCATTTCTACTCTTAAGCATTTACTTCCCACTTTTCTCCCTCAACCATTAGAATCCCTTTAAAAGAGTATTTATTGATCACATTTCCTACGACATTTAATTCTTAAGAGTTACAATTAGGAAATGCAAATCACTGATTGTGCTGTCAGATGAATCCCATATTATTCAATTGCTAGGTTGAAAAAAAGCCACCTAAAATTGATGGGTTATTTCCACAGGATGCTGCGAGACACTGGCTATTAGATCAACGTCCACTTGTATATTTAAATTGCTTTGAAATTCCAAAGCCTTCATCAAATGACCCTCCCTCAGGCTTTACATTAACTAGTCTTTTCAGGACATTTTCCTTCTGGTTAAATGATGGCAAATCCTTTGTTCTTTACACGGCTAGTGGTTTTAGTTCTTATTTATTTATTTTACAACAGCACTTACTTTTTTCTTTCACACATGTTTCAACCTTCTTTTTTTCCCATTTTCAGCCCTGCTACTACTGAGGGCTACATAAAATCTCTCCAGGGCTTTGCACTGCTCTCCCTTTGCATTTTCCTCCTTTCTTGCCTACTGTGGCAACACCTATACAAACATAAAATCTGCAGAAGTATAAGGATGTTCAAGTTGAACAAGACCACCCAAAATGAAAGCAGTTTTCACACAGGAACGAACATCTTCATGGAACCCCTCCTCCCTTGGACAGTCAACCCTTGGCTGTCCAGAGTGTTTCTCTAAGAAGCCAAACCAAATCCACCCTTTCAGCAACTGCTTTTCACTTGCAGTATTTTTCCTAAAGCTGCTAAAAACCACACTTCCATCCACCTATGCCCCAACAGGCTAGTACAGAAAAAAACCTGTAGGCACAACTAAACGAGCCATCACTGGATAAACAGGAGAATTTCCAATTACACAGAAAACAAGGAAACCGGCAACTGCATTCGATATCATACTGGGTTCATTTATTTAGATAAATGTAACTGCGTACAACTTTTTAATTATAGAAGTGTTAATAAAAATACGGTCTTTGGTGCTGCAATCCTGCAGCTGGAATTCCAAAATTAGTCCCATTAGGATTTTCCTGATACTGCTGAGGTGCACTGGCACATGATTTAGCTGCTTCTTTCATAAAAAAACACACTATGCAAGGATTTTGCCAGCGGAGGAATAAGACAATATTGAGAGATCATATTTATTGTTCCTCACAGCGAGACTTCACACTCATTTTTCTCACCCAGCAGTCTCACGCAACCCAAACCCATCTTTCTTTGCCTTCCTCACAGAAGTGAAGCAGCAGAATCAGGCAAAAGCATCCTAACAGTGCTCTCTGAAGTCCAGGCGAGTTTTTCACATCCCTGTGTGTGCACACACACACACAAATCCAAGAGTCTGCCATTTAAAAACAATTATTTGACTTTAACTCCTCCCAGAGTCCCGTGCCCAGGATGTTCACTGGAGGCTGTAGGTCTGCTGTGTGTCCTTCACTGAAAGGGTTATGAAGAGGGACCGGGGATCCTTTCTGTTTTTGCGGACCGTGATCTTCCCTCTCAGGGCCTCCCCTGCAACAGCAAAAAGGAAATTATTGTGGTTACTGCACTGAATGCACACAGTAACAGCACAGATGCACGTGTTGCACGAGAAGCTGCTCCAAATTAATCGGGATTAAAAAGGCTGCAAAGGTTTCCCTAAAGTTTTCAAAGCCCTAAGGAAGGGCCTTGACAACAAACTGCAGTGAAACCTGGTGAGGTGCTGACTTCTGTTGGATGCTTCACTTTTCAGGTGGCCCACCCAAAGAGCTGATATGCCAAATATTGCCCTTGTGACCGGGGAAAACCATATTAACCAACCTGGAGGGAAACCACGTAACCACAAAACCCCATTCCTGCTGTATCTGCCTTGTGGTTTGCAGTTGTGCTGCATCTCACTTAAGCTCTAACTGGGTGATGTTTTTGTCTGGCAGGAAATGTTAACAAAAACCTTCACGGCATTTGAAGTACAGACATTATTAGTTGCAAGTTTTGTTTTACAGAGTGTCAGGCTCTCTTGACCATAACACCTGATAGGAGTGTCCTTCGGTTACATCCACAGCAAATGCTTTCACATGGAAGGAAAAGTAAATAATCTGAATTTATATATATACACATACACCTTCAATTTATATATATAACTCTCTCCCTCTATATATATATATACACATACACACTGTCAATTTAAGGTATATTTGCAAATTTAGGAATATACAATGTAACAAAACACAAACACACAAATTTGTACCTTTAGGAAGACCCCTACTGAGCCTCTTCAAACCATCGTTTTAAACCCACAGGAACTACATCTAAACAGATGAACGTACCAAAAACATTACAGGAGGGCATGATCCCAATCTACAGCAGTAGTTCTGTGTTATTCTTCCATCAGGCTTCCTTTGCCCCATTCATTTTCATCCCTCACACCAGCCACACCTACTGGTACTACTTTTCTTTCTCCCTGGATCCAAAGTATTTCCCAGCTGTTCACTACCTCCTATGATGTTAAAAGCCAGTGTTAATGTTCTGCTAAAAAGCTTATTGGAAAAAAAAAAAAATGAAAACAAACAGCAATTTCAAAACTAAGCTGGTTTCGAATCCAGGAAGGATTTGAGAGTTCTCCATTTGGCACAATTCTCAGTCACATCCCCAAACAGTGAACTGACAGAAGGTCCACATTATAAGTTGAGGATATTTTGTTAAAGGCTGCAGCATAATTATCAAAGAAAGCTTATCAACAAGAATGACTGTGGTACCAAAAATCAGAAAAACCCCCACATTCTTTGATAATTTTTTTAAAAATCATTTAAAAGTTAGTTGGAGATTCCACTATAATTCCTGTGCAGCTTTGTTATTAGGAGTCAAATGACTGACATAACACGGTGTAATCTGCAAAGAACTGTGAAAATAGTTTCACAGATTATTTAAACAGAGATTTGCCAGATAGAAGGACAAGGATAAAAAAACCAAAGGGCATTATAACTTCATTTCAGGTAGGAATTTCAAGCCAGTTTGAACATATAGATTTTAAAAACTGCTACAAAATGATTTACTTGATTTATTTTAATATCCTGTGATAACAATTCAGTAAGGCTAAAGAGCCTCTGGGAACCAAAATTCCATGACAGAAATTAATCCGTATTTCCAATCTTCCAATTTAAAACATCAATAAAACACTACAATCCAAGCAAAAATTTAAATATAATTCCATAAATTATAGCCGGCTTCACAGAACAGAACCCTCAGATTCCGTTTGCAGGGGCAGTTAACGAAAACAAAGCATCCCATTCAGTTTTCCTGGCGTGGTAACCACATTTAAACCTGCCTTTCTGAACGAGACTTCTCTGAGGGCTGAGGCAAACAACAGCAGTGCAACCCAGTAACAGAGAGGCAGTTCTGACCAATTAATCAATGTCACGCAGATAGAAAATGACGGATGTTTTTCCCCCCACTCTGCTGTCCTAGGAGCTGCCTGGAGGGAGCTGGGACTGGGACTCAGCTGCATCACCTTGCTCTTATCACGCTCAGTTGGATGCAAGTAAAACCACACAGTGCCATTGCAGTTTGATTAGGACAAAACTGAATCCATTACAATCCCCCCCCCTCGCCTCCTGCATTTTTATTATCCCTTGGGGAGGCCTGAAATTTGTCCCCAAACAGCAAAAAGCAGAAGAATTCAGCAGAAGTGCTGCATCAGCTTGCTAGCACAGGAGAAAACACACCCCTGTGTCCATACTGACTCACTGTCAAAAAAAACCCCACATTTGATTACAGGCTCTAAGGAACACCCTGGACATGTGCTCAAACTCAAATCAGGTTATTACCATCAGCAGAACTGTAAGCAATGGCACCTGTCACTTGTGTTTGTGCAATACAATCACACCCAGGGCAGGCCTGCAGTCTGTGAGCCCAGGCACTTCTCAGTGCAAAAGCCCCATCACTGAGAGTGCTCAGGCCCGGCAAATGATGGGGTTTTTTCAGTGTAGAAAGGATTTGATCAAACCCAAAGATTGCACACGGTCTTCCCTGCATCCACATCCATACCATCTACTCACAGCTTGAAATGACCCATGGCAATGAGCTCGCAATGTGAAGAAACTGCTCTGCCTTTCAGTACAACTTGGTGTCTCTTCCCTCTTTGATCACAGAAAGAGCTCACTGGAACTGTTTCAAAGAGAGCTGCTAGAAAACTGCAGTGGACCTGGGCTAAAAACACCCAAACTACTGAACTGCTGGTGAAAATTATCTTTACAAACCCCCTACACTGTAAAGAACCACTTAGTGGTAGTCACACATTCCTTCACAGCCACCAAACAGTAAAGATGGGACACCACCCTTCACAATAAGGTTGTTCTTGTTGGAGGCTGACAATTTAAACATGATTAAGATTTCCACTCTACTTTAGATTAACTGGACCCACACTGAGGTCTAGCACACAACAGAAAAAAACAGCAAGTCTCAAAAGCATTGCTCTCAAAGAGATGGGTAGAAAGTGGTTTCCATATCCCATCTATCTCATGAAAAGGAAAAACTGAAATAGTTTGTGGGGGGAGACCAAGAGCACTTCCCTTAAATTCAGCAACTTATCCTTACGAGGTTCTGCTTTTCCAGTTCATCCTTTGAGTGTATTCTCAGAAGAGTTTTGGTAACAAATTGTCACGTTCCTTGCAGCAGCAGACCTTGCAAAGAGAAGCACACAAAACAGCACCAGAAGTCTGTCCAAGCTTCCCCGTCTAGATACAGAATATCTATTATCTTTCAGTGAGATAGAACAGCCACGGGAAGAGATTCAATTTAGTGCCTGGAACACGCACTTAGAAATGTTTTGGAGAAGTCAGCAGGATCGTTTTAAACTGCTGGTTTTAAAAAAATACAGCATGTGATGTGCCAGATTTAGTGTGACCTCAAAATTCAAGTTTTAATATTTACCAGATTTTTAAAAGCCAAGCATCATTTTTGGAGGTGCCACTTATAAATAAAACAAGTGACAGCATTCTACAGACACCATGTTGCAGCTGTAGACAGGCAAAACAGACACTAAAATCTTAATTAGGCACCAAATTATCCAACTGGGATGCACAATATTGAAGTATTTCAGTATAGGATCAAAACATTCAGACAGATTAATCGTGCCAGTGCTGTTTTCCTACTTTTAACAATGCTATCTAGGTAGACACATCAACATTCTCCGAGTCTGTAAATTGACAAACAGCTTTCCAATTACAGAGACTGGGGAGTTAAAGATAATCAAGGATTTTGCAGGGCCTTAGTCATGTGAGTTCTGCTCAGCTTCGCTGTGCTAGCCCCTTTTAGCACCACAGAAAAACAAAGCCAGGTTTTATTTTCACTGCAAGGCAATATCAAGAACATGAAACGCCGACAATATGCTGTTTTACTGCTAATAGAATCCGCTTGCATCCAGATCTGGGTTTTCACTTAATGCACTGAAAAGATTCTGTGGGCCCTCTAAAATAATTTCTGTAAGCATTTTATTTATTTAGTAAATTCTTGAGACAACCTAATGAGAATGATGTGATGTTTTGTTTACTTAGCAGGAATATTTCAACAAACAACAAAAGGAGGAGACCATTATTAACATCATTTTTGGACCATTAATAAGAAAAAAGATACTGCTTCGGCATCTCAATTTCAATCTTCCAAATAAAGGCTATTCTTTAGCCCAAGCTAGTAAAAGGGCTGCTAAGAGAAGCCTTGTAGTCTGTATGGAATCTACAACACAATACTGTTTGTCTGAGAAAACCCAGTTTGTCTGGCAATAAAATATATGGCTTCTTTCTCCAGTTTCTTTAATTTTACTGGTTGCTAAGCAGTTAAAACACACCCAACAGGCTGATGCTGTTTTGTTCTACTTGACTGTACCTCAGTTCCAAGTCTCTTGTCACAGTCTGTGAGGAGGAAAAGCAGCTTTCCAAAGCATGGAAACCCCCCACTCACACCAAGCTGCAAGACCCATCCTTTGGCTTGCAGTTGCTTGATTCTGTTCATCATTAGAACGGCTCAAAACATTCAGTCTTTTTTTTTTTTTTTTTTTTTTATGGCTGAGAGAATAGATCTATTTTTACAACAAATAACCTGGCATCAAACAGCTGAGAAAATTAGCTGGTTCACACTGCAGAACAAAACAATTTTGCCACGGCAGAAAAGAGCACTTTGCAGTTAAATACCCAACAGGTTCAGATATCTGTAAGCTCAACTTCTTTTACAGAGCAAATCCAAATACAATCAGGGCTTTATAACCACTCCAGGCACAGCCCCAAAAGCTATGAAGCATCTGATAGAGACTTTTAGTCAGCCTTACTGTTTTACTCGGAATTAAAAATCTGAGGGAACCATTTTTCTTTACTGGGGAAAAACAGCCACTGCCCTGTCTGAAAGATGCTTTCAAAACAAGAAAAAGTTTAAAATACATTTTATATCCGGCAAATTCCTCTTTCACAACCTATTAAAATGCTAAAAGCAAATGCCACCATGGGTACACTGGTCAGATTATTGCAAGACTCAAATCATATTATTTCTATTTATTTACTGGGAAAAAAAAAAAAAAAAAAAAGGGAAAGGGTCAGGACCACAAGTGAGATCAGAATTGGCTGAGGGAGCTGGGGGGGCTCAGCCTGGAGCAAAGAAGACTTAGGGGGGACCTTCTCATTCTCTACAACTCCTTGAAAGGAGGTTGTAGCCAAGTGGGAGTTGGTCCCCCCTCACAGGTAACAAGCCACAGGATGAGAAGAAATGGCCTCAAGTTGCACCAAGGGAGGTTTAGATTGGACATTTGGAATAATTCCCTCATGGAAAGGGCTGTGAAGCATCGGAACAAGCCACCCAGCTGTGGCAGATAAGGACATGGTGGTCCTGGAAGTGCTGGGTTAGTGGCTGAACTCAATCCTAAAGGACTTTTTCCAACCTAAATGATTCTATGAACACATTTGGTCACAAGTGCATCTTCTTTGCTGCTTCTCCCATTGCCATACATGTTATTCCTGATTACAAGAATTTATACTGAGGGTTGATGAATACTGGTAAGCAGAGGGATGGATGTAAAGGCTGAAACGTTCAAAGGGTGCAAATGTTTTTAATCTAACACAGTTACTTTCATCTTCTCTTAACTTGCACTGAGAAAAGTCCATTTGAAGACAGAAAGTCTCCCCAAAATTGGAGTGGAGCTCAGTTCAACTTGCCAGGCTGATGCAATGCACAGTAAAAATAGTAACAAGCGCTGCTGGTTCATTAACAAGTGGCAGATAAGAAACAGCTGGAAGTGCAAATATAAATATAAATTAAGTATCCTGCAAAATAAGTTTGAACAGTTTGTTCAGCTGAAAAAAATGGAAAGACTGAGGAAACAAAATATATGGTTCACCACAAATTATCAAGATGAATATTCAAGTCACTATTCTGACAAGGAAAAGAAATATAAAGAAGAAAAATAGGGAAATCTGCACTTCAAACATGTCTTAAGGGAAAGAGATTTTTGGAACAAGAAGGAGAAGGGTCAATGTCAGAGGGAATGGTTTTCCAAGAAAATCATCAAAATTAAGACTCTTGTATCAGGAAGCACCTTCCACCCTGATGGGTTTGTGTCATCTGTGAGCACCAAATATCCCACAGAAATTAAAACTGGGATTAAAAAAGAAAAGGGAGCTACACCAAGAGTCTCTCTCAGAATCCTAACTCTAGAAACAATAGGTACAGAATCTCAGATTCAAGTGATAATTTTACATAAGATATAAAACCAGACAATGGGTAAAAGGGTGGGAAAGGGGAACCCAAATAATTATGAAGGGAAGGGGTGAGGCAGAAAGAAAGAGAAACATAGCTGTAACAAGATTTCTTATGGGAATAATTTCAAGAAATATGAACTAATAATAATAAAATGAAAAGAGTTACGGCACAAGTGATTTTGAAGGTCAGCTGGGTTGTGCTCACTGCTTCAAAGCACGCTGTTCCTGCAGCTGTCTTCAGAAAGTCACCACACCTAGACTAGAGATCTGGCTTTGAGGCACCACCTCCCAGTAATTTCACACCTTTGGTAAATGTCAAATGATCTGTGCAATATGCATATTTTAACAAATGTCATCGCGCTTTAAAAAATTCACTTTGCACTCCGTGACATTGAAATTTAATGAGCAGCAGCAAAGGAGACCTCAGCCAGCCTTGCCTAGAGACAGAATCTGAAGGGGACACAAGCCAGGTACAAATGCACCGAGGCACAGGTGGCATCCCAAGAAGTGCCAGGGCCAAAGAAACGGCGGATGAAAATTATTTAGGAGTGTGAAGTCGAAGCGTGGAAGGCTTTCCAAACAGAATTAATTAAAACCACTAACAAGCATCACCTCAGTCTTCAAAACCTTACCTTTAAAACAATTTATCACCTGAATTTTACGTTATCCCTGATGACAACAAAAACCTTTCTACTTGCATCAAATTCCAGGTGAAACTTATTACAGGACTTAACCATTTTATAAAAATTTACAGTTTATCAAACTAACACATTCGATACTTCAAATGGATCAAGTTCATGGCTGTGAGTTCTTTAAAATTGTTCTCGGTTTACAGAGGAATCCCACAGTGGCAGGTACAAGCCATGCATATATTCAAGATGAATTCAACAAATACAGCATAGTTTAGGAGTACTAAAAAAAAAAAATACTGTGCAATCACTTGGCAAATTCGATACTTTGGAATATTAGCAGTGTAACACATAAGAGACTGTTAATAGCAGGGTTTGCTGAGACAAAAAAAATTTCTTCAACAGGAGCTGAAGTTTTATTAGTTCTTTTCAAGACTAAGGTAGTTTTTTTCAATTATTTCAGGTGTAAATTTAATGGTAACAGCAGTGTAACACAACCATTGCTGCACCAGCACTGAATTTAAATATACCTGCTTCTACAGGAATTGGTTTCTCCAGGAGAAAAACTGTCTGTTTCCAGTGTGTTTTGGTACACTGGGGACCAGTTGAAAACGAGACCTGCAACAGAAGAGTTCAAGAGTTTGATTAAGAACAACCTTTTTGATATCACACCACATCAATCATTTTCCAAACACACACGCATATGAAGTCTTTGCTACAGCAAAACAGATTCTCTGCCAAGCACCTTGAGGCAGAAAAAAAACCACACCATGCTCATCTCTCATTAAAATGCATAGCCCCAAATACTCACCTTGTTCTGACAGTTCTTCTCAAAAAATATATCAAAGTAACCAGCAACCGCCTATCAAAAAAAAAAAAAAGAGGAAAATGTAAATATGGTAAAGGAATAACAGTGAAACTCAAGAAAAAAAATCTATGATTAATGTATACATTTATTAAGGAGTAGAAATTCCAATAAATGCCATGGGCAGGGGCACCTTCCACTATCCCAGGTTGTTTTAAGTTTTATCTAACATGGCTTTGAAACACTTCCAGGGATGGGGCAGCCACAGCTTCTCTGGGCAACCTGTGCCAGGGCCTCAGCACCCTCACAGGGAAGAATCCCTTCCAATATCTAATAGATACAAAATATTCACACATAAAGCAGTGTACTCACACTTTTAGTTACAAAGTTTTTTTAATGCTGGATTGCTTTTTTGACCCAAAAAAAAAAAAAAAAAAAAAAAAAAAAAAAAAAAAAAGCCTTGTGAGAGTTCCAGAAATGCCAAGTATTCCAATAAACAACTGGAAGATGCTAATAGAAGAGCACCACTCCGGTTTTTCACCCCTGAAATCCTGTCCATGCTCACCTTTATTTGCTTTCTGCTGTCGAATGAGAAAGGCTAAAGCACCTTCAGCCTCTGGGCCCAAGGCAGCTTGTGCTTTTCTGTCACATGTCAGCCTGGAGAAATGACCCAGAATGGAGCTTTTGAGTCACTGCAGCCACAGCTGTGTTCAAGTTACTCAGCTGGGGACTCCCTGCATCCCTGGCATGGGAGGGAGGGACTCTCCCCAGGTCAGCTGTACTGCACTCAAACAAAATATGTGCCAATTTAATGAGGGCAAAGCCTGTGGCATGAAAACCCTCTGGAAACCACCTACCATAACACCTCCCTCCCACTGCACCAGTATTTCTCTCCTGTTCCCAAGATTAGAAAAGTGGTTGTTCTGAATAGTTAAATAGTTAAAAGCATGAGTCCTGTAGCATGCCCTTCACATAGATTCACACCAGAGAAGCCTGGTAAGTTCCAAATTCCAGTGTGGCCAAAGACTTAAAAAAACCCCAACTATGGAGACACCAACAGACCTTTATGACAAATGAGCATCAGACAGTGTAAACAGCGACTCTTCCAGTCCCTCAGTAAAGTCCTATCACTCAATGCTGAGAATCTCATTCCCAAGTGAATTACAGCCTTGCCTCTAATGTGACTTTCTGAGTAAAGATTGAGAAGGTTTTGACAAAGTTTTATTGACCCATCAGACTACTTTTATTGATGCACAATGTTTTCTGGACATTAGTCAGAGATCTACAAAGTCATAAAAATATTTTTCAGTCATCGGGTCAATACTGCTGGTATGCTTACAAATAAGACCTAAGATAAGATCACTGCAGGAAAACAAGGTTGTGACAACAAAAACACTTCAAGGAGAAAAAAAACCTTGGTCTCCAGAGAAAACAAGACAATCAAGCCACATCTTGGATCAAAAAAACTAAAAGCTCCGAGTAGACAGACCACAGCCAAGCATCTATACACTTGGTAACAAGAGGTAACAGAAACACCCTATATGCTACCCTGAGAAAACTTCCCCACCCTACTGTTTTCTGGGGACAAGTTTGGGTTGAAAAGTAACTCAGTTACAAGCAAAACTGTTCCCTGCTGCCTCCTGTGTTCAGGGAAACAGGATTTGTATCTTCTGTAAATGACTTGGATAAATAACCACTTCATTCTTTACAGTAACAATGGTTCCCTACCTGAAAAAACCCCAAACACTGACTTGGAGTATCAAATCAAGAGGTAGTAACAGTAATTATCACACATCACAAAGACCACCTTAATCAGAGGTCCAGGGATGACAGAGCAAGAGTCTACACTGATACGTGAATTTCTTTTTGTTATGTTCTAAAATGGATAATGTCCTTCAGTATTGAATACTGAAATAAGTGTTGAGCCAAAAGAAAGAAAATATAGGAAAATATTATTCCTCAAGTTCCTGTGAACAGCATCAGGCATTACCCAAATTTCTGTCAGTTAAAACTGGGCAGTGAAGGCCCCTCAAAATCAAAACAGGCACTCCAGTGAGCTGTATCAACAGGCAACCTACAAAGTCCTACACAGGAAAGCAGAAATTATATATTTTAAGTTAAATACATAGAGGAGAGAGTTTGAATGATGTTTTGAAAAAACAACTGTAAGAACACACATTGCAATTGAGAACTCTAATGAGCATCTTTCACTAATACATTTCCAAAATGGTTTGGAGCCACCTAAAAGAACCAAACACTTGGTTTGATGATTTTCTTTGTGAAACTGGTTACAACTGTGCAATTTGCTTTCAACAAACATTTTCAGGCAGCCTGCCATCACTTACCAAGTTTAATCTCCACATATTATCTCCCTCATATTTTAAACCTTTGGGAAAACAAGAAATCTAACACCAAACCCAGTAGTTAGTATTCCCTACAACAGCTATTCTGACAACCCAACTGCAGGTCAGAAAATACAGAGAGTGAAAAAGCACAGAATAAATACATCCCACTTTGATGCACCCAGCCTGTGGCTGACCCTATAAAACCAGAAACTTTTAAAAAAAGTTTAAACCTGCAGTTCAACAGAAACACAGTTCTTTGCAGATACCAAGGGAACAAGGGGAAGCTCAACTCTATGCTAAAGCCTCCCAGTAACTCCAGTCTACATTAACTACCTTCTTCTTTTCCTCTTTTTGATTTCACATGGAAGGTTTCACGTGCTAAGATTACATTTGTTCCCCTGCCAGTAACATCTCTTTGAAAGGTATTCAATTTATCCAAATTATGGAATATTATCGTGAAGTAAGCTCAGTTTTATTCCTGATCAGACACCCTACAGGCATTATTAAATTCACCAGCTCTCTATACCTTCTGTACATTCCTGCACTCATCCAAACACTAAGCAATGCTTCAATTTTTAATTATACTGTTGGTGTGCTGAGATCTTTTGTGCTTTTGAGCTGTTCTGTCATATCTGACCTGCCCCACGCCCAAGGGATCTCAAAGCCAGCCATACAGATACCCACAGACTCATTACAAAAAGCACCCCTGGGCCTTCCTAAAACCTACCAGGTGATTGATTCTGTAGAAGAATAAAAGCAACTGGAGCAACTGGCTGCTCCAGGCTTGGACTGAGTGTGTTCTTCACTGAGTACAACACCAGCTGGAAGGCAGAGCCCAAAAAGCAGTGGGGAATGAAGTTAAATCCAGCAGGACCAGGGAAGTGAGCAGGTGAGGCTGCACCTCAAATCCTGTGCACAGTTTTGGGCATTTCGCTGCAAGACAGACACTGAGGGGCTGGAGCGTGTCCAGAGAAGGGAATGGAGCTGGAGAAGGGGCTGGAGCACAGGTAGGATGAGGGGTGGCTGAGGGAGCTCAGCCTGGAGAAAAGGAGGCTCAGGGGGAACCTTCTCACTCTCTACAACTCCCTGACAGGAGGGTGGAACCAGGTGGGGGCCAGTCTTGAGGAAACGCTCAAGTTGCACCAAGGAATGTTTAGATTGGAGATTAGGAATTACTCCTTCATGGAAAGGGCTGTCAGGCATTGGAACCGACTGCCCAGGGAAGGGGTGGAGTCACCACCCCTGGAGGGATTTAAAAATCATGTGGCACTTGGGAAGGTGGTTTAAGTGCTGGACTTGGCAGTGCTGGGGGAACGGCTGGACTCTGAATCTTGGAATCGTTTAGGCTGGAAAAGATCTTTATGTCTCTGGAAAAGTACTGAAGGATGCAAAAGTGTAATGCTTTATTATTTGTCCTCTCAGTGTTTTGCAAAAAGCCATCTATAAAGCATCAGAATTTCTGCTTCTACATGAAGCAGAAGGAATCCCAGAGTACTCTGAGTTGGAAGGGACCCACAAGGATCATCGAGCCCAACTCTTAAGTGAATGGCCCACATGGGGATGGAACCTGCAACCTGGGCATTATCAGCACCATATTATCAGCTCCAGCCAACTGAGCTCACCTGTTTGGTGCTCTCCTTGAAAAGAGCTGTGCAAAACTAAAATGTCTGGCAGCACTAAGGAGTCTGTTTCAACACACTCATAAAACCCCCAAAACCAAAACAACCACTATCACTTTTAAGGTGTATTAGTGTAAGTACTGCACCCCTCCAGAAATGATCTGGTACCCCCCACATTAATGCAGAATGGGAAAAGGGATAAAAGGGTTTGAAGATGATGTTTTCCACAATTTTATCTACACTCCTGTATATTTAATAAAAGCAAAATCTTACAAATCTAAAACTCAACGCAAATCAAAGTTTAAATACTCGATAATAATAAACTAATATAAAACTGTGGGTTTGGTTACTTACTATCTTCTTTTAAGGAGTTTTTATCTTCCCTCACATCTTAGCTTCTTCTCTTTTTTTCATTCATTACTTGCTGGTGGGTTTATGCCAAAATGCACAGTACATAGCTTTTATTTCAAGTGCATTTCAGAGAAATAATTCTGTAAAAGTGAAGTTCAAAATATTTTCCTTTTATTTCACTTTTCATACCACAAATTGCAGTAGCTATAATAATCACAAACATCTATTAAATATGCAATACTACAAACTAAGATTTCCAATGTTTACAGATTGAAGGAAGATTAAGTCCTCCCCTCTTCTTGTATAATTTATCACATGCATCAAAATATTATGCAGAAAAAAAAATTACTTAACTGGCATGCTAGAAGCAATCACAGACACGAGTATATTAAAATGAAATATAGGGCCGGCCAGACTTTCATTAAAGGTGACATCTTTTTTTACAAGAAGTCAAACTAAAGAAAAAGAACAAGCAAATAACTCCCTCATAAATTCTAGATGATGTTTTACAACTACTGACTTGGTTTCTTTTTCTTCTTCTTCTTTTTTTTTTTTTTTAAGCATAATGATAACAATTTTTTCTCCTCCTGTAACTTCCCTCATCTTTTTGCTCCACCTTTGACAGCTCATTTACAACTCCACCAACAACTAATCAGTGAGAACTTAAGCCTGCTCTGGAAAATTCTTTCAAGTGGCAGTCTCCTGAACAGCATGAAAGAGGAAAACAAAAATAATGACTTCTAAACTGGTAATAAATAACTACAGCTCCAGCCTGACACATGCTCTAATCTCAAAGGATGTTAAATATTAGGAAACACTACCAAAATATTATTCTTCCTGTTCTCCAATAACTTGCCAGGAGAAAAGCTGAGCTATGAGGACAAAAACTCCAGCTGAAGAAGAAAGTCAGTATATTTACCCAGGCAACTAAGAACGTGTAATAAAGAACAAAGGAAACATTTAGAAATAGATTCATTACCGAAACTGCAAAGCAACATCCTAGGAAGGTCAACAAAAAGCTCCCTCAACTAAGAATAAAAGATTCCTGTAATTAAAATAGCAGCCACTAACTTCTTTCTACCTGATTTTGTCAAAGCCACATTTTGATGAAGAGCTCATGCAGCTTAAAGTCTTCATCCATCACTGAGGGTTCCTAAGGTGTTCATGCAAACACAGGAAAACCCTGTAAATTAAGCACATCCTCCCAGTAAGATTCACTTCTCTTCAAGCCATTTTTTCCCCCACCGATAAATAATTTTGAGACTATTTTTCTCCCCACTTATTCACATAACATGTACCAAATAGATTAAAGTCACAAAAAGCCTTAACATATGTAATTAATGAGTACTAGCACGGATTATTTATAGTCTTCCACTTATAGCCCTTAGCTGAAACAGGAAAAAGAGTCTAAATTTTAATTCAAATATATCTGATAGGAAGGATTTTTTTTCCTGAAGAAAATGGCTGGCTGTGCATGCAGCATTTTAACAGGACAAAACAAATGAGACTGCTTGGTTCCTTGTTGAGAAACTCAAAGGCAACCTTAGCAATTCACTTAGGAGCAAGGAAATTAAAAATTATCATCATCACTATCACCTACAGTGAGTAATTTATCATTCTTGCTCCTCACCAGTATCATGTTCCAACAGTGAGTGGCTACAACAAATACAATTAGACAGCTGGCCACAGAAGTGGGAGATAATGTGCTTTTGATGGAGTTTATCCAAGCATGGAGATGGAATGTTTGTCATCCGTGCAGCGGAGTTGCCGCGTTTTTATCACAGGGAAAAGAAAGCCCTGGCTATTAAAACCCAACAATTTTGTGTTTTAAAGATGAAGAATCTGGAGCTCACCGCAGAGGAGGCTACAGATAATAAATGAGAAGGAGAAATCGCTCTTTGTAACATGGTGGAGCAGTATTTCCTTTGCTCAGAAATCAGGCATTCAAGGTGTGTTTAACTGTGGCTCTCAAATCCAGATTTCCAACTTCCAGCTTAAAAAATTCAGTTTCTCACCTCATGTGAGAACCAAAGACTCATTATGTTAATACTTATTGTTGGCTCCCAAGTAGATGACTGGACATTAGGAAATGAAATTATCTTCACATTTAAGATGAATTTGGTCAGAATAATTTTCTCCACTCACCTTAACTTCCATTTCCTTCCTGAAGGTTTTAATACATCAGTCACGTCCTCTGGTTCATTATCCTTCTTTCACCCCCTTCCTCCCTCCCACTTTTTATGCACATCCCCTGCTCTGACAACATCTCCTGGGAGCAATGAAGAGATACTGCCATTTTCCTCTCAGGGGATATTGTTATTCAGCTAGGAAAGATCAACCTTGATGGACTCACAGGGGAACTGCTCGCAAACAAAAGAGAAAGTTTGTCAATTGATTTCTATACTGAGGGTAAATCACCATTATATTTTATCTCAAAAGCTCACACAGTGATCAACTTGGAATACAATTAATGGAGTATTTTTCTAGCAGCATCTACTAACTGATATTAGCCAGATGTCTCATTAAAATCAGCACTGACAAACCTTAGCTCTTTACCAGCAAAACACACTTTTGCAGGCTAATTAAATTTTTTTTTTTTTTTTTGGCCATTATGTTTGTAAGACTGAAATCAAGTCAGCTTGCAAAAAAGTGCTTTGGAATGTTTTCATGTAATGATTCCATGCAACCTTTCCATGCTTCAAAAATCCTCAATCTTTGAAAGCTAAAATAAGGATAAATAAAATTAATGCTGGAAGACATTACTTTGTGGCAAACCATGCCAGGAATAAAGGAAAAATTAACAGAAACAATATGTGCTCTGAATAAGGCCATAACTAACCCCCACCATAATTTTTGAAAGACAGAGCATCACATACAAGGTCATATTTAATTTTTTTTTTTTTTTTGCTCAATCATTTCATATTTCTCAGGGGTTTTATGATTTTTTTTTTTTACTTGAAGACTTGATCATTTTTTGGACATCTGGAAGAAAAAGCTATTTAGAGCCTTAAGCATTTTTAAGGGTATGACTCAATACATTGCAGGATCATCTGCAATACACTCAAGATGCACCGACAGCAAGGCTGATCTCCTACAAGCACGACCTAATACTCTGATAGCTCCTTTTTTTTGGTCATACAAAAGGGTGAGAGCAATTTCAAATAATTTATAGGTGGGAGGATGGAGAGATCAACGTGCCAATGCTGTGCTCTGGGGTTTTGTGAACTGCCTGGTTTTTCTGTTTCACACAAGACCATCACGACGTCTGGGCTTCATGTCCTCACGACCAGAAACAGCCCCGAGGAAGAACCAAGGACAGATTTTAGAGGGATTTAACATCTTTTTAACATGTGCAGGTAATGGTAGAACAAGGGGGTTTTAAAGTAGAAGAGGTTTAGATTAGATATCAGGAAGAAATTCTTACTGTGAGGGTGGTGAGACCCTGGCACAGGTTGCCTGGAGAAGTTGTGGTTGTCCCATCCCTGGAAGAGTCCAAGGCCAGGTTGGATGTGGCTTTGAACAACCTGATCCAGTGGGTGGCATCCCTGCCCATGGCAGAGGAGTTGGAACAAAAAGACCTTTGAGTCCCTTCCAACCCAAACTGCTCTGTGATTTTGCCACAGAAATGTGAAGGGCAGCCTCTCCCGGCCTGAGGGATCCCAGGGGTGTTCCAAGTCGCGGTCAGAGCAAATGTGACAATGAGTTGGTAAAAAAACCCTGCCTTATGGTTCTGATTCCTGCCAGCTTTTACAGCTGACTGTCCTGTTACCACAGCCCCGCACTCAGGCTGACAGGAGGAAGCCACAGACCCTACTGTGGCTGTTGCCTCCAGAGCTGTCAGCTCAAAGTCCAGCTCCTCAACCATTATTTTACATCCTCCAAACCACAACTCTTTTCTCTGAGTACTTGCTAAATTACTTCCCATCAGCGCAAAGCTGCTGCAAAAACGTGTTCAGCAGCAGCAACCCTGCATTCCTTCCATGCTGCTGACACATTTCAGCTTAAAGAACATCTACCTTATGCTGATCTGCAACAGGATCCCCAGAACAGTCAACAGATCAATGTGCACCCAAGTTTTCCACTTTGTTTGGTTTTTAATAACATACTCCACAGAGAGCTCCAGTTCTCATGGTGACACTGGTCTGATATTAGTTTTGCTGTTGATGGCAACATTTAATAAGACAACAAAACCTGTTCCCACACCTCTATGGCTGAGAAAAAGCTGCTTTGAAATGAACTTCAAGTTGTGAGTTTAAAAAAACCCAGATATATACAAGCATGCAAGGATGGATTTCCCAATTGCCATTTTGGTGGAATATTTTTTTGTAAGTAAAACAGAAATATTTTAAAATGTTTGTATTTAAAAAAAAAAACCTGCAAAAATCATAAGAGACAAGTACAAAAGCATAGAATTGCGGGGAAATATAAGCAACTGCAGAAAATGAAAAGCCAGCAGAAAAACAAAACACTTATGCAAACAAAGAAAAACATTAAATATTATTTTCAAAGGACAAATTGCAATCTTAAAGCATCTCCTCAAAAATTCTCAACATAAATAATGGACTTTTATTGTTCATTTACTGCAAGGTTAGGCAGCCTGATATGATGGATGAACTGTCAACTCTCAACTAAACTTCTACAATCCATCACAGAAGGACTGGAAATTTCACTCAAAGTGTCAATATACCTAAATGATGAAGTGCAAAATACTTTACAGCATTCTGATCATTTTTTAGAACCTGCATTTGCTGCAAAATTTCAGAAACACTGCTCCTCCCCCACTTCCCTCCCCTTCTCCCTGGAAGTCATAAAATGCAGGTATACATCTTGATTTATAAGTCAGTGATACCACAGAATCACAGAAGAGAAATGAAGTTTCTGTAAGAGTCTGGTGCTGGGGAAAACAGTGTTTATAAAATAAGCTATTTTACTTTACCCAAGCATCAGAGATGGCCAAGATTTTGTGAAGATTTCTGACGAATCAATTATTTAAATGTGGCTATATTAAGAAAATTAAACCAAGGCTGCTGTGGAGCTTGATCTCAAGTCAAATCTGACCCTGCCTTGAGGCAACTGGAATTATCCTATGATTCTACGACAACTAAAAACAGGAAAGGGTTTTTTTTGTGGACACACAGTAAAACACAGATTTCCATTTAATAAACCCCAAGGTGTTATTGTGTCTTTACTTAATTTGGTGATAATTGACAAATAAATATGAAGTATTTGTACTTCAATTCGAAATTGTAACAATGATTTAAACCATAGGCAGGGGGAAATTTCACTTTCTGACACCAACACTTACTCCACCAAAAGAAGAAAGGTGTGCACCATAACTAAGTCAAATCATAAAGGTATCCTCACAGAGGCATTAGTCTAAACACTTCTGAATGTTCACATTGGAATACCTAATTTATTTCCGCTTTAAACACACATCTTTATTTCAGAAGTCACTCACACCCTCCCAGTGAAGTATGTTAAATAAAAATATTGTGGTATCTTCCCTGACTTGTACTTCAAAAATGGAACACAAAATACACAGCACAAATTGCATGAGCCCCTGTAGAAAAAAAATAAGGGACATGTTTCATTAACCAAAAAATCAGTGTTTCTGTTTTCTCATAACTACCAGATACTGAATGATGAAGAAATGTCACAGAATGAATGTATATTTACGGGAATTCATACTGAACAATGTAGGCAGAACTTCAAAGAAGTGTTTGAAGTATGCCCTAGTATGGAATTTTCATTTAATTCTAAAGCTCAAATTGAAAACTTCCTTTTCATGTTGACTAGGGTCTGATAGACAAAAACTCAATTGAGTGATATCACACTCAAGTTTGCTGAGATTCTTCACTCTATTTAATGCAGCATAATCTGTAAAACTAAGATGAATAGCTTGTGATCACTGTAATTACAACTCCCCTCCAACCGAATTCCACAGCCTTTCTAGAATTAGTGTTCTGTTGAACTAAACCACGTTCATTTACATAAAATGCAAACACCAACTTGCAGACAAGAAATAAAACAGACCTAGTAAAAACCCTGGTTATCAGATTAAGATTCTAATGCTGTTTTTGTTCCCCCCAGCCTTCACATCTGAAGTTCATGAACCTCCTTGCTGGAGAAGCTGCCCTTGCCGTATCAACTGCTGGGTGTTTAATACAGTAGGTATAAACTACACCTTTCCCATATCTACTTTGTTTTTTAATAAACTCAGAAAAGCTCTTCTGACAGCAGTGACTGCATCATTCTTGAGCACAGGGGTAAACAACGTGTCTGAACAGAAAACTTGTATTTCAGAGAATGGGCTGGAGAACAGAACAGAATGATTCTAATGCTATAGCTCCTTACCTCTCCCTCTCCTCATCTACCTCTATTATCCTGTAACACCATCACTGGAGTTTCACATCCATCTCCCTTTACAGAAAGGGCTCATTTGACACCTCTATACTGCAGAAACGAATGTTTCAAGGCAAGGACTGATGATAAATGAAGCATAATTAGTGCACTGTCTCTCAGCCCAGTGCAATACTGGACCGTACATGAAGAAACTAAAACTGTCTTACCGTGCACTTTGTGCTCATTGTAATGCTCAGGGTGAAATCTGAAGAGAATTCCAAGTCTGGAGTGGATGCAGTGTTACAGTCGATGTGCTGTCAAAAAGAATAATAAAATTCTGTCAGTAACAGTGATTAATGTCAATTAAGATCTCCCTCTGGATGAAGGTTGTTCAGTTGCTCCCATAACAGGACAACTTCTATAGGGCAATACTAATTCAGCTCTCACAGGTGTGTCCTGAGGGGCCTGGACAAGCTCAGGTGCTGCACCTGAGGGTGGGGAGGGCCTGGCACAGGTTGTCCAGAGAAGCTGTGGCTGCCCCATCCCTGGAAGTGTCCAAGGCCAGGTTGGATGGGGCTCTGAGCAACCCAGTCTAGTGGGTGGCTTCTCTGCCCGTGGCAGGGAGGTTGGAACTGGATGATTCTTAACCCAAAGCTTTCTGTGATTCTTCATGAAACAAGCAGCACCTGACCTGAACAAACACACCAAAGTACCTTCTGCAATAATCATCATGATAAATTGGAACATTTTTAAACTTACCCTACAAAATATAGTTCATTTTGTTCTGTGGAATGGCTATTGATTAAAACAATTTACCTATAATGCCACCGTTGCTCAACTCATCAGTTTTACTGCCTCGCAACGAAACTCCAGCAAACGAGCACATGCATTGATTTTGGGTTATTTTAAAAACCATGATGGATAATGAGAACAAATGAGCATAAAGCCATTAAGCACAACAGTTATGCTACAAGCTGCATGATGATAAAATCTGCTAAGCACACACCTCTGAGCTGGACAGTGACTTCTCACGAACAGCATATATATGAGAAAGAGACATGTGCACTACTACCACTAAAGCATTCTGCTTCTGAAATGACCATGGCTTATAAACTGCATTGGGCATATTTATCTTTAGTTATTGTTATCAACACTCTTCAGGTAAAGATGATGTTTTAATTTATTTGCTTGCCTAACCAACTGATCGATCACTCACTCACTGCACCATCAAACCTGTCAAATGGCAAACAGTGACTGCCTCAGGTTCTCGATCTCAGTACCTTTGTTTTGTGCACACTCATTCACTAAGGCTGGAGTTTTATCTTCCCTATAACGACAGGACTATAAAGTGTGTTTCAACAACTGAGTTGATCACAGTGATCTCTCCTTACACTCAAGGAACAAAGACACTTGTAAGCCTCAAATGACACAACTTATTATAGATGTGCTCAGGAGTTTTATTTCACTGACTCTGGAAGGAGTCCAATCAGCAAGCTCAGAAAACACGTATTGACACATCTGTAAACATTCCCTCATCTATGAACAAAAGAATCCTGAAGTAAATCTCAAAATAGGAAACTAGAGGTGCACAAGAACACCAAAGTAGTGATTAAAGTTGAAGAAATCTCAGTCTCAGCACTTCCTTTATTTGAATACCTGGTTTAAAAAAACTAATACCTTTAAATCTCTGTAATAAAATTATAGACAAGAAAAGCTTAAGTAACTTGCACATGGATATGCTTACAACTAAACTGCACCTCCCCTGTTACAATACATTTAAACAGAAATTACCTCCTTACTAAACAGGTAATTCCCACTGAGGGCAGTAATATTGCTGCTTTGAGTGCTTTACAGTAGAAAAGTAACCATATGAACAATAATTAGGATACCATTGTGGCAAAACGCTCTTGGTCTAGAATAGCCCTTCCCTCAATATGATCTGAGCTGTTCAAATTAGTACTAATCACAAAGTCCACCAGAAGTTCAAAGCAGTCAGTGCTCCGGGACTACACCTTGTCATGTAGATGTTCTCTCACATGAATCACTACCAGCTTTGCTGCTATTCCCCATCATAACACTGCCATAACAAGAGACAGGACAGAAAAGCAGGCATAAATAATTCACAAAGTGCTGTAGGAAGTACTGCTTTTTCAGCCATGGTTATTTAGCTGGATGAAGCTATGGGGTGCTTCATACAGATAGTGATTGATGGTCTAAAGGAGCTGTAACACTAGCTATCTCAACACAGAAATAGGTAAGAAGTCCCTTTGCTCAGCACACTGAGTGAAGAGGGAAGTAAAGTAAAAGAAGATTATATCACAGTTCACATTCCAGTTCCACAACCTGTAACCTACTAAAACACAAGTAAATTTGGGCTTGGATAGAAGAAAACATCGGATGGAACAATCTAAATATGGGAAGATTTACTAAAAGCTCAAAGTTTGTTAAAAAAAAAAAAAAAAAAAGGCAATTTATACAAATCTTCCAGTCTTAACAGCAAGAACCTCATTGCACTTGTATCGTTTCCAAGGTGCCAAAGTTTGTGTGTGCCACGTGCTTTTTTTTTTTCCTCCCCTCCTCCCTAAACCAAGGAAACTTCTAATCTTCTAATTCTGCTATTCATGAAGCAGGATGGTACCTTAATGACACTGGCTGCAGATATCAGTGTGTTTGGATCCAGCACCTCCACGACAGCTTCAGGAATGACGGCTTTTTTCATGGAAGACATGTCGAAGCCATATACATCTTCCCAGAAAAGTAGCTTGTCCACATGTTTATTCATATCCCCAACAGCCACCAGACTAATGGTGCAAATGTCAGGATAAACTGGAACAGAGAGAGAGCAGTGAAATTTTAGACATGCATAAAGAGGACTTTTTTTTGCCTTTTTTTTCTTTTCCAAGCGATTAACATCTTAAAAGAACAAACACAAGAACTTTTTTTAGCTCTTGGACAAGACACTTTTTCTGCTGCTTTACTTTCTGGAGTTCCATTTGTCCTCAGGGGAGACTAGACACTAAAATTTAATTTTCTCACACAACTCTGTTAAAAGTATTTCCTATTCGTGACAAAAGACCTTTCTTAAGAGTATTAAAGCCTCTAAAGCCACCTACATTGAATTCTTGATCTGGCTTCTAACACCTTATTTTATTTTTTATGAATACATGAATGTGGCAGTGTTAATGAAACTGAAGTTAAGTTTCTCTTTTCCTCCCCAAAAATCTGGTGAACTGTAAAATTAATTTTGCCTTCTGCTCTGTTTAAAATTATAGCTTAGCAAAGTGGATAGGGTATGACATGCTAAGTCAGAAAGGCAGTACCTTCTTAAAACACTGAAGATAGAAACAACAAATTGAAATTAGACCTTTTGTACAGTCAGAGTAGTTGTAGCCTAAAGGAAATAATCTTATAAATATTGATGATAGAGAATAGTCTTCTTAAAAGAAGCTTTATATAAAGACATGAAAGTAAACACACTGTCATCTTTTTCACTTTCTGACTGTTTAAAAAAGGATAAAAAAACACCAGCAAGCTTCAATTGGAATCCTATTGGTAAGCTATTATCAACCCTACTTTTCAACTGAGGAACCCTGAGGAGGCTTCTCCAGGAACAGCCTACAATTAACTCAGCAGTAAAAAAGGCAGTTTGAGGAGAATCCAAACAGGAGGACATTCCACTGCTGTGGTTCCAGCACACCTGGCAGCTGCCACACAAGCACAAAACATCGGCATCTGCTGGTGGGAGGATCTGCAGGGAGTTTCTGGAGCCACCCATAAGGGATGTCTGGCTCTCAAAGCTTTCACTGGTGTAACAACTGCACCACACTTGGCATCACCTCACAGCATTTCAAACCTCCGAGAGCCACCACTGATGCTCCAAAAATTAAAAGACAGTGTGGCACGGACAACAAAAGTAAGTGACAACAGCCTTTGAGGGACTGTTTTCCAGGGAAATGCCTGTGATGCAATGGTACCAAGTGATAAGACAATGGAAAGACTGGCAGTCCCTCGTTACAGAACACACCTGCTAGAAACACTGCAACAAAAATGAAAACCACGGTAACAAGTGATCAGCTACTTTATAACCTTCCTTTCTCAGACTAGCCCAAATTTCTGGGGCGTTCTGCAAACAGAAAAGAAGTTCATCACCTCTATCAAGCGTGAAATACTTGAGCTGGATCATAATCAGTTTATATTAAACCTCTTCGTTCACACAGCAAATCCTCAAATCAGCAGCGGAGCTCATGATCGATTGTACAACGTGCTCAAGAACAAGGACAAACGTAAACACTAAATGCTCCAATCTCATCTGCATCTTTACTTTAGTCTATTAATAGCAACAAAAGTAGACAATGTCTGTTCAGGCTTCACAAAAAGAAACCTCCGTTCCACCAACAGGGCTCAGGCAAAGACTGCAGTGATACATTAACTTCCAAATTTACACCCCCACCCACGTCCAGAAGCATATGCCACACTGAGGTTTGACTGGAAATGTAAGCAGTGTTGTCTAAAATCAGCCTAAATCATCAAAACACTGTAGAATTTTGTAAATGTTTAAAACCATCTGCATAAAATTGCATTTGCCATTTCACCATTATCCTCAATTCCCCTGGAAATCCTCTGCTCTTTCTGCAGCCCTGTAACACTTCCCTGTGCAATCCTGACAGACTTGCCTTTTTTTTTTTTTTTTTCCCTCCCCATTCAGCCTATAATTTAATAATTATTCCTCCTTGCAGGTGAAATGAGCAAAATTGCTGATTGGACAGAAGCACACACTCCTCAGAGCTCTCCCAGATTCATCGCTTTGACCATCTGTGTCCTTCTCGACTCGGTGCCCACAACTCATCCGTCACCAGGAGCAGCTCACGTGGTGAGCAGGATATGACGGGAAATCCTTTATCCCTCAGCAATGCCTCACAAACTTCAGGACGCTGAAGGGTAAGGCAGCAATCCTCCAGATGCACAGAAATAACTCCACGTGAAAACCACAAGAGTTTTGATGTGAACGAGCAAACAACGTTACGTTTTGAGTGACCCCTCCCTTGCCCATGTCACCCCCTCACCAACCTGAGCTGCAATCAGGTGTGTGAAAAACCCCCGTACTCGAGTAACAGCTCCAAACAGACGGGTCCTGGGCAGCAGAAATGTTATGTTCCCAAATAAAGCTATTAAATACTGCACACATTACCCCAGACAGTTTGGCGCGATCCACTTCAGCATGCCAATAGGCTACATCGAAGTAATGACGATGTGACTGACTGAACACAAATGCAGAAATTTGGCCTCTGCTCCCAGCTCAGTCACTGAGAGATCTGGCCAAAGTCACAGCTGCTTCTGTTGCTTTTTTTTTTTCAGCTTTCAAAAACCCTGTAATAACGAGCTCAGGCTAATAGTACCAAGTGGCTTAAAACAAAACTAAGCAGATTTAGGAGTTCCTCTGGTGAGACTTCACCTCAGAGGGAGCTCTTAGTTTCGGTTCATCTGAATTTGGATGTGCCCACAGTTCTGCTGCTGTTCATCTCCACTGCAGGAGAGTCTGTGTTGCTAAGCTGATTGCTGAGCAGCTTTCTCACAAACCCTGGACACAGCCATTGACCTGCTGGCAGCAGGGCGGTAATTACAACCACCCTAACGAAACAGTGTTAGCAAAAATTAAAATGTGGCCTGTACAACATTGTGTGCTTTGTGAAGAGTCCAAGAAGGGCCCAAGACCATTCTCAGACCACAAAGGATTAAGGGTATTGCAGAACCAGCATGCCCTGCATGCTGAAAGGAATCTTTGGGAGCCACAAACCAATAGCAAACTTACCAACAATGCAGTTTAAACATAAGTCAAAAAATTATGGCCCTTTTCAGAAGGCTTTGGAAGTAGCAGCTAAACACAAAAAGATTCCTTATGACTTTAGGGAATGTCCTGGCATTTAATTGTATCACAATGTAAAATTATCAGCATGTATCTATACAGAGCACTCTGTTTCCTGATCTGGCTGGACCATTCTACATTACTGAAAACCAAAAAAAAAAAAGCTCTTACTCTGTCATGTTGTTCAAGTGGCTACTGAATATTCTAACACATCTCTGGCCTGTATATTCAGCTTTGTGACCAAATGCTGAACAACTGCACTAACCCCCTTTTTTCTGCTGCACTCTGTAGTGTACAAAAGCCCCCTGCAACCAAAGGGAAGCACTGCAGCAAGCCCTGTGACACAGTCATTAATCCAATCATTAAGTCAGTGTAGTGAAACCGTGTGCATGGTTAGCACAAAGAGGGGGCAAAAAAACCCCAGACTGATGACTACGATTGAAAAGGTCAATATGAAATAAAATACTGACAAAGGAATTAAGCACAAGGAATAAAGCACGTGCAGAACTCGGGCAGAAAACGGCATCATGTGAGGAATTAATATTTACTGTGCTTCAGATGGCACTGTCTAAGCTACTTAACAAGGTAAGAGAACACTGCTTCAAAATAAACCCTTTTGTCACAATCATAAAAAAAAAAGAGCATATTGCCACCAGGATAAACATGCTGAACTGAATCAATGTAATTCCACTAGTTATTTCACGTGGTGTCCTGTGTTTGAAACTGTGTCCTCCCCCCCACAGAAAAACACCCTATTAATTTTTCCTCTAATCCACAGTAGCTTACTCAAACAGCATCACATCCTACAGGATAGGACTTATTTTCCTCTGTTCACAGTTATGCAGAAACTGGGATTTTGAGAGTGGAAAACAAATGCCCACATGTGTGGGAAGAATTAGGGAGGAAAAATTTAGACTGTACTTAGGAATAAATAAGCCAGTCTATTCTTAAAAACACCATTAACTTGAGACCTTGATACCCCATCTAATGTTCTTCTATTGCCCATATAGTAAATTAATGCCTTGAAGCTCACACTAATGAAAACATTTTTCATTGAGACTGGCAACTTTCTCATCCATGCATAGCTTATTCTAAAGCCTCTGAGTTCATTTAGCTTCTCCCCAGAGCTAAATTTATGAAAAGAACTGAGCACCAACCTGAGCCTCCCTCTGCCAGGTACTTGTCCTTTGCATAGATGACAGAATCCAGCATTGACTCGAAGAGAAGGAAATAACCCTGTTTATAGAAGAAGGGAAAGAATTTAGATATCATCGTGCTTCTTATGCAGCCTATTGACTCACTCTACAGATAGATCAGCACATTTTAAAGAACTTTATGTGCCCATGTGCCTCAAGAAGAGCCAGCACCTGGTGAGCTTCTCAACAGCAGCTTTGTCACTTCAAACTTCAGTTATATAAAGTATCATCTCTAATTAATCCCAAACTACAGGTATGTAGCACATACTAAATTGATAAACTATACACAGTAAATATCCAATCTACACCAATATTTATCTGAGAAGAGTCCAACAACATCAAAAGAAATCAAATTCAACTCCAACCAAGTGAAAAGCTGCATGCATTGATTTTTTAGTAATAACTGTGAGGTTCAAAAAAACAAACAAACAAAAAAAATCCCTTCCCCTTAGAACTGCAAATAACACTAAAACTTATTGTCAGAGGAACACCAAATGCATCTTTGCTGCTTCATATTTGCAACCTCGTGGGTGCCCTGTATCACCCTGGGCAACGCTCACCAAGGCAGGTGGAAATAAATTGTGTACCAAAGACATCACTTCTCTGGGTGATCGACATAATTTAGCAGCATCTGGACTTAACAAAAATTTCCAGCATAAAAATGGTTAGATCTAGGTTTGCACAGGTTTTTTTTTTTTTGTGTGTGTGTGTTGGGATCAATTTTGTGGCATGTTAATCATACTGTTACTGGTGTTTAGAATAGCTCATTGTAAGCTTGAGTGAGTCCTTTCCTGAAACAGAAAAACGTTCCTTAAACATCTGAGATATTAAGAAACCCCATATGACAGTATTAAATAAAATTAGCATTTTATAGAAAATATCCAGTTTTTCAACTGTTTTTTAAAAAGCTGCAGATATACAGCCTTTTGTTTCCCAACAGATTTACTGATTTTATACCCCTCCTGTCTTCCAAGTTTGACTATGATCCTTATTCTTACTCAATACCGTAAACATATTTCACCTACATCCCTTAAAAATCAAATCAATTAAAACACATACCAACACAGGTTTTGAATTTTCAGTTAGCATCCTAATTCTGATTTTGCTTACACAGATTAGTCACTTGATCAGGAAAGAACAAAATGGACAACTCAAGTCCAGACTTTGGGCCTGCAGTCCTACAAGCCCAGCCAGCAGTAACCTAACAAAGGAAAGCTAAGAAGTTGCACCAGGGAAATTTCAGAAGGCATATTAGGGAAAATTTCTTCACTGAAAGGATTGTTAAGCACTGGAACAGGCAGTGGTGGAGTCCCCACCACTGGATGTTAATTTTGCCTAAGACTCTTGGAACAAAAAATGCTGCCAGTTTAGAATTGCACATAAACGTCACTACCTGCAGCCTTTGGGATTAAAAACAAAACTGGAAAACCCAGAAAAACTGGACATTATTCTTATTCAACAAGAATACAGTGTGAAAATAATGGCCATGTCCTCTTCTCAAACCGTTTCTCATGGTAAGAGGGCAGTGCTCCACTTGAAGCTTTTCTTCCAACTGTTGCCTGTTCTTTCAGTGAACTGCCCAACTTCTCTACGTCCTTAGAATAAGTCCCAGAATGAAGACTACTGCTTTTTAAGAGGATTGTTAGTAAGCTTTGCTGAACAGCTGAAAAGACCAGGAGCTCACCCTGCACCAGGCAGTGATTATTTGATACCTACAGCAAGCCAAAAGCCCAGAATTGGAACCACAGTTTTATTTTTTTATGGTATTACTCTTAGAGTTTTAAAAATAGAATGTGTTTAGCTAGGAAGAATTATTTTTAGATGCCTTTAACTGAAAATGAGTTGTTTTCACAGTATTTTAAGTGTAACCTCTAGGACATACCTCAAGACTAGTTAACAGCAAGAGTCAGTAAGCTACAAAGTGACATTTTTATGGATCAGCTTTTCACTTCCTCCTTTCTGCCCATCACCTATGTCTGCCAACCAAGTGCAAGAAGCAGTGCTGGAAGACACCCCTCCTCATGAGAAACACAGAGAAACGCTCACCATCCTTTCCCTGACCTTTCCATATGCTGGCACTGTTGGCTGCCCCCAACTCCCAGTTCCATCATCCCCCAAACTCGTTACAGCCTTCCTGCAAGTTACATAAACCACCGATGGTACCAAATCATTTATTACCTGTCCCAAAGCTCAGCGTGCTGGGCTCCTCCGTGGTGTAATTTGGAATGCAATTTCACAGGCTGCTGCCCCACCTGTAGGGGTGGCCCCTGGAAAACGAATTACACCTGACATGCTTTTCCACCGCTGCTGCCACCCCCACGACGCTCAGGGGGTTCGTTTTTTTTTTTTCTTAAGCTTGTATTAACATCCTCAGAATTAATTACTGCAAGGAGGTCTTCAGGATGCAAACCTGGGAGCTGCAAATTATGAGGACGATTTTGAATAGTGGCTAAGCTGAGATGCATAAAAGGTGACACTCTCTCTGCTAAAGGCAAACTGAACACACAGAACATCTTATGCTGTCATGATGTGCATTTTCAACTAAAAAGCTGGCCATTTCCTTCTCAGCTACACCACAGCAATCTTGTATTTATTTTCATTTTAATATTTTGCCAGTGGATCAAAACATAAGTACGGCAAGTTCTTTTAGCTTGAGTGCTTGGGTATTCATCATAATAATCTTTGTGGAGAAAACCAAATTAAGCTCTTCAAAAGCGTCGAACAGTGCCATTACCATGCTTACAGCATCAAGAATCATGAGAATTTTTGGTACAGTAGAACAAAACATGTAAAGATAGAACTGAGAAGAAATATCTAAGTACTTGAATAAGGGGTGTGTTTCCCCTCTGCCTTCTTTCAAAGATGCATTTTATTTTTTTCTGTGACATTACTCAACCTGGTTTGGTTCTCCAGATTCAGCATGGTTTAATACTAAATATTTAATGAGATGAAAGGCCAAAACATTGGCCCAGAGAGTGGACTTTATATTTTTTAATCCCTAATGGTAGAAGAAAAGTGCATTGTTTGCCTAAGCTGAAGTTTTTAACAAGATTCCCACTGGCCTACAGAGTGAAACACTTTACAACATCCAACACAGACTGGACAAGAGATTATGATTTCAGACATACCATGTAATCTGGCATTAACAGGTACATAAACTGATGTGTCATGAAAAATGACTTTTTACTTGACAAGATCTCCCCAAAAGCTGTGGTGCATTTAAATGACAAGCAGCAGCTACACAGACTCTTCTGCATGCTCTGCTGCAGCACCATTTCCCACATGCTAGGTCAGCCTTCATGCTGATTTCTCATTGTATGATTTAATTTAAAAAAAAATTAAAAAAAATATTCATTACTGACAGAGCAAGCTCACAAATTTCAGAACCACAGCTTGACTTTGCCATTATGCACACCCTGTTGTGCCCCTAAACAAATAGGAGTGAGAACACCAAATGGGAAGATGTGAAAAGTGATATCCATTATTGGAGTTGGCAAATAGAAAAAAAATTAAAGGAAATCAAATTCCTTTACAAAAACTATTTTGCTATAAAGAAAATAAGGCATTCAGGTACTTAGTAAGCTCTTCACATCAGAGTATTAAAAACACAAAAAAAGAAAAGCTCAATTCTCATGTATTGTTATAAATTGTAACTGTTACATAGGTAGAGCACTTGTATTAATGCACCCCCAAATATTAAAACAATAGAGAATATTGAGATTACAGAATGAGTAGTGAGCGTTAAAGAAGTGCCATCACTGTGTATCTCACAGAAAAGGAGAAAGGAGAGAAAAGATGGTTTCCAGTGTTTCAGACATGCTCACTTGCTGGTCCTTTTCCCTAGATCCTGACATCCTCAGCCCATCCTCACATCATTTCAAAATCATCCAAAATAAAAGAAATACAAAAAGAAAAGAAAAATAAGAAAAAATATTAGCTATCTGACTAGAGATATGATTCAAAGATAAGAGTACTGGATTGTATATCCTTGGTTTATTTTAATCTGACAGTCCACCTCTTCCCGAGTTTTTCCCTGTAGAGAACTCTGCTGCATATTCAGTACCATAAAGCACTGCATAAAAAAACCAATCTACAAGAACACGCTGTACACTAACACTGCATTTGAGACAACCATCTCAGGCAATTGTCTCTCACAATAAAACCCCTCTGCACACAAGAAATGCAGATACTTTTCGAGTGAATAACTCCTGCAACCTTTGGCTCTGTAGTTTTAGAGAAGGGAAGCAAAAACATACTGACAGCAAATAAACAAATCTGCACACAGATGCAGCTGTGCAGGAACGTTCCAGAAAAGCATTACATACATTTTGTTCCTTTCTGCACTCGTCCTTTCAATAAGCAGCCTGTGAAGTTCACAATTTCCCTACCAAAATACCTGAGCGATAAAACAGCCACCTTCTTTTGTATCTTCACAGCAAAATCTTTTCCTGCCCAGGTAATTCATGTAAGTTTACAGTTTGAACAAGTAAGAGATTTATTTGTAGGTGACCTATGGTATAAGCAGACAGACAAGCAAGAAGATGTTAAAGACTGGTACCTGTAGTCACCAAAAATAAAATTCGCAGTTTCACAAATTAAGGCTTTGATGGTGCATCAGAAGCTTGAAGCACTGACACAGAGCATCAAAGAATTCCAGTCAGGGAAACCTCTAAAAAACCAAGGCCAGCAGGGAGATCTTTACACAAAGTTCACCTGTTCTTACACTCAAATACCCTTTCCCTATAAATTGAAGCACTTCCTCCTCACAGACCCAGTCTGGCTGTAGGACACGCTCTGACTCGGCCACTCAGAAAGAGAAATAAGACAAAGTGGCTTATTTGGGTGAGGGGTTCCTTCAGTCCACCTGCTCTCCCCCTGTGTTCCTGGTCCACAGCACACCAGAATCCCTTGTGTCAGGCTGCACCAAGGCTTGGCTAAAAACAATTTACAGCTGTCTTGGGAATGGACAAGCCCAAATGGATGGCCCAGAGGTCTCTGCCAGACCAACGGGCTCTCGACGTTCAGCAATCTGCCTTTTGGACACCAGGAGAACAGCTCACAGCTCATCACACCTCCCACTGTGTTTGCCTGTGCTTTACCCACTGGTTTTAGCTGAACACAATCACAGAGATGTCCTGTTCACCGCCTGATTTTAACATTTTCAAACTTCAGGTGTCACAAACTGCATTCAGTGCATTAAAACCAGGATCACTTCTGATTTCTTTCACAGGCTTAAATAAAAGCACTGAAGAGATAGCTGCTCATCACTCAGCCTCTAAACCTGGCACGTGACAAAACCATATCCTGATGGATTTAAAATGGGAAAATATTATTTTGGAAGATGGTAAATATACATTTGAACTATGGGTTTCTGCATATACACACATGCACTCACACCCACCCTGTCCATCGTGCAATACTTAAGATGCTTCTCCCATTTTTCCATAGTTTAAGGGAACAAATTTAAAAATGAAAGGGAAGAACAGCAAGCATTTGTGAGTCATAGGTCACTTCTGCAATTAAGAGAATAATCACCAGAAACCATTACACTGGAGATGCTCATAATGCAATGCTGCATCTTTTACAAGGCACTGTTCTATGTGGCATCTTTCTCAGGAAGCCTAATCTAAAAACCATCCTGGCAGAATGCAGTATTTTTCTTCTCTGCTGCCTCACACTTTTTGGATTTTCTGATTTCACATTTTCTGATGCTCCAGACGCAGCTCTAAAAAGGAGCCTACAGTGTACTGCTCTGCACCAAGCAAAACAAAGCTATGGCTCCACAAAAGGGTTTCATGTTCACTAATCTAAAAGCAGTTTGTTTCCTAAGCAGAACAGCGACTTTTCATATTTCTGTTACAAAGAAAAACAACTGTTCTCATGAGAATTTTCCTGCCAGTCCATACGGATTCTCTACATAAAGAGCTGAAAACTGACATCCACTGAACTCCTTTTTGCTCTCATGCTTCAACATTTCCCACAATTTCAAGCACTTATACTCACATATTAACAACAGATTTCACACCAGGGAAGCAAATGAAAAAGCAAATTCACACAAGAAAGCCAGACAAAGAGAAATTTTCATCTGCACCTAGGCAACATAATGTTCCTTTCTGAACATTGTTGGAACAGTGTGTACACTGTCCAGCTATCAATCTTACTTCCACAGCATTGTCCTCTTTATCTCTGTATTGCAGCAACCTATAAAAATCCTAACATTCCTCAATATTTAGAATGCCTAATTAAGCGAAATGCACATGGCTATGTAATTATGACATTAAAAGATAAATCAGCACTCAGATGAAAAACATGGAACATTCAGTACTTCATTCCTTACAAGAGCTGTTTCTGAAATCCTTTACTTCACCTTAGAGGCACTGATTTACAACATGACTTCAGCTCAACTGCTCCAGTTCCTTTTAAAACCAAATCTTGGGCTCTAGAGTGAGAGATGTGATTCTGGGAACATTAATCTTGGTGCACACATTAGGCAACTGATCAAAGGTTTCTCTGAAAGAACTGTAATTACATTTTTAGTGAAGGCACTATACTGTCAGAAATCACCAACCATAATGTGCTATTTTTAAACCACTAGTTTAAGCCAGTGGCTTAAACCTTCCTTGAAACTAGTGACCTCAACACTAAAGTGACCTCAACACTAAACTAAGCTCATGTTTCAAATATACATTATAGCAGGTTTCCAGCTCACTGAAATACATAGCTTAAAAAAAAAAAAAAAACACAACAAACAAACAAACAAAAAACAACAAAAACCAAAATACACAGAGAAGGCAAAACCTTTTCCTGGAAACATATAGATAGATACATATGGATCCATAGTGAATACTTGACATCTTTCCCAAAGGCCCTTGTACGTAGTAGAATGGCCACAGTTTGTAAAAAAACCAAAACCCACCAAACAGACAAGTAACTTTGAATGTAACCTTTTGTTACTGATCTTAAGTTTGAACCAGAAAAGAATCTTTAAGTCCTAGTAGCTGGAATTAGCATGAAGAAAACTTGTATTTTGAAGTGCAGGTAGCAAGCACGAGGTGTGTAACAGCTACCAGCCAGCACAGGAAAGAAAGGGAACAGGAAACATCTGAAATCCAATGGATTCCAGGAGATGGCTCATTTAGACACTGTTGTCCATCCTATTTCTTTTGTACTTTTAAAATCAATAACTTTACTGTTACGCTAAAATAAATGGTAATGAACAGTAACACTGTTTTCAAGCTCTACCTCTACTTGCAGATTTCCAGAGTAAGCACCTCATTCCTCCTTATTGCCTTTCACTCACAGTCAGGACAGTCCTCAGCTGAATTTGCAGACTACAGGTATTTTACTCATCAGAATGACGAGGCATTTTACTCATCAGAATGTATTATAGATGACTAATACAATATTCCTCCATTACTTTCACCTGAGCAGTGATTGAGGAATGGAGGGCTTTAGAGATCTGCAAACCAACTACCTGACAGAAATTTACTGCTGCACCCAAAGCAGCTCAACTGTACTCAGACAACCCGGACTTTAAAGAGCTTGAACAAGAGAGATCAGGAATTGTATCCAAACACCACATAATCAGGACTGCCATCCCATCTCTCACATTGTCCAAGACACTGCTGGAAGCATGACAGATGTTTTGGTTAAAAAAAAAAATAGCATCACTTAAAGAATAACTTTTCAAATTAAATAAAACATTTTTTCCTGGAAATAACTACACCTTGAAAGGAATATTCATGCACCTTACCATCCATTCAGATATAATTACATCCACTTTGTCCAAAGGCAGATCTACTTCTTCGATTCTTCCTTTGACTAACGTAATAATATCTTCAAGTTTATTTAATCTGCAAGTCCAAACATAAACAAATTAGTTTCTACTTCTGATTTATGCTGTCAAGAGAGATGTACTGATATCTGTATTTCACATTCCCCCCTCCTGCCTCAAATTTTTTTCTTTTAACTAATCAAGAAAGCAGTGGAACATAATATTTCTCAGTTTTATTTCAGAGGGAATATTTCCAAGCAGCTAAAAATGGCAGCAGATTAAGTGCCAGGCAAAGATGGCAGACTGTAGATCTGTATATACCTCCAACGTGCCACGCATGCAAATGTGGGAGCTCCACAAACCAGGAAAATAGAGAAGGGGACAATTTAAAAATGATGGTCCTCTCTATTCAAGAGTTGCTTGTTCCCATTTCTCCTCCTTTGACCTCTACAAAGTCTACAGCAATCAGAGCCTGCTCACCACACCAGGACAGCAGTGCAAATGAGCCTCCTTACAAAGCTGTTTTGCACGACTTGGTTTTTTATTTAACCAAACCAGCTGCAAAGTCACCGAGAACAAACATTCCCTCTGGATCAGTATTTCAGCTATTCCACAAGAAAGGCACCCTCCCCAGCTGTGATTTTGGGCAACAGCATCTGCAGTGTTCAGTACCTGCAGGAATCAGGTGTTACCTGACACGGATGTAATGGCACAACCAACCTGCACACAGAGGAAGGTTCTGTGATGGGAATACTACGGATTTTGAAACAATAACTGCACAATACTGAAACTACTGAGTGTATAAATGCTTGGAATCTACTATTTTTCTTCTTGGCAAACCATATTATAGCCTTTTTTGCACACAACACCATTATTACAAAGCCTATTTCTGCTCTTACAGAGGGCAGAAAAGTCTTCTCACCACGGAAATTTATCTTCCCACTGCAGTTCTTATCTCTGCCCCTTCCCGCCCTATCCTGATATCTTCCTCTTACATTCTGTCTGGCTTTCAATGCAGAGCAGTAATCACATTAAAAATTCAGTCTCAAAGACAACGGGAGAACGATCAGGATGAAGGGAGGGGAATAAAAGGGTCAAAGGGCTACTTGAACATGTGGGCTGTTGCAAAGATCAATTAAATACTCTACACAAGACAATCTTCTCTTAGAAGAGTAGCAGTTCATCAGTAATACCATATTTAATGCTATAAACAGAAGTAAAACCAGAAGTTCAGAGTGAAAAATGAAATGTTAAAGAGCCACCACCCACAACAATAATTTAAGAAGGATAAGAAGAGATCTAAGGATAACTTCCTAAATGACCACAAACAAGGACACGATTTAAAAGAGAGGAAAAACATTAATTCATTACACACTTATTATAACGTTTTAGAAAAAAAAAAAAACAAACCACCAAGGCAGTTTACACATTGTAGGAAAAACTGCTGAGATGCTATTTAGGCAGTACACTTCAACTTTCTATTCTATCACAGCAAGTGATGGATGACAAAAATCAAGTCATTCACTGCGCTACAAATTTTACAGGCACTATTCATAGCAAGAAAAGGCAATCATATAGTTAAAAGGCAGTTTAAGGCTGGTCAGGCTACATATTCCAGTTTACTTACACACAAGGGTTGCACTGTTTCCAGTAATTAGCATGCTAGAAATTAAGATGAATTCTGGGAGGGACAAAAGCTCTTGAGCACATACTTGAATCACAGGTGGAAACACACTGCAATAGTCATTTTTAAGCCACACAGAGTTGTTTAGTATTCCAATAAATATCTGTTACTCCAGTGCAAGCTTGTCAGCTTTATTCCCTCAGGAAAAGTAGGTTTAACCAGACAAACATAAATTGTTTTGACGTGAACTGGAGACTTTATTGTGAACAGAACTCTTTATAGCAGAAGGTACCTATAAATGTGCAGCCTCACTGATGACTTGCTGTGCACTTCAAGTGGCAATGAATCACTCTAAAGAGTTAAAGAGTTATGATTCACTGTTTTTCTTAAAGGCCTGCCTTTCTCCTCACCACAGGTAATACATGTTGACTGGTGCATCCACTCTCCCCCAAGTATAAACAACATTTAAAGGATTTTGTGCACCTGTTGAAAGATACGAACAATCCTAAATTTGCAATCTAGTACATTAGAAATAAAACTATTTCACAGCTGTAAAGCATTTCAGTCAAAGATGCACTTAGATGCTTAACATGGTACTTTCCCCAAACAGATATTTAATTGAGTCACTTTATAGCATCCAGTGTGGTGGTGCCCCACAAATTCAGCCTAGACAACATTACTTCTGTACAACTCAAGCTTGTATTAAAAAAACAAAACCTATCACTCATAAATTCCTCAGCATCTACCTGGGCTTTCTTTTTTACAATTGCCCTTAAAAAATCAACCTAAATGAAAAAAAAAACCTACATGCCTCAGCTATCAATAGCAAACATCCACATCTACATTTCTCCTACCTCGGGCTTTTTAAGTCTTCAGATGTCATTGTTTCACTTCTACATATGCTCACAGTCTTCCTTAATATCTTCCACAGGTAAATTAGTGACATGTGGATAAATGAACCATGAGATGGACTGAAAGCTGTCTGTACTATGAAGTTCAAGAGGTGAGAGGAAGAGCACAAATCCTAACTAGTAGCCAGGCACCAGAGATGTCCCTCAGCGTTCAGTGCTAGTTCTGATACTCATTAACACTAATTAATGTGATATAAAGGGACAGAATGCACCCTCACCAACTCTGTGGTTAATGCTGAATTAGGGATGAGCAGCTGATAGGGTAGGGCTGTTATTTTCTGTAACACAGACAAATTATAGAAATTCTAGCGATTATTTAAAATTCCCATATAGAAACAGAAAAGTAAATGACTCTTTATACACACACACACTTGAACAACTTTCACTGAGTTTATCTAAACTGGAAGTCTCTTAAACTCAAAGCAGTGCAGCCAGGTAAAGCTTCTCACATCTTCTCCAGCTCTGGTGCTGTCGAAGAACTTACAGTTTTATCAGTAGCAAAATTTAAAATGTAAGAATGGCAGATGGACAGGCAGTATTCAGTTGGAGCCCCTGCAGCCAGGCAGCACTGGCCCCATGGTACCATTAGGGGGAAGGTCTGTTTTAATTACCCCTGCCAAGGGGGCAAACAACTTCACAAAACACCAAAATCTGTGCTATTCCTTCGGGAAAAGAAGGGCTTCAACAAAACACAGGCTGTGAGAGGTGATCATTAACTAGCAATAGCATTTTAATAACTTTTTACAGTAATATTTACCCTATTTTTCTTGGAACTTTTCCTACCTAATGATGTCCATGACCTGGTAGATGATTTCAGATTGGTCAACTCCGATCACTTTCTTCGCGCCTGCTTTGGCGGCAAACATGGAGAGAATTCCAGTTCCACAGCCAACATCCAAAACCACCTGAAAGTCATAAAATGGAAGTAAAATCGTCTTTTTTTTTTTTCTTGCTATGACTTTTCCACGCTTATTCCTACGTCAGTGAGATACCACATTCCAGCAGAAGGAGCAAACAGTAGCATCAAGTTTTACTGTCACACGCAGAGATACCTAAGTCAAACTGCAGTCCTAAATCCACACCCTCTACCACCCTTCCCAGATGGAGAACTGAAGCAGAAGAGCTGCAGATTTACAACCACAAGCCATTATTTGGGCAACAACTAAAATGTTACATGAACAGGAAAAAAAAAAAAAAAGAAAATTATGACCTTTTAACCACTGAATCACTAATAACTGAACTTAGCACTGGTACTGGAAAAACATATTCTAACTGCAGTTTTCATTAAGAGTCTATTCAGGAGTTTTATTTAGGAATTCTCTGCCAGAAATGGCCACACGGTGCCCCAAAACAGCTGTGGCTCAAGATGACTAATTTCAAAACGGTCACTGGCACAGTTTTAACAGCTGGAAATATTTTGTGTCTAGCACTGTTTACGATTAAAATGAGACCAAAAAAACCCAGTAAGATTTCATGAAGGAAGAGTAAACTTCGTCACTGCACCTGAAAAACTGCATTCAGCACAGCAACAAGAGTCACGAAGATGCCTGGGGTTTGGCATATCACATATTAGCTACTGTAGGAAGACTGAAAAGACGGAGAAAATGCAAAGCAACTAAGAAAAGAGTACGGAATGTATTACTAAGTAGAGCTGAGCTGCCTTCAGTGTTAAACTTCACACAGATTTTACCAAGTAGCCTTGCTGTCAGAACAGTGTATTTCCTCCACCTGCTGCAAACTTCTCAACACTTCAGAACTGATCAATGTGTTACAGTAGACTTTTAAGCTGAGTTTCAGGTTTTCACCAAATCACTGAGGCCGAAAGGCACCTCTGCAGGTGCTGAGGGTGCCTTTTATTGCATTGGTCAGATCATCAGAGGTCTTGATTGTTGGAATTCTACTTAATGTAGTTAAGCTTTAATAATGGGTGTTAAAAAACCCTCAGCACTAAACCCCAAAACCTTCTGAAGTCTGAAAATCAAGTTTCCTAAACACTGTGTATAGTCACTCCTATCAGGTAGAGCATTTAAGCATTAACAGAACCAGAACTGTAAAGACAGATTTCCTTTCCCATATTTGAGACCCTAACATGAGAGCAAGCACTAACTTCCTAAACACTTCTAAGTCAACCAGAACACTGAGAATTATTAGTCATAGCAACAATTTATAAGAAAGGAACACTTTCACCATCTCTCCTCTTCAGAGCATCCAGTGTTGTGGAAACTGCCCTCACACAGCTCTCGTGACATTAATTTTTTTTCTCCAGAGAAGGCATCCAATTCCTCAATAATCAATCCCCTATTTGAGAATTATAAAGACCATCTTACAAAATGGGAAGTTGGCCAGGGAAAGTGTGGATAGAGTTACTCGTTCCACTTGCAACTCTTTGCACCTACATTTCAGAAGGAGTCGACTCTACAACTCTCAAGTTACATGTGAGTATGTTATGGCTACAGAACTCCCTAGGCCGAATCTGCTGGAGACAGGAACAGAAAATAAAAATCAACATCCTTGCAGCTGCTGAAATCTCACCCCCCACCAACATCACCTATTCTAACACTGTACCCATGGTGGTTAACAAAATCACTGAGTCACGAAAGCTGGAAGTCACCAGCCAAAAAATAAACCCCTGTGAAAGAATGATCTTGACGTGCAGTTGCATGAAAGAGAGCAATCACCACAAATTGGAAAAAAATCAAAACAGACACCACTTTGGACAGCTGCCCTGGTCACTTAAAAACCCAGATGGAGCTCATCTAGCCTGAGGCAGGGGATGGGGGTGGAGAAAAAGGCACCAGAGAGGAAAATATACAAGCTGGAATACATCTGAGGAACAGAAAGACAAGCAGAATGATCACCAATTAGCCTAAGGACAAGGGTCTACAGCTCACACATTCTTGTGGTGATCACATATGGCCTCTCACCAAAGATCTGGAGCAGCTGGACTGGCGATTTGACTACACAATAATACACTGCAGCACCACATCCTTCTCTGCAGTGTAATCAAAACTGATACTCTACTTTAAATAACAGAAAAAATTACTTCTAAATAAGAAAAACAAGAGGCTAGGTGATTTGGACACTTAAATCAATTCCATCAGTGAACTCTTAGTAGGCACAGTGCTTTAAAATCTCATTTTATTCCCTGAATACGGCATTGATCTTGCCCCAGACTTCTACCACAAAAACTAAGCGTGGCAACACTGCTTTACAAAGCTACTTTTTCCACCCCAAAATACTCTCACTGTAAAATGGACCACATTTCCTTTTACTGAGTACCTTAACTACTCCTGCTAGGTAATCTAAATTGTCCCATTCTCATCTCAAATACATTTGACAGGTTGAAAATAAAGGCAGCAAGCAGGATTCATACAAGTTTTAATAATTAATTTTGAGAGCTGAGTTCTGAATAAAGTATGCCTAATAAACAAACCTAGATATTCTGTTCCCATCTGCCACAATAAAAAGCACCACTCTGCATTTTGCAGGGAGGAATACAATATGGGAGTTGTGGGAAATACAGTAACAGAATTTTACCCACTTTCAGCATGTGAAAGCTGCTTCAATGTTTGGTCAGACACAGAAGTTAAAAACAGGGCACTGGTCACATGGATGGGGGTTTTTGGGGAACTCAAAGCAGTTGATAATCTGTCTTTCAATTCAATCTCAACACACGATGATGGGTTTGGATCCACTATGAATTTGAGGTAATCTTGATTAAAAAAAAAAAAAAAAGCTGTAAAAACCACGTTCAGAAATCAGTTTGTAGGTGTTGTGATAACTGAGAAGGTTTTCTTCAGAGAAGTTGAATGCTTTCACAACACACATTCTCTCAGCTGTTTCTTGAGCAAATGCATCTACTGCAGGGGCTGAAGCAACATTGACTCTAACAGTTAATCCATGGTTTGTTTTGAATGTTTCCAGTCTGTTCCTACAGCAGAGGAGAAATACAACCAATTCAGAAAAATTACTGTTCCACAAGGACACACATTTCATGTAACTTCATATCAGTCTTGCCCTGTGAAAATCTGCAGTCACCAATTCCAGGGGCATCTGGGAAACTAAATTTCTCCCAGGAAAGTTTTCTTTCCTTTATTGATTTTTCTGCTTTGTTAAATGAGCTGCCCACCTGTGCAGTCCCCTGCATCATTTAAGTAGCTGGCAGTACAATCCTGCAACACTTTCCCTTATTCTCTCCTTGTAATTAGAGAGTTTAGAAATGGTTAACAGAAACAGGCTTGTGACACGAACTGAGACTAAAAAAGGAAGAAAACTATTTACTAATTTTTTTTCTGCTGTGGTTCCCAACTGAAAATTGAAGTAAGACACTAATTACAGGCAATATCAACCCTGAAATACCTCCTGTCAGGACAAAACTCTCCCTTTCACCTCTCCTACAAAGAAAGGCTGAGAGAATTGGGATTGTTCAGCCTGGAAAAGAGAAGGGTGACCTAATTGCAGCCTTCCAGTACCTGAAGGGAGCCTACAAGAAGGATGGAGAGGGACTATTTACAAGAGCATGTAGTGACAGGACAAGGGGGAATAGATTCAAACTGGAAGACAGTAGGGCAACCAGCCAGCAGAAAGACAGAGGACAGGAAGAGGATCATAACTGTATGGGAGTCACAGCCACTGTAGGGTCTTTATCAGTACAATCCTCCTCACTGCAAGTGAATTACCAGTTCCTAGTTCTAAGCCCTTTAATAACAACCTGCTCTGGAGACACTGAACAGCCCTAATTCAAGAAAATCAGTTCCACATGAATTCCTTCCCAGCTCTAACAACGTGGGGCTTCCAGGACGTTTTTATTGTATCAGGCACACACAGAAATTCACTCAAATTCTGGTAAAGAGGCCCTCAGAGAGATTCCACCTAATACACTGGACAGGAAAGGCTCAACTTCACTCCCTGCAACATTAATTAATGACCATCCCAGCAGCACAGTGACAGTGGCCATCACCACTGCTCTTATCAGCACTCTGCACCCTCCAGCAGCTCTGCACCACCTAATAAAGCCACAGTGCACTAAATCAAACCCTGTCACGGTGCCATTCTCCATTCCCAGAGCTACAAAGCAGCCAACCTGAGGGTCTTCTACAGTTTGAGGGGAAAAAAATAAGACACAGAAATGACTGTTGTCTGAGCTGTTTTACCCACCTTGTCCTTGAAGATGTGTGGGTTTTGATAGATGAAGTCACGATAGCTTTCCGTACGCACCTTATCCTGTTTTTAAAAGCAAAAAATGTTCATTTTTTTTTTTACTTAGGTACAGCATGTCATTCAAAAATACTGAAAAACTCCTTTTTTACCTTGGCCTAAAGATGTTTTGTGCATACTGTACCTACAAGGGCTCTGCAATCATGACACTGGCCATGTGATATTACTTCAGAATTTACTGTCTGTGCAAATGAAGCCAGCTGGAGGAAAAATAAGAAATTAGCTCATGGTGTCCTGACCTGCTGCTTTTAATTTTGAGTGTTTCTAAGTTCTTAATACCTCTTCACCACTGGTCAGGAACAGCAGAGTGGCAATACTGCACCAACTTTACATAACAACCTCCCCTACAGTTTGAAACATTTGAATCACAAGCTCATAAAACATTTTGTATCGTTTTATTCTCTGACTCTCCTGTGACACGAGAGATTTCTTTAAAAAAAAAAAAAAAAGTTATGCATCAAATTAACCTGTTCTATTTCCGAACAAACTGCCAATTTGCAAACCTCATGACAAGCTAGTAAATAAAGCTGTACAGCCCATTCTATAAAAGTCAATATAGTGAATAAATTTGACTGTAAATCTGGCTGGAGAAGCTGGAATGTTTTCAAGCATAGAATGAAACATTTATAGTATCTTAGTATATCACAGGTAGCAATATGGCTTAGTTTACCAGCAAGGTAATCTATTAAAACATCCATTCTCTTACCATGCATCACCAGGTACACAAAGTGACAGCCAAGTATAGGTTTTGGAATGGCAGTTGCAGTTCAAGTCTTACAGCAAAGTAGAAAAAAATTTTCAGCAATTTTTTTTTTTTTTTAACCTAGTGCAAACAATGCTGAAGGATAAAATCCAAGTGCTTATATTAGATCTAACATTTTTCTACTATGGCAAGGTAACAATTTTTAGAAACAGCAGAGAAACAAAAGAAATTTTCCACAGTGAGAAAGAACAAAGTCTGTTTTGATAGAAAATTAAGATCAAAACCAGTGACCAAGAACAAAGGATATGTCAATTAAAAAAATCTGGAGACAAAAAGAATTATTCTGAGGCTTGAAAATTCTAAAATCCAGTTTTAAATGTAAAGGTATTATCACACACAGCCCAAAGAAACAGGGTTGATTTTAGAAAATTCTACTTTAAAATTATATGTCGTTAATGAATAAAAGAAACTGGGATCCTTGAAAACCAGATTGGTTTACTATGATGTTATATTCAGAGCAACTATTTTTAGAGCTTCACCTCCACTGCAGCACATCACAGGGTTTTGCTGAAACCACCAAAAAAAAAAAAAAAAAGTTTAAAAATAAATAATCAAAACTGGAATGTTCAGCACTGGAGGATGTTCAATTGGAGAAAGCAGTCAGCTGGAAATCTTTCACAGCCTTCCATCCTGCCCACTCCCACTGCCTCAGCTGAATCAATACAATCCGAGCTGCTGCCTCCAGTCAGTCCCTTCAGGTGAGTCTGTCCATCAATCCCATTCTCTCACCAGGCATTTCCACGTGATGCTTTTTTGTTTAGTTTGTAAGTACAATGGTGAGAACATTTTTCAAGATGGCAGGCAAGAAATTCTTGAGCCAAAAAAAAAAAAAAAAGGCAGAGCAAGGGAAACATTTGCCACTTGGCCAGTGTGAAGTAACAATGTTCTTCCTCCCAGCTCTGAAGTGTTTGCAGGAAAAAACCCAACCCAAACCGCAGCTTCATCCTACCACTACCAGGCATAAAGAAAATAAAGGTTCAAGACTGAACACTGTCAGAAACAGATGTACAATTCAGACAGCAAAACTCCTTTCTTAAAAACTGTCATGAAGCAAGTCGCTACATTTATGTAAATAAGGTAAACATGAAAAGAAAATAAACAAATCCAAGTGAATGCCTACCACACAGGAAAAATTTCAACATATACACAATAAAAAAATAACTGGTTTTGTAGGCTTTGGAAACTCAAAAGTCTTCCTGAAAGCCTTCTGAGAAACATACCCCAAAATCAATACAATACAATTTTGTACCAATCTCCTTGTGCAGAGGTGTAGATTTATTATACACTTTATTAGCAAGTAGAAAGGCTTCCTCATCCTGTAGCCTGTAACATCTCAAATGTCGGCTTTATACCACTGCAAAATCCCAAACCCATCACTTCTATCTGTCTTTCAAGACTTCAGTTACATTTCCACAGACTATACATTTTGGAAAACATCCTTCTACTTCTGCAGCCCTGTCTGTGCTTCTGTAAAACCCCTTCCCCTTAATATTAACCTCATGCTTACAATATTCTTACCATAGATTCAGATGCATTTCTACATTGGGCCCACTAAATGATTTAGAAAGCTGAAAACTTTCTATGCCAGCTGCAGGGACAAAGTCACTTCACCACTCTGTATTCTGCCTTAACATTAGACAGAAATTTTATTTAATTCTGGCTTAAAATGACAGAACTGTTTATAAGTTTTGTAACAATGACATCTTCTCTGAAAGGAAGCATTAAGAGATTTTCATTTACATGACAATTAGAAGCTATTGGGCTATGTGTATTTTTTATTTTAAAGTTAAAATGGGCTTGCTTTTGAAAAGTTTTATGCATTAATTTTATCTTAATCATATAAAAGAAGCACACTTCTTTTTTCAGCTGTTCAGTGTCATGTTATGATACACTGAACCAAGCACAAGTACCAATTTCTGTTTACCTAGTGCAGAAGGAAACCACAATATTTGAGAAATGGTCTTGCCTAACAAATTTCAACTGTTAGGAGAATTTAAAACTAAAGAAAAATATTCACTGTCTGTTCTGTTTTATCCTCCACCTTTTAAGCATGCAGGAAAAAAGCTGCTTTTGGCAAGGTCAGGCTGTGCTACTGTAATATCAAGCATATCTGTACATGATTTCATGTACCTAATGCCTCCCATAAACAGAATTTATATGAAGGAAGTAAAACCGGAAAAAGAGATCTCTCAGCCAAATTTTTGTGGGGAAAAACCTATCCTGGACAGAAAGGGTTAAAAATGCAGCTGCTCTGCAGTATATTTATGGGCACACAGCCCACTTCACCCTCTCTCCTACCAAGAGACAATGTCCTACTAAGATGCAGGTGAGACGACTTTCTAACCTTTAGCATCTCCTCGTGTATCCCATAATGCCCATAGGAGCTGAAGTAAACACCATCCTCATCCTCCTGAAGGTCTGCAATGGCACTGGACAACGAGCTGCTCCTGACATCTGTGTTCATCACAAAATCCTGGGCAAATTGTCTGTAATCAATTTGAAATACACCCTTGAGACGTGTTCATGGGACCGTGAAAAGGAGGTGGGGAGGGGGTGGAGGGGAGGGGGGTGGGAGAGAAAGGGCTTGGAAGAGGGAAGGAATCCAGGCTGCTCAGGGGTTTGCCAACAATGGGCCCGGCTTTAGGTGTGCACATCCTCCCTCTGCAGGCTCCTCCGGGCTGCTGCACCGCTGCAATCCCTGCTCTCTACTTACAGCAAGCCATTATTCACAGTGGAACACTGGGATTTAGCTTCTATTTTTAAGGAAGGATCCTCTGTGTTTTGCTGGCTGGCACCAGAGGTGCTCCAGGTGTTTCAGGCTGTGCGGTGCAGATATGGACTCAACACAAACACCACAAGAACTACAGCCCACACAGCACTGTGTGATCGCTGGGAGGTGGAAGAAAGCATTTTAAAACCGAGCATGTGGATGAAAGCAAAACAGAGCTTAACATTCAATTCAACGCTTTAATTTCACGCTGCTTATTTTTCCTCCTCCGTGGTCTTGCGTGGATTGTGCAAGCCTGGAGAAAAGAAAAGGAGGCTCCAGAGGGACCCTACTGTAACCTTTTCAGCACCTGAAGGGGCTGCAAGAAATCTGGAGAGGGACTTTGGATAAGGACATGGAGAGACAGGACAAAAGGCTTTAAGCTAAAAGATTTAAATTGGATATTGGGAAGAAATTTTTTACCATGAGGGTGGTGAGGCCCTGGCACAGGTTGCCCAGAGAAGCTGTAGCACTTCCACACCCTGGAAGTCCTCAAGGCCAGGCTGGATGGGGCCCTGAGCAGCCATGGCTGGAAGTAGATGACCTTTAAGGTCCCTTTTAACCCAAACCATCCCATGATTCTGTGTTCCCTTATTCCTCAAAGCAGGTTTGATGACAAAATACCCAAATCAAGGGTTTTATAATGAAAACACAATTAGAGGTTGACAAGCAAACAGCTCATACTACACCCTCAAGGAAGTGAAAAACCTAACATGCTTCAGCCAGACAATATTCCTCCAAGGTCTACAGCCCAACAGCAACAAAACTTGCACCCTAAACCACCCCAAGGCCACCAACACTTACCTTTAGCCGTGATCATCCTTTCTTAAAGGGGAACTTGACACACAGAAGCTGTAGGTAACACCTCATTACCAGTACCATCTTTATAGAACACAACCAAAAAAACCATTTCACTCCTGGCATATCAAATACCTCTCTGCTCAACTAGTTTGGGTGGGGGAGAGAATATGGTAAGGGAGTTTGTACTAAAATTCTTTCAGTATCAAAAACTTTCTATACTTGCCTGTACAGGTCTGGATCTTATTTTTAATACTGCTCTTTACCGTGGCAGTTTGCATTTTCCTTACTTTTAGATAAATACCTAAATGACAAAAATTTAAATTTCAAAAAAATAGATTCTATGACATACAATTAAGTATAATTAGCACTCTGTGAGATTTAAATTATTTTAGAGTTAAAATTCTTTAAAATGGATTCAGGCAATAGTTCCTCAAGCTGACACATGCAACACAAGCACCAAAGAAACTCTAGAGACAGAGCTGCCCTCCAGTCTTTTTCATCAAGGAAAAAGGTAAGTAAAGACAAAAGCCGTAACCTCTAAACAGGTGACAGATTAAAAAATTCACCATATACAAGCCATGTTCTTATATCTCTTAGTTACACCTAGTGCCAGAGGAGAATTGATTTATAGAACTGTTGCCACCTTTATTTTGCATAGGTTTACCTGAAAACATCTGCAGATGGTCCCCTTCCGTGGAGGAACCTCCAGCACAAAACAGTATCACTAAGAATTAAAGCACATTAACTGCTACAGTGCAACTGGTTCATCTGCCCATAATTTAAAACTGTGCTGCTTCAGCAGATCTACATCTGGCTACTTCTGCTGCCAGACAAAGGAAGAGGCTGCACTGACAAAGGAAAATTAAAAGGCTCCCTCTTATGAGAGCAGATAACTTGATACACTAACCTCAGAAAAATAATCAAAATCTATAAGGCTGATTAAAGTTCAGAGCTCAAAAAAAATCGCTGCTGATGACTTGAAGTGAGTTTTCTGTTTTAAATGAAAACGAATGGAACAAGAGGAAGACAAGAAGACACACAGGAAAAAAAAAAAAAAAGGCAAAGTTTTCAAAGCACAGTGTCAAATTTCTTTCATTCTTACTGTTTATGATCAATTCATGCATAATGTACCCAGAGGTAGCAGAGAAGCATCGTGTGCTATGAAGTACAATTTGCAAAAGGCAAATCCGACTGAAGGCAAACCTCCCTATTTTTTAAATAAATAATTGTTCCCAGCTGAGAAGATCTAAATACATTAATTTATTTTGGTCTACTTAGGCACTTATAGCACCAAGCGTGTAATACCAAAATGTACAAACCCTCTAATGTATTTTACAAAACAAGGATTTTGCCGATTTCCTCTCGAAAGAACATGAATTATTTGTCCAAGTCTCCTAAACACAACTTCAGTTCTTCAGTGCCCAATCAGTGTAATCTTGAAATGGCATGTTTGTACAGGATTTAATCCTACATGTCCCATTTTATCCATGAGCATCATCAATCCATATTTTGCAGACCTCAAGATTAGAAGTGGCCTGTACAGCTTCGGGGATGTCCTCATTCCTGACTGCGACGAACTGAATATTTTCAGTAACAGAACCCACACCTAAGACTGAAAAGTAGCTGAAAAAAGCTGAGTTATTAATTTCACTGAGAGTTTCTCCAAACTGTAAGTGGACTCTACCACCAACAATTGTTTGGAGCCAACTCTGACCATGTCTACTGACCCTCTACAACGCGCAAGTCAAACCTGCAGTCCCAACGCGAGACAAGAGGTTACCTTCTGCTACATCCCTGAATTTCTACTGTCTTCTCACCTGAAGCACACCAAGTAAGAACACCCCAAAACTCCAGTTGAAACACTTACTTCATTTTCTGAAGATCCTCCTGGGCTCTAGCCAAGGCTGCCTCTGCGGCTCTCGCTCTGCGTTCTGCGTGTTTCAGCTGTTCAAGGAGCGCCGTGGTATCACTGAAACCATTACAGGGGACAGCGTTTGCAGGTTCACAAAGATCTTCTATATCTGATGAAATGAAGAGGGGTGGGGGAAAAAAACCCCCCACCTACCGGTCATGTCTTGCTTTACAGCAGATCATAAACATCAAATGGTATTTCTGTCTTGGGATGGTTTGTAGAAGTGCGTTGTTCAAAGAAAGATGTGATCGAATTTAAGAGGACTAACTGCAGAAACAATACTACTCAGAAAAAGCAAATATGCTAGAAGCAGGCTCTAAGTCAATAAAGCAAATAAATCCCAAATTCAGGCTTCTTTAAATACCAGTGTTTGATTATTCATAGAAGAGACATTTGGCTTAGAATACAATTGAGTTAATTACAGTTCTATCCTCCATTTTTCCAATTATGTTATTCTGAGGCCAAAAGATCCTCTTTACCATGGCAATGGTAAAAGGTAAGAAATAATATAAATTTAAAATGTCTTAGTAATTAGACACTAAATTTCACTAAAAAAACCCCATATATCTACTCTTTTTAACCATGGAAGACTATTTGAGCCATGGGACTGAAACAAAGCATCCAATATTTCAGAGGCTCAGCTCACCCCATAACCCCTAAACAACTGCAACTGGCACCTCAAAGCACTTCTAAAGTCGGGAAAAGAGCACAGCAGGAGCTGATACAGGGAAAAAACTCTCTGAAGCAACCAACCCATGTCCTCTAGCAGGCACTATCTCTGCTGCCACAGAACAGGGTTCACTTAGAAAGGGGAAAAACTGCATTCCAGAGTGTAGAGAGCAGAAAAAAACCCCACAAGCCCTGTAAGTACCTTATGGTTTAGCTGAAAGACGTGCAAGTGTAAAATGGAGAGTGGGAGGATACCAGGCAGCAAAAATAATTCCAAAAGTCAAACTGAATTCTCTCAAGAACATCTGACCAAATGTCATGAGGGAGAAAAACTAAGGCTGCTTGTTCTGATCCCCAGAACCACTAAAGAATCAGGACTTTTGTAGTATCTTACACTGGGTTGGTCCAAAAAGATTTTTTTTCAACAAGGCAAATTACTTGTAGCATACATTTTGGAATGAATGAATGCATCAGATTTTAAATATCACCTATTTAAATATCTTAATATTGTGGAGCTTTAAAAAGCTTCACAAATCTCCCAGGGAAGCTTGGGTGGAATGTGTCTTTGACCAGCATAATTATTACACAGAGCACCTCTGCTATGACAATTTGCTACAGTAAGCAGACAATAAAAAAGGGCTGTGGAAATCTCAGTCACTAAAAATCAAAGCACAAAATGCAGTAGAAATATCAGAGTGTAATCAACTAACAGTGACATGAACTCTGGCAATACCACATTTACCCTACAGTGCAGTACAGCCATACTGAAACAATATTTACCAAACTGAAGGAGGAGATCATCTTCTAGTTCTGGTTTCAGATATTCCTCTCCTTCCCAAGGCAGTGGACTGCTGAGAGAACTCAAATAGGCTCCTGTTGGTTTCTAGACAGGAGAAGTGCACATAAGGTAAGTCTCTTTGAAAACAGCAGCCCTTTAGTTTCATGCAAGAAAAAAAGGCAAAGACCTGTTCTTTCACCCCTTAAAATATACAGGGTATCATTGCAGGACCTTTGGAGCACAGGCTGAGAAAGCCCAGCCAGCTACAGCATCAAGGAATTCAAGTAAAGCACTGGCAGACATTGAAGGACACTAGTAGTATCCTGTCCTGTTTGCATCCAACCAGTTAATACTCAGTCAAGAAAGGAAAGGTCAGATTCTGGACTTCAATTTTTTGCCTTTCTGTGTTGACTCTGCATAAAGAGTTATGCATTAAGTAACCATTTGAGGATTTAAGTAAAAAAGTGCTTTACAAGGTAAGATGGTATTAAGTTTAAACCTAAACTTCTAGGGAACAACCAAGGAAAGTGCTTCAAAGTCACAGAACACACAAAATATACCCAGGCCTATTTTAAAACTGTAGGCTCCCGTGAGCTTTCCTGATTCTTGGCATCATTTTAGCAGAGATAAAAGTTCTGTAGTCTGAGGGATCAGGTGTTGTCCTTACTAAGTAGGGGTCTGGCCAGCTCACACCCTCTTTTACACCAACACACAGGCAAGGACTGAGAAACTTCAGTTATTGAGAAGTGAAGCCAATTCTGAAGCAAGACAGCCAAGGTCAAGACAAATTAACATGATGATATTACACAGCACAGAGGCTTTTTGCAAGCCTGAACATCCTGTTCTGAAAACAATAAAACTCACATAAATTAAGTACACTTTAAATTAAAACAACCTCATATCCAAAGACACCAATCAATAGCTGTTTTAATTGCTGTGATTTCTTATTTCCAGAACTACAAGGCAAAATCTCGTGCAGTTATTAAAAAAGGGCGAAGTGAAAGCACAGCACCTTGACTCCCTATTCTCCAGACACAGATTACAGAAGTAGCATGGGGCACACCCACCTTTAATCTGATGAAGTTTATTAGTTTAATGTATCCATAAAAATCGAGTCCTAAGAGGAAAAAAAAAAAAAAAAGAAAAAAGAGAAAGAGTCTGCATTACAGAAAAGCACACATACTTTACAATTAAATAAATACTAATTGCTTGTTCAAGTGGCCAGCTTCCCCTTGGGGTGTACATCACTATCTAGTGCAGTATTCCTATCTTAAGCCTGTCATCTATGTTTTTCTTCTCCGTAGGATGAAACCAGGAGATTCTCACCCTCAGGACAAATACATTTGCCACAAATTAAGAATGGAACACATCCAACTGGGGACTGTGAACAGGGATTTCATTCATTTGGCAAGCAAGTCCATCAGGACAGCCACTAGCTACCCTGCTGATATTTTGGCTCTTGATCATTTTTAGTTATCTGCTTAACAGAATTTAAATTGATTCTACTCATCAAGAATGCATACCAACATTGATTTAAAAATGCCACCTAGGCAGAAAGAACAGTGGTTTAAGTATAATTAAGTACTTCCCCCAACAAGAGCAAAGATAAACCCAAAATATTTACCTTGGATTTTAGACAGAAAACAGACCAGATCTTACAACTTCACAGGCAGGTTTCTAAATGCTTCATGAAGTTGCCACCCTCTTATCTCACACGCTCCTTTTCAGCGGACACTCTTAGAGCAGCATTTCTCCAACACTGTCTGCCTTCCCCTGCTTTCCACTTTCCCTCTATATGCACTAAAATAAATATTTCAGGCTCAGGTCGTGAAAAAAAAAAACTTACCATGTTTCTGGATCACATCACTAACGTTAAACTCGTGCTCTGTTTTGCAGTGGGAGAACACAACTTCAGCGGAACTGAACCACCTGTAAATAACAAATTATTAAATGTGCAATATCAATGCATTTAGGAGTGGTAATTTCTGATATGCTCTCTTCTGACCTGCTGGGCAATGCATTCAGAACACATTTTCAGCCTTTGAGAAGGGATGCACAGGCACTCCCTCATTCACATGACTCACAAACAAGCTTTCACCTTGTTTACCAAACATTTTGAAACGAAAGGCAACAAACAAAAATTTTGTTTGGCAAAGTCACAAACCCCGTGAACTTTCAAAACATGCCTGGAGAGCAGAGGCTGCGTTAAAGCTGAAATCTAAGAACCACGCACAGGAGGTGGGTGGGCTGGCTGGATCTGCTGCATCCAAATAAAAACCCTCATCTATTTACCGGCAATGGGACAAGATGATGACAGGGAGAAAAAGAGCAAAAAAAAAAAAAAAAGGAAAGAGAAAAGCCTCCACACTGCTCCAGGGTGAGGGGAAGGGATTACTTTCTTTCCATGTTATTCTCTGCATCAAACACACCTTTGGCTCGTTCAACGAGCTTTATTTTAGCTTAAGAGAGTAAGTCTGGGATTTGAAGTGGGGCTGGAAAGGGCTGCCAAAGGGAAGTGTGAGCTGCAAAACAGAACTTTTCCATCTGGGCAGGGGCAAGTTTTGGTTTGTTGGTGGTTTTTTGTTTGTTTGTTTGTTTTGGGGGGCATTGTTTGTTTGGGGGATTCGTGGTTTTGTTTGCTTGTCTGTTTGTTTGAACAAAACCTCCCCCTGGAATTTGGGTAAGGGCTGTGTTGCGAAGTACGGGACTCACTATGTTACATACACACACGCACGCGTGTTTATACCTCTACAGAAGCGCATCGTGGAGCAGCCTGAGGGACGCGGGGGGATTTCAGATGGAGCAGAGCACGGCTGAAACCTGGGATGAATCACCTCCCTGCCGCCAACCCAGCCTGGGCCCAGCTCTGCCCAGCCCAGCCCAGCTCAGACGAGCCGAGCCCAGCCCAGCCGAGCCGAACCGAGCCCACCCCAGCCCGCTCGTCACGGGTCCCCCTTGCCCATGCGGGCGCACCCAGAGCGCACCGCGCTGTGTCCCCACGCCTCCTCCTTACCCATCGCAGAACAGGCAGCGTGTCCTCTGCCCCACGGCAGCGCCTTCTTCCTCCTCGTCCTCTTCCTCCTCCCAGGGCTCCTCGCCGTCGGACAGCGCTGGCATCTCCTCATCCCGCCCCGTGTCCATCTCTATCTCCATGTGCCACCTCCCCCCCCCACCCCACGCGCGGCGCTTCCGCTCGCGGCCGGCGGGGCGGGGCGGGCGCCTCGCGCGCCCCCTGGCGGGGCCCGCCGGCCTTGGCGGGCGCTGAGGGAGGGCCGGGCCCGGCGGTCCGCCGATGCTTTTTAAAGTAACTTTGAGCTCTCTTGGCTAATTTTTTTTGCTCTTTCGGCGGTTAGTTTGTTGTTTTTTTGGGTTTTTTTTGTTTTTTTTTTTTTTGTTTGTTTGTTTTTTTTGTTTGTTTTTTTTTGTTTGTTTGTTTTTTTTTTTTTTTTATGAGTCTGCTGCAGGCTCCAGCCCCAAATCCGCATCTTTACAGAAAGAAAAGCAATGAGTATTTCTCTAACCCGTGGGCAGATGCGTACTGTCGATTGTCCATCGCGCCCTCATCAGGTCAAGCTGCAAAGCTTTAAGAATTCAATGTATTTAGTAGAATTTATCATAGAAGGAAAAAAAAAAAAAGAATAAAATTTTCATGAGCGGACCAAAACCACGCCTTTGGTTTTTTTGTTTGTTTGTTTGTTTTGGTGTTTTGTTGTTTGTGTGTTTTTTTTGCTTTCTTTTCAGAATAACGATTAAGTGCTTACCTTCTTTTCCTGCTCGTTGAAATTGTCTATGACGACACCAATGAAAAGGTTCAAGGTAAAAAAAAATTGATCCAAGGACGATAAAGATGACAAAGTAAAGATATGTGCACAGGTTGCCTTCGTGCTTAGGCTGATCCAAAACCTGCAAAAAAAGGCACAGAAACTAAACCGCAGTTTAACAGAGAGCACAAAATGCATGCTGGATAAAATTTAGGGCTCTGTCACTCTGATCTTTGCTTCTTACAATCAAGATCTGACATATCCATTCCACTGACTTTCAATCCATTGAGTTACATTCTTGAAAAAGAACTTTGCTATCAAACTTGACGCTTCATTTTTAAAAATGTAACTGGTCTGTTTGAATATAGAATAAATACACAAAACAGTAAGTTGTGGTATTCCAGAAATCAAGCACACCAACTATCAAAACTTTTTACTATATATGCATTTCAGCAAACAGAGGAATTAACTTTCATTGGCTACAATTTGCCTAGTTCTCTTATTAATTGATATTCTTCCCAAGCCTTTTTTACCCTCCCCCTAGGTCATTGAAACACGTCAAGCCCCAAACCTTAACAAGGCAATTCTACCAACAAATAATTTCTTTTTCTCACACCTGAACATCATTTAGAGCTCGTGAGCTGCTCTCTGTTTCACCAATTATGTCCCTCCTCTTGTTGAATAGATTGGAAAGTATGCAAAGATCCAACACTAAAGAACATCCTCCCTTAAGAAAATTTTATGTACTCCACATTTTGCAACAGGACCATGGTACTAAGTGCCACGTAGAGTTTTTCTTTAAACACCTCCAGGGACAGTGGCTCCACCACCTCCCTGGACAGCTCATTCCAATGTCTAATCATCCTTTCTCGTGAAGAAATTTTCCCTACTGCCTTCTATAACTGAGATGTCATTCAAATGGAGACGCTAAAAAGTAGTTTTAAAAATTATATAGAAAAAAACCCAAGCTTGAGGGTCATCACTTGAAGAAGATAGTACCTGACATTTCAGCTGGGTCACTGAAGTTCCTTCACTTTCTCTCTGTTTTTAGACTGACAGAAACACACATTTCTTCAGAACCAAAGGGTGCTGGTTCTCATGGTTGCTCCTGCGTGGGATGGGATGGAGGAAATGCCAAAGCCGGAATTTTTCCAATTTGTCCCATCAAGGTGTCCAAGTTCACATGTGTGCTACTACAAACATTTCCAAAAATAACGAAATTAGTATTTCACCTTGAACCTGACTACTGGCAAGAGCAGAGGTACTCTGGACGTCCTGCTAGAGCTGGTCTGATCAGACAGGTGAACATTGTGTGTTTGTGCAGTATTTATTCCCTAATATAACATACTTCAGAAACCTCCCACATCTTATCATTGCTTTTAGTCAACTGCACCTCCTTAGGCATTGCACATGGATTCATACACGTGTCAGGGTTTAGGAATGGTACTCCCGCGACAAATTGGAGAGATGGGAAATCACCAACTGTATGAAGTTTAACAAGGGCCACATTCTGCACCTGGGACAGGCAACCCTGGTCGTGTGTATGGACTGGGGAACGAGAGGCTGGAGGGCAGCTGCAAAAAGGGGCCTGGTCAGTGGCGAGTTGAGTCTGAGTCAGCAGTGCCCTGGCAGCCAGGAGGGCCAACCCTGTCCCAGGGGGACATCACTCTGGCAGGGTCAGGAGGGGATTATCCTGCTCTGCTCTGCGGGGCAGCCTCACCCTGGATATTGTGGCAGTTTTGGGGCACCACGATATTAAAAAGACATTTAGCTATATTCAGCTGTTTGCTGAATATAAAAATGAAGATATTTGAATTGATCTGTAACCAAAAGAAAGAAGGGCTATGCAGAATTCAAGTAGGAAATCTGAAACTCTGAATTTCCTTGGCTGGTTTACAATCTCTGATCTCTCATCTGTACTTGTATATCAGTCCCAGGTAGCTTAATTTTCCCTTTTACCCTCCTGGTCTCTCAAAGCTATCGAAGAAGGCTTTAAAGTACAGTAATTGAATGGATTAGGCTTGCTTAGTAATAGGCAAATCCAGAAGGACATGAAAAACCTAAATATGGAAACTTGTTTCAAATAAGACCAGGACTCCAGGTTTGAAAAAGGATCTAAGAGCTACTAAGTCAGCCATCTTCAAAAATTCTTTGCTATGCTTTGTTTTTAAATTCTATATCCATTCAAAATTACTTCTACAGGTATGACAAGACACCACCAATTCTGCAAACACTCAAAAACCAAGTGCTTCTTGTGGATTTTTTCCCTTGCATAGCGACTCAGTACCAGCCATTGAATTAGGATCAGGGCAAAGTGCTGGCTGAGTGCTGCACACCCTTAACTCAGAGAAGAAATCTGGTCTAGTTAGATGCTTACGCTGCTAAAGTAGGATCTGATCCCACAAGAGAAACACAAGTGGCACAGAATGATAGAACATACTTTTCCCCTAGCCTTGCTCAAGCAGCAAAGAGCAGCAATAGATTCAACAGCCGTTGCTCTGTCGGTGGTGCCCGGACTGATAGCAGCAAGGGCAGAAACAGCAGCTTCTTTGTGTTTTCCTGAAATTCTCCTCTTCCCCCTCCCTCCACCCCCGGAGGGGCACGGGGTCACTGATTGCATAGTCTTTGCTCCATTGCACACCCTCAGCTATTGTTGAGTCCGCTCAGAGAGCGGCAGACTGAATGTGCAGCACAGCCTTGTAACCGAGCCTGCTTTTTCATTATTGTGTGAATTAAGGATTCTCCATAAATGTAAAGCACCTGTTCACTTGGGTCGGGGTAGATGGCACGCTGGGGGAAGGCTGTACGAAATCCTGCAGCACAAGGGTATAACTTACACCGGGTACCCTCTTGAAATATGATCATCTTTGTTGCCATCTCCTAATCCTTGTAAAGGGATTTGCATGGTACAGGAAGATTTACAATGTAATGGATTACTATTTCATAATCTGGGCCAAGGGGAAGAAACTTCAAATATTTACAATTTTTTTTTTTTTTTTTACTGCATTTCAAACTTTTTTTTCAGTTCTGGAAACACAGCACTGGGGAGACTCTTAGAGGGTGTTTGAACACAAAATATGGTATCAACATATCGCTTGTGGGCTTTGCCTCATCTGGATTTCCAAGTGTGTGTAACTTTATTCTCTACCTGCGTCACTCTTCTTTGTGGCCACAGTGCTTGTCATTATTCAAAAGCACAGAAAGTTTGTTAATAGAAGCTGTGCAGGAAATGAATGAAATATCTTTTAAACTATTATTAAATGGCTGTGACTTCACCCTGTGTAAAATATATTAGAAAAAAAGAGAAAGCAAATCTTTAAAAAATAATATTAAAAAACCAAATCACTTCTTATTTGTGTGGTCAGAGCTATGTTTTGTTGGGTTTTTTTCAGCTGGAACCACTCAAGGTCTCCAAAAAGAACAGAAAGCTGCTCAGGACCCTGAAACTCAAAACCAAAGATATCTTTCAAAAGTATTTTCTATCTACAAAGTCCTAACTGCCTGAAATTTTACTGCTGCATTCCTTGGATACTAAAGCCAGCCTACTACACGTGGGTACCAAGAATGACACTCCCAAAAGCACAGAGAATGAGCACAAATGCTCTGATGCTCACTCCTCCCAGCCCAGTTTGTTGCAGTTTGTATTAATTTACTGATGCAAACTCCCTGTAGCCAGTGGTCTAAAGGCACACAGTGGCTTTTTCATTAAGCCAATGAGCAGGTCCTTCCCAACATCCTACAGCAGTGAAAAGCACAGCTCCAGCAGCCTTAAGTGTAACAGAAAGAGGTACAGAAACCTCACATTTTGCAGAAGGGCATCACTGCAAGTAAAACTTCATTAATGCCCGTGAGCTCTTAATACCTTTATTGCCCTCACAGCCAAAGGGCGGATTTAGATTCTGTTAAAACAACAAAAGCTTGGAAGGTTTAAATTAAGCATGAATCAGAAATTTTGAGTACCAGTTTGTATACAGAGGGAATGAGCTGTAGCCAAAATGAATTTTTTCATGCTTGTCATCAGGAAAAGCTAGTAGTATTGAAAGCAGAATTGCTAATCAGAATTAATATGCTCAGTCAGTTGAGTTTCATAAAATGATGGCCATATTGCCCTTAAGGGGCAGGGTTTGGTTTGCTGAGGGTTTTTTTTGGGGGGTGTTGGTTATTTGGTTGGGTAGTTTGTGTGGGTGGGTGTTTGTTTGCTTGTTCTGCTTTTACAAAAACTTAGCTTGGAACTAGAGTTAGGGTTAAGTTACAAAGTATGGGACTCAGTATGTTTTTATGTATTCATACCTCTAGGGAAGTGCATCCAGAAAAAGTGCATTGTGGAACAGCTTGAGGAACATGGGACAGTTTCAGGCTAAGATCACTCCAAATAGATAATGTTAAAAAATAATTAAAAATTATCAAATACTTAGAAGCTTTGAAAACCACTAATCTTCAGAGTTACTTTCACTGTTGATGTCCAAAGGGTAAATGCAGATAAAAGAACCCATAAGCATCTCAAGGATAAATCACTGTTCACAGAGAAAGCAGCTAGAAGTAATTCAGTATTTTCTGTCTCATAATACCTTTTCTCCAGGGAAAATGTTTCCTACAGAGAAAAAAACCCCTGAACTTTAAGAGTAAAGTATTGTAAAGAAAAGCTACAAAAGAAATCTTATCTCCACTTGAAGTAAAATGAAGGGTTTACCGAAGGCCACACCTTTTACCATGAAAATATATGATCTATATTCATTCACAGTAAGAAAACAAGCGAGGGCAGGTGGTGTTCTCCTCAGCTAACAGGTTGAACTAGTGGAACTATGAGGGCTGTGCAGTAAAAACCAACCCCCAAAAGCAACTATTTGGCCCTTGGGGTTGTGTTTTTTGTGGGTTTTTTTTGTTTTTTTTTGGGTTTTTTTGGTTTTTTTTTGGGTTTTTTTTTTGTTTTTTGGTTTTTTTTTTGTTTGTTTGTTTTTGGTTTTGTTTTGTTTTTGTTTTTTGGTTTTTTTTTTTTACAATATCTATGAGATACTTTAGTGTCACAAGAACGGGTGTTAGGCATTTAGCAAACTCTAGGAGTAAATACTTAGGTGAGTTACCTGAAAATCCAACCCCTCTGTGAGGGGAGGAGAATGTGCAAGGTTAAGTCCATCAGACCTGGCTCTGAACTGTGCTCTTGAGCAATGACTGACTGCAGGCAATGGAAACTTGAAGTGTGCTAGAAAAAAAATGAAAGATCAAGTTATTTGAGCTCAAAACATAGAGATCATAAATGAAAGGAGCAGTGGTAGATGTGTGTACAGCTATTTAAGGAATCTGGTGCTTAGTGCCCGGATTTCCAAGGGCTTGGTAAGAGCAGAACTGAAATGCAAGCAGAGAGAGAGTTGAAATGTTGCAGATTAGAGGAGAGCAGAGACCAACAGAAGCCAGTCATACTTCTCATGTGTATTACCTTTGCTGTGAAAATTATTTACCTTAGATTTACACTACACAGCCCAGCCCAGCGTCTCCATTTTGAGAGACGTTACAAAAATACAAGTATTTCTTTATTCAGCTTCACTTTCCCTAAGTTGTGATTGCCTCAGCAGAATGAGGAACAATATTGATGATCATAAGCAGCAAAAAACGAGTTAGAAGTCAGAAAAACAGACAATCAGAAAGTACAATCAGGCATAGGACCACAACCATTTATGCTTTTCTCGCAAAATTATTTTGGCTTTTCCAACAGAGATGGAAGGAAATATTCATCACGTTGCATTTGTCAAAAATAAATTTTGTAGTTACCTGGGATGAAATCAGTTCACTGCTTACAGCAGAGGATAAACTATTTTGCTTTCATTTCTACATCTAGAAAACCAGAGAGACTTATACAATGATTCTGACAACACACAGATTTGTAATATTTCAGGAGTTCAAGATCTTGAAGATTCATTGCAACAGTTCAGTGAAAGCTTTGTAGAGAAACTATAAATACAGGATTTCTTCATGTTATTATTATGGAAAAGACAGTTACTATCTCTTGCTGTAAACTTACAGTGAAAACTCTGCAGGAGAAGATACATGGCAGCTTGGGAAAGTGATTTTCCCCGAGACAATCTGGATACCTCAAAGGTATTTGCTCCCAGGAGTGTAAAGAATGCAGGAAGAAGGAAAAAGAATTACTTACCCTGCACAAAAAATGTAAGTAAACAATAGCAAAATGTAAATGTGCAATCAAGGCATTTTTAGAGCAGGTGAGTTAGAATACTATGAATCAAACAAGAAATCATTACATAGCATTAGGCTAGTGTTTTCATTTCTGTGCCAGCTTGTTACAGGCTCTCTCAGTCCAGCTTTTTTGTTGACATATTTTTGCCTCATTTTCAGTTCATTTCACTGAAAAAGCCCACAAACTCTAACATAAAAGTGGAAATATCCTTCAGTAAAACTGCAAATTCTCCTGATAAATATTAATTCCCCCTTCTTTTAAAGGTGCTTGTTTGAGGTATTATGAGTAGTAGCTATGTGTGTTAAATCTCCCTTTCTTTGTACCAGCTTCTCTAAAAAAAAAAATAAATAAATCAGCCAATGAAAAGTGCCTAGACTGACGCTGTCTCCCTCGGTTAATCCAAGGCCAGGAGAGGGATAATTTGATTAAACTGAGACCCTAATTTATTTAGCTTTAGTTCTGGATCAACCTCTTCTTAATAGAGTGCTGTCGTCTCCAATTGTTTGATGAAAATTAAAGTGACATAAATACCATGGGACTTTTTCAATCTGATTAGTCAGCTAACTTGCATCAATACTACCCCAGCCATCAGGCGCTGGCGTCCTTCCTTTCACCAGCCTCACTAACAACTGACAAGTCCTCCTTGAAGCCCGGGCACCCACGCTGCCACTCAGACCCCCACACTTAACCCATCATCCCTCCTCAATGGCTCTTGTTTGACAAGGTGCCCACACCTTTTTCCATTGCTGTTCGTCAGACAAAGCTAAATATTGTTTTATTAGCAATCAATAGCCTGTTAATCCCAAACGATTTCACAAATCCACTGAGCTCTCAAGCTGATTAAAAACGTTTGGGGGGTGTTTTTTTTGGTGGTTTTTTTTTTTTTTATTTAAGCTGCTAAATTTCAGATGGATTTTCCTCCTCTCCTCCCGACCCTCGCACTCTGATATGGGACATTGTAGCTGGTAAGCAAAAGCCACAAAAGCAAAAAGAGCTCCTCTGTTGTCTTTAATGTTGGTGCCTTTAAGTGGACATCTGCAAACGTCGAAGTTTCACAGTTTAAATATGAGCAAACCTACACCACCAAACCCTCAGCACATTTAATAACTCCTCCACTTTCAATCCATCAGTTTGAAGCATAAGAATACAAGAGCTTCTGAGCCTTCCCTTTTCTTTTTACAGCAATATGGTAAATTCTTGCTTAGCCTGTGGGCAGGGGGACTAAGAGTGAGAGAGAGAAGTAAGCTTCTTTGATTTACCATATAGAAACAGCCAACAAAGCTGGCTGTTGCACCATCTACCATTCATGTCCAAGTCACAGACACAGGCTTTGGTAGATTGTGATGATACCTGTGTTTGCATGTTTGGTCATGGGTGGATCTTCTGGGAGGCACAGCATTACAAACACGCTTCCTCTTGGATCTACCCCTCCTTGCTTACCCCCACTGTCTGCCTGCCTTGCCCTGGAGATCATTGATTAGGAGAGCTGGTGATACAATTAATGATAATTTACTGATGGGATGTAGCATAAATCAAGGTCAAGGCAGGCAGGCAGTGCTGACAGGCACGCACTGAGCCTCTGAAGCTCCCAGGAGCACAGTGCTGACTCCCAAGACCTGGTGAGCTGGCTTGGCAAGTCTGGGTTTTATTCTTACCCACAATGAGTTGTTCCTTGTAGGTCTGCTCCCTCTGTAACAACAGGGAGTGAAGGGTTGTGGTCAAGCTGATGCCTCAGCAGATGGCCTGAAGCCAATCTTGAAATGGGTGGTCTTGGCTCTTCAGTACAAGACACTTCAGTCTAGAAGAAGTTCTTGTTGACACTAAAGGGCTTAAAGCAAAAATGGACTAACACACATTTTATGCTTTTTGTGCAGGATTTGAACATAACCAAATTATGTTTTGGGTAGAAAGGGAAAAGTTGTTTCAGCTGATGCAATCCTCTGGGAAGTCTACTGAAACAAAAAGTACATTTCCTAAGGCATCAGCCTTGAGAACCGAGTACGAGTTCTGAAACAGACTGCAGATGTCAAGTCTCAGAGGCAACATTTCAAATCAGTAGCTTGCAAAAGTCAACACAATTACTGTAAAAATAGCTGCTTGTTAAATATCTACCATTAAAATAGCTCCAGAGCTGGCTGTTCAGTATCTGTTTCAGATGACTCTTCCATATAAGCTCAGGTGCTTTGTAAGCTCTTCTCAAACTCTTCTTTCAACAGTTTTTTTCTGTTAGGAGAAATACCTATCCTATCAAAAATATTCATCAAAACACTAGAATATAATGACAAAAACTCCACTTATCTACTCACAATTTAAAAAACAAAACGATATTTTCATTTGCAGACACTTTAAATGGAACAAGCAAGTTTCTGCCAAGGCAAATAAAGCAGCAACTGTTTATTACTTTCCCTTTGACTGCTCTGCATGACCCCGCTGCATTTGCCAGTGGCAAAAAAGGGCCTCAAAGGTTGAGGAATGTTTTTCAGGTTTGTGTTTTATGAAATTATAAATAAAATTTAACAAAAAACAATGTTAAAATTAATACTCACCCAAGTAAGTACTTACTGTAGTTTACAATTCCTCTTCAAATTCTCTGTTTCTAAGGCCAAGGATGGTAACTTTAGAAAGTGATTGCTGATTCAAGTTTTTTTAGCTAAAGACTGAAAATCAGGATGAGTTCTTGCTGCACTGTGAGCTCTGGGTACGTCCAGAAAGAGTTGATACAGATCAGCATGAAACTCCACACTCTTTAATTCACCATGGACACATAGCTTTTTAAATCTTACTCACAATACTTGGCTTTGATGTTTTGCTTTTAATGTGCTGTTTTTTTTATTGGGGGGGGGGGAGGAAATTAATGAAGTTATTCAGGAAAGCAGAAGACACAAACTTGCTGTGTAACCTATATTAATTCTGGATTACAGCCTTGACTGTATGTCAACACTGCAGTGGCTGCATCTACCAAAGCATTTTGTTTTGTGCAAGAACATCTTCAACTAGATCAGTTTGCCCAGAGCCCTGTCCAACCTGGCCTTGAGCGTTCCCAGGGATGGGGCATCTCACCTTCTTTGGGCAAGCTGTTCCACTGTTTACCACCCTCATCATAAAACATTTCTTCCCCATATCTAGTCTGAATCTGCCCTCTGTTAGTTTATAACCATCACCTCTTGTCCTATCACTTACAGGCCTCCCTGTAAAATGTCCATCCCCATCTTTCTTATGAGCCCCCTCTAAATGTTGAAAGGCTGAACCTACCGTGCTGCACCTCTTGCTTCTGCTTATTGATCTGCCCCTGAGACACTATGTAAACATAATATTTTATAGAGGAATAATCCCTGTGAACCATTACAAGTGGTCACAATTCAGAGTAATTCCTCCAGAGTTTCACTTGGTGCTGGGGGTCACCTGCCCCTGCAAACTGAGTGTTAGTGATGCCTGTGCACAAAATTGAGGTCACCCAGCTTGTTTACTGGGACTCTTTGACTGGCAGCCAAATCCTGCATCTGGAAGCTGAGGCAGATGCTCAGCAGCTGTTGTGTCCAAGTTACATGGGCAGGAAGGAGATTTACTCTTTTGCTCAAGTTCTCCAATTCATTTCTCTGGCAACATTCAGGGCATGCTGGAGGCAGCAGTCACACAGTTTTGCTTCTAACTGATCAGGGAATTTTGTCTCTCAACCGTGGGTTTGGGTAGTAATACCTTGGTTTATTTAATGATTGTATCAGCTACATGCTGAAGTGTTGCCTTCTGAACTTTAAAGCCCCAGAACTGAATAACATGACACCCAGAGAAGCTCAAGACCAAATCTAAATCCAGATCCTGGGTAGAATTTGAGTCAACCGTGAACTCCCAAACAATTTCATCTGGATGTACAGTAATTCAATAAAATTAAGATTGAGTCTCAGTGATTTATTTTAACTTTCAGCTTCCGTTCTTAGAAATACCTGACAATAAATGATTCTTTTATTATTTTCACTTTTGTTCCCTAGAAAAAACCTGTGATAGCAAAAACATGAAAGACTTTTCCTATTCTCCCCAATTACTCTGGCAGGCCACTCTGGTTCCTTTTAAGTGCACCGATTCTCATTTTAGAAAGGAGTTGCTCTTCTTATTCCTAGGCTTTCATGAAAAGATTGCTCGTTCTGGGTGAAACCGAGCCCTAGATTCTGCTCTGGGCAGGCAAAATTACTTTGGCGCTGTGCTTTTCTAAGCAGGTGGGCACGGGGATAATTTTGTTCCTTTTGTTTCACCTTCACGGCACTAAACGAGGTGATGCTTCTGTACCAGGGGCGCTCCACGAAACTTCTTCCTTTTCCGCTGTGAACGCAGGAGGGCAGTGCAGTTCTAATTTGGATTCAAGCATCTCTGGAGCAGCTGGTCTTGAGGAAAGCTCATCCCGAGTCCAAGTAAAGCCTCCAGTTCCAGTTAAAGGAGTTTCTACTCCTTCCTTCATTACTACATTTGGCAACCCAGCTGCAGCCAGACTTTTTAAAGTAACTGCATCTTCCCCACTTGCAGCAAATACCTGTACTGCCAAAGAAAGGCAAAAACAAACGAAGAAAAAGAAGGAGAGAAAGAAAGGGACAGGAGGAGAAAAAGTGGGAAGAAAGGAGGGGAGGGAGAAAGAAGGGGAGAGAAAGGGAGGAAGGAAAAAAAAGAGGAGGGAAAGGGGATTTTGAGATGGGGTCTGAGATTAAAATAAAATAAATAGGGTTGCTGTTGCATTTATCTGTACCACATGTGAACAAGCTGCTGGACTCAAAGGCAGCAAAAAAAGTCAACTCAGGATGGCAACTCATGTACAGTTCTACATATGCCTTAGACATTGTACTTGCAGTACAAACAGTAGCTGCATGGTCCTAAAAAGTGTGAAATAGGTAAATTTAATTTTTTTTTTTTTTGCTGGTAGCTCTGGCGGATTTCATCTGATCCCTTCTAATGGGTCACAGTTCCTCACTCAAATTTTCTCTGCTAAGTGTATTTCTGTTTCTTCTGCTGTGAGATGGGCGATGTTTTAGCAGCAGGACCACACCCCGTGCCCGGCATTACACAAGAATCTGGTGTGGTCACATCAGCAGAGAAGACTTTGTGCTGAAACAGTTCTTAAGCAGTACTTTATTGGAACTCAGTTGCACTGGTATAAAAATATGGAACAGCTCCCTCTGTCTTTCCTTTTGTAACTGGCTTGTCACATGCAAAGCTGACAAAACAATCAAAGCAGTCACTGGAAAACTATAAGTAAATTTGAGAGAGAAAGGACCCTCAGGATACTAGTAGTTTGAAAGACTGACCTTCTTCAGTGGGATGCTAGAATTTTTTAGTCTGCATTCCTATCAGTAGTGTTACTCACCACTGCAATATATACTGCTAATTAATATTCTCTATGCAGCCAATAACATTTCAATAAGTGAGCTCTGCCCTATAAAATCTGTGATTGGTTTTGAGCTTGGACTAAAACCACTGTATCAAAGTGAAAAAGGATACAAGAACTTACACACAGCAAAAAGCATTCAGCAAAAACATTAGGAATTCAGTCACATCACTATTGTATTTTTCAGCAAATCAAGCTATTTTGTTTTCTCAAAGAAAAATAATGATGTCTGAAATGTCTGACTTTTTGTTTCCCACCCACCCTCCCAGATAGCAAGCATAAATGTAAAGAAAATTTTATCCACTTCACAAGGAATCTTCATTAACTTTGGTGTCAAGTGTAATTCTCTACTAAAGGATTTTCTATTCTTCAGTATTAATTCATGGTGAAAAAATAATGTTTTCGCTATTTTTGGGTTGGTTTTGGAAAACATAAGAGATGGCAGGGTGGCAAGATTAGATTTTGAGCTGGATCATCCTTATGTAGTGTCTACTTTTATTGGGATTACTTTTGTTACAGACAACTCCACTTATTCATGGATTTAAATATCAGAAATCAGTTATTGTAAATAATTTTCCCCAAGAGGGTTACAAAACTGTATAAAACATTCAGAAATTAAAGTAGTACTAAACTATAGTATTTAAGCTTTTACAGAGCATCTACAATGAGTCATACTTTTGGGGGTTTGGGGGGACTTTTTTTTGTCATGCTGTTACAGTAATCATAACATTTTTAATTGTTAATCAGACTTGGAGAGAGAGTTGTTCTTTTTTCTGTAAAAGAAATGTGAACATTAATCTTTCTCTCCTTCTGTTTTACTGGCCTAATTCTGATGTCATTTTTAACCTCTACTGATGCATAAAGACACGTCAGAAAAAAGCCAAACTTGTAGAGCCTCTGTTTTTTAAAGCACCCTTAGAGGGAGATTTATTCAAAATGACAGGATGGTGTATTTCTTTTGGTATTTCAGGCAGAGCATTCCTGAAACATCCTTGGCCTCCCACCATCTTCAGGAAGCCAGCTGGACAAATGGGAAGGTTAGCAAATTATAAATGTCAAGAATATTAGAATAATGAGATCATTGCCCGGCAGACAAACTGTTTTGAAAACCAAGATCCCAGCTCCATCTCCTGCACAGCCAGAAGGATACGACTGAGATAAAGGGATGACCGCACAGAAATATGCCCCCAAATCCTATAATCCATTTCTCCATAACTATTTCCAGCCATCAGAACGTAAGAGCAAACAAACAAAGCAGTCTGACCTCGGTAGAAAAGATAAAGCGAACTGCAAACAAATCTCAAATTCCGTCCTCCCTCGTCAAACACGCTCAAAACGCCCTCTGCAGCCCGTGCTGAGAGGAGAGGAAAGAAGAATCCAGCCAGCCAGCTCTGCAAAAAAAAAAAAAAAACACCCCGGGGACCACGAGAAACCTCAGCAGGGGGATGAAAGAAGGTGCCATATCAATTGCGTTTCCATTCATCATCGTTAAGCTTCGAGTTTAAGCAAGTTTCATTGCCCATAAATACTGGGATCATCAGCAGCTGCACATGATATCATTTAGAGCCTGGTTGCATAACCCGTATTTCCCCCGAGCTTTGTCCCTAAGCTGCAGCCTGACAGGCGTCAGCCAGACCCAACTTGCCGCTTTAAAAAAGGCCTGGGCAGCGTTTTTACGTTTAGCAGCTGAACCAAACGTCACAAAAGCGGCTGAAAAGAATTGGTAAAAGGTTAGGAGAGATTGACTGTTTCCAAATTGGAATACTAATGATGATCTTTAATGAAGCCTGACAGTACAATCTGTTTCTTATTGTTCCCTAAGTGCTGGCTACTGATCATATTCACTGGCTTTAGGTGACGGGGACAGACAGGGACAAATGGGCCCCACTGGTGAGCAGGACTGTGCACAGCTGATCTTTCAACAAGGATTAAATTCATTAAAATGATTCTCCCATCAGAAGAATCAATCTTTTGATTTGTTATCATCGTAGTGGTTATTAATTTTGAATGATGTCTAATTGGCGTCACTACTGTTTGGGTCAGCTGGCTTAGTAATCTTCTTAGAAAGCAGTAAAGAATACATAATTTTAGGAGCTTCAGGGGGCAGGGGAGTTGAAGGAGGGGAAAAAATACCCAACTTGGTTTAACATCTCCCATAATGTCAAAGAACAATAGAGAAAGCAGGCAAAATACCTGCCAGACCCAACTGGTGAAAACTGACTTTGCTTTATTAATTTCCCGGGTTTTTATAAAGAAATTTCTTTCACATAAGGATAGCCTTAAATAAATGTTTTATTATAACACTTATAATGAACATAATTGGAAATGTTTCATTTTCTGGGCAAAGGCCATATGTTCAGGGTTGGAGAGGACTCGGGGAAGCCCAGATTGATCAAGGTCATTACTAGATTTCGGAGGCAGAACTGGCACAGGTTGTATGGCCTTAGCTCCACAAACATCATCTCCCATTTCTTCTCACAACCAGTCTTTTGAAAGCAATGTCAGTGATCACAGAATTGGGATTGGGAGGATTTGGTCTCCTGATCAATTTTTTAAGGCATTAAAGCACCAGTGGGAGTTTAGAAGAGGTCATGGAAGCACCTGGGTACTGAGCAGGGTTGTTCATCTGCCTGGTTTTGATGTTTGGGCTGCGGGTGTTTCCTCCACAGCCTGGTGCTCCAACAATGCCTAAACCATCCCTGCAAAGTGGATGTGGGGTTTCCTGTGTGTTGTGTTTAGATTCAAGGGACAGAGTAAGAGAAAGGCCACTTTCTGTGCCTTAGAACAGACACCTCAATGAGGTGAGGACAAAACTGCCCCTGACAGAGCTGGGACATGACAGATTATTTCCTCCTGCTCACTCTCGAACTGCCATGGGTAATCTGAAGGAGAGCTACAACCTGAATCATGGATATTCATACAATTAAAGCCCCAGAGGCTTCTATTGAATCAAGCAATATCCAAATCTCCCTCAGAGGAGAACAGGGAAATAATTCTTGTTTTTTGTTAGTTTGTCTTCTACACACAGGAAAACATTTCTGTCTTATCTATCATCAGAAATACACAACAGTGGCAACAATGTTTTTGTGAATGGAACAGTTCACGAGGGAAGGCACCCCTTTCATCAGTGTAACAAGCCACTGTCTCACCATATCTTTCTCCAGCCCCACAACCAGCTGTCGCATTGGAAAAGGAAATGTGTTGCATGACAAATAACAGTGGTCCAATCCTACTTTCTCATGGAAGATCCCTTTTCCTCTAAGTTGTCACAACTGCTGTAATTCACCTGTTTTCTCTAAAATCTCAGGTTGAAATAATAACACCTGAGTAAAAATTATTCCCACACATTATCTCTGGATTCAACAGCAAAGCCATCAACCCAGGATCATACATCCACTACATTAGATGAAAACCAGATCTTTTACAATCTTAGCTACATTTTGCAAGAAATTCTGCTTAACCTTGTCAGGCTTTACTATGAGCCCCAATTCCCACCAAACCATCTCCATAACTCAAGTAGCAACAAGAGATTAAAAGCCCCTGTAACTCCTCATCCTCCAGATGGTCATTCTTTAGAAAGCATCCTATAAAAAAGGCAAGATAAACCTCAACCAAATTACAAGTCATTATAACAATTAATAAAAAGCTTTTAAATGATAGAGCCCAAATTACCACTCAAGTCTGGGGATCTGGACCATCCACACCTGGGTCGTGTTTCATATGCTCAAAGCATTTCTACTCCTTAGATGAAGTTTCTTTTTATCTTTTCTCCACACACATTCCCCCTACTTGTTCTGCTGTGTTTGGTTAGACTGGGCACACTGATCTTATTCAAAGCTGCTAATAACTGTTTAGACAAGGAGTTAAGTTACAGATTGTAAAATCCAGCTATTGTTCCTGTTCCCAGCACTGATTCGAGATAGATCTATCTATCTGTGACTGTGGATAGATTATATTCCTGCTGTTTTTTTTTTTCTTTTATTTTGGTTTGAATACCGTGTTCTGCAAGATATTTTTAAGCAAATGAAGCTGAACATCATTACATGTGCTCCCACAAATCCGTTTTTTTTTTTTAGACAATCACTAACTTTTTTTGTATTATTCTTTTTTAAATGGATAGGATGCATTTCAAGATTGGGCGGAACCTAAGGCTACTGGCTAATATCCAGTGGGGCAATACCAGCTCCTAAATGTCATATCTAAGACTAGTATTCTATCAATTTTTTTTTTCATATCTGCAGTCAGAAGAGAAAAACAGGTCAAAAGAATCTCATTGAAATGCGTATTGAGAATTTTATTTCTACCATGACAAGAGCGTGAGACAAAAATAAAGAAACTGAAATATTTTGAAAACTATACAACTATACATTGTTTACTTAGTCTTTGAATCATGCTTGAGCTCAAACCTTCTCATATTCTTTTTATACACAGCTATTTTGATTGGGATTTCAATAAGTCCTCTAAGTATGAAAGTGTATTTTAAAGCAAGCACGCTAAAGAATCCATTTCTATTCAGTTCTTCCAAATGTCTGTGTTTCATTGCTGCCTACCCAAATATATCTAAATATAACTCTTCCCATTCTTCCTTGCAAACGTGGTGCCATTAATTTAAACCTCATAAACTGCCTCGTAGCTAAAAGCTGGTTTAACACAGAGTGAGGCCACAGCACAAATCTACCTCAGAAAATCCAAACCACCAGCACACCAGCTGCTGAGTCAAACCTGAATCAAACCAGTGTTTCAGTGCAAGGTGGAAGGAACATCTTCCCCCTCCTGACAGCAGTGGAATCCAACAGTTATATTTTTGTAAACATAATGTATATTCACTTTATATGCACACCAAGTTTTACTCCTGAGAGCTGTATTAGTCCTTTAAGGCTGTGGAAGTGCCTTGTCTTTTCTTCTCTAAATCCTGCTCAAAACCACTGTGGACTTTATTTTCATACCCAACAAGGAAAAAACTGTGTTGTCCGTAACAGCCAACCTGTCAAAGCCCCAAAAGATCCAGGAACACCAAAAAAACCTCCAAAATTAGAGAAGAAATCCTGCAACCCAGATGAGGAAGGAGATCCAACATCTGTACTCAGTGCTTAAAAATTATGAATATCTCTGGCCACCTATGTTATGAACTCTTCTCCAAAAAAAGGACAATATAAATGGGAGATTTTTTTGTTATTTCAGGATTCCCCCAAGTAGACTCCAATCACTGACAAGGTACTGCTCCAAACAGCACAAGATCAGAGGCCTCCAACAGCTTTTTCTTTTGTTTCAGATGTGACTGTAAAACTACCACTTACTTTACAAGCTCTAAAAGAAAAAAAAAAAAAAGTCAGATGGATCTTGAGAGACACAACTACATCAAAGGAAAGCATCATGGGAAGAGAAAACTCGTGTGTACACTGAAAACAGAGCTTAAACAGAGCCAAGCTAAAGCATTTGTGGAGAATGCTCTCATCTCTCTCCAGCCACCATGATTTCCACACAACCTATTTGGGTACTGCCGGATTTTTGTAAAGAGAACTCAGCTTCTAATGGTGGTTTTTAGTTTATATGGCGACAGGCTTTCTGGAATTCCCCATCTCCACGCTCTTTTTGTTCCCCTAAATACTTTCCCCGCTGGAAAATGCACTGATTCCAAACAGCCATAATGACTAAGTCCTCTAGCAAATGCCTTAAGTACCTGATTTTGAATAACACCTTGTCCAAGGAATTGGTCAGTTGTTAACCTTTAACCCCCTGCGCTGCCTGTGCAGGAGGAATCCGCTTAAAATTCTCATTGTAAAGATACACAAGGAATAGCATTAGGGCTGTTTGACCTCAGGATTTTCTGAAGGCAACTTTTGGACGTAATTTTCTCACATTTTTTTACATTTGCAAATAACTCCTTAAAGAAGAATCTAAACAGACTTACTTTTCATGGTGCATTTTTTTTTTCCCCATTTTGTGATCCCAGTGAGGCAACTGAGAATTCTCTCCAGAAAAAGTTATAAACAATTTAGGATTCAGAAGTGCCTAAGAAGGAAGATGTATTAACTTTCCCTGGGATGGAAGACATAAGATGTTTTTGACAACTGATCTTTCTGATAATAGAGTTATCCCAAGGGACCAGAAATCATTCACTGGGAAAAGTGGAAATCTTGGTATAGACCTGCCCTATGCATGTCACTGGAAAAAACTATATATTTCGGACAAGTGGCATAAAAATTTTATCTAATAGAACATGGCCATCTAGAACAAATTACAGAATATAACCTGCAGCCAGATAAGGAAATTTGCTTAAGAAAGAAGCAATTACAATTCTCCTATATCACAAGAGGGTCTCTCTGAACGAGTAAGAAATCAGACTTGCATAATTTATCTTGTATCTAGAATGCAAGAGCAAGATTGCTGGAAGGAGCTGAGAAATGTAAATAAAGTTACAAGGAAGGATGCAGAGTTACAACTTTCCTCTGGTGGTACTTGATAGAAAACACCATCAACACTACAACATATTTTAGTGTCACCATCTCATTAACCAAATTTCCAACCCCTTTGCTGCAGCCATGACACTGAAAGAGGCCAAGGCACAGTGGGGTGGCTGCTCCACAGACCCTCCTCTCCCACCTGCTTATGGGCCACAGCATCAAACACGGTTCAGGACAAAACTCAGCTGGCTCAGGCTGGATTCATAATCTGGGTCTGCAAGGTTATCTTAACCCCATCTCTTGATTAGGCATCTTTTCTCCTCAGAAACATTTCACTGTGCTAGTGTGCAGAACACAGGATTTCTTTAGGCAGCACAGAATTCCATGCTGATTGTCCTACAACACTCTTGACGATATCCTAGCAGCCTGGGAATAATGTCTTTGTTTAGCACGGTGGAGGACTATCATCTTCAAAATAAAGGAGGGCAAAAATGGATCTTTTTTGTGAATATGTCTGTTTCCATGAAGTAATTTTAAAATCACTTGCATGTAAATAGACCCCAGATTAGATTTCTTGCAGCTGTAGACAGATCCTAGCACCTGAAACTCAAAGCAAAACTCTCAGGAAGTCAAATTCCTGAAAAGCTATGTGAGTTGTTTACAAGGGCAGTGTATGTTCAGGTTTTACTATTATTTACTCTGCATATATGGGAAATAAATGTTTTACAATGAGCTCCTCAAAACAGTTGTGTGATTCATCTACCCCCCAATTTTCACTGGCAAAAATATCGAGGAAAACAGCAATCTGAAAAACTTATTTTCCTGAAACCTAGAAGAAGATGCTGTTTTAACTCAAACTGTTATGAATCCTGGCAATATCATTCATTGTGCCATTTCTATTTTAGAGCCAAAGAAGTAGATTTCAGAGAGCATTTGCAATAAAGCAAATTTAAATGGAATTCTTCAAGCTGTGGTGTCGCTGCTCCCTTGGTTACAACCTGTGTGGAACTCAAGGATGCTCAGCAGTTGAAGGGTCCCTTTCCAAAAGACAAATGAACATTACCTGGGAAATATAACTGCTGCTAGGTGATGATAGTCCCTGGACGAAATGAAGGCATATCCTCCTTTCTCTCCCAGCTTTTGAGATTCAGCCTTGAGGGATAAGAGACTGGCAGCTGCTTAAGTGCATTTAAGTCGACAGCCACCACCTGGCAGCTCATTAAGTCATCCAGTGGAAATCAGCACAGGTGGATTCTTAATTCAATTAAATTTTGATTTCATGTTTACTGCCCCCATTTCTTCCCTCAACATGGGTACATTCCTATAGCCCACGTGTTTCTCTGCACTGGAGTGCAAATACCATTTCATACACACCTTCATTTTTGAATACTGCATTGTTATACTTCCTTGACCAAATCAAAGTGCAACCTCTTTCTTGAATGCAGCATGCACTCTCCTCAAAGTGCCAGAAGTAATCATTCATATGTTAAAGAAATAAAGAAAAGCAAGAAACAACAACAACAAAAAAGAGAAACACACAGAAAATTTATTTTGGAACTACGCTCTTCGAAACAATTCCTTTGCTCTCACTTGTGGCAAATACTGCCAATGCTGTTAACAAATCAAATACATTTCCTCAAAGTTTTAACAATATTTCTGATATGGTCTATCCAAGTACAAGTAGTCTTTTTTTTTCCTGCCACGTCTTTTGCATTCCCTTAGGTCTGTGGCATTTCATAAATTCAATATCCTTCACCTCCCTCAGCTCTCAACTAAAACAGAATTATCAGCAACTGGAGGTGCTGCTGTTTCACTGGAATATCCATTAAAAGAAGAAAATGTCTTTTCCCTTGTTCTAAAGAATTCCTTCGTCTTTCTGAGGATTTATGCTCTTTGTGAATATTCAGGGATTCTGGCCTCTGGGATTTTGAGTAGGTCCAAACTTGATAAACTTTCCTTACCTTCTCAGTATTTGAAGGAGCAGCATGTAGAGACAAAGCATAAGGATAAAAAGACAGTGATCCCTTTGTTATCTACAAATAGCACAACATTCCACCAGCAAGACTCCACTGGGCTGTAACCAACACAATTCAAATTCTGCTTATCATATTCTCCATGTTATTTTAGAGGTGAGCGAAGAGCAGGATGACAGAATGTTAAAAAAACCCGCAAAAATGCATGCTCCATTTAAACCATTCCACTATGCCTGGCCTTTCCCCTCCTTTACTCAATGCTTTTTAGCTCACACAAGATCCAGGCAAATTCATTACACAGAGCAACAGGTTATCCCAAGCAAAAAGGGAACGAGAGTGTGTCCACAGGCCACCTCAGGTTATGGGGTGAAGACCAGGAGAGCAAGGCAACCTTAGCAGAGGTGATAATATAAGCAGATGAGCCAGTCTCATTTATCCAGAACCCTTAGGTTCATGAGGATGATGACTGATCTGAATTTTCAAGGTTTTGGACAACCTGTTTTATTTTCAAACATCTTAAGGCAGAAAGGCACGAGAAAAGTTCAGCTGCAGAACTTTACTCTAAAGGTACTCACTTAGTTAGAGTCAGTCAGAGCAAACAGAGGAACAATAGATACGTGTGCATTAAACCCAAGAGGCTTTGCATATTGATATTTGTGGGCTCACTTTTGAACTCTTTACCCTTTAAACCTTTGTCTCAACATCCCCACGTATAAGATGACAATCCCAACTCAGCTGTTTTAAAGATGAAATCAAACCTTTGAACTCATTAAAAGCTACCTGGGCCCCCCTGGGTTTTTGGCTTCTCCTAGAACAGCTCAATGGTCTAGCGAGTTCCATGAATTTTAAATAGTATTTAAATGAAGGACAGTGCAGTTGGAGGTATTGCTATCATAATAAAAACAAAACCACAAAACGTCACATCTTTTTTGGCAAAATCCTCAAATGGACCTTTAAGTTAGACTTACTTCAAAATACCTCCTTTCCTCTGCTGACTGGAGAAAATAAAACCTCTCATTCACTGGGCATCTTCTATTTAATTTTGGCACTTCTCAGATAATGTCCAAGTGTATTTCTACTATGTTCTGGTTTCCTCATACATGGAAGCAGCTGTGCTTCTATATTTCATTGTTCATAAAGCAGAGATCTTTAAAATTATCTCCTTGTCCTATCTCAGTTTCCATTGTCAGGCTTGTGTAATTTGGCACCAAAGTCCTTCGGGGAAATACTGAAAATTGTAACAGGCCTGGCACACATATTTATGTGTATGGAGCGTTTGTTGTTGATGAACTGAGTATACTTTGGGAAATTTTAGGCAACCACGTAGCAGGGGTATCAGCTAACAAAGTGTTCCCATCACGTGCTCTGGTCTGTGAATACCCAGCTGATGTCGCTCCACTTTTCTCCACTGACACGGGGAGCAAATGCACTGCGGGGCAAAATTGCTTGCACAGTGGAGGAACTTTTTTAAAGAAATACCACTGAGTAAGAAAACTTGAGACAGCAGAAAGATGTACTGAACAACTGAGACAGCCAAAGCCCCAGAGAGATCGCTCATCCCCAGGAAGGGCGTGTTTTGTTCTCACCGTGCATTTCTGGGCTGCATGTTCTTTCATGGAAGAGATAGTTGGCCACTTGTCACCAGGAGAAAATACAGGCTAATCATGCTGCTTCGCTTTATTCAAAAAAAAAAGTATGTGAAAAGCTCATATAAATGTTAAGTAACTGTCAATTAAACTCCCCCTTTGCCCTCCCGTGGCAATTTCCCAGGCAGCTGGGGTGGAGGGGGAAATCCCCATTTCAGTCCCCCATTGCTGTGCACGGCTAAAGACCAACCCACCCGGATTTATTAACTTCATATCTGGCAGCGAGGAGTTTGTGTCAGACCCACCACAGCCCTAATAGATGTCCTACTGGGCCACAAACACCAGTACAAATGGCAGGGCTGCCGGCACAATCCCAGCATGAATGGGCCTAAATTAGCCAGCGCCTAATAACCAGTTTACTAACACCTGTATTAGCACTGCATCGCTGTGAGGAGGACTGCTGTTAGACAAGGCATAATCCCATAAGCTCGTCATTTGCATATCCCTCATTAGCTGATTAAAACCTGAAGGAGGCAGGTTTTTGCAGCCGGTGGGTCCATTCCGACGCTCCGGCTGCCTGGGTGGCTCGATAATGAAGTAACGGTGGTGAATGTGAGGTTTATATGTATGGAAGGGATTAAGAGCATTAGGGTTTGTGTGAACCGATGTTGCCATATTCTCTCTACTGGATCACAGTAATTGGATGGGAGGAGCAAGAGTGGATCCATTAGTTTTGTCTGTTTGCCCGGGAGCTGGGTGCTAGAGATTCAATTTTGCTTCCTTTTGCTCCTCTGCTTTTGTGAAGCACGGTGCTTTGTCTCGGCGAGCCCTTAGCACCTCTGTGCACTGCCCAGCTAAGGCGATTCAGCCACAAAGGAGAAACCTCGGAGACAGGCAGCATAAAATGCAGCCCAGACTCAAGTGCTACTTGAGGGCAGCACAATCCTGCACAGCCTCAATCCTGGGAGAGAAAGTGAGAGATAATTGAAATCTATAAACACCTCTGGAGCCTTTTTATTATTTTATTAGTTCTCCACATTTGGGCTTAACAAACCTCATCATCAAAGAAGCCGTGAGCTCCTTACAAGAAAACTGAATGGCTCGAAATTTCGCTGAACTTAAGAAGCGATTGTTGGGATTATTTGCTGGGCTTGCATAATTCTAATGCAAAAAAAAAAAAAAAATCCATTTCCTACCTTATTTGTACAGCTGGAGTAATCACATTGTGTGCCTGATGATGTAAAAAAAAATATGCAAGCCTGTCTCTCCCATAATGCCAACAATGCACCTTCAGCCATAACAGGAAGAAAAAACACTAAACAGTTCAGGAGAGCCTGATGCCAGTGATAGGCTTGGCAGGCTGTGGAAGAACAAGTTATGTTCTGTAGACATAATTAATAGACATTAATTAGATGGGGGGGGGACACGACATTTTAGACATTCTAACATGGCCACATCGTTTCCACAACAATTTAGAGAATGATTTCTTTTGTTGAGGATAGCTAAATATTTGAAAAATTACTATGTGAATGAAGCACAGAGAAGATGGGACTAATCAAATATAATAATAACAATAACCCACAGGCACCACATTTTTGTCTCGTTTTATAAAATATTTTCAGTCCCAAAGCTTAACACCATCACTGTGTTAATTACACCTTGCTGAGTTTTGGTAGTAAAATCTGAGTTGTTTTACATCACCTTTTTACTTTATGTTTTTATCCTAAACAATGGCAGTTGGTTTTGGGACAAGAGAAACTAAACGTTCCTTTAGTTAGATATGTGGAAAAAAACCCTGAAAATATTATTGTCTTTAATACTATACAGATTTCAGAACCAACAAACACACAGTGGCAGTACAATGCTAAGGAATGTGTTTTTTCCTCATGTTACTCCAGGGTTTCCTCACTGGAATAGTTTTACCAGCACAAAACTGTAATGATACAGACTCTATTTATTAGGCAGGGATTGAATCTGTGTTACTGATTCTTTGTAATTCAATATGGTTACATGCATTTGAATGATGTTATGATCATTTATTGCCTTCGAAGCAAGAAGGCTCTACTGGGTTTCTAAGGGATTGCAGAGGGGAATGTTTAAATTGGAGGCAGCCCAACATTTCCTCATTAATTCCATCCCTACCTGAGTTATACAGGCTTGACTGATGATACCCTCAGGCACGTGGGACTCCTGGGGATGGTTCTGTGCAGGCCTAAGGGTTGGACTCGATGGTTACTTGTGGGTCCCTTCTGACTCAGCATATTCTGTGATTCTGTGACACCTGCTGAGGCAGCTCAAGGGCATGAGAAGATGCACATCCAAAACAGACTCATGAGTCAGCTGGGCTATGAGGGCCAGCCCTTGCGCTGCTGGAGAGTCAGACACTTCATGTGTCTGCTGCAAAATGAGAAGAACTACAAAACAGGGTTTCCTATGACAACCAGGTTCTGGGGTTCACGTTAGCCCTTCCAGACTGATGTTCCTGTATTGAATTAGGAATTAATTTAGGAAATCATAGAATTCCTTTGGGGCTTTTATCTAAAAATACCTCTCTTATTTCTTCGTATAAGAGCTAAAACCCAGGTGTGTTTTCACCATTGACTGTAAATTACTGTCTAAATGTCTTCTAGCAAGAGAAGTGATATAAACAAGACAGTCAGAATGTTAGCTTGTTAAGATGTCTTATTGGATTAGACAAAAAAGAGAGAGCATGAAATAACCACCTGTGATTTTAGCAAGTGTTGCCTGCCAAATCCCACCTGGTATTATTATATACCTCTTAGTGATGCAATGTAACTTCTTAAATGATAATTGATTATACTGCAGAATATGAAAAATCAGGTACCACAAGGCTGCCTTTGCTTTGGTTGGATCAGAGGATCTTTTAAGGTAATTTACAACCTGGGCTGTTATATGAGCCTAAGTGAGGTAATAGAAAGGAGAAAAATGAAATCAGCAGGCTGTGAGAGATGTGGAGAGATTAATACAAAAGTTCTTGGTAACTTCAGAAACAAACTAAGGAACAGGGCACTTTGTGTAGAGGACAGAGGGGTCTTGTAGTCCTCTCACTGGAGGAAACCCTCAGGCCCCACTGCGGCTCTGCCTTTCCAGAAAATAAAAACTGAAATCCAGAATGGAGTTCAAGAAAACAAACCAATTAAATTAATTAAATTATTTTGGGGAAAACAAGGGTGTTTTTGTGTCCCAAAGCAAGGGGACTCCAGTACCTCTTCAATTCACCATGTTTTTGTTAAGAATTCACAATGACTTTGGAATAGCTTATTCTTATTAAGGATCACACGTAAGGATAACACACTTTCTTCATGGGACCCATCTTACTTTCAAGCTGATTTTGTATGGAAAAAGGCCCACAGTTTTCCAAAATGACTGTACTAAGCTGTAGGAGAAGGCTGCCAAATGAATCATGCTGTGGCTGCACTGTGGTAAATTCCAGAGCACATAATAATGCTCCCAGTTGTTTGTTTGAATCATCTTATGGTACTACATGCATATTTAGCTGATGCACCAACACTAATGTGTCATGCCGTTCTTGGAGCTGGATTTATAAAACATCTCACAAAAATAAACAGCTTTATTGCCAGGCTCATGAACGATAATCCCACAGACACAAATCATTAATCACAGAATGTATCAAGGTAATTACCAAGCCAGGGATCTGCTTTATGGAATTTGTGGGTATGTGGTTAGATTATCTTCTTTTTGCACAGAGCAGACAGCAGTTGCCTGCTGCTAAATTCCCTCTGTATCCAAAAGGATCAGGTCCCAGCAGAACCATAGTGGTCAACCAAGCCACGATCATTACAGTGCTGACAATTCCTGCACAGAACCTTTCCCCATCACTTTTGTTTAGCATACATGGCACCTCAACACGGCTGCTGAGAGCCATCAAACTCCTCACTGCATGCTTATACTTAACAAGGTACAATTCAGAAGTCAGGAGGAGGTCCTGACTCTCACAGAGCTGTCGTCTGTTTTGTCCATTTTGTTCCTTGATAATAATACATGCAGTACAGAACAAGGGCAGTGGGTTGTTTTTCTCCTCACTTCAAACCTTTGTGCATGAAGACAGAAATAACTTTTTAAAGTGACAACGTTTTCCATCAAGTTGTTTGCTAATAATTTTTATTTCTGCCAGCTTTGACAATTTTTTTTTTCTTCTCTTCAGCACCACCACCCCATTTTCAACACTATTGTGACATGGCACCGGGGTTTAGCAACTCTGCAAGAAGCTGTTCTTTCCCTCAGGTCTTCTCTATTTCACACTTTATTCTCTCTTTACCACCACCCCAACCTGTTTAATGTGGGCTGGCACCTACCCCTTTAAATAGAATTACAATGTCTTTCATCATATTAGGACAGCAACAATCTGAAATGGGCAGAAAGCTCATTATCCAGTTTATCCTCATCTTCCATCTTTACGCTGGGATTCTCACGATCCATAAAACCAGCGTGCAGCAAAAATAAAAGAATCCTCCTCATGCAGAGCCTTTGAGCAGCAAAGTCTCGTTGGAGCCTGTGTCACCTGCTGTGGCCATCAGAGAAAGGCTGCAAGAGCCCTACCTGGAGCACAGGAAACTTCCCAATTAGAGCTCACCAGTGCTGCTTCAGACCTTTGGGTGTTTTCGTGAATCACAGAACCATTTAGGTTGGAAAAAAGACCTCTAAGGACGTTGAGTCCAACCATTGAGCCACCACTGCCAAGCCCACCATGAAACCACATCCCCAGGTGCCAGGTCCACAAGTTTCTGAAACAATTCCAGGCATGGTGACCCCATCCCATCCCTGGGCAGCCTGTGCCATGGCCTGACAGCCCTTTCAGTAAAGAGATGTTTCCTAATATCCAACCTAAACCTCCCCTGGCACAACTTGAGGCCATTTCCTCTTGTTCCTGTCCCTTGCTACTTGGGAGAAGAGACCAATCCCCACCTGGCTACAACTCTCCTTGTAAGGGAGTGATAAGGTTGCCCCTGAGCCTCCCTTTCTCCAGAATAAACACTCCCAGCTCCCTCAGCTGCTCCTCATGGGACCTGTGCCTGGTTTGCAGGTGAAAGGCAGGGTGGCTGGAGTCATATATTGTGACCTGAAAATGCTGGGATGGTGTGTGGGGGACACCTCCATCTTCCCAGTGATGGGAACCACCCGGCCCTAGCAGCTGCCTCCCTGCAGCTGTGCTGGCCCCTCTCCCCTCAGGAAATGGATTCCCACTTCCCAAGTTCCCACAGCTGCACAGGATCAGCTGGGGAGGATACTCAGTGAGAAACATTTCAACTCCAAAACGAAAAATCAAAGTGTCAGTTCAGGATGACACTAGAGACAACAGCTGAGGCTCAGCTGCACTTACAAGCCATCCCCAAGTCACCAAGGCTGATTAAATTCTTCTCTTTATCTCCCTGTCCCTTTAGTCTACCTACCAGTGCCTCGTAGGGGTCTGCATTTTATTCTGCCTAGTGGAAAGGAATAGACTTTTTTTTTACATATACCTTTCTAATATGCAGATAGATTTTGTGTCCCATTGTTGTGCACCCCTACAATTCAGGTTTCACATCCTGGGGCGTTTTGGTGAGCAACACCTTCAAAGCTCCCAGCCCTTCACTATTTATTCTGCAGCATCATTGTTTCAGCATTACAAAATTATGATTACTCCTTCTTTTCCCAGCGATGTCACTTCATGTGAAGTGACTGTAATTTGATTTTTAGAGCTTCCTCCTAAACTGCAGAAGGCTTAGAATTCTGAGCCTGAAATCAAGACCTTTGCTGTGCTAGGCAAAAGGGCTGAACAAAAAGAGTGCTCTTGAGACAAAGAGTGTGATAGCCGGTTAAAACAAGTCCACAGTCTCGGATCCCTTGACTGTCAATCAGCTTGTCAAAGCACTGTTACTGATTCTCTATCAGAATTTCATTGCTCCTTACTGTTCTTCCCCTGCTATCACAAAGGTGGGAGGTGCAAAGCAGTCACTGACTCAAGCCTGGACACAGCCCCCTTTCTCTTCCCCTTCCTCACGCTCCAGCCAAGTGCCAAACAGCAGAGCTGACTCTGAAGAGACTTATTTTGGGGAGCGTGGTGTGTCCACAGACGCTGCACATCTACCTAAAAACACAGTTAACCCTCGCTGGGGAAAGAAGGCCTTTTGGGGAACAATACACGGATTTGAAAAGTTTGAGGTTAGCTGAACACACACTTGCATTATTTAACACACGTTCGCCCCTCGTTCTGTCTGCTCTGTCCCCACCATTTACTGCTGAGCAGGTCCCTTATCTTTATTGATCACTTAATTTATCTTTTCTTAACTCCCCTTGCTCCGTCTGGTGCTGTGTGTCCAAGGTATTGAGCCTAAACATCCGTCTGTTCATACTGTCATGACTGGTTTGCCTTTGAAAGAATAGGGGGAGCAGGTGGTGTGACTAAGTAGACCCCCGACAGAATAGGGGCACCATTGCTGTGTCCTGTCCCAACCTGCCAGCGATTCCCCACCCTCCCAACTGTTCCACATTAAAGCAGTCAACTGTGGCTTTACAGTCCAAGTTTTACACAACTGTTTTACAAACCAGGAAGAATTTCTTTTGTGGAAAATCTTTTGTTAGGCAGCGCGGAGTGGGGAGGGGAGCAGGGTGGGGGGAGTGGAGAAAGCCGGTTCTGAGAGCAAGTGCATTTTAATGTGTATGTAGATGTACACTACAGGATGTGCCAAGCCAGCTCTGTACTACTTTAAGCCCTCTTTGAAGAGAACACAACATATCTTTCAAACACCTTTCATTTTCTTGGGGTCTTCCAGTCATTTCTGCTTTGCTACTGTTTATGGTACTATTTTGGTTTATAAGAGCAAAACAAGATTGAAAACCAAATAAAATGAACTCTTCTACCTATTTTTTTTTTCCTCAGTAAGAATAGAACATCCATTTTTCAGTGCTGCAAAATTATTATAAAACCATCTAACCAGATAGACAACCCCAAAGAAAAGTCCAGATGATGCTTCAACCACATTCTAGTTTCCAAACAGTCCTATTACGGGTACCATGCTGCTTCTGATCTCATACACTGTATTTTTTCACAGGATTCAGTGGTGTGTGCATTTCAACCCAGCTGCCAGCTAGAACTTGTACATGTGAGTTATCTCTGGGATAACATACCCTGGAACGGTCGAGTCCGTAAGAGACACAACAGAAACTCACAAAATAGAGCCCAGAAAGAGCAAGTGTTTTCTTACACCCGTGAAACTGTTCTGGTATCACCACTAGAGTGCTACAAACAGTTGCAAACAAAGCCTGAACCTACCAAATTCTTGTTTGTTTTTCTTTCCCTCCTTTCTGTGAGAACTCACGAACTGATCATTCACAAGTTGTTCTAAGCCAAACACAAGATCCGGGTATTTTCCACGTTTTCAAAGGAAAATGACAAGTTTATGCATATTCACATTTTGCCCCGGAAGTTTTTTCCCACAGACTGAAATGTATTAAAAGTTCTATTTCAGCCAAAATTTGCAAACCAAGAGACAGAGATCTCGTTCCTTTTAGGAAAATATTGCAGCCAATCACTCAAATCTTATAACTGTAGATGCAAAAGAGGGGAAAAAAAGGATAAAAGCTGCCTTTTCTTTCCCTCAGAGATGTCTGTCTTTCTGCCCTTCCCCTCCCCATCAGGCTGCAGTGGAAAGACAAAATCTGGGACTCTCCATCCGTAGAAGACAATGGCAAAATTTCTGTGAGGCCTGAATTTCACCCAATCTGCCGAGTCCTGCAGGAACAGCAAAAATCAGTGATTGTTGTTTAAAGAGGGGAGGATCCACGTTTCTTACTAGATCGTTGGGAAGGTACTGAGAGTTAATCCTACTAAAAGCACTGTTTTCTGTTAGGAGCCTGATCCTCTCAGATATGGAATAGATTCCTCAGTTCAATTGGTATAAGGAAGATGATTCAGGTTCATGGGGGTTTTTTACCTTCCTGATCAAATACAAAGCACAGAAATATCAAAAAGCATTCAGCACTAAGATTAAATGCTTTTGAATGAAGCAGAAAAAATAAAATAAGAGAAATAATAGATTCAGATAAATCCTGTCTGCATGTCCATAGTCCCTTCAGGAGTCTGGTGGTCAGGTCACTCAACCAGAAAGCTTGATTTCAATCCTTCCCTTTCAAGAAAGTAGCTGAAGTGCCACCAGAGAGAGCTCTGAAACCATCAGGACAGAGGATTACATGGATGTTGTATGATATATGACAGCCAGTCTCTCATATTACTGCACTCCCATTGTGCACAAAGGGTCCATGAATTTGAAGCCAGCACCAGGAGTGCCTTTTTCTCTGAGACCAGTCTCCTAATCATGTGGTTCTTCAAGTCTTATTTGACGTTTGCTATCTCTCTGAATATTTATATTTATTTAATACCTAATGAAACACCACCCACAAGAAGCAAGGGAAGCTCACCCCACCTTCTCACCGCGGAGCTTGGGGTGGCCACCCTGCAGAAGGAAGATAAAGATTGGATTTTCACCAGATTGAGCAGAATAACAGAACCAGCACTCCAGAAATATGAACAAATATGCTGTTACTGCAGTACTGGATAAACAGGACCGTTATGGCTTGTTTTCAGTCCAAATTTTTTCTCAAATGCAGCGAGACCTTATGAGTATTTTCTCGACAACCTAGATTATTTTAGTAGGTGGTAACTCATCTCCAAGTGTTTATTCAGAGCTAGAAGTGATCATCAAGAAGGTGAGGATCAGCATCACCAAGGATGAAACATTCTCAGTGTTTTCCCTAAAAATTTATAACACACATTCACACTAGAAAACAGAGAACAATATTCCAGCTTAGTAGGTAAGTAGAGAAAGAGGGAATCTACACAGATCTATATGGAGGACATCCTGTTGTTTAAAAATTCAGTAATTCAGTAATTGATTAAAATCTCTGTTAATAAGCTTGAGGGAAAGAAAATGTCTTACATCTGTGCTCATTTTGAAGGTGTTACAATGACATGCCTAGTTCAGAAGAACTGTCACAAATACTCTGTTGCCTGTAAATTACCAAGATGCCTCCCAACTCTCAGATCACATTTATAGATCAGATAATCCTTCCCAGTTGTTCATTTTGAACAAATTGAGAATTTTTTCTCTACTACTACTATATTAAGCTATCATTTTGCTCCTATTAACTTCTCAAATGCTGACTGTTCTCGAATTTTTACGTGAAACATCAATACTTTTGGATGTGTGGCATTCAAAATGCAGGTGTAAAAGGTGTGAAGTCCACAATCAGTCTGTCTTGTCTGCTCATGCACGTTGGGTCGTGCCTAGAATCAACCTGTGTACAAAAATGGTTGGAGAATTACCGAATCAGTTATAAATTTATCCTTAGGTTATACTAATGGTAGAGAATCAAATATATAGAAAAAGTGGTGTTCCTAGTGACCTGCAATGCACATCTGAACTAGATCACAGATTATCTAATTACCTAATTAGATCCAAAATGAGTCCTAAGGACTTTCCAATGCCCATGGATATTTTTCTACATCACGGGAGTCACCCCACAGTTTGCCACATTTGGGTAGAAGGACATTTTCTGAAAGGCTTGTTGCTTGCAAGGCACAGATATTGTGGCTCAGAACAAGTTGTGTTGCCTGCTTTTCTGTAGACAAGGTTACATGGCAACTGTCAAAAGCCATCTAGAATCAGCAGTGCTTTCTTTCAAAAAAAAAAAGAACAAGCTTTCTGCACTGCTGTTATAAAACCATCAAAATATTTTATGTGGATTTTGCTGCTTCTGGGGAACAACAACACTGTCAGGTGCTGCACACATCAAACTCGCTTTAACTTGCCTAAAAGTCACCTCCTGGTATCCTTAATATATAAAATGCCATCATTGCACTTTCTAAATGGATGAACAAAATTGTAAGAGGAGGGGAAAATAAAAACCATATTGGCATCAGCTTATCCCATTGCAAAAGCAATATTTGTGTAATTGTGTATAATCGTTTAAAGTATAATTTAATACATCCCTTTAACAACTCACAAATTATCACTTGACAACTAGAAATAATAGGTCTTTTTGTTAAAAACAGAAAGCATGTGAAGACTAAAGGTTAAACAGGTCTTTTCATCATGATAAATCACTGGTTAATGAGCCTGGTATTGTTGGGTATTATACTTGCTCACTTCAATGCCATTACCTTCTGGTTGTAAAGCTGACACTACTAATGATCTTCATTCTTTGAACTTTTCCACAATATTGACTGGTTGCATAGAGCAGATGTTACTTGGATTTGACTGCAAAAGTGGCAATTCTTCTAAGGCTTGGAGCGGCCCTGAAAAGAATCATACTGAACACAATGTATTTTGATATCTCTAAGTCAAAAGAGATTCTTCTATAAGTGCCAGTTCTTGCTCTTGTAGCTTCTTAGCATCACACAAATATCAACCATAGATAAGAGATCAAGATTCTTCATTTATTTTCTGCAGTTTCTTTTTTTTTTTTTTTAAGTTGTAATGACGCAGTGAACTAACACAAGAGAATTTGTGTCCAGTCTCTGTTGTTGCACCCATAGCTTCTCCTGCATCACAGCATGTACAAATAAATAAATTTTAAAAATCAGTTCTGAATTTCTAAGATTTTCTTGGTCTTGACTGGAGGACGCTGAAGTCCCCAGGAGCTGTGTGAGCGAGCCAAGTGCTGACAAAGCAGGATGCAAGAAGGCCTGCACACACGTTTTTGTACCCACATCCATCACTTTTTATTCCAGAGGGAAGGAGGCCCAGTAGACCTTCCCTAAGCAGGCAGTTAGGAGAAGCAAATAGTGACTTGACACCTCTTTAGCATAAGAGGGCTGTCTTTATTTGTGTGAGGGACCCGGTTCAAATAAACTCACGGAGCGAGAAGGAAGACTTAAGAGAGCAGGGATGGACAAGTTTTAAATTAAACTGAAGCAAAGTGAAAGCTTCGTGTTTATCCCCATTCCTTTCTCTTCCCGACCCTGCCCTTTTCCTTCTTGCTCTGTTCCTGTCGCTCCTGCGTTCTAGAAAATGTGGAACTGCAGAGCAAAATTCAAACCTGGGGAAGGCAGAGGTGGTTTTGTCCGAGTTTGTGTCCAGTTCTGGGCCAGAAAGACTTTGCTGCATCCTAGAACAGAAGTGGGGACAAATGAACTCAACTGTTCCCCAAGTCAAACCTCAGACCCTTCACATGCACATTCTTTGAATACTTCTGTGCAGCAGCAAGCACAAAAGCTGCATAGTTTAGCTTGTATAAAGGCCATATTCTGTCCTCTTTGCAACACTGTGTTATGCCTAATGTACTTCAAGGGCTTCTAAATTCTTTTCTACCTTTGCTTTAGTAAGGGTTGGTTTTTCTTCTCTTTCAGTGAGTTTGGGGAGAATGGGGAGAATGAGGATGTGCCTGATTTTATAAGTACCATTCTGGTTCTGGTGTTGTGCCATGTGAAGCGAGTGAAAAAAAATTGAGCCATTTCTCCAAAGAAAGAAAATAAATGCTAAAATGTCCACACTAAAAAATCCAAGGTCCAAGAGGCATTTCTCATGTACTGCTAACAACTCACTGGCACGCAAAAAATCATTATTTTTTTTTCCTAAGTGATTCATGAAAATTTAATCCTGAAGACTTAATCCTTAACCTGAAACTTAAGAAACTTTCCAATAGCATTAATTTCACAATATAAAAAGCTAAGCATGAGCATATCCATTCCCCTTAAAAAACTTACAGCTATTCACATACAGGACAAAATCCTGAACAAGCCAGCCAGAGCATCCACAAAATAAAGATTTTACTTGAGGAGTAATTTGATAAAATTCATTTATTTAAGGAGGGTGTGGGGGTGTGGCATGGTCTTTGATAACCCTACGTGCTGCAACCTATTTCTCACCTGTAAGACGTCATTTTCAATCTGTCCTACTGTCAGACAAAAACTCTCTTGTCACTGTTTCCATGTTAGATGTACCTATTTATTGTCCCACAATCAGAACTGCAGTCTTGCAAAATCCAGGTTGGCTTACACTAGAGGGGTATAAATCCTCTCCTACTCAGATTTTTTCATTTAAAGAATTTTCATTTAAAGAATTTTCATTTAAATTTTCATCTAAATTTTCATTTAAAGAATTTTTACTTGTTAGTGCAAGCAATTTGGTGCTACTCTAGTGTCTACAAAGTGTGGTTTTCATCATGTAAAAATTAGCGAAAAATACTTTGAAAGAAGCGTTTTTGATGAAAGAGCTTATAAAAATATTTTTAGTGTGGGTAATATCAATTTTTTTTCCTTTTGCTTATTAATTTAAGTGTTTTCCCTTCTACTGATAAAGCAAAAAAAAGAAGAGTGACTTATGCCGTGAAAAAAAAGCGCCCTTTGAATCCTGAGGACCACACACAAATTTTAAGATCCTTTTTCAACGAATTCCACTGATCCTGTTTGATGCCAGTATTGCAACTTGCACTCTCACTGTCTCCGTGGTGTTCTCAGATAGCCTTTATTTTTTGCCATAAAAAGCCTGAGTTTCTAAATGCTATTTCTGAATTTTTTTTCATGGAGGAGAGGCATCACCAGTGGCTGAACACCTGTATTTATTTGGACGCTCAGATACAGTTTATTAGAGTGCCATCAAAGCACTTCTACATTATTTGAGCCATGAAAAGTCACTAGTGGTTAACACTTCAGCACAAGATAATGCAAATTATCCAGGAAAGGCTTGCTAGACAAACCATATTTACAACAGGGGCAGATGCACTGGGAGTACTGGATTCATGCAAGGGGGGGTGACTTCTTAAACCAAAGAGACAGTGGTGTCTGACAGTCCATGCTGCCATTTCAATGCTTTGACCTCATGATTCCTGCTTATCTCGCCTTCCAAAATCACAAATCCTTATTAAATAGTATGTGTATGAAAGGTCTGAAAAGTAATACCTTAAAATTTACTTCTTTTGTTACTTCTTCAAGCAGAAGAGGTTTGACTGCAAGGAGCATGGTCTATATAATTTTGTATGTGTGTGTTCCCAATGTTTATGCAACACAGCATGATGATGTACAATATTCTGATGATGGTACAATATTCACTTAATATACTCTCTCCCGTGCTACCCAGGGGTTTATAAAATTCTAGGAGAAGCTCCAGCCTGGCAGCAGAGCTGGCTGGAAAGGCTCACAAGCAATCCAACAGAACTTTTCCCCACCCCTACATTCCTGCAGCCTCCTCTCCCTATCACCCCCTATTACTTGGCCACATTCACCCCCACTGGCCCTTTGCCTTTGACCTCTCCCTGCCACTGCCTCCGATTTTGTATTTGTTTTCTGAGGACCTATTATCAATCACTTTTAAGTACCCTTAAGCAGGACATTTAACCTAGGCATGTGAAAGTACTAGATCCTTCCATTCAAAGAAATAAGTTATTGTCGGGAAGACATAGTTTGTCTCCCTTAAGGTAGCGAAGCCACAAAAAAAAAGAAAAAAAAAAAAAAAGAAAATAAAAATAAAGCTTCCTGTGTTGTAGTTGCCAAAAAAAAAAGGTAAACAAAGGAGTTCTGGTACACATTGCAGTTGCCAGAGCTTGTATGATGTTTGAAGTGCCTCACAGCCTTATCCACTTCCATAACCTACCAACCAAGACTTCTGCTTAGAAGAGTTCAAGTGCCGGTGTCAGCTAATTTCTCTTGTACCAAAATGTTGCATTTTATTTCCGCTGATTAGCATAAAATTGTTCCCATTGTCTCAGCCACAGGGGTGCACAATGGTGCCAAAGATCCCTGCAGTGGGGAGTTTCTGTGTATTTCCAGCTCCTGGTGTTGCCTTAGAATTCATTAGCCACAGGAATACCACATGCTCTGTGCTGGATTTCCATATATGCATCAAGGAAGTTACCATTTTTCACTTGCAGCTCCCTGGTAATTTTAATTATCTTCTCTCAGCAGCCAGAGGAATTATTTTTTCATCATTGAATGATGTGGCTGAAGCTATAATATGCCTGTGGAACAGATTTTTTCCTATTTTTTTGGTTAATGGCTATTTTACCTGCCAAAACATTACTTTCTATACTGTGGCAATCACCAAATTCT